>OZ007598.1:187163562-189563562 GCA_963931845.1 Maratus michaelseni | reverse complement strand
AAAAAAATAATTTGAAATCGTCAGAAAAAAATAAAAATGACAAAAGAACACTTCAGTCTAAGTGACCTAGATTCACTAGAACTATTAATGTCGGAAAACTGATAAATTAAAATAGGATGATTTTTCTTTAATGACGTTTCAAAAGTTCTTTATTTTTAAGGTTTTTCCTAATCACTCCCATCCCTACATCCTTCAATGGGTGATAAGACTATCAAGCACTCTTACATTTTAGGTAGATTTCGTAAGAAATACTACCTATTACATTCTCACCTAAGTTGGAAATTTTGAAAAATTTTTGCAGATCTACGCCGATCATGACTCCCAGAACCCAAAACCACCCCCAGTTCAAAACTTTATATATATATATATATATATATATATATATATATATATATATATATATATATATATATATATATATATATATATATATATATATATATCTGTCTATCTATCTATGTCACTATTTTCTGACCACGATAACTGGAAAAATTCTGCATTAATTTTTTACAAACTGATACATAAAATCAAGGGGCATAAAATCTCGGTCAAGTTCGTTAATGGGCAAAATCGAACCAAGGGGGGGAGGGTGGGGGGGCTTTTTGTGAAAACAGAAAAAAACCCATAATTTCTTAATTATTATACGTATCGAATCCATTTAAAGTTATTAATACTTCTAGGAGAAGGGCCGAAAATTGATGTATGACAGATTTTTGATATAATTAAAAATGGCTCCAAGGGGGGGGGGGGAAGGGGGGGTTTTAGAAGAAAAAAAATCATAGCTTCGTCAATTCACAAGATATCAAATCCGCGTAAATTTATTATTAATCCTCTTATTATTATCTAAAACTTTCATATTGACAAGTTTTTTATAGGACCAACCGTTATAGCAAAAAAAAAATAAAAAACAAAAAAAAAATCCCTGCCGGCTCCACCTGCAAACAAATTACTTTTCGAAGTAGGCAGTTCCAACTCCCGCATCTTTTCGAAACTGATACATAAAATCAAGGGGCATAAAATCTCGGTCAAGTTCGTTAATGGGCAAAATCGAACCAGGGGGGGGGGCATAGGAGGGGCTTTTTGTGAAAACAGAAAAAAAAACATAATTTCTTAATTATGATACGTATCGAATCCGTTTGACGTTATTATTACTTCTAGGAGAAGGGCCGAAAATTTATGTATGACAGATTTTTGATATAATTAAAAATTGCCTTAAGCGGGGGAAAGGGGGGGGGGTTTAGAAGAAAAAAATTCATAACTTCATCAATTCCCAAGATTTCAAATTCGCTTAAATTTATTATAAATCCTCTTAATATTATCTAAAACTTTTATATTGACAAGTTTTTTATAGGACCAACCGTTATACCAAAAAAAAAAAAAAAAAAAAAAAAAAAAAAAATCCCTGCCGGATCCGCCTGCAAACAAGTTATATTCGAAGTAGGCGGTTCAAACTGCCGCATCATAGTAAAAAAGGTCATTTCTTCTGCAATTCCCGACAAACAGGCGCCCCACGGTCTGCGTCTTCGAAATCTACCTGTGCCTGTAGGCCGAGCCGTCAGGGATTTTTTCAGGTTGCGCGGTTTTATTTTTTCTCAGTTAAATTTTAATCCCTCTCTTCTAACCATCATTTGCTGAAAGAAAATTAATTTCATTAGGTCATTAGAAGAAAATTTAGAATTACGTTTATGTTTTCCTTTTTTTTTTTTTTTTTTTTTTTACGATTAACCTTTAGACCCGGTAAATAAAAAAAAGGTTAATAAAAAACAAGTGGTTAAGTGTAATCGAAGATCTCTCAAAGGGTTTCGTTTAATATTCCTTTCAAACCACTTTATCCTTTCTTTAATAAATCCAAATAAATTTCATTTAGCGACCAAAAAAAAAAAAAAAAAAAATTATTTTGTCAAAATAAAATATTCTGTCATAAAAAATTATATTCCCGCTATTATATTCTGTCATAATAATATCTGCCATGCGGACTAAATGCGATATTTAAAAAATTATTTAAAAATTAAACATGTTATACACCTTTAAAATGTTAAAATATGCGAATATTTGCATAATCTGATTTTTATCATGATTCAATATGTTTCTCAAACGCATATATTTACTATTCTCTATTACTCATATTGATACTAGCTTTGTATTATTCTCAAACATTTGAAAAATTCGTTAAACTTCCATTATGAAGTCAGATTTTCTTTTTAATTCTGTAATGACGTGATATTAATAGGTTTTGTGTACATACACGAACTCATACTCCTTGTATTATTGAGAAATCTTTGAAAATTTCCGTTTTATTACCACTATGACGTCAATCAATTTTATTTCATATTAATCTTTTTTTCAATTGGGGAAACTTTTTATTTTATTTTCATTTTCCACGTGGAAATCGTTCAACAGAAAATTAATTATTGAAGAAAGAATTTCATTGTGGATTTTTAATTTTTGGCAACTGCAATAACGAAAAATGTTTAAATTTAATAGGAAAAGGCTGTTAGAATTTTGGTTTTTTATTCTTATTTATATAATACGATTTTTTCAAATTTTAATATTTTGAGCTTCATAGCTGGTATTCAGCTATATATGCGCAAAGTTTCAACTCTGTAAGTTTACGTAATTTCTGAGAATGGCTCTGTGACGGACAGACAACGGAGCAGGAGTAATAGGGTTTCGTGAGATGAACGAAACCCTAAAAAAGAAAAGTGCGTAGTGAAACTGATGGCATTGAGCTCACAGACTATTCACACTAATTGAATATTATACTCATATTTCAAAGAATAATGCCCCTCGAAAAATAAAGAAATCGATAATAAATTAAAGGGGGGGGGGTAGCCCCCGTTTATATACTTATTGGTTATATAAATAAGTGTATATATATATATATTTAGTTAAATTAGTAATTAGTTTAATAAATGTATAATTTATTAATAAAATATTTCAAAAATTACATAAAAATGTAAGTATTTCTATCCGTTTATGTAACCCTTTTGAACCATGGATGCCAAATATTTAACTTATAATATTATATTTATATTATAATAACGTATACAATATTATATAATATTAAACTTATAAAATTGTACACATCTTGCATATATGCATCTTCAAAATATACATACAGTAATTGTTTTTTGTAGCAGTAAAAAAGAAGAGTGATATTTTGTGGTGTTTGGTTGTTCTTAATGAAACAATTTACTTGAATACAAAAAAAATCCACTTACAACTCACTACTCACTTGGCAATTAAAAATAAGTATACCTTGATTAACTCCACTGAAATCTGTTGCCATGAAAAGAGGAGCAATTTAAATCAAATTTACCAAAATATCAAAACTTAAAAATTCGTATAAGTTAATATAACATGGTGATTTTAAAATCTTCATATTTAAATAAAACTAAATGTAGTTAGGGGCAACAGGTTTCTAAATCAAACAGTACACTGTAATATATAAAGAACACCCAACTCCACTCCTACCCGATCAAGCTCAAATCTCCATACACATTAAATTAACAAAATGTAAACATCATTTAATTTGGAAAAATAAAGGAAGCCTGAAATTCCTCTAATATCAGGACAAAAAGGGGAAAGAGAAAAATTAATATAATAAAGATATGATGGGATACCAAAAATTAGAATAATTATGGAGATTTTGAACAAGATCAAGATCGGTTAACCGAAGATCATATAGTGTCATAAAAAAGAAACTGATTGCTCCTTTTTTTTTTTTTTTTTTTACTTCTTAAAAATAAACATTTTATTGTTTATTTTAGATGACAACATTCCAAAGAAAGGAGAATTAAGGATTAAATTAAACATTTATGTAGTTGAATTTAATACTGCTACTTCATCACTTATTAATTTATTTATCATTAAAACAAAATCAAAAATACAACCAAATAGTTTTGAGTAAAAGAAGGCATAGCCTTAATTAATGTTCATTAAAACAATGGCTATGAATTTAAATTTAAGAAATTTAAAAGTCTTAATTTAGTAAAATAGGAGTTTTCATAATTTTATTCTCACACACAGAAAGGTTAATCCTCTCTTATTAGTTTTCTGTAAACAAGTAAATACCAATTATTTAAGAACTACACAAAGAAAATAAACCATTTTTGAGAATAAACAAAATTTTTTTATTTGAACAGTTAAAATTATAAAAGCAACTAAGTTCTCAAAATTATAACAAATTCACAATTTAAAGGTTGATTAGTCATACTTAAATTACCTATCAATTATCTTTAAATTAATCATCGTAGTTCTTATAATTTTTGCAACATCATAACTTAACAATCTTATGAAGTTACTCGCTTAGTAAAAAGTTAATCATCAATAGCATTTGGATGTATACATATTATTACTCTCAGTATTCTCCACATAGATATATACATAAATTACTATTGGTTAGACATGTAATAAAAAGAACAGTGCCCAGTTAAACTGAGGGCATTGAGCTCACAGGCTATTCACACTAATTGTATATTACACTTTTATTTCAAAGAATTTGAAATAAGCCCCTGGAAAAATAAAGAAATCGACAATACATTAAGGGAGGGGGTCATCCCCCCGTTACCAGGCTCATAGTTAATTAATGAACCTCTTAAACTAATCAGGGAAGCCTCCAATTACAATGAATATATATACAAAATTTGAAAAAAATCGTATAATTCTGCAGGAAAAACCCATTTATCTAAATTAAGGGGATTAGCCCCCCTTTCCCCCTTTATACTTAACCAATGAACCCCCAAAACTATTCAGAGAAGCGCATTATCACAATGGATCTATATACAAAATTTGAAGAAAATCTGGTAATTCTGCATGAAAAACTCATTTATCTAAATTAAGGGGGAGCGGTGGATTATCCCCCACTTTTTTCCGTTATACTTAACCAATGAACCCCCAAAACTATTCACAGAAGCGCATTATCAAAATGAACCTATATACAAAATTTGAAGAAAATGGGATAAGTCTGCATGAAAAACCCATTTATCTGAATTAAGGGGAGTTATCTCCCCGTTCCCCCCTTTTATACTTAACCAATGAACCCTTAAAACTAATCAGGGAAGCGCCTTATCACAATGAACCTATAAGCAAAATTTGAAGCAAAACGGTTATTTCTATCAAGAGTTATCGACTTACGTACATACGTACATACATACAGAACGGGCGGGCACATAAGCTCTCAGGCTTTGATAGCCTGTGAGCTAAAAAAGAACACTGCCCAGTTAAACTGAGGGCATTGAGCTCACAGGCTATTCACACTAATTGTATATTACACTCTTATTTCAAAGAATTTGAAATAAGCGCCTGGAAAAATAAAGAAATCGACAATATATTAAGGGAGGGGGTCATCCCTCCGTTACCCCGGTCATAGTTAACTAATGAACCTCTTAAACTAATCAGGGAAGCCTCGAATTACAATGAATATATATACAAAATTTGAAAAAAAATCGTATAATTCTGCAGGAAAAACCCATTTATCTAAATTAAGGGGGATTAGCCCTCCCTTTCCCCCTTTATACTTAACCAATGAACCTCCAAAACTATTCAGAGAAGCGCATTATCGCAATGAATCTATATACAAAATTTGAAGAAAATCGAGTAATTCTGCATGTAAAACTCATTTATCTAAATTAAGGGGGAGCGGTGGATTATCCCCACTTTTCCCTGTTATACTTAACCAATGAACCCCCAAAACTATTCACAGAAGCGCATTATCAAAATGAACCTATATACAAAATTTGAAGAAAATGGGATAAGTCTGCATGAAAAACCCATTTATCTGAATTAAGGGGGGTTATCTCCCCGTTCCCCCCTTTTATACTTAACCAATGAACCTTTAAAACTAATCAGGGAAGCGCCTTATCACACTGAACCTATAAACAAAGTTTGAAGCAAAACGGTTATTTCTATCAAGAGTTATCGTGTTACGTACATACGTACATACGTACATACATACAGAACGGGCGGGCACATAAGCTCTCAGGCTTTGATAGCCTGTGAGCTAATAAAAAGGATAAAAGGTTACTTACACAAAAAAAAAAAACATGTTAAAACTAACATCACTGGGCATCAAGGAGCATTTCGTCCCTTTTCTTAACTTGTTGAACACACAGCTTAAACGTAGTATTTTTGCTGGGGAGACTTCTGTCAATTTTCATGTGAATTCACTATACTATTCATCATTATAAGAGGTGGCATGTTTCATCGTTGTTATAGATTAAGTTGCTATTTCGCATATCTTGTTAAGCTTCACCATTTGTCATCAGCTACCGGGGATGTCATCTTATCAGAAGGGGGATTGTCCCATAACACAGACTTTTACAGTCCGATTTATAAATCGCATTCTCAGCATCAACCACTAGATTATTAAATTCTACTCCTGGATTGAATAAGACATGTCTTTATTCCAAGATGACAATTGTATTAGTTTGGAACAAAACACTGGCCAAACACTCAATTATTCATAATAGCATACACTGCGTCATCGTACTAGAATTTCATTCAAGTCCTCTAGTGCCAATTCATTTCACGCGCACCCCACCGGATCCTCTCTTTCAACACAAGAATTTATTCTTCCTTTTTAACGCACTGCACCGGTCATGAAACAACAACCATTACAAATTAGAAGTCACAGCAACAAGTAAAATGTTTCACTCCAAATGCCGGCACGAAACACGGGCCAAGGCAACTCTCCTTTTTCATTCGTACACTATTCTAAGTTTCCATCGTCCAACAAACTCAAGATCCAAAACAACAAGTGAGTGAAGTAATCGTCTCCCTTTCCCGCGCTACTTGAAACCTGGACGAAACCAAAAGCTATCTGCCAAGGGAGATTCGGGGGTGAAAACAATAAAAATGGACTGAGCCTGGCAGCGACAGTCCGTCTCATTTTTCCCCTACAAGTCGTTTCATGGGAAAAAACAACCGTGCTCCCCCTTATTGCGGGTGCTAAAAAGGGTCACATGAATGTATGTTTACATCCGCGCCACAAAGACGACAGGGACTAAGTAATGCCTTTGTTGTATGTTGTAAAATACAATGCTTAATTGCGTCTATAGTCCTTTCACCAGATAACGTAATATCTTATGGGTGGCCGCGCTTTCTTTTAACCAAAGACAGACTAAGTGTCCCCAAACTCCTGATTCCAAGCATGGGAACATGTGTGGCTGTCTACGCAATTCTATATGCGTGGTCTTTACTGAAAAGCCTCCCTCCCTGCTATTTATTTTTCGCCTTTGAACAAAAAGGAAGAAGCTACTTAAAACTATAGAAGTTGAAATTACTTTTGCTTAAAAGAAAAAGAAAGAAAAAAAACTGTTTTTATTATTATTATTATTACACTTTTATTTATTTATTTATTTATTAAAAACAGAAAAAGAGTGTTGTTAAATAAATGTTGAGAAAGTGATTGAAGGAATTTAATGTAGATAAAAATATTTGTTAAAACCAACCGTAACAAGATTGCTCCCCTCGGCTAATTAAAAAAAATTCTTTTTGAGAAAACATTTTTTTTAAAGGCAGCTGGGTACCACATGGCATGCTGGTGCCTCAACACTGAACAACTGACCCACATACACAAATCATACTTCGATCCGGGACGGGATCCTGAGATTTCACCGTTGAAGCACCACCCCGATAGCATATTCCGGATATATACAACCAGAGTTCGCACGTCCGTAGCAACCCTTACCTAAAATACTACCTCAAACATGACCATAAAAGAGTATTACCACAGGAGGGACCACAAGGCTGATTTAATACTAAAATGAAAAAGTTACTTTCTGCACCTGTAAAAGAACACATGTTCTACTTGGACTGTGAAGCCTCACTTCCCTACTACTGTCATTCCTACGCATAACTGCATCCCACTTGAGATTTCTGGTAACAGAACTGTAAACAATACATACATTGAATTTTGAGAATAAATATTAGCCGAAAAAGAGGGAAGTGCCCACTGATTAAGTTTCTTTACACTGCGTATATACATAAATTCAATAACTGGCATCACAGTATATTACAACACTATATATTAATGTAAATAAGTACTAGTAATATTATAGTTACAACACTGTAAATGTTAATGAATTTTCTAAAACACACATTTATTCTACCATACAAAAATATACAAGAGCAACTGGTGAAACAAATAAAAATATATACATACTGTAATAGAAGGTAACATATATAGTAAATTAAGAGCAAGACACATAATATGGTATCACAGACCATGTTAGAGAATTACGCACATATTTGTAACAACTTTATATGTGAACCCATGTTTGTTTTCGAAAAAAGTTCTGTGATTCGGTTTACTGTGTAGATTTTACAAATGCTCTTACAAGTATTGTGCAAGCGAAAGAGTATCTCTGCCTCTGTGCTACTTATAGCAAAAGCCCGAAACTGCTTTTAAAACACCAGGGAAAACATTCCACAAAATATTACAAAAAACAGGGGTGGTGAAATATATCACCAGGAAGGAAAACACACATTCCACAAAAATAGGAAGTAAAATTAAGAAAATACTTAATTTTAGCAATTTCAGCCATACACAACAACATCCAGGTATGTACACGAGATAGTATGTACAAGAAAAAAAAATAAGGTCCACAATCCTTCAAGTTTAGGTTCAAATAAAACCACAAACTGCGTAGTAAATAGTAAATCCACCTAGTTAAAATGCAGTAATTAAAGTAAACACACACTTAAAAGGTTATATCCAAAACACAGATGCATTAAAAAAATGAAAAAACAGAACTACCTCGACAAAAGGGCATATCAAACATAACATCCTAACAAAATTTTAAAGTAACGAAAATTACATTCGTTGCAAAAATATACCCAAAATCTACGAAAACGGGGTGCGGAAGGGTATGTACCACAAAATCTACCATAAAACAGACGTAAATTGCAAGTATAAGCATAAAAATGGTTAAAGATGCATATATGAAAGTATCAAAACACAACCAAAACAAACCTTTAATACGCTAGAAAAACTAAGTTCCGTTTTAAAAATACCAAAAAAAAAATAATTAAGTATACATACACATTAACTAAACTATAAATAAATACAAATAAACAAGGTAAAATTGAATAAAAATGCACGAATAATGAAAAAGGTTATCAGTATTTGTAACTCGGACGATCTCTTCTGTTCCGTAACGAATAGTCGGTTCTAGAAATCGATATTGATCGACTAACCCTATTCGATTTAGCAGCTGGACGAATCGATGAACGAGATCTGCGCGAATCGCTGTGCGCAGCAGCTGAACTGCTTTCTGCCGTTGCTGAATTTTTATCTATGCACACCTCGTTGCTTTCTGCCGTTGCTGAAACATCTCTCTCGTTATTTTCCGCCGCTGCTAAAGTATACCCTTCGTTGCTTTCTGCCGTTGCTGAAACATCTCTTCCGTTATTTTCTGCCGCTGCTAAAATACAGGTATCGTTGCTTTCCGTCGTCGCTACCTCCGGAGAAACGGGAGGTTGGGGAGAGGGGGTTATGACTTCAGTTGTGTCGCTGTCTGCATCCTCCATTTCCGGCGTTACCGGAGTTTCGTTTTTGTTGACATTCACTACTGCTGGTGCACGATTATTATCATATGGTGCCCAGGGAATGAATCTGTTACGTTTACACCTGCGTACAAGGGGAGAATCGCACGATTGGTGTGGTGAATCGATGGTCACGTTTTCAGTCGATCCCAGGCCCATTGTTTGTTTTGGTTCACTGGACCAGATGGGGAGTCTGTTTTTGAAAGAAGACAACCTATCCACATGAACAACCTGACAATTTTTGGGATTAGCAACTAGCGCTATTTTAAAATTAACGTCATTTAACTTCTCAATTATAGTAAAAGGACCATTATTTTGCTTGCTTAATTTTTTTGTATTTCCAGGGGCGACTATGGGTGTGAATAACCACACAAGATCTCCTATTTTAAAATTTTTATCTACAGCTGTCTTTTCACGGTATTTTTCCTGCTGCTCAGAAACTTTAATTAAATTACTATGTACCTCAGTGTATACTTTTTGGAGAGCTGGGATTAAGAGTTCGCAAAAAGAGGGTGCATCATTATAATTAAAAGAAGGTGGTTGGGGAAAGAGATTATATGGTAGATTCATATTTCTGCCATACATAATTGCAGCTGGGCTAAGTTTAGTTGATGAGTGGACAGCTGAACGCATAGCTAGTAGTGCAAATTTGAGTTTTGTGTCCCAGACAGATTGATTTTGATTGACTATGTGACATAGTACATTTTTAAGAGTACGATTTTGTCTCTCCACTTGAGAGTTGCCAGCCGGGTGGTACGAAGAGGTCTTAATATGTTTAATACCAAACATTTTATACACGTGCTCTATCGCATCTGAAATTAGATTCTTCGCATTATCCGTCGTAATAAAATAGGGTGCTCCGTAGCGTGAGATGAAATCAGCTAAAGTGTTCGCAATGACATCTGAAGTGGTTGAACTAACCGCATATGCTTCTGGCCACTTAGTAAATGCATCTATATATGCAACTATATACTTATTTCCTGAAAAAGTTTGTGGTAAGGGTCCAATGAGATCTAAATGCACTTTATTCATGGGAAACTGGGGGTCGGCATACGTTGCAGAGGGGCGAGCTGGTTTGCTCTATAAGCTCTCTTCTGCTGGCAACTAATACATGACTCCACTAGATGTTTGACATCTGACGACATTCCTGGCCAATAAAATTGCTCACGAATGCGATCAATGGTCTTTTGAAAGGCTTGATGACACGCAGCTAGGGACTCATGTGTTAGTGCAAAAACTTGAGTGACCAATTCTTTTGGTACGACTAACTTTATAGATTTATTCAAAATAGCTGACTCCGTTGTATCCTCACAAACTAAAATGTCATCTCTAAAAAAAATTTCATGTATGTAGGAGCAATTTCTACACCTTGGTCTAGTTTTCTTGCAATCTCGCAGCATTTCTTGTCTGATTTTTGCAATTCACCAATTTTTTCAAGTAGATTGGAATGAGGCATAAAAGTAACTTCCTTTTCGACTTGTATACAAAAATTACAATTAACAGTATCATTTGGGTTATCATTGGCGACATACCTAGAAAGGAAATCTGCGACACTGTTACACTTACCTTTAACAAACGTAATTGTAAAATTAAAGTCTGAGAGAGTGCAGATCCATTTAGCCATGCGTGAGGTAGGGTCGTGAATTTTTAACATAAAGGTTAGAGGCGCATGGTCTGTATAGATGAAGAAGTGGGTATTTGCAATGTAACACTTAAAGTGGGCAGTAGCCCAAACTAAAGCTAACAATGGGGAAATTTCACACGGGAGGAATGCGTTTTCTTTTGTGTGTAACTGATCAAGTTTATCTTGAAATCCTCAAAAATTCACTCAGAATCGTTAAAATAATAGAAAATAACTTTGAATTACCGTAATTTCCGGCGTATAATCCGCAGCTCAAAGAGTCGTTTTTCGACCCAGAAAATTTATTCAATAATTGTAGTTAAATATTTACAGCGATCTTTTAAGTTACATTTTATAAAGTAATATTTCTGGGTCGAAAAACGATTCTTTGAGCTGCGGATTATACGCCGGAAATTACGGTACTGTTTTTAATAATGCAAAAACATAAACAAAACCACGTGATACAAAAACGCGACGTGATTGGTTGTGACGTCATTTGCCGCTAAACTGAAATGTTCACGCTTTGCGCTTTGCAATCTTGTTTCATCTGTTTCTTAAAATTCATTTAACATTATCAACTTCAAATTTGTGAAAAAGTAAGATCTAACTTATCTTAATGTAAAATATATCGTTTATTTTTTATTTTCATTAAAATTTTGATTACAAAATGTCAATTTCGGCCGGATATGTGAAAGGGCAATCGGACAATCTCCCAAAAATAGATACTCTTTCCATGTTTGCTTTTTTAGGAAAGAATTTTGATTTCATGGATGCAGAAATGCGAGGAGTTAAATCTAAAAGGTATATATTTCTGTTCTACATTTACTTTGATTTATTAAATAATAATAATGATTAAAAGCTAAAATAATAGTACGCGATTCTTGATTGTTGTTCTTGAAATGAATTATTTTCTTATTTCATCATATTTCAGTTTAAATGAAATTTTAATTATTTTACAATACTGATAAAGTATATTTGTTATAAAATAAAATATTGAGAAATAAGAAAGGCCTTTTATTTAGTTAGTACTTAATATATATTTTCAGAGTAAAAATTTTCTCTGTAAACTTTAAAATATTGCATTCATTCTTTGACATTCCTTTTTGCTCTATCCTTCAAAAGTTTCCATGAAATTAAAGTTTTTTTGTCATGGCCTTCTTTTTTCTTATCCTAAAGCATTTATATGTTTACTTATTCATATTTTTCACCCCCCAAAAGTTCAAGGGTTTTTTTTTTTTTTTTTTTTTTAAGCCACCAATTTTTGCTTCATATATATATATATTTAAAAAAAACTATTTTTACTTTCTTGTATCTTACAAGAAACAAGTATTGGATTCATGAAAATTTCCGACTTCCGGTTTTCGACGGATTTATACGTTTTAGAATGTCCTGAACACGATTTGACTGTTTTTAAAAATTGTCTGTCTGAGTCTGCGACTCTTTCTGCCAGTATGTGACAAAAATATTTGTGGGCGCTCTATCTCAAGAACTAATGCACGAAATTTAATAAAACTTTATATTCAGTTAGTACCTGATATAATTTGGTGCTGATTAGTATTTGGTGAAAATCGCCCAACAGGTGGTGCTGCTATGGTGCATTTGTTGAGATTTCCGCAATAGTTCTATCTCAAGAACTAATGCACTTATTTTCATCAAACTTCACATTCAGTTAGACTTTGACATAAATGGACGCTGATTACGTTTTGGTGTAGATATCCCGATAGGTGGCGCTGCTATACAACTTTTTTCGTTACTTATACTATAGCTATATCTCAAGAACTAATGCACGGAATTTTATCAAACTTCAGATTCTGTTAGACCTTGACATAAATAGATGCTGTTTACGTTTTTGTGTAAATAGCCCAACAGGTTGCGCTGCTATAGTACTTGTTTAATTATTATCACGATAACTACATCTCAATAACTAAATGCATGGAGTTTCATCAAACTTCAGATTCAGTTAGACGTTGATAACATAAGTTGTTGTTGATTAGATTTTGGTGTAAATCTCCCAACAGGTGACGCTGCTATTCTGCATTTTTCCGGATTTACATGATTTTAGGAAGTCATATCTCAAGAACTAATCCATGGAACTTAATAAAACTTTAGATTCAGTTAAACCTTGATATAAGTTGGTGCTGATTATTTTTAGTGTATGCGAAACAGTGTGAGATAAAAGAAAGTTTTGGGATTAGCACATCCGACTAGTTTTGTTTTATAGTCAGTAGCTGAAACACTAGGGAATATTTCAGCATTTGTTATATGTGCAGTAGTTAGTGCTTTATCATTTATGGTCAGCAAATTCATTACAAAATCTTGTGTTAAAGATTCTGAGACCTTATTCTTGCCATTTTTGGCATACTCCGCTTAAATTTCTTGTGCTGTTTGATGTAACAGAGGCAAGTTATTAGAAAGTCCTAATTTTTAATTACATATATTTTTTATTAGTACATATTTTGAAGATTCATTCTTTGCTTAAGAATTTGTTTGCCTGTTTGTTTAACAATTTATATTTATTAAGTCCTGCAAATTTTAGAAATTTATTAGTTATTTAAAGATTATCAAACCTTCACTATATTGTTTCTTAATATTTAATAATATCACACAACATAAACATAACATTGAACAATATTTTTTTTCAAAACAGTTCTATAGTCAAGGGTGTTTAGGAGAATTTTAAGGGAGGTTCTAACCCCCTAAACAATGAATTCTCCAATATATTTAAATTTCTGTATATTAATATAGAGTAAACACTTTCCTACCCCCCCCCCCTCCCTCCCATTTTTTCATTTTTTTTCTTCTGGCTATGCTACTATTGTAAAAATACTTATTAAAAATTCTGAACATGCTTTGCTCAGAATGTATGATTTCAGTTAAAATTTGTTTTCATAAGTGATTGCATTTTTTTTTTCATTAATAAAATTATACATTAAGGATGGATATCAAAATTAGGGGTTTCTAAAAAATTGCATTATGATTACTGAATGATGAATATATACATTTCAAATATGAACTATCGATTACTTGAAGACACTTCTTAATATGCATAAATAAAATGAATGACTATATGTATGATACATAAATATTTCTTTCTGTTTCATATGTGATAATTCTCATTCATATATTCCAAAAAAGAAAAAAAAAATACATTTATTAAAATTTTATTTAGATTCAATCAATAAATAAATATACAAATGAAGAATAGCAGATTATAAGTTTACAAAAACATTTCTATCATGTTTTAACATCATAATAAAATAAATTCGCAGACGCACACAATTTCATATATGCTAAAAGTTGGATACTATATTCAGGAAGATTAATCATTTCAGAAAAAGTTAACAGTTCTGTTTTTTTTTCGGAAACAATGAATGCAACACATCATTATTCAAGAAAACAATACAAAACAAATAAAAAAATACATGTAAGCTTTCAGATTACAATGAACTTAAAAAAAGACAAATCCAATTTTTTCAGATCTGATAAATACGTAGCACCTTTGCATTGAAATATTGTACAAAAAAAAAAAAAAAAAAAAGTATACCTTATTCTATAAAATACAATATTGTAGTGCGATTATTAACTTGTAGCGATACTTTATTTCTACATCGAGATCTAAAAATGAAAATTCTTAGAAACACGATGGAATAAAAATCTCACATGGAATTCACAGTATTATTTATTCATTAGAGCAATTTACAATACTTTTAATTTGTTATACTAATCATTTTTAAGAAAAGAAAAAAGCGTAAAGCAAGCCATCCCCCATAGAAAATAACAGGGAGAAATACAGCGAGGGTTTGTTTCATGGCTAGTGACGTCAGAACGGCTTTTATCACGTGACGCGGCTTTTTTCCGCGACGACAAAAAATGCGTTTTAAAAGTTAATTTAATGAATTATACAAGTTTCAAATATAGGTAAAAATGGTATCAAAATGTTCGTATTTTTATACTCTATCAGATGCAAGGTAAATTGAAAAACGTGAAATTTCCCCATTCCCTTTCAGTGGTGGAATAACGGGTCTCAGCATCTTTCAATTTTCTGCTGGCGAAGGCAACAGGATGGAGCATGTTATTTTCATCTAATTGTGATAACACTGCCTCTAAAGCTACGCCACTGGCGTCACTATATAAATGGAATTCTTTCTCAAAATCAGGGAGTTCAAGACATGGTTTTGAAATAAGAGCCATTTTAAGGTCTTCAAATTCTTTCGGTGCATCTTCATTCCACGAAAATTTCCCTGTCTCTTTAGTTAAATTGATTAGATTTTTAGCCCTCTTAGTAAAATCTGGTATAAATCTCCTATAGAAAGACATAGTTCCAATAAAGGACCTAACAGCCTTTCGGGTAGTTGGAGGTTTGAAATTGTCTATCACTGCAATATTTTTATTAATACACTTGGCCACTACAAATCTCAAAACCTAGATATTGTATTTTATTCGAAAGGAAAGTGTATTTACTGGGCTTAAGTTTCAGTTTATGCAGTCTTAACCTATCAAAGGCCATGCTAAGCTTCTCAAACTGAGAATTTACATCACAGGAGGCGATTACAATATCATCTATATAAACTAGAATTCCAAGATTGCCTAAATCACCGAAAATAGCATTCATAAGTCTCTGGAAACTGTTACCTGAATTTGAGAGCCCAAAACAGTTACGGGTCCACTCAAAAAGTCCCTTGTGGGTGATTATAGCAGTTTTATGCCTATCCTCTGGGCGAATAACCTGCTGAAAAAAACCACTAGTTAAATCTAACGTTGAAAAAAATTTAGCCCCACTTAAAGCATCAACAGAGTCGGTAATGTTAGGAATTGGATAAGCATCTTTAACAAGATTTTTATTTAATCTTCTGTAATCAACAGCAAGTCGATAGGAACCGTCTGCTTTCCGAACCAGAATAACCGGAGAAGCAAATTCAGACATGGAAGGGGAAATTATATCCGCCTGTAATAAAGTATTAAGTTGGTCTTCCATTTCTTGACGTAATTTGTAGGGGACTCTATAAGCTTTGCCTTTAACTGGTTTATTTGAAGTTAAGTTTATTTCATGAGGGATTGTATCACAGCCGGGTAAATCTAAGACCGATGCTGCAAATACATCTTTGTTTTGGTCTAAAAAATTTTGCATTTTAAGTTTTAATGGGGGTTCTAAATGATCTAAATTAATTTCAGAGCTCCAAGTGAGATCAGCGTGATCAAAGTCACCAATTGGAGGGGCCAAATTTACATTACAAGTTAACTTATTTTCAATTACGGGTACATTTGATTTGTCTAAACATTTTTTAATTTTGGCAACAAAGGTTCCTTTATTTAAATGAATACTGTTGTCTGAAAAATTTGCAAATGAGATATACAGGCCATGTTCTTTAGTGCAAATGGCTCTGGAGGTAAGGAGACCTTGATTTAGATTTTTCGCCAAAGGTTCTAACATAATAATATCATTTTCCTTAATAACTTGGGCTAATATTTTTGACTGCGGGGGAATTGAAATTTTGCTGCATAACACAGCGAAACTTATACTTTTATTTTTATTGGTTCTATCACTACTGCTATCTTCATTGCTCTCCTCATTGACTTCAGGTACCTTATCATCTATACTTACCAAATCTTCATTTTCATCAAAACTACTCATTTCAGTAGTATTTTCAGCAACATTAACTTGGGTTACCTGACTCGCTGCTGACAGATTATTATCGACATGTTGAATACTTGATGAATTTGTAATATTATTATCCTCAGAGCTACCGCCTGATATTGTTTGCATGCAAAAGTTTTGTGCAACACTTTCAACTTCCTTATCTGACTCAGTTTGAATGACTACCTCTACATCTTTTCCCATATTACTCGACTGCGGGTCCTGAACTACCATATTTTCACTACTATGATTCCCATTTTTAACACTGACTGAGTCATAAACTTTACTACATGCAAAATTTTCAGGAGGGCTATTGGCATTACCACTTTTTGTATTCTCCTCTACTTTGTTGACACATTTTATATCTATAGAATTTTTTTCAACAATATCATTATTTATACAATTATAATTAGAATTAACACTATATACAGAATTTGAAATATTTACAGAGTTAGTAGCAAGGAAAGTATTAGACCTTGAAGAAGTATTACTTGGGATTTCTAAGCTTTGTTTACTTTGGCCTGCTACTGGCACTTTAAGAGCGACAGCATTAGTTTCACAATTTATACTTGCCCGGTACTCTTTCAAAAAGGGCATCCCCAAAATCATATTGAATTCCTCTGCTAATTTTCCCTCGACTACATAGAATTCAGCTTGACACTGAATATTATCAAAAACAAATTTTAAAAATACCTTCCTATTTAGGTGAACTCTCTCACCGGTGACAGTCATAATGGGGATATTGCAATTCTCCGTCTCAAAATTGTCTAAACAGTTAAAATCAGTACCACTCAGGAGGTTGATTGCTGAACCCGTGTCACATAATGCATTTAGGAAAACTTTATTTATGCAAATTCTTGCAGTTGGTAAGGTATATGATAAGGGATAAAAAACACTATACACAGTTGGGGGGTTCAGAGGCCTGTTGGGGATCGACTTGACCACATCTGATCCGGCCACTAATAGTTTAAAGGTTCATTTTCATTGTTTGCTATTGGGATGTTATTTACCGCCAGCTCCTCATTTCTGTTTGCAGCTGTACTTCTATTGTTTTGGTAATCACCACCTCTTCTTCCCCTGTATCCGCCTCGCTGAGTATGGTTGCCTCTAGGATTTTCACCTCTGTTTCTATAATTTTGCCCACGGCTCCTGAAATTCTGACCAACTTCCCTTCTAAAATTATAGTCGAAAAAATTTTGGGACAATCTCTGGCATAGTGGCCCTGTAAAAAACACCTATAGCAGGTTAAGGGTCTTACTTCCTGGTTTTTCTCCTGTACATCCCTAGCCGTAAGATCAACTAAACTATCTATTTTTGCTGCTAATACATCAATTTGAGATTTTAGTTGGTCTATCTCCTTCTGTGAATTTTGCGAGCTACCTTGCTGAAAAACCGCAGCACAGGGTAGGTTTTGGGTCATATTTGGATTGAGAATTTCCTCGCGGTGGTTATAAAAAGGGTTAATGCTTTTATAAGCTTTTACTTCCAGAAGTGCAATTTTGAGAATTTCTTCTGGGGATTGAGGGTTTCTCGCAATTACCCCCTTTCGCACTTCTGGTGTAAGATTGCTCAAAAGCATGGAATGAAGTAGAGCCGTTCGGCTTTTATCGACCACTTCATCCTGAATACCTTCAATTTCAAGGGCTTTTAGCGATATATCATATGCTTTATCGTAGAACTCCTGTACACTCATACTGGGTGACTGTTTAAAATTTAAAAAGTGACTGAGTGCAACATCTGGCGTGGCCTGTGAAGTGTGACTCTCTTTTAGAATCTTCAATAATTCCTCCGATGTTTTTGCTTTGTGTAATTTTACCCGCCTAGATGCAGCTCCTGATAATCTGGCTAACAATACAAATTTTCTTTCTTCCTCAGTCCAGTCGAATAATTTGGAAAAACTCTCAAACTTCTCAGAAAAATCTGAGAAGCAGACTGAGCTGGCCTCTCCATTGAATGGGGGAATGTTTGACAAATTTTCCACTAATGCATTTTTCCGCTGAATAGTGGCGATTGCTTCTGAATGCTTATCAGCCATGGTTAGAGAAAATGACAAACAAACCAAAAAAAGGAAAATTGGGGGGGGGGCAACTTAAAATTGAGAAAATGAGAGGGAAAAAAAACCTTATAAATACATAAAACTTAAGTACAGGATTATGATTTTAGTAAATAAGATAAAGTTATGCACACAAAACATTTTTTTATGACTGGGAATTGTAACTAATAGCACAGAGAGAGAGCCTAAACCTCTTTTTACACTTCAGCATATAAATAAAATTTAAATTGAAAAACACCCAGTTGCTCTTTGATATTTAAAATACATACAAGTAAACAATAATAAATAACCCAGAGACCGAATTGTTACGACTCCATTCTTGTGGTGTTTGGATGTTCTTACTGAAACAACTTAATTGAATAAAAAAAAAATCCACTTACAACTCACTACTCACTTGGCAATCAAAAATAAGTATACCTTGATTAACTCCACTGAAATCTGTTGCCATGAAAAGAGGAGCAATTTAAATCAAATTTACCAAAATATCAAAACTTAAAAATCCATATAAGTTAATATAACATGGTGATTTTAAAATCTTCATATTTAAATAAAACTAAATGTAGTTAGGGGCAACAGGTTTCTAAATCAAATAGTACACTGTAATATATAAAGAACACCCAACTCCACTCCTACCCGATCAAGCTCAAATCTCCATACACATTAAATTAACAAAATGTAAACATCATTTAATTTGGAAAATTAAAGGAAGCCTGAAATTCCTCTAATATGAGGACAAAAAGGGGAAAGGGCAAAATTAATAAAATAAAGATATGATGGGATACCAAAAATTAGAATAATTATGGAGATTTTGAACAAGATCAGATCGGTTAACCGAAGATCGTATAGTGTCATAAAAAAAACTGATTAGTCCTTTTTTTTTTTTTTACTTCTTAAAAATAAACATTTTATTGTTTATTTTAGATGACAACATTCCAAAGAAAGGAGAATTAAGGATTAAATTAAACATTTATGTAGTTAAATTTAATACTGCTACTTCATCACTTATTAATTTATTTATCATTAAAACAAAATCAAAAATACAACCAAATAGTTTTGAGTAAAAGAAGGCATAGCCTTAATTAATGTTCATTAAAACAATGGCTATGAATTTAAATTTAAGAAATTTAAAAGTCTTAATTTAGTAAAATAGGAGTTTTCATAATTTTATTCTCACACACAGAAAGGTTAATCCTTTCTTATTAGTTTGCTGTAAACAAGTAAATACCAATTATTTAAAAACTACACAAAGAAAATAAACCATTTTTGAGAATAAACAAAATTTTTTTATTTGAACAGTTAAAATTATAAAAGCAACTAAGTTCTCAAATTATAACAAATTCACAATTTAAAGGTTAATTAGTCATACTTAAATTACCTATCAATTATCTTTAAATTAAACATCGTAGTTCTTACAATTTTTGCAACATCATAACTTAAAAATCGTATGGAGTTACTCGCTTAGTAAAAAGTTAATTATCAATAGCATTTGGATGTATACATATTATTACTCTCAGTATTCTCCACATAGATATATACATAAATTACTATTGGTTAGACATGTAATAAAAAGGATAAAAGGTTACTTACACAAAGAAAAAACATGATAAAACTAACATCAGTGGGCATCAAGGAGCATTTCGTCCCTTTTCTTAACTTGTTGAACACACAGCTTAAACGTAGTATTTTTGCTGGGGAGACTTCTGTCAATTTTCATGTGAATTCACTATACCATTCATCATTATAAGAGGTGGCAGGTTTCATCGTTGTTATATATTAAGTTGCTATTTCGCATATCTTGTTAAGCTTCACCATTTGTCATCAGCTACCGGGGTTGTCATCTTATCAGAAGGGGGATTGTCCCATAACACAGACTTTTACAGTCCGATTTATAAATCGCATTCTCAGTATCAACCACTGGATTATTAAATTCTACTCCTGGATTGAATAAGACATGTCTTTATTCCAAGATGACAATTGTATTAGTTTGGAACAAAACACTGGCCAAACACTCAATTATTCATAATAGCATACACTGCGTCATCGTACTAGAATTTCATTCAAGTCCTCTAGTGCCAATTCATTTCACGCGCGCCCCACCGGATCCTCTTTTTCAACACAAGAATTTATTCTTCCTTTTTAACGCACTGCACCGGTCATGAAACAACAACCATTACAAATTAGAAGTCACAGCAACAAGTAAAATGTTTCACTCCAAATGCCGCTACGAAACACGGGCCAAGGCAACTCTCCTTTTTCATTCGTACACTATTCTAAGTTTCCATCGTCCAACAAACTCAAGATCCAAAACAACAAGTGAGTGAAGTAATCGTCTCCCTTTCACGCGCTACTTGAAACCTGGACAAAACCAAAAGCTATCTGCCAAGGGAGATTCGGGGGTGAAAACAATAAAAATGGACTGAGCCTGGCAGCGACAGTCCGTCTCATTTTTCCCTTACAAGTCGTTTCATGGGAAAAAAACAACCGTGCCTCCCCTTATTGCGGGTGCTAAAAAGGGTCACATGAATGTATGTTTACATCCGCGCCACAAAGACGACAGGGACTAAGTAATGCCTTTGTTGTATGTTGTAAAATACAATGCTTTATTGCGTCTATAGTCCTTTCACCAGAAAACGTAATATCTTATGGGTGGCCTCGCTTTCTTGTAACCAAAGACAGACTAAGTGTCCCCAAACTCCTGATTCCAAGCATGGGAACATGTGTGGCTGTCTACATAATTCTATATGCGTGGTCTTTACTGAAAAGCCTCCCTCCCTGCTATTTATTTTTCGACTTTGAACAAAAAGGAAGAAGCTACTTAAAACTGTAGAAGTTGAAATTACTTTTGCTTGAAAGAAAAAGAAAGAAAAAAAACTGTTTTTATTATTATTATTATTACACTTTTATTTATTTATTTACTTATTAAAAACAGAAAAAGAGTGTTGTTAAATGTTGAGAAAGTGATTGAAGGAATTTAATGTAGATAAAAATATTTGTTAAAACCAACCGTAACAATTTGCTTTGTTTAATTATGGCACTTTAGATGTTACTGGGATAACATTTAAAGTGCTTTTGCAAATTCCACAATTACATTTTAATTTTAGTTGAAGAAGGTCAACAATAATCCAGATATTACAACACGGTGAGGAAATAGGCTTAACATCATTACTTGTAATGCCTCTATATGAGAGTGGTGACATACGGAACATAAAATTTGATTGGATGAGACGATTTTGGATAAAAACGAATCGCCAACAATATAGGCGAGCTTGCCATTATCGCCAAGCAAATGTTTGTTAATTTCTCTCACTCGTCCAGGCGAGTATCGCCACATTTTGGCATGTAGGTTTGTCATAGTTTTGACAACAAATAATGTCTAAGCACAATCTGAGCATGTGTACTTTGCGTATGTCGCCACTCCCACCACCTACTGAGCTCCAAATATAACAGGAGATCTGTCTTCCAAATGCCCAACATGCTTTCCAGCGGTCAGCGCGGAAGGATACAGTGACGATAATTTTAGCTCGCATTCATGGCAAAACATGCTGTCTATCGCATTCCCTTACATGATTAGTGAATTATTTATGAATCAGATAAGTATAGCTTAATTATAAAAGCATAAATTAGGATAATAGTAAATGAGAGTACTAATATCTGACATTGAAAACGCGGACTATTTTTTACTTTTGCCTTACAAGCTTCATTTGCCTTTCATGCTTCTGACCGCTGATTCTGAACTCCTGTTATATTTGGAGCTCAGTGCCACCACATTACATTCTACAACTCGAGGCTAACGAAAAAGAAAGGCTACCGCGGTGCTTTACGCATATCTTATTTTACAGACCGCGGGAGTCACGTTAGGCTCGAATGCACCAATGCAGGTGTACGAAAAGAGCACCACGGCACTCTAGCAGTCTGTAAAAAAAGATAAATGGAATGCACCGCGGTAGCCTGTCTTTTTCGTTAGCTTCGCTACAACTCCTCCACCGACACGTTTGCTTTTCTTTCTTAAGAGCTAGAGTATTTTTATTAACCAGAGTAGCGACATATGTTTAAGCTACATGTCCATGCTTGGAGTTGTTTCCTAAACTATAACAGTTCATAATTAAAAAAATTATGATTTTAGCTTGGACGAGTTTTAGTTTATTGTTTTGAGCAAACAATCGTTAGCTTTGCAATAAATAATGGTAGCTCTCTATGTCTGGTGTTCTCCAATCAAATTTTACAGGCCTTATTTCACCTATAAAATAAAGAAAGGTGGTCTATCGGAGAGTAAACAGACATAGACATTAATGTGACTCTCTCAAAAATTTCGTTTTGCTTCACATTGAAGGACTCGATGAATCAAAACAACAATTATACAAAAGCATAATTAATATGCTATCAAATGAGGCATATGTGATTTTATTTGTGTTCCTCTAACTGAAATACGTAATAAAAGTTCTAAAAAGCATCGAAAAGGCAAAAATGAGGAAAACACAAACACTTTAAAAGGTCATTTTTATAATTTACTCTTTTTTTTCAGACTTAAAACTTATTCAAACTAGAATATTATATGTTTAACTATAAAAAATATATAGCCATTACTCAATTTAAGGTGAACATTTAATTTGTGTAAAATCACTGAGCGAAAATATACGGCATATCTACTTTTAGGTAGCTTTCAATACAAAAAAGTATAAAGCTACCTATTGCAGCCGTTCGGAGGAAAGCAGTTCCGGAAAATTTCGATATATTTTCACCGATCATGACCCCCAGACCCCAGAACCACCCTCCGTCCAAATGTTGATTTATATATATAGATATATCCATATATATATATATATATACAGGGTGATTCATAAAAGATGGGCAGAACTTTAAGGGGTTATAGTACACTTAAAGACAAATAATATTAAATAGGAGACTAAGGGTCCCAGACGTATTCCCAAGGAGATAGGGGGCATTAAAGTTTAGGGTCCGAAATTTCAAATGATTATAAAACATGGAAAAATTGGTCGATTCGTTTGCGGTTTTTGCAAAAAATTTTCTTTATGCCAGTATTTTCTTGAAATAAAATTTTAAAGTTCAATTTCAAAAAATGCCGATAGGGGGCGCTTTAGACTTTGGAGTAACAAACAACTATTTTTTAACGTTATTTTTTGTATTTCTTTAAATGATTTCGAAAGCTTAGACTTAAACTTAAATTTTGATCTAAAAATCTGAGTCCTAACGAGTAGTTAAGTAGCGTAAACTGAAATTTGAAATTTGAAACCCTTCTCCCCCCAGAACAAAAATCAGTTATTCCCGATCTTTGTGTCGTAGATTAGGCTCTAACTACTGCCGCGTTTTGCTAAAATTATTCTTTATGTCAGTATTTTCTTGAAAATAAATTTTAAAGAAAATTTTCAAACAATTCCGATAGAGGGCGCTTTAGACTTTGGAGTAACGAACAACTATTTTATACCGTTATTTTTTGTGTCTCATTAAATGCTTTCTAAAGCTTAGACTTAAATTTTCAGCCCAAAATCTGAATCGTTAGACGTGGTTAAGTTTCTGGGGAGAGGGGTTTGAAATTTCTACTCCTGAGCACAGTTCAGTTTACCATGTCCACACATTGTGTGCTGTGATACGAGGTAAAAAGACACAAATTAGGATTATGTTACCAAAGCATATTTATTAACATGTAATCACAATAAATGTTCAAAATTGTGACCACCAGAGGTTATGCACGCAGAACAACGGCGACGAATGGAACGGCGAACATTCGCGAAAACATCAGGCTTTTCGAGCACTTCCCCTACAGCGGCGGAAAGTCTGGCGACCAGTTCCTCGGGGGATTCAATGGGTGTCTCATACATAAGAGCCTTCAATCGTCCCCAAAAAAAGAAATCGAGGGGTGAAAGATCTGGCGAGCGAGCAGGCCAAGCAACAGGACCACCTCGACCAATCCATCTGTTCGGAAATGTGATGTCCAGATAGTTGCGGACGTCTCGTACGTAATGGGCTGGCGCTCCATCGTGCTGGAACCACATGACCCGCCGGATGCGTGGAGAAACAACGTTTAACAGGTCTGGCAGCACATGTTGCAGAAATATGAGGTATGTTTTACCGTTGAGGCGTTCAGGAAGAAGGTACGGTCCGATTAGGTGGTCTCCGAGGATTCCTGCCCAAACATTGATGGAAAAGCGTCTCTGATGAGCATGTGGATACGTAGCATGTGGATTGACATCCGCCCATACATGTGCATTGTGTGTGTTAAATGTACCTTCACGTGTGAAGGTACATTCATCGGTGAAAAGCACAGTTCGTCCAAAATGTGGATTTAGCGCGTTCTGCTGCAGAAACCAGCGGGCGAATTCAATACGATTTGGATAATCCCCTGGAGACAGTTTCTGGACTCGTTGCACATGAAACGGGAGCAAATGTTCATCCTTCAGTACCCTCCAAGTCGTGGACTGTGAGGTATCCACCTGGCTAGCCACTGTTCGTGTACTTGTACTTGGCTGCGCCGCTACTACATCCAGAATGGCTTCTGCAACAACTACTGATTCGTCCTTTTTTGCGCGACCTGCACTCGACCGGGAAGCGAGAAATGATCCCGTCTCACACAACTGTCTGTGCAAGCGCTCGAAAGTTTTGCGGTTAGGCAACCGCCTGTTAGGAAATCGCTCTCCGTACATTCGTTGTGCCTCTGCACCATTTCCATCTGCCGCTCCGTAAATTAAATGCATCTCAGCCTTTTCCTTATTCGTGAAGGGCAACCTTCTTCCGATTCATTACTACAGCGACTTACACTTGACTCACCGTTCAGTGGTTTTTATGCCTGAATCGTGTCGAAATTTTGCATACGTGTTCTTCTTCTTCCCCATTTGACATTTGCATACTTTCTGTTTCCTTCTTCACCCGGTGACTAGCGTCAGGAATGGAGCTTTAACGTTTGCATGAGCGACGTTTCCAACTGTGCCAGTGCCTTTATGAGTGAATTCCGACTATGCAGTCCTTGACGAAAGTTGTAATTTTGCCTCGTATCACAGCACAGAATCGTTGGGCATGGTTAAGTAGTGCAAACTGAACTATGTTCAGAAGTTGAAATTTGAACCCCCTCCCCTCGCTACTGAACCACGCTCAGCGATTCAGATTTTGAGCTGAAAATTTAAGTTTAAGTCTAAGCTTTAGAAAGCATTTAATGAGACACAAAAAATAACGGTATAAAATAGTTGTTCGTTACTCCAAAGTCTAAAGCGCCCTCTATCGGAATTTTTTGAAAATTTTCTTTAAAATTTATTTTCAAGAAAATATTGACATAAAGAATAATTTTAGCAAAACGCGGCAGTAGTTAGAGCCTAATCTACGACACAAAGATCGGGAATAACTGAGTTTTGTTCTGGGGGGAGAAGGGTTTCAAATTTCAAATTTCAGTTTACGCTACTTAACTACTCGTTAGGACTCAGATTTTTAGATCAAAATTTAAGTTTAAGTCTAAGCTTTCGAAATCATTTAAAGAAATACAAAAAATAACGTTAAAAAATAGTTGTTTGTTACTCCAAAGTCTAAAGCGCCCCCTATCGGCATTTTTTGAAATTGAACTTTAAAATTTTATTTCAAGAAAATACTGGCATAAAGAAAATTTTTTGCAAAAACCGCAAACGAATCGACCAATTTTTCCATGTTTTATAATCATTTGAAATTTCGGACCCTAAACTTTAATGCCCCCTATCTCCTTGGGAATACGTCTGGGACCCTTAGTCTCCTATTTAATATTATTTGTCTTTAAGTGTACTATAACCCCTTAAAGTTCTGCCCATCTTTTATGAATCACCCTGTATATATATATATATATATATATATATATATATATATATATATATATATATATATATGACCTATGTCATACGATAACGCCCGTAATTATGAATCGATTTTGATGAAACTAATTGTGTGTATTAAGGTCACTAATGTCTCGACCGAGTTCGTTGGCCAGCTTGGTCCGCCATCTTGTTTCAAGATGGCGGCCAT
This sequence comes from Maratus michaelseni, assembly GCA_963931845.1. Taxonomy (NCBI): domain Eukaryota; kingdom Metazoa; phylum Arthropoda; class Arachnida; order Araneae; family Salticidae; genus Maratus; species Maratus michaelseni. The sequence continues at coordinate 189,536,712 of OZ007598.1, read as the reverse complement.
TTAAAGTTGTAAAATAACTTAAAATCTAAAATAAATATGCAAAAAATTTAAAAATTCAAATTTATTTTTTAATTACGTGTTAGGCCTTGATACAAGGATTCCAGAGCTTTTTTTGGTTTACCTCTATCTTAAAAAATGGCTGAGATAGAGCAGTTTGAAATTCTAGGGTGGCTGACATTTTGAAACAAAACAGCACATTAACGCGATTACTCGCAAATTATTTTCTTTCATTGTTGTAATAATTTTCCCAATCATACGCATAAAACTATATATTCATATCCGTTAACGCCAAATTCTCGCCAAAATTGGCGACATTTGGAGATCAAAATAAGTCTTCATAAATGAAGCCAATTTGGTTATTTCTCAATAATTTGGCGAATTTCTTATTCAAATTCAGTATTAACGAATCTTTTGTAAACGTTTCTTTGCATTTTAGCTTGCTGTTTTCGTGTAACATTAGCTAAAATTTTAAAACGAAGATATAGAAAAGCTACCTTTTCCTCCCGGTACAGGCCGGAAGGACTTTTGTCCTTGAGACCTTCACTATCTCCTAGAATTAAAAAACGCCTAGACTTTAAATTAAAAGGGTATTTTGCATCCTTTTAAAAATGATTCTCCACTACTTGCAATGACTAATTTATGTTTGTTAAAAAAAATTTCAAAATGTTTTAGGAAAGATTTATTTTTTGTACAAAACGCCCTCAAATAAAATTTTGCATGAAAAAAAGAAAAAAGAAAAGCAAAGTTTGGCTTTTCATTTCATTAATTTATTTACTAATTTTGAAACAAGCATATTTGGAACAATTACTACTGTACTTTTAATAGAGAGTCAGTTATTAAGAGGTTAAATGTAGTATATGTCCTATTTGCTGGACCTAGGAAATTGTCCTTTATATATAGGTGTCCCTTAAGGGAGGTTTTACTACATAAAATTCTGAAACTGAAAAAATGTTAATCTAATAAAATTTCAATGTGGAATTAACTTTTCGATCATGCAACTTTTTCTAAAATAAATAAATTTTAGACTAAGAAATCATTTTTCAATGACTATAAAATATATTTGTTGTAATTGAAATAAGGAGAGTAATAGACACCCCTCCCCCCCCCCCTCCAGAGCAATTTTGAGAAAAGTAGGCCAAATATGAATTGTTCTCTAAAACTACCCAGGAGACGTCTAGTTGCCGCCAGCGAATTGGTCAAGGCCATATCATGGGGCGCATCTGTGCATCTATGGTCTCTAAAAACCCGGACATACAAAGAAAATTGCTTTGCCCTATTATATTAGATATCATGTTGCTGTTTCAGACAACGCCTTATAACTGGCTGTCCATATTTCTACTTTTCCTTTTAAATCATGTAATTAGAAGTAATTTTGAAAATAATATGATTATAAAATTTTATACAGGATTTGTTAAACAGCACAAACAGACACGTGTCCATTAAGAACACATGTGCGCAAGAGGACTTTCATAACTTACTTTTATTTTATTTTTACCGATTTGTTTGAAACTCTTCAGCATAATATCAATGACAGTTAAAAGTGTTTGAAATTAGAAGAAATAGTACTGAATACACATTAAACCGAAGAATTTTCACAATCAATATTTTAATAAAGGTCAGGATTTAGAATGATTTATGCGTATTTAATATACCCTTAATTTCTTGATGTGTATTTGTTTGAAACTTTTCAGCATAATATCAATGACAATTAAAAGTATTTGAAATTAGAAGAAACAGTACTGGATACGCATTAAACTGAAGAATTTTCACAATCAATATTTCTAGAAAGGCTAGGATTTAGAATGATTTATGCGTATTTAATATACCCTTAATTTCTTGATGTGTATTTGTTTGAAACTTTTCAGCATAATATCAATGACAGTTAAAAGTGTTTGAAATTAGAAGAAATAGTACTGAATACACATTAAACCGAAGAATTTTCACAATCAATATTTTAATAAAGGTCAGGATTTAGAATGATTTATGCGTATTTAATATACCCTTAATTTCTTGATGTGTATTTGTTTGAAACTTTTCAGCATAATATCAATGACAATTAAAAGTGTTTGAAATTAGAAGAAATAGTACTGAATACACATTAAACCGAAGAATTTTCACAATCAATATTTTAATAAAGGTCAGGATTTAGAATGATTTATGCGTATTTAATATACCCTTAATTTCTTGATGTGTATTTGTTTGAAACTTTTCAGCATAATATCAATGACAATTAAAAGTATTTAAAATTAGAAGAAACAGTACTGGATACGCATTAAACTGAAGAATTTTCACAATCAATATTTCTAGAAAGGCTAGGATTTAGAATGATTTATGCGTATTTAATATACCCTTAATTTCTTGATGTGTATTTGTTTGAAACTTTTCAGCATAATATCAATGACAATTAAAAGTATTTGAAATTAGAAAAAAACAGTACTGGATGCACATTAAACTGAAGAATCTTCACAATCAATATTTTAATAAAGGTTGGGATTAAGAATGATTTATGCGTATTTAATATACCCTTAATTTCTTGATGTGTATTTGTGAGATACTTTGACTGTTTTATAATGAAATTTAATTGACGTCTATAAACTTTTTTCATTATATAATGAGGTAAATATTATTTTGCGTAAATCAAAAATAAATGTTCAGTCAGAAGCAATTTTTAATGTATTTTCTTTTTCTGAATAATGTATTTATTTAAACTAATATTTGAAATAGATGATATAATTAGAGTATGTAATATAGAAAATTAACATGCGTCTGGAACACTTTAAAATTGAAATTTGTATAGCATATCCATTACTGACTAAACAGTATTTTCAAAATATTATTAGCATCACATAGCTATAAATATAAACTTTCATATAATAGGAAGTAACATTAAAATTGAAAAATTCTTTCTTTTTCCATGTATAAGTATAGGTTATATAAAACAAATATATATGTAATTTTCAGATAGTCAGTACACTGCCTTTCAGAAGCTAAAAATATAGTGTTTTTTCTTTTGTTAATCTGAGAAAATGGTCTTATAAAAAAATAGTAATGTATCTGACGCCGTATATAATAAAAATAAATTATATGTTACAATTAAAAAAGGAGTATAAATGACTATATCCGTATTTTCTTTCCTTATCTTCAAACAGTACTTATGAATGAATTCAATCAAATTACTACTTAAGAAAAAAATATAAAGGTTTCTATACTTATTAAAAATAGTTAAATAGTTTTGTTATTTAAAAAATAATAACTTTGACTTTTGTCTAAAATATAAGTAAAAACAAATCTACTCATTTACAAAATTCCCTCTCAAAGTTCATGTTTTAAGTTTTTTTCTAAAGCATTGAACATTTTATATGAATTGGTAATGAAAATATATACATAAGATGTGTCATAATATAGTATATAATGAAGTTAGTAACTCCCTTCCCAGAAGGGCTATGTGAATGTAATAAACATTTAAATGCAAAACAAACCCACAAATACGCACAAATATATACCACACAAAAAAAGTAGTAGAAATACAGCTAAAATCTGCATATACCTAAAAATACAAATGAGAAATACAAATGCAGCACGCGGTTGCTGTAGAAAATAAAATAAAAACAATTTAGATTATCTTTTAGGCCAGATAATGGATAAGAACAAATTTAATTATCTACAAATTTTCATGCAGGTGGTTTAAAATTATCTGTAGCATACAATACGCAGATAAAATATGATAGATTGATAGATTGGTAAATAGAATGAAAGGGAGGTTGTCTACACCGTAATATATATATATATATATATATATATATATATTTCTGAATCCAGGAAAATATAATTTAACACAAACGAAAATATATACAATAACCTTCTGTTAACGTTTGTTGCAAATTTTGTCAAACTATTTTCTTTGTTCAGTAAAAAGCTAAAAATTTAGTGCAAATTCACCTTGTTTAATAATTAAAATTCATAAAAATACAACTAAATGTAAATATATTGCTTGAAGGTGCGTAAAAACATACATAAAAGGTTTAAAAGCACATTAAAGTCCTTTAAAAATAATAATAAATAAAAAAGGGACTTTAATGTGTTTTTTAATGTTTTATGTATGTTTTTACGCACATTCAAGCAATATATTTACATTTAGTTCTATCTATGAATTTTAATTATTTTCTTTGTTGTTAAACTTATAATCAAAAATCAAAGTTTAAATTGGAGTCAAAAACAAGTTATTTTTGACTGTGTAAATGGATTGCAATTTTGTTTTCCTATACAAAAATGTTTCGTTGTAGCATGGTCGACTACCTCTTACTGTTTTTAACTTTATTCCTAAAACACCCCTAATGGAATAAATTCGTGATGTCACAAACTGAAAAAATTATAAATATGCGTTACTATATGTGGTAAAAGTTAATTTTTATTTTAATAAAATGATAACAATCAACACCTGTTTTGAGCTGAATTTGTAAAAATTCTAGTTTTTTTTAAACAAGCATTGATAAATAATCATGATTAAATGTTCTTTGGGATGGTCAAAACAAATCTTAATTTCTATCATGATGTCCTTCGTTAAATGTTTATCGTTTTCAATAAATATTCATCAAAATGACAAAATCAGGGTCAATCAAATTTAAATCTGTGATTAGCTGAAGGAAGAAATCTACTGGCTTTAGCTGAGTTCTTCGATCGGCTGGTATTTATCGTGTGAAGGATTTAATCGGCATTTACTATAGAAAAAGAAAAAAGAAAAAAAAACATGCTTTTTCCATATTTTTTACCAGATACCCAGAGAACACCTAGATAAAGTTTCCTAGGATCCCACTATAAATGTATTTACATAAAAGAAGGAGAATTTTGGAAGACATAGTAAAACCATTTTAACCCTTTATATCCTAAATTAATTTTCCACCTACTTTTTAGATGCTCAGAATCCTCGATTATTCCCACCAGTTATTTTTTTTTTATTTTTTTTTTTTTTGTAAAGTTTTCCTTATCTAATCATAGCATTTTTGCGATTCAATTAGGTGAAAATTTCTCATTTGAAAAACCGGTGGTAACAGATTAAAAATTCTGTAAAAGACGCTCGTCGCGAAGGGGTTAAAGTGGTACTTATAAGTACCGTCAGGATAAAAAGGGTTAACCCATTAAAGCCTAGCGGTACCATATGGTACCGGAAAAGCTGCCATCAATTTGTTGTTTCAGTACCCATATTTTTTAATAGAAATATTTGCTTTATTTGATGACGGAAATTTCGTGATAAAATAATACCAAAGTTGCTTTTCTAGAAAATTGGTACGAAATTCAATTTTTGCATTTTAAAGAGAAAAATAATTCCGTCCTTTATTGGTTAATAAAGCATATATATTGTTTATACACTTACAGAGAATACATATGCTAAACTTTATGATGTTATGTCAACAAAATCTAAAAACTAAGAAACTTACCTCACAGTGTGTAGGAAAAATTAAGCATCTGCTGTAATGACAACAAATTGTTATAACAGTTTTACTTAATTTTGAATGAATGAAAAAAGCGTACATGTTTATATTTTATTGGAGTACAGGTGAAAATTTCACAAAGACATGCCTATCTCAACAACATCTCAGTAAATTACATTCACACAACAGCTGATTTTATTCTTATTGATCTTTCGGTTTTGATGACAGATGGTCATGAATTAATTTGTTTCGTTAGAAGTGTCTTTGCAGCCAGCATATTAAGTTCACTGATTTTTTTTTTAAATATATTTTTATTGACTCGATGAACAACCCACATTTAAAGTGATCATTAGATGTATTTTGAGTTAAAAGCTGATTTTTAAAATCGTTATGTTTTTCAATTATTATTATCGTCTTAAGATCATAAGTTGTTATTAAGATTTTTAAATGTAGCTTATTTATTATTTGAACAACTGAAAGTATTTTGCAATATGAGCGATTTTAAGTTGGCTGTTGAGCAGTGTAGTGTTGGTATTTTTCACAAAATTCTTGATTTTAAAATTAACAAGATTATAGACACACTTAATGTTTTAAACATAACAAAAAAAAAAAGGATAATCTGCATACATTATATGTCACGTATAAATTATTTGAAACCTATTTAGTGATTTCATATTGAAATGACTTTTTTTAATGCACTCTCTCTGCATATAGAACAGTCATTAAAAATAATTTAAGACAATTTTCCAAAATTTTGATATATTTAATCTTAAAAAATATTTTACTCGGGTTTAAGAAAATGAATGGTAATTATGTCTTAAAATCAGCAAAAAACATACTCAGTTTCATTGAAATCTGTGACAGTGGCTTAAGGGGAAATGGCATGCAATGACTCTGCTTAATTTGATTTGGAATGGCCCTCAAAATATTTTTAAATAAGAAATACTACTAAAAACACCCAAAATCCCACTATTTTTATTTCATAATCGGGTAAAAGATACATTTAAGTATAATCCCCAGCAAAAATAAATTTAATAGAAACTGCGCCTTTAGTTGATAATGCTTTTTTTGTTAATTCATTATTTTTCCTAAATAATTCACGATTTCACAGTTTAAAATGTTACAAACTTAAAATGTTATAAGCGTAACAGTATTTTTTTTTTTTCATAAGCTGCGTACCCTATTTATTATGCATAAATTATTTGAAGATGATTTGTAGAATAGATATTGAAATATGATTATATTTATGACATGCTACATTTGAAAACCGAGCAGTCAAGAATGCCAACTGACGGCAGTTTTTCAAAATTTGATAATTTTTTTCTCAGAAACTATTTCACCAAGGAGTAAAAAAAAAATTACTGGTGATCATATCTTAATAGTAAGAACAAACAAACGCAGTTTCATTAAAATATGTGATGGTGGGTTACAAGCCTGCCTGAACTGACATGGAATGACCCGTTAGCAACATTGAAATACACCGAAAAAACTTTCCTCATTGACCTTAATGTAACGGAATACTTTTAAGTGTCCCTGTAAACTAACAATAAATGCTAAATACTTCATTTTCAATACCGAACATGCCATGGTAATTCTCAATAATATATATATATATAAACTACATAGCAATCCGAGTATATTTATGCAAGTTAAAGCACGGACAGACAGCAGACGGCCAAACAAATCGAAATCATAAACACTTTTCAACTATGTTGGAAAGTGTTAAAAATAATGGGTAATTACGTACATACGGACTCTGCTACTTTTCATTGCCAAATTTAATCGTAATGTATAATTGTGATGAATTTAATTATAACATTTCTCTGTTTTTTTAAGTTCAAAGTAAGAATTCGTTTTATAATAATTAATACAATAAATTACATTTCAATCCGGCCAAATAATTGCATACAAAAGTAAAAAGTCCTTCCGGCCTGTACCGGGAGGAAAAGGTAGCTTTCCTATATCTTCGTTTTAAAATTTGAACTAATGTTACACGAACACAGCAAGTTAAAATGCAAAGAAAATGTTTACAAAAGATTCGTTAATACTGAATTTGAAAAAGAAATTCGCCAAATTATTGAGCTATAGCCAAGTTGGCTTCATTCATGAAGACTTATTTTTGTCGCCAAATTTGGCGATATTTCACCAAATGTCACCAAATTTGGCGAGAATTTGGCGCTAACGGATATGAATATATAGTTTTATGCGTATGATTGGGAAAATTATTACAACAATGAAATTTTTTGTAATGTGTTCTCTTGTTTCAAAATGTCAGCCACCCTAGAATTTCAAACTGCTCTATCTCAACCATTTTTTAAGATAGAGGTAACCAAAAAATGCTCTGGAATCCTGGTATCAAGGCCTAACACTTAATTAAAAAATAAATTTGAATTTTAAATTTTTATGTATATTTATTTTAGTTTTAAATTTTTAAATGGCCGCCATCTTGAAACAAAATGGCGGACCAAGCTGGCCAACGAACTCAGTCGAGACATTGGTAAGCTTAATACACACAATTAGTTTCATCAAAATTGATTTATAAATAAAGGTGACCGGTCACTTGCGATTTTAGACGTTTTGTTAACTATCTAGAAAAACACATGAGAAATTAACCGGAAACTGCAGGTGTGTAAACAGTATAGTATAGGTTATATATTTCCACAAAGATTTTTTCCCGAAACTTCATAGGAGACTGTCAATAAATTGAAAAAGAACGAATTTCTTTTGTATTACCCTGTAAAAATTAATGTAGCAAAAGCGTTCAAACTCAAGATTATTAATAAGTGGCTTATTGTAATATACTGTGTTCATTTTTATGAGGATAGCATGTATACTTGGAGAGAAATTAAGGTTTTTATAAAAACAGTCCCAAATTTTGCCAAGTTTTTTGCTTATAATTTGCAGAGTTCTTAATATGAAAAAAAGTTATTTTGAGAAAATATGTCAAACAACATTGTACATAATACTCTGCAATCGAAATTAAAAAATAATAAAAATTGGAGGAAAAATAAGCAGGTTTACAAAAAAATGTTTCACTGCGCATGCGCGAATGCAATCAAAATATAATATACATCATGTGTTAGCTAAGTATATAGAGCAACTTTTGTTAAAGTCTCAAAATCATAGCTTGAAAATTCTGAAAATTATCGTCGATAGAATAAGCCCGAAATCCGTTGTTCCCAAAAAGAAGCAAAAAGATGAGGGGCTGTATCAAATATCTGTTGATTAGTGCCAAGATAACGTAAACAATATTGCACGTACTACTATATTTGGATACAACCCCTCATATTTTTGCTTCCTTTTGGGAACAACAAATTTCGAGCTTATTCTATCGACGATAATTTTCAGAATTTTCAAGCTATGATTTTGAGACTTTCACAACAGTTGCTCTATATACTTAGCTAATACATTATGTATAATATATTTTGATTGCATTCGCGCATGCGCAGTGAAACATTTTTTAGTAAACCTGCTCATTTTTCCTCCAATTTTTATTATTTTTTAATTCTGATTGCAGAGTATTATGTACAATATTCTTTGACATATTTTCTCAAAATAACTTTTTTTCATATTAAGAACTCTGCATATTATAAGCAAAAAACTAGGCGAAATTTGGGACTGTTTTTATAAAAACCTTAATTTCTCTTTGAGTATACATGCTATCCTCATAAAAATGAACACAGTATATTACAATAAGCCACTTATTAATAATCTCGAGTTTGAACGCTTTTGCTACATTAGTTTTTACAGGGTAATCCAAAAGATATTCGCTCTTTTTCAATTTGTTGACAGTCCCCTATGGGGTTTCGGGAAAAAATCTTCACGGAAATATATAACCTAAGCTATACTGTTTATACACCTGCAGTTTCAGGTTAAATCCTCATGTATTTTTCTAGATAGTTAACAAAACGTGAAAAATCGCAAGTGACCGGTCACCTTTGGCAATATAGTGTATATATATATATATATAAATCAACATTTGAACGGAGGGTGGTTTTAGGGTCTGGGGGGTCATGATCGGTGAAAATATATCAAAATTTTCTGGAACTGCTTTCCTGCGAACGGCTGCAATAGGTAGCTTTAATTTTTTTTGTATTGTATAACTACCTAAAATACCAAAGAAGTATGCCATAATCTATATTTTTATTCTCATTTTAATTTGCCGAAAACTCACAGTAAATCAATCCACTTATTATTCCAAAGTAGATTAATGAAAATACTATGATGATAGCAGGGCGTCTACACATGATTATCATTTCTTCTTTTATTTTCTGAATATATTTCTCGTTAAAATAATTTTATAAAACAGCAATAAATATTTCATTTAATCTTTACCACTTTATCATTGTTTCATTACATCCATTATAACTTTAGCGATTACGCTGTTATTACCGAAATATTTCATTAAAGTATGGCCTTCATTCATAAGGGCATGTCTGATTATAAAATTACTTGTTATCCAGTTATAAATTCATCCTCCTGTTACATGAAAAATCAATTTAATTCCGCCAGTATCCTTGAGTTCGTAATCCTACTATCAAAGCAATAATACTTCAAACTCTGTGTAAGCTGTAAAAAATATTTGTTGATTTATGGAGAAAACCCGTTAGCTACAAAGACTGTAAAAAAAACATTAATCTTGCAAAAAAATGTTTTTTTGTAAATTAACTCTATTTTTTTAGTAGTCAAATACTATATTTGCCTGTTACTGTACACCGAAACTTTCTGTTAATACAAGGGAAAGTCATTAACTAAGTCACAAAAGATAATTCAATAATAACTTACAATGATATTCACTTCAAAACTATTTTTATTTCTCAACATATTCTCCACCAATATTTATGCACTTATATCACCGTTTTATCAGTGCCCCAACCCCAGCTGCATCAAATTCTTTGGGTTGCTATTTCTGCCACATTAGGACTTCAAGTTGAACCTTTCCATCATCTGTGAACATCATCTTGCAACTTCTTCACCATCCACCATACAGCTTCGACTTAGCCCCAAGTGATTTTCATCTGTTTAGTCCACCAAAAAAATCATCTTGAAAGCAAGATGATGTTCACAGATGACGAAAAGGTTCAACTTGAAGTCCTAATGTGGCTGAGACAGCAACCCAAAGAATTGTATGCAGCTGGTGTTGCGGCACTGATAAGACGGTGATATAAGTACATAAATATTGGTGGAGATTAGGTTGAGAAATAAAAATAGTTTTGAAGTGAATAACATTGTAAGTTATTATTAAATTATCTTTTGTGACTTACTTAATGACTTTCGCTCGTATTATGAATTATTATAGTTTTCAACGATATATATTCACAGCCCGATTAAAGACTCGGTAAACTTCCACCAGTATTTTATTAGAATATTTTGCGGCGTATTTGAGACAAAAATTTTGATTTTTAAAAAAGCAAAATCTCCTACACTAAAATATTGATTGAAGTTTGCGCCTGCGATAATCGGGCCCTGTATATATTAGATCAAACACTTCATTTATTTTTGCACGTTAAAATCGGGTTCTGCTTACATATGTGTTCCTTAAGAACGAAATTCGTCTGTACTTGAATTTCTGTTTTATATTTCATTTAGAAGTTTTTATAATATCGATTTTTTTTTAAAGTTATTTCCGACAAAGGAGTATTTATTTCATGTATCATGTATTTCATATGCGTAGCTTTTGAACTTATTTTTCGATTTTGTTAATCCTATTTTGTTGGAAGGACGCGTTTTAATGATTCTTCTGAGGGGAACTTAAGCATGAATAATAATGACAATAAAAAATAAATAAACAATGAAAAAAATGACAACTTGTGGAAAATCTCTTATCATCTAACTACTTTTAGAAAGTAACTGAAATTCAACTCACTATATCACCGATAGCTATCTGAATTTTCACGGTATTCGACTGTTTTTTTTTTTTTTTTTTTTTTTTTTGTATTTTTAATACACTGAGAAAAATGACACTTTCAAATATGAGTAAATCGATTTTGTTATGAAACTTTTTTTGTTTTAAATAGGACGACCCGATGCTTTCAATTCTGAAATACCAGAAATACTCAGAATATTGAAACATGGACATACTCAAAAGTGAGCACATACAGGTCAGTTCAAACTCATTTTTGAAACAAGAACATACTCAAAAATGATTAGAATTAGTTCAAACTCATTTTTGAAACATGGAAATACTCAAAAATGAGCACATAGAAGTCAGTTTGTACTCATTTTTGAAACATGGACATGCTCAAATAGGAGCACATGATGTTTTATTCTTGAGTGTGTGCATGTTTTCAGAAATGAGTACATACATGCTTCAAACTTGAGTAATCTTAATTCGGTGCCATTTTGACTATGCGACATACTCAGATTTGAGTATATGAGCATGTTTTGCTCAGTTTTGAAAATGTCGTTTTTAGAGTGTACCCGACGATTTTGCTCTCTCTTTATAAGGTTTTGTTTCTAGGATTGTTGCAGGGAAAACCAAAAAGCAATATTTTAATCGTTAAAAACTTTTAGTCAGTTCAAACTCATTTTTGAAACATGGAAATACTCAAAAATGAGCACGTAGAAGTCAGTTCATACTCATTTTTGAAAGATGGAATACTCAAATATGATTACATAATGTTTTATTCTTTAGTGTGTGCATTTTTTCAGAAATGAGTATATATATGTTTCAAACTTGAGTAATTTTGATTTGGAGTCCTATTGGCTATGCGACATATTCCAATTTGAGTATTTTTTGCTCAGTTTTGAAAATGTCGTTTATGGAGTGATATTGCCCTATGTAATTGACTACCAAATTATTTTATGCAAATGCTCCTATTTCATGAAATATTTAATATATTCATATTCAGACTGCAGTATTTACAAGTTTGTCAAGTTTTCTGAAAGTGGCGTCGAATATGGTTGAAAACCCTGCATGCTGTAAACAAAAAACATGCGGTTTTTTATTATTATAATTTGACGAAACTTTAATATCTTCATGAATATACTTGCAATTCTTACACAAATGAACACAAATATTGTAAACGGCTCACATAGCTATCTGCTGCAGCTGCAAATAATTTCGAAAATTTTATTTTACGGGGTGATCACAAATATTATTTATTATTCAAGTTTTTTTAGCCTCCTAATTGCCCTCGTGACAAAACCTTCACGAAAAATATGAAGTCAAACACGTTCGTTATTTCTACGTAATTTTACACGTAAGTATTTCTCTGGATATTTGACAAGGCGCACAGTGGGACGTTTTGATGATCTAGGTGGACTAAATTCATTTTTCCGATTATGTCGGAATTTAACAAGACCGCGTATACTGGTAGCCGAATGTCTCTTTTGTTGAGATCCGTACGAGTTTTGTCGAAAAAATCCGATGTGTCGATTAACTACGACCGTAAAGCAGGCATTTGGTTTGAGGGAGTTTCAACAGTTGCACTATTTTTCTATAAGTTCGAAAGCAAGTCGTGACTTTTCTGCTTTATTTGAAAGCAGGAGTTTACAGGACATATGTCACATGTTTGTCACAAGATGTAACCTATTGTTGTTTGAAAATAAGCGCCATCTTGTTTTCAAACTTCATCTTGACTTTTAATACAGTATTAAGCATTATTAAGAGATAAGCATTTTTTTAAATCAAAGTGCCATTCTCATAGGTGCCAACCTCTCATTAATATTCCGTAATATGCGGGTTAATTTGACCCAGTTTAACAACGCCTCAAACCAGAAAAATTATTGGGTGAATCTTTATTTATTAAATTTCAGGTTTCTACGTGGAATTTATTTAATTTCCTTTCTTAAAAAAATTCTGGTGCGAAACGTGTTAAACCTAGTTCAAATTAACCCGCATATTACGGAATATTAATGAGAGGTTGGCACCTATGCATTCTTAAAACATTGAAAACTTTAGAAATCTCCTGCGAAAGTTTGCGAATCATTAAGTTATATTAACTTGAAATGTATGTATGTATGTTTAGTTCAAATCTTGCATGTCAATTTTAAACCACTTTTAATTATTCGATTGAGCTGAAACTTGGAATACATGTGTAGTTTCAACGACAATACAATATTATAACATAAATAAATAATAATAATATAAATAATTAAATATGCCAAATATTTATCACTGTTTGATTATTTTATTACTGATACATTGAAAACCCAGCAAAACCTAATTAAACTTCAACGCAATAATTTTTTCCACCTAGATCAGCCATACTCAACCTGTGGCCCGCGGGCCGCATGTGGCCCGGCGACCTTTTATTTGCGGCCCGAGACACATAATAATTGTTCTATATTTATAAAATTAATGGAGAAGTGCACAAACGGTTTTCAGGACCTTCACTTTTGTTTTATATATTTTCATGGGAAGACGAAATGTGCCTGTTATTTATAACTAACCCAGCTTCGCCCATCTATCTTATAGTTTCATATGAAAATAAACTTTGGATGTATGGTTGAAACCTGGTTCTACGATAATCATTTTTAGTTTTATGCAGGTATTTGTTATAGACATGCTTAAACTTAATGCAACAGTTGGACAAACGAGCGAATCCTGGTTTTATGCTGTCCAAACGAAAAAAATAACAAATTGATCCCTTTTGATAAAAAAAAATGCTAAAGAAATATTCATCTTATTTTAAAATAAATTTATAAAAAATACACAATTGTATATTACTTTTAAATGCTAAAGGTGTAAAATTAACAACTATAATATAAATTAAAATAACTTTTATTAGTTGTTTTACATGTTTCGACTCTTTCCGAGTCATTTTCAAAAACAAAATGAGAATATTCTAAAGCTGCACGGGCTTTGTATTATTTTCATGTACTTTTTTAAAAAATACGCACGTTATCTATTATTTTTTACTTGATTGTTTATTTTCATATCTTTGACCATGGAATAATTCTAGCCACAGTTTCGGTAAATTAAAAGATGCCGCATCGTTACATATTGTATTTTTGCGCGTGAGTATCTCTATGGTTTCTCTTATTATGGATGGATAGTATAGACTGGAGGGAAATATTATTTTACTTTCATTGAAATTTATTTGGATGGTTTCTTCTTGATATAATCTTGCCAGAGCTGTAGTTTTTCTATTGTATTTAATATCAGCTATATGCTCTTTTTTTCTTCTAATAACAATAATAATAATTTCTTCTAAAATACAATATGTAACGATGCGGCATCTTTTAATTTACCGAAACTGTGGCTAGAATTACTCCATGGTCAAAGATATGAAAATAAACAATCAAGTAAAAAATAATAGATAACGTGCGTAATTTTTAAAAAAGTATATGAAAATAATAACCTCAAAGTCCGTGCAGCTTTAGAATATTCTCATTTTGTTTTTGAAAATGACTCGGAAAGAGTCGAAACATGTAAAACAACTAATAAAAGTTATTTTAATTTATATTATAGTTGTTAATTTTACACCTTTAGCATTTAAAAGTAATATACTATTACAAGGTGTTATAATTTATTATATTGTACACAATTGTAATAATTTTCTCTTAGTTAGTTGACTCTAATAGTCAACTAAGTCTCTTTTCTGTTTTAAAAAACTATTTTATCGTTTATCACTATGTTTATATTAAAAATATCAAAGCGAATAGATTACACCAAAAAATATTTTTCTCGAAGCTCTAAAATTTCAACGTTTATTCTGTAGTCCCTGTAGTAATGTTTCTTCGCGACAAATGTTCAATCCTACTTATAATATTAACTTTTTAGCATTGCTTTGTTACATTACTATTTTAATTATTCATTTACATTATTATATAAGTTGCGGCCCGCCGAAAGTCACAAACATATATTTGCGGCCCGCGAGAAAAAACGGTTGAGTATGGCTGACTTAGATCCTCAAACCTCCCCACTGTGAGGCGCCTGAAATAGAAAGTGTCCAATGAGTTTTTGGCGATATAGTCAGTAAATTTTTCATGTCCATATTGTGACTATTTTAATTTTTTACTCTTTATTCATATTTAAAAAGAATGGTTTCAAATTTTTGGTTACATTTTGAATGCACTTAAAAATTTGTGGTGTCGTGATCTACGATGAGGAATTTGAGGCTCTGTTCTACTCCTACATCTTGTCCACCCTTTCACCTGACCACAGGCGATCATCCACAGAAACAACAGAAATTGGAGACTGGTAATCTGAAATAAGAAAAACAAATAGCAACAAATGTTTCTTAACAAGGTTTATAAGCAAGAATTTACAACTTTTTTTATTATATTTTTAAAGAATTAGTTGGTGATCCAATCATTTAGTCAGTAGCAACAATTTACAACCGTTTTTTTATTAATTTTTTTTAAAGGATTAGTTGGTGATTCAATCATTTAGTCAGTAGCAACAATTTACAACGGTTTTTTTATTATATTTTTTAAAGGATTAGTTGGTGATTCAATCATTTAGTCAGTATTCACACAACACAAAAACTATATAAGCATCTTTAAAAGAAATTTTCTAAATAATTCTTTAGAGTCAAAAATTCATTTTTCTAAAAATAAAAGATTTCATCTTTATACGTTTATCTTCGTTAAAATCTTGAAGTAAAGAAGATTCTTGACTCTTTCTTCTTTTTTTTTTCTTTGCATTACATTTCATAATCATAAATGGGATGACTTCTTCGGGATTTCACAGATTCTTCATAATTATTATATTTGTCATCATCAATATAGTATTTATCAAAATCTGTATAGCTGTCACAGTCGGTGTCATCTTCAAAATACATGTCAATTTATCTCCATTTTTTTTCCAGAAATTCTTTTTTATCACGCGGTTTCTTTTTTTTTTTTTTCCAGTATCTATTTTTTTTTCACTTTATAATCTTCATAATAATTTATTTCATATTTATCTTCATATACATCTAATGATTTCTGGACATCTTTAATTTTCTTAAGATTCCTTAACTTCTTACTTGGCATTTTCCTTTACATATATATATATTAGATTTACTTCCCTTATCACTTCTAAATCCGTTTTATTCATATTTTTAGTGAGTATTGCTTATAAACCAAATAATTCTGAACAATAATTCTGAGAAGTATTTTTTTTTTTTTTTAAATTCTTCCTACATTGATCTTTACATGAAGTTTTATTGTATGACTTTTTAATGTTTTTAAGCAATTTATAAAATAAAATTAATCGGTGTTATATGTAATTTCATGCCATACTATTTCTTATATATATATTAAGTATAATTTTAATTCTTATTTCCAAATCTTAATAATTGCTTATCATTCTGCAAGACACAATAATAAATAAAAAATAATCATATACAAAATTTCTACAAATTTTGTATAAGATATCTATAATAATAAGGAAAGAAGTTTGTCTGTCTGTCTCTGTATGTGTCTGTGTGCTGTGTTCTGAACAGACCGCTGGACATACAGCTACGAAATTTCAAAATTACGTACCTCTATATCTGAGGTAATGTACCTCGAAGCCCGATTTTGGAATTTATAAGAATTATTTTAATTTAATTTTTATCGTATTTTACATTACGAGACAATTTTTCTAGATTAATAAAAAGAATAATGCTTCAATTTTTTATCCAAATATAGTAATTTTTTACCTTTATCCATTATTTCAAGTTTCGTAAAAATCGGTCTATAATTACCCGAGATACTAATTAAAAACACATTAAAAATCTTCTGAAAATACAATATTTTGTCTTCATAAGTACGCCTACAGACATTTGAGGGAGTCGTATTGAATTTACTTCTGCAATGATGCCAGTCTATCCATTTACTTTGCGATAGGAAAAGGGGAAAAAAATCAACAAAGGGTGGAATAGTTAAAACCGCCAGTCAAAATTTAGAAGTTATATTCAAATTTTTAAAACTATTTCAGGTAGGGATTTAAAAATTATCATATATAAACAAAAAAAAATCTATTTCAGAAATCAATTTTTTTAAAAAATTAGGCAGATAACTTTTTATATAGCAAGTTGACAATGAATACAATTAATAAAGAAACATGAATTTCAAAATCAAACCACAAAAGAGCACCATTTTATTTCTGTTTCAAAAGTTAACGATTCTTGTTAATGTTAAAGATGATTGGTTTCATTTTGAGGGGAGAGAGGGGTTTTCGATCGTAATTTAAATATCGCATTAATGGTCTGATCGAAACTCCCCCTCCTCCCCTGCCTTCCAAATAAGAACTTTTTTTATTTTTCGTCCGATTCAAACGAAATCTTCTCTAACATTCTTCCCAGGTCCCCCAAGTACTAACTAAAATTCGGTATCATTTTTTCAGCCCTTCGTTACCACCATTTCTGAATATTAATCTCAAGGAGGGAGGGGGGGAGGGTATTTTCGCGGGTTCTATGGGCCAGATTTCAATGGGAATTGGTTAATTCAACTTAAGGCGGTATTCAAAAAAAGTATTTTTCCACGCTCAACAACTCAAAATTTTGAGACACATTTACAGACTCATTTTTAAAAATAAAAACATGAAACTTGGCGGCGTGATTTATGAAGAGATTTATAAGGGCCCCATGTTTTTATTTTTCGTTCAGTTAATTAGAAATTGATTTACAAACAATTATTTTCACAGTACGATAATTTTTTTTTGTTTGTTTCCAGAGCTATCGCTTCGAGAAATTCGGCTCAAAATGTCCACTTTGACAGCATTTTTTGAAATATATTCTACTTTTATCAAAAAATCGAGACAATACGGAGATTATAAAGTTTCTGAATAAGAGAACCTGCCAATTGGATGCATTTTAGAGCAAAAATGAATTTATAAATGTGTCTCAAAATAAGCAGTTTAAATTTGAATACACCCTTAAGATGAATTAAGATATAAATATGGTTCTACTTGTGGTGAAAAGTGGAACTAAAATATTTTCAGCGCCTGCGCAGCACGCCTGCTATACCTTGCCGTCGGCAGCGGGGGCCTGTGTCGGAGTTTCGTTCAGAAAGAGGTTTGTTCAGAACAGAATGCGCCACCTGGGGTTGAAGGTGGAACTAAAAGATTTTGCAGTGCTTGCACATCACGCTTTCTATATGGTGCCGTAGGCAGCGGGAAAAAGTGTCGGAGGTTCGTTTAGAACAGAATGAGGACCCTGCAGTGGAATGTGAACTAACAGATTTTCTGCCGCGTGCGCCAAAAATGGCTATTTTTATCGAAACCGCAAAAGAAAATTACCCATTTGACAATTCCCGACAACGAAATATTCTCATTTTCACTCATACTCGAATACTAAGAAAACTATTGTAGCTATCGGTTCGAAATTCAGAGTATATACGTAGTTTATTTTTCTCTTTCCGAAAATGCAAATTTTGTAAAAATCGGACGGTAACGTTTCTTAATTTTGGCAAAAATTGACCCAACGTGAATCAAATAACCCAGACATTTGAGGGGGTCGTATTGAATTTACTTCAGTTTCAGGGTCCGTCTCTCTATTTACTTTCCGACAGACCAAAGGGTTACCAAAGGATAAGTTACGTGCAGCGATTTTTAGAGTGTTTTCGTGTTTGGTAATATTTTTTGACGGGATTGAGCAACGGCGGCCGGATTAATTAGTAAGTAAATAAAATAACAAAATCAATCAAATATGCATTTAAAATAATTTGCATAAGATTTTCATGTAAGGATAACTAGTGGTTTATATTCATTCTTTTATAAAGTGCAGGAAGACGAAGCATGTTATTGAAAAATGAAATGATGCTTCATTTCTCCAAAAGTTATTGCATGAATATTTTAAAAATAAGACAAAAGCTGATATTATTTAATCAAAAAAATCATTAAACAAAATTATACCGCGAATTCTTTCTGAAGTAGAAAGTTAATTCAATCATCTTCCATTCTTCATTATTTCTAATTTTGCAGAAAATGCCATCTTTTTCATTTACACAGCCAATATCCACACAGAATTAGGTGTAATTGAGAGAGTATTATTAATGATGCGATGAGAATTAATAAACAGTACAGGCAATGCTCGTTCCGTTAACACATTACCGTCCAGAAACATAATAATGTTTTTTCTTGACTACTCTTGAAGTGCCGAAGACATATAAACAGAGTTTTATACACTGTGCATTAAATGCCGGTGACCTATACATATGTATTACAATATTATATGTAATGTGACATAAAAGAAAGTAGAGACTCGTATCGTAAGTAATTACATCGACAATGCCTCATAAACAGAACATAATAAAATAGCAGTGTATATGTCGTAGGCTAATTGGGAAATCCGGCGCTTTGCAAACAGCCTAGGCTCTTTGCAAAGAGCCGGTCTAATTGGAGAATCATTTCCCTTTTCCCAATCAGCCTGATGTTTTTCAGGCTTATTGCAAAGAGTCTAGACAGCGTTAGGCTAATTGGAATATGGTCATTTATTTTTCAATCAGCCTGACAGTTTTTAGGCTAATTGAAAAGTGACCATGTCTGTTTAGAAAATGGCCAGTCCTTTGTCAAAATATGGTGTTGTACTCACCTCGAACCTGAAAATTCTATTCGAAGTAGACCCGAACCCGACAGAAAAATTCCATCGGACCGTAACCCGATCCAAAAAGGACAAAATAAATTCCTTCGAGTAGCAACCCGACCTGAACCAGAAAACTCAAATTAACCCGAAATCCGACACGAACCCGAAAAAAAAAACATCGAACCGTAACCTGATCCCAACCCGACAAAATAAATTCCGTCATGTCGCAACGCGACCCGAACCTAAAAAATCGATGTTAACCAGTAACCCAACCCGAACAAGACATAAAAATTCCATCGAACCGTAACCAGATCCGAACCTGAAAATAATAGTTAACCCGAAACCCAACCCGAACCAGGAAAAAAAATCAATCGAACCGTAACTCGATCCGAATCCGACAAAATAATTTTTTTCTTCTCGCAACCCGACCCGAACCAGGGAAATAAAAATCCATTGATACGTAAACCGATCCGAACACGACAAAATAATTTTCGTCGTCACGCAACCCGATCTGAACCAGAAAATTGAAGTTAACCCGAAACCTGATCCGAACCCGACAAAAAAATCAATCGAACCGTAACCCGACAAAATAAATTCCTTCGTGTCACAACCCGATCCAAACCAGAAAATTTAAGTTTACCCGAAACCCGACCCGAACCCCATAAAAAAATCTATCGAGCCGTAACCCGATAAGAACCCGACAAATTAAGTTTCGTAGTTACGCAACCCGATCCGAAACTGAAATTTTAAGTTAACCCAAAAACCGATTTCAACCTGAAAATTTAATTTAACCCGAAACATAACCCAAACCTGAAAATTAAAGTTAAATCGAAACACAAAGTCGAAACGCAACCCGACCCGAAACTGAAAATGGAAGTTAACCCAAAACCCGAACCCATCAAAAATTTCATCGAACCGTAACCCAAACCGGAGCCGACAAAATAAATTTCTTCGTGTCACAACCCGATCCAAGCCAGAAAATTCAAGTTCACCCGAAACCCGACCCAAACCCGAAAAAAATTCCATCGAACCATAACCCGATTCGAACCCGACAAAATAATTTCCTTCGTTTCTGGTTTGGATCGGGTTGTGACACGAAGGAATTTATTTTGTCAGGTTTGGATCGGGTTATGGTTCGATGTATTTTTTGACGGGTTCGGGTTTTGGGTTAACTTCAATTTTCAGTTTGGGTTCGGTTTCGGGTTAAATTAAATTTTCAGGTTCGGATCGGTTTTGGGTTAACTTAAATTTTCAGTTTCGGTTTGGGTTGCGTGACGACGAAATTTATTTTTTGGGTTCGTATCGGGTTAGGGTTCGATGGAATTTTTTCTTGGTTCGGGTTGGGTTTCGGGTCGGTTTGCGACACGAAGGAATTTATTTTATCGGGTTCTTATCGCGTTACGGTTCGATGGATTTTTTATCAGGTTCGGGTCGGATTTCGGGTCAACTTGAATTTTCTGGCTTGGATCGGGTTGTGACACGAAGGAATTTATTTAACCGGGTTCGGACCGGGTTCGGACGGTTCGATGAAATTTTTGACGGGTTTGGGTTGGTTTCAGGTTAACTTCAATTTTCAGTTTCAGCTCGGGTTGCGTTTCGACTTTGTGTTTCGTGTTAACTTTAATTTTCAGGTTTGGGTTAGGTTTCGGGTTAAATTAAATTTTCAGTTTCGGATCGGGTTGCGTGATGACGAAATTTAATTTGTCGGGTTCAGTTCGGGTTATGGTTCGATAGATTTTTTTATCGGGTTCGTGTCGAGTTTCGGGTTAACTTGAATTTTCTGGTTTGGATCGGGTTGTGACACGAAGGAATTTATTTTGTCGGGTTCGGATTGGGTTACAGTTCGATATATTTTTTGACGGGTTCGGGTTTCGGGTTAACTTCAATTTTTTGTTTGGGTTAGGTTTCGGGTTAAATTGAATTTTCAGGTTCGGGTCGGTTTTGGGTTAACTTAAATTTTCAGTTTCGGTTCGGGCTGCATGAAGACAAAATTTATTTTTCGGGTTCGAATCGGGTTATGGTTCGATGGAATTTTCTTCCTGTGCGGGTTAACTATTATTTTCGGGTTCGGGTCGGTTTACGACACGAGAGAATTTATTTTATCGGGTTCGGATCTGGTTGCGGTTTGATAGAATTTTTATGTCTTGTTCGGGTTAGGTTGGGTTACTGGTTAACATCGAATTTTTAGGTTCGTGTCGCGTTGCGACATGAATGAATTTATTTTGTCGGGTTCCGATCGGGTTACGGTTCGATGTTTTTTTTGTCGGGTTCGCGTCGGATTTTGGGTTAACTGGAGTTTTCTGGTTCTTGTCGGGTTGCGACTCGAAGGAATTTATTTTGTCCTTTTAGGATCGGGTTACGGTCCGATGGAATTTTTCTCTCGGGTTCGGGTCGACTTCGAATGGAATTTTCAGGTTCGATTTGGGTACAACACCATATTTTGACAATGAACTGGTCATTTTCTAAATAGGCATGGTCATTTTTCAATTAGCCTAACGCTATCTAGGCTCTTTGCAATAAGCCTAAAAAACATCAGGCTGATTGGGAAAAGGGAAATGATTCTCCAATTAGACTGGCTCTTTGCAAAGAGCCTAGGCTGTTTGCAAAGAGCCGGATTTCCCAATTAGCCTACGACATATACATATTAAAACACTGGCAGCAGGGAACGAGAATTCTCGTGTTTATTTTCCCAAACATCATTGACTCAGAGTGTGGTTTCCGCCCTACAGAAAATGCATTTATATCATGTTGTACGACATTTAATATTATATATGTTGATATTATATAATTTTATATTGAACCAACACAATTACCAACACAAGCAACTGTACAGAGTGAACGTGTTGTCGATTAGGTGATAAGAGTTGACGTCCTTCTACGTAATACTCTAAAAAAATCACAGTCGATCATCATCAAAAGGAATGAAGGTTAAAAGATTCAACAGGGTATAAAAAATTCCCTTTTCCCGAAATTTTGAGGGAAGAGTTTCCACATTTCTTAAATTTCCCTATATTTAGGACATTTTCCCTAACTCTCTAAAATTATTTTAATTTCCCTAGATCTAAGAACTCTGGCTTGGTTGCTCACGAACACGAACTGAGTTGCCGTGCATTAATTTTGTTGACTGGCTCCTATGTGGAGGATAAGCTCCCTACCGAAGATGTTATAAATTACTTTATTTGGCAGCTTATCGCCTACTTGACGGGTTAAATAATTATGAGTAAATTACTCTTCCTAAGCGTTAGTTCTGACATAACAAGAAGCAAGAATGGTTTTCGACTCCTGAAAAGAGCGAAATAGATTTGGTGGAATCTGGTGGCTTTGTTTATTTAATGTCAGAAATCTAATATTAATAAATTGCATGAGCGAAATTTGAAGGAAACAGTTAAGGGTATCGGTGCTTTAATATCATTAACTACAATAAAAATAAATAAAACACATAGTAAAACGTTTATATATATATATATATATATATATATATTTATATATATATATATATATATATATATATATATATATATACATATTTCACGCTGATTACAAATTTGATTGTTATTGCATATAAAATATCAATGGCGATGACTAGCTTAGTTTAAGGAGATGTTTGCTTTATTCAATTTTTCGCAAAATTTCATCCATATAATTATGACTAAACATCTGATTTTTACACTTTGTCTATAAAATTAAATAATAGAAGCATAAATATGGCAAAAATTAACTCATTTTTTTAATGATATATAGTTAAAATTGTTTAATGAAATAATTATTGTGAATGGCAGTAAAATTGCACCTATTGATACTTATAGTAATCTTTTACTTAAAGTAATGTATAAGTAAAACTTCTGTAAAATAATATAATTATTTCTATTAGCAATAAGTTAATTAACATTTATTTGATGTGGATGAACCATTCCAACTCAACTATATCATGCATGTCATGATTTAAAATTTTTAATGATTTTTGTCATGTTTTATATGAATAATGTAATATATATATATATATATGTGTGTGTGTGTGTGTGTGTGTGTGTGTGTGTGTGGTGTGTGTATGTGTGTGAACTTTTTATGAATAAAATGCTACATGAAATTGAAAACTCGGTATACAATTATCGAGAAGTTTCTGTTTCATAAAAAATGTTTTATATCGTTAAAGTTTAAAATTTTATCAAGATTTTTAAAATTAACAATTGTAGAATAAGATATGTAAAATAAATAAATAAATTTTAAAATGTGAAGTATTTCATTAGGTCCGAAGAATTTTGAATGTCAATTTCATAATTTCCCCTTGACTCTTCAGCACACAGTTAAAAATTATAATAAACCTTACTAAAAATTTAAAAAAAAAATCGGCTTTATTTGTTATTTTGTTGTAACAAAAAAAATCAATCATCTAAATACCCACCTCATCCTCCGCCTCTCTCTTGTAATTCGAGCTATTAACTTATCATAAGTATTGCGCACAAAATAGCATCCATTTATTAAACTTTAATTTAATAATATACGTATGAGTTTAATAAACACAATCGGAAAGCAAGTAGATTGATAAAACACATTGATCAGCACCCTGAACACTAGAGACAGTGAGGAAAGGCAATGACTGATTTACACCGTACAACATGAAAAATGCCCTTTAGATGAAAATATTTGTTTCTTGTATATTTTTGGCTGAAAATAACGAATCTGTAATTACTTTTTGTTTACCATGCACCATTTTCCACAAAATCTACACTTTAGATGTACACACAATTAGCAATGGAAATCTATATTGTGCCGGCAAGCATGATCTGTGTCGGAAAAACAACTTACAGGCAAAGGAAAGGCGCTCTCGTTGACAGGGAGACTGTTATTAATTTGGTGACTACATTTACAACATTTAGGATCAAAATTACAAATTTCAGAAGCGTGGCCAAACCGTTTACAGTGGTAACACTGTTATGGGTTGTTAGAATTCCTGAAGTGCTCAATATCAACACTAATATAACATAGTTCGCGTATTTTGTAGATGTCATCAAAATCATTTCGGGGTAAGACATTAACCATCTACAGTGGCAGGCCTTTACTGTTTTTTATTTTAGCATGGCTGCGCGAGTTGCAGTAAAGCCATGTAAAGTGAGGTCATCAATAATTAGTTGGAGATCAGTGTTAGGGGGTATACCTCCAACACAGACTTTTTTGGACGTTGGTTCTTAGAGTGGATAGTAGTGAATTTAAGATGTTTATCACATAAATATTTCTGAATATCACGAAATTGGTTCCCGGTTTTACATTGAATTTTGAGAAGTTCGCCTTTAAAAGGAAGACAGCAGGGGTGTTTCAGTATCTAGAGATTTAAGTTTGTGGGCGATTTTTCGCCAGTCAACGTCGTTGAATTTGACATAGAATGGGTAGATTTCTGTTTTTTTTCTCACCTGATACGCCGTTTATAGTAGCATTAGAAGTAGATGGATTTTGATTTGTAGCGTTACCTTGCTCCATAGCAGTGGAAGTATCAAGATTAACTACAGAGGAGAGGTTTATGAATTTATTGCTGAGTGGAATATTAGCATCAGTTGCGAAATGACGTCTTTTTTTCTATACGGGTGGGAGTGGGGTTTTGGCTAATACTTTTAAGAATATTAAGATTCTCCAAAACGTCACTTTTAAATAATCTATGGAACCCAGTAGATGGAATGAAATTTACATTGTATGCTCCCCCAAAATGGATACAGCAAAACTACATAAAGATCTTACTTGAGCTTTCAAATTATCTTTAGTAGGATAGTCTGAGAGGAGTTGAAGAGACTTGATTTCAGCTTCAATAGCAAAGAATAATTCTTGGAGGCAGTATATTTCTTGGATTAAAATTAATTAATTCTTGGAGGCAATAATATTGGCAGGCTCGTGGTGCGTTGAATATGCATTAAATTCAGCAAGAAAGTTCACAGAATCAGTTCCGTCTATAATACGTGCCAATTTATCCATAAGAATATTTGCGTGACTATCGGCCGTAGCCATCGTGAGCAAAACGAAACACACTCAGAATACTTCGAATAAATGCACCACCACTACATATAAGAATAAACTCACTCAAAACTTAGAGGAGAACAAACACACGTCTTGACAGTGCGCATACTCAAGCAGAAGCCTGCAGCGAATCGGCGAAGCAAACAGCCTATTTTTAAGATAAGCTGTGCTAATGGGTAGCGTGTCTGTCTTGCATAGGATTTAGAAGCAATATTCCGAACAGTCCGAACAGTAGAGCATCGGTTGAGGGGCTTCCTAGTTGCAATCAATTTAACACCCAGTCTAGTGATAAAATGTCTTGCTTATAAAATTGAGCCAATGGGGAAAAGATTAACTTTAGTTTTAAAACTACAAGAAAGGAATGGAATAATGATTAAAATTTAAAAATGGAGAAGGTAGATAAATTTTGAATATAAATAGTAAAGTTAAAAAGTTAATGGCAAGAAACTAGCATGTTAATTAAGTTAATAATAAAAAACATGGTATAGCTGTAGTTGTAGAAACTACTGGTGGAAAAATAACAATTAAAGAAAATTCGGAATATATTCGTAACGAACAATTGTAATAACAATTGTAAAACAGCAGCCATACCGAACAGTTGATGTCGGTTAACCCCTTCAGGGGCAAAGTACTCTTGTAACTAAAATAGTGAAATGATTGATTGACACCAGGATTCACGAACGAATTTTTTTTTTAAATAAGTAGAAGCTTTTCCTCATGTACCTCATAAATTAAAAAAATTGGTTATAAAATTCTGGTGTCATTGTGGCATTTTGGGATTAAAATTAAGTGGTATATATTATATACCGGTGCCCTTCAAGGGGTTAAGGGGCTTCCGAGTTGCGATCAACTTTACGCCCAGTCTACTTGTGAGCAACCTGTCTTGTAAATATTGATATTGGGAAAAGTTAAAGCAAAATAATGTTTTATTTATATAACAGATTCCTTAAAATTTTAGTGGGATGAGTATGATTAAAATGTTGTTATGAGAAAATGCATGGCTTCATTAGCAATTTCTGCAGAGAGTTTTTTTTTTTAGGTAGCATCCATTACAAAAAGTAAAAGGCTACCTATTGCAGTCATCAGGAGGAATGCAATTCTGGAAAATTCCAGTGTATTTTCATCGATCATAACCCCCAAACCCCAAAACCCCAAAACCATCCCCATTGAAATGTTGATTTATATATACAGGGTGTCCATAATTAAACGACCCTACTTTAAAGTTGTCTACAGACGAAGCTATTGGTCAGAAAGTTGCGAAATTTTGTGTAGAACATAATGAAGGGATGGGAATTTGTTTGAGCGAAAAAAAAATTAGTTCAAAATTTCGCCACCAGAGGGCGTTTTTTAAATGAATTACACATTTAGCATATACTTGCGATAGTTTACAAATTTTATTACAGCAAAAGATGTTCAACAAAACTTTTTTTGCGACATGTTCTTAGCATTTCCCAAAACACACTCCGGACGGCTGTGGAACATGCTATCTTACGATTCCAGATGGTAGCTGAAAAGGATGGCCGTCATGTGGAATATGATATGTTGTAATAAAATTTTTAAACTATAGTAAATGTATGTTAAATGTTATGCTAACTTATCGATAAAATTATCTATAAAACGCCATCTGGTGGCGAAATTTTGAACTATTTTTTTCGCTCAAACAAATTCCCATCCCTTCATTATGTTCTCCATAAAATTTCACAACTTTCTGACCAATAGATTCGTCTGTAGACAACTTTAAAGTAGGGTCGTTTAATTATGGACACACTGTACATCGTAAACTAAAAGATATTAACTGATGTATAAACTTGAGAAACCTGTCTCAGGAACCAATGTACGAATGACTTTCAGAAGAGTACGGGGTTTCTACTGTTTTAAAACCCAAATTTCATACAAAAAATGCCGGCTACACGAATAAGTCCTCGCGCAAATTACCCGGAAAGTATTGTGTTAATATGCTCGGAGTAATTGGTGATGATAACGGTCACTGAAAAAAAACAAAAAAAAAACACATTTTAAAAGTTTGAAAGAACACAAAAATGATTTCATAAAATATAGAATTTATTTAAAATGTAGGTCATGCTTATTTTTAAAGTGACGATAAAATACCATAAAATTAACTATGCAAATTAATTTGTTTCTAAGTCATGTAAGAAAAAATTGTTTGATAAAGATCTATATTCACACAGAATACTACATAATTATAACAATAAAATTATTATTTTGTGTGTGTGTGTGTGAAAGAAAATGCACCTTTAAACTTATTTGACAGATACATGAATTTATACACACAAAAAACTTGATGTATATGTTAAAATAAGAAACAGCAATCTTGCTGGTAAATACAATAAAGAAAAAAGAAATAAAAGTTAATAATTCATTGAACATATAGATATTGTAAACAATCACGGTTAGCCATTTATTTATTTATTTATTTCATTTAGATCGATTTTTAATTTTGGAAAATGCAATTTTACAACTATATTAATTAGTTTAAGACAAAAATCATATACTACTATGATAAATAATAAATATTTTAAAACTTACAGCGTGCATCGACATGAAGGAATGTAACACAAGAAACACTAAGCTAAATAAAGTTCGGTGCCGCATTATGGATTACATATCAATGCCAATTACATACAATGTCATCTTTGCCAAGTTCTTTTGGCCATGATAGGCGCGGTGCGGAAACTTTCCAAATTCTCGTTTATTTTATTTTATTTTATTTATTTATTTATTTATTTATTTGTGTGTGTGTGTGTGTGTGTGTGTGTGTGTGTGTGTGTGTGTGTGTGTGTGTGTGTGTGTTAAAAACAACCGAAACATATTGCTATTTCACCCACACCTTATTGTTTTTTAACCTAAACTCTACCCATCGCCAGTGTGATATGCATTTGTTTGCAATAACATTTATGTAAAATATTTAGTAGCATATATAAAATAGGCGAGTTTCGTTTACAGTTCATCCTAAATAGCGACAAGTTACGTGTATTTACTGAAAAAGTACTTGAAGAAATAAATACTCGTGTATGGTATTTTTGGGGGGCCTGGACAGGGATACATGTTAATGTGCAACTCCACATTAAATACTACCATTTATTTCAGCATGAAAATTCATAATGAAATCGTAAACACGTTTTACAAAAAAGCCCAGTGTCAATAGCATATCTGAGTCTATTAGGACCTGTATAAAGTCTACACATCCCAATAACATACTATAAATATCGATCATTTGGAATGTATGCGGCCATAAAAAATTAATTCAAAAAATAACATAAGTAGAGAAAAGGCAAAGTTTCATTAAGCTTCAAATTTGCTGAACAGAGCGCTCCACCTCAAAATTCGCTTCCTTTGATCTATTCATTTTTACGTATACATTTGTGAATATTTATGTGGATGCGCATAACAAGATTTTGAAATGTATATTATAGACTCGCATCTTAAATATTTCACAAAAAATGATGATTACTCGCAGAATATAAAATACTTATTTTATTATAATTGAAAGAAAATTGTGTATAAAAAAAAGTAATTATAATTTTTATACTGAAATTTACCAACTCAAACAACTGCACAGAGTGAACGTTTTTTTTTTTCTTTTTAATTAGTTTATAAGAGTTGAAACCTTTCAGCATAAGGCTATACAAAAATCACAGCCGATCATCACAAGGATTGAAGATTAAAAAATTCAACAATAGACTAAAAAAAATCTCTTTTTTCCAAAATTTTGGAGAAAGTGTTTCCATATAACTGAAATTTTCCTATATTTAAGGACGTTTTCTCTTAATCTCTAAAATTAAATTAATTTTGCTGGATCTGAGAACACAGGCTTGGTTACTCACGAACACTGGACTTATTCGATAAGCACTGATTTTGTTAACGACAAACCGTAAATAGATGGTAATCTGCTCTGCACCATTATTGGTATATTACACTAACATTTTAACCCCAAACGCCGAAGGCATTCAAGGTATCATGAACATCATACATTAATTAGTAGTTAATGTCTCTTATTAGAACATATTAATTATTTGAAAATTACTGTAAACTTTACTGGGTTGAATGTAATTTAAATGCTGTTGTAAAAAAATATAAGTTTTCATAAGGAATTTCTGCATAATTGTTGTTCCGAATTCCTTTATTCCTTTAATTTTTTATCTTCAGTAAAACAATCACTTTTTTTACGCTTTATGCATTTTAAGTTTAGTCAAATATACAGTGCATAAATTCAGCTTTTTCTGTTTAAAAATATGCAAAATTACATATTTTTTTTTCATTCATTGAATAGTCAGCATGACCTACTTAAAAACTGCAGAAAGAGTACCTTCACATTCTATGTTAGACATAAAGACTTTTCCTAAATACTTCATCGTGTGCAAATCTCTGTTGAAAGATTTGTGAAAATCTTTTTTTTTACTCTGAGAAATCTGAAACATAAGAAGTCAAGAAAAATTTATTATGAAACGGGATAAGGTTTTTGAAAGTAATCAATTAATCAAAATTAAACGAATAAATATTACCACTACAGAGAGGATGTTTGTACTAAGAAGATGTTCGAAACGAAGTATCTATTTGAATATTGTAAATAACAGATACGGAGGAAACATTCTAGATTCCCGTTTAAACTAGATTAACAAGTTTAAAAATTAATTCAAAAAATAACATAAGTAGATCATAAGTAGATCATAAGTAGAGAAAAGGCAAAGTTTCATTAAGCTTCAAATTGGCTGAACTGAGAGCTCCGCTTCAAATTTGCTGAACTGAGAGCTCAGCTTCAAAATTTGCTTCATCTGATCTATTCATTTTTACATATACATTTGTAAATATTTATGTGGATGCGTATAACAAGATTTTGAAATGTATATTATATAGACTCACGTCTTAAATATTTCACAAAAAATGCTGATTACTCGAATAATATGAAATACTTATTTTTATACAATTAAAAAAAAATTCTTAAAAAAAAAAAAAAAAAAAAAAAAAAAAAAGTAATTATAATTTTTATACTGGAATTTTCCAATTCAAGCAACTGCGCACAGTGAACGTTTTTGTGTTAAAAACGCATGAAACAGACTACTAATGCTTGCCTCACTGCTTTGTAAACCTGAGCTCAGCCCGTCGCCAGTGTGATAGACATTTATTTGTAATAACATTTATGCAAAATATTTAGTAATATAAAGTAATGAAGTTTCGTCTCAAGTTCGTGTTAAATAGCGGCAAATTAAGTGCATTTATTGAAAATTATTTGAAAGAATAAATTATCGTATATGGTATCTTTTGGGAGACCCTGGACAGGGGTACAAATTAATGTGTACCACCACATTAAATACTGACATTTCTTTCAACATGAAAGCTCATAATGCGAAAGAAAACGCAATTTATAAAAAAGGTCAAATACAAGAGCGTATCTGAGTAATTCTATGTGACCCTGTATTAGACCTACACATCTCAATAATATACTTTAAATATCGATAATTTGAAATTGTATACCGCCATAAAATATTAATTCAAACATTTCCGAACGTCGATCATAACCATTAGAGGCAAGTGTCATTAAAATTCAAATTTCGTGAACTGGTAGTTCCGCCCCCAAATTTCGATTGATTTTCTCTATGCATTTTTGCATGGATGGCATTACATAATATACATTATATGCTGAATTTATGCACTGCATTATACATTTCAAGATATTTATATGGATAATTTGAAATATATATAATATATAGACTCACGTGTTGAATATTTCACAAAAAATGCTGATTGCTTGTTGAATATAAGATTTTAATATTATTATTATTGTTATTAAAAGAAAATTATTTAAAAAAAAATTAAATTATAATTTCTATATTGAAATTTACCAACACAAGCATCTGCACAGAGTGAACGTGTTCTTGATTAGTTGATAAGAGCTGATATCTTTCACCGTAATACTCCACAAAATCCCAAAACAACAATCATAGAAAATGAAGATTGAAAAATTCAACAGCGGGTTAAAAAGTCTCTTTTTTCCAAAATGTTTCTCCTTATATTTAAGGATGTATTCCCTAAATCGCTGAAATTATATTAATTTTTCTAGATCTAAACACAGGTTTGGCTACTCACGAGCACAAACTCATTTGGTGAGAGCTGTTTTGTTTTTTTTGTTAGTGACAATCTGAATTAATTGTTATCAATCAGTATTATACACTAATATTTGAATCCCAAATACCAAGAGCATTCGAGATAGCATGACTACATGGCATACTTTAAGTTAACCCTTTTTATCCTGACAGTACTTATAAGTACCACTTTAACCCCTTTGCGACGAGCGTCTTTTACAGAATTTTTAATCTGTTACCACCGGTTTTTCAAATGAGAAATTTTCACCTAATTGAATCGCAAAAATGCTATGATTAGATAAGGAAAACTCTACCAAAAAAAAAAAAAAAAAAAAAACTGGTGGGAATAATCAAAGATTCTGAGCATCTAAAAAGTAACTGGAAAATTAATTCAGCATATAAAGGGTTAACCGAGTTTTTTTGCCTCAAGTGACTGAAACTTTATTGCGTATTAAGCGGGATTGTGTAAAAACCGTTCGCGTATTAAACATGATATTTTTGCATTAGTCTTATGGACAAAGTTCAATCGAGGATTCTGAGCATCTTATAAAGTAGCTGGAAAATTAATTCAGGATATAAAGGGTTAATCATGGTTTTTTAAAAAAGAAAGTTATTATTAGAAGAATCCATTAAAATTTACTGGGGTGAGTGTAATTAAATGTTGTTGTGAGAAAGTATAGGCCATCATAAACAATTCCTGCATAGTTTATTTATTTTTTTATTTATTTTTTCCAGATCAACAGTTTTTAATTTTTTTTTATTCTTTATCTTCAGTAAAACAATCATTTTTTTTACGCTTTACACATTTTAAGTTTAATCAAATATACAGTGCATGAATTCAGCTTTTTTGTTTAAAAATATGCAAAATAATATATTTTTTTCATTCATCGAATAGTCATCGTGATATTATTTGCTGTCAATTTAAATGGATGCCTCGTTAAAAATTGCAGAAAGAGTACCTTCACATTGTATGTTATTCCATAAAGATTTTCCTAAATACTTCATCTTATATGAATCTCTAGTTAGATTTATGAAAAACTTGTTTATCTTGAAAATTCTGTAACGCTAAAAGAAATTAAAACTAGTCGTTGGGGGCCACCGTAATACTTACCCATCATTGATATGCATAATGTAAAATATCAAAATAAAAATGTGTAAACTACTTATAAAATGCATTGCAATTCAAATAAAATCGTGGCTTGATGACGTCATAAAGTTTAAGGGCTCGATTACTGAATTGCTTGAAAGAAACCTCCTTATAACTCCAGAAATAATAATCCTATTATACAGGGGTTTATTGCATCTGATTAAGCGTCAAATTTCCAATTAAAATATATCTTTTAAGTGAAATTTGGATGAAATACAGGGTCATGAAAAATCGAAGAGTGTGGAAAATAGGATTCCAAATATCTCGGCAACTCATGATCCGATCGACTTCATGCTTTATGCAAAATTTGTTTTTGTTTTTTTATTATTATTGTCTTTTATATTTATTTCTTAAAATAACCAATTTCGAAAATTTTTATGTACCTTTTATCAGAACGAATATTTCGAGAGTCCGAAAAAAATAGTTCCGGTTAATCGAGGTTATTGAAATGAAATAGGCTTCTTCCCATTATTACATACTAAGTACATATCAAATTGCAAGTCTCTGTCTCACTTTTTTCGGGAGATAGAGCGTTTACAGACACACAGACGGACGGCAAATTTTTTTTTCTAAAAATATGTTTTTCGGAGTCTCCAGTGTCTGAAACGTGTAAATCCGTCAAATTTTTTTTTTCTATTTTCAAAACGATTGCAAGACTTACCCTATACTACGTATGATGGGTAAGTAAAAAACGTATAATGAAATGGGATAAGTTTTCTGTAAATAATCAGTTAATCAAAATTAAACGAATAAATGATACCGAGGACGTTTGTACTAAGAAGATGTTTGAAACGAAATATCTATTTGAACATTGTGATCTATAGCAATAAATAATATATATAGAGGAAACTTTCCAAACTCTCGTTTTTGTGTTAAAAACGCCCGAAACATACTACTATTCCACGCTCAATGTTTTTTAAACATGAACTCTGGCCATCGCCAACGTGATAGCCATTGATTCGTAATAATATTTTTGCAAAATATTTAGTAATATAAAATGGACGGAGTATCGTTTCCAGTTCATGTTAAATAGCGGCAAGTTAAGTACATTTACTGAAAAAACACTTAAAGAAAAAATACCCATGTATGGGAATTTTAGAGAGGTCCTGGACAGAGATACAGGTTAATGTGCACCCCACATGAAATACTACAATTTATTTCTGCATGAAAATTCATAATGAAATAGAAAATGCATTTAAAAAATAAATAAATAAATAAATAAATAAAATAATAGAAACTCAAACACATTAGCATATCTGGGTATTTCTATTAGGTCCTATATAAAGTCTACACATTTGAAAACATACTATATATATTGTTAATTTGAAATTGTATACCGCCATAAAATATTAACTCAAAAATGTCCGATCGTTGATCATAACAGAGAGGCACCATTTGTGGGAGGCTAGGGTGTGCAATCGTCCCCCTAGTACACGTAATTTTATAGTACAAAAACACGTAATTTTTATAGTATTTAAATTTACCAACTCAAGCAATTGCACAGAGTGGCCGTGTTTGTGATTAGTTGATAAGAATTATATTTCACTAGATCTGAGAAAGAGGACGAGATCTGATTTGCTCACGAACGAAAACCAAATATTTATATGCATATTTTTCATTAATAAGAGATCTTTTGATTTTACCGGGTTGAGTTTAATATTTTTATTTTGTTGTTATTGTGCTGATTCGGATATTACCAAACACATCTTTTAGATTCAACTGCATGTAGTTTGTTTTTATGCATTCAAGCGCAATTATTATTTCTTTATTTTATTTTTTATTTTTTATCCAACGAGCTAACCAGATAATATCCTTCAATTTGATGACGAAAATTTGTTTAGTAGGTATTTTCAACAGAAGATCTAATAATATTTCAAATGTTAAATCATTTGTGACCGTTTGAACAAACTTGCTGAGAAGATGTGAGAAATTTCTGTAGGCACTGGAAAATAGTGTCCCGTCTCCAGATTGAAACATAACGCCTCAAAACACATTATAACAATAAAGATAATAAAAAAAAATTCGGTGTAAAAGAATTCATCTCATCTTGCTATTTTATCTATAGGTTTTCGGTAATTTTAAATATCGCTAATAATATTTACTATCTTTATTTAATTGCATCGCATGGTGGATTTATTGTTATATTATCTATTATTTAAAAAATATTTTCCAGAACGAAATTTTTTGTCGTTATTTTTGATATATTAAAGTATTGCAGAAACTTTTTCTATTTATCCCAATATTAAAAATCATTTTTTTCTTTAGGTTATAAACTTAAATTGTCGTCTTTATCAAATCTAGTAAATAAAATAAAATAATAAAATAATAATTATTATAATAATAATTATAAATGCAATTTTTCACATAGATACAAATAACAATTACAAATTGCTAAACAATCATTTATTTAAATTGATATGCTCAAGATCAGGGGTTCCCAAATTATGGTACGCTAAGCTCTGGCTACTGGTACGCAGAAGTCCGATACTGGTACGCGGAATAAATATAGAATGCAGCATATTATTATGGAATCAAAAAGACAAAAACGGGAACTTGGAAATTTTCAGAAAATTTTCGAATGCGATTTAGGATTTGTAAACGCTTTTTCTATTTTTTCGTTACGAGAAAGGTTTGTTATAGCAGATAATAATGATAATGTATAATTTATAACCCATTGCTCTCTTTGTACTAGAAACGCTTTTGAGAAGGTGTTTAAATAAATGTTTTATTTCAAACATAATTCATAAATTAATTCATTCTGTTGATAGAAATATATTTTTTTCTCTTGTACAAAATGTGTATAGTTTTTTTCTATTTCATGGGAATCTGCTTTTAACAGAGTAAGTTTATTTAAAATGGTGATCTGAAATCAAACAAAAATTCTGGTCATATGCAGTGCGGATTCAGCATTAAAGCATTGTACATATGTGCTGTAATTTTCCAACTGGACGAAAAATGTCCGGGCCAGGATTCGAACCTGGGATCTCTTGGCTGAAGCTGCCACGCTCTACCTACTGAGCTATCCCGGTCGAATCTGGAGGGCATAATTCATCCAGTTAACCTTATTGATCATAGCATCTGGTCTGATATTTTAATCAGCTCAACATAATAGATCGCAGGTAAAGGAACTCCAGTAAACGCTGGATACGCGATTACACTGGATTTAATTTTAACACAATTATTCAAATTGGTAAAGAAATCATAATTATTATTATGATTATAATTATGATCATATTTATGAATTATGATTTCTTTACCAATTTGAATAATTGTGTTAAAATTAAATCCATTGTACATATGTATTGTATACTGTAATTAAATAAATACATAAATGTCCAAAGAAACTTGCAAGTGTTTGCCAACTGTGTGACATTTTTGTCGCATTTAAAGGTATTCAAATTATTAATGCAGTTGTATCGAGCCTATGTGAAATGCGCTAACTAAACTTTGGATAAGAAAATCATTTCTCACTTGAGACACGCTGCCACTGTCTCTCACGAGAAAAGAAAGAAGTGAGCTTATTCAGCTCTCCTGTGATGGATTACTGGAGTCCACATTCAAAAGGATGAATGTAACAGAAATTTCGTTGACGAGAATATCAGCGTACCATCTGATATCGTAAAGCCTACTTGTGTTTAGCACAACATATCTCTGTGAATGTGCTTCCACCCCCTTCTTTATATGAAAAACAAATACAGGAATAAACTAAACAGCGAATCTGAGATATAACTAAAACTAACTAATATTGAGCCAGACATGAGGAAGCTGTGCTTGATAAAACAAGTCCACTCTTAACTAGCGACAGAAAGCAATTAGTGCAATCAGCCTACCATAACAGTATAGAGAATGTCGAGGCTAACGAAAAAGACAGGCTACCGCGGTGCTTCCACTTATCTTTTTTTACAGACCGCTAGAGTGACGTGATACTCTTTTCGTACACCTGCATTGGTGGATTCGAGCATCACGTGACTCAGGCGGTCTGTAGAAAAAGATATGCGTAAAGCACCGCGGTAGCCTTTCTTTTTCGTTAGCCTCGGAGAATGTGCATGTGACGTCACGAAGCCGTAAAGAACGAACGGTAGGCAAAACATACGCATGCCTACTGTATAGTTAGCTGTGTTATATGCTTATTATTCATATGTTTTAAATTAATTATTCATTAATTTTGCCTTTCTTAATTGCAGCGGATAGCCCAAGGTAGGTCCTGATGCACCTGAGGCTCGGATTTTTTATTTTTTGAGACCCCGGCCCCCTGGGGCCCCTTTAAGATTTTTGCCCTAAATTGTTAATAATTTACCCAATTTTTATCCGATCCTCATCGTTTTTGGGGCCTTTTTTCCGTTTAGCTTTCACCCCCCTTTCTACGTTCTAGTTATGACCCTGGCCCCCTAGGGCCTGGTACGGGGCCCGTTGAAGTTTTTGTTTCCTAAACTGATAATTACTTGTCCGCTTTTAATCCGATTTTCTTAGTTTTTGGGGCCTTTTCTTCATTTAGTTATTTCCCCATTGCTACTTTCTAATTAGGACCCTTCATCTTAGGGCCCTGCTCAAAACTATCGGCTGGCCCCTTTTTGGGCCCCCTACTATAGTTCCCCTAAAAATCGTCCGATTCACTAATTTTTTTTTCTAACAACTTAGAACTTCCAACTACTACATGAACAATAAAAACAAAAACAAAAAAATTCGATGAAGATCCTGGCCCCCTGGGCCCCTTGAAGTTTTTGCTCCTTAAATTGTTAACACCTTGTCCCCTTTTAATCCGATTTTCGCTTTTGGGGTCATTTCTCCAGTTAACTTTCCCCCATTCCAGTTAGGAGCGTTCATCTTAGGGCCCTGCTCAAAACTATCAGCTGGCCCCTCTTTGGGCCCCCTACTATATTTCTCCTAAAAATCGTCCGATTCACTAACTTTTTTTTTCTAACAACTTAGAACTTCTAGCTACTACATAAACGACAAAAAAAAAAAAAAAAAAAAAAAAAAAAAAAAAAAAAAAAAAAAGGAGAAGAAACAAAAACAAAAAAATTCGATGAAGATCCTGGCACCCTGGGCCCCTTGAAGTTTTTGCTCCTTAAATTGTTAACACCTTGTCCCCTTTTAATCCGATTTTCGCTTTTGGGGTCATTTCTCCATTTAACTTTCCCCCATTCCAGTTAGGAGCGTTCATCTTAGGGCCTTGCTCAAAACTATCAGCTGGCCCCTCTTTGGGCCCCCTACTATATTTCTCCTAAAAATCGTCCGATTCACTAACTTTTTTTTTCTAACAACTTAGAACTTCTAGCTACTAAATAAACGACAAAAAAAAAAAAAAAAAAAAAAAAAAAGGAGAAGATCCGGGCCCTTCGAAGTTATTGTTCTCTAAATTGTTAATACCTTGTCTCCTTTTAATTCGATCTTCGTTTTGGGGGGGCGTTTTCTCCATTTAGTTATTTCCCCATTTCTACATTCCAGGTAGGACCGTTCATCTTAGGGCCCTGCTCAAAACTATCAGCGGCCCCTTTTGGGCCCCCTACTATAGCTCCCTTAAAAATCGTCCAATTCGCTAGCTTTTTTTCTAATAACTTCTTAGGATTTCCAGCTACTACATGAATGACCAAAAATTTCTCGGACAAGATCCGGGCCCCTGGACCCCTTACGTTACCCATAACTTCTTAATTATGATACGTATCGAATCCGTTTAAAGTTATTATTATTTCTAGGAAAAGGGCCGAAAATTTACATATGACAGATTTTTGATATCATTAAAAATGGCCTCAAGTGCTTGGGGGGGGGGGGAGGGAGAGAATAGGAGTTTAAGAAGAAAAAAAATCATAACTTTGTCAATTCACAAGTTATCAAATCCGCTAATTTATTACAAATCCTGTTAATATTATCTACAACTTTTATATTGACAAGTTTTTTTTTATAAAACCAACCCTTACAGAAAAAAAAAATTTTCTGTAAGGTCGAGTTGTTAGCCTGTTGCTAGTTGTTGCTAGTTGTTGCTGCGAGTGTTTCGTCAAAACACTCGCATACCAATGTTAAACCTATGGGAGCGTTCTTTTCGGAATTCTCGCTTGCATTTAAATATTTTTAAATAATGTATTTTTTCATATCATACCTGATCTCGATATCTAACGTTGTGCGTTTTTACTTTTTCGACTTTGGTTGCAGTTTTTTTATATGAGGACACTTTCAATTTCAGAACCGTTTCCAATCAGTTTCACAAAAATAAAAGTGACCGGAAAAAAAAAAAGTAACAAAACCCGAAAAAGTACAAACGCAAAACATTATATATCAACTGCAAGTATCCCATGAAAAAAAAAAAATATATATATATATTAAGAATGCTCCCACGGATTTAACATTAGCTTCCGAATGTCTTCGCGTGGCGTGATTAGTATAAACTCTTAAGACAATGTGATTCATATCACTAGACTTTAAACGCCTCATTTGTAATGATACACATACTGTAAAATCTGTGAAAATAAAATCTGTCTATAACGGGATCCAGTTTTAAATTTTGAAATTACATGTTCTCAACAGAAAGAATGTACCTCAGTGATGTGTATCAATTTCAATTTGTTTGATGTAGTGTAACATAATTAAAATACACTGCAAACGATTTTTCATTACTGACCATAATGCACCGGAATTCTTTTGATTGTCCCTGTAAACGAATTACAAATGCTACCCACATCATTCTCAATATCAAAAAAGCTATAGTAAACATCAATAACATATATCAGTTACATGGAAATTCAACTATATTTACGAGAATTGGAGCATGGTCAGGCTGCCGGAAGGCAGGCAAACAGACAAATCGAAGTCATAAACACTTTTCAACTAGGTTGCAAAATCTTAAAAATCGTCCATCTAAATCATACGCAATATCATCATTCTACGCGCCAATCATGTCACGTAACGTAACAGAATATCAGAAAGTTTTAATTGGTGAAGTCTTGATGTTTCTGTTGCAGTTAATACACACAATTATACCTGCTAAGACGAAAACCTGTATGAAGTGGAATTTTTCCTGTTCCTTTCTATTCCGTTTGGAAGGTTTTATTGAATCAATATTTGACAAAGCTGATTACGTAGTT
Organism: Maratus michaelseni; assembly: GCA_963931845.1. Classification (NCBI taxonomy): domain Eukaryota; kingdom Metazoa; phylum Arthropoda; class Arachnida; order Araneae; family Salticidae; genus Maratus; species Maratus michaelseni. Next base: position 189,496,515 of record OZ007598.1, on the reverse strand, counting down.
CAGTATTACGTATTTTGTGATTATATATTTTAAATTTAAAACAAATCGAGTCGGCTATTAGAAACTTGGTAAAATTCTCTTTGCAAATTTATTTGGCGGGGGGAACCAAAATACATGTTTGCCCCGGGTGCAAAAAAGGCTAGTATCGGTACTGCACATGCACATGACAGTGAGTCAAACGTGAAGAATCTCTAGTGTTCATTACGCACAAAGAAATGAAGACGCCGTAAACTTAAATGTAAAACGGCAGTCGACAAAGGAGGTGCATTACAGTTTACAGAGTGAATTCTTTGGCGAGTTCATCCGGTTACTTACAAGGGGTCCGCCAAACATGATGCGTACAGATTTTGATGATTTTAAAGTATGTTGTAGGGGTCATACCCCTAATTATTCAGGTCAAAGGTTTCCTTCAAATGGGCTTTAGTTTTCGAGAAATTTCGGGTAAAGTTCAGCATGCATTTCAAATACCCATTAGTTCGCAATCTTGAACAAGGTCTCCGTGGTGCAGAGCTACCGCTCTCGATTTGAGAGACGGAGATGAAGGTTCTGTCCTCGCCTGTGACTTTTACCTTTTTTTAATAAATTTCATATATTTGTCGCGTTGTAAGTTTTATGCAGAATTATGAATTCTGCATCTTTGAACTTTTTGATATTTTCCTAATAAATTCTATTTACATTTTCGAATTTTTCGTGAAAATTTATAGTTTTTGCGCAATTTTTATTCTAATATTTCGGTTGACGAAAATCCAAACTAATTTATGTCTTGATATCTCGTCTTTATAAAATTATTATTGTTTACATTTATGTATATTTACTTATTTATTTACCTATTTAAGAAATAATGCATTTTTTAAAGAAATTTTGCATTTTCTATTTAAAAAATTTAAATGATTAATAAAAAATTAACAAAATAATATATTCTTTTAATATTTGATTTGTTCTAAATATATTGAAATATGTTAACTGCTGAAATACAAAAATATTTATCATCACCGACATCGACATTTTTAGTTTATTAAATATGGAACTAATTGTGTGATACATATCGCAAAAATATTCTAAACAAATTCCGCATTAAAAGTCGCCTTTAAATATATTCTTTACGCAAATTGTTTTAACAATATTGGAAGAATATATAAATTAGCATATTATATATTCTTTAAATACTTAAATTGTGATAAATATATTTAAAAATGCATTAAATTTAAAAAAGAAATTATTTCAAACGTGGTAAATGTCTGCAAAGAAAGCTAAACGAAATGGATAAAAAGAAAATTTTATTTATTCTGATATTACCGTTGTAAAGTCTTCATTAAATTATGTGGGAATATTGAATGAAACTTTTCATCCAAGACTTTATGTTCCCACGCCTAGGAAAGGTTTTTTTTCTCACGAGCAAGTGTCGCCGACGCGGTGTCTAGCTTGCTCAAAAGAAGGGTGACATCGAGAATTCGTTATGGCGTCAAGTTGATTGATATGGTTCTTCTCCAGAAACAAAGGAGCTAGGGGATTCCCGTGTTTTAGGAGAAGACAGAAATTGACAACAAGGCGCCAGGTACGAACTCTTATTTCCCAATCCGAGAAGGTGAACGGATTTTATTGGGCTTTGAGAAAGCGGTAAACGCCCAAAACCCCCCACCCCCCATTCCTTCGGCGAGCAGCGGAAAAGAGGAGTTTGGAGCCGAGAGTGGAAAGTTGGAGATCAACGGAAGAGGTCAGATTTGCTGACCTGGAAGGAAGAGGGAACCATCCCTCGGAGAAGAGAAATTTCGATCATCGGCCGGACATCACGTCCCGGGGGTGAAATCTGCTTAACACCAGCGGAGCGGCAAAAACAAGAGAGACGTCTCTATTCTGAAATTGTTGCAGCTCACCATCAGTGTGATTGTAACTGGTGGGACACCCTGTCACCACCCAAAAATTGAACATTTTTTCAGATCGCTAGCTGAGCGAGAAAAACCTGTGTTAACAGAGACTTTCTACACCTCGACCTTTTCTTCCGAATCAGAGTTGCATTCTAGAAGTAATGCCGGAACTTAGTTAATCGTAATAGACAAGAACCAAATAATTACAATCTGAAAACAATTGATTTCAGTGTTAATTTACAAAAGAAATAAAATATATTTCTGTGGACCAAAGATCCGAAGTTTGTGTTTACCGCTACCTTTCAAAATTTATAACGCAAACTAAGAAATCATCACACCGTAAAAGTCATTGCAGACGATTTTTTTTTCGGATATTTTTTATATGTATTGTAATTAACAAACGATTTTCCTTTTTCAGTTGAATTTTTCTGTATGGCATCGACTTGTTAGAATGAAAAAAAAAATTAATTGTAATATATTATTTTTTATTTGTGCAAATCAAAAATGATGTTGAGTTTGAACTTTACAGTTAAATGTATTTAAATAACATAATATATATATATATATATATATATATATATAACTGGCTAAAACTTGGATATAAGAGTTATTGCTCTAATATTTTATTACTCCTTTCAAGATATGTTGTTGGAATTACCTAATCATACATACCTTTAAAAGATTTGAAATAAAAATATTTTGTATAAATTATAAAAATATATATATAAAATTCATTTAAAATTTCAGAAAGTTTAAAAAAAAAAGTATTATTTTAGAACGGTTATTAAAATATAAAGGGTAAATAATAATAATAAAAAAATAAACAAAATTTAGACATAAATTAGTTTGGAATTTCGTCAATAGAAATATTAATTTCAAAACTGCACCAAAAAAAAAAAAAAAAAAAAAAGTAAATTTTCACGAAAAATTTGAAAATGTAAATGGAATTTATTAGGAAAATATCAAAAAATTCAAAGAAGCAGAATTCATAATTCTGCATAAAACTTACAACGCGACAAATATATAAAATTTATTTAGAAAAAAGTAAAAGTCACAGGCGAGGACAGAACCCTCATCTCTGGCTCTCAAATCGAGAGCGCTAGCTTTACACCTCGGGGACCTTATTCAAGATCGCGAACTAATGGGTATTTGAAACGCATGCTGAACTTTAACCCGAAATTTCTTGAAAACTAAAGCCCATTTGAAGGAAACCTTTGACCTGAATAGTTAGGGGTATGACCCCTACAACATACTTTAAAATCATCAAAATCTGTGCGCATCATGTTTGGAGGTCCCCTTGTTAGTTTAAATTTATTACTGCAAAGTCTCTCATTCCGACACGTATACGTGACGCATAAGATGCTCAGAATCGTCTGTTATTCCCACCAGTTATTTTTTATTGTAAGATTTGCCTCATTAAATCTTAGCATTTCTGCGATTCAATTAGGTGAAAATTTCTGTTTCGAAAAACCGGTGGTAAAAGATTAAAAATTCTGTAAAGGACCCTCGTCGCGAAGGGGTTAAATGTTTGGCTTGGAATGGCTGGCGATCGTTGGAGTGATGAGTTGATCGCTCGAAGATGAGTTTCGCCTTTGCAAATAGATTTTGTTGGGGCGTAATGATGACAATTGTGGTAAATTTAACATACTATCTCGAGTGATTTCAGTGAAACTACTATTTCGAGTGATTTGAAATAAAAGATTAAATTTCTCCTGAGGTATTAAACCGATTTGCTTTATTGTAGGCTAATTTGAAAGCTGGTAGAATGGACAAGTTTTAGGCAAATTTGACCGATTGTAATCAAAAGTTTGCAATATTGCTGGTTAAAGATTTTAGCGACAATTTAATTTTGCCCTTCGCCAATCTTTAAGCACTTGTAGCTCGCCGTTAAATCCAGATATTGTGGTGAAAATGGTGTCATCTTATAGAAAAATTTCTGCACTTTTCAAATATGTGCTTAATTTGCGTATAGAGTTTACAAAAACGTCACACATTTGGAGGTTTTCAGACTTGACGCATTTTCTTCTATCCAATGTGGAAACGGTTACAGATAGGAAAGGGTTTCTATGGTGTTTTATCATCCACATGGACTCTTATGTCAACTCCTTTTGCTTGGCAGATTACCTCAAACTCCCCCTGTATATAAGTAAATCTAGTCTCTCTTCAATATATATATATATATATATATATAGAAGCTCTTGTTGCCAATAAGGAAAGGGCATGTTTACAAACAAACAGTTCCATCAACCAATCTACCATTTCATTTTTGTCATAGCTATCATTGCAGAAATCATCATGGGATATTATAGACCTGTTTAGCGTAGACCAATCAAATTTCCCCATTTCACGTGTACAGTGGGAGTCATAAAGAACAAACGTGTTTTTCTTGCTAACCAACCCTAATTGAACTAACAGTGACGTCAGCTGCCCTTTCCTTATCGTGAGTCATTACCTATAGGTAGTGATGGTTAATGGGACATCCGAGACTGCAACTCCTGTCCTATCTGTAACCGTTTCCAAATTATGGTGGGTAGTAGAAAATGCGTCAAGTCTGAGCAATCCCAAATGTATAACTTATGAGTTCCGACATCGATTCGTTCACGCTGTCTGAGAAGAACTATCACAAATAAATGGGACTTAAACGTATTAAATATGTTTTGCGTAAAAGTATTAAAATGAAATTTAAATCAAATATTTATATTTATCGCTATTTCGGACATTAGGTTATTATGATGCTACTAACTTTTACGGTCAATATTACTGTTGAATGATTTAAAGGAAAGATTTGTTTAAATGAAGAAAAACGTTGTTTTTAAATATGTAATAAGACTTTTATGTTTCATATTTTTTAAAATTCGAAAAAATATTCAAATGCGAGCATTTCATACACTTTTTCTCTCTATTAAATTATTGCTTAGTTAATTAAAAAGGGACATTTTTGAATTTGACATATTTTCACATTGGCATGAAATTTTTGACAAGAAAACTTTGCAAATATTTTACAACAAGAATTCCAAATTTGTTCTGTTTTACAAAATATACTTCAATCTGCCGTAATCAGGTTTCCATTCCTTTTCCTTTGACTGGGGAATTTTAAGGCCGAATGAACTGCTGTCGAAACAGCTAACAACTGTTTTCCTGGTTGATTAAATAAGATGAATTAAACATTTGAAAACCAACTTGTGTAAAATAGCTAAGTAAACATCGGGGAATTTTATAACGATGTTGCAGAAAATTGGGTACTTCTCCATTATCCCGTCGACTACTTTCTCTAAAAGAAAAAGTATGTCGCCAAAATATAGGACTTAACGCAAAAAGTGCATGGCCGGCGTCGCATTCAATTGACATCAGATGCGTTACATGTGTTAGTTACGTCATCGAGTGATTTTTAATTCAACGTTTATCTGTATTTTTAATGATATTTTAACAATTTATTAGTTATTTCGTTAATTTAATCGTAATTATTAGACGTAAAATTATGGTTTTTATTTGAAGGGAAATATTATTTACGCTATTTTAAAATTTGCAATAGATAAAAGATTTTGTTGGAAAATATTTGAATTTCTCGTGTAAATATATTTTTTAATTGAAACTATTTGGAAATATTGTTATTTGAGTATTTTAAATATGACGCAATTTTCCACATTTAATGCTTTGAATGCGTAATAATTTAATTATATCCCTTTTTAATACTCACGTGCAAGATTATTTTCTATTACGTAATATTTTACATTTACTGCTTTTAACACGTGATGATGCAATTATTATTTTAAAGTTTCATTTCTGTTTTTAATGGTCACGTGTAAATATATTTTTTAATTGAAAGGGAATATTATGTGCGCTATTTTACAAATTGGCAACAACTCAAATAATGGACTTTTTGAAATATGAGATAAATCTCCATCAAAATATTGAAAATTTGAATAAAAATTTGAAATAAAGCCTAAAAAAAATAGTCAAATTAAAAAATAATTGCACTCTGCACAACGCAAGCTTGTTAACGATATCCTTTTAAATTTTGGTTAAATTCCTGTGCATAGTTTTCGTTTCTATAAAACTTTTTAAAGGAAACTATTTTGACCAACTTTAAAATTAAATATCGCCTAAAATATTTCTTCGGTTTAAAAACTGTCTGCTTCAGCGTGTTTATCGAACATTTCTCTATAAAACTACCATTTTCCATATTTTTATATGCAATAGTTTTATGAATGTTAGCCCAGAAAGACCTCAAGGCACAAAAAATGCATTGATAGCGGCTGCGGCGGCGGTGGTTACTTTTTTAACAAAATATATTTAGAGATACATGTAAAAGGTGTTTTGATATGTACATTTTTTTCTTCATTAAAAATGCTAATCTTATAGATACATTCACAGTTATTTTTATACATAAAATGTTTGAAAATTGCAGTCATTGTTTAAGCATCAAAAAACCAAACTTATATATATATATATATATATATATATATATATATATATATATATATATATATATATATATATATATATATATATATAAATGTCGTACATCGTGAATTGTATCTATTTGCGACCTCAAGATGACATTTCTATGAATGTTGAGCCTCGTAAGTCGGTTTATAATGTGAACTTTGAGAGTATTTCCTGTAAGATTAAATTAAATAAATAAATAAATTCGCTTAATTCAAGAGCAAAGAATAAAAAAATATAATTTAACAAATTACAATAACCATTGGGAAAATGTTCTAAAAGCTTTATATAAAATTACCAGTACATTACCAATACAAAATTACACGTACTTTCGTGTTATAGCGGCCCCCACAATTATGATTATGCCAAGGTTGCAGTTATGATTTCGCCAAGATTGTCGCAAAGCTTTAATGTTATATAAAAAAATTATTTCCTTCGAAAATCCTTCACATTTATTTCGAATTAGTCCTTTAAATTATTCTAACTTCTGACATAGTCAGTATTTCCTTAATTCTTAATAATATGTATTCCTATTTAATGTCCTTTTAAAAGTAAATACCCGTATATTAATAATTATCTTATTCCAAATCTTAATCTAAAATTTTAAGTTAATTCGTAACTTTTATCAGCTCCCCAATCTATAAAATTCCGAGAGACGCTTTCTCTTTTCGAATGTTTTTAAAAAGCCATTTTCTTTTTATTATTATTATTCCATGCTCGGTTTCGCGCGCTGGGTAATTTTCACTTCAAAATTGATGTGCGACCAGGGGAGGAACTCTTTCGTGTTTTAGCTTCTCCCTCTCGCCTCATTCGCTGGGCTGGAGCTCGCCTCTCTCTCATTGGTTTGTGCGCACGTGACGTCGTTTTTCTGTATGTCTACGCTCAGTGAACAAAACTCGCTAGCATGCTTCGGAGGGAGAGATTTTTGACGTGTTTGGAAGTGTAAACAAATATGTATCTGGTGTTTTAGTCTCGTAGAATTTTCATACAGCTCTTAACATCTATTAAACGAGGTAGTGAGCCATCGTGAAGCCTGAGGGCTATAAATTATACCTGTGGGAACTGTTACTGCATCGCTCTTCTTCTAAATAAACGATTTGTTTGGAAATTGGCTGGTATTTATTGAAGAAACTCTTGTGGAATCTCATTATTGCCTCACCACTTCGCAATGATTATTGATATCGACTGCAACATTCTATATCTTTAACGGACTGCCATTTTCTCGTGGAGTATTACATCTCGTGGTATCTCATCTTCGTCAAAACGCCACATATATATATTCCAAACACTCCTATATGTGTCATATACGTCATTATACACATATTATTTACGTCTTATATGTCGTATATACACATCGTATATACACATGTCATATATATACGTCATTTATGCATCATATATGACTATAACTTGGCCACATACGTCAAGAAATGTTATATATATATATATCATATATTATTATAATGTCATATACTGTCACAGGCTTTATAATTTGGCGATAAATCTTGGTCGCTTGGCGATTCATCCTTGGGGGCCGCCATAACACGAAAGTACAAAATTTACAATATATTAATGAAAACAGAAACAAAAATATTTTGTCGGGTCCTTTCTACAATAACTTTAACTCTTTTTAGATTGATGTCTCATCTAAAGGTATTTTGAGGAAATTAAAGTTGAAGACCATGTTTTTTGCTTTATAAGACGCTTTCTCATCCGACGTCCATTTTTCAATTTGTGCTTTTTTTTCATATCTGATAATTTACATCTATCCCTTTTTTAACTTTAACATTTTTGTAACGATTTTATGCATTTCTATTACCTATTCAAAGAAGACTTCTTCTAAAGTTACAGAACTTCGTTAAAAATTCTTCTAAAATTACAGAATTTCGTTAAAAATTCTTCTAAAGTTACAGAATTTCGTTAAAAACGCTTTAAAAAAAAAAGTGACGAGGTCAAGAGGTGCATTCTCGACCGAAAACAATCATTTTCCCAATGGTTAATGAAACTGAGACTCCGATTTTTTGGCATCAGACAGTGGCGTAGCTACATGTTCAGCGCCCTGGAGCAAGTACAATCGGATCACCCCCTTCTCTACCAGAAAAGGTTGCCCAAAATTTGTTTTCAGGTTTAAAACATATATAATGCAGTAAAACATCCTGCCATAAATGAAAAATTTTCATGATGCTGATAGAAAGAATGCCATACAACTATATCTGCTAAGACAGAAACATGTCTGAAACGGAATTTCTCCCAGTCCATTGCGATTCCGTTTTAATAGACTTCATTGTACTTATTTCTAATTAATACAATTTTTTTGCTATAAAACACAACCTGTAAACTTATAATGCACATGCAAATGCCCTCATTTGTGCTTTTAAACGTTCTTTACAATTTTCATGAATTCAGAGGCATAAAACAATAGATTTATAATGTATATTATCTTAAATAAAAATTTTGATAAGTCAAGTTCAAGGAATACTATAGTTTCATTTATCTAATTTTTATCTGAAACAAAATCGGAAAGCATTGAAAAAATATTCCGTTTTAGACAGGTTTTCGTATTAGTAAGTATAATCCCACGGGGTAAGTATAAGCACGAAAAATTTCTGTAAAAGACAGGATTCCGCTTTCACAGGTTTTACTGTATATTTTATATATCTTAAAAAATGGCAAATAAAAAATAAATGTTTATACAAATAATTTCGTTTCTTTGTAATTTTGCGCCCTTATTATTCCAGCGCCTGGAGCAATGTGCTCCAACTGCTCCACGGTAGCTACGCCCTTGGCATCAGAATAGAACATAGAACCTATACAAATTTTATACATTTACCAGCGTTGCTACGGCTCATTGATTTTTTCAGAGAAAAAGCAGTGTTTTCTTACAGAAATATTCACCTAATTTAATCGCACTATCAAATAGGGTGAGGTTTTTAATAAAATACACTGGTATTTCCCCTGAAAAAGTCCCTGATCCAGAGCAACCCTGATTTATGATTATACTGCAAATTTCATGCCTTTACGAATGAAAAGGAATTCAGGTTTAGGTCAGAAAATAGTCAATTTAGACTTAAGATATAAAAATTTGTCATGAAGACATGTGACCTCCCCCCTCTAAATGGAGCGCTGGAACCGCCTCTGGGCGGGCCAAGACTTTAGAATGTACACATTTGTGATCAATCCACGGTCCGGGCACTTTTTTTTTTTTTTTTTTTTTTTTTTTTTTTTTTTATGGATAACTAATTAGAAACATAAAAGAAAATAAATTAAGGATTTTTTCTCAGAAAGCCCTTATACAAGACAATTTTTAAATATATCAACATAAAAAGCAACCCAAAAATTTAACATTGAAAAAAAATATCGAATATTCAAAAATATGCTTCTACTGGCATTTTACTAAATGGAGCATCGAAACAGTACTTTTTCATTTCTTCTCTTTAAAAAAAAAAAAGAAAGAAAGAAAAAAAAAAAAGAAAACAGAACTGAAATGTGTCTTTCTTTTAATGTTTAATTTAAAAGTAAAAAAAAAACTACATAAGCCAGCAGTTATTTTGAGCCTAAAATAAATTGTCTTTTTTTTTTTAATTAAATCATCAGAGGAAAAGAAAATTTAGTAAATTAAATCCAGAAATTCAGGTAGGGGAACATGGCTGTTCACTGCCAGGACAAAATAAATAATTGAAAACATCAGATTTCATAAAGTTTTGGTGCTGCCATCTATTGCTAATTACCAACATACATAATTTATTTTCTTATATGGAGAGAAATAACAAAATCATATTAACTCAAAATAATTTGTTTATTTATTAACTAAATGATATAATTTTAAATAGCTACCGTTTCCATATAAGCTATAAGGGAATTATTTGAATAAGAGTATTTATTAAATAGATTCTTAATTCTCGAAAAACATTTTCAAGATGGAAATTCTGTTTTTTCATTCTTTAAGAATTTCTTTTTTAATCACAAAGCTGAAGTTCAAGAAATATATTACGTATCATTTGTTAACACAATATGCATAATAACCTTTTTCTGAATTTAAAAAATAATGAAAAATTTCTTCTGTGAGAGACAAAGCGGTTGCAATCATTAAAAATGTGATCACTGTAATGGTGCTGCCATCTATTGCACAAAAATTGAAACAGCATCCTTACACTAATTAGTTTTTTATCTAAATGTGTTTACTTTCTAAAAACAACTGTTGTGGTGAAATCCATGTAAGCTATAAACGAATTATTTGAATGGCAGTATTTTTTTTTTAATCTATTCTCACTTCTCGAAAAATATCTACAAGATGGAAATTCTGTCTTTTTATTCGTTTAGAAATTTTCCATGTCTGGATGTGTGAAAGTAAAGTCGTGAAAAAAAAAAAAAAAAAAAAAAAAAAAAAAAAACGAACACCCCCTATTAACTCTGCAACAAATTATTGTAGAAGAAAGTTACTGATACCAAACGATTGTAAATTTAGTCTACTTTTAAATGATGTATATGAAAAAATATTAGGGGGCCATTTACATATCAAAACAAACCCAGACTTTAGACTCTTTTTCAATTGCAAGACCCAATTTGGACAAGATATTTTAAATCTTCAGTTCAAACTATACCTAGATACCAAATTTCATGAAATTCCTACGATTAGTTTCAGATAAATTAATTATTTTAAAATGTGCATATTTTAGGGACTGTATTCAATTTGAAGTTTGGTACTCGATTGTTGAAATGATACAGAATGATTGAGTCACTGCTATTAATATATCATTTCTTGCCAATATGACCATTTTACTCACTTAATATGTTTCGGCTATTGTTATATACTGTAAAATCCTTTTCAATATTCATTTTATAATGTTTACAAGAGTTGAATTATCCGATTAAAAAATATATAAGGTTATCTGTGATTAAAATTGATTTCGAATGTGTGAATGTGATGGGAATTTTACAGGTGTTTTTATAATACCTTTTTCTCAGATTTTGAATTTATTTTAATTGCCCTTTGCTAAATTTATGTGTGAATAATATCGGCGAATACGAAATTTAAATTAAAAATTTTTTTCAATTTCCAATCAAATGGCTATTTCTGTTTTTTAGTGTTTCGTTCATCTCACGAAACCCTATTACCCCCGCTTCGTTGTCTGTCCGTCACAGAGCCGGTTCTCAGAAACTATACAACTTGCAGGCATTGAAATTTGTGTACTTATAGCTGAATAGCTACTAAAAAGCTCAAAATCATAAAATTTGAAAATACCGTATTATTTTAATATATAGAGATAAAAAACCAAAAATCTAGCAGCCTTTTCCTATTAAATTTAAACATTTTGCGTTATAGCAGTTGCCAACAATTAAAAATCCACAATAAAATTCTTTCTACAGTAATTAATTTTCTATTGAAAGATTTCCACGTGAAAAATAAAAATGAAATAAAAAGTTTCACCAATTGGAAAAAAGAATAATATGGCGTCATATTGGTAATAAAACGGAAATTTTCAAACATTTCTCAATAATACAAGGAGTATGTATAAATACAGAAAGCAGCTTCATATGACGTCATTAGAGAATTAAAAAGAAAATTAATCTGACGTCATATTGCAAGTTTAACGGATTTTTCAGATGTTTGAGAATAATACAAAGAAAGTATCAATATGAGTAATAGAGAATAGTAAATATGAGTTTGAGGAACATATTGAATCATGATAAAAACCCGATTATGGAAATATTGGTATATTTTAACATTTTGAAGGTCTCTATACAACATGTTTAATTTTGAAATTGATTTTTTTTTTAATATTGCATTTAGTCCACATGACAGATATTATTATGACAGAGATAATAGTGGGCTTCTCCGGTTATCGGGCCGGTTCAGATATTCGAAAAAAATGAGAAAAATAGATTGCTTAATTTTTACTTTATAAAAAACATGACTTTTTTTTTTTTTTCTTGCTAAATGAAATTTATTTGGATTTATTAAAGGAAGGATAAAGTGTTTTAAAAGGAATATTAAACGAAACCTTCGTTCGAAAATCTTTGATCACACTTACCCACTTGTTTCTATTTCTTTTCCGAGATAGTTTGGCGATTAAAATGTATGGGTGCTCTCTTTTTATTTTTTCTTTGGCTAACTGTACACACACACACACACACATATATATATATGCGGCGTAATGTTTTTAATACTACATTCTGCAGCCGTAGTAGACAGTCAAGATCCAGTGGTGTTTTTCTTATATCGTGTAGAGAAAAACGAAGCCAATTATGTAAATATATATATATGTGTGTGTGTGTGTGTGTGTGTGTGTGTGTGTGTGTTATATAAAAATTTTATTTTGCAATATTCCTTTAAATTATTGTACATTCTGACATATTCATTATTTCCCTATTTCTTAATAATATTTATTCCTATTTAATTTCCTTTTAAAATTAAAAACGCGTATATTAATAATTATCTTATTCAAAATCTTAATCTAAAACTTTAAATCAATTCGTAACTTTTATCAACTAATAAAACGGAAATTTTCAAACATTTCTTAATAATACAAGGAGTATGTGTATTATTAAGTTCACATTCGTAACTTTTATCAACTATACAATCTATAATATTCTGAGAGAAGTTAGTTTTTCATTTCGAATGTTTTTAAAAGCCTTATTTTTTTTATTTTATTCCACGGGCTGGATTCGCGTGCTAAATTTTTTTACTTCAAAAACAATGCGCCACTAAATCCAGGATTCTTTCTTATTAAAACCTCTCAATCTCGCGTAATTCGCTTAGCCGCTCAATTCTTAAAGGTCGCCCTTCACTGACTGGTTCGTGTACGTATTACGTCGATTGTGTAGCTATCCGCGCATCTAACAAAAAGCAATTGCAAGACTCTGGAGTTCATATTTTTGTCTTGTTTTCAAGAGCTGATCAAACTGTTATCTGACGTTTTTATGATTCGGAATTTCTAAATCAGCTATTTAAGATCAACTAAATGATGTAATGATTTATAGTCAAGCCCTAGGGCTTTAGAAAATATCTTCGTCCTGTTGGAATTATTTCGTCATCTCTCCTGTGCCTGAATAAAAGCTATATTTGGATAACTGGCTTAGTCTTTATGGAGAAATTCTCAAATGGGTACATTGATTGCCTACATTCCTCGCTATGATTCTCAATCTATCGACTACAACCATTCACCATCTTTAACAAGCTGCCAGCTCCTCGTGAATTGTTAATGTTTATAGTTAAAACCTAACTAATGCGCACACACACACATATATAAGATCTTTGTCAAGCGACAACATTCATATTTATAAACCGATTTGAATGTAACTAAGCATGTGTACTGGTCTTACCAAGACCTCGACCGTTTTCGTTAGTGAGCTTGTTCTGCCATTTTGTTTCAAAATGGCGGCTACTTAAAGATCATATATTCAAAAATATATACAAAATCAAATAGAAATCTAAATTTATTTTTGAGTAAGTGTTAGGTTTGGATATAAGGATCCTGGAGCAATTTTTCTTTTGCTTCTATCTTAAAAAATGGCTGAGATATAGAAGTTTAAAATTCTAGGTTGGCTGACATTTTGAAACAAGACAACAGATAAAAAAAAAAGAAAAAAAAAACATGCATATATTATGAACCACCTTCGAACACTTCCAGAATTCTGTAACAAAACTTAGTATTTAATAAGTTAAAAGAAGATATATAATAAACAATTTTGAAAATGTATAACACAGTTGAACACCTAGCTTCAGCAATTAACGCCCACAGTGGATAAGATGCTTTATTTGAATTATTTTGAGCAACCGTGTGTATAACACAATCCTGCATAATTTGGGTTATGTCATATTTTTTAGCTTTTGATAATCGATTCTTATGTAGTTTTTAGCTTTGAATCCAAAAATGAAACTTCATTTTTTACCATCACGTCAGGATTTTTTGCAAATTGTAAATTTATAAAAAGTCAAAATATTGCGAAAATCTTATACTATAAAAAAGAATTAGAACTATTTTTCATAATAATTTATTCTTTTTTTTTTAGCTTATACTATGCATTCATACAGCTAAATTCCCAATCGTCAAGTGGAATACTAACTACATATCTCCACAGGGTCAATGAACTGCCTTCCCCCCTCAATAGACCCCTTAACTGTTTAGCTATAAGATTCGTCAGTATAAGCCAAAAAAGTAAATAAATTATTATGAAGGAAAAAGTTATCGATTTTGTTGTATCAGATTTTTCTATTTTTCGACTTTATAACAATTTTGAAATTTACAATTAGCGAAAAATCCTGACGCGATGGTAAAACTAGTCAGATGTGCCAATCCCAAAACTTTCTTCTATCTCATACAGGTTTCGCATACACTAAAAAGAATCAACACCAATTTATATCAAGATCTATCTGAATCTAAAGTTTTATTAAATTCCATGCATTAGTTCTTGAGATATGACTATTGCTAAAATCGTGTAAATTCTGCAAAATGTAGCATAGCAGTGCCACCTGTTGGGAGATTTAGACCAAAACCTAATCAACAACAACTTATGTCAACGTCTAACTGAATCTGAAGTTTGATGAAAATCCGTGCATTAGTTCTTGAGATATAGTTATGATAATAGGGAGAAAAGTAGCATAGCAGCGCCACCTGTTGAGCTATTTACACCAAGACGTACGCAGCATCTATTTATGTCAAGGTCTACAAGAATCTGAAGTTTAATCAAATTCCGTGCATTAGTTCTTGAAATATAGCTATCGTAAACATCATGAAAAAGGTGGTATAGCAGCGCCACCTTTTGGGATATCTACACCAAAACATAATCAGTGTCTATTTATGTCAAGTTCTAAATGAATCTGAAGTTTGATGAAAATCCGTGCATTAGTTCTTGAGATAGAGCTATTGCGGAAATCGCGAAAAATGCAACATAGCAGCGTCACCTATTGGGCGATTTCCACCAAAAACTAATCAGCACCAACTTATATCAGGGACTAACTGAATATAAAGTTTTATTAAATTTCGTGCATTAGTTCTTGAGATAGAGCGCCCACAAAATTTTTGTCACATACAGACAGACAGACATTTTCTAAAAACAGTCAAATCGTATTCAGAACCCTCTAAAACATATAAATTCGTCGAAAACCGGAAGTCGATAATTTTCATGAATCCAATACTTTCTTTTTGTAAAGATAGAAGACAGTAAAAACACATAAGAATCGATTAGCAAAAGTTAAAAAACACAACCATCGCAGGCTTATATAACCTACAGATTTGTTACAACTCCACATCGTTTGCTAAAATTTAATTCAGCTACACAACGCAAAACACATTTTAAAAAGTTTTATTCACAATTATTTATTCACATTTTAAAAACAGTTCGAGCATCAAACCACACACATGAAATTTTGGCTAAAGGAAAAAAAAAAAAAAAAAAAAAAAAAAAAGTCATCAATATTTGTCGGGGAGTCCTTCTGGTCTATATTTGTTGGGATCGCCACCATTTCTGCCCCACCTGTTAGCTTCTTGGTCGGCAACTGAGTCCGGTTTATTCGCCCCCTGAAAAAATTCACGAGTGTCGCTGAAAATTAAAAAAAATTACAAATTAATAAAACAATGAGAGAACTAAAAGACTAAAATTTATTGTAAACCTATTTAAGAAAAAACTTCTTAAAAATATCGTATTGTAAAAAATTTTCGGAAAATGTTTTTGGGGTAGCAGAAACCAAAACAGCATATACAGGGTGTCCACCTCAACGGTGTCCAATGGCTAATTCCTACACCGTTAGTCATAGACATATAATTCCAGTTACAAAAAAATTTTAAATAATGTAAGCAATTATTTTAAAAGTCGTTTGGATCAATAAAAATATTTTTTTTAAAGTCATAAAATTTAATTTTTTACGGCACCCCGGTCCTACAAAGGATATTTAGTAAAAATTGCCTATTGCATTAACGAGTAAGACAAAAAAAAGTATCATTAATATAGCACAAAAATTGACCTAGTTATAACACTTTGAATTACATGACTTATATCAATTTTCTGCATCTGAACACAGATGAGTTAGGTCATGCTTCGAGGGATCGTACACAAAGTGCTTAAAGTAACAAAAGGATTTATTTCACGTGTACATTTCTGCATTGCAGCCGAAGGCATTCATTTCTAGTTTTACGATAACTGTAATTTTTATTAAGTTTTAGATTAGATAATTTAATAGCACTTTAAAATATGTATCATTTTCTAAAAAAAAAAAAAAAAAAAAAAAGAGAGAGAGAGAGAGACTGTTGCTTTTCCTCTTTTATTTAAAAAAAAAAAAAAAATCTTATTTTTTCACTTATATTTTTAGTACAAGTTGTATACTTTTCTTTAATATGTCAGAATGAAAATAAATTTCAAATTTATATCGAAATGTTAATTTTACTCTCTTTATTACTATATTTTTTTATATCTAACGGTTATTTATACTTCTAGTAAATTTGTGAAGGATCCCAATTTCACAACAAAAAAGATGCTTTAACTTTAAACAGCTATTACTCGGTAAATTTTAATCGTAGAAGAATGGGACTTTTTTTGTCTAACTTTTTAGTGCAATAGGATATTTTTCTAACTTATCAGACAGGGGGACCGTATAAAAACTTATTTTTTTTTTCTAAGAAATATTTTTATTGATCCAAATCGCCTTTAAAATACTTCTTTACCTCAATTAAAACATTTTTGGACTTGGAACTATATGTCTGTCGAGAGTGGACATTCTGTATAGTAAGTGTACCAACTTAACATTGGAATCGGACACAAAATTGACATAACTACGCCCTCGAAAATCGACACCGGTATTTTCTTAAAGACTTTTTTCGCCTTCATTTATTTTTTTTTTAAATAAGGCGAGGAAAACTTTTATAATTTACTGGTATTAAAACTCAAGAGACCATACAAACGTTAAAAAAAAAAAAAAAAAGAAAGAATCCGCCTACGATAGTTGCCATTTTTATGTCAGCGCGCAGGTCTAGTATTCAAAGGGTGGTGGCAAATATCGTTATGACGTCCGTGTTACTGACGTACATGTTAATTCTTTATAATATAGATACCTGATTTCTGACAGATACGTCACTCATGCACACATTTATTCGTTATAATATAAAGATAACTGATAGATACGTTACTGACGCACACGTTTATTCTTTATAATATATAGAAAGATAACTGATTACTGATAGATACGTTACTGACGCACACGTTTATTCTTTATAATATATAGAAAGATAACAGATTACTGATAGATACGTTACTGACGCACACGTTTATTCTTTATAATATAGATAGATACCTGATTACTTCTGCAGCCCATTTTCCGCCAGGCCCTCTTTCAGCGGCTTCGGAATTGCCTCTGGAATGAAAATATTTATCAGCTCCTATATAGTTTGCTTCTCGCATATCTAGATATGCCCTCCCCATATCTGATGCACCTTGGAGAGCTTCCTTTCCGAAACTGGCAGCTTCTTTTATAGAATTGACAGCATTTACCCCAATATCCCTTGCCACTTTGGCAGCATCGTTTGCGAAATTTGAGGATTCCCAATCGTCCTTCTTAGCAAGTGATGACGACCCCACCAACATCAGCAGACTAAGCGCCAAAACAATAGCAGTCTTCATGATCTGGAATTAAAGTACACTTAGTTATTGAACACTTTCTGGCATGAAATATACTGTTTTTAATAGATAAGGACAAATGATATAAATATTCTACAATTTTGGTATTTGTGGCAAAAGTTCAGACTTTCATTAACATTAAATTAGTCGTTGGGGGCCACCGTTAATACTTACCCATCATGGATATGCATAATATAAAATATGAAAATAAAACATGTGTAAACTATTTATAAAATGCATTGCAATTCGAATAAAATCGTGGCTTGTTGACGTCATAAACTTTAAATGCTCTATTACTGAATTGCGTAAAAGAAACATCCTTATAACTCCAAATTTTATAATCATATTAACTAACTGTTTGCTGCGTCGGATTAAGCGTCTCAATTCCAATTAAAATATATCTTTGAATTGAAATTCGAATGAAATACAGGGTCTTGAAAAATCGAAGAGTGTGGGGAATAGGATTACAAATATCTCGGCAACTTATTATCCGATCGACTTCATTCTGTATGCAAAATTTATGTTTTTTTATTGTCTTTTATATTCACTCGTTAAAATAAACAACTTTGAAAATTTTTATAGATCTTTTATCAGAACGAATATTTCGAGAGTCCGAAAAAAATAGTTCCCGGTAATCGAGGTTACTGAAATTCAATAAGCTTCTTCCCATTATTACATACTAAGTACATACCAAATTTCAAGTCTCTATCTCAATTTGTTCGGGAGATAGAGCGTTTACACGCAGACACATAGACAGACGGACGGCAATTTTTTTTTTCTAAAAATATGTTTTTCGGAATCTCCAGTGTCTGAAACGTGTAAATCCGTCAAAAAAAAAAAATCGATTTTCAAAACGATTACAAGACTTACCCTATACTACGTATGATGAGTAAGTAAAAAGAAAGAAAAATCATGCGTCTAGCATATATTATGAAACACTTTCTAACTCTTCCAAAATAGTATAACAAAACTTCGCTGTTTAACCCCTTGGGGACGAGCGACCCGTATACGTGACGCAAAAGATGCTCAGAATCCTCGAATATTCCCACCAGTAACTTTTTATGTTAACTGCTATGTTTACTATATTTGAATATTAACCCCTTCGCGACGAGCATTCTTTATAGAATTTTTAATCTTTTACCACCAGTTTTTCAAAACAGAAATTTTCGCCTACTTGAATCGCAGAAATGCTAGGATTACATAAGGCAAAGCTCACAATATAAAATAACTGGTGGGTATAATGGAAGATTCTGAGCATCTTATGCGGCACGTATACGTGTCGCTCGTCCCCAAGGGGTTAAAGAATATAGATATTTCCATTTTTCTATATAAAACATAAAATTGGTATTAGAGATATAACTGTAGACTACTTTTCATAATTGTAGTAAAACAAAATAATTTCCTTTTATTTCTGGCCGATGGAAAATTGATTTGTGAAGTTCGTGTCGATGAAATTTGGGTACTTCTCTGTTATTCCGTCGGCCACTTTTCATAGCAAAAAACTATCGCCAAAGTGTAACGCCAAATAAACGGAGAAAGTTGCCATTGGAATATCAAAATAAATAAATAAATAAAATATAAGAATTTAAGGACACAATTGTTATTTTAATTAATGAAATAACTAATAAATCAGTAAAACATAATGAAAAATATACGCAAATGTCTAATTAAAAACCACTTAATGACATAACAAACAAGTATAAAGCTTCTGACATCAAGTAAATGGGACTGCATTTTTGGCGTTTAATCTTGCAATTTGGCGATAGTTTTTTGCATGAACCTAGATAGATGGACCGGAATCCATAATGGGGATTTAGCTTGAAAAATAGTCCTTGAAATTTAGTTGATCTATAAGCCATCAGATGGCGCAGCGATTCGCAGCGATAGCAGATTTACATGCAAAACATAGGAGAAGTTACAAATTTTTCTAATTTTAATTAATTTAAAGAGCTCTTAAACACATTATGGCCAGAAATTGTTTTGCTCCGGGTTGTGATACTGGATATCCCAGCTCTTTAAAGAGAAATAAAGCCTTAGGAAAGAAGAATCCGAGTTTATTTTCTGCACCAAAACAGACTGTCGTGTGCATTCTATAACTACTTTCTTTTTACCCTCTGACTTTTCAAAATATGTAAGTAGGTGATCGGTTAACGAACTTAATCCGTTCCAAAACAATGTTCGCTAACCGAATTGTTCGTTAACCGATCATAGATTTAGCATAGAGTTGTATGGGAATTCAATTAATTCGTTCTTAAAAGCTAAATAAAATAAAACAATTAATATAAATTCTTCCTAAATTTATTTAAATGTAATAATAATAAAACATACATTACATACATATAGACTTGTCCTTCCTTGAATCATGCTTTTTTGAGTTTGTGAGGCATTAAATATTTGGCAAAAGCTTATTTTTTCTTTCTGGAGTTTTCAATCTCTACATTTTAATAGGGTTAATATACGTCCGCATATAATATGGACAGATAGCAGTTTCATGGCTTTGTCCGTGTCGTGCCGTAATTAAAAAATATATGACATGCCATTTGTAAAAAATTTAACAATCACATTCATTGACAATGAATTCCGTTACATTAAATCATATCAGTTTATCACTTTGACATATCAAAAACTTCATTAGTTATCTAAAAGATCGTGTTTACTGCAGAGCCGGTAAAGCTCAAGTGGAGCCTAGAGCCTGGTAATTATTTAGGAACTAAATTTCAGTTAAAATAATTAGCTTCCAATTAAAAATATTTCTTTAAAAAGGGGACGCAAAATATAAAAATTAATGTTTTTGTACTGTTCAGTCTAATTTGAGGGCCCTGAAATGTAGGGCCCGAACCCCCGGTAGCCCTTGAATTAATTAGGCTATAAGTATACAACTATTAAAATGTTGTCAAATCCGAAAAGAGTAGATGAAATTAAATACAGCTCTGAAAATTTTAAACAAAGCATTGCTTCTTCTTAGCTTTGTTTTGTGAGGTGTTCGTTAACCGAACATGTGTTCGTTATCCGAACATAAAAATCTCTCGCAAAAGTGTTCGTTAACCGATCTGTTCGTAAACCGAACAGTTCGTTAACAGATCACCCACTGTATTTTAAATATTCATCGGCGCAATGTGTACGGAAAAATTTATACAAGTTATGTAGTTTAAATTTTCTTTTTTTTCTATAATTCCAATCTAACAAAATTAGTTACAGCTGAACAATTTACATTATTACAAATACTGTTGTAAAGTGTTTTATTTTTTTTCCTCGAAATTCAGAATTTTTTTTTCTATTATAAATAAATAGGAATGTTTCTTATAATTCTGTTTTTATGTCCCTTTAAAAAAAAGTACAAACAGTACCATTAAAAGTATATAAATTGGTAAAGGGGAAAATTAATTATTTAACTATTATATCAAAAAGTTTTTCCTATGTTGTGTGTCACTTATGTTACACATAAAACAGTGTGTGTTATGGGAGGTTGAAGTTCCTGATAATTAAGTTTATATGCATTATTTTACAATTCAAGGTGTCATATTGACCAAAAATAGTAAATGTTCCTGTCAAACTCTTTAAATGTTTCCTAATGAATATTTTCATTTTTCACGTTGACTATTGTAAGAAATGCACATTCATTTAATTCAGACTATAAAACCATTTCCTTATTTTTTTTATGTACTTATTTAACTTTACTGCTATTTATTTTTAAATTTATTTTATGTTTTGGAGAGAAAATCTTAACCTAGTTTCCACCATTTTGAAAAAAATATCATAAAAAACGTTTAAAATTAAAATATAAAAATAAGACTGTTTAAAAAAAAAAAAAAAAAAAAAAAAAGAAAAAAAAAAAAAAAAAAAAAAAGGCTAGTTGTGGACACATATACAAATGAAAAAGCTTTTATTTAAATATATATATATATATATATATATTAAAATTGGTTCAGTAGAAAGTTCAGGGCAGATGACTAAAACAACAGTTTTAAATATATACATATATATTAATCTTTTGTGTAGCAAAACAGAGGCAGTGAAATTTTTCACTTCATAATGGTTATCTGTCAAGTGAACAAAAATTTTATGATTTACAATATAATGCAACAGTAACTCTTAATATTATGTATTTAAAAGATTGGAATTATTATATCTATTTTTAAGATTAGGAGGGGAGAAAAAAAACCCCAGAAAAGTATGGAAATAATCCAAGTTTGTTTTATACAGGTATTTTAGGAAATATTTTGAGTAGAAAGTATAACTTTCATCATCTAAAAAATAATAATAATAATAATAATAATAATCATTCAAATAAATCTTATGTTGCATGAGAAACTATAATTGACAAAGATAGTAAATATATTTTATCTTATCTTTTAGAAAGAAATTAATGTTAGATGATAATTCACATTTAAAACTTACAAAACAGACTTCATGCTAAAAAGTTTGTGTTGAATATAACCTACTTTACTTTACTAATTTTAAATTATTTCGTTTTTTGTGTTTAAAATTCTTACCTTTATAATATAATTATTTAATTGTTTACTCAATAAAAATGTTGAAGTAAAAAAATCTGACTTTGTCTAAAAATTTTCTTGAAAAAAAAATAATAATAATAATAATAATAATAATAATAATAATAATAAAAGTCATAATTCATTGTTCTGGAAGTAAAGGGAAGCATAAGCTAAATAGTTTCTTCGAATATAAATTTCACGAAAGTCTAAAATATGTTTTTCTTCTCAAATTTATGCATTTATTTTACTTTTAAAATGATTAATTTGATAATGTTAATTTTATGAGAAAAAACTCAGTAGATAGCGCTGCGCCCCGCAGCGATAGTTTCGACGATTATCGATGTTGAAAGAGGACTATATCTGTAACGTTGGAGTCCGGTCCATCTCTTCTAGGTTCATGGTTTTTTGTTATGAAAAGTGGTCGACGGGATAATAAAGAAGTACCGAAATTTGTTATCTGGTTGCAAGCTAGCTTCAAATAGGATTTTTGAATTTGGGCCGGGGACAACCCAACTTGTGCACGACTCTATGGGACAGTTTTCTTTTTAACCCTGGTACCAGAAAAATGAAAAGTCAATTAAAATAATTAGTAATTTATAGTAATGCAGTCATCTGGTAAGATGTTCCAGTGTTATGAATTAAACTGAATAAGAATTCAAACATATATCATGACATACACTACCACTCATTAATTTTCAATACATCCCTTGTTTTTTTTTTTTGTTGTTTTTTTTCACTTTTTCCACGAAATACACGAATTAAAAACATTCTCGCATGAACATAATCTTTTATTAAACATATTTCATTACATAATTTAGCATACACAACAGAATTTTGTCTTAAGTGTCCACATCATCCTTGGTGCAGCCCTGCATTGAAGTATCGTATTTTGAATGCTTTTGGAAAAAACGGAGGTGTACTGAAGTTAGTGGGTGGTAGTGTACATAGGAATTAAATAAATTTGAATTTAAAACGAAATAATTTAAAACACATAAAAAAACATGAACATACTGTAATTGGATTTCAGAGTTGAATTATTATTCTTTCTTTGTATTAATGAATGAAAAAGAAAACACAAATCGTAAGGCACAGAACTGACAGGGACAGCAGTGACATATTTTGCAAATTTACCACTTTATTTTAAGAAAAACAATTTTGAAATGTTGTATGCAGTATTTTCCAAGACATATTAAACGTACCATTAAATGGCTAGATATTGGTTAATCTATAAATACCAACATTTAAATTAACAATGGGCAGAGTAGTGACGGTGAAAAAAGGCACGCTTATCTTTTCCCCATTCTTTTCAATCCAGAAAATCTTCTTTATGAACAAACAGCAAGCAATGACGAGTTTTTAAGAACAACATGTGCACCCTACTGGAAAAAATCCGGAAAATGGCTCCATGCTGTCATCTGGTGGATGCATGAGGAAATTCATACACAGGGACAGAAGTGAGTAGTGACCGCAAAGTGAAGAACACAAATTTACACCAACAAAAAACAAATATTACACATTTCACTCATATAAAAATTATATTATTATGCTCCATGAGATTCATATTTATAATAAATGCATTGGTTTTTCAAAAATTTTAAATAATTATTGTTTGTTGATGGTTTTAATGATCAAGTTATGGGGTGAAGACAGGGCCCAGTAATGACTTTTGAGATATTTAAATTCCATTTTAAAGATTGAAAAGGCTAGATATTGGTTAATCTATAAATACCAACATTTAAATTAACAATGGGCAGAGTAGTGACGGTGAAAAAAGGCACGCTTACCTTTTCCCCATTCTTTTCAATCCAGAAAATCTTCTTTATGAACAAACAGCAAGCAATGACGAGTTTTTAAGAACAACATGTGCACCCTACTGGAAAAAATCCGGAAAATGGCTCCATGCTGCCATCTGGTGGATGCATGAGGAAATTCATACACCGGGACAGAAGTGAGTAGTGACCGCAAAGTGAAGAACACAAATTTACACCAACAAAAAACAAATATTACACATTTCACTCATATAAAAATTATATTATTATGCTCCATGAGATTCATATTTATAATAAATGCATTGGTTTTTCAAAAATTTTAAATAATTATTGTTTGTTGATGGTTTTAATGATCAAGTTATGGGGTGAAGACAGGGCCCAGTAATGACTTTTGAGATATTTAAATTCCATTTTAAAGATTGAAAAGGCTAGATATTGGTTAATCTATAAATACCAACATTTAAATTAACAATGGGCAGAGTAGTGACGGTGAAAAAAGGCACGCTTACCTTTTCCCCATTCTTTTCAATCCAGAAAATCTTCTTTATGAACAAACAGCAAGCAATGACGAGTTTTTAAGAACAACATGTGCACCCTACTGGAAAAAATCCGGAAAATGGCTCCATGCTGCCATCTGGTGGATGCATGAGGAAATTCATACACAGGGACAGAAGTGAGTAGTGACCGCAAAGTGAAGAACACAAATTTACACCAACAAAAAACAAATATTACACATTTCACTCATATAAAAATTATATTATTATGCTCCATGAGATTCATATTTATAATAAATGCATTGGTTTTTCAAAAATTTTAAATAATTATTGTTTGTTGATGGTTTTAATGATCAAGTTATGGGGTGAAGACAGGGCCCAGTAATGACTTTTGAGATATTTAAATTCCATTTTAAAGATTGAAAAGGCTAGATATTGGTTAATCTATAAATACCAACATTTAAATTAACAATGGGCAGAGTAGTGACGGTGAAAAAAGGCACGCTTACCTTTTCCCCATTCTTTTCAATCCAGAAAATCTTCTTTATGAACAAACAGCAAGCAATGACGAGTTTTTAAGAACAACATGTGCACCCTACTGGAAAAAATCCGGAAAATGGCTCCATGCTGCCATCTGGTGGATGCATGAGGAAATTCATACACCGGGACAGAAGTGAGTAGTGACCGCAAAGTGAAGAACACAAATTTACACCAACAAAAAACAAATATTACACATTTCACTCATATAAAAATTATATTATTATGCTCCATGAGATTCATATTTATAATAAATGCATTGGTTTTTCAAAAATTTTAAATAATTATTGTTTGTTGATGGTTTTAATGATCAAGTTATGGGGTGAAGACAGGGCCCAGTAATGACTTTTGAGATATTTAAATTCCATTTTAAAGATTGAAAAGGCTAGATATTGGTTAATCTATAAATACCAACATTTAAATTAACAATGGGCAGAGTAGTGACGGTGAAAAAAGGCACGCTTACCTTTTCCCCATTCTTTTCAATCCAGAAAATCTTCTTTATGAACAAACAGCAAGCAATCACGAGTTTTTAAGAACAACATGTGCACCCAACTGGAAAAAATCCGGAAAATGGCTCCATCCTGCCATCTGGTGGATGCATGAGGAAATTCATACACCGGGACAGAAGTGAGTAGTGACCGCAAAGTGAAGAACACAAATTTACACCAACAAAAAACAAATATTACACATTTCACTCATATAAAAATTATATTATTATGCTCCATGAGATTCATATTTATAATAAATGCCTTGGTTTTTCAAAAATTTTAAATAATTATTGTTTGTTGATGGTTTTAATGATCAAGTTATGGGGTGAAGACAGGGCACAGCAATGACTTTTGAGATGTTTAAATGTGGAATGGAAGATATTTATTAATAAATATTTCCCTTTAAATTTTAGGGGTATGAGTATACTTAAAGTGTTGTATTAAACATGGTATAACATCCCGCTGCTTAAATAGTGCCAACGAGTAGTCAGTATTATCAAATTAATCCATTTCTGTTACTCAAATAGAGTAAATGGCAGCCAGAATTTCTACATAGTAAGTATATTATTCAAAACTCTCACCATAAATTAAAAAAATATATATCGATAATAAATTACTTCTGTGCTTTGCAGACGATACTGCCATCTATGAATTTGCTCACCACCCATGACCTCGCTTTAGATTTGGAGGATGTCTCTTCAATTTATGATTGGACGTTTACTATATATGCAGTTTTTTTCCTTTCACCACTGCATATGTACTCTCGAATGACAAACGTATTCGAGACCACAGGAACCAGAAACATTATTCAGTAAGATTTAGTATGGTATGCAAGATATTGATTAATAAATATTTCCCTTTAAATTTTAGTGGGATGAGTATACTTAAAGTGTTGTATTAAACATGGTTTAACATCTCGCTGCTTAAATAGTGCCAACGAGTAGTCAGTATTGTCAAATTAATCCATTTCTGTTAATCAAATAGAGTAAATGGCAGCCAAAATTTCTACATAGCAACTTGTGTTTAATAGTAGATATTCCGTAATTTATGAAAAATAATATTATACTGAAATTTGGGTAAACTGGTAGGTATTTCGAATGAAAAAAGGGGCTGAATTGGCAGCACTGAAACAGCCACCTCCCTCCCCTCAAGTGGCATTGCCATGAAATTTTGGATTGAATAAAAATATTAAGGTTTTAGCAACTAAATGAACTGCATTTTCCATTAATTAATTTTAAATAATTAGCTCTCTCATTAAATGGTAAATGACGACAATAAAAAATTACAACTTTCAGTTATCGTTAATTATAGTCTCAGTATAACTTCAAGACCTTTTTGACACTTTTAATTAGCTTAACTTGAAAAGATGAAATCTCGTAATCGATTTTGCACTCTCTTCCTGGTATGCTAGAATTATAAAACTTATGTACACATGTGTGTTTCCAGTGACAATATATTTTAAATCTTAATTATAAATTAATAAGATAATTTTAAGGCATTCTTCGGTTAGCCAAGCTCAGGTGATAAATCGCCAAATGTTCTTTATGGTTACAACTGTATACGAGTTACAAAACAACAAAGGAGTTAATTATGCACCAAACTACGCTCGCTAAAATATGCCAACTGCCTGTGAAAGTGAAACTACAACTATGAAATATTGTAAACACACACACACACAAAAAAAAAGATAAGATAAATAAACAAATAAATAAAAATTATTATACACATATATTTTTTAAATACGATTTCATTTTTATTTTTTATTTTTTTATTTTATTTTATTTTATTTTTATTTATTTTTTATTTATTTATTTATTTTTTATTTATTTATTTATTTATTTATTTTATTCTTATTTATTTATTATTATTATTTTTTTTTAGGTAATTTAGTGTCTCCAAAATGTTTCTTGAATGCGGCTCCTTTAAAAAGAAGGCCGGTCATGAACATAACTCCTGAAAAAACTTATAAAAAATCCTTTGTTTTGAATATTTACGATGATATCCATATTATATAAGTATAAGCCTTGTACTTGCTAAACACAAGATTCAAAGTCTGCATATTTCAAATATAAAAGAAAGAATTACTTTCTTCTAACTTTACAATAAATTCCTTAAATAAAACACATGTTTAAAATTTAAATAGCTCAAACACTACACTAAACAAAATGATCAAAGTTTCACAGCCGCCCTCGAATAACATTTGTGTGGAAGTCTACAGAAATGAGGTTTCCACTTTTAACACTTTGTTGACCGACGATTTTGTATGAGATTTTGATTTTAAAACAGTAGAAGCTCCGTCGTCTTCTGTAAGTATTTCATTAAATGGTTTTCTAAATAGGTTTTTCAAATTTATGCGGCAGTAAATATCGTACAATGTACGGATTTAATATAAAATTTCTTACGATCTAAAATTAAAATGTGGACAAAATGATATAAATGCATTTTTTTCCTTTTAAATAAGGTAAAAGCCCTTAGTCAATGATGCTTAGTGAAACAAATACGAGTTAACTCGTGACCGTCAACAAATTGTTAAATAAAAGTACTGTACCATCAATTATTAAATGCGCATTTGCCCTAAATAAAATACTATTCTTCTTCTATTCCAACGCCGGGCGATAAGGTGTTAGATTTACCAAATGCCCAGTCCGGAACTTGAAACAAGGTCAACCTGCCCCACCTCAATTGGATGATTTATTTAAAAATCGGAATAATTGTCAAATTAATAAAGTTCAACACACTAGGGTTTCAGTTTTAATTTACATATAACCCAATTAAAAAAAGAATTTTTTTACTGTTTAACCCTTTCGTTACGGGCAAGTACTGGCGAATATTTTTATAATCAATAGGGATGGGCGAAAAAACGGAAAATAGATTTCTTACAACAGTCCCCCGAGAAAAAACGAACGGTTTCTATTCGTCAAAAAGAATTAACTGCCTTTTTGGTGCTAAACGGAGGAGTTTTCACAACAACAAACGTAAACGCATTTTTTTCTCACTTTCGAAGTTCCCGTCAAAGAGTTTTCCAATTAAATAAGGTACAGCATTTTCAAATATCAGCTTCAAGCAGTCATAAATTATTTTTCTAGTATTTTTTTTTTTCCAAAGGTTTTATGATCATCAACAAAAGAAAGGGTCGGGGTGAAAGGTGTCAGGGAATCTCTTGCTTGGAACGCTCCTCTCTTGCAGTACTTCTGAAGACTTAATGCCTGATGAAGACCACTCGGCAAAGGCGAACCAAGAAGTTGAGCATTTAATGTCTTCCCCGGATGTCCCCCCGGCACGCAGGGATTTGGTGGGTGACTCCAGCGGCCGTCGGTAGAGAGAGCGCACGCAGACCCCTCCAACGAAGCACGTGCTCGTCTCTCAAAGAAGAACGCCCCCGATGAGCAGAACGTCCACCATTCTTCTGAAGACTGATCACATCAAAAAAAAAAAAAAAGACCACATCAAAAAACGCGACAAAGGAAACGCTGCAACAAAACTCCGTCTGATCGCTGCTTAAGATCGTTACCGACTTGGAGGTGCCAGAAAAGTAGAAATATCACCTGATTTTAAATGCACAACGTAAATACCCAATACGTAACAAATGAAATGAGTTTTTAACCACTTTTTTCTTTATTTTAAATTATTTTAATATCAAGAAAAATAATTCTTATTTATATTTTTATTGGATTAAATATGTTGTATGCCTTAATAATTATGTGTTTTTAACACATGTTGTTTTTCAAGTTTTTAACTGCATGTTTTCTTGTGAAATTTGCCTTTCTTTTTTATTAATGTTAATGGATATATGTTGATGTTCTGTATATTCAAAAAGTGTAAATGCTTTTGAGGAAATTTAATTTTCAGAGTGACATTTCTGTGCATAAAATTTTAATAATTGAAAGATTAAAAAACTTACGACACTATATGAGAATAAATAATGTACTGAAGATGTGCTGAAGTGCAATATCTTGTGCTAGTGATATGATTATTATCGATGACCCCGCCTTTTTCTAATTAAAAAAAAAATCGTAACTTCAAAGAGTGTCACCTTAATATTGCTACAAAAACTTTTTTATGGTTCCTTAGTAGTAAATTTGCCACGTAAAAATACTCACAATTTATTTATTACTAAAACGTTTCAAATATAATATAAAAATTTGAAAAAGTTAAAACTATCAAAATGTTAAAAAACACAGATGTCAAGCATGTCAAAATTTCCTGAGCTTTTTCAGCTAAACATTAACCATCATCAGGGGGGTTAAAATTAGAAAAAACTGTACCTCTAAAGATGCACACTGGTTGTATGGGTCAAAACCAAAAACAATAACTAGAGGGAGGGGATGGCACAGAAAGTAAGAAGGGAGTCAATCAAAACCAAATGTACCAGTGATGTCAAGTAAATTAAACCATATATGTGGTATATGACAATATCTCTAGAGATTCCCTGATTATGCAAATGTTATAATGTGATACATGCGGAATGATTTTAACTTTATTGAATAAGACATTAATGTCTGTATCTTGATAAGGGATTGAGCTGTTACTAATATTTAACCAGTGTACATCTTTAGAGCTAAAGTTTCTTCTCATTTTAACTCCCCTTATGATGGCTAGTGTTTAGGTGAAAACGCTCGAGATATTTTGACACGTTTGACATCTGTGTTTTTTAACATCTTGATTGTTTTAATGTTTTAAAACTTTTATATTATATTCGCACCTTTTCAGTAATAAATGAATTGTGAGTGATAACGACTTAAAAAACAAGTGGATTTGAACTATTATGAGAGAAAACGTCGACCCAACTAAATATTCTAAGATGAGTCCAATTTTCATTTCAACTAGTATTTGCATTAAATTGCTCTGTTCACTTTATTTTATGGCAGTATTTTCAATCTATTTTCTATCATAGTATTTTTTTTTTTTTTTTAATATATTATTTATCATCGCTAGAAGCATTATTATTTTAAACAATTTACGCATCAGCTCTAAATCTATTTCCCTTAAATTTTAAACAATAATTCTCGTATAAATCAAAATAATACCGTTACCATGTGTATTATAAATATATATATAAGTATAATGTGTATTTATTTAATAATCAAATCAAAACCACGGCAAAACACGCTGAAGATAAGTGTCGAGCTCGAGCTATGTCCGATGCAATATCCCTTTAACGATCTATCGACGTACGAACTGCAAGACATGCAAAAATAGCTCCGCCCTATCGTGAAGAGAAGAAAAACTTTTTCTGAACAATTGTTACAGTCAATATTTTTCTTTTTTTTTTTTTTATCAAATTTGAAAAACAGTCAACAATTCTTCCATTTACATTCTTCAATTCATTATTGTCCATGATTCTATAATTTCAAATTTAGTCACCATTATTCGTAATTTAAAATAATTGCAGCGTAATTCATCACAATTGGTCATTATATTATATTTTGCTCAAATAAGGAACGAAATTCATTTTTTGGGCGTATCACCAGGTAGAATAGAGTTTTCTATCACTTTCTATTTTTTGCAGAGATTTAGGATATACGGTGAACTATTAAAGTGACACTCTTTGAAGTTCCGATTATTTTATTTTATTAGAAAAAGGCGGGGTCATTGATAATAGTCGTATCACTAGTACGAGATATGGCATTTCAGCACATTTTATCTTCAGTACATAATTTATTTTCATACAGTGTCATAATTTTTTAATTTTCCGATTATTAAAATTTTATGCACAGAAATGTCTCTCAGAAAATTAAATTTCCTCAAAAGCACACACACTGACACACTTGCAGAACATCAACATGTATCCATTAACAATAAAAAAAAAAAAAGCAAATTTCACAAGTTAATATGCAGCTAAGAACTTGAAAAACAACATTTGTTAAAAAACACATACTTATTAAAGCATACAACATATTTAATCGATTAGAAATATAAATAAGAAGTATCTTTCTTTGTATTAAAATAATTTAAAATAAAGAGAAAAGTGACTAAAAATTCACTTCACTTGTTACAAAAAAGCAACAACTTTTCACAAAACTTTCCTATTGAAAATATTTTGCCTTTATCCATTTTTTTTTTCAATCGACCAGAACGATGAAAATTTTTCAGAATTAAATCTTTTAATTATTATTATTTTTTTAATCGTATACTCTATATTTCGATATTTAAAATCGAAAAATTTTTATCGATGTTGAAAAAAATAAAATAATAATAAATTGGAATTTTCTTCGTGACGAAAATAATTTAACGTAAAGGGAAAAGAATGATGATCATTGTTATTGAAGATAAAACTGCTTTTATTTATTACAAAATAGCAGCCATTTATCACAAAATTAAGTCCAAAATATTTTGCATTTCACCAATGGATTGCAATCTGCCCGTGCCGATGAAAATTATTCATGATTAAATCGGTCAGAATTTATAACAATTTCTTTCTCTTTGATGAATTTAAAAAAATAATAATAAAGAAGGAAATTTACGTTTTAGAATGACTAATAATTAGTTGAACAAAAAAAAAAGGGGGGGGGGGAATGTGATTTAGAGTCAATGTGTTCTTATTATACCAAAGCACTGAGATGTATCACTACCCCTTCCCACCCGAAGAAGAAAAAAAATCCACTGAATTTCAATTTGCCAACGCCAATTAAATTTCTTATTGATTATCCGGTCGTTTAGAAAAGGAGTCGGAATTCTACGTTCTACGATTTCAAACTGTCTGGCCCGCGGTCTCCTACAGCAATATTATATCGATCCAATCTATAAGTCTATTTTCTCGCAAAGAAAAATGCTGTATCTTGCTAAAATTCTCAATTTTGTTTAGCAGTACTATAGTGTCTAGAAGTAAACTAGAAGTTACTTCTAGGCACTGTACCTACAGTGCAGATTTCAGAAAACTTTTATAAATATAACGAAGACTTTGCTTAAAAGTCCTCGTTTCTTAAATAGAGCAGACCCATGTAATAACTAGAGTAGTAGCACATCATTTATTTAATATAAAATGTAACTACATAATTTTAGTGGTTTGAATAGAATAAATATTTAATGCTGGTTCTTAGCTATTAAATAAGTACAAAAACGTAATAGAGCACTCCTATTTTATTTCTTTAATGAACTTTTAACCTTATAACACTGACCCTCGTGTGCCCCCCCCCCTTATTACTGCAATACTTACTGACGATAACCCCAATATTTGCTGCAATGCTTATCTTTAATACTTATTGCAATCTTATCTCCTAATTACTTCAATTACTTATTGACCAATGCATCATCGTGATGCATGTCGTCAGTTTTTTATAAGTGGTTTGTCTTAACAAACGCAGTAACACACGATAGAGATCTATTTCATTCACTGTCGCTTGTTTTTATACGAAACTTTTAAGGTATTTTTTTATTCTTCAGAGTTAAACTAACAGCATTTTGTTACAGTGTGCTCTAATATACCTAAAAGTTTGTACACGACCTTTTAAAAGACCTTTTCAAATATCCACACTATAATATAAACATAAAATCATGAAAATGGTACTTGCTACAGATTTTTTTGTATGCAGATTTGAAATCAGCAACACAAAATTAGTTTAAAAAATCCATTTTTATTAATCTTAGGGGGAAGGGGGGGGGGGGGTAATGTTTGTTGACTAGTTTTATAAGCAGATTTAAAATTAGTTGATCAGCATCAGATTTCGTTAAAAAAAACAAAAAACAAACAAACAAAAAATATTATTTTGTAAATAATATAATAAATTCACTTGTTAACTTTAAATTAAAGTGTAATTATTGCTTAAAGTGATAAAAACATAACACAAAACGTTTTACCTTTTAATATAGATTACATATGTTTCCTTCGCTCTAACGGCGACATCTTCAGATCAAAATGATAAATAAAATATTCTCGCAAAGTTTTTGAAAATGGTAAACATAAATCACGAGATCACATGTCCAATGCAAGCAGGTGCTTAAAATGGTCAAGTTGGAAAAAGTGAAAATTATTATTTATTTAAATTTTTATTGCTTATATAAATTTGACCAATTTAAGCACCTGCTTGCATTGGACATGTGATCTCGTGATTTATGTTTACCATTTTCAAAAACTCTGCCAGAATATTTTATTTATCATTTTGATCTGAAGATGTCGTTGTTAGAGCGAAGGAAACATATGTAATCTATATTAAAAGGTCTTTTTAAACGTTTTGTGTTATGTTTTTAACATTTTAAGCAATAATTACACTTTAATTTAATATTATTTTGTGTTAGAAAAGTAATAAAAATTCCCGACGTAATATATTTTATTTTATTTTAACCCATTAAATACCAAAACTATGTGGGCGGAGCCTTCAATATTTTTACTGAAATTCGTTTCCCACCAAAAATTCTGAAAGATAATATTCGGTATCTTTAATAGCAAAATTTTTGTCATTAAATAAAGTATTTTTTAACATATTAAAATAGTGGTGGCTTGGCAGGCTCTAACGCAACACCAGCGGGTAATGGGTTAAAGGACGGGAAACACTGATTCCATTCCTCAAATGTGATTCCCCTTTCCCTCATTAAACTAGGCTTTTTCTTATAATAACTCTTCTATCTGAAGTTCTATAAACTAAACACATAACATTGCTCACGGCTGGTGAGAATTTTTGTTATTTGGATGTCTGTAACTCCACTCATGGGTCGTAGTTTTGATTTTTTTTTTTCTTATTAGATATCTGTTTAAAAATATCGGATAATTATATAAACAACATGTTGCTGTATTTATTCGCTGTCCACTAATTCCCTTTTTTTACGGAAACTATATGCTACTATTTATCTTCAACAAAACACTGAGAGCCAGTTGTAAACAAATTAAGATTAATATTTGCATTCGGTTTATCAGAACATAAAGATGGAACTTCTTGAGATTTTTCTATGCACAGAATGGAATCAGAAGAAGAATTTTCAGAAATTTTCATGGAGCTAATGGAGAATTGTAATTGTAAGAAATCGATATCAAAGTGTATAGAACGTGTAACTAGATAATCTTACCTTCCTATGGCCATTCCTCTTGAATATTACAGAGCAGCATTTCTAAATCCATATTTAGACTCTTTAATTATATCCCTTGAGTCAAGGTTTTTGAATCAAAATGAAACGTCATTCAAAGCAATTTTACTTCATCCCAATATGATGAAAAATATGGAAAAAAATGTTTTTGTCAAAGAAATCAAGGAGCTATCTCATTTTTATAATATTGAGAATTTGGAGTCAGAAGCAAGAACATGGTTTGATATGTGGAAAAGCAAAGACTGTGGTGAGAATGTCACGATAAATGATCTCCTCGCAGAAACTACATTTCCCCATTTATTTAAGACAGCCATATTAAATTATAGACAATTCTGCCAAAAATTTGCACTGTAGGAAAGTCATTTGAGGGGTTCACAACATCACAACCATAGTATACCAAGTCCACTTTGAAAAAAAAAATGAGATAGCCCATTTAGAAGGTGCATAAAATCTGTTTTATCCATTCCCACACTGAGCCAAATGTGTTTTCACATTCTCATATATGCAGGGCTGACACAGGCGACAATTTTTTAATTCTACCTCACACCACTTTCACAAAAAAAAATTATTGAAATAAATTTCGAGAAAATTTTGAAGAGAAATATACTACAAAATCTGTTTTGTTTTAATAGTGGTGTGGATAGAATAGAAAAATATTCACCCGTGGCAGCACTGTATATGTCATCTGTTTACAGACTATGTTTACTGTGAGAATGCATAAAACAGATTTATGCACCTTCCCAATGGAATGTCTCATTTTTTTTTCAAAATGGATTTTGTCTACTATGGTTGTGATCCCCTTATTCAGTACCCTCAGGCCAGTGGTGAAGGTGATTATGTTCCGAATTGTCTGCAAATTTAAGGCATTTGGTTCAGAAAATTCGAACATAAAATATATCACGGAAGAATATTACAAATTTTGACAAATGGCCACAAAAACACCAATTTCGTGAATCGTTCGCAGAAAAAAATCGCCAATTTCGTCAAAGGATCACGGGGAAAAGACGAATTTCGACAAAAGATCGCGATAAAAACGTAAATTTCGTCAAGGAATCGTGGAGAAAACGCAAATTTCGTCTACAAATCGTGGAAAAAATGAATATTTTGTCAAAGAATTGCGAAAAAAAAAAAAAAATTCCTCAAAGGATCGCGAAAAAAACGCGATTTTCGTCAAAGGATCGCGCGAAAAACTCAAATTTCGTCAAAGAATCGCGAAAAAAACGAAATTTCGTCAAAGAATCCTTGGGAAAACGCAAAATTTGTAAAAGAATCGCAGAAAAACGCAAATTTTGTTCAAGGATCACGAGAAAAATGCGAATTTTGTCAAATAGCGGAAAAACGCAAATTTCGTCAAAGAATCGCAGAAAAAACACAAATTTCGTTAAAGATTCGTAGAGAAAAACGCAAATTTCGTCAAAGGATCGCAAAAAAACTTGAATTTCGTCAAAAAAATCACGGGGAAAAAAAACTTGAATTTCGTTTAAGAATCGCGAAAAAAACAAATTTCGTCAAAGAATCGTGGGAAAAACTCAAATTTCGTCAAAGAATCGCGAAAAAAACGCAAATTTAGTCAAAGATTCGTGAAAAAACGCAAATTTCGCCAAAGGATCGCAAAAAATTGCAAATTTCGTCAAAAGATCACGGGGGGGGGGGGGGGGGAACTCAAATTTTGTCAAAAAATAGTAAAAAAAACGCAAAGTACCTTAAATATTTATTAAAATGTATAATAGCTTTGGTGGAAGTTGAGATTTTTCTCAGCCCCCCCCCCCTTAAAATTAATCATATGGGCGCCCTTGAACCTGTCACCCATATTATCTCTTTGGAAACATGAGAGAAATGTTTTGAAAGCACCTCACACACGAACTTTCAAATTTTTGGTGGCCTACCCAACACTAACCCAGTGAATAATGGAAATCAGGGCTCGACTTACGAGGGTAGTTTGATAAGTTCTCCGCCTGACACAGAGATGGAACAAGTCTGACCAAATGATAATGATGATGGAACAAGTCTGACCAAATGATAATGATGATGGAACAAGTCTGACCAAATGATAATGATGATGGAACAAGTCTGACCAAATGATAATGATGTTTGTAAAGTATGATCCTTTAGATGGCATGCTGCCGAGTTTTAGACGCGTGAGTTTATTGGTTATTACAATAAATTAAAGTAAACAAGTTTTGACATTTTTTAAAAATGGAAAAAATTGAAGTTCGAGCTGTTATAAAATACTCTGCTAAAAAAGGTTTAACCCCCACGGACATACAAAAAGAGTTACATTCCATTTTAAAGGATTATTATCCTTCATATTCGACGATAAAAAATGTGGGCTGTTGAATCTAAACATGGCAGGAAATCAATTCACGATGATGAACACTAGGGACGCCGAAAAACCGCTACGACCGACGAAATCGTCTCAAAAATGTACAATGCCGTATTGAATGATAGCCGATTGAAGATACGCGAACTTCTTGACATTGCAATAATTTCGATAGACCGTGTCAACTACATTTTACACGATGTTTTGGGTATGAAAAAGTTTTCCGTTCGATGCGTACCGCGTTTGTTAAACGTCGACCAAAAACGCCAAAGAATGAACATTTATCAAGAGTCTTCTGAGATTGCATTGTTGCAATATTATGTTGCAAGTTGAAAAATAAAATGAAATATTGTCGAAAATCTTTTATTTTCTTTGTCAGGCCGAGAACTTTTTGAACCACCCTCGTACAGGGCTGCACTAAAGAATTTGCATACAAGAATGTGTCTTAAATGTCTTAAGTTACAAGGGGACTACATTGAAAATTAATATGAAATTACGTCAAACATCTAGTGCTTTCACTGTCAGGCCAAGAACTTATCAAACCACCCTCGTAGACTATCTGGGGCACCAGGGCAAGCATTATTCTGGGGGGGGGGGGCTTCTATCTATCCATGGAAATTGTTCGGGAATTATGTTGAAGTGACCAGAATTAAACTTCATATCTATTGTATGTATATATAAATTTCAAACCAAGTACTATATAATATTTACATCTGTATACAGGGCATCACAAGGAAGATGGTCACAACTTTAACAAATGACAAAACACTTTTTTTTTTTTTTTGGTATAGGAATATAACGATTTATGTGAGCTTTTGAAGTGGTAAATACAGGTCTTTCAGTCACTCTTGGTTATTTGTTATAATATAAAATTTGCTACCACATTATAAAATTTTATCTTTGCATTGCATCAGCATGCATTTGGTTGATTCCATAATATGGAAAGACAAGTGCAGGCGTGCACTTATACTAATAGCAACAAATTTCAACACTTTTGTTATGATGATACTTCATTCCTCAAGCTCTAAAATACGGTTGTATAAAATTTTATAACATTAGTTTTCTGATGATGTAGATTGTTCTTTTTTGGGGAGGAGGGGACATGGGGCACAGGAAGCAGATGGTGGAAGTGGAGGGCTATACTCCCTCCGAAAATCTTTGAAAATGTAAGAATTTTGGTCACTTTTGTCCAATTTAAACCATTTTGCACCCTTTTAACAAAAATCTCAATTAAGCGCAGGGGAGGGCTCTCAAATGGGGGGGGGGTCCGGGGCAGCTGCCCCACATGCACCTGCATAAGTCAGGCCCTGATGGAGATTGAATTCTGGACACTTGCAACAGGGATTTGCGGATGTGATCACGTGAATCACTTTCTATAGCGAATCACTAAGACAAGTAAGTAAAGGTATAGTCCACAGCACACACTCGTTTAGAGGTTCTATTGTCTGTGGTCTAGTCTCGCTGTATAGCAAGGCGATCGATCACTAAGCCGCATTCTGGTAATCTTCTGATACTTTAACTTGAAGAAGGTTCAATGGGCTTCCAAGTTTCGAAGCAAGTGCACTCCCTGGATATGAGTAATGGTATTGCACATCCTTATTAAAAAAGTGAAAAAAGTATAACTGTAGTGCTAAGCACTACATAAATTTAAGGATAGATAATTTAAAAACCTGGAAGGTGTCTACAGCACAACCATAAGCCCACGCCCATTCGATGCCGGTGGCAGACAACGCTGTCTTGAATAAGACTATCCCTACCGCTGTACATCGGAGCTGGAGTGAACTAAGACTCCTATAATAGGAGCTGACGCATATCCATTTTGTTTCGGATTATTGGCACCCAGTACAGCATCAATCTACCGCAGCCGGAGCTGGGGTTTCCTAAGACTCCTATAATAGAACAGGTTCTGATTAGCTTAGTTTTTCGGCTGGGCTCCAATTCGGGTGCCAAATCTGCGAAGATGCGTCAGCCTCTGTTATAAGAAAAAGGCACGTTTACAAACAAACAGTTCCATCAACCAATCTACCACTACATTTTTGTCGTAGTGATGGTTTGTCGTAACCACCATTGCAGGAATCATTATGGCGACGTAGGCCAATCATATCATAACCCAGTTTAACGTAGACCAATCAAATCGCCCCATCTCATGTGTGTTTAGTAGGAGTCCTACAGAACGAACAGGTTTTTCTTGCGAGCCAACAGTAATTTAACCAACAGTGACGTCAGATGCCCTTTCCTTATAGAGTTGTGCAAGGTGACGTCAGAAACAGGTTTTTGCTGCTGCTGTTGGACAGATATCGGTACCTTTATCAATGCTTTTTCTACTTGTATGTCCTACAGCTTTTTCAACGTTTTACGGTAAAAGTCACGTAATGTGAACTACTCTATAGGAGTTCTAGAGTGAACACCAGGAGATATGAGGATAAAATGAGTAGCAGACAGAAAAGTGGGTACATTTACTCGGTGTGGCTGCACGAGCAGCCAATCCGGAAATAGGCAGAGCGGTGCTTATTACCTGCGAGCTGGAAGTCCGCAGAGGAAAGAGTTTTAGAAAAACAGTCTAAAGAAATAGAAAAATTATAAAAATTTTGGTAGTTCCAAGTTCATTAACCAAAGTATAAAGCAGATGAGGTAAAGCCGTTAGAAAAGATTGCATTGGATGGAAAATTTCATCCACTTGCTTCCTCTTAGGAATTTGATATTTCAGATGGTATAAATCATCACAGATCAGACTCAAAAAAAAAAAAAAATCCGCAACTTTCACAAAAGATAATATAACTTGTCAGATTTGACTATATCAAATGCTTTTTAGCTGTGCGCAACAAGATTACTCCCCCCCCCCTCCCCCCCCCCTAAGAAAGTTTTCAAACGGCGTACCTGTTTAACCTCATAATAATAAATAAAAGTCAACAATCGAACATGAATTTTAAAACACAAATAATTACTTTTAAAATGATAAAAAAAAAGTTTAAAATACCTATTTCCTATTTTACTCACGCCTTCGAATTCTGTATCCTGAGCATGGGTAATTTGTAGAGAAAAAGTTTCAACATTTAATTATTAATTACTGTTACACCAAAATCACGTAATTTGAAAATGTAAGTATCGAAATATTCAATAAACTTACATTATAAATATGATTTCTAATTTATAAGGAATCTAATAATGGGCGAAACATTTAAGTAGTTTATGCAGTCCTGCATTTAAAAAAAATTCGGTACATTTAGGGTCTCATACAATGGGACATGACTTGTAGCTAGTATTGCCAGTTCTAGTATGACAAAAAAGCAGGACAGGGAAAAGGAAAACGTGGAATGACAGTTTCTTAATCAGGACATATGACAAATGTAACTCGTTTTTCTTTCATCATACTAAATTTATGTAAAATAAACAAACAAGCAAACAAAAAATATGTACAATAGTATGCCTGTTTGTAAATAAAAAACAACCTATCATAAAAATTCTACATTAAAACCTACGCAGATCAATTTTTTAAGAGTTCGAAGTTTTTACTTATTTTTTCTTTATTGAACGCCATTCTTATTTGAATTTTATAATGTTAAAATTGCCGAATGATTTTTTAAGGCTGTTTTCAAATCCAAAGGAGCTCCTTTTGACACAATTATGAATTCATTTTTATTCGGAAACGGGTGAAATTGGCAGGTTTTCTTATTCAGAAACTATGTCATCGAAATAAGTTTTCCATTTTTTGATAAAGTCAAAAGATCTTTCATAAAATACTGTCTAAGTTGGCGTTTTCAACAGAGTTCCTGAGGCAGCAGAGCGGGAAAAGAAAAAATTGTGTCGTCACGTGATCCGAATTCCTTATAACTCTATTAGTAATTTATTTATAAAAAAAAATGGAAAACTTATTTCGATTCCGAATCGTTTCCATAGTCAGGCCGGCCAATTTTATGCCTTTGCGTTTAAAAATGTGTCAGAAAGTTTTGAGAACCACCTTAACTGTGGATTTTAAGCCATTTTGTAAATAAATAAATAAATAAAAATATGTACTGAGTGTAAATAAAACAACCTATCATCAAAATTTCACATTAAAACTTATGCAGATCAATTTTTTGAAAGGCTAAAATTTTCACTTATTTTTCTTTATTCATTGTCATTATTATTATTATTTAAATTTTATAATGTTAAAACTACCAAATGATTTTTTCAACTGCGGATTTCATGCCACTTTGTAAATAAATAAATAAAAGTACAATAGCATGCTTGTTTGTAAATAAAACCACCTGTCATAAAAGTTCTACATTAAAAGCAATGCAGATCAGTTCTTTGAAAGTCCGAAGCTTTTACTTATATTTCTTTATTGATTGTCATTCTTATTTAAATATTATAATCAGGGCCTGTTTATCAACGGAGCATTCAGGCACCAGTAAATTGTAATAGAAATTTTCGATTTATTTAAACGCCGTAGTCATGTAACATTACTGTTAACATGTAACATTACATTACAATATGTATTCCTTTTCACTTGTGAAAGATTCAGGGATGTA
Organism: Maratus michaelseni; assembly: GCA_963931845.1. Taxonomy (NCBI): domain Eukaryota; kingdom Metazoa; phylum Arthropoda; class Arachnida; order Araneae; family Salticidae; genus Maratus; species Maratus michaelseni. The sequence continues at coordinate 189,454,961 of OZ007598.1, read as the reverse complement.
ACTAGAAGTAAGCAACAGGGGGGGGGGGGGGGGGGGGGGCTCATACTATTCCTCTCTGACACATGCACGCACATATGATCAAAGTACTATATAGAAAGATAAATTATTGCATATTCATATTGTAGGCACTACGTTTCTTATTAAACTGTTTATAATAACATTATTTGATGATAAGAAAAATAAAAGCTGCAGACGGGAACGTAATGGAGGATATACGGTGGATACGACTTATACGGTATACCTTCTGGATTATTTTAAGGAATACCGGATACCCTCTACTCAAAAACACTATAGCATATACTCTTTAGGGTATACCCTCTGCCTGCAGCGTATGCCCTCTGAATTTTTAACGACTACTTCACTGGCTGAGAATGAAAATTTTCAGTGTACAATTATACTAGTGAAATAATAAGTGATGATGTCAATAAGTAAATAAAAAGCTGACAGTTCACCTGTTTCAAAAGAGTTGCAATCTTTAATTTTTTTTCTGACTATTCCCTGCCCTTAAGAATTCTAAAGTTATGTTTTTATAGGATAACAAACATTAGAAAAACCAAGGATGTATTTTGCATTTTAAAATTATTTTTGTGATTAGTCAAATGCTTGTATTTAAATTGGCTATTAGCTTTTTTTTTCATTAGTATGATTTATAAATCAAGGATCTTATATATATATATTTTTTTTTTAAACTAGGATGACTCAAATACGAAGCATAATGTTTATCATAAGCATTATATTTACTATCAAACTCATTAGACTAACTTTGTTTTATGTTAATAATGGAAAACTCTGCAAAATGAAAAATTTCAGTATATAACTTATGTAAAAGTCCATGTTTGCATCAGCAAAAGGTTGCTAATTCTGAGTATGTGCAGATAGGATGTGCGCCTATTGAAGCACTTATTTGCAGTTTTTAAACAAATACTATTTTATTTAGTATTTATGCAAAACTGTAAAAAGCCCCCAAAACTAAGTTAATTTTTTTAACATAGTTTTTTAACACACGAATTTTGAAGCAGAATTTCATTTGGTGTCCTTGGCAAATTTCCCAGGGGGGGGGGGGGGGCTCAAAATTTTTCAGGGGGTGCTGAGTCCCCCCTGGCACCCCCCCCCCCCAACTACGGCCCTGGAAAGATTGCTCCTTTGTTGGCCTTTTTTATAATGTTAAAACTACAAAATGCTTTTTTAAAATGCGGATTTCATGCCACTTTGTAAAAAAAATATGTACAATAAAACGCCTGTTTGTAAATAAAATAACCTATCATAAAAGTTCTCCATTAAAACCTATGCAGATCAATTTTTTGAAAGTCCAAAGTTTTACTTATTTTTCTTTATTGATCGCCATTCTTATTTGAATTTTGTAATTTTAAAACTTCAAAATGAATTTTTTTTATAGCGGATGTCATGTCACTTTCTATATATATATATATATATATATATATATATATATATATATATATATATATATATATATATATATATATATATATATATACACACAATAGGATGCCTGTTTGTAAATAAAAAACAACCTATCATACAAATTCTACTTTAAAACCTATCCATATTAAAAAATGTAAAAACTTTTGACTTCACCTTTTGATCGCCATTCTTATTTGAATTTTATAATGTTAAAACTACTAAATGATTTTTTTTAACTGCGGATTTCATGCTACTTTGAAAAAAAAAGTACAATAGACTGCCTGTTTGTAAATAAAGCAACCTGTCATAAAAGTCCAAAGTTTTCACTTATTTTTCTTTATCGATGGCCATTCTTATTTGAGTTGGGTTGGGTTGATTTATGACGGCCAATTATCAACACGAGGGATATAGGCCCTAGGGGGAGTGCCCTCCGTGGGGGTCTTTTTAAGGGATCCTAACCCGTATTTACGGCAAGGTTCGAAGAAAACCACGGAAAACTCTGAACGGTTAGGTCGACGAGCGCGACAGTGGTTTGAACGCAGCACCTCCCGTCTACCAGCTTTGAGAGCAGAACCTCTTAGCCACTGGTGGGGCTTATTTGAATTTTATAATGTTTAAACTACCAAATGATTTTTTAAACTGCGGATTTCATGCCACTTTGTAAAAAGTATATATGTTCGTAAATAAAAAACAACATGTCATAAAATTTCTACACTAAAACCTATGCAGATCAATTCTTTAAAAGTTCCAAATTGTCATTTATTCTTCTTAAGATTTTTACTGTCCTAAGAACTCAACAAAAAGTAAGGAATAACAGGGAAAATTTAAATAGCGCGCGAAAATTTCCTGCGCAATCGTTCAGCGGGACTCTTTCTAATCTCTGAAAATCGGGACATATAGCAACACTATTTGTAACACCCAGGGCCCGACTAGCAAGTTTTGGTGCCCAGGGCACTTTCAATTTTTCGTGCCCCCTTAGATTGGTTGATTTACTGATACTAGTTTTTTTTTTTTTTTTTTTTTTTTTTTTTTTTTTTTTTTACATATTGCACGCTTATTCGAAAAGTGTCAACTCAAAAAATTACGTTTTCCGGAAAACTGAAAAACGGTTCCAGGAATAAAAATAAAATATTGTTTTCTATTATTTATTGAAACGTGATTTTAACCATAGATTGAGATATATTTTTGCCATTTTATCGTATTAATTTTTTCAGTTGTGTCACTTTTCGAATAAATGTGCAATATGATAAAATTGAACGATTTGATAAATACACAGTAAATCAATTACTAGAAAATAATGATAAAAAGTCTACTTATGAATGATGTTAAATGATAAAACCAAACTGATGATACAGAGTGCAAACAAAAGTCCTAAAAGAAATAAAAACGTTGGCACAATTATGATCTTTTGGAGGAAATTGCGAAAATTTTCGTGCCCCTCAGAAATTTTGTGCCCAGGGTATGGCCCCAAGTGCCCGTGCGATAGTGAGGGCCTGGCTAACACTTAAAAATCGGGACATCCCGCATAAATCAAGACACCTGGCAACAGTAGTCCCCCTAACTGGCTCTCTGCTCCTTTGCAAGGAAAACATAAATAAACAAATATTCGAAAAAAGAATAAACTATGGAATATTCAAATTATAGCAGATTATAATTGCTGAAATTTAAATAAAAAATAGAATATGCAATGTTCATAGTTCAGACGTACCTAATATACCAGCAGTAAATCAATTCTCGATATGTAATGACGGAAAAGGAAAAGGATATGATATGATGTGGTTGTTCTCGCGAGAGTGCGATTGCAACTACTTTATGAAATGCTGGATGCGTAAAACCACAAACCACGTGCTTTGCCATTTCCCAAATACAAGGCCAACTTACACATTATTAATGTTGTCATGATAAGGGGAGCACTAACCCCAAATTATAAAAAAAAAATAATAATAATAATAATATCTTTTTAGTGCTGCCATCTAGTAGTACAAAATGAAAATGCATTGCGTTGATCGTAGCCTACGATAGCATCGTAGGCTACGCATTGATATGTAAGATTTTTCCTCATCAATCAGACCGCAATTTCCCCTCTCTAATTTTATTAAACCTATGGACTTGGAATGCATCTGTATTTTTTTCCTCTATTTTTATCTAAAAAAAAAAAAAAAAAAAAAAAAACCATTAACGTTATTATATGAGGCTTAGGGGCGTAGCTACCGTGGAGCAGTTGGAGCACATTGCTCCAGGCGCGAGAATCGTAAGGGCGAAAAATTACAAAGGAACGAACTATTTGTAAAAATATTTGTATAAGTATTTTTTTTTTAATTTAACAGTTTTTTTATGAAATATGCAGCAAAACTCGTGAAAGCGAAATTCTGCCTTTAACAGAAATATTTTCTAGTCTGCATGTGATTATAATTACATGCTAATACGAAAACCTGTTTAAAACGGAATTTTTCTCCAATGCTTTGCAATACTTTTTCAGCAGATTTTATTGTATTAAAAAAAATCGATAAATGTAAGTACAGTATTCCTTGAACTTGGCTTATCAAAATTTTTATTTCAGATAATATACGTACTTAATATTTTATGCCTCTGAATTTGTAAAAATTGTAAAGAAAGTTTAAAAGCTCAACTAAGGGCACTTACACGTACATTACAAGTTGTGTTTTACAGCAAAAAGGTTATTTGAAATAAATATTGTTAAGACGGAATCATAAACGACTGGGAGAAATTCCATTTGAGACAGGTTTTAGTCCTAGCAGATATAATTGCATAGCATTCCTTCTATCAGCACTATAAAAAAATTTCGTATATTGCAGAATGTCTTTAAAGGCAGATTCCGTTTTTACAGTTTTAATGTATTTAATGTGTTTTAAACCTCAAAACAAATTTTGAAAAACCTTTTCCAGTAGACAAGGGGGCGCACCAATTGCACTTGCTCCAGGCCGTTGACTATGTAGCTACGCCAGTGATGAGGCTGTTCTCAAATCCAAAGGGGCTACTTTCCGACACATTTTCTAATTCATTTTTGTCCGGAAAGGCATGAAATGGACAGGTATTGTTATTCAGAAACTTTGTAATCGAAACACGTTTTCACTTTTTTGGTAAAGGCAGAAGATTTTTCAGGAAATACTGTCAAATTCGGCGTTTTGAACCGAATTTCCTATGCTTCAGCGCCAGAATGAAGAAAAATGTGTTGTGTTGTTACGTGACACGATTCGTTTATTACGTGATAAGTAATATATTTATCAAAAAATGGAAAGCTCATTTCGTTTCCAAATCGCTTCAATAGTCAGAACTGCCAATTTTAAACCTTTGCGTTCAAAAATGTGTCAGAAAGTTTCACGGCGTTCGCCCAAATTATAAGAAAATAAGTGATCTCTTTTGTGTGCTGCCATCTAGTAGCATAAAATGAAAATGGATTGTATTGATCGTAGCCTACGATGATGCACGTCGCTGTAGAGCAGTGGTTCCCAACGGGGGGCAATTTGACTTCTCAGGGGGGCAATTTAACTTTTCAAGGTGACAATTCAGGATTTCTGTGAACCCATACCTTCTGAATTGTTTTTCTAATAGTAATGTTGTAGACTGAAAATAAAAGTTACACATTTAAATTTCAAAAACAAAAATAAAAAAACACAGTTTTTTATTCATTTTTTAAAAAGTATCCATTCAAAAGTTTTAAATACAATCCTACCAGAATAATTATAGAAAAAAACATTTTAATATATTTAGATACTTTTATATATGTAAAAATTCTTTATAATTTTTCTGATTTATAAGTATTTTAGAATTTTAAACAGCTTTTTCGATTATTTTTTTTGAATGAATCTCACTGCAATATGTCACATGAAAATCAATTTTACACATGAAACTATTCAAGTGTATATTTAACAATTACTTGACGACCTTCCTTTACCGAATCTTTTATCACGTTTCATTCTGATTAGAAATTGATTAGTAATTTAATCGCAGAAATTTTGTGATTAAATAAGACAAAAATGTTTTATTCAAAATTATTGATTTTTCTAATCAAGGATTCTGAGCACTCTATACATCACGCATACGTGGCGACCGTGTTCCAGTAAACTACGAGGAGTATCAGATGATTATAAAAAATATTTGATTCATCCGGCACGTTTCAGGATCAATGTTAAATGCTTTTTACTTTGTCAGGAGTAAATTCTTTAAAAATTTTATGAGAATTATATGTTATAGGGGGAGGGGGGCATCATTATTTTAGAGATGTTTTGGTGGGGCGCGGCTAAAAAAAGGTTGGGAACCACTGCTGTAGAGCCTATCATTTTCGACTCAAAAGTAGGGGACAGGGAGTGGGAATTTTTCCCGGGACGAGCGCCATCTACTGGCAAACCATGGTTATAGAAATTCCCGCAATCTTTTCTAAGGGGGTGGCAGGAATTTAAATTATTGTTCATCTTTTTATTGATACTACATAATTATACAGAATTTTTTTCTGTGTGAAAGGGAAAAGGGGGGGGGTCACAAAATTTTTAGATAGTTGACGAAATTAAGATGATTTTTTATTGTTATAATAAAGTAATAAATAGCAGCAGAAAACTTTTAAGAAAAATACTTTTTTGGGGGAGGGGGGTAAGTGCTTAATAATTTATTAATTTGTTTTACATTAGAATGAAATGTAAAACAATTTATTATAAATAATTTACAAAATTTATGTATAACAAGGATTTTTCACAAAACTTAATAAAATTATTACCTTCTTAAAATTTGTAGCACACTTTGAAAGAATTTTATGAATCAGTGATTATAAGTCACACATAATTACATATGAAGAAAAGGTGCACAAAATTTTTGGATAGTTGAGGTTATTAAGATGATTCTTTTTTCATCCTGTTATAATAAAGTAATAAATAGAGCAGCAGAAAAGTTGAGAGAAAAAGTTTTCTTTAAAAAGTTATAATAAAGATTTTAAACATTGTCAACAGGAGATTTTTTTACCCCTACCTTTCTTTTATTTATTTATTTATTTTTTTTTTTGAGAGAGGGGGGGGGGGTAATTTAAGTACTTGGTCATTTAGATCACATTAGAATGAAATGTAAAACAATTTATTATAAATATTTTACAAAATTTATGTACAACTAGGATTTTTCAGAAAACTTAATAAAACTGTTACCTACTTAAAATTTAATTTGTAGCACACTTTGAAAGAATTTTACACATCAGTGATTATAAGTCACACATAATTACATATGAACAAAATGTGCACAAATTATTTTTGGATAGATGAAGATATTAAGATGATCATTTTTCTATATTGTTATAATAAAGTGATGAATAGAATAACTGAAAAGTTTTAAGAAAAAGTTTAAAAAAAAAGTTATAAGGTATTTAAACATTGTAAACTGGATTTCCCCCCTATTTTCCTTATTATTTTATTATGAGGGGGTGGAAGGTAATTTAAATACTTGATCATTTACATCACTTTAGAATGAAATGTAAAACATTTGAAATATGATTTTGGGAAAGGAGCAGAAATGTGTGTTTATAAATATTGTATTGACTTGCAGAGTAAAAATGAAACAAGATTTGCATTCATTGGCATAAAATAATTTATAAAACAAAAGGTAGGAGGTGCACAACATTTTTGGCTAATTGGGGAAATAAAGATTATTATTTTTATTATTGTTAAAATAATATAATAAATAGAGCAGCAAAAAAGTTTCAAGGGGAAAAAATTAAAAATTTTAAACTTTGTAAACTGGAGATTGTTTTCTTTTAGGTGGGAGAAGATTTAAGTGCTTGATAATTTAATAATTTGTTTTACATTAGAATGAAATGTAAAACAATTTATTATAAATATTTTACAAAATTTATGTACAACTATGATTTTTCAAGAAAACTTATTAAAAATGTTACCTACTTAAAATGTGTAAGTACACTTTGTAAGAATTTTATGCATCAGTGACTATAAGTCACACATAATTATGTTTTTGGAAAAAGAGCAGAAATGTGTGTTTAATAAATATATTGTATTGAGATGTTGAGTTAAAATGGAACAAAATTTGCTTTCATTGGCTTAAAAGAATTTAAAAAATGATATAAAGCAAAAGGTACTCCAGATTCATACATTACACAGTTTCTCATACTCAGTACATATAAATTTCCGATACACATGAACTGCAATTTATTATCAATTTTTTATAGTTTGATTAAAAAAGTAATAAATGCAATAAAAATCATTGAATATTGTTTATCGCAATCTTCTCTAAAACTACCAAGTGCAATATTTAAAGCTAATGATTTTCTGGTTTTTACCAGTACCAGATTATCCAGAAATTGAATTTTTTAAAGGGTTCTTGGGCATTTGTTCTTAAAAACTACAACAAAATATTAAAAAACAAATTTATGTAAAAGGCTGTTGCACTTATCCACAGAGACTCTTTGATCTGACACTGGGAAAATTAAACTGATGTATTAAAAAAAAAAAAAAAAAAAACTTCACCAAGATGCCCCACTCTCCCCTACACAAAGACCGAAAAGTAAAGGAGTTTCGTTTTTTCATGTAATAACAGGACATATAATTTTTTTTTTAATTTAGATACTTTTTGAGATATTTAATGAGATAATGTAACTAATAGTTTTCAACTAGATATAATCTTTCTGCTCTCTCTCTCCACCCCCCCCCCCCCTCCCTCAACACAATATTCAAAGTTATGAAATTTCTAACAATTATTTTAAATTAAAGCATGTATTTTAAGACATTTAAGAGTAAAAATTCAAATACTGTTACACATATCAAGCAATTACTTGTACTTTGTACCTATAAGATTTCTGTTCATTATAAATCAATTTAAAATAAATGTCTTTTAAAATAAATGTGCCAGTAATGGATACCCTCCTCAGTGTTTGGTTTATAAATAAATAATCAATAAAAATTCAGCTATTTTTTTTTTTTTCATAACTCTCACTTGCATGTTTTATAACCTGTGTTACTGTTGGCAATCTTAATCAAATAAGTCAGGAAGCAAAAATAATGTATTTCAGTGAAAATTTTACTAAACAAGCTAAGATCTGGTTATACATAAACTAATTTATATTTTCTATATATTTATAATTAATTCTTAATTTATATCTTCTATTAATAATTTTTAAGGAAATTCTTTAAGGGTGTCCATTACTGGCACATTTACCCTATAAAATAATTAAAATATTGATCTTGTGATAACAATAATAAATCATTCTCATAAATATTTTATTAATTATTCATATCCTGATTGTTAAATTTATTTGAAAATGACTATTTTATTTCATTAAATTTTGGTTTTGAAAACAATTATCTATTACCTTTTCGTGGGGTTTCATTACTGGAATAGTGGGTGTTTTATTACTGGAATTTTAGGTGCTTTAATTTATTTTTGTTATTACAGCTAAATTTTTATTCATAATGGGAAATGTGACAATGAGATTGGTTAAATATTGTTGATAAATTAATATAATAATAAAAATAAAAAAGAAAAGTGCCCAGTTAAACTGATGGCATTGAGCTCACAGGCTATTCACAATTATTGTATATTGTACTCTTATTTCAAAGACTTTGAAATAAGCCCCTTGAAAAATAAAGAAATCGACAATATATTAAGGGAATCATCCCCCATTATAATTAACCAATGAACGCCCAAAACTATTCAGAGAAGAGCCTTATTACAATGAACATATATACAAAATTTGAAGCAAATCGAATAATTCTGCATGAAAAATCCATTTATCTAAATTAAGGGGGGATTAGACCTCCGTATCCCTCTTTATACTTAAAAAATACACCCCCAAAACTAATCAGGGAAGTGTCTTACAACAATGAACCTAGTTGCGTACTAACTGAACTTCCAGGATAAATGTAAGCGACTTGCGAGGCAAATAGGGAGCCGTGAGAAATATAAAAAGTTAAAACTAAATTAAAATTAAAATATTTAAAATAGAATAAAGAAATAGAAGTTTAACAATAAAAACTAGAAAAAAAAATCCATTTGATCCAAGATGACAGGCGAAACCTACCGAGGGTCGAACCCATCTCAAAAAAGATTCTTTTCAGATACCATACATTAATCTATGATTAAATAAGGCAAATTTTACTTTCTCAAAAAACTGTTGGCAATCCAGAAAACTGAATTAAAAAAAAATTAGCCCATTGAGCCGGAGTCCGGACACATCCCATTCTAGATCGGTGCAGTACCTTTTGCGGAATAGCTCTTTTGAACCAGTTCGTTTGCGTACGCCACATCCCTTATAACAAATGAATACTTAAATCAAATGCACAAATGTTTCTATAACAAACGAATGTTCGTTTATTTTTAGTTACTTCAAAAATATTTATAATCGTTCAACACAAGTTAACAGTAAAATTTTTAAGCCTTTTATTTGGTGAATCAGCTTTCATTATGAGATTATGACAGAGCAAATTTTCTTGTTATATATTCATCAATATTTGTCGGGCAGCCCTGCTGGTCTGTATTTGTTGGGATCGCCGCCATTCCTGCCCCATCTGTTAGCTTCTTGGTCGGCAATTGAATCCGGTTTATTAGCTCCTTGCACAAATTCACGAGTGTTGCTGAAAAGAATATATACATATTATTAAAATTATGACAGGCTTAAAAGACAAAAACAAACAGAATTATAATAAGAACGAAAAAACATGTGTCAAGCATAGATTATGTAACACTTTCCAACACAACCAGAATACTTTAATTAAACTTCACCGTTTAAGGTGAAATATGATATCTAAGTAAACAAGGTCAAGGTCAAACCGGGCGGGGTGGCCTACCTTTCAGCTTAAGCTCAACTAGCCCCGCCCAACAGGTTTGTTTACCTAATTATACCGAGCATTACTAAATTATACGTTGTAATATTGAGCAATAATTATACAATGTAATTCTGAAATACAAGTTCTGAAAATACAAGATTACAAAAATACAAATTCTGAAAATACGATTTACCAATCTTACTTAGAAGTACTAAATACTATTATGCAATACTGAGCATCTAAGTAAACAATTTGGAAAACGCATAACAAATCTGAAAACCCAATTTCAGCAATTACCAACTACAGTCGGAAAAGTATCCGAATTCTTTTGTGCAGCCTTGTATATCCTCTATAGAATTCATACACACCAAGTAATAGGCAAAAAATAAGTTTAATTTAAAAACAAACGACTTAAAACTATTTGAATTAGAATCAGGTCAGTTGGAAATTCAAATGTGTACTTTATCATAGACTCAAATTTATTTTCGAATTTTGCATGCCTTTTCTCAAAACTGTTTTTCTTTTTTTTTTTTTTTTTTCTTTTTTTTTTTACCACTTGCGCGCATTTAAAAAAAGAAAAAAAGAAAGAAAAAAACTTGTTTACAGTCAGATTTTTTCCTTTTGCACAAATGTGTATAAAAGGATTGTACTTAAAATCTCTACTCATTGCCATTGCTTTCTCAATTAAACGACACAAATTTTAGTTGCTGCGATTAGAATGTTTTTAAACATGATGCCCTTTAAAAAGCCTATTCTAATTGCCGCAGATAAAATTTGAGTTGTTTAATCGAGATAACACTAAATAGAGATTATAGGTATAATCATTTTACATATATCTGTTCCAAAGGAATTGCCTGTCTGCAAACGACATTGTCGGATTCCCTCTAAGTCTACCGAACTTTGAAGAATAATCCGGTATTTTAATATGCTGCCACCACCGATATGATTACGTGATATCGGTCACGTTATGAGAGGTATATTGAGAAAAAGACAACCTCTTATAATTAAACTTAAACGAATAATTTATTTATACAGTCTTTACAAATAACAGGACAATATTTACAATTACAAACTTGGATATAGTTGATCCGTTTCCACATTAAATAAATTACAGAAAATATGTTCTGTGTACTGCTAAACTACGCTAATTAACTCAGATACCAGAGATTACTATTAATCTCCCAAACACTTTATCTCTTCCCTCCAAGAGATCTCTTTCAACACACGTGCCCAAGAGCCCCTCTCTACGACAACCTACACGCTTCACTCCCACGTTAAAACTAACTCTCTCTCTCTGGTCAACCCCAGAGCATTCTTCGTAAACGGGGCTGCTCCCCTATTTGCAAGGGCTCCTTGACAGAACGTAATCCCCTTATGATGGATCTGTCTTCTTAGGGAATGGGTGAAATCTGTCTTATCTATAGGCTTGCAATCGAAACACTCCTTCTACTATACTAAACCTTCTTTCAACTCAGATCATGTCACTCACCTACTCAGATTAAGATTTCCAGATAGGAAAGGAGCGTCAGTTTAAAGCTTATAGTACACAGTAGATAAGCACACAAAAATATAATATCCCATAACAATAGTTCTAAGCCTGCAGCTGCCAGGGAAAACCTGACAGACATATTATTATTATTATTAGTAGAAGTAGTAGTAGTATTAATGCACGCAAGTAGCACAAACACGATTTTGATAAAAGCACATGCAAAGTTAAAAAAATCAATTGCAGTCTGCGTTAAAGTACACATTTTCAATTTCGAATTGACCCTATTCCAATTTAAATAATAATATTCTAATATGAGATGTAATCTTCCCAACTGTGCGAAAAAGTCCGGGCCAGTATTCGAATCCGGAATCCCTTGGCTGAAGCTGCCAATGCTCTACCAACTGAGCAATCCTGGACGAATATGGCTGAACTAATTCACCCAGTTAACCTTAATGATCATAGCATCTGATCTGATATCTGAATCAGCACAACAGAATAAATCACAGGTAATGGGATCTCCAGTAAAGGCTGGAAACTTCATTACACTAGATTAATTTTACCATAATTATTCTCATTGGTACACTGAGAAAAAAATCTGCCCTTCTCAACCAGAATCTAAATTGTGGCTCTAGAAAAAATAGTTCCATGTCATCCCTATAAATTCTAGTTCCTTTTACCAGAGAGTTCTAGAGTCTCCTATTAGAATTCAAGAGTGTTTTCCTATATTCTCGTGGTCAGACTTATTTAAAAATGTCTGCAAATAGATGCAAACACAAGACGCTAGTTCTAGTAACTATAATGCTAGTTTATAAATCCATTCCAGTGATAATTTCTCGCAATTTGCACGATTCATTATCGTTTCGTCACCTAGAAAACAAGAGACTAGAAATTCTCGATCATTTCGTCTATTCAGTTTAGTTGCGTACCCTATTCGCATATCTCGAACTTCTATATTTCTAGTTTAGAGATTTAGAAACAGCCTAACTATTCATTCTAGTTGAAGGAGGTATATTTTTTTTCTCAGTGTAAAGAAATCATATGAGATGTAATTTTCCCATCTGAGCAAATCCTTGCCGTAAATCGGGTTAGGATATCTTAGAAACCCACCGCGGAGGGCAGTCCTCCCTATGGCCTATATCAATCGTGTAGATAATGGGCCGTCATACAAGTCAACCAACCATCCCAACTGGGCAAAAAAGTCCGGGACAGGATTCGAACCCGGGATCCTTTGGCTGAAGCTGCAATGCTGTACCAACTGAACAATCTCGAACGAATATGGTCATATTCGTCGGATTGGTTGGCTGGTTGACTTTATGACGGCCGATTATCTACACGAGGGATAATATAGGACCTAGGGGGGAGTGCCCTCCGTGGGGTTCTTTCTAAAGGATCCTAACCCGTATTTACGACAAAGTTAGAAGAAAACCACGGAAAACCCCGAACGGTTAGGTCGACGAGCGCGACAGGGATATGAACCCCGCACCTCCCGTCTACCAGCTTTGAGAGCAGAACCTCTCAGCCACTGGTGGGGCCATATTCGTCGGGATTGCTCAGTATCTCATATGATTTCTTTACCAATTAGAATAATTGTGGTAAAATTAATCTAGAATATTCTAATAGTTCCATGTGGGTTGTTTTGTCCGATTCATAATTGTATATATATATATTTTTTTAAATATCAAAATAAATAAAAACAAAAACAAAAAATAACTTGAATTACCTGATTACTCCAGCAGCCCATGCTCCACCAGGTCCTCTTTTGGCAGCATCAAAATTACCTCTGGCATGGAAATACTTATCGGCTCCTTTATAATTGGCTTCTCGCATATCTGTATAAGCTCTCACCATATCTCTGGTGCCTCCAAAAGCGTCCTTCATGAATTTAAACTGTGCGGTAGATGGCGACACCAGCAACAAAAGAGCAAATGTCAACAAAATGAGAGTTTTCATGTTCTGGAAAATTAAAAAGAATGTTTATTCAGTTGTGGGCACCAGCAGAAATATATCTAGGGAGGAATAATAATTTGAAAGAAATAATGTCCCAGGCAGCGTTTTTTTAAAACAAAGAATATAAATTGTGAAATAAGATTTTTTTTTTTTTTTTTTTTGTCAGAACTCCTCATGCAAGACAATTTTTAATCATATCAACATAAAAAGCAATACAGAATAAATAGGAAACATTAAATATTTAAAAATAATTTTCTATTAGCATTTTTCAAAATAGAAAATTGAAACTGTTCTGTTTCTTTTTCTTTGTAAATTTGTAAACAGTGTTGAATTCAGGCACTTTTCTCCGGGAGGGCTTTCTGTGGCTCGGGGGGGGGGGGGGAGGAGGGGGGGGGGACATTATAGAGTTCCGGGGGGTAAATTCCACTTTCTGACCATTAAAAGTATAAAATTTCAGATCTTCCGGGTGGGGGACATTTTAAAGCTCCGTGGGAGAATGTCCCCCCTCCGGACTACTCCCTGAATTCAACACTGTTTGTAAGGGAGGCTCTACCCCCTGCATGCCTGGTTTAAGATAAATTTGAAACACATGGCCGTAAAAAGAAAGGCAGATTTAAAAATTATCTTCCACGATGTTTCAAGGCGTCAAAGATCTTTGGCGAAAAATATAGAAATTAATGTTAATTAATTTTCAGAACAAATATAAATTGTAACCCATAAAATTTTGAGCAGAAATCAATTTCTATCATGCTAAATTCAAATATGCTAATACAAAATTACAGCTCTTTCCAGCAAGTAGTTTTTGTGTTATTCTTAAAAAACTACAGGCATTGGAATCTGGTTTGCTGCGATCAAAAATGAATTTTACATTAGGCGATCCAAAAATTATACATGCATAATTCCTAAACTACTTGATGCAATGAATTCCCTTTTGGTATCCGAAGGTAAAATTTACTGAAGAATCCAATTATGATGCCAAAATTAGGTGTTGGTATTGAATTTTTTAATGTCTGTTACAATTTCTATATCTATACGACCCCCTAAGCAAAATTAAAGTATAACATTAAGGCTGTTCTCAAATCCAAAGAAGCTACTTCCAGACACATTTTTTAATCCATTGTTGTTCGGAAACCGCGTGAAATTGGCAGGTGTTCTTATTCAGAATCTATGTAATCGAAATACGTTTTCCATTTTTTTGGTAAATGCAAAATATTTCTCAGAAAATACTGTCAAATATGGAGTTTTGAACCGAATTTCCGTACGTGACAGCGAGAGAAGAGGGAAAAATAGGTCGTCACGTGACACGAATCGCTTATAACTCGATAAGTAATTTAACTATCAAAAATGGAAAACTCATTTCGACTCCAAATCGCTTCATAATCAGGCTTTCACAGTCAATTTTATACGTTTGCGTTTAAAAATGAGTCAGAAATAGTGTCAGAAAGTTTTGTGTTGTTCAACAGATCATTTGAGAACCACATTAATTGGTAGATGTTATTACCTATTGATTGGTAACCAGTCACATTTTTATACGTTAATTTGCAGCAAGTAGAAGGTGATGCGTTTTCTGCTTTTGATTTCACAGTACAATATTACTAATAAATCTGCAGATCAAGGACCTCAGCGTCAATTTTGCAAGACATTTTAATTTTCTTCTCACTTCACACAATATCTAACATCCTGAAATCTGTAATAATCTTATAGATTATATGTAATTTTTTAAGCATATAAGATTTTCCCATTGATTCAGGAAATCTAAAAATCTAAACTTTTAAGAACTATTATATTAGTATAAACATGATTCCATGCAATTATACTCTTCAACTGCTTATTGTATCATTTTTTTAGAATAAAAATATACATTTGTTCAAGTAAGCAGAGCCTGCCCCTGAACCCCCCGTTGTACCATTGAATTTATGTTTCAATTTCACTATTTCAAGATTTTAGTATATCTATACAAATGCATTTTAAACTACATTTTTTTACAATAAATGAGATCGTTGTACACGAGATTTTATTATATCGTAGTAAAATACTGACATGCTTGTCAACTACAAAATATCGATATTTGTCGTAAAAGTTGGGTAAAATCTCATGTAATAAAATACTTATGAAAACGTAAATCCTCTTACGAGATTTATATCAAATTTAAAATCTAACGTTTGTATGATACTTGTTAAAAAAAAAAAAAAAACAGATTTGGTGTTTATTATTAATAATAAAGAGATAATCAGGATCTACAGTGATGCACCAAACTGTCTACATGCATTGAAATGGGTCCACTTACGTGTAAACGCTTAAACCAATTGCGAAATCTTCCGTAATCGGGTCAACTACTAACTGCTGTATTTTATCAAATTGGCGCAATAGAGTGGGATTGTGACAGTACTTTAACAGTATCCGCATTCACTTTAAATCACATTGCTTCTAACATCGTTCATGATTGATGCTAACTTAGTTGAAGATTCGATCACGAAAAATTACTTAATCTGTTTGTTTGTTTTATTTCATTTGCACTTTTTTTCATAATCGGGAATGTAATAAATGAATTAATTATTTTAATACATTTTCTTTCATACATACATTATGAAATACTGTTGCTGGGTTACAGTTAATGAAAACGAGAAAAAGCGCATGCGAGAGATGCATAAAATTTCATAAAAATATGTATGGATAATTTAGAATTTTCGACGTCTGCATTGGCAAAATTTAAGACATTAATTGGGAAATTTTAGTATTCATAATTTAACATTTAAATCAATTATCCCAGTGTGTCACTTTCCTTTCGATGAATTTTAAAATTTTAAAATCGTCTGAATTCCCACTGAAAAGCATTATGACATAAAAGGAAATGTTTTATATTTTTCGAACGCGAATGAACCAAATTTCACTAAAAACTGTACAGCTAATTCCGGGTACCTACCCAACACACCTACCTAATTACAGACTTAAAAGATGCTTTTTTGCGGCAGTTATCGCGAGACATACAAACACAGACAGACAAACAACAAAAATTTTTCTGGTCTCCACAAGCCCAGATCCGGCGCAATGTCGCACGGGGCCCTGGCAAATAACTTAGTGGGTTCCAACGTCTTTGACTGCAATATTTGACTAATAAATCATTATTAAAAATTTTAGATATCATAGAATAATTTATAATACAGAGTATAAGCTGCATAAAAAATGACATGCACATTTTTTCAGATGTAATATGCATAATTATTTTTAATTTCTAAAAATCTTCCTTCCTATAATATATATATATATATATATGTGTGTGTGTGCTACGGGTATCTTCCAGGATACTCGCATCTGTACCTTCCCTGACAATTATATCAACTTTGCTCTAAAAAATAAAATTAATACTAACTTTTTTTTTTTTCGGAAAAACATTTAAAGACAAATTTAGAGCAATAGTATAATTATTTTACAATGCGTAACGTTATTTCGAATTGTATAGAGACGTACCCTAATAACACTTCAACTGGCGCCGGACCCTGGGCAGCCGCCCCGTTTGCCGGATGGTTGCACCGGCCCTGAGTAAGCCTCAACTGACCTTTCGGCAATTATTTTCACAAAATACTACCGGAAAGAATAAAGTCCAGGAATGGCCCTGCCCGAGTCTTCAGAAGAAAAATAAGCCCGAGCCCGGCCAGACTCGCAAAAATATAATGAAAGAAAATTGGTCTGTGCAAAATTGTATTAGCAAAGGCGCAGCTGGGAACTAAAAACAATCAACTTACCTTTTGATGTTGAACAGAATATGACAAATTTAAATCGACTGCAAATACAACGCGTTTTATTCAATGGCCAGTCTTTCTTTTATATACTTTACGTTACCGGTAAAAGGCTGTTTCCTCCGGGTTTTCCTCAAACATGCAGAGTATTCCATTATCAGTGATTGCACCTTGATAGTTCGATCAAAAAAGGGTATTTCCGTTACGGATTCCATGAATTTTAGTTTACCATTTCACTGAATTTTTTTCAGTTATATTTATTATCCATTGTTCATTCTTCTAAGCTCGAAAACTTTCATAAAACAACTGCAATAATAAAGTAGATAAAGAAAAATATAGGTGGAAATAAGTTGGCGGTAACTGGTTTGTACGTAATTGTTATTTTAAAAATTCATTGTTGAATTAAAAACAGTTGTTTATTAACTAGCCATCATTGGCAGATAGTTATTCTTCGGGGGGGGGGGGGGGTAGTCCAGTTTTTGGCAGGGCGGGGGTGCCCTGGTCCTTATTAATTTTGCTACAAATAATAGTAATAAAAGAAAAATATATATAGATACCACATGGGTGTCAGAATTTTTATGATGTTAAACTTGCTGTCAGAGATTTACTAAAATTTGCTCAGGATTTTTTTTGTTTATAACAAAAATATTATTATAGATTCTGCTAAATAGATGTCTTTAGGAACTCGGTACAACTTTGAACTTTTTTTTTTTTTTTTTTTTTTTTTTAGTATTTTGTAACATAATTTTGACAGATTAAATAGTCTTAGGAAGGAAGTGATTTAATCAAGAAAATTACAATTCTTGTGGTAAAATTTTAAAAAGTTAATTAAAATTAAAAATAAATAAACTACCATTTCTTTGAAACTTTTCTTTTGCATTCTCTTTTAACAAGTGTGCTCTATAACTGTAAGAACCAGATTCTAAAGAGCTAATTAGTTTAACAGAAAATAAATGAAATGTCTGACCTATATGCAAGTACAGTAAAAGACAATTTACTTGATGTTTTTTTTTTTCGAGATTTTTGTGCTGGTTTAATAATTTTCCGACTTTACTACATCAACATAGATGTAATATTTGTTTATGGCTATAATTCCAAGCTTTACTATCCCCAAATTAATGCACTGCAATTTTTACTTACCCATCATACGTAGTATAGGGTAAGTCTTGTAATCGTTTTGAAAATCGAAAAAAAAATGTAACGGATTTACACGTTTCAGACACTAAAGATTCCGAAAAACATATTTTTAGAAAAAAAAAATTGCCGTCCGTCTGTCTGTCTGTAAACGCTCTACCTCACGAACAAATCGAGATAGAGACTTGAAATTTGGTGTGTACTTAGTATCTAATAATGGGGCTTATTGAATTTCAGTAACCTCGATTATCCGGAACTTTTTTTTTTTTTTTTTGGACTCTCGAAATATTCGTTCTGATAAAAGATATATAAAAATTTTCGAAATTGTTTATTTTAAGGAGGGAATATAAAAAACAATAAAAAAAACAAATTTTGCATAAAGAATGAAGTCGATCGGATAATGAGTTGCCGAGATATTTGTAATCCTATTTTTCACACTCTTCGATTTTTCATGACCCTGTATTTCATTCAAATTTCAATTCAAATATATATTTTAATTGGAAATGAGACGCTTCATCCGACGCAGTAAACCGTTAATTAATATGATTATCAATTTTGGAATAATAGAGCATTTAAAGTTTATAACGTCATCAAGCCACGATTTTATTCGAATTGCAATGCATTTTATAAATAGTTTACACATGTTTTATTTTCATGTTTTATATTATGCATATCCATGATGGGTAAGTATTACGGTGGCCCCCAACGAGTAGTTGTAATAGGAAATGAAAATAGTTAATAAAAAAATTAATAAAAGATTGTATCTTCCATCAGTTCATTGTAGACCGTGCGTTACGCGAAACAGAAAAAAACCTTAACGCCGTCAATTCGATCAGAGGTTCAACGAAGCTTGAAAAAAAAAAAAAAAAAAAGATAACTCTTTGTAATGATCATAATGCTTAATTTAAAACCGTAAGCCATTATTGTATAATAAGACAGGATTGTATCATTGTTACAAAGGTCAAATATTTGAAATTTGAATTACCATTGAGTGAGTAACGAATAAGTGGCCTTAAAAAACAATTCGTGTTCGTAAGCTGCGGCTATTACTTTAGTAAGATAATACAATGAATGTAATAATAAAAATAATTGCAAGGGATGGGCAAATTCTTTTTGTCTATGTATTCGTTGTATCAGAAAGCGTCAAAATGGACTTTTCTTAATATTGACAATTTGATGCAAGTACAGTCGCCAAAGAAAAAAAAATAGTTAAATTAAAAAAGTCATTTCCGGGGCCTGTACGGGAGGAAAAGGTAGCTTTCCTATATCTTCGTTTTAAAGTTTTAGCTAATGTTATTCGAAAGCAGCAAGCTAAAATGCAAAGAACCCGATTACAGTAGATTCGTTCGTTAATACTGAATTTAAATAACAAATTCCCCAAATTAGTCAAATATAGCCAAGTTGGCTTCATTTATGGAAACTTATATTTGGTCGCTCAATTTGGCGATAATTCGCAAGTATCGCCAAGCTTGGTGAGAATTTGACAACTAACGGATATTAATCATATATTCTAATACGAGCAAATCTTGTGTGTGGATATATATATATATATATGCAAATTTTATCTTAAAAACGGCTCTAACGATTTTGACGAAATTTTGTACCCTACCGTTTTTGGGCACCAGAAAACCATTGGGTTAGGTCACGTGTTCGAGAAAATTCGTTTTGTAGGTCATTTTGGGTCATTTTGGGTCAGGGTCAAGCTAATTGTATCTAAAAAACGGTTCAAACGATTTTAACTAAATTTTGTATCTGACCATTTTCGAGCACGAGAAGACTATTTTAATTTTAATTTTAATGCCTGAGGAAGACCACTCGGCTGAGGGCGAACCCAGCCGTTGAGCGTTTAATGTCTTCCCCGGCTAGCTCCCCGGCACGCATTTGGCTGGGTCACATGTTCGAGAACTTTCGATTAGTGGGTCATTTTTGGATCATCGCGGGTCAAATTAATTTTATCTAAAAAACGGCTCTAACGATTTTGATTAAATTTTGTGTCCTACGAGTTTCGGGCACGACAAAATCATTGGGATAGGTCCCATGTCCGAGAAAATTCGATTAGTGGATCGTTTTTGGGTCACTGTGGGTCAAGCTAATTTTATCTAAAAAAGGCTAAGATTATTTAAACTAAATTTTGCATCGTATGGTTTTCGGGCACGAGAAGACTGTTAGGCTAGGTCACGTGGTCAAGAAAATTCGATTAGTGGGTCATTTTGGTCATGGGTCATTATGGGTCAAGCTATTTTAACTTAAAAACGGCTCAGACTATTTAGACTAAATTTTTTTCCTCTTATGGTTTTTCAGCACGAGAAGACTGTTGGGCTAGGTCTCATTTTCGAGAAGATTCAATTAGTGGGTCATTTTGGTCATGGGTAATTATGGGTCAAGCTATTTTATCTTAAAAACGGCTCAGACTATTTAGACTAAATTTTGTCGCAAGCTTGAGAGAACTGCTAGTGTTTGTGATGACAGTGTTGGCAATGTCGGTTCGACCCCATCGAACCAAGAAAGTGTTTGATGCCCTGGAGGATCAATTTGGGGACCGCATTCTGGCTCTGGGGAACCCAGAGGCCACTGTAATGAGACTCGCTTGGCCGCCATATTCTCCGGATCTGAACACATGTGACACATTTTTGTGGGATTACATTATAGACAATGTGTACAGAAATAACCCCAAAACCATTGCTGAGCTGAAAACCACCATTCAGGAGGTCATCGACGGCATCGATGTTACGACATCTCAGCGGGTCATGCAGAATTTTACTATTCCTCTGCGCCACATCATAGCCAATGATGGCAGCCGTATCGAACACGTCATAACCTAAATCCGAATATCTGTAGTGACATTTACATGTTGAATAAAGTTTGTGCACTCAGTAGTTTTTAAATAATTTACGTTTCATTTCATATAATTCAATAATTGTCACCCTGTATAATATAACTTGTGAATATAGCTGTATGCGTATGATTGCGAAAATGATTACAACAATGAAAGATAATAATTTGCGAGAAATCCCGCTCACTAAAACTCATAAATTAATCCCAGACTTTTTTTAATCTGCTGTCTTGTTTCAAAATGTCAGCCACCGTAGAATTTCAAACTGCTCTTATTTCAGCTATTTTTTAAGATAGAGGCAAATCAAAAAATGTTCCGGAATCCTTGTTTTAAGGTCTAAGAATTAAGCAAAAAGTAAATTTGAATTTCGAATTTTTTTGTATATTTTTTTTAGATGTAAATATTTTAGTGGCCACCATTTTGAAACAAGATGACCGACCAAGCTTGTTAACGAACTCCATCGAGATATTGGTGAGCATAATACACAAACTTAGTTTCATCCAAATCGGTTTATAAGTATGACCGCTCTCGTAGGACATACACCATATATATATATATATATATATATATATATATATATATACACACAAAAAATTCAGTTACAGTACTGTTTATGAACTACTGCTAGAAATGCGTTTTCAGTTGGGTTGCGAGTTTTAGGTAGCTTACATTACAAAAAGTAAAAAGCTACCTATATTGCAGCTGTTCGGAGGAAAGAAATTCCAGAAAATTTTGGCATATTTTCACCGATCATGACTCCAAGACCCCAAAACCACCCTCCGTTCAAATGTTGATAGATATATGTATATATATATATATATATATATATATATATATATATATATATATATATATATATATATATATATATATATACATTTATGTGAGTTGGAGCACGGACAAACAGACAGACAAACCGAATTCATACTTTCCAACTATGTTTGAAAGTATTAAAAAAAGAGAAAATGTCCCATGCATTTTAACCTTCAAACTTTTCTTCGGAAGAAAAACAAGTTGGAAATTGTACGTCAAACGTTACAAACGAGGTGCGTTCGTACGCACGTTTTAGAATTAAATTCATATATCCCGTGCATAGAACGGATTAAACAGCTAGTTAAGTTTATATTTTATGACACTGTTCATACAAATATCTTAACTAGTTATATAAATATTCAGATATATATGTATCAGCTAGTTATATAAATATTCAGATCTTGATGATTTTTAATTCTGTGAAATGAATTATATCGTCTGCAGATTAATTTCTGTCATAAAATAAGTATCTCGGTCGCTTGACGATTTAACATTCATCGGAAGCTCCTATAACAAAAAAGCACCGATTTAAAAAAAAAAAATCAAATTTCTTAATAAATATTTTTATTAATATCTCCTAAAGTTTTGATTCGATTTTAATAAAATTTGAAATGTCTCGACAAAATTCTGCAAAGATAATATATTTTAAATTGCAAACCATTTGGTTGGGTAGTTTTTGCGTTGTTATATGCGGACAGACAGACAGACGGACGGACAGACAGACGGACAGACAGACAGACAGACGGACGGACAGACGAACGGACCAAACGACGACTATAGGTGCTACGTATTTATATAATTACGAACGCACCTAAAAAAAGATAATAACCATTCAATTGGGAATTATGACTTCATATATTTTTTTTAAGGTTTAAGGGGTCGTCTTTGTCAAACTCTGAAAGTTTCAGTACGAACACTGAATTTTGACATTATATTTGAATTTTTCAGAAAACTTTACTCTGGTATACCGAACGGGAAGTCATCCGGTGAAGTAGTTTAATAATGATGCAAATTTAAAGTTTTGAATTCTTAACGTTAAAATCATTTTTACTTTCTTCTATCTTTACAAGCAGAAAGTTACTGGATTCATGAAAATTTTCGACTTCCGGTTTTCGACGGATTTATACGGTTTAGAAGGTCCTGAACACGATTTGACTGTTTTCAGAAAATGTCTGTCTGTGAATCTGTCTGTCTATCTGTCTGTATGTAACAAAAATTTTGTGGTAGCTCTATCTCAAAGACACGGAATTTAATAAAACTTTATATTCAGTTATTCCCTGATATCAATTGGTGCTGGTTAGTTTTTTGTGTAAATCGCGCAATAGGTGGCTCTGTATATATATATATATATATATATATAAACTTAATGTGAAATTTAACCATTGAAACATAAGAAACTGACCATACACAATGAAGTCACGATACCAGATAGCAGTGTCAAATTACAAATTAAAATATGTAGTCCTGATAAATGAAATATTATTAATTCAAATGAAAAAAAATACAGCGTCGAAAATTTCGTTCAACGTACAAAAGAAAAAAAAAAGAGTTTATTTGTCTACACTTTATTACTTTAGGAGATTTAATTAGAATGCTACAAGAACTAGATATGTTTTTTGAAATTCAAAGATATTATATATATATATATATATTATAGGTGACAATACAGACTTTTTTTTTCAAATATTAATTTAAAAATATATAAAATATGAAATAAACTCTTTTTTTTTCCTTTTGTACTTCGCACGAAATTTGATTAAAAAAATGAAAATAAAATAAAAATAAAAAAGGTCATTTTAATAATTAACGCGCATAAATGCCAAATCTGTCGACTTTTTAGTGACTATTTCCGAACTGTTATATTTGTCTTATTTAATCCCAAAATTTTTGCTAATAAATCAAACGAATACAGTGACCTCTCACTTATGTTCAGTAATTACTTTTTAGTACCACTATTTTAAAATAGTAAAATTCGATTTATAAATTCGGTGATTGAATAAGGCAAACATCACTTTAAATAAAAACTGGTACTGAAAAATAATTACCGTGTATCGCGTATAAGTTAGGGGTCACTGTATTTCCATTCGGAGATATTGGTACTCAAAAATCGGAAGGTATAATTTTCAGCTAATAATTTAATGTAATGCCGATTTTTCACAAATGCAGCAAAAATGATGTTTTTGAGCACACCTTTTCAAATAAAAAATCGATTCATTAAAACTTGATTGAATTTTATTTAGTATAATTATACGAAGGGTTGAATATTGTAGTGGTTCTTTTGTTTTACATCATGATATTAGTGATTCGTTCTGCTTTCGAAAATCATGGGGTTAATAGCTGGGGTTATCAGCAAGGAATGTTTCTACAAGGAACAATGAAATATTAGAACATCATTTATAACTATTTACGATGTCATATTCGATAAAGACACATTTGCAGAAAAATGTCTTTTAACAGATTCGTCTAATTTTCAAACAATGTTAAATTGTGATCGACTGTATTTCCCTGTCTGAATATTAGATAAAAGTAAACATACACATTAAGATATCAATTACCGATTACTGAATTTTTTTTTCTTTGCAATCAGTTTTTTTTTTCTCCCAGATATAAGGAAACATACAAAAACAAGTGGGTAAGTGTGATCGAAAATCGCACAAAGGGTTTCGTTTAATATTCCTTTCAAAACACTTTATCCTTCCTTTAATAAATCCATTTGCAAAAAAAAAAAAAAAAAAAAAAAAAAAAAAAAAAAAAAAAGTCATGTCTTTTATAAAGTAAAAATTTACCGGCCTATTTTTCTCGTTTTTTCGAAAATCTGAACCATTTCGATAGCGGGCGAAGTCCGCTATTATACTCTGTCATAATAATATCTGTCATGTGGACTAAATGTGATTAAAAAAAAAAATCAATTTCAAAATTAAACATGTGGCATAGAGACCTTCAAAATGTTAGACGTCAGATTAATTTTCTTTTTAATTGTCTAATGACGTCATATTAAGCTGCTATCTGTATTTACACATACTCATACTCCTTGTATTATTGAGAAAAGTTTGAAAATTTCCGTTTTATTACCAATATGAAGTCATATTAATCTTTTTTTTTCAATTGGTGAAACATTTTATTTCATTTTCATTTTTTCACGTGGAAATCTTTCAATAGAAAATTAATTATTGTAGAAATAATTTTATTGTGGATTTTTAATTGTTGGCAACTGCTATAACGAAAAATGTTTAAATTTAATAGGAAAAGGCTGTTAGAGTTTTTTTTTTTTTTTTTTTTTTATCTCTATATATTTAAATAATACGATTTTTTCAAATTTTATGATTTTGAGCTTCATAATAGGTATAGCTATAAGTACGCAAAATTTCATGACTGTAAGTTACATAGTTCCTGAAAAACGGCTCTGTGATCTGTGACAGACAGACAACGAAGCGGGAGTAATAAAGTTTCGTGAGATGAACGAAACCCTAAAAAGCCTTAATTCATTGTGAAATGAAAGATGTAGAAAAATGAAATTAATTTTTTAAGCTATCGAATGAAACTTACACTTTCCCAACTGTTTCTCAGACTTGTGATGATATTTGGCTAATTCTGCAAAGTTCTCATATTTATTTAAATAATATTAAATTTCTGGCGTTTCTTGCTAAGTTTACTTGATATTTTAATATTTAAATGTTACTTTTGTTGTTTAATTTAAAAATTTAATAGAAATAAAATAACTCATCACTTCGCGAGAGAAGTTTTGAACATGTTCTTATAAAAGAAGAACCCAATTATATAAAAATAATTCATTTTTAAATTTTCCTGACTTTGTTCAGTTGATGCTGGATAATCGTTATTTGGTTACAATTTATCGATTCTAGACCATGAAATTTCCGTTGAATCTTTTGGTGGTTATTAAATTCCTACTATTAGCTCACACTCTCTCTCTATATATATATCTTGTCGGAATTTTCAATTGTTAATAAAATATTTTCTATTCATCCATTCAAGTTCAAATAAATTTTTTTAACTTGTACTGGATGACAATTGATGTTAACACAGTTTTTTCCAATATTAATTCATTAATTAAATTTAATTAATTAATTTTATTTTTTATATGGGAGAAAAAAAATTCTCCCATTGTTTTCATAAATGAAATGAAAGATTTGTCTCAAATGAGTGATGCCAACAAAAAATAAAATACCGCAACGATGATTATAAAATAATGTTCAATAAAGATAACGTGGTACATTAATGCTGCACGAGTTTATTTTATATATTTATGATTAAAAAGTAGGAATTGACTTTTAAAAAAAAAAAAAAAATTATATTACTTGTTTTATTTTTATGTCAAAAAATGAAAATTATTACGGAGGTTTACTGCATTTCTTAAAATTAATCGATACAATTTTTCCAATTTGTTTGTCTGTTTGTTTTTTTACAATACTAGGTGGCTCTGCCCCCTACGAGCAGCGCTCGTCAACTCCCATCGAGAACCTGCAGGTAAAAATAGGCCAATTTGCTCTGTTTTAAAAATATTACCAGATTACGGAAAATTTAAATACTATATTATCACTACCAGCGGTGATCTTTGATAATTCATTTCATTTTGACTGAAGGAAATTGTTCTCAAGGCCGCATCCACCGCTGTTGCGACAGCTGACAGCTGTTTTCGTGATTGATTAAGTAAGATCAAAGGCACATTTAAAAATCAGTTTTTTAAGTAAAAAATATCGCTGCCTCACGGACTTTTATAACGTCTAGAAGAGAAGTTTTCTTTCAGACGCGATGAGAAAGTCGTTTTAAATATATCATTTTGAATATGACGTGATTTCTACCATTAAATGCTGTCGCATGTAATAATTTAATTATTTTAAAGTTTTTTTCTTTATATATATATATATATATACGTGTAAATATATTTTTCAATTAAAAAGGTATTTGGAAATATCATTATTTGTACTTTTTAAAGCCTGGCAACAGTAGATCAAAACGGCCTTTTCAAACTATGAATTAAGCCTCTGTTCAGATAATGAAATTTTGAAAAAAATACCGAAAAAAAACCTTAAAAAATTAGACATATTAAAAAAAATATTGGACACTGCACACCACAATCTATTCACATTCAGCCTGCAAAAAAAGATGGTAAATTGCTATGCATAATTTTGTATCTTATAAAACTTATGTAATTGAACTATTTTGACCGATTTAAACATAAATAGCTGTTAAAATAATTTTTCGATTAAAAACTGTTTGTTCTAACGTGTTTATCATACATTTCTCTATAAAACTCCAGTTTTTATGTTTTTATATGCAATAGTTTATGCAGAATACGCTCAAAAAGGGAAATCTCACGATAAATTCAATTACTGCAGCAGCAACAGCAGCATTACTTACTTTTTTTAGCTCACAGCTATCAAAGCCTGAGAGCTAATGTGCCCGCCGCACGGTAGGAGATTTATCGATTCTAGCTGGCCAAAATTATTTTCCAATTTATTTCTCTTGAACTATATGTTTTATTTAAATAAATGATATATTAAACTCATTTAAACATAATTTATTACGTTTTAAATCAAAGTTTCTTCGGAGATGGTTATTTTCAATTGGAAATTGACTAATTTGAGACATAACTGAAATATGTATTTGATACATTTTATGTATCACAATAACAATTGGATAATGGTATGACAATTAGGTGAAACACGTTTATAGCGTTAAGACAGTTAATAAATGAGTAAATTTAATTACTTAATAGGTACGTATTGATAATCTTAATGATACTTTGTTAACAGAATGGGACTTAAAGTGATAAAATTAATTTTCTATTATAATACTACAAATCATTAAAAAAAAAAATTCTAATAATCTATTAGAAATTCAGATACAAGACAAACATTCGACAGCTTAAATAAAAATTGCTTAGAAATTTAAATTCAACATTTCATCATCTGAAAGTTCTTCATTCTGTCTCTCAGAATATAGAGCCTTTTCTTCTATCTTGAAAAATTAACAACGCAATGACTGTCTTTAGAAAAAAACAGTTGTTTTAATTTTTAATTTTTATTTTGTAATTTTATTAGTTAGGAAAGTATTTGAAGTCAACAATTTTATATTAAAGAATTTCCTGGTTAGATGATTTTCTCAAGAACTTTCTTGCATAATTAAGTCTACAGGCACAGAAATGTTTATTCGTTACCTCAGCAGTTTCTTATGATTAATGTCCGCAAAGCGGACAGAGGGGCATTATATATATATATATATATATATATATATATATATATATATATATATATATATATATATATATATATATATATATATATATAAATGTATGTAATTGTATACTTATACTTATCTCTACATAGCAGAACTTTATGTAAATAGTGGGAGTCATAAGACACGATGGAGAAAGTTCTACAGTATGTTTTCCATATCCAAAATGAATTTCAAGAATTTTCTAGGCCAATTTCGATACCACTCGAAATTTGCCAGTATGTATTAAATTTTATATGAATCTATCATGAGATCGACATACATTTGACAACTTTCGGCCAAATTGGGCCACACATTTAAACTTTTGGGCTTGTAAAACTTCATGTGTTTTTCATTGTAATTTTCCTGTTATAAACAAAAAAATTTCAACCGAATTCACCTTTTCGAATCTTTTTGCTGCTGTATAATGGTTCAACAGTTTATTTGTGTGATTGACTTAAATCCTGGTGACTTTGATTTTAAAAAAAATGGTACTTGAACTAAAATTTCAAAAAATATTAATTTAGACTTAATAAGGTAAAAACAATTCTAAAACCTAGAGATTCAGATAGATGCAGACAAACTAAAGTTTATCGAAAAGGTAATAATCTAAACTATTTAATGGTGTCCAAAAATTAGGTTTATCTTGCTTTTAACTTTTTCTATTTTAAAAATGACAATTTTTAAAAAAAAATAAAGAGTTTTTTGCAACATTAAATATGAATTAACAATTGATCTGTTAAAAATTTATGCACATAAATCCGATAAAACAAAGTTCATATTTAGTTCGGAAGCGTCCATAATATAGCACTATTTTTTATTCTACTTGAAATAACAGATTAAACAACTATACTCAAAAAACGTGATTCATTCATGAAATAAGAAACACCATCTTTGCAATAGTCTCTGAACCATGCAATTATATTTTTATCAAAACCATTCGCAGGGTACAACACCCCAACTATTAAGCAATATCCGGTGAAAAATAAATTATGCTAGGAAATTTTTTAAAAAATTGACTTTTGGCCAGCTAGAATCAGTAAATCACCCACCGTGCGCCGGTTCTGTATGTACGTACGTATGTACAGAGTGTGTATTTTAAGTAATGAGAATAAGTCCACAAAAAATAATTTATTAGAGATATCGCTACAAAACTTTAGTAGTCTTCAAAATATGCTCCTTGAGCATCAACACACTTCTGCAGGCGAGATTTCCACGCTTCGTACGCTCCCTGGAAGTCACCAACCGAAACATCCATCAGAGCATGCGTGCAAGCCCTTTTGACAGCCTCCAGGGTCCCGTGGTGGCGCCCTTTGAGGGCGGTTTTCACTTTGGGGAAGAGAAAAAAGTCTGCTGGGGCAAGGTCGGGGCTGTAGGGAGGCTGTGGAATTGTTACGATGCCATTTTTTGTTAAAACTTTCGGCACGAGTTTGGCGCAAATCGTCCTCATCCCAAGAACCTCACTGATGATTTTGTGCACAACCATTTTATCCATTCCTAGCTTTTCTGCGATCATGCGAACACTTAAACGCCGGTCCGTGTTCAGGAAATGTCGCACACGCTGTTCGTTTTCTGCTGTTCTTGATGTTGACGGGCGACCTGCACGGGGCTCGTCCTCCACGCTCTCCCGGCCTTCTTAAAACATTTTGTGCCATCTAAAAACTTGAGCTTGCGATAATTTATCCCGTCCGTACGCTTGCTGAATCGTTTCCAGCGTTGATGCACTCGATTTTCCAAGGCGAACGCAAAATTTGATTGCGTAACGCTGTTCAATGCTTTGTTGCATTTTGAACTTGCACACACTTTTTTGAAGACGTCTACGCCACGCTTGATCCTGCCTCAACCACAGCCAGCAGGCAACTGGCGAGTGGAGCGTTATCAAGGTCGAAGGCCCCACTACCGACTCCAACCGGTCGGAGCGCCCTCTGACGTACAGTCGCGTCAGGACAAAAATATTCTCATTACTTAAAATACAAACCCTGTATGTAACGCGATAACTCTTGATAGAAATATCCGTTCTGCTTCAAATTTTGTTTATAGGTTCATTCTGATAAGGCGCTTCCCTGATTAGATTTAGGATTCATTGGTTAGGTATAAAGGAGGGAACGGGGGCTAACCCCTCTTTAATTTAAATAATGGGTTTTTCATGCAGAATTATCCGATTTGCTTCAAATTTTGAATATAGGTTCATTGTGATAAGGCGCTTCCATGATTAGTTTTTGGGGTTCATTGGTTAATTATAAAGGTTGAACGGGGGCTAATCTCCCCCCGCCTTAATTTAGATAAATGGGTTTTTCATGCAGAATTATCCGATTTGCTTCAAATTTTGTATATAGATTCATTGTGATAAGGCGTTTTCCTGATTAGTTTTGGGGGTTCATTGGTTAAGTATAAAGGGGAGGACGGGGGGCTAATCTCCCCCCTTAATTTATTGCCAATTTCTGTATTTTTCGAGGGGCATTATCCGTTGAAATAAGATTATAATATACAATTAGAGTGGATAGCCTGTGAGCTCAATGCCATCAGTTGAACTGGGCACTTATCTTTTTATTTTAGACTTAGAGAGAAAACTTCACAGGAATAGTCGCAATAATTACTGTCTTTACAACATCAGCTCTTGGAAGTCGGGAGTTTTCAAACGAATTAGTAAAAATGCTGATTTAATAGTCATTACTAGGTCATTCCTTACTACTATTAAGTTATATGGGTCAAATTTGTTTTTATTTTTATTTATTTATTTATTTTTAGACCATCTTGCTTCATAAATGTTGTGAATCTGAGCGTTGACTAGAAAATAATTATCATACCATTTACTCATTTTCCGAAAGTATGAAGTCATGGTACTCATTGACCTCATCAATCATTGACATTGGCTATAATCAGCATTTTAAATAACTGTTATTCAATCTTGGCATATTTTCTAACAGACCTCGAATGTAATTAATTGCTTGCTACATTGCGGTATATGATGCAAATGCATACATTGGGCTGTGATATGTGCATTAATACAATGACCTCTTCTCATTTATATATGATACTTCGACCGAAGAAAAGTTTGTGTAACTGAAAGACAGCCTACAAGTGAAAGATCAGCATCTTGTACTAATTTCATTTCATACATACACTAGTGATAATGCTCTAAAATGGTGGATAAATTGGTGTTAGGAAAGTACATTCTGTTGAATGATTATGGAGGTGGGGGGATTGAAAAAAATTTCCCGTAGATGACACTATTTTTTCGAATCGAAATTTAAAATAACCCTCAAAAACTCAAAATAAACACCTAAAAACCATTTTTTGTAGAATGTATTATCATATTTCAAAGTGTGGAATAAAATTGAGTACCGTTAGAATGTGATTCGAGCTACAAAGAGTGCACACATTGAAGTACAAAAATAAATGGTCTGCAATTGCGTAAGTTTTTTATTATTTTTTGCAAAGGTATTTCTTCAAAGGTATAGCGCTATCTATAAGACATTGTTTTGAACTAAATTTTTGCTTACGAAAAAATCGATCCTGAGAAGTGTTTTAGTCCAAAACTCTCGTACACCAACTTTTTACTTTTTTATTTTATTGAATTTCAAAATGAGTCAAGGATTTTTGGCCCACACTGCAATCTACCCAACATTTTATAAAATTAAAAAAAAAAAAAATCGATACTCAAAATTCGTATACCATAGATATTTTGATAATATTTTGAATCCAAATACAAATCTTGACCTTCAGCTGTCTTTGTCCGAACAGCAGTGAAGTTACTTTATTTCCAATTCTTATCGAGTCAAAAAAGAAAGAAAGAAAGTGCAAGAGACTGAAAGAAGAAAAAAAATTCCGAAGGAAAAAACTGGTCTTGACCATCAAGGCAGAAACAAGTTTCATCTGATGTATGGACACTTAACATTCTTGGAATCTTCCGGCTACGTTGATAATGTCTTCTTGTGCATCATTTTACAATCCTTCATAGTTTTCAGATTTTTGCTCTTTCAATACAGTTTAATGCACGTGATATTTTTACACACCTGCTCTAGAAGAAGATGGAACTGAAAAAAAAAACACAATATGTGAAATTTTTTATTACAGGGCAACATTGTTGGTTGCCCTGTGGTATAGAGTGTGTAATACAGTGGAACTCCATTTATACGTTTTGCTTGGGACCGGACAACAAAACGTATAACTCAGTAAAACGTACAACTCAATTAATGGTCTACCGGAATTGTTTTTAAATATATCGTAAAAACGTTGTTCCTCTAAGGAGTTTGTTACCTTTAATATCGAAAACTGAAATTTTCTAAGTATTTCTAAGTATTTCATGACATACATTTTCGGAAATGGAACAGATTAGAAAAAATGTACATAAGACAAGTACACATGAAGTTATTGTATCATAAAAGATTTATTCAAAATATTTTTAATACACATAGAGTACTTAAAGAAATCCTTGGAATCGCCTTTGCATGTAAATCATTTATCAAAAAACATTTCAGTAGTTTACTGAATCTTGTTGAAATATCACTAATCTTCGATTGTTTCTTTTGCGGCAGAGCTAACAATGAACATCAAACTTTGCATTTCTGTTAATAATGAACAATGCAGCCGACTTATCGTTACTGCTTTAACTACTGACAAACCGCTTTACTGCGTCAAAAGCCCTCAGAGCAGCTCCGAAGCTTGAGTGGGATCTTTCAAATCAGACTCATCCGAAGTGTCGTCATTGTTTCTGGTTACAATATGTATAAATGAGACAAAATTTTATCTGGCGAAGCAAAAACGTAACGTATAACTGAGGGAAATGTGTAACTCAAAACGTATAACCCAGCTAATTTGTAATGGACAGCGGCCGGGAACGCCAATTTGAAACGTATAACTGAGAGAAACGTACAACTCAGGTAACGTATATCTGGAGTTCAACTGTATATAGTATTTCTATAACATAGAGTTTCCAAATTTTTACACACCTGCTCTTGAAGAAGATGTGGCTGAATAAAAACCATAATATGTGAATGTTTATATTACATGGCAACCTTCTCTGTTGCCCTGTGCTTATAGAGTGTATGTAATATATAGTATTTCTATAACAGGGAGTTTCTAAATTTTTACACACCTTCTCTTGAAGAAGATGGAACTGGGAAAAAACCATAATATGTGGATTTTTATATTACAGGGCAACTTTCTTGATTGCCCTGTGGTATAGCGTGTGTAATATATAGTATTTCTATAACACATATTCCAAATTTTTACACACCTGCTCTTGAAGAAGATGGAGCTGGGATAAAAACCATAACATGCGAATTTTTATATTACAGGGTAACTTTCTTGGTTGCCCTGTGGTATAGAGTGTCTAATATACAGTATTTCTATAACAGAGAATTTCCAGATTTTTATACACCTGCTCTTGAAGAAGATGGAGCTGGGAAAAAACATAATAAGCAAATTTTTATATTACAGAGCAACTAACTCTCTTTGTTGTCCTGTGGTATACATAGTATATGTAGTGTATATATAGTATTTCTGTAACAGAGAGTTTCCATTTTTTTTAAAAAATAATATCTCTATTTCAACAGAAGTTGTCTACTGCTGCTGCTACTGCCGTAATTACATTTATTGTAACTTTTTCGACTTATAATGCAAACGTTATTGCATATAAAAACATGAAAAATGGTAGTTTCATAGAGAAATGTATGATAAACACGTTGAAGTTGACAGTTTTTAAATCGGAAAATTATTTTAGGCGCTATATAAAGTTGAAATCAGTCAAGATAGCTCAGTTACATAAACTTTAAAGGATGAAAAACTACGCATAGCAATTTAACCATCTTTAGCAGACATATACGTGAATAGACCGTGATGTGCAGTGTCCAATCACTTTTTTTTTCAGGCTTTTTATTTAAAATTTTATTATTTGAATCGAGATTAAATTTATATTTTTAAATAACCCTTTTTTTTTTAATCTGCCGTATTTTAAAAAGCCCAAATAATAATATTTCCAAACATGCTTCAATTGAAAATTATATTTACACGGGAATATTGAAAAAGAAAGAAAACTTTAAAATTATTAAATTATTACGTACGAAAAGATGGTGGAAATTACGTCATATTTAAAACGACACATTTCAAACGATTTTCTTATAGCGTCTAAAAGTAAACTTTTTTTTTAGACGTTATAAAAAAACGAGAGACGTCGAAATTTTTTACCTAACCATTTTATACAAGCTGATTTTCAAATGTGTAATTGATCTTACTCAATCAATCACGAAAACAGCCGTCAGCTATCGTTACAACGGTGGATACAGCTTTGGAAACCAAAAAAATCCTTTAGTCACAGGTAAATGAATGGCAACCCAATTACAGAAGATCGCCACTGGTCGTGATAATATCATCCAATCTTCCATAATTACGTAATCTTTTTAAAACAGAGCAAATTAGCGTGTGTTTTAGAGCCTGCGGGGACTGGACTGAAGTTGGAGGGAGTAGCTGATAGGAGGCAGATACAAGTATAGAAAAAAAAAAGAATTGGTTTCAAAAATTTATTTAATACAAACAATATAAATCAAATAATTAATACAGAGTAATATTAATAAATAATTAATATTAATATAGAGCATATAATTTATAGTGTTTGTATAACATAGAGTTCCGTTACTTTTGTAATAATATAGAAAGAAAGAGCTGATTTCGAAAAATTATTTCTTGCAAACTGTGTAAGGGAAAAACAGGATACAGGAAAATACAGTTTGGAAGTAAGGTCTGTTAGGTTGCATTAAGATTTACTCAACTTTAGAACTCTTTGTCGTGCGATAAACATCCGAACTGTAGTTAATTTCTTACCACACACCACTTCACTACTGCCTAATTTATTGAATTCGTGGCTTCAACAAATCGATTTTGCATATCCTGACGATTAGCACGCTTAGGTAGAACATAAGTTCTTTCGCTAATGTAGCGCACTTATTAAAATAGTAAAGGGGCCTGAAAGGGCCTCTTCAGTGACTCGAAGACTCTTGCAAGTTACTGTTGAAGCTATGGCGAGGTTTTTTTTCAAATTTCTCATTTGAATTTGAATATTTTTAAATGATTTTTGTTTTTCATATAGCTGTCTAATAGGGACAATTTTTACTTTTTTTAATTTTGGTTTCAGATTGTTTTAATAAAGGTACTTTCATTTTCGAAAGTAAAAATACCTTTATTAAAAGAAAAAAAATCTGCAACCAAAATCGAAAAAGTAAAAAATGGCTCCATTAAAATTCAACCTCAGCTATCCTATGCAAAATTAAATTAAATTAAATTAATAAAACAAATAAATAAAATAAAATATAAATAAATAAATAAATAAATAAAATATAAATATATAAATAAAAATCGTTTAAAAATATCCAAATTCAAACGAGAAATTAGAAAAAAAGAACTTTGCCATAGCTTTAAGATTAGCTTACGGATGTCTTCGTGTGACTGAAAAATCCCCCTAACCACTTGACTACCTTTTTTTTCTTTGTGGGATACTTTAAATCAAATTTAGCACAGTGTTTTAATAAGGTCTAAAAGCCACAGAACCAGTGGAAGACCAGTGGGACAACGGCATGGTTTTCCAAGTGTTTCAAGGAACGGTTGTGTCCAGTGATAATTTCTGAAGTTGCACTGGGACATAGTGCCCCACTAGGAGTCTAAGGGTTAATGCAACCTAGCGGACCATAGACCAAATATTAGAATTTCCTGTATATTCAGTGATGTACGAATGTATTTTTGTCTTATACAGTTTTATAATACCCTTGTAAACAGGGCTTTACAAATTTTAAAAAATTTGGTAGCCAGGTATAAATTCTAGTCGCCAGTAAAAAGTTTAACTCCTCCTTTTTTTATCATTGCATCAAATTTTTTAGATGCCACATAGGTTGTATTGACAATATTTCTTACAGTTTTATTGAAACATCCCCCCCCCCTCTCCCCACATTCTAATCACATGACATTAGATCCGAAAAGAGTGGCGTTTATGTGCATGAAATGGAAAATGCCTTTTAAACTTGGCTTTTCCATTAAAAGTACGAGAGAAGAGGGAGATCACCTGTTGCTGTACGCACGAGTAGGGGTGTTGAAGAGACAAAATGTCTTTTCTTAATACAATTTTTGTAAGGAAAAAAAAAGTCAGATTAAGTAACTTAGTCGCCAGATAAAAAAAGTTAATCGCCAGTGGCGACCTGGCGACCGCATTTGTCAAGCTCTGCTTGTAAAAGAGATTCGAACCACGGCCCGTCGCATCGATTTGAAAACCAGCGTGCAATCAATTACACCACAGAGACATTACTTCCTTATCTTCCATATCTTCTTTATCTCGGAGAGCTGGATGCTCCCCACCCTAATTTTTCTTGACTAGGCCAGGATCCACCCTCAACCTCCATCTATTTCTCTTTGTCTCTTATGATCGTCTTTGAAATTTTGTCTTTAAAAAAATATTGCCTTGATAAAAATTTCTTCGAATACATCCTTGGGAACAACTGACCGAGCGATAGAAATCTCGCATGACAGATTTTAAATGTTTATCTTATAACATTGGTCTAACTAATATAACACTGTCTAAAAATAATCTTAAAGATCAGCAGACCTCAATTAAGGTTGTCTGTGGCTAAGGTAGCTTTTCATCCCCACCCCAACCCCAATATGCTAGAATTTTTTCATGCTTTTTAGCTCACAAGATATCAAAGCCTGAGAGCTAATGTGCGCTCAGGTTCTGTATGTACGTACGTATGTATGTACGTAACGCGATAACTCTTCATAGAAATATCCGATTTGCTTCAAATTTTGTATATAGGTTCATTGTGATAAGACGCTTTCCTGATTAGTTTTGGGGGTTCATTGGTTAAGTATAAATGTGGGGAACGGAGGGCTAATCCTCTTTTAATTTAGATGAATGGGTTTTTCATGCAGAATTATCCGATTTGCTTTAAATTTTGTATATATGTTCATTGTGATAAGACGCTTCTCTGATTAATTTTGGGGGTTCATAGTATAAAAAGGGGAATAGGGGCTAATCCTCCCCCCTTAGTTTATATAAATGGGTTTTTCATGCAAAATTATACGATTTGCTTCAAATTTTGTATATAGGTTCATTGTGATAAGACGCTTCCCTGATTAGTTTTCTGGGTTCATTGGTTAAGTATAAAGGTGGGGAACAGAGGGCTAATCCCCGTTTAATTTAGTTGAATGTGTTTTTCATGTAGAATTATCCGATTTGCTTTAAATTTTGTATGTATGTTCATTGTGATAAGGAGCTTCCCTGATTGGTTTTGGGGGTTCATTGGTTAAGTATAAAGGGAGAAGGGGGCTAATCTCCCCTTAATTTATTCATGCAGAATTATCCGATTTTCTTCAAATTTTTTTTATAGGTTCATTGTGATAAGGCGCTTCCCTGATTAGTTTTGGGGGTTCATTGATTAAGTGTAAAGGGGGGGACGAGGGCTAATCCCCCTTAATTTGTTGTCGATTTCTTTATTTTTCGAGGGGCATTATTCTTATAAATAAGAGTATAATATGCAATTAGTGTGAATAGTCTGTGAGTTCAATGCCATCCGTTTAAGTGGGCACTTTTTTTCTTTCCGTGAGTATTCGAAAATTTCCCTGCATTTTATAAAAATGCTCTCAAAGCTAATGTTAACTTCCCCCCCCCCCCCTGTTTGATGCTATAATAACATAACATTTCTTCATCTGAAATATTTCTTAAAAGATAATTCTAATAAAAATATTTTTTGTAGAACATACTTAATTTAAGCTGTTTTCGAAGAACGGAAAGCACAGATACTTATAGAGGTATCTGTTACTTAGATATCGGAGCTTGAAATTAAATTGTTTCTAGGAGATTTAAGAACCTTTTCTAAATTATTTTACTCATTTTAGGGGCCCCATCTGTGGTGGGCCCAAGGCCTCGGCCTAGTCGCCCAGTGCGGTGATCAGGCCCTGAAGATGACAACTCGTTTTCTTTCGTCTAACCAGACGAATTCATTGGGCTCGAAAGCATTGTACTCTATGTACACAATAATTAAAGATAAAAACAATATACGTGCCATAAACATTACAATAATTTTTTTCTTTTCTATATTTTGTATAGATTGCGTTGTATTGTTAATAAGTATACTCATCAGAAATCAGTGGTTCTTTTGTACTTTGGTAATCCAACATTTTTTTTCACGTTGATGCAATGGATTGTATGCAATGGACTGTATTTTTCAAAACTTTTTCTTAACTTTCTCTTTTATGCAGGATTATAATTTGCTTTTATTTTGAGTTCTTAATTAATATTTTCATAGATTTAATCATATTAGGCTTGAAGATTTAATCATATCAGGCTAAAAGAAACTAAGTTCATTATAAGATGAAATTTTTGAAGCCACAGACATTTAAAATTTTCTATTTCTATAACCAATAGTTGTACTCAAAAATTTTCTTATTTTATTTGGATAGACGTATTCTTTTTAACCTTTTTTTTAAATTATTTTAGAAAAGGAGTTCTCGTAATTTTTATTATTAAAACATAAAGAATAAAAAAAAAATCTCAAAATATAGCACCTGTATAGGTATATATTTTAGGATCATCTTTTGATCAAATCAAATAGAAATAAACAAATGAAAATCACAAATTAATATAACTTAAACAAATAATCAAATTTTAAATTATTTTCAGTTAAAAATACTTTTATTAATATTTCTAAATATTTAAATACCTTTCAAAACGTTCATTGTTGCGCCTGTTTACACTTATTAAATTATTTTTTTCACAATAATAAACAGTGAAAAAATAATTTAAAGAAGCTTTTCATAAGATATTAAATTTCTATTCATATATATTATTTCATGATTTCATGATCATCATTCATGATATTAAACAACTATTTAATAATATGTCAAAAAAGGTATAGTAATATCCAAATAAAATATATATATATATATATATATATATATATATATATATATTTCAAAGGGTAGTGAATCTCTTTACGTGAAAATCAAAATTTATTGAAAATATTAATTAAATGTTGGTGGATTGGTCGGTATTTGAAAAAATCTGGATTGAGCTAAAACTTAATAAATATGCATGTAATATGGGGGAATTTTTCATGATAGGATTGTCTTATAACTTTTTACAACAATGCATTTTCAACAAACGTGAATAATTATTACTATATCCTGAAAAAACAGTGTAGTTCTTTTTTATCTTCAATGATTGGACTGTTTTTATTAGGTGCGTTCATAATTATATAAATATGTAG
This sequence comes from Maratus michaelseni, assembly GCA_963931845.1. Lineage (NCBI taxonomy): Eukaryota > Metazoa > Arthropoda > Arachnida > Araneae > Salticidae > Maratus > Maratus michaelseni. The sequence continues at coordinate 189,415,329 of OZ007598.1, read as the reverse complement.
CACCTATAGTCGTCGTCTGGTCCGTCCGTCCGCATATAACAACGCAAAAACTACCCAACCGAATGGTTTGAAATTTAATATATACTAGATGGAACCCGTCAAAACGTGACGGAAAAAATACTATAACAATATCAGTAAAATAAGCTTCTTTATTATTTAAGTAGGGCTTCGTATGAAACAGTCTTTCAAATATTTTATTTTTAAAATCTCCCCCCCCCTCCAGTGAAATGCTATTTCCGATGCAAACTCCAAATGAACACTCCGTAAACAAATGTGTAATGCAAATCAGTTTGACATTACCACCATATTCCCCACGACAAAAAAAAAAAGGTCATGGACCTATAAAGTATCATACAAATAGTCCTATCATAAAGTATCATACAAATTTCCTACTTTCACCTCATATTCAGTAAATAAAAGAACATAGTATAAGCACCTCCCCCCCCCCCTGTGATAATGCAATCGAATGAGCTCCTATGCGCATATGTATTGCATCTGCCCAAAGGCACCGTTGAAATTCGACGTTAAAAAAGTTTTAAAATGTTTAAATTAAAAGTTTTAAAATGTCCTCTTTAATCATTGTTCGTTTCAAATCCATATCTTCTAAAACGCATCCATTGTTTTAAGCTAATCAATTTTTATGTAAAAATGAAGAATTTTTGTTAAAAATAATAAATTAATATTCAGATGAGGGAGAATTTTAATGTTTTCAATTGTAATTTATTTGTATGGTTACTTCTATCCCTTTACATAATCAGGATGATTATTCCTTTTCCATCACAGTCGGTCTCTTATACAGTTAAATATCCAATGGATCTTTAAAAAAATAATAAATAACAGTTCCTAGCATATTCTGATTCAACATATACATCAACGAATTTAGCATATCAATTTTATGTTAATCATAAACTAAAAATAGTTTTTTTTCTTTTGACAGATTTTATATTAGCGCCAAAATACTCTATCTTATGGATAATCTGATCTTATGATTTGTCAGGTTTTTATTTTTATTTTTTTTCACTTTTCATGAAGGTTAGGGATACCTATTTTCACTTGTTACAACTTTCCAAGGGACTATTTTACATTAATTAAAACAAACGGATGGTCATTGTGGAGATAGAATTGAAAAATATTTCATGCTTGAAAATTATTTAAAAAGTCGGTAAATTAAGCGGCAGATTTCAAATAAATTTCAATCGAAAGCTAATTTTTTTTTCTAATTGAGGATGTAAGAATTGAAATTGTGAAATTTAGTAAAAAAAATTAAATTTTAATATTTAGAAGTGATGTAAGCGCGATGAAAGCTAAAGCGATAGTGCCGTTTGTTGTCACAACCGTTATACATTTCTAAATATTGCCACTGTGTTTTGGTTGGCGTCCAAAAGTAGACTACCATTTTTTGACATCGAAAGAAAAATTCACAGTGAATGAAATAAGACTTTGCCGCTAATAAGGAACTGTTAAATGAACTTATAACAAACCTACCAAAATAATTCCTATAAAATATTAGCCTTACATTGTTCATTCTAGCTAAAAATACAATCATTATTTCAATTTTTTTTTCCCTGAAATTCTTTACTTTTGTGAATTTTTTTATTAAAAAAGGAAATCTTAATAATTTAAATCCTATAATTCCTATAACTTAATCCTATAATTTAAAAAAAAAAATGGTAACATGTAATCAAGGTATTCAATCAAGATGAAGCAACCAATAAAGGCTCCAGTTCTAATCTTTAAAATTAAAAATTGAAATATCAGTTAATATTACGCCATGTTGACACAATCATATAAATTTTTCTTTTTAGTTTTATCAATGTTAAAATGCATTTCAAGCTAAGCATAACGTCATTTTCACCGATACAAACTTTTCACACGTACATTTATGCTTAAGCACCATGCATACAAATAAAAATATATTTTGCATTTAATTGTAATGAAAAAAAAAATGGCATCAACAAAGTTATAATGCTTAATGATAATGTGGTAGCGTGAGACGTTGTATATATAATTAATAAATTCCATTTATCGTTTGAAACGAAAAAACTTTATTTTAAATTAACACATTAGAAAAAGAAAACAAAAGTAAAAATGAAAAATTATGATAAGCATCCATGCTGTAAATTTCCATGGTCAGCCAAACTCTGAGTCTGACGTCCGCTCAAAGTGGAACCTCACTCTCGAGTATTCCAAATCCAACTGATTCAACATTCAACTCCTTCCACCTTCAACTGCCGTCTTTCGTATCTCTCCTCGCATTCCTTCATCTCCGGCAAAACTGGTATTTTTTTCTCCATAAGGAAAGAAACGCCCTCTGGCCTTCCTATGAGTGACAGCTATCTTAATCCCATACTTATCCAGTTAGAATTTCCAACTCATATGGGCTAGATCCATTGTATCCAAAAAAATGCCATTCACATTTCTTATCCACCCATTCAGATAACATATCATTCAATACAAATCATGTATTGCAGCTTGGCTTATCTCAAAGTGAAAATGAAATTCACACTATTGATAGAATTTTTGTCAATAGAGATCAATCTGTCATATTATTTTCATTCCAGAGAGATTATCCTTTTTCCACAAATAAGGGAGGAGTTGAAACATGTCAACTCATCACAACACCTCCCCCTAAGAAAAAATTTCTAGAAGAAATTTGACATATATATTAATAGAATAAGCTCCTTCAATCAATTTCTAAAGAGGTCAATAAAGTATAAAGGAATTTAGAATAACACATGAAAAATCCCTATAGAATACAAACACATTCCCATACTCAGTATTTGATAGACCACACTGTCAATAGGATTTACTATACTCCCTCACCTACAATACCTAAGTATAATTCCAGGAATAATTTATACAATTGATGCCCTAAGAAACAATTTTGAAATACTTCACATACATATAATACCAAATACAGATTACACTTTACATGATTCTAACAAAAAAAAGTAATAATAAAAAAAAAAGAAAAAAATCTATATACAACACAATGCCTAAACCGATTCTCTTAAAAACATGCTTAAAAGCCTAAATTTAGACACTTCTACAAACAAAAAGAAAGCATACTAAATTATGCAATTATTAAATTAATGAAGTTTTACTATTACGAAAATAATATTAAGCATTAAATGATAAATAAACACAATACAGATATTACAAAAATGAGCACTCCCAAATTTAGAATAAACTTAATTTAGAGAATTCTCCCGAAAACCAATATCTATATTACTTCTATCAGAAAATCTTTTCGACAATAATTTTCGCCTCACAACTTCATAATCATGATTTTTCCTTTCAAAATCTTGTTTGATTTCAATAAATCTTTCTTTGTGATCCGTTTTAAAAGAAGAATGCTCCATTCTTTTTAACTTTGATTTCTTATTCACATCTTCTTGGCATTTAGCCCCCCAATTTACTCTATTATTTTCCTTCATCCTAGAGTTAAATTTACTGGCCACAGTCATAGATGAACTCAATTTCTTTCTAATTCTATTTCTAACATGTATAAATCCCATACTACCGACAAAATACCTGGGTATATTTACATCATGCTCAGAATTCTTTTCCCGAAATTGACCTCCAATACCTGACCTTTTATCACCATCCTTTTTTGACGCACCCTCTTTTGTATCGATCAATTTAGACCCTTTTTCCAAATACCTATCAGTCACGTCTTCCAGTGAATTTACCTCTATCTCATTAACAGACTTATTATCCCTTTCACAGATTTCATTCACAACCATTTTTCTAACAACCCTTTGCTCATGATCGCTAGATAATCTGAGGGTTCCCTGCCCATTTAATTCTCTTTGATTCCCCACTTGTTTATACACCGAATTTTGCTTTTCCATATTTCCTAACTTTAATAAGTCATAAACAGCTGGTGTTATAAGGGGCGGAGAATTTAGTTTTCTCACAACTGCAACCACCACATTTTTTTCAACACACTCTTTTTCACCTTCCATCAAAGCAACCGGCACTGACACCAAATCCGCTTTTTGTCTATTTCCGAGGGCCGGTATAAGAAAGACATTTCCCACTTTCTTAGCACTCCACGGAATGTCATTAGCATCAAAAACCGCAATTTGCGCACCTGTGTCCTTAATCGCTTTTACTTTCTTACCATTCACGCATAAATCAACCATAGGTAATTCGGTTTCCACACCTTCCTTATTATTTACACTTTTCCCATCACTAGTAACAATCCAAGCTATGCTTTTATCCTCATAATTAGATTTACTTTTTAACAATTCAGGACAATTTGGTCTGATGTGCCCCACTGCCAAACAATTATAACATTGGACTTGTCTTTGCTTTTCGAAAGCATTGTCCTTCTTAAATTGATCAAATTTCCCACACTCTTTAGTATTCTCAAATTCCGATTTTGGTTTAATTTCCTTTCTACTTTTAGAATTAAAGCTGTCTTTTTGCTTATCCTGAAAAGATTTATTTTCCCACGGTTTTCTATCCGACCTATTAAATTCTCTTCTTATACTCTCAAATTTATCTGATTTTTCTGCGAGTTTAGAAGCAATCTTTATTTCCTCCCAATCATCAATAAATTTTTCTTTTATCTCAAAAGGGACACGTTTTTTCAATTGTTCCGTGAGCATTAGTTCTTTTAAGGACTCAAAATCCCTCACTTCTAATGACTCTAACCAATTATCAAGATAACCCCTTAACTCATAAATCAGATCTACCCATAATTCACCAGATTTTCTTTGATGAGTTTCAAATTTCTGTTTTAAGGCGCCTGTACTTAGCCTAAACCTATCTAACAAAACTTTCTTTATATGTTGAAAATCATCACATTTATCTGCTGGTTGTTTTACTATAATTTCGGCAATATCAGAAGGTAACAAAGGAATTAATTGACTAACCAGATCTTCCTGAGAAATTTTAGCTTTCTCGGCTTGCCTTTCAAAAATCATAAAGAAAAGAGTTATATCAATTAACTTAGAATCAAAACGCGGAACCAAATCCTTTAAATTTACCTTAAGAGTTCTATGAAAATCTACATTTGATTCATTAGATGAAACACTAACAATATCCGCAGAATTTTGAATACGCAATTTTTCTAATTCAAATTGCTGTTCTTTTTCACGTTTTTGTAATTCAAGTTGTTGCTGTTTTTCGAGTTTATCTGCCTCAAGTTGTTTTTCAAGTTTATCTACCTCAAGTTGTTTTTCAAGTTTATCTACCTCAAGTTGTTTTTCAAGTTTATCTAACTCAAATTTCCTAAGTTTATCTTTTTCCTCTTGCTCAATCCTATCTAATTCAATTTGCCTCTCTCTTTCTTTACGATCTTTTTCGATTTGTTTTTCCTGCTCTTTCCGCTCCGCCTCCTGTTCAAGAAAATATTGCAATCGAATTTTAGCGAAACTTTCATCATAATCCTCTGCATCTACGATAGCCTGAATTATAGCTTTATTTTTACACGTTTTTGACACACTGGTCTCAAATTCCTCTGCTAATAACAGCAAGACACTTTTATTATATTTTCCTAAATATTCTGCCATATTTTCCCCAAAAATATAATAATTTTCAAAATATCAGATATATTCAATTTACAATAATACAATAAACACAGAAATAGAATTTTCTTCACTATACGTATAATAATGTATTCAAAAACGACACAATTTTAATATAGCAAATTCTCATGCAACAGTGACGTCTTTCAAACTGAGTATATCCCCCAAAATAAATTTTATACCCAACAGTACAGTATAACATCAATTTATTTTGAAACATTAATCATAATCATCCACAGTATACCCATAAAATTAAGCTATAACTTTATTACTGTAAGAAATAAAATGTATATAAACAAAACTCTTATTTTCAAAAGTTTTATACAAAATTATGATTAAAATACCCTGATTAATAATCTCAATTAATCAATAACAATTTACTATACCCCAAGTAAATTTTAACATATACATAAAGTATATAATTTTCTTAACCCAATATTATACCAAACAGATACCAGAAAATCAACAAACATAAAAATTCTAACTAAAATTTAAATACCAAATTAATAGCTTCCCTAGAATTCTTAAATTTTTCATAGAGTTTTGTTCCCCAAAATTAAAATTTATACACAAAATTTAATTTAAAACAGACCTCTATAGAAGATTTCATAAAAGAGCTTACCTCCAGATGCAGATATTTCCTCCACACTGATACCAGGCTTCCAAGCACTTTTAAAGATGACACACACAGATTTTTGAAGAATTGAAGACACTGATGAGGCACTAAATTGGCTTCGATCCATATGTAGACAACTCAGATGGTACACCGCATATCTTCATTCCACTGGATATATTAAGAAGCACAAACACGTATCACCAAATCTATAGTTGACTGTTCATACACTACACAGCTTTTGTCGATAAAGTTTTTTTTACCAGTTCTCTGCTTGCTAGAACTCCGAGAAAAAACCACGACTCCAATTATACTTCAAAACTCCACAATTCTGCTTATCCGTTTTCCACTGGCTCTTCATCTGTTTAATCAGGTTAACATATATCCGTAATCTAATTTATTCTAGATTACATATCCCATTTGCTGCCACCAATTAATTATATATACTATTGCTGTGGTAGCGTGAGACGTTGTATATATAATTAATAAATTCCATTTATCGTTTGAAACGAAAAAACTTTATTTTAAATTAACACATTAAAAAAAGAAAACAAAAGTAAAAATGAAAAATTATGATAAGCATCCATGCTGTAAATTTCCATGGTCAGCCAAACTCTGAGTCTGACGTCCGCTCAAAGTGGAACCTCACTCTCGAGTATTCCAAATCCAACTGATTCAACATTCAACTCCTTCCACCTTCAACTGCCGTCTTTCGTATCTCTCCTCGCATTCCTTCATCTCCGGCAAAACTGGTATTTTTTTCTCCATAAGGAAAGAAACGCCCTCTGGCCTTCCTATGAGTGACAGCTATCTTAATCCCATACTTATCCAGTTAGAATTTCCAACTCATATGGGCTAGATCCATTGTATCCAAAAAAATGCCATTCACATTTCTTATCCACCCATTCAGATAACATATCATTCAATACAAAGCATGTATTGCAGCTTGGCTTATCTCAAAGTGAAAATGAAATTCACACTATTGATAGAATTTTTGTCAATAGAGATCAATCTGTCATATTATTTTCATTCCAGAGAGATTATCCTTTTTCCACAAATAAGGGAGGAGTTGAAACATGTCAACTCATCACAATAAAATGAACCCAATGGACAATATTTCCGTGACGTCACAGTAAATATGAATTTTTATTTTCTTATAAAACACACGGATAAATATTTTTACCGAAATACTTAAACATTTTAACTATATTTTAACTTACAAATTAAAAAATTCGGCCTAAAAATCACGTGCTTTTAATATTTATTTTATTTTATTTTATTTTTTTTATGCTCGCAATCATTGAGTTCAGAAAATAAACTCTGTACGTCGCAACAGTGGGCGTTAATCTGATTGCCGACTTTATGACGTCATAAGCAGAAGTAAAATTTTAATTTAAGATTACGGCTAATTAATTAAATTTTCGAACAAACGAATGTACGATAACAAATCTGTGACCAAATATCTTTCATTTAAAAAAATAATGATGTAATTTGATGTAGTAGTTTGTTCTCACGGATTGTCGAAACAAAACGCTTAGCGTTTTAAATATATAGACTAGATGGTACCCGTCAAAACTTAAAGGAAAAAATTACAATAGCAATATTAGTAAAATAAGCTTCTTTATTACATAAGTAGGGGTGCTTATGAAACAATCTTTCAAATATTTTATTTTAAAAAAAATTTCCCCCAGTGAATTACGTTATTATTTCCGATGCAAACTCCAAACAAACAATCCGTAAACAAAATGGAAATCAGTTTGACATAACTGCCCTATTCCCCACGGCAAGAAAGAAAATTTCCTGAACCTATGAAGTATCATACAAATAGCATATCCCTACGTTCATCTCATATTCAGTCAATAAAAGAACATATTAAATAAGGAACACATCCCCCCCCCCTGTGATAATGCAACCGAATGAGCTCCTATGCGCATGTGCATTGCTTTTCCCCAAACGCACCGTCGAAATTCGACGTTAATTAAAAGCTTTAAAATGTTTTGATCAAAATTTTTAAAATGTCTTCTTTAATCATTGTTCGTTTTAAATCCATATCTTCTGAAACGCATCTATTGTTTTAAGCTAATCAATTTTTATGTAAAGATGAAGAATTTTTTTTACAATAATAAATCAATCTGTAGATAAAGGAGATTTTTAATGTTTTCAAGTGTAATTTATTTGTATAGTTTCTTCATTCCTTTACATAATCAGGATGATTATTCCTTTTCCATAATTAAGAGAAATAATGTAAATAAATAAATATCCAAGATTATTTTTGATTCTGTTTTCATTAATATATTGTAAATTTTATTGTTAAAAGTTACTGATAAATGATACTTTAGTACATGGGGTTTTTCTTAATTATTTTATTATTATTATTATTATTATTATTCTTTTTTTGAGATTTAATGGCAACATTCTTCAGTTTGTTTATTGGGCGCTACAGTTTGGCGAATTATTTGAGGTACTTTTCGGTTAGCAGGGCGCCAATGAAGTATATATATATATATATATATATATATATATATATATATATACATACATATATACAAATATATATAATGTATATAGTTTTGTTTTTCTAGTATTGAATTTATGTGGTTTATAGATTTTGGTTGGCTTTTGTGATAATGATTCTCCAAGTAATTTTCCATTGGAGTTTGTTATTATGTGTATGTATATATATACTTTATTGGCGCCGGCCAACCGAAAAGTACCTAATTTGCATATAGCTTTTTTTTTTTTCTTAATCGGACGACGGGATAATGCACGGAATTTCGACGGGATAATGAATATTTTTTATGGTACCAGAATATTTTTCTGTATTTTATAGTTATATTAAGAAATACATATTTTTATGATTTGCTGAATCACTTAGTTGTTTACTTTTTCATGCATTATATTATTGAAGGTTGTTAGTTCTCTTATTCGTTTAAATATACCCAACTTATATAAAAATAGCGTGTGTTCTCTGTGGTGTTTCGCATAAACGTTGTAAAATTCAGGTTATTAGATTTTATCCAACTTTGCTGTCATAACAGCTGATGAAGCAGCCATTTTCGGGGATTTTTTTGTTACCTGTAAAATGTTTGTTTTTGGTATAGCCCGAACTAAGAAAAAAATGAGTACTTTTCCATTATACGGACACCATTGTCGCCAAGCATATATTTACATGTATGGCATGGTGTCGGTATAACGGAAAAGAACCAAAATTTGCGATCGATCAAATAATTGAATTTCGTTAAACATTAAATTTTCTGGTACTTTTCTATTATCCGGTCGACCACTTTTCATAACAAAAAATTATCGCCAAACTGTAAAATTAAACGCCAAAAACAGTCCGATTTATTTGATGTCAGAAGCATTATACGTGTTTGTTACGTCATCAAGTGGTTTTTAATTCGAGATTTGCGTCTATTTTTCATTATGTTTTACTGATTTATTAGTTATTTCATTAATTAAAATAACAATCGTGTCCTTAAATTCATGTATTTTATTTATTTATTTATTTTGATATTCCAATAACAACGTTCTCCCGTTTATTTGGCGTTACAGTTTGGCGATAGTTTTTTGTTATGAAAAGTGGTCGACGGGATAATAGAGAAGTACCAATTTTCTTATTTTTAATCTGAGAATGAAACAATAATCATGGATTTAATTAATTTTGCAATATGCGGTACAACCAAAATAATTTTGATTAAATCAGTACAGATATCGCAGACGCACCTGGGTTAATTTTTGGCGCCTAAATGAAGATTTTTGCTTTGTATGGCAACCTGGTGTTTTATAATAAATTTGAATATGTGTGTAAATAAATAAAATAAAATAGGTACTTTTATGTTAGCTGGGCGTCAAGGATAACTCTCCAAATCTTGTTTCAATTGGAATCATTTAAATTGCAACATTTTACGTGAGATTTGTTATTCATATTGATATGTTTACGTTTAAATATTTTATTATGATTTTTGATGATATTCTAGCTAATTAAGTTTTTTTTTTTTTTTTTTTTTTTTTTTTTAAGATTTTATACTACAACTAGCCGCCACTGGCGACCAGTTTGGTCGCCCTTAAATGTATGTTAAGCATTGTAACAAATTATTTTTATTCATAATTTATTTTTTTCCTTAATCCCTCGCATAACTGGAAAAATCTAATTGACAAATCAAGAACTATTGCGATCGCGGTAGCATTTCGCATATTTTTTGTTGTTATGTATTTCATCTTTCTTGACAAAAACCGCTTAACCCACTTAAGAATTTATGCTTCATGTCCGTTTGCTTATCACTTGCAATATGTTCGCTAATGCGGAGATTCTTAAACATATTTGGCGCAAAACAAAAATCGCGCCAACCCCGGTGCGTCCGTGACATCTGTTTCAATTTAAAATACATGATGTCCACATTTTTCATTTAAAATAGAAAAATAATAATTATCATAAATCAAAACATTTGATTTCAAATTAAAGTATCGTTTCTAATTTGCACGCGCAAAAAATAAAAGCTGACAATTCTTTTCGAAATTTGATGCATTAAATATTATTACATGAGTTCAACTTACGTCAAAAAAAGATCCGGAAGTTGAGTTGTATGGAACAGAATTAAGGTAAACTTTGACTGTCTCACTGGTGCGGATTATTTTTTTTACGCCAGGCAGCGATCCAAAAATTCATGGTTTAATATTTTAAACATTCACAACGAATAAATCTTTTTTTCTTTGTTTACTTTCATAGATAGAGAATTTTAACTGCGAACCTAATTTAAACTGAAGTTATTGCAGAATGTACACATAATTGAACGTAAGTCATCTCTCAAATATTAATTTATTTTGAACGATCTTTCTAAAAATGTAACTTTTATGCAGTTTTATTTGCAAAAATAATTTTGAATAAAAATGGCCGCCTGGCATATGAAAAAGTGAAACGGACATCCCGGAACTGTTGATGACAGTCACATGACTTACGGTTTTATTATATAGATGTTAAAATATTACCTAGTTGATATTAGTTAATGTCAAAAGATTGGCGAACCACAGAGTTCAGGGAAAAAACTCTATGCCCTCAAAAGTGGGAGTTGTCAACTTTATGACGTCATAAGCAGAAGTAAATGTTTAATTGAAAATTACAGCTAATTAATTAAATTTTCGAACAAACGAATGCACGATAACAAATCTGTATCCTAATATCTTTCATTTAAAAAAAGAATGGTGTAATTTGATGCAGTAGTTTGTTCTAACGGATTGTCGAAAGAAATTGCTTAGCGTTTTAAATATATACATTGTTTATATATAATCGTTTCAGAGTTTTGTAGAGTGATTTCAAATTTTGTGAAAATCGAATCAAAACTTAAAAAATATATAATTTTTTTTCTATTAAACTTGCTTAAAATTCAAATTTTTGAAAGATCGTTAAAAAAAAATTGTTTGCTTGAGAGATGAGTTACATTAAGAAATGTATAGATTCTGAGATAACTTCAGTGGAAACTAGGTTAACAGCCGAATATCTCAATCCATATAAACACAAGAGATTCGTTTATCCTGAGTCATAGAAATATTAAACCATGGAAGTAATCATTCGCAAAGCAAGATCTCCATAGTAAATTTTGCAGCGCTGTCTAGTGTCGAAAAAAAAATTCGCATCTGTAAACGTGGCATACGTAATAAGAAGAAAGAAAAAAAGGCATACTCGTTTCGCTCATAACAGCCGATATAATTCATTTCACTGAAATACTAACGATGACTTTTTTTTACATTGTAAAACTAGTTAAAGTACGAACGCACCTCATTTGCCACGTTTAACGTACAATTTCTAACTTGTTATTACTCTTTCACTTTAAAAAAATCATTACTTTCACTTCTTTTTTTTTTCTGGGGGGGGGGGGGGGGTGGTATGATAGAAGCACCAAAAATATTTCTGTGAGACTTGTGCAACCATACTACGACTTCAAAGAAAACATAAATTTAAAAAAGTCCTTCCGGCCTGTACCGGGAGGAAAAGGTAGCTTTCCTATATCTTCGTTTTAAAATTTTAGCTAATGTTACACGAAAACAGCAAGTTAAAATGAAAAGAAACGTTTACAAAAGATTCGTTAATACTGAATTTGAATAAGAAATTCGCCAAATTATTGAGCAATAGCCAAATTGGCTTCATTTATGAAGACTTATTTTGGTCGCCAAATTTGGCGATATTTCGCCAAATGTCGCCAATTTTGGCGCTAACGGATATGAATATATAGTTTTATGCGTATGTTTGGTAAAATTATTACAACAATGAAAGAAAATAATTTGCAAGCAATGGCGTTAATGTGCTGTTTTGTTTCAAAATGTCAGCCACCCTAGAATTTCAAACTGCTCTATCTCAGCCATTTTTTAAGATAGAGGTAAACCAAAAAATGCTCTGGAATCCTTGTATCAAGGCCTAACACGTAATTAAAAAATAAATTTGAATTTTTAATTTTTTTGTATATTTATTTTAGTTTTAAATTTTTAAATGGCCGCCATCTTGAAACAAAATGGCGGACCAAGCTGGCCAACGAACTCGGTCGAGACATTGGTGAGCTTAATACACACAATTAGTTTCATCAAAATCGATTTATAAATACGAGCGTTATCGTATGACATAGGTCAGATATATATATATATATCCATTCACAAGACATATAAATATAATCGCACACTTGGACGTAAAATTTTTAATTACAATTCTTTTGCAAAAAATTTGGTCTCTTCAAAGAATTACCCATGTTATTGTAATGACCCAAAATATCAAAAGTATATAAATACAACACATGGTCATATCATTACTGGTGATCTTAATATTGTAGAACAACCTATTTTACAAAACTTAATGCATAATGGCACAAAATTTCGTCTTCCATATAAGTGTAATATCAAATCCATAATATTGCAGTTTATTCAAGATATTGATTTGTTTATATATAAAATTGCTGTTGATTACAATAAACCAATCGAATATTTCAGTGAATGGAGATTTTCTGTAATTGATAAATTAAAAAATGAAATTATAAAAAATTATCATCATATTACACATGCAGCTTTTAAAAACATAAATAAACATATATCAGAATTACAAAACAAATTTATAATTACTTATGTAGATAAATCTCCAAATAATTATGCTATCATTTGTAAAGAATACTATAAAGTGTTAATTCACAATGCAATCAACACAAGTAATATTTTTAATAAAACTAAATTAAATATTGAAATAAATAACAGAAAATTATTAAATTATCACAAATTACTAAAAATCAAATGTAATAATTTTAATTATCCTTATCTTGTTATAATTCCAAAATTTCATAAAAATCCTATTAAATTTCGCACTGTTACCATCGGTTGTAACACATATAATAAAAATGCAAGCAATTTACTACTTAATATTTTAAAGCAGATATATGATATAACGCTAAAACATAATAACCAACATTGCCTAAAAAATAGTTTTCAACTCATTAATAAAATACATAATATCAATCCGGTAAAATTCATAAAAACATTGGATTTTAATGATTTATTTAATAACATTGATATAAAAGACTTACATAAAACAATGTGTATATTATTTAAAGAATTTAAATCTCAATTAAAATTAAAAGAACATATTTCAGTAAATTTTTTTAAAACTTTACTAAATTTTACATTGCATAATAATTACATTATATATGACAATATTATCTATAAACAATGCCAGGGAATTCCGCAGGGCGGAACCGCATCTAGTATTCTCTCTGACCTTTACTTATATTATTATGAAAGAAATATAAGTCCGAACAATGATTATGTATTTTATCGCTATATTGATGACATTATCATATTTTATTTCAATGAAAAAAATTGCACATCACCACTCAATTTTTATCCTACTCAGCTTAAATTAAGCGAAAATGATTTAATTAATAATAATATAAACTTTCTTGACTTAAAAATTAATATTACTAATAATTATAAATTAATTTTTGATATTTATGATAAGAGATTTGATTTCCCATTTAAAGTAAATATATTTACCAATTATGCTTCATGTTTACATAAATCTGTTTATAAAAATATAATTATCAATTATCTACATCGTATAAAATACTTATGCTCAGATATAAATAAAAACAAAAATATTAGATATATTCGAGATCAAGCAAAAATATATGGATATCCTATTTTTATGATAAATTCAATCATCAACTCTTTTAAATAACATTTATTATATAATTTAAATATAAACATGGTATGTAATAAATTATTGTTTTAGTGTGCGATAACATATAACAAAAGATATAGAAAATAATAATTATAACATACATTATTACAATTATAACATATTAGGAAATTTAATATTTAATATTTGTTTGAACATTATATACACTTTATGTAGAAAATTACAAATATAACATACATAATTACAATTATAACATATTAGGAAATTTAATATTTGATTGAACATTATTTATACTTTGTATAGTTGTGATTGTGCGTTGCCGATCACCTCTGTTTAAGGTATTATTGATGTGCAGTTTTCATACATTTATAAATTAACTTATACAATAACAAATTAAATTATACAATGATAACATTGGTGATTATAACTCATATATATATATCTATTTGCAATATATATAAAAATAAATATATATAGTTTTTATTTTTGTCTATGAATAATTAAAATTAACAAGTATTTTAATTACTGCATTGCATTAAATTGATTGAAAAACAGTAGTAATACTATTAATTATCAACATTATAAATTTTGAGATATTTTGAATTGTTTATGAATTATTTAATTAGATATTTAAATTAATCTATAAATATAAAATATATTTACAATGTAGTATAAATTAAACATTAATTATTTAAAAACAAGTATAATATATATTTAAGTAGTAGTAAAAATAAAACATTAATTATTTAATAAATGTCTATAATATCAGTGGATTAACACAGCTGGCAGCAAAAATAATTTGAATTAAAATAATATCTCTTTTACATAATATATTCTTGTTAAGAATATCTGAAATGCTGTGCAAGTTGAATTAATTCTGTGTAGATTTATTCATATAGTAGTATTATATTTTATTTGAATTTTAAGTAAAACTACAAGTTAGTATTGTTTTTTAAAGTTTATTTATATAAATAAATCTAATGAAGTGAGTATGTAACTAATAAAGTGGATATTTAACTAAATATTAATTATGAACTATTATAATACCAATAGATGGCGACACTTTACCTTTCAGGTAGTTGAGATAATATTGTTAATATTATATTTAATTTAACTATAGAGGGAGCTATTGATTGTATATTAATTTTACTTTCAGGAATTAAAATTGGATGGAGTAATATATATTCACGGATATAAATATGTTATAAGTGTATTAAAACCAGAATTATTTTGAGTGTTTTTGAATCATTTTGTGATTGGGTGTCATTTATGGGGTTGTGTTTTAAAAAAAAGTGTGCTCTCAACTTGTCTTACAAATCATTTCTCTCAACTCGACTTAGTTAACATGTATGATGCATTGCCATGTGGATGTGAATATTATGTAGACGTTGTGACATTTTAAGGATTCTGTATAATTATTGTGAGTAAAATATTTTATCTACACTTTACGCGTTCATATTTCCAATTTTATTATTTCAAAACTGTTATCTCGTGGTAATTTAGTGAGGTGTTAATTACAGTTTTTTGGATAATCGATGTGAGTGAAATATATTGTATTTTCTTAATGGTTTTTTATTTCCTATTTAAATATTTCCAAATTTTAATATTTCCATTTGTTGTCTGGTAATAATTCAGTGTACCTGGATGATTCTACTGATCTTAGCATTATGCCAGTAGAATTATGAAACACTGAATTATTATTTAAAACACATGTGGGTGCATCCAGGCTGATGAGTACATGTGCATGTGTTTTTCCATGTCCAATTCATATTTAATTCTCATGTGGTCCAATTTTCCATTGTGTATGGTTCATATTTAATTTGTTAATCCATTTGTGTTTACTTAATTGCAACTCCAATTTATAATTTTTTTTTTCTTTTCCCCTTTCTCTCTATTTCTTTTTTCAATATTCTTTTGGTATGAGTAAAATTTGGCCAATTACCATTGAAGCATCAGCTATGGTAATATTATGTTTGCACATGTTAATTATTAGCTATGTGGTATTCTGTATACACAGTATCATTGATTATCTCTTTGGAGATATATGTAGAATAGAACTTGATATGTTTTTTGAAATTCATAGATATTATAATTATATATATATATGGATATATCTATATATATAAATCAACATTTGAGCGGAGGGTGGTTTTGAGGTCTGGGGGTCATGATCGGTGAAAATATATCGAAATTTTCCGGAACTGTTTTCCTCCGAACGGCTGCAATAGGTAACTTTATACTTTTTAGTATTGAAAGCTACCTAAAAGTATCACAAAATGTTAATGATGAGCAATTGTCATTTTTCTGCAGGCCATTCTACAGATGAATTTTTTAAAAATTATTTAATCCAAGTCTGTGACACATCCTAAAATAGTCATTGAATTCATTTCCAATGCCTATCTTACATTTCTTAATTTTTTTAAAAATTTACTTGTTGGACTCAAAAAAAAAAAAAATGTAATTAAATCACAGTAGCTTAATGATCATTGCATTAATAATCTTTGTTCTCACACGAAATTTTAAAGGGCTAGTGAATAGTGAATCACATAGTATAGAAATGATAATAAATTATTTTCAATGTGAAAGGTTATACAAGCTTTTCTTCTTGTTGTTATTATTATTATTAATGTTATCATTATTATTATTATTATTATTATTATTATTATTATTATTATTATTATCGTTATTGTTTGTTTTTTTTTTAATATTCAAAAAATATTTTATGGTTTGTTTTTTTTTTTTTTTTTTTTTTGCACATTTCGAATTCAGCAAATCTTAAAAAAAAAAAAAAAAAAAGAAAAAGAAAAAAAAAAGAAAAGAAAAGAAAAATATAAAAACAAAAAATAATAACACGACTTAAACGAAATATTACATCTCACAGAAGTATGCTTATAAGTCAGAAAGACTAGAAAATACATAAAAAAAAAGGTTAAAATAACACGACATAAACAATAAATATAAGTTGCAGTAAATTGTTTTCAGCATGAAACGATGTAGCTAGTACTCGCATCCCATATAAATGGGAATAATTTCTTTTTTAATATGAAACGTTATGCAAGCTTTTATTATTGTTGTTGTTATTATTCAAAACAGATTTTATACGTTTTATAAGAAAAATGCACATATCGAAACTAAAAAAGCGTTAAAAAAAAAAAACTTGAAAAGAAAAAAATTATAACAGGACTTAAACAAAATATTCCATCTCACAGAAGGTGAAATAAATTGTTTTCAGCATAAGCGAATGTGCAGTTTTTTTTTTTTTTAATTTTTTTTTTTTTTTTTTTTTTTTTTTTAAGATGTTCATACATAATTCTTGAAAATGCATGTTTGTAAGTTAGAAATACTGGAAAACATTCACAAAAATTTTAAATAATACGGCATAAACAAACAAACAACAAAAAATTACACCTCATAGACGTTACAGTAAAATGTTTTCAGTATGAAAGAATGTACAAATATTTTTATTCAAAAGAATTTCCTACATATTTCCTGAAATATGCATATTTTAGAATAAAAAAGATTATAGAACACACAATTTAAAAAAAAAAAAAAAAGAAAAAGCACGAGTGCCTGTATCTCATAATTTCAATAAATTGTTTTCAGTACAAAATGTTCTGCAAATATTTTTATTTAAAAAGATTGTATACGCTTTTCCTGAAAACTGTGTATTTTGAAATTTCAAAATATGCATATTACAAGGAAGGAAAATGCAGGAAAGTACACAAAAGAATAAAAAATAAAATCAGTATTAAGGAACATGTGCAATGCGAATAAATGCAATATTAAAGATCCAAAAGGTTTCTCAATTAAATTTGTAATCTTCCCCTCTACCTAAAAACCTGTTCCTTCTCTTTAGTTCAACGACTGTGATCTCCCAACTCCCCAGGCAGGCTTCGCATTGCTCAGCTCCTCTCAACTTCTTGCAGACGATTCCCAGCTGCTGCCAGAGGAATTACAAACTACCTGTTGTACTGTGCCGCGGCTTCAAACTAAACCCCCCACCTTTGGTACCTGAGGATTTTATACTGTGTTTATTTACTTAATGGATTATCCCAATTAACTGGATTTAAAAAGTAGGTACCTATTTTTATTAATTGTTTTTTAAGTTCTCTTATAGCTTTGGATTATTTCTTGTGCTTTGGCGGCCTTGAATTCTTGTCTTAAAACCGCGAGAGTAGGTTTGTGTTTCTAAATTCCTCAACGCCATTTTTGGACAGGTGTTTCTTAAATTCATATGAAAACATCTGTACTTTATGTTAAAGGGTCCTTGTTGTAGAGGAAGGAGAAAAAAAAAATGTTTGTTTACATAACGAAACAGAACTTTAATGCTGGAAATCTGATCAAAACATTAGTCTCTGTACTTTTAAGATTTAACTTTAATTATATGGCTTTAATTTTTAACTATAAAGGCTTATCATATTTTTAAATTGTTTTACGTACAGTGCATATTTATCTTTTCCCGAAAATTAGAGTTGATCTTTACTTTGTAAGGTTAAAGAGGTGCTGTTGTTGTTTTTTCTTCTCTTAATATAATTTTGTATACTAAAAAATAATTAATTTTCATTGAAAATTTTTAATGAAATTTTTTAGAACGAAAAATGTATTATTTTTTAATATTGTGAAATAAAACTTTAATGCTGGTGATCTGATCAGCGAAACACATAAAGATTCTTGCTTCTTTATTGGCAAGATTTAACTTTAATTGTAGAATTTTAATTTTTATATAAAGACTTATTTTTATGTAAAGATCATCTTTAACGTCTCTAATATTTACATGAAGACTTATTTTCTTTTTATATAAAGACTATCTGTACTTTATGTTAAAGCGTCCTTGTTGTAGAGAAAGGAGAAAAGAAAATTATGTTTGTTTACATAACGAAACAGAACTTTAATGCTGGAAATCTGATCAAAACATTAGTCTCTGTACTTTTAAGATTTAACTTTAATTATATGGCTTTAATTTTTAACTATAAAGACTAATCTTATTTTTAAATTGTTTTACGTACATATTATCTTTTCCCGAAAATTAGAGTTGATCTTTACTTTGCAGGGTTAAAGAGATGCTGTTGTTTTTCTTTCTTTTCTCAATATAGTTTTGTATACTAAAAAGTAATTAATTTTCATTGAAACTTTTTGTTATTTTTTTTTTTTTTTACAACGAGAAATGTATTATTTGTTAATAGAGTTAAATAAAACTTTAATGCTGGTAATCTAATCAGCGAAACGCATAAAGATTCTTGCTTCTTTTTTTGCAAGATTTAACTTTAATTGCAGAATTTCAATTTTTATATAAAGATTATCTTTAACGTCTCTAATGTTTACATAAAGAGGACTTATTTTCTTTTTATATAAAGACTATCTTTAACTTCTCTAATTTTTACATGAAGGCTTATCTACTTTTCATATAAAGACTATCTTTAAAGTATCTATTTTTTACATAAACACTTATCTGTATTCACAAATTGTTCAACATACATTAATCTTATTCCTAAAACAGTCTTGGCATTATCGCGATCTAAAGAAATTCTTCTTATTCATTTTTCTCTATCATAATTTCGCATGCTAAAACAACATCTAAATTTCACTGACTAGATGTATACTTAATTATATTGACATTAATAGATAGAATTTTTTTTATTATTATTATTATTTGTTATGCACGAAACATTTTCTTTTCTTTTAAAGTTTCAGAAAATATTTTTTTATTAAAAGTAATACTAAAAATAAAATTGTACACAAAAATATTATGTTTGCTTACATAATGAAATAGAAATTTAATGACAGTAATCACACCGAAACTTACAAAGCAGCAGTTTCTTAACATGCAAGATTTAACTTTAATTATAAAAGTTTAATATTTAAATATAAAGACTTATCTTTTCAGGGTTACGTTCATTTCACGAAACCCTATTACTCCCGCTCCGTTGTCTGTCTGTCACAGAGCCATTCTCAAAAACTATGTAACATACAGAGTTGAAACTTTGTGTATATAGCATAATATTAGCTATAAAGAGCTCAAAATATTAAAATTTGAAAAATTTGTATTATTTTGATAAATAGAGATAAAAAACCAAAATTCTAACAGCCTTTTCCCATTAAATTTAAACATTTTTCGTTATAGCAGATGCCAAAAATTAAAAATCCACAAAGAAATTCTTTCTACAATAATTATTTTTCTATCAGACGATTTCCACGTGAAAAATGAAATAAAAAGCTTCACCAATTGAAAAAAAGATTAATATGAAATAAAATTGATTGACGTAATAAAACTGAAAGATTTCTCAATAATACAAGGAGTATGAGCATGTGCACAAAGCGGATTAATATCACGTCATTAGAGAATCAAAAATAAAATCTGACGTCATATCGGAAGTTTAACGGATTTTTCAAATGTTTTAGAATAATACAAAGCGAGTATTAATATGAGTAATAGAGAATAGTAAATAGATGAGTTTGAAGAACGTATTCAATCATGATAAAAACCCGATTATGGAAATATTCGCACATTTTAACATTTTGAAGGTGTACAACATGTTTAATTTTGAAATTAATTTTGTTTTTAAATATCGCATTTAGTTCACATGACAGATATTATTATTACAGAATATAATAGCGGGCTTTGCCCACTATCGGGCTGGTTTAGATATTAAAAAAAAAAAAAAAAAAAACGAGAAAAATAGACCGGTAAATTTTTACTTTATAAAAAACATGATTTTTTTTTTTGTTGCTAAAGGAAATTTATTTGGATTTATTAAAGAAAGGATATAGTGTTTTGAAAGGAATATTAAACGAAACCCTTTGAGCGATCTTCGATCACACTTACCCACTTGTTTTATAATGCGTTCCTTATATATTATCTTATTTCAAAAATTAAATTTGATCTTGAAATTCTGAAGACCAGTATGTGATTTCGTGTTTTCCATTCTTCTCTAGCTAGCTATAATTTTGAAAACTGAATAAGCAAGTTAATTTCATTGAATTGATTCTACTTGAGTGTACTAACAATTAATAGCAATTTAATTTTTTTATTTTATTTTATTTTATTTTATTTTATTTTATTTTATTTTATTTTGCGTTATACAAAACATTTATGAAATACAGAACGCAAAATTATTTGGTTTGTTTACGTATTTAATTAGAATTTTAGTGCTGGTAATCTGATCAGAACATTTTAAATTTGTAATTTCTTCTATTATAAGATTTGAATTTAACTTTACAGCTTTAACTTATAACTATGAAAACTTGATTTTATATATGAATTATTTCACTTCTATTCTCTAATTCCAGAAATTAGAAAATTAGTCAGCATTTTAAGCATCAAGTGAAGCTCTTCTTTTAAAATTCTCTTCTAGCTGTAATTTGATATATTAAAACATTAACTAAATTTCGTTGAATTGATTCTACTTAATTGTATTGATGATTATTAGATTTTTAATTTTTTTAATTTATTTTTGAGATATTCAAATAGTTATTTTAATTTTTTTAATTCCTAACACACACACACACACACACACACACACACACACACACACACACACATATATATATATATATATATATATAATGCAGTGAAATATCTTTTTGAATGCTAGTATAAAATCATGTATTTTTTAACATTAATTTATGTACATATAATAGCTGATCAGTTTATTGAAAAGTAAATAAAACTTTTTATTTTTTTTGTTATCTATATCACACATTGCCGAACATTTGACAAATTAAATACAAAAAAACAAAAAAATAAAAGATATATCTAAGGGAATTTAGTATTATTACATCGTTATAGCAAAAGGGACCCTTTTTTAATGTAATTCTGTAATTTATTAATTAAAAATTATTTAATATTTAAATTCTTTTGTTTTTTAATTCATAGAATGTAAAGGAATCTAAACACATTCCTTTTAAAAACTTTCAAACTTTGTTTTTTATGCTTGTTTTTAACATAGTGTTTGAATTTGTTTTCATTTTGGAATTTTGATGAATATTTTGAAAGATTAGGTCATCTGAGGTTTGCATAAACAAAACCGGATTTCATCATGATGTGAAATTTTTGTAACCGCAGACATTCAAAAATTTCTTTTTGGATATCTAATAGCTATATTTTAAAATATTTTTCTTTTTTCGTTTGATTGGTTATAGTCGACGATTTTTTAACTTTTTTTCAACAGCAAGGAAAGCTTGATTTATATACATATTATCTTTCTCTGAAAGTTAGATATCATCTTGACATTGTAGGGATCAAGAGAAGCTCTGCATTTTTCATTCTCTTCTAGATATAATTTCGCATATTAAAACAAACTAAATTGATTATATTTAATTATACTAACAATAATTATTTTTTTAATTTTTGCGTAAATACAAGATATGTTTTTATTATTATTTATTTATTTATTTATTTTACGTTTGTTTGTGACATAGCGTTTCGATTTGCTTTCATTTTGGATTCTTAATGAATATTTTGAAATTTTATTGATTAAAAATCATTTAATATTTAAATTCTTTCATTTTTCAATGTATCTAAATACATTATTTTTATTTATATATACATTTTTTATTTAAGTTTGTCTTTGACATAGTGTTTCGATTTCTTTTCATTTCGGATTCTTAATGAAAATTTTGACGGATTAGATCATCTGAGGTTTACATTACCGGATTTCACCATGATGTGAAATTTTTGCAACCGCAGATATTCCAAAATTTTAAATTTTCTTATGGATTTCTAACAGTTAATATATATCTTCTATTGTTAAAATGATTTTTTTTTTTCATTTGAATAGTCGTAGCCGACCATCTTTCAATTTTGTTTCAACAGAAAAGAACGTTTGATTTAGATACTTACTCTGAAAGTTAGATATCATCTTGACATTCTAGGGATCAAGCGATGCTCTTTATTTTTCACTCTCCTCTAGATATAATTTTGCATATTAAGACAACTAAATTGAATTGATTATATTTCATTATTTATTATTATTTGATTATATTTAATTATATAACAATTAAGAGAATTGTTAACCTTTTAATTTTTGTGATATACAAAATACGTTTATTTCCCTTCTCTATTTTCAGTTTACTATTGCAAATATTGTGTTTGAAACAAATTTTGCAGCAAAGCTAATTTAAAATTTGCTTTGCATCAGCAAAATATATTTTTAAAGATAACAAAATTAGTTTCAAAATCTTGACTTAATTATATGCTAGTGACTTCACTACATTTGTTAGACAAAGGAGAATCGAATAAATAATGCCATTTTTTTTTTCACGGATATTTAACAAGCATTCATTTTTAAAAGTATTATTGTTTTATACATATAATTTAAAAGAAAAAAATATATATATTTAACACAGCATGAATGCCAAAATAAGTAAAATCGTAGTTAAAGATCTTAAAATATTTTATTTACTCTGATTTTTAATTCCCAAAATTACTGTTTAATGCACAAATAACCAATATTTCGAAAAAATATATAAATAAATAAATAAATAAATAATCTTTTTACATATTTACCAGAATAAATGTTTAAAAAATAACATTATGTTATTATTGTTATTCAAACTAACAAGTTTAAAAAGTATTGATTTTACAGTTTATAAAGTACCATATAGTTTATAAAGTATTATATTTTTCTAGAAATGAATCAACAAAAATTACCTGTATTTATTATTGGATAAATATATTTACAATACAAAATACTGATATCGGAAAGTATTCGCATTTATACTAGAAATATTGATAACATGGGTATAATATTGTAGAAGTTTTGGGATTTTAATTGAACTTAGCAATTCATTTCAAACATTTCAACAATAATGGTAATAATAGATAATATTTCAAATTCCAATCCAATATTTTACCAACATTGACTAAGTATTTAAAAAATGTAAATGTTCCAAAATAAAATATCACAAACTTTTCCAAAAATTTAGCCAATAATGTGTCATATTATTACGAAGGATATAAGTTAGTAAAATGTGGAATTATTAAAATAGTAAATGTCAGTTTTACTCTGCTGAGTTTTTTTTTTTTTTTTTTTTTTTTTTTTTTTTTTTTTTTTTAACCATCTTTTAAAATTGGCTAATGTCACTAAAATACAGTTTTTAATTAACAAAATGCTTTAAATTTCTTCCCAAAATTTATACGATTTTTTCTTAAACTTTTGTTTATTTATATCACAATTATTTTTTTAATACTTGACTATTGGAATGATATTTTGACAGCTTCTGTTTAATAATAATGTTCTGCTTAAAAATGTTTTATTGACATATTATTACATAAAATGTTTTAAAATTGTGAACATTGGGATAGAAACCTATTAAAACTAATTAAACATTTCTAAAATATTTTGCAAATAACTTTTTAGTTAGTATAAAAAATATTACTGAACATTTTTAAATATAAGTATCAGGTTTTTTATTACGAAAATCATTCAGTTTGTTATACTAAATATTATAATTAATAAATATTTTTTTTTGCAAATAAACTTTAAATCAAAAAGAAAATAATAAAATATTTTATCTTAAAAACTATCAATATATTTTATTTTCTCAGATTTTTAATTTCCAGAATGCTAAATGCACAAATTCCAATATTTCATCAGAAAAAAATATTAATTTAAAATTCATAAAGTATTACATTGTTTTAGAACTGAATCAATGTTAAACTATTACTACACAGATATATTGTCTGCAATTTTTATAGAATATATTCACAATACAATATTGATATCGGAAAATATTCACATTTACATTAAAAATATTCATAACATTGGTATAATATTGTAGAAGTTTTGGTATTTTAATTGAACTTAGCAATTCCTTTCAAACATTTCAGCAATAATGGTAATAATAGAAAATATTTATCAACAATATTTCAAATGCCAAGCCAATATTTTACCAACATTGACTAAGTATTTAAAAAATGTAAATATTTCAAATACCAATCCAATATTTTAAACTGTTTTTAAAAAATTTCAAAGACAAAACTAAAAATAAAAATACAGTTCTTCAGCGAAGCTACATCATTCCGCTACGTGACCACAACATCCTGATTTTTCTTTCTCATCTTTATGTTCCCTGAACTTCCGTGAAGACGAACTAGAAAGGAGAAAAAAAAAGACAGATAGAAAGGAAAATTTAAAAAAAGATACTCGTTCCTACAAATACGGAAAAGAACAATAGAAGCATAGTTTGCAATGTGAAAATAAATCACATTTTGTGTCTTGTGAAATCATCCTATCTTTTTGAGCTCGCTGACGTGAGAAAGCGACAGAATATGTAATTTGGGTAAACGTCTTGAAAACAAACGAATACATTTTTGAACTCAAAGAAAGTGCTTAATAGAATCAAATTGGTCTATCATGCCTTTTAATTAATTTCATATTAAAAACGAAAGATATTTATATACTACGTTCAAAATATTTTATACATTTTAATAATATATAATTTTATTTTATTTTTTAAATGGAATGAATTAACTTACCTAGCATTTATTAAACGTTTAAATAATATGTAGTTAAAAAAAAAAATAAATAAATAAATAAAAACATCAATTAGCGTATGTTATGTTCAAAATATTTTATATATTTTGATAATATATAAGCTTTATAATTAATAAATATACAGCTATTAATATAAAATTTTGGTTCTTCTCCATTATCCCGTCGACCATTTTCCATAACAAAAAACTATCGCCAAACTGCAACGCCAAATAAAGAAATGGAAAAATGTTGCCATTGGAATATCAAAATAAATAAAATACAAGAATTTCGGAAAAGCCACACTCACCAAAGTGTCAACTATCATTAAGTTTGGAAAAAAAAAAAATAATAATAATATATTAATGAAAACAGAAAAAAAATAATCTTGGATATTTATTTATTTACATTATTTTCCTTAATTATCCCTCCTCGGCTGGTGAATAAAATGTTTGTGACGTCAGCTAAACTGATCTATTGCAGTAACAATGCATCGCAACATTTTTCTAATGTTTTTTGTCTTTCAATATCATGGCACTGAAGTTTAAGGACGCAATTGTTATTTTAATTAACGAAATAACTAATATCTCAGTAAAACATAATGAAAAATATAGGTAAATGTTGCATTAAAAATCACTTGATGGCTTAACAAACACGTGTAATGCGTCCTGAATGGGACTGCATTTTTGGCGTTAAATCCTATAGTTTGGCGATAGTGTTTTGTTATGAAATGTGGTCGACGGGATAGTGGAGAAGTACCAAAATTTCACATTAACTTTGCTTGTTTCTAGCACAAAATGCTAATTTTCAAACATAAAAATTAATCGCGAATGGTCAAAAGAAACTCATACAAATGGCATGTGTAGCAAATGCGTACTACTCTAATAGTATAGTCAACCCATTTGACGTCACTGTAATCTTACAAATGGTCACAGGAGTCACAGTCATTACAGTGAAGCAAAATGTGATGTTTTTTTATTCGTCTCATTATTATTCTCAAGTGACCATCATTTGATTAAGTCACTGTAAGTGTTGTTTTATGACGACCCACTTCGTGACGTTACAATGAAGTCTCCTTGTGACCTTCAATTGGAGACTCCACTAAGAAGTCACCATGATAGTTGCTTTGTAACTATTCCCCAAGTGGCTTCAAAATGAAGTCATTTTCTGGGTTGTAGTGGTGGATATGCTGTGGTATACGCCGTATAGCTTCGAGAATTTTTACAGAAGCTCCGTATACTCTCTGTAAAGCTATAGCGTACACTCTCTAGCGCAAACTCTTACCAGATGTTACCAGATGCCCATATGTGTAGCATAAACCCTTCGGGTTTACACAATTACTAGTCATCTGGTAACTTGTCATAAAACAGGTTACTTTGACTGCTCATGGTCTTTTCACAGTAGAGTTTCCAAACTCCTGTCACCTGAGAATCAACGTGTGACTTCATTGGGACGTCCTTTTGTGACACTTCACAATGCAGCAGTTATGTCGCAGTGGGGTTATTCAAATATGGTCACATGAGAGTCACAAGGTGACTTCATTGTACCGTCACCTATTGACTCCGCACAAAGCAACAGCTACGATAATTTTTAAGTAGCGAATGTGAAGTGATAGAAAAGACTCACGAAATGACGGTCACTTGAGAGTAATAATGAGACGAATGAAAGATGCCACATTTTTTTTTACCGCAGTGACGGCGACGCTTGTGATCATTTGTGATTTCAAGCAACACCGTTTTCGAGACGGTACTGTTTCAAAGTAACGACCCGTTGACTGGTTGTGCTGTTAGGGTAGTACTTATTTGCTACACCTGTTGTTTATATCACTTTCTTTTGACTACTCATAATTAACTTTTATGTTCGAAAATTAGCATTTTGTGTTTGTCCCTAAATTTATGGACACCAGTGTACTGTACAAACCCTATTAACATTTTTAAATTGTTTTAAAAATTTTCGAAAACAAGAAAGAAAATAAAAGCCAATTCTTGTCTGATCATCAGTCCGATTCGTGACCATAACATCCTGATTTTTCTTTCTTATGTTTACGTTCTCTGAAGTTCCGTGAAGATGGATTGAAAAAGGAAGATAGAAAAGGAAATTAAAAAAGATAATCGTTTCCTACAAATACGAAAAATAGCATTAAGCTAATAGTTTGCAATGTGAAAATTGTTATTTAGTTCGCTTGTAAAACTAGCAAATCTTTTCCCAGTTCGTTGACGTGAGAAATAGACAGAAAGTAGAATTTGCATAAACATCTGGAAAACGTTAGAATAAATTTTGACTTCAAAGAAATGTCAATAGCGTATATCATCAATACTAATATTATAAAGAAGTAACGTTTGTTCTTTTGTAGGAGATAATCTCTGGAATTACTGAGCCGATTAAAAAAAATAATGGTGGCAAAATGCTACTGACCATCTCTGCTCCAACATAGGCTCTATTTTATGCTGGTACAAGAACCTCCAAGGAGGTGCAGGAGCTAAAAACGTTCTAAAATTACAATTTCTGTAATATTGTTGGGGCTAGAAACTTGAAATTTAGTATGATGGTTACTTTTAAGATGTAAATACTCGCTATGAACGGTTTCAAAACAGTTCGAAATTTAAAAGGACGAAATGATGTGAAAACGCTCTAAAAACGTTCTAAGTTACGATTTATTTGGAACTTTTAGGGATAGAAACTTGCAATGTATAATAAAACTAGATTTCTTTTCCCCAAACAATCGAAAGACTTTACAAATTTAAATGCAATATATGAGTTGCAACGCAGCTAGTGTTAAATAAAATTGCTTAGAATTATAGAACAAATTTCATCTTTCAATTCTTTAATCATCTTCTTGTTAAAAGAAATAAAAGGTATTGTGTTAAGAAAAATATTTCGTTCAAAATATCTTATTAATTCTAATAATATAGATTACTATAGTAATCTATATTATTAGTGTATACACAAGAAATCATTTCTTATCGGTGCATTTTCAACACTTTCTGGCGTAATAACACGTTTGTTGTTGTTGCTGTTGCTGTTGTTGGTTTTTTTTGTTGTTATTGCCGAAAAAGGCAGGTAAGTCACAATTTCAAAGTATCATAACTTAGTAAGTTTTTGTCGTAAAAGAACGATGTTTTTTACTTATTAGAACATGAAGTATGTTTTTGTAACAATTACTTATAGAGCCCGGAGACAATATAAAAATCTAAATTATGCATCTTTTACAAAAATAACGATTTTGAATTAAGAGCCTTTTTTTGGGAGGGGGGGGGGGATAGGACGATTTCTAGTTTTACTTTTTCTAGTTAGTTTTTACTTTTCCATTTTGGTAGCAGATTTTTTATATATCCTATTAAAAATAAACAAATAAATAAAAATATTAAAATGCATGTGACAAATTTGAAAAGAACGCTCCCTATTTTTAATATTAGCATCCGAGTTTTTTCTCGTGGCTAGTGTACAGTGGCCTGATGTACAGTATGGGAGAAAAAAAGAGCCAACGATGAGGAGTCATTTTGTGCATAATTTCTAAGTGACTTGATAGAATTTCAGGAAATTTTGGCTGAAGGTATGAACTGTATTACATGCACAAAATAACGTATTATTATATTCATCACCTAAGAAATTTGGAAATTATGACTATTTTTATTAAAAACAAATTTTAAAATTTTAAGTTTTTTTTTTTTTCAACTATTTTTTTTTTTTTTTAGTGTAGATTATTTTAAACACACATTATATCTCTACTAAATTAAAATAAAAAATCTGGCTTAGTGCGACAGTTCAATTATGAGAAATTTTGCGCGCAAGGCATATAAGGTAAATTCATTTTTTTAAAAAGCATTACATTTCAAATTAAATTAAAAAATAAACTTTATACACATACAGACTATTTTTTCGAATATTAACTATTATATCAAATCTCTTTTAATGTGTGTTTAAAATTATATCTAAAAGTTAATTAGATATGGGGTTCCTGCAATTCATATTAGGGTCGCTTTTACATGTAATTAGTCAGTTTAAAGGCACTTGACCGATCAATGTCTGAAGATATATTAAAAATATTATGTAATAATAATATGAAATTTAGAAAAGTTTATTCATTCAAATTGATGTAATATATTTATAGCTCCTTTTGTTAAATATTTACAAGAATAATTTGATTAATTACATTAATACAAAAGATAACTGTTATGGAAATCTCGCAATTCTTATGAAAACAGACGGATTAAATAAATTATATATATATATATATATATATATATATATAACCATAAATGAAACATTATCATAACACCAACTTAAACAATGAAATAATAATTAAGTATGAAATAATTAGTTGACAATGAAAGATTCCCCAACACACTTAATATGGAAACAAAAACATATTAAAAGAATCAGAAATTAAATGAATGAAATGAAATGAAATTTGTGGAATTTAGACAGAATTATCAAGTCCCAAATGCCTAAATACCACACATAAAATGAAATGAGATATTTCATCATCATATTAGCCATACTTTGCTAAAAAATATGATTTTGGGACTACATCTCATAAACAATGAAGCAAACCAGTGATAAAATGAAAAATAAAATACAATATTAAAAAGGAAAGAAGCCATACTTATAATTTACAAAGAAAACATTTAATAGAGTCAGTAAGTATAAAATCCATAAAGATTAAAAAAGATACCTTTCACCTCAAGAACCAGCATGAAACTCAACCATGACTTGCGAATGAATTGAAAAAAAAAAAAAAAAAAAAATCATTACATGTTGCCAATTTTAGAAATATAAATTGCTTTACAATGATGCCAGAAATAATGTTAGAATATTATAGATTGTAAAGTAAACAGGAACATTAGTGCTGCCATCTATTGGTAAAAGTGAATATAATCTGAATCGAAAGTATTGGATGGAAATTAATGTTTAATAATTAAACCAAATTACTATCTTAAATGATACCAATTAGTTAAATAATAAATAAAAGAAATTAATTAATAAATAGAATATCGAATTACATTAATGTAATGGATGTATTAATGAATAATTCTATGTTATAAATAAGTATTAAGATGGAAAAATTAATTATTAAAGCAACTTAAAATAGTGCTGCCATCTATTGGTAAAAGTGAATAAAATCTGAATAGAAAGTAATGGATGGAAATTATTGTTTAATAATTAAACCAAATTACTATATTAATGATAGCCATTAGTTAAATAATAAATAAATGAAATTAATTAATAAATAGAATGTTGAATTACATAGAAGTAATGGATGTATAAATGAATAATTCTATGTTATAAATGAGTAGTAAGATGGAAAAATTAATAATTAAAGCAACATAAAAATATATGTACCATTAAATGACAAAAACGATTAAATAACTGTACCAAAAATGCAACATCAATTAAATTAAATTAAATTAAAATACTAAATAAATGAATTAAGATACACAGAATTTAAAATTAATGTTGATTAAATATTGAAATGAATTGGTCACAAATAATGTTCCATCATACAAAGTTAAATAAAATATAAACACTTAATAAAATTAAAACATATTATATTAACACTGTATAAAAGTAAACATTATATTAGAAGTAAATATGATATTGTCCACCATAGGTATCAATCCAAATCATTATATCAAATACATTCTTAATATTAATGAATATAAATTCATTTAAATTAATTAAATAGTGAATAAGTAAATCTAACTAAATTAATATACATATAGAAATATCACATCGCAGTCCATTATAAAATGTGTATTATCAAACAATTGTGTAAATCAAAATGCCCCCTTTTTATATATATATATTAATAATATAAATTAACCATACGTATTTTTCCATACAATTCCGCCACACACCTCCTCAATCCAACGTCTACCCACCCAACCGTCCTATAATAATATTTTTATTATTATTATTATTATTATTATTTTATAAGATTATATGATTTTTTTATACATTTTTTAAACGCATGTGTAAATTTGGTTGTAAAGATCAAATAAGAACTAACTATATATTAAGGAATATATGAATTTTTTTGGAAAACATATATATATATATATATTATGAAAGAAAAGCTATGCCTATGTAAATGGTTGGGAAAATAACCCCTTTCAAAAATATTTAGCTTCAATTGTAATCGTTGTGCTTTCGAAATGTGATCGAGCATCATATTTTGCATGAAAAGTAAAAGTTACTTTCATTAATAGACGGATTAAATAAATTTTATATGTCTTTTTTTTTTTTTATGAAAGAAAAGCTACGCCTATGTAAATAGTTGAGAAAATAACCACTTTCAAAAATATTTAGCTTCAATTGTATCGTTGTGTTTTCGAAATGTGATCGAGCATGATATTTTGTATGAAAAGTAAAATCTACCTTTATTAAAAGACGGATTAAATAAATTTTATATAATTTTTTTTTTATGAAAGAAGAGCTACGCCTATGTAAATGGTTGAGAAAATAACCACTTTCAAAAATATTTAGCTTCAATTGTATCGTTGTGTTTTCGAAATGTGATCGAGCATGATATTTTGTATGAAAAGTAAAATCTACCTTTATTAAAAGACGGATTAAATAAATTTTATATAATTTTTTTTTATGAAAGAAGAGCTACGCCTATGTAAATGGTTGAGAAAATAACCACTTTAAAAAATATTTAGCTTTAATTGTAATTTTGTGCTTTTGAAATGTGATCGAGCATAATACTTTGTATGAAAAGTAAAATCTACCTTTATTAAAAGAGGGATTAAATAAATTTTATATTAAAATTTTTAATGGTACTTAAAAGTACCATCGGAGAATAAAAGACTAACTCATACTTTACGTGTTTTGAAGAAAATTTGTATTAAGAGTTAATGTAATAAATAAATATAGGGCTTCCTATTGAGATTTCTAAAGTTCGTATAAAAATAAATATGTATACGGGTCCATCAAGAAAATTTCATTATAACAGAATTGTAGAGTCGCGTTTTCTCTCAGCTTCAACTACGGCTGAACACTGTATTTTTTAAGACCTTAATAAAGGGACCGGGAGGGATACTATGCTCCACCGACCTTGTTTCCTTGTCTGAGCAGTCCCTCTTAGACAATCAAATCAAATCGAATCCTAAACAAGGAACTTTGATGCAAATAGTTTTATTTTCCGTCTTTACTAAATTATTTGTAACTAAATTATTGCATTTGACGCCAACAAAATTATTCCCGGTCGTCAAATTTTATGCCTGAGCTTTCTTTAACACTTATTTTTGTTTAACTATAAAAGCTCCAAATCGTACTTCAGTTTTTTTGTCTCCTGCATATTACCTGAAAACTTTTTTTTTTTTTGTTACCTAACTTTATTAAAATTAATGGGTTTCATCTTTGCAATCTATATACAGTCAAACATTGTTAGCATTAACACGAATTAATAAGGATGTTCCAAGAGATAAGATGGTACTATTATTTTAATGGTTAACACAAAATAAGAATAATAATAATAAAATTGTGGTACTTTTGGTTTCATGTTAACAAAATTTGACTGCAATTAAATTATGTTTTTTTTTCTTTTTTAACTAAATTCAAGTGTAACTATCAACATTTGATAAAATTTTGTTTGTGACTTGCTAGAAAGTTATCCAGTTTTAATTTTGTTTTATATGATTAAGTTCATTTTTATACTAATTTCTAAATATAGTAATAATTAAAAATGATTTATATCAGTTTTACAGTTGCTCCAATTATTATAAACTTGTAGATTAAGAACTTCGATAATTTTAAACAAAAACAAAATATTCACGCTTTTCTATAACGTAGTATATAATGTTACGTTAAAGATGAATTTTAGAAATTTTAATTTGACGCATAAGACATTTACAGTAGGTGTCATTTGACACTTACCTTTCATTTCCCAATTTCTATCACTGATCCCTATATACCTAATACCAATCCGAATTACCTTGGTGATATAGTCATTTCTTCAATATAGCACTTTGTACAGTTCACCTAAATATCTTTTTTTTTTTTTTTTTTTTTCCCTATTATCTATAAATTGTGAGAAAATACGAGTCATGCTGCGTGTGAATCAAACCGTTTAAGTTGCCATAAAAAGACAATAGATTCAGCTCTTTCAAGGTTTAAATTACCATTACTTCTAAGCTATAAATAAATTCAGCTGTAAATAAACTCAACTATAAATTATTAGCACTGTTGTGGAAACCTACAATGGAAAAGATTGCAAGAAGTGATAAGTCATACTTTAAATCTTTTTTCTTAAAAAAATGACCTTTCAATATTTTCTATCTTTTTGCATTAAAAATTTTGGCAATAAAAGGTGTTTTGATTTTTAATAATTAATAAATTTCGTAAATTTCTAGCTTAACAAGAACTTTGATTAGTTATTATTTCAGTAATATTCCGGAACTTAGAAGTTTTCTTAATCAATTAAATTACTAATTAAACTAATGAAATTCTTAATTATATTAGGAGCAGAATAATAGGCGATATTTGTCACACTATAAAATATGGAATCTAGATCATGGTTAAATTTTTTCATATCGCATTTTTTCATCGCATTCTCATGTAAACTTAATAAAATTCTTTCTATACACCAGTTGTTATATCACATATTGACATTATGACATCAGTACATCACATTAGACATTCTGATGTAATCTTAAGAAAATTCTTTCAATAAACGCCAGTTATGTACCCCCTTGAATCCCAAATTTGTATCTCTATATCACATATTTTATCGTCAAGAAATACTGTGATGATAAAAATATAAACAACTAAATCTCCGTGAGAAAATTTCAAAAGAGACCATCAACTCAATATTTTCCACAATATTACAACTTTTGCTTTTGCTTTTCTTTTATCAAAAGTTTTTTTTTTTTTTTTTGAAAGAAAGTGATTTTGTATAACTTATATTATATACATTTTAAGAAAATTCTTCGATAGATGCAATTTTAGCTGGCGATACAATGTCAAAATTCCTCTGCACATGCTTATTACACGAAACGTATTTTCGTCGCGTAGGCCAGAACCCTCGGGATATATTCTTCTTCATAGTTCGTTGAGTTGAGTTATCTATTAGCTGCACCTAAAGAATCCCACCACGAAAATAGCCACCGGCTATTCTCAAAATATCATAAGTTGTGCAGTTATTTATCTTTTTTGCGTGTTGCTTGCAGACTTCTTTTCAAGTGTAGTGTTCTGGAACCATTACTCCGTGAGATCAAGTTCAAAGTGATGCAATGGGCGTTAAAAGATGTCATTTTGTGATGCTATTTAAGTAAACATCTTCCTTTGTTGTGTAATAATTTAATGGTCTCGTAGCGTGAGTTTTATTAGGAATACGTAAAGATTGTTTGGATTAATAACAAAAACGAAAAATCATGCATGAAACATAGTTTATAAAGCACTTTCCAACACACCCAGGAAACTGTAACGAAACTTCACCGTTAATAAGGTGAAAGAAGATATGTAAGTAAACAGTTTGAAAAACATATAACACATTTAAACATCCAGTCTTAGCAATTTTCTTCCATAGTCAAAAGAGTAGTTGAATTATTTTGTGCAGCTCTGTATATTCATCTACAGATTTGCATATATACTGCGTAGCAGATAACAATTAGTTCAGTTAGAAAATTCAGTTTTTGCAAATTTCGCCAATAGGTGAAAATGCACTAAAATTCTTTTGTACAGCCCTGTATATTATCTAAAAACTTTTATACACACCATATATTAAGCTAAAATTTAATTCAAGTAAAAACCGCATAACGCAACTTAAAGCGCACTTCCAGTGATTACCAACCATAAACGGCCATGTAACTTGTTCTTTGCTAAGCCCTGTATATGAATTTAGATATATTCTACTAACATCTATTAGAATACTAAATATAGTTCAGCCGTAAAATGCATAACACAATTAAAAACTACCCTTAAGCAATCACTCCCATAGTCAGTAATACGTACGAATTCCTTTGTGTAGTATGATCAACAAAATTTATACGCACCATGTATACTATGCAAAAATTTAGTTTAAATTAAAAACGCAAATCAAAGTTTAAAATGCACTTCCAGCATAAAATTATTTTATGTGCCCCTGTAAATGAACGATAAATGGACTGCATACCACACTTTTCAGCGAAAAAACAAACTTATAATGCATCTCGGAAATACATAGAAATTTCATTATCTTTGAAATACTGCTCCATCATTGTACACTGCAAATGATGTTCCCTGTAGACTACAAGAGAAGCGTTCGATTGTAATTTATAAAATTTGACTAAAATTCATAATATTATTAAATATTTCTGAGTATTTATATAGGCTGTTAAGAATATCATTTATACATTTATGTAACCCCCCCCCCCCCCCATATTTCGAAACACTGGAGTCAGCATTGTTTTATTTTTCAAAATAAAAAAATTAGAAAAGTTAAAGTTTCTTTTTTTATATAAAATTAATTTAATTTACTCTTTCGGAAACATAAAATCTTAAAAACAAACATTAATACTATTACACCACAATAGATTTCTAAGTAAGGTGATAATTTTTATTACACTTTCAAAAATTAATTTCATTTTTGAAATTTTTAATCCTATTGTGAGTTATTTTAATTTAAAGTCCTAAAAATTTATTTTATTATTTTTAAATTCGTTATAATACAAAGACATAAATCAACAAAAATATTTACGCATAATTACACTCTAGTTATGCAAATTTTCTAAAAATTTTGTATTATGTAGTAAATATTTAGTATACTTATGTTGTTTACAAATGTCTTGCGTATAAGCTAAAGTAATCCTTGTAAAATTACGTTGTTTTTGTTTCCTGAAAAGCCCTAAAAAATACGCTTGAAAATATTTATTTTGCCCGTGGTTCGTTTACAGATATAACAAGTTGGAAATTGTACGTTAAACGTGACAAATGAGGTGCGTTCGTACTATAACTAGTTTTACAATGTAAAAAAAAATCATCGTTATTATTTCAGTGAAATGAATTGTATCGTTTGTTATGAGCGAAATGACCATACCTTTTTTTTTCTTATTACTTATGCCACGTTTAGATATGCTAATTTTTTTTTCGACACCGGACAGCGCTGCAAAATTCACCATGGAGATCTTACTTAGCGAATGATTTACCTCCATAGTTTTTAATATTTCTATGATACACGATGAACGAATCTCTTGTGTTTATTTAGTTTAATGGATTGAGATATTCGGCTGTTAACCTAATTTCCACAGAAGTTATCTCAAAATCTATACATTTTTGAATGTAACTCATCTTTCAAGCAAACAATCTTTTTGAACGATCTTTATAAAAATGTAACTTTTATGCAATTTTATCCGAAAAAATAATTTTGGATAAAAATGGCCGCCTGTGGCATATGAAAAAATAAGTGGTTATCTCGTATTTGTTTTATTCAGTCACATGACTTGCGCTTTTATTATACAGATTACGTATGATAGGATTTAATAGAATAAAGAAAACTTTTATTAATATC
Source organism: Maratus michaelseni (assembly GCA_963931845.1). Taxonomy (NCBI): domain Eukaryota; kingdom Metazoa; phylum Arthropoda; class Arachnida; order Araneae; family Salticidae; genus Maratus; species Maratus michaelseni. Next base: position 189,378,053 of record OZ007598.1, on the reverse strand, counting down.
TTTTTAAGTTTTGATTCAATTTTCATAAAATTTGAAATGACTCGTCAAAATTCTGCAACGATTATATATATTCAATTTCAAACCATTCGGTTGGGTAGTTTTTGCGCTATTATACGCAGACGGACAGACAGACGGACGGACCAGACGACGACCACAGGTGCTGCGTATTTACATAATTACATACGCAATTAATGAAAGAGAAAAATAAGGCAGTAGTTCTTTAAATAATTAAACTAAATTTTTTCAACCATTGTTTTAAAGCTGTTACGCTTTATTATTTAACTGATTGAAGATAATCTCTTTTTGAATTACTGGTAACCAACTATGACAAAATGTAAGTTAAGCCTAAAAAAATTCTAATAGCTATCCTTAAAAGATCAATCCATCTTCCGAAAAAGCCATTGACCATGAAAAAAATATCATTATTTACTTTAAACATTCTTGTACGAGACTTTAAATTACTACCTTTGGAATAAGTGTTAAATTCTATGAGAGTTTTACAAGCATTAAGGAATGCAACTCTTTAATTAAGAGAATTGCCGATGAAGAACGTTAAGAACTTCTTTAAGAAAATTGTTTGTCTGTGACTTCCTCCCTGTCTCCAAAATGTTTCTGAGTCGAAAAATGTAGGATTTTTAACTATGCTTGATGTAACAAAAGAAATAATATATATCGGATAGAAAAAAAATTTAAAGTTCATGTCTAAGAATTTTCTTGGTCTGCAATTTTATTTCAAATAAATAAAAACACGAAAGAAAAATCATGCATCAAGCATGCATTATGAAACACTTTCCAAAACATTCAGAATACTGTAACGAAACTTCCCCATTTAGTAAAGTGAAAGAAGATATCTAAGTGAACAAATTCCGTTCAGGCGAAGACGCCTACCAAATGGCTTAAGCTCAACAATGCTCGCACTATCTAAGTAAACTATATAGAAACTAAAATTCATAAAGATACAAATAAATGTAAATATATTGCTTGAAGGTGCGTAAAAACATACATAAAAACATTTAAAAGCACATTAAAGTCCTTTTAAAATCAAAATGTTTTCAACAGAACTTACTCGATCATCATCAGTGAAAAACTAATAGTTAAGTTGAGTTGTTGTCTCTTCGCGTCTTCTAGCTTGCAAGAAACAAACCATTTTACTTCAAGGGTGTGGAATATAAGGTGGGATGGGAAAGGTCATTCAACATTTAAAAAACAAGTACAGGTTAATCAATCATGTATTAATTCATTCCAGACTGCGTGGATATCATATGATAATACATCGTTACAGACTATTTCTTTTTTAGATATTATTTCCAGAGACTCTCTTATGATAGATTCCTGGTGATTACTCGTGCGGAATATAATTTTGGATCCATTTTTAACCTTTTATTGCATATAGAAACACATAACACACTTAAAAATCTAATTTCAAAAATTACCGTCCATAGTCGGAAAAGTATTCAAATTCTTTTGTGCAGCCCTGTATATGAGTTATAATCGATTTGTATATATACTACATAGTATGCTGAAATTTATCTCAGTAAGGAAACGCATAGCACAGGTGAAAATTCCCCTTCAGCAAGTGCCTTCAATAAACGGAAATGTACTCAAGATAATTTGTGCAGCCCTGTAAATGATCTATAATAGATTTTTATATATACTACATAGCATGCTAAAAATTAGTTCATTAAGGGAACGCATAACATAGTTTAAAATCCAACCTTCACCAAGTCCCGTCAATAAACGGAAATGGACTCGATATATTTTGCGCAGCCCTGTACCTGTAACAATTTACCCCATATAATTTACACATATCAGTTAAAACGCAAAAAAATAACTAAATTTAAAAACTCATACCACAACTGAAAACGCACCTCCAGTAATTATCGCGATAAAGGCAATGCACATCATACTATAGAACAAGTATCTTGTTGTAAACTTCAGTAATGTATATCAATTTCCTTATATTTCAAATAACGTAACATAATTAAAATACGTTGCAAACAGTTTTTTCCCGTAAACCATTATGTAACCGAGTAATTTTGTGTAGCCCTGTAAATGAATGATAAATACTTTACATTCCGTATTCTACCAAAAGCATGTTTTAGTGCACCTTGCAAAATTAAATCAATTTCAATATGTTTGTAATAGTGCAATATGTTAAAATGCACCACAAACGATATTTACCCATAGACCATGATATAACGAAATTCTTTGAGTTTTCCTGTAAACTAATTATGATTGCAACACGCGCATTCGATAGTAAGCATTTTTGTAGTGCACTTCAGCGATGTATATCAATTTCAATATTTTTGAAATAGTGCAACATCATTAAAATACACGGCAAAGGATTTTCCCCCATAGTCCATAATGTAATGACATTCTTTTGAGTGCTCCTGTACACGAAGTATAAATGATACCCACTTAATTTTCAATACCGAACATGCTATAGTATACCTCAATAACATATATCAATTGCATGGCAGTCCTACTATATTTATGGGAGTTAGAGCATGGAGAGATGGCCTTTCAACTATGTTGAAAAGTGTTTAAAATAATAAAGAGATTAAATAAATAATAAGATGCTTGACATGAAAATTTGAGTGGCAATTAAGATTACTAGAGCACTCAAGTTCATTTACTAGAACCTGATTACTAGAAAGTCAGCTTTACTTTTTTAAATCTTTCAATTTTATGTATACATTCACCATCGGATGTCTAAGTTTGCAGCTTATTTATTTTTAAAGTATGAAATCAATTTAAAATTAATTATTTTTTTTAAATTAGACTCTTAAAAACTGATTTTAACACTTTCCAACATAGTTGAAAAGTGTTTTAGGACTTCCATTTCTTTAACTGTCTGTCTGTCTGTGTTCTAACTCGCGTAAATATATATGCATGAATTATATTTACGCAACACAGACTTAAACAAACTGAAGTCATAAACACTTTTCAACTATGTTCGAAAGTGCATTTTCTTAAATTTGGGGAGAAATTATAGAGATTTTCCAAGGTTCCTACAGATCAGGGAATTTCCCTGACTTTATGTCAGAAAAATACCAGTATTTTCTAATAGAAAATTCGACTTATGTTATGTAATCGCGCAATTGCACAAGGCGAATTTTTCTCTAAGTAAATACTTGTGTTTGTCTGACTCACAGACACAAAATTTACAGACACAAGAATAATTATATCCACGCCTGGAAAACATTAAAAAAAACGGTCAGGAACATTCTTTTTAAAAAACCGGAAAATCAACGTGTGATTAACCTCTAAATGATAAGTCGTCTCAAAATAAGCGATATCATGAAAGCAAATTACTTTTTAAGAATAATTTGTAATAAAAATGTAATAGAAAAGAAAATAATGAAAAAAATCACAAAAGAAATGTAAATAATATTCGAGATATAATGCCTTTTTTATATTCTACTTGAATATCGTGCAGGTGTAAACGTCATGATTGTAGATACAAATGTAAAATATATGTAGCTATAATTAATTCATTGATGCTCACTTTTAAATATTACTTTCATGCAATATCCTCAGTTGTGACATGCCAAAACAGTTCATTACCAGAACTTTTTTAACAGTAGCTATCATTTTCTAGAAATAGTTTTAGAATGTACCTTTGAATTGAATAAAAGTTTCATTGCCAGACACAAGGAGAACTGGAAATCAGAGAAACTTGAGGAAATCATATTAGTGTTAAAATCTCAGGAAAAGCTATAGAAGAAGGTCTATAATTTCCCCTAAAATTTAAAAAACTGTTCTCTTACCATGGGAAAAAACATTCCATGGTTTGTTTAAAAGTTCAAAATTGCTTTAAAAGTTCATATTAGTCTGATATCACTGGTATTCTTCATGCTTCATCGTTTATTGTTAATATGAATTCTGAAAAATGACCCAGGGAATATATAATTTAACATGTTGGAAATTGTACGTTAAACGTGACAAATGAGGTGCGTTCGTTTCGTGCTATAACTAATTTTAGAACGTAAAAAAAAAAAATCATCGTTATTATTTCAGTGAAATAAATTATATCGTTTGCTATGAACGAAATGAGGAAGCCTTTAAAAAAAAAAAAAAAAAAAAAAAAAATTATTATTACGTATGCCATGTTTACAGATGCGAATTTCTTTTCGGATACTAGGCAGCACTCTAAAATTCACCATGGAGATCGTGCTTTGCGAATGATTACCTCCATGGTTTAATATTTCTATGACTCACAATGAATGAATCTTTTGTTTATTTACTGTAATGGATTGAGATATTCGGTTGTTGACCTAATTTTCACTCTGAAGTTATCTCAGAATCTATACATTTTTTAATGTAGCTCATCTCTCAAGCAAACAATTTTTTTGAACGATCTTTCTAAAAATGTAACTTTTATGCAATTTTATTCGAAAAAATAATTTCTAATAAAAATGGCCGCTCGGCATATGGAAAAAGATGTGGATAGCCCGTATTTGTTTTCCTCAGTCACATGACTTGCGCTTTTATTATATAGTTTACGTATGATAGGATTTAATAGAATGAAGAAAACTTTTATTAATATTTTAAGTTTTGATTCGATTTTCATAAAATTTGAAATGACTCGACAACATTCTGCAACGATTATATATATTAAATTTCAAACTATTCGATTGGGTAGTTTTCGTGCTGTTAAGTGCAGGCAGACGGGCGGACCAGACGACGACTATAGGTGCTACGTATTTATAATAATTAGGAACGTACCTAAAAACGTCTCAGGGAGAACTTAGAAATCAAGAAAAACTCTGGGAAAGTAGACTGGTGTTAAAATGGCAGGAAAAGCTCGGGAAAGATATTTCTTAATTCCTCCCGAAACATGGGGAAAATGTTCAGTTAACCTGAAAAAATATATATATATCGTCAGTTGTAAAAGTTGATATTATAGTCAGCAATCATGATATTCTCCGTCAACGCTTCGCTATTGGTTGTTGATATGGAAAATTTACTGATCCTGAAAATTAACTCATGAAAAATTCAGGGAATGCTTACCTTGTAAATTAGCATGAACCTGGTTGCACTCTCAATATTATTAAAATTTAAAGTTTCAGTATAAACCGACGAACCGATTGAACTGAGTTATAAATTGTTTTTATCCACGATTAGAAAACATTTAAAACACGGACAGTTGCATTCATGTTTAAAAGCCGGAAAATCAACGTGTGATTAACCCCTAAATGAGAAGTCGTCTCAAAACAAACGATATCATGAAAACATATTACTTTTTAAGACTAATTTACTTGTAATTTTGTAATTAATAAAAGGGAATGGAAAAGAAAATAATGAAAAAAATCGCAAACGAAATGTTACTAATTCGAAATATAATGCCTTCTTTATATCATGTTTCATTATTGTGTATATAGGTGTGAACGTAATGAATGTAAATACAAACGTAAAAATATTCGTAACCGTAATCAATTCATTGATGATCACTTTTAAAGTATACTTTCACACAATATCATAATTTGTGGCATGCCAAAACTCTTCATACTAGAACTTTTTTATACTTATAGATATCATTTTAGAATGTACCTCAGAATTGAATAAAAGTTACATTGTTCATACGCCTCAATGAGATCAGAGAAACTCAGATAAATCATATTAGCGTTAAAATATCAAAAAAACCTAAAGGAAGAAGTCTATAATTCCCCCTAAAACTGGAAACTGTTCAGTTACCAGGAAAAAATCATCTGGTTTATTTTAAAAGTTCATATTAGTCTGCGATCGCCGCTATTTTCCATGCTTCATCCTTGATTTTGATTATGGATCCTGAAAAATTAACTCGGAGAAAACTCAGGGAATATTTTGTTTGAAAATGCCTCCTGGGAAAACCTGAAAATCAGGTAAAACTCAGGGAAAGCATACTGGTGTTAAAATATCAGTAAAACCACAGGGAAAATATTTCTTAATTCCCTGCCAAACCCTGGAAAAATGTTCAATTATCCTGAAAAAAATAATGGACAATTTTAAAAGTTAATATTAGTCTGCCATTACTACTATTCTCGACATTTCGTCATTGATTGCTGATATGGAAAAATTACTAATCTTGGAAATTAACTCAGGAAAAATTCAGGGAATGTTTAGCTTGTAAATGAGCATAAACCTGGTTAAACTCTCAATATTATTAAAAATTAAAACCAACGAACCGATTGAACAGAAGCTATAAATTGTTTTTCTCCACGCTTAGAAAACGTTAAAAACACGGACAGTCGCATTCACGTTTAAAAGCCGGAAAATCAACGTGTGATTAACCTCTAAATGAGAATTCGTCTCAAAATAAACGCTATCATGAAAGCAAATTACTTTTTAAGAATAATTTTCTTGTAATTTTGTAAGTAAAAAAAAAAAAGGGAATGTAAAAGAAAATAATGAAAAAAATATCTCAAACGAAATGTAAATAATTCGAGATTCAAGATGTAATACCTTCTTTACATTCTGCTTGATTATCGTGTTTGCAGATGCAGACATAATGAATGTAGATACAAGCAAATAAAAAAAAGAATACACTGGTTAATTTTAAAAGTTAATATTAGTCAGCAATACTGATCCTGAAAAACTAACTAAGGGAAAAATCGGGGAATGTTTAGTTTGGAAATGACACATGAATCCGATTGCACTCTCAGTACTATTAAAAATTTAAATTTCAGTAAACCCACGAATAGATTGAACTGAAGCTATATAATTTACTTTTATCCACGCCCTGGAAAATATTAAAAACACGGACAGTCGCAATCACGTTTAAAAGCCGGAAAATCTACGTGTGATTAACCTCTAAATGAGAATTCTCAAAATAAACGCTATCATGAAAGCAAATTACTTTTTAAGAATAATTTACTTGTAAATTTGTAAAAAAAAAAGGGGGAATGTAAAAGAAAATAATGAAAAAAAATCTCAAACGAAATGTAAATAATTCGAGATTCGAGATGTAATACCTTCTTTACATTCTGCTTGATTGTCGTGTATGGAGATATAGACATAATGAATGTAGATACAAGCAAAAAAGAATTACGTTGCCGTAAGCGATGGCAAGAAAAAGACATTGTCAGTAAGTACTATGCTGCAAAGTTATTTTGTTCCGGTGTCATAGCAGACAACTGATATACTTTTATTGCTACTCTTGATGGATATGGAAAAAGGAGAATGATTTCAATTTCTTTATGTCACAAACAAATGAAAAAAAAAGGCCTTTTCAATATTTTTTTATCACTTAAGAAAATATTTCTTAATTCCCTGCCAAACCCTGGAAAAATATTCAATTATCCTGAAAAAAATAATGGACAATTTTAAAAGTTAATATTAGTCTGCCATTACTACTATTCTCCTTCGACATTTCGTCATTGATTGCTGATATGGAAAAATTAATAATCCTGGAAATTAACTCAGGAAAAATTCAGGGAATGATTAGCTTGTAAATGAGCATAAACCTGGTTGCACTCTCAATACTATTAAAAATTAAAACCGACGAACCGATTGAACTGAAGCTATAAATTGTTTTTCTCCACGCTTAGAAAACATTTTAAAAACATGGACAGTCACATTCACGTTTAAAAGCCGGAAAATCAACGTGTGATTAACCTCTAAATGAGAATTCGTCTCAAAATAAACGCTATCATGAAAGCAAATTACTTTTTAAGAATAATTTACTTGTAATTTTATAATTTAAAAAAAAAAGGAATGTAAAAGAAAATAATGAAAAAAATCTCAAACGAAACGTAAATAATTCGAGATTCGAGATGTAATACCTTCTTTACATTCTGCTTGATTGTCGTGTATGGAAATGTAGACATAATGAATGTAGATACAAGCAAAAAAGAATTACGCAGCCGTAAGCGATGACAAGAAAAAAAAGACATTGTCAGTAAGTATACTATGCTGCAAAGTTATTTTGTTCCGGTGTCATAGCAGACAACTGATATACTTTTATTGCTACTCTTGATGGATATGGAAAAAAGAACATGATTTCCATTTCTTTATGTTACGAACAAATGGAAAGAAATTCATTTCCAATATTTTTAATCACTTTTTAATGTAGTGCTTTTATTCTCTCATTTATCATATGCATTTGTCTGGATATCTCTTTATGTTCGGTTATTAACTTCATAAATACAAAACTTTGGAAAATAGCGGTTGTTGTTTTTTAACACTTTCCAGCATAGTTGAAAAGTTTTATGAATTCGTTTGTCTGGCTGTCTGCCCGTGCTCTAACTCGTGTAAATATTGTAGCGCAGGTTTTCATTAACTAGCAAAGTACTGGATTTATCAATCATTAAATTAATAGAATTAAGGTAAGTAAGCATACCACTCGCCTTTTATTCGCAATCCATTTGTTGCTAATCATCTATGGTCGCTGTCACTAACCCTTGGTAATTTTGTTCACAGTATATTGTATTGTATCCATGCGATTTATTTAGCTGCTAAAAACACGTATGATTTCTTACGTTAATATTTCTATTGGATTAAAACATGCCACCACTTAAAGTTTTAAGAAAACTTATATTAATGTTAAATTAGATTTAGATTATAAGAATAATATAGTACATTATTCGGGGCGTTAAAACATAGCTCCTTTTAGTATAAGTTACATTTTGTTATCTGAATAATATACTTTAAAGTTCTAATAAGAAAAGAAAGTGAAAGTCATTTAGTTCATAAAATCCAGTTACGTCAGAGTTCATTACATGATTATTGCTTCGGCCGAGGAAATCGTATTTCCCAGGTGGATTTGTGTAATTACTGCTGGATAGCAGGTTCCCGTGGTAACACTGTTGATTGATATCATAAGTTCTTTCTTAATGCTTTTATTAGGATGGATAATATTATGAGATGAATCCCGCTTTCTAAGATTACTTGATAATGGGTAATTTCAATGATATACTCGGATTGCCATGTAATTAATATATGTTATTGAAGTTTACCATGATATGTTCGGTATGAAAAATGATGTGTGTACCATTTAGGGTTTGTTGACGGGGACTCTTCAAAGTATTCCGTTACATTATACGGTCAATGGGGAAAAAAACATTTTCAGTGCATTTTAATGATGTTACATTTTTTCAAACGTAATAAAATAGATATGCATCACTGAGGTAGACGACAATGTGTTTTCTATATAGCACAGAATAAGTAGCAATTATAATTCGTTTACATGGACACTCAAAAGTATTCTGTTGCATTACGGTCAATGGGGATAAAACGTTTTCAGTGTATTTTAAAGGTGTAAGACTGTTTCAAACATAATGAAATTGATATGCATCACTGAGGTGGATGGTAAAATGCTTTCTATAGATTATAGAGTAGGTAGTAATTATAATTCGTTTACGGGGACGCGCACAAGAATTTCATTACATTATGACCTATGGTTAAAATCGTTTGCGATGTATTTTAATGATGTTACATTATATCAATGTAATTGAAATACATTTCTGAGGTGTCTTACAGAATATTTTCTATAGATTATTGAGTATGTAGAATTTATATTTTATTTACACAGACACTCAAAAGTATTCTGTTACGTTACGGTTAATGGGGAAAACGTTTTCAGTGCATTTTAATGATGTTACATTATTTTAAACATAATAAAATTAATATGCATCACTGAGGTGGACAACAATATATTTCCAATAGAGTATAGAGTAAGTAGTAATTATAGTTCGTTTACAGAGACGCGCAAAAGCATACCATTACATTATGATCTATGGGTAACAATCGTTTGCTATGTATTTTAATGATGTTACATTATATCAATGAAATTGAAATACATTACCTATACATTACACATACAGCATATTTTCTATAGATTATTGAGTAAGTAGAATTTATCTTTTATTTACACTGACACTGAAAATAATTCGGTTACAAGACTGACTATAAGTCATAACTGCTGGAATGTGCGCTTTCAGCTCTTATATACATTTTGAACCTTAACTAATTATTATTGTATAAGGTGATCATATACAAGGGATACACGAAAGAACTTGCTCACATTAGAGACTATGAACAGCATTCCCTAAAAATAAATTTCTAATGCGTTTTTTTTTTTGTTGTTATTTAAAGGTGTTGGTGTTTGTTTGTTTGTTTGTTTGTTTTTCATGTTTATTTAGATATCTTATTTAATTATATGAACAAAACTAAAATTTCTTAACAATATTCTAATACTGTTGGAAAGTGTTTCATAATCTATGCCGTAATGCATGGCTTTTCGTTCTCTCTCTCTCTCTCTCTTTTTTCTTTTTTTTTTCTTTTTTTTTTCTTTCTTTTCTTTTCTTTTTTCTTTTTCTTTTCTTTTCTTTTCTTTTTCTTTTGTCTCTTATTAACCAGTTTTCTCCCTAACGTGTTAAAAATGGTGTTTGCACAATTTCGCACAAAGATGCTGGTCATTTAGAAAATGGACTATTGAATACATTTTCTACTGCTTTTTTTTCATCTATAAAAGGTTTTTTGTTGCTCTTTAAATGTTTTCACATTTGTTCCGCATAAAAATTATTCCCAGAATGGCCTTTATTCAGGAAGTAATCAAAGGGCGTAACTTTAGAGAGACATCGTTATCCTCACGAAATCAATTTTAAAATGATTTACTTATTTATTTTATGTTCTCTTTTCTTTCAAAATTGAGTATGCTTGTCCTAAAGTAACTTTTTACGTATCGCTCTTTTGTAGCTCTTTTATTCATTCTTCCGATAAAAGCCTAAATGAAATATTGGACGATGTTTGTTTAGATTTAAATCTTACAAAACGGTTTCTTTTGTTATTTTAGATGGAAATTAACATTTTGAATAAAATTATTTTAAGGTATTTTTCGGTCAGTCTGGCGCAGATGATAAATCGCCAAATATTCTTTGTAGTTACAACTGTATACGAGTTGCAACAACAATGAAGTTGTAGTTGATGATTCGCCAAACCACACTCTCTTAAATAGCCCAACTGACTGTAAAACTGCAACAATGAAATATTTTAAATAATAAATAGTTGAAGATAATATATAAATAACAAATAAAGAGCCATTGTCATTCGTTACCGCGGGTACAAAATTTGAGGGGAGTTACAGCTCACTAAAAGAAACATTTTTTGTATAGGAAAGCTGTCTCGCGATTCACTGATTCAGTCATAATACAGAGTGTCTCACTGGGAGTCGAACCCAAGCTTCCGTTCACAATTTAACATGAAGATATTTTATCGATAACTTAAACAGACTTACTTTACTTTCTGTGAAAAGTGGTAGATATATCACGGGAAGGCCACTGTAATTAGGTAAGCGATCCATTTGAACCGTGAGCTACATTCCAAATTACGAAGTTTCTAAGCTAATGTTGTTTGGACGCAGATCGTAGCCATTTACAGCAATTCTTGAGACGCTATCACATTCCATAGGAAGCAAAGTATGTTTGTTGAAAATATCGGCAAAATACTTTGATCGTTGTTAAAACTATGTACGAAAACTCGAGTTCGACTTGCAGTGAGACACCCTGTATATTTATGATTGAATAAGTGGATTGTAACTCGGCTTTCCCATACAAAAAAAAAGTTTGTTTTGGTGAACTGTACCACCCCTCAAGGTTTGTACACACGCGGTATAGCGAATCACCCTGTATATAGTTTTTAAATAAACTTTTATTTTTACTATATTTGTATTATTAAAAATCATCGTACCTTATATGCCACATTTACATAATTTAAATTAAAGTTTCTTTTTTTTTACTTGTTGGAAAGAGTGCATGACAGGATAAATATTTATCGAATGTTAAGACGTTTAAAAATAATTCATTAATCAATGTTTGTTTATCTCCATTACTATTCCTATTTAAAATCAATTTGTATTTTTAAAATCAATAATATTTTTAAAGGTTTTCCCATTTCTTCCGCATAAAAATTATTTCCTGAATGGTTTTATCTAGGATATAATCTTGGGGAAAGACATTACTATCCTCACAAAGTCAATTTTAAAAAGATTTTTTTTGTTTTTAATTTTGTATTTTCCTTCGCAATCGAATATGTTCGTGTTAAAGAGATTTTTAGGTGCATTCATAATTATATAAATACGTAGCATCTACAGGCGTCGCCTAGTCCGTCCGTCTGTCCACATATAACAACGCAAAAGCTACACAATAGAATGGTTTGAAATTTAATCTATGTAATTGTTGTAGAATTTTATAGAGTCATTTCAAATTTTATGAAAATCGAATCAAAGCTTAAAAAGATATTAATAAAAGTTGTAATTGTTTAAAACTGCTAAAAAAATATGATTTTTCCATCATGTTAAAAAAAAACTTAATTAGGTACCTATATGGATATAATCCTTGAGAGTATTGTTCATTATTCAATGTAAATTCAACACTGCATTATATTTTCAGAATTATATTAATTTAAATCAAGCTTCTATTGCAGTGAAACCTACAGCTTTGTGAATGGATATACCAGTTCATGACGCTGAGACGGTTTTAAGAACTTTGTTTTCAGTTCAGAAATAATTCTTACCTTTTTAAATCAAGAACTTAGAGAACTTCAAGAATTAGTTCAGAACTTTTTCTAGTTCAGTGAAGAAACTTCAAAATTAATGACAATCTACAATGGGCACAATTCACTACTAACAGATGTAATTAACAAGGGGTGCCTCTTGCTTCTGAATATTTTTATTAGCGGACTAGAGATTGTCATAGTTCGAAAATTATTGCACAGATTTGTATTTTGAATGGAGAATGCAAAAAGTAATTCAAAACATAATTTTTTATTTATTTTTTTTCCATAAAAAAATTAATTTACGTATAAAGAAATTTCATGAGAAAAAAAATTATTGAATGAATAATACATTTATCACATTCAATAAATAAGTGAAAATATTAATAGACAAATTGAGCTGTGACATGTAATGAAGGTATGGAAGTAATTTATTAAAAGCAGTACATTTATATTTGCCGCATGCGAAAAGTTGATAGCCAAAGGTTTTGTTACTTACAGCAGCCTTTTTTATTCTGTTTATTTCAGTGTTTAAACGCATAGTTTGATTACATATATGTTAAATTTGTGTTTACTTTATATATTTTTATTTTATTATTTATTTAATCGTCGGGTTTTAATTTTGTTATGGAATATTAGCCGGCAGCAAAATGCTGAACTAATTGTTTTAAGTGAAAATGATGTAGGGGAAAGTCGGGTAGCCGCGGACGGCGGGTAACCGCGGACATTTCAATTTCTAAGAAATTCAAAGTGTTGCGTAAATAAAGAGTTATTGTAAATGAACACCCTCTAGAGTCGAAACAAATACAGTTTAATTGCGGCGTGGGTGTCGAGTAAGTTAGTCGTGAGTGAGTGTTTTTTGTTTTCGTCAACAAATTTTCGTTGCTCCTGTCAAACTTTATTGCAGGTTATTAAGAAAGATTAATTAGATTAATTAGATCTTATTTTAGATGATCTTTATTAAACATTAAGATTGTGTTTATATAGATGCATCGGATTTTTATTATAATTGTGATGTTTGTAAGGCCAAAAAATGGTTGGGACACCATTGATTAATATGTCCGGGGGTACCCGCCGTTTCTTGTGACGCCAAAAAAATAAGGCCAAACTATTTTCAGTATATTTCGTTAAATAATTCGATATTATTAGCAATGTTTAATTAAAATCATTAAAGAAGTTCGTAATTTTATTTTAAGTATCAAATAAAGGCAGAAATTTCCTTCATTAGTTTTTTATTTGCAATTTATCCAAGTGTCCGGGGCTACCCGATCTTCTCCTACTCGTTCGTAATAGGGCTGCACGCGACAGAGATAGAGTTTTAAAAAATCATGCTTGAAAATTAATTTAAAAACCATAAAAAATCAGTAAATTGAAACACATTTTTCAAATAAATTGGCTTAGATTTTTTTTTTCACAATTCGATTAAGTAAAAATTGAAATTGTTCAATGTTTAAGACTTAAATAAAATAGTAGTTTAAGTTAAATTTATTGGTCAGGCCGTTGTCACCGTCAATATTACGTCAGCAATACTCCACGTACGTATTTTGCTTTATATTATAGATAGAAAAAAAATCACATTAATCTTCCTCAAATAAATTTTAAATGTGTTACATCATGTAAAACCTCTGAAATATTTTATTAGTATTATTATTCTGTCAAAAATGAACTACCATGAACCAAAAAAGTAATATTTCCCATAGAATAGCATTGCAGTTCAAAAATTAATAATTACTTGTTGTAATTACTATTGCAATTGAAAACTGATTCATCAATGTAGCTCTGTTTTGTCTTCACTACTGTATTTATCGAAAACTAATTCATCATTGTATTAAAAAGAAAGGTGAATTAATACTAGTAAAAACTTCTTCACTAGCATTCATTCTTCAAACTCATTTGTGAATGGATTTTTATTTATCTTTATTACTATTCCAGATAGAAAGTTTGATGGCCAGCTAAGCATTTATAGGATTATAGAATAATAAACAGCAGTTAATCTTCATCAAATAGATTTTAAATGTGTTACATTATGTAAAACCTCTGAAACATTTTTTTAAATATTCTGTCAAAAATGAACTACCATGATCCAAAAAAGTAACATTTCCTATAGAATAACCTTGCGGTTCATCAATGAATCATTGCTTGTTATAATTACTATTTCAGTTGAAAACTGATTCATCAAAGGATCTTTGTCTTCAGTACATATAGTACCGAAGACAAAGATCCTTTGATGAATCAGTTTTCAACAAATTAGTTTTCGACAAATATATTGTCGAAAACTAATTCATCATTGGATAAAAGAAAAGAAGTATGAACAATAGTAAAGATGTCTTCATTACTATATTTGTCTAAAACTAATTCATCATTGTATTAAAAAGAAAGGTGAATGAATACTAGTGAAGACTTCTTCACTAGCATTCATTCTTCAAACTCATTTGTGAATGGATTTTTATTTATCTTTATTACTATTCCAGATAGAAAGTTTGATGGCCAGCTAAGCATTTATAGGATTATAGAATAATAAACAGCAGTTAATCTTCATCAAATAGATTTTAAATGTGTTACATTATGTAAAACCTCTGAAACATTTTTTTAAATATTCTGTCAAAAATGAACTACCATGATCCAAAAAAGTAACATTTCCTATAGAATAACCTTGCGGTTCATCAATGAATCATTGCTTGTTATAATTACTATTCCAATTGAAAACTGATTCATCAATGGATCTTTGTCTTCAGTACTTTATTTGTCGAAAACTAATTCATCATTGGATAAAAGAAAAGATGAATGAATAATAGTGACCCCTTCACAAGCATTCCTTCTTCAAACTAATTCATCAATGGATTTTTATTATTTTTACTACTAGTAAAAACCGAAAGTTTAATGACCAGCTAATCGTTTCTAGGATTATAGAATAATGAACAGCAGTTAATCTTCATCAAATAGATTTTAAATGTGTTACATTATGTAAAACTTCTGAAACATTTTTTAATATTCTGTCAAAAATGAACTACCATGATCCAAAAAAGTAACATTTCCTATAGAATAACCTTGCAGTTCATCAATGAATCATTGCTTGTTATAATTACTATTCCAATTGAAAACTGATTCATCAATGGATCTTTGTTTGTCTTCAATACCTACTTATTAAAAACTAATTCATCATTGTATTAAAATAAAAAAAGGAATGAATAATAGTAAAGACCTCTTCACTAAGCATTCATTCTTCAAACTAATTCATCAATGGATTTTTATTTATCTTTACTAATATTCCCAATCGAAAGTTCGATAGCCAGCTAAGAATTTCTAGGATTATAGAATAATAAACAGCAGTAAGATTAACTGCAGTTTTCAATTGGAATAGTATAATTATAACAAGCAATGATTCATTGATGAACTGCAAGGTTATTCTATAGGAAATGTTACCTTTTTGGATCATGCTAGTTCAAATTTGACAGAATATTCAAAGAATGTTTCAGAAGTTTTACATAATGTAACACATTTAAAATCTATTTAATGAAGATTACATTAAATAGATTTTAAATGTGTTACATTATGTAAAACTTCTGAAACATTTTTTTTAATATTCTGTCAAATTTGAACTAGCATGATCCAAAAAGGTAACATTTCCTATAGAATAACCTTGCAGTTCATCAATGAATCATTGCTTGTTATAATTACTATTCCAATTGAAAACTGATTCATCAATGGATCTTTGTTTGTCTTCAATACCTACTTATTAAAAACTAATTCATCATTGTATTAAAAAAAAGGGGTGAATGAATAATAGTAAAGACCTCTTTACTAAGCATTCATTCTTCAAACTAATTCATCAATGGTTTTTTATTTATCTTTTCTACTATTCCCAATCGAAAGTTCGATGGCCAGCTAAGCATTTCTAGGATTATAGAATAATAATAAATATATATCTACACTAATACTGAAAGAAAAAGAAACCCTATTGAATGCGGACGAGCTGAATATTAAGTAGTCATCTCAGAGGTTTCTTTCAATGAAAGCGCCGGATAGCTATTAATCCGATTGCGCTTGAATTGTGTAAGAGGCAATCATAATCTCATCGATAGGCTCTTTCTTAACGACTTCCGTTCTTATATTAACACATTGACTTTGACTTCCACAAAGAAAGTTCGGTTAATATTACATTCAGACTAGACTCGCGTTTCTTAAACCCTTTTGATCGCCGACACACTTGATTTCTCTAAGAAATTTGCGACACGCTTTTTTTTTTTAAACTTAAATTGCCGAAATATATGAATGTGTCTTATGTGTGTTTATTTCTAGAAAAAAAAAATTATAAAAATATTAAAATGGTCAATTAATGAAAATTTTTCCCCCGCTTAACATCAGTTATCGAATTTTTAATGTCTAAAATTATATTTGAGCAAGTCGGTACTGTTTTCTGGCAAATAACTGAGTTAGGTATAAATAAATGATATATATATATATATATATATATATATATATATATATATATATATATATATATATATATATATATATATATATATATATATATATATATATATATATATATATATATAATCTTATATCTTGTTTCACAAAAACATTTTTTCCCATAGATAGTGTTAAAATTATTTTTTTCATAGCTCACAAACTTCCACCTTTTTTTCAAGTCAAATAATCATATTTAAACCAGAAATTTTATTTAATAAATAAAATAAAACGGAAAGTTGGCTAGTTAATTTCTTCTTTAATGAATATCCCTGTTCTCACAAAGATTATGTCAAAAAGGGAATAAATATATTAAATTGTATAGATTAATAAATATGAGTAATACACAAATTAAATTTATAAAAGCAGAAACACGTATTTTTCAAACTTAGATATTAACCAAACTTTTAAAAGTTTAAACCATTATGCAAAAAACTACTATTAAACTGGTGAAACCTTATCAATTAAAGATATTTTCACACTTTTAATTTATACACACCACATACTATTCAAAAATGTAGTTAAACTTAAAAACGCAAACTAAAGTTAAAACCGCGCTTATCACACAGAGTATAATTATCGCACTAAAATTGTAACAGAATTCTTTTATATGTCCCTGGAAATAACGATAAACGCAATGTACACCTTGCTTTTCAGTGAAAAATTTATAGTGCACCTTAGTTATGCATATAAATTTCACTGCGTTTGAAATAGTGAAACATCATTAAATTACACTGCAAACGCTTATTCCCCGTATAACATTATGTAACAGAATTCTGTTGTGTAACCCTGTAACTGAATAATGCTTTGCTCCCCATATTTTAGAAAAAAGCATGTTTTAGTGCGCTTCATAATTGTATATCAGTTTTTTCCCATTGACTGCGCTGTAACGGAATATTTTTGACTGTCCCTGTAAATAAACTATAAATAATACACACTTCATTTTCGGTAGAGATCATGCTATAGTAAACGTCAATAACATACAAAAATTTCAGGACAATCCTAGTATATTTACTAGAGTTAGAGTGCGGACGAACGGACAAACCGAAGTCCGAAACACTTTTCAACTAGGTTGGAAAGTGTTAAAAAATTGCTTTTCACCTATGTTCCATAAACAGGACGCCCGAGTTGGATATACCCTAGTTTGTATATAAGGCACTTGTTTGTTTCTTTGTTTTTTCCTCTAAATGTGAAGAGACTACGCTATGCTAAGATCATTTTAGAATAAAGTTGTAATAAATGTTATAAATAAATAAAGTCTTAGAAAATGTGTATACAGTAGTGTTTAAGAAAAATATAATATCAATAATAATTAAACAAGAAACGTTCCCTCCGAGCTGAACTCTCATATAATGATTCATTCAGACTGAACGATTCAAATACGTGACATCTTATTTGCACACGTTAAACACGCTTAGTTGGTTTGGGGTTTAATAAGGCAGACACATAATATAAATAAAAGACCAATTTAATAGTTATTAGATTTAGTTATTAACTAGCAACTCTCACGCAACACCGCTGTTAAAGGTGAAGTTCAGTCAGACATCAAATCCACGTCTCCAGTGTTTAAACGTATAGCCGTGGAATACAATTGTATTATTTAAATGTTTCATCAGAACATTAAAAAAAAGTATTTACTTTTTTCGCTATACTATTCCTAAAGTATGTCTCTATGCTTTTAAATTGATAAAATGTTCCTACATCATATATTTATTCATTTATTTATTTTAAGCAATACGCTGGAATGTTTTGAAATGATGAAAAAATGTAATTATTATTTTTTTAAATTAAAGTATAATTATTGCTTAACGTGATAAAAACATAACACAAAACGCTTAAAAAAAACCTGTTTATAGATGACATATGTTTTCTTCGCTCTAACGGCGACATCTTCAGATCAAAATGATAAATAAAATATTCTCGCAAAGTTTTTTGAAAATGGTAAACATAAATCAGGAGATCCCAAGTCCAATGCATAAGCAGGTGGCAGTTTGGCAGTGGTCAAACTGGAAAACGTGAAAATCATTATTTATTTTTATTTAGTTTGACCAATTTAAGCACCTGCTTGCATTGGACATGTGATCTCGTGATTTTTGTTTACCATTTTCAAAAACACTGCGAGAATATTTCATTTATCATTTTGATCTGAAGATGCTGCCGTTAGAGCGAAGGAAACATGTGTAATCTATATTAAAAGGGTTTTTTAAGCGTTTTGTGTTACGTTTTTATCACTTTAAGCAATAATTACACTTTAATTTAAAGTTAACAAGTGAATTTATTATATTATTTATTATTTTATTTTTCTTTATAATCTTTGAACCTTTAGAATGTTGTACAGTTGGTTGTACAGGAAAATTCGTAAACTTACGGTCGTACGAGCTGTAAATGTAGAGGCCCCCCAGACAAGGCGATGGTAAAACTTTAAACTTAATTATTTTGAAGCACTTTTTTTAGCAGTTTTGCCTCGATAACTTTTGAACAAGATAACGGATTTATACTTTTCTTTTTTTTAATAACATTTTTATTTAAAAAAATTTTAATATTTTTGAAATATTTTTTTTTTAAATAGAGGACTTACTAGAAACTATACCTAAAAAAAAAGTTATAACAAAAAAATATGATTAATTGTTATGAATTTTGACTTTGTTATTATAAATAACGACTGAAAAATATCGAACTTGAACTTCAAAATCGTGGCAACAGTAGTTTTGCCAGATTAATTTTGTCCTACAATATTAAAACTTTTGTTATTGTTTTCTACATTTTAACAAATATTTTTTTTTTCTATGAAACATAAATAAGTAAATTCAAAAAGAAGTAATTGTGTACATTTATAACAGTCTTCTGAATCCACGATCCAACTTCAGCCAATTTTCGTCATTTCATAACTTTCTGGACCTCTTAAAATATTAAAGAAACTGACGAGTGTGAGTAACACTATATTGTTGCAAAGTTATTTAGTGTTTTCCAATTTTTAAAACCGATGACAAAATGCATGTTTTCAACTACTCACACAATTAAAAATATTGCATTTAAAGTGCACCAGAAGAAAGCGTCCTCACCAAATTTGAGCGATTAATTGCCCAAAAGTTACTTTAAATAAATTTCAGATAAAATTTTCTCATATTGCCCTGTTATCAAAAAGTTCACCATCTTTATCTTATGACAGCTTATTTTTAGTGTCAAAGTTGACACCGTTATGCGCGCACGGTCGTGTGCGTATGTGCACATAAGTACATGCCTGCATACACGCTATAGCGTGTATATGTAGACATGCCTATACTTTACCCGCACTGCAGTTCGGGTCCTAATTGAGTTATCCTAATTGAGTCCACAGTCGACTGAAATTTTTTTAATGAAGGTATCTCGTAATTTACTCCACTGTTTTAAGCCTCATGCAGTTGTAACGACATTGTTGCTACCATCGTTTTCACGTCAACGTTGTTGACTCACAAGTTTGTGGTTTATAATATAAGTTTGAAATTTAGAAATTTAAACAATGGTGTACTTTGAAGTTGAAATTTTCATTCCATCCTTCAAGAAATAAATCACTCTCGAAGAAGAGGCTGGTCTTGAGAGTGGGTGTATATATTACTCTTCAATGAAATCTGCTAAAAACGCAAGACTTCGCAATAATTTATCTAATCTTTTTCTCACTCCGGTAGCAGTTTTCAGGAGGAAAGTAATTTTTTGCTAAAGGAGAGAAAACTAAATTTTTTTTCTGATTTATCAGCAGTCTTAAATGGTGTTTGATAGGCAAAACTAACACCTTAGCAATTTATTATTTAAAATTTTCCAACACTTAAGGATAAGGAAGTCAACCCTTGAATAATCGAAATTATCTTTTAACGCCTTCGGGACGTCCTGTATGTGTTTAGTATTGAGTGCGTATCTTCTGCGTTTTTGAATATCCCTTTTCCCGAATAATAATTGTCGCCTCGCCTAATTGCTGAATTTCTGCGATTAAATAAGGCAACTATTCGTTAATACTGCTACTAAAAAATAAGTCATATACGGAACGGTCGTCCCGAACGGGTTAAAAACATTAACTTTCTTTACTATGAGCAATACAAACCCGAACAAAGGAAAATATTTCGGAAGAGAACTTCAAATTTTATTCAAATTACCTGATTTTAGATTTGTTTTTTAATATTTTAATAGAGGTGAGATTAGTTTAATATTAATTATTGTGAATTGGAATGAATAACTCATACTTATTACAAAAGAAAACTGAATATTTGAGCCTTGTTCGTTGCAAAGAAATATATAATCTCGTTTGCGTTGATGTTGATTCTACTTCGCCAATGTATCAACATTAGTGTCAACCAAATTAAAGTTTTCTTTTTACATACATTTTCAAAAGTTTTTTGCCAAAAATGTCTTCCAAGGAGCATATACCAAAACGGTTACGTTTGCGAAATATACAAATTTGTGGATATTTGGAATTAGACCCTCGTTGTATTCTTCAAGACTTTCAGATACACAAGTTCAAGAACCTATATTACAATATTCTAGCCATTTTGTTTAACAACATGCAAATCTTGCTTTCACAGAGTCCCGTTCCAAAAAAATTGTAGGAATTTCAAAGACTTTCTAGAAATTGTATTCATCTTTTCAAATCATTCACCGAATGGAAGAAAAAAAAGAGATGCTTAGCGTATAGAATTTTGATTTAATATCTTTATTGTAATTGATTTTTGAATTGTAACTGTTTTGATTGACACTTAATGGCGTATTTATAGTCATCCTCACAAAAATTTCAGAGTGGGATCAAGACCCGTGTAACCTCTGCGTCTAATCTAAGGGAAAGCACAGTACCATGTGGAGACTCGTTCATTTCGGAAAACATTTTAACATTCTATATACATGGAAACTCATAAATGCAACAAATATTATTCCCAAAATGGCTTAGCCGAGTTCACATATCTCATTAAACAGCTCTTTTTTAATGTTTCCCGCATACATTATTGATAGAGTTATATTTGAAGTATATATAGATGTATTTTCAGTTACTCGGATGGTTTTTAACCAGTATATATCAGGATGCCATATGATTGGTTAACAGTCTACTGATCACATTCAGATTTCGAATTGGATACATTTTCTGATGTCTATACTATAGTGTAGGAATTAGGCAAACTTTCCACTCCAAAAAATAAATTAAAGATGCGTTTTAAAAAAAGTAAAAATGGGATACCGAGCCTATTTTACAGTAATTTTTGGGCCGAGTCGTTTTACCAAGGGCCTGATTGCCAGCGGGGCAAACTTCCACCAGTAAAAATGAACAGAAAATCTTGCCTTATTTTTGACATAAATTCTACATGAATAAGGCGTTTAAATAAGTCAAACATTTCTTTTTAAATTTACTTGTGGAAGTTTACCCCGCCGGTAATCAGGTCCTGGTTTCACCCAACACGCTATTTCGCCCTTTTTACTTCCAAAGGTCAAGAGGTGTGTGGCAAAGGTGTACCAAGCTGTCATGAGGAGGGTAACAATGATTCCGTTTTGGAGAGTCTCATATTTCTCTTTTTTATTTAAGTATGGTCCCCTAAGATAATTATTATCCTTCAGGTGACTCCATTTGAAAAATGAAGTTAAGTTTTGCGGAATGCTATCTTCTCTATGAAGTGTTATTAAACAGGACATCAAAAAAGGAACCTAGGTTATAGTTGCTTCTTCCAAAGAACAGGAAATGCAATCTTTGTATTGCATCTGTTAAATTTTAAAGAGAAAGCTCGTGCTTCACGTGCCTGTAATCAGACACTGAGGGGGGATCAAATCCGGGTGATCCCCTCTCTCCCTGTTAGCTACGGCCTTGATTATCAGTACAGTTTTTAAAGTTTTCTAACCAAGCATAACTCTGCCAAAGTCCCACTATTCCACTTTATGCCTAGAACAAATCCTTTTATTATCTTATTCCCGTATTAACTTTCGTAAATCCTTCAAAATCCATGAGAAATACATTGACTCATCTCCCCCTACATCCGACCACTCTATTCTCGTGAACTTACAGCCTCCGCGACCGGGTATCCACTAAAAACCTGTTGCACTGTACGCCCAATGCCTTCTGTGCAAGTTCAAAAAGGAGAGACACGAGAACTTTCAAACAATGCAGAACACAGAACACCAGAACACCTTCTCTCTCTCTCTTTTTCTTACCTTCCGTCTTTACCTCAACTGGTTTTGGCTGTCATCAAGCAATCGGGTCATGGATGTTTGAAATACTTCGGACACAGATTTGCTGAACGGTTTTTGTAATATCTTTCTTTAGAAACCATTTTGCGTGGGTTAGATGTTAAAGCACGTTGTTTTTTTTATCTTATCACGTTGCGGATTTAACCAGCCACTGGTGATGTAAAAGGGGTACGCAAACGTATTTCGAAATTAATTTTATTTTTTCATCTTTCCCGAAAAAAAAAAATCTAATCTTTACATAGATGCAATCAAGGTGTTTCAAGGTGTTTAAAGTGCAGTTTAGTGTGTAAGGGTCAATTTAGATCATACTTTCAAACTCTGCGACGAAAAGTCATAAATTATTTCTCTAGGTTTTCTTTTCCAAAGGAAGAAAGGTGATTAGCATGTCAAGAATCTCTGTGGACCTCTCATCCCTGGCAGCGCGCGACAGAATACTCCCCACATCAAAGAGGCCGACAGTCGAGCCGCGCGCCGCACAGTGGGGTAAAATCCCGAAAAACTGGCCAGAAGTCGAAAAATAAAGTTTCTTTTCGGGAATTTTGATTATACAGTTGGCTAGAATAATGTTTGGAGGGTCAGAATCTGTATTTAGAAAAAAGGTTTTTCTTGAAAGCGGTTAATTAATTTTGATATTATTAAACGCTAAGGGAGAAATGCCAAAATGTAATGTGTAGAATTCATGGGTTTTTTTTTATTGAACTTTTGATCCTCTCTTAGTAAAAAATATTAAAATTATTAATTGAATAATTTTAATTGAATTATTGATTCTTTATGTATTTAAATTAATAAATAAAAAACTCAATTGTTTTATTAATAAAATAAAATAAATAAAAATAATTTTTTGAATAAATAAATAAATCTTAAATTTTTAACTATCGAATATTCATTCATGCCTAAAATTAACGTTTTTTAGCCGTCATATTTCTGACTCTTAACTACAATGCCCTGTTTAATTATCATAAATTTATCTCAACATCAGTAGCACTACTCATTCTAATACTGTATTTATAGGATCTGTATATTTAGATGTTTTAAATCGATATCAGTAGCTAGAAGTTAATTTAAATATTTTAAAGATAAAATAAGAATATCTTCAGTGCAGATTTTAAGTTAAGCTTAAATAATGCGCATCTATCTATCTATCTATATTATAAAGGACAAACGTGTCCGTGCGTAACGCTGACGTCATTTTACGAATGGCAACACTTGACGATGAAATTTCGGTTTTGCGACTTTTTCTACTGAAGTTTTTTTAATTTCTAAACATCGCACATTTTTAATTTTTACACCGTTATACAGGGGGGGGGGGGGGAATGCAATTTGTTTGAAAACTGCATCTTAATTGACTGATTTATTATAGCATTTAAATTTTAAATTTCAAGCATGATTTTTTTTTATCTCTCTATCGCTTGCAGACGATTACAAAATATTAATCCGTTTGCAATTTAAATAATATAAAAAGTTCAGCATTTATTAAGTAGTCCATATCGAAATTAAAACTTCAATAAGCAATAAATAAAATAGTATAAATAAAACACAAATTTAAGAGACATGTAATCGAAATAAGCGCTTAAAACCGCTGAAATTATCATAATAATAATAATAAACTGCTGTAGATAACGAAATTTTTAGCGATTTCTTCGGCTATTAACTTCTCGCATGCACGAGACCAATACGAAATTGCCGCTTTTAATAAATTTCAAAATTTTATTTGAATATATAATTGACATATTTCATATAAAAATGCTATTTGGTGTTGTTAAGGGGCAATCTAAATATATATATATATAT
Source organism: Maratus michaelseni (assembly GCA_963931845.1). Taxonomy (NCBI): domain Eukaryota; kingdom Metazoa; phylum Arthropoda; class Arachnida; order Araneae; family Salticidae; genus Maratus; species Maratus michaelseni. The sequence continues at coordinate 189,353,126 of OZ007598.1, read as the reverse complement.
ATATATAAGAAGATATTACGCAAACACTTGATTTACTGGAACAATATGAATGACTAGACGTTAATAACAAAATATAAGCTTTAATACAGTTCTAGACAAATAACTCTTTTACAATACTTTACTCATAATTTCTTCACAGCTAATACACTTTTCGCCCAACATATACAATATGTTTATTTTCCAATAGTCCAACTAGGCCTAACAGCACCTTTACTGGCTCTTTCTCATTTTGATGCTTGCTTCACAATAAAAAATAGAAGATTGGCTCTTTTTTTAATTTTGAAGATATTCTGATCTCGCGATCTAAACTTTTTATTACTCGTGCATTTAAATCATGGATAATATTAGTACTAGAGCGTCAGTTAATTTGATGATCATGTACGTCATAAAGGAAATGAAGTGTTTAAACTGGAATCCTACATATATATATATATATATATATATATATATATATATATATTAAATGTAAAAAATCTATTACAGTTTTCAATAAAAGAAAAATAAATTATTTTCATATATATTCTCTATCCCGGGAAGCACGGGTTGAATTCCCTAGTATTTTTAAAGGTGCATGCTCAATCTTTACTTTTTACATCTTCAAAGCAAAAATAGCTAATTTATAATAGTTACTGTTTTTAAATTTATAAGAAACTAAGTACAGTGGGGAAATTTTGTTTATTTTCTATCTGAATTTCATTTTACATGAATATCTAAGAAAAACTACATTTATTTTTTTTTTCAAAATAATGCGAAAATAAAGTATGAAATTCAAATACGCTGAATGTATAAATTAATTTATTTCATTAAATCATCACACTGTGATGTTCTTTTTAAGTTTTTGCATGATTAATTATTTAAAAATCCGTCACAGCGCAATGGTAACGAATGCTGAAGTTGGAACTAAAATGGCGGATTTGCCAATGTCCAGTCTCTCTATATTCAGGGTCACTATTATGAAGTTATATGCTATGCATATACACAAAACTTTTCTAGAAACGACAGATGGAACTTCTCTAAACGTCTTCAAATCACGATGAATTAACTTGAACGACAGACAATGAAAACTTTTCTCTTACTCCACCGGTCTAGAAAACTATATATATATATATATATATATATATATATATATATATATATATATATATATATATATATATATATATATATTTTTTTTTTTTTTTTTTTGCCAATATGTAATAATTTAACAAAAATATATTTTCTTGCTTTATTTTCCTCTTTGATATGAAATGAATGAATCTTTGATAATTTTTTATAATATTAGCTTTATTTTTTTACCAATGGACCCACCCGAGGCTTTCGCACTGCAATCTTTGAGAATATTTGCTGATACGTTTTTTTTTTTCATTAACAACGTATTTAATGAAATGTGAGTGTAACCATGTCAAAAGGATTTTCAAATACCTTTCCCATAATACAACATTCTTAGTTTCACATTTTGTGTATGTATAGAAAAAGGGATGCTGAGATCAGAATATATATGATAATGCATGAATTCTGAAACAATTTTTTAAAAATCAAGCAAATATCTTTTTTTTTTTTAAATCTTGTATTGCAACAATATTGTGACACGCTGGCATTCATCATCACAATCAAAGTATCAGAAACAAAAAATGTAAAAGTGCAAGAATGTTGAAGTTCTAACCAGTCTGCAATACAAAATGATTTTTTTTTTTTTCGTTTTATTTGCCATTATGAAGCAATTTAACGAATATTTCATCCTGAAATTTCTTTATTGATCGTGATTTATTGAGAATCGGCGAAATTTCGAAATTTTCGCTTGGTTTCTCACCCGTATCTGTCAGATACGCGTAAGAAAGTGACAGAAAGTAAATTTTCTTTTTTGTATATCATTAGAAATATCTTTTTGTGCATTTCAGTACCTGATTTTGATTTAACTGCTATACTTGACAGAGCGCGGCACATTTTTTTTTTCTTTTCAATCTCTTGCAAAACATTACTTTGATATGATCTCTACCGACATGCAGCATACACTATATAGCTAACGGGTAAAAAATATATATATATAATAATCTTTAGAAACTGTGTCTGTTGTAGTTTTAATTGTTTTTTTTTTTGTTTTTTTTTTACTTTACAATACAAACTTACTGAGCTATAATTTGTTTGCCTAATTTAACTCTCTATTGACTGCTCTGGGAAAACCCCGAAATTTTTTTCTTTAGTCAAATGCAATAAAAATTATAATCAAGCATTTTTTTCATCTCATTTAGTAATTTAATATTTCGTCATTTTCAGAGAAACTCTGAGAAAACCCCGAAATTTTTCTTTAATCAAATGCAATAAAAAGTATAATCAAATAATAATTTTCAAAAATTATTTTTTTTATGTTATTTAGTATGTTTGTACCTTGATTTGATATTAAATTCGCATTTTCAGAGAAATGTTCATAGATTTTTTTTAAGCTTTGATTGTTTTTTAAACTTAATAACACATGGGCTGATAAGTTCCCGGTCTGGTACACAGATGGCGTTGCAATCGCCAAACCGATGCTTTTTTTAGTAAATACTAACCTTTAAAAGGTAGAAAAAAATGTCATGACGATTCGCCGTGTGGATAAAACGTTAGAGTGGTTTTAGTTGAACGACTTTGTTGATAAGCAAAAAAATGGATAAACAAGAATTTCAAGAATTGTTATTTGATGGGAAAATACACCGTTCAAACAAAAGCTTGGCTTGATAAGCGTTATCCGGACACTGCACCAGGTAAATCAACCATTATTGACTGGTTTGCTGAATTTAAAGGTGGTCGTACGGACACCAGTGATGCACCACGCAAAAGAGATGGTTACTCCGGAAAACATAAAAAAAGTCCACAAAATCGTTTTGGGTAACCGTAAAGTGAAGTTGCAGGAGATAACTCAGCCTCTGAAGATATCTAAGGAACGTGTACGTTTTATTTTGAATGAATATTTGTCTATGAAAAAGCTGTTGTCAAAGTGGGTGCCGCGCATGTTGACGTTTGACCAAAAACAACAACGAGTCGATGATTCTGAGCACTGTTTGGAGCTTTTTCGTTATAAAATTATGTTATTTATTATTAAATTATTATTATTATTTATTTATTAAATTATTATTGTTATTATTAAATTATTATTATTTATTATTAAAGTTATGTTATTTATTAAAGTTATAAAGTTACAAAGTTGTGTTTTCTTTATTAGACCGCGAACTTATCAGCCCATGTGTTAAAAACGTATTGAACCATAATTTGTTTGCCTAGTTTAACTCTCTGTTGACTACTCTGGTTAAAGTCGCAATTTCAGACAATTTTTTATAGTTTTTTTTTAGCTTTAATTGTTTTTTAAACTTAATAAAAACAAAAACGTATTGAGCTATAATTTGTTTGCCTACTTTAACTCTCTGTTGACTACTCTGATGAGAAAACACCGAAATTTTTCTTTAATCAAATTTAATAAAAATTATAGTCAAGTTAAAAAAATCTACTTTGTATTTTTCTAATATCATATTGTATGTTTGTACCTTGATTTTAATTTGATATTTCAGCATTTTCAGAGAAATTTTCATAGATTTTTTTTAGTTTTAATTGTTTTTTTAAACTTTACAGACGAAATTTAGTGAGCTATAATTTGTTTACCTAGTTTAACTCGCTATAGATTTCTTTTAGTTTTAATTGTTTTTTAAACTTTACAGTGGAAATTTACTGAACTATAATTTGTTTGCCGAGTTTAACTCTCTGTTAACTACTCTGGGAAAACACTTTGATTTTAATTTGATACTTCAGCATTTTCAGAGAAATTTTCATAGATTTTTTTTTAAATTGTTTTTTCTCATTGAGCAAAATTTGTTTGCATAGTTCGACTTTCTGTTGATTACTCTGGAAAAATTCTGATTTTTTTTTTCTTTAATCAAATTGAAAACAAATTATTTTGTATTTTCTTTTTTTTTTTTTTTTTTTTTACATCATTTAATATGTTTGTACTTTAATTTTAATTTGATATTTCAGCATTTTCAGAGAAATTTTCCTAGATTTTTTAGTTTTAATTGTTTTTTAAACTTTACAGTGGAAATTTACTGAGCAATAATTTGTTTGCCTAGTAGTCCAGTAGAAATAGCATTTTGCCTTGCAAAAATTCGGGTAACTCTGATTTTTGGATATGTTGCATAGGTTAAACCTCTACTGAAAAAACCAAGTTTATCAACCTTCTAGCCCTTGTGCGTATTTTACCATATCAAAATAACCAAAATTTCTCGGCACTTTCTTCGATTTTTCTTGAGTAACTCGGTTTTCGTGAATTTTACAAAAAAAATCCTTTTTACCATTTTGTAGAAGATAAAATTCCCCACAACATGCACTGTTCATGTTTGTAAATTGTCCAAATAGGGGGTAAGATACGGAACCGGTAAAATAGGGTAAAATTTGCAAAAATTGCAAAAAAACACAAATAACGTTAGTTTTTGCTTAAAAACCCACTTTTAGTGCATTTTAGAGACAAAGCTGTCATAATCACCTTTTTAGAGCATGAAATAGTCTATAGTTTCATTTATTAGATAATTAATTATAATTATTTTGAATAGATTTTGAAAAAATAGATGACCTCCTGATCCCAGCTGCCAGTATTATCCCGTAAAATTAACAGTAATAAACAGTAAAATAAGCAGTAATACACTACCGCGCATGTATTATACTGTAAAATCAACAATTTTTTTTTTTTTTTTTGCAGTATATAATAAAGCACAAATGGTTTAAATATTGTCCATCCTCTCAAAGGGCGCGTCCTTCAGGTTGAGAACCGCTGCATGTCATTATACCTTCCTTTGACCCGACATTGAAGAAAAGAGAATGTTAAACAAAATTCCTTCACTTTCATCTCTAATTTTTCTTTCCATCAATTTCTGGCTTGTGACCACCGAGGCATCACGAGAAAAATTTAAACTGGTTGAATGAGCAAAAAAAATTTCAAATGTCTCAAATTAGATAGCAAACTCTACTGGCGTGTGAGATCGAACATGGGAAAATTTGAAGAGCAAAATACCGACTATTTTTATTTTTGACGGCTTTTCTTAATGTGTCTGCTGAATATCTCCATTGTTTCTGTGTTGAGGATGACTATTGTAGTGATCCGATAATGCAAATTATCCGAATTTTCAAAATATGTTAGAATTTTCTTTCTGCTTATTAAGAACAAAGTATGCTATGAAAATTCTTTTTCTTTTCTTAAGGTAAGACTAATGTTTTCAAGGAATGCTGCTCAAACTATTTGTTGTCTTGGAATTTTTTCTTATTTGGAAAATTCCTGTCGAATCGCAAACGCTTTTGTGTGTTTTGCTTTCAATTTTTTTAATTTCTTACGATGTATCCTTCCAAATAAGTTTGTGAAGAGCTTTCTTATGTACTGGTTAGGGTCCTGCACGAGCCGGGGCGGGTTATAGGGAATAATATGCCCCAAACCAAAATTTTAGCTTTTTTGAAAAAGTCATCCCAAACTCAACCCGCACCCCGAAGTGAAAGAAAATTAATCCATAGTTTGCAGAAAGTGAGACCGCCGCAGAATTCGCGGAGAGTTGCGTTTCGCGTGATGGTCCTTGCTACGTCCCTTCTATATCCAGACACTTGCGGAAGCCAGGAAGAAAGGGGAAAAAATCTGAAAATTGAAACCGAACAAATTTAAAAGGAAAAATGAATAAATTAAACACCTCGAAATGCGGGAAGGGTTGGTCTCGGGGCTCTGAAGCTAACGACGAACCCCTGCGGCTTTGAGTTCTATGTTCGTTATGCACGTTAAACACAACAACTGTCTACCGAATGCAGGTGCTGGTGATTATGAGATACATTCAAATACTTTTCATTTATGTATAATTAATGAACTTTAATTTTAATGCAAGTTTTTTTTTTTTTTTTTTTTTTTTTTTTTTTTTTTGTTAAATAAAAATGTTCATATAATTCAAGAACTTTAGATATTATTCGACCTACAGAAAATTATGGGCAGATATCCAAATTTTACTTGCCATGAGATACCTTGTATTTCGGCTGAACAGCGACATGAGTTATTTACACTACACGGCTATTAGAGTATTTAAAGAATTATTTTACTAAATAAATGTGAACCTCTTAAATCTTTCATTAGGTGTCATTTTCATGGTTAAAGTTTCTTCAAAATGACATAGGAATTTCATATACCATGCTTAGAGGTGAAAACATGCACTGTAAAAAAAAAAAAAAAAAAATCCTGAGGTTACTAAAATTTTTTTAGTATATTTGTATTACACAGATTTTTTTAGTAACCGGTAACTAAAAACCGGAATCCTTGCTAGCTGTTTTCTAGTAATGTTGATAGGTGTTTTGTAGTAATTCTAACAGATTTTCTTGTAACTGAGTAAGAATACAAACAAATTTTTAGTTATTACAAAAATCAATGAGAAAAACTAAAATTTTTTTAGTAGATCGACCCATTTTTATTTTTTTACACTGTGGAATTAAAACGAAACATTTTCTAATCTCTGACTATTTTCTAATCTCTACAATGCAATTAAAATATGACACATGTAACAATGATTAGTTCGGTGTGTGGAACAAGGCCGGTGAAGTATTTTCTTTTATGAAACCGCTTATTTAGATTATGGTTTTAACAAATACACTTCCGTAAAAATAAACTGTGCCTTAAGTTAGAGTCCTGAGTGTAAAATTCTGCTTAAAGTCAGCCCGAAACTAGACCCGAACTTAACACACCTTAAACCGACACCGACCCGAAACCGAAATATTCAAACCTGAAGTGAAAGAAAATGAATCTATATTTTTATACAATTATGGTAAAGTAGTCTATAAATATATCCCTAATATCAATTTCATCTTTTTTGTATAAAATTAACACATATACACTCATTAATATTCAATTATATAGTTTTTTTTTTTTTTTTTTTTTTTTTTTTTTTGAAAAATCAGGTCAACCAGAAACCGACCTGGAAGAGCTCGAAACCCAACTCGAAATCAATCCGAACCCGGAATATTTAAAGTCAATCCCATCCACCTGTCGGTTCGAGTTCCGGTAAAATCGGGTTACCCGACACGATACAAGACTCTAAGTACCAGTAACTCATTGCCTTTCTTGATCTTTGATGAAAGATCATTTCATTGATGAGTAGTTTTGACAGCATATAAAGCTGGGATTGCTTTAAACTCTTTTACACATGCTGTGACGTAGATATTAATCAGATGTTTTGGTCGGAATGAATAGGAATAATGAATAGGAAATTCAATGAATAGGAAATTCATTGAATATCATTAGTTTTCTTATACTGGACATATTTTTAAACGATCTTCTTTACTATATTATATCTCCTTTTAGGAATTTCACTTATTTCGCATAATGAATTTTCCTTTTTCTTCAATTTGAATGCTATTTTTCGCGTGTCTATAGATTTCTCCGTGGCGAAATCGCCTTAACTTTTCATCAGAAATCCAAAAAGAAAAGAAAAAAAAAAGTAAAAACACAACGACAAATTTTCTAGATTGAATTCAACTTATTTTAAAATTCGCCCGGAAAAAAAAATGGTAAACCGATTTGGAATTGAAAGAAGTTTGAAGGTAAAAGTTGCCAGTGTTGACTTTCTTTTGAAGCGTAAAAGTCAACATATTTAATATCTATCTCATCAGGAAATTAATATTTTTAACTTCTTTTTATCTGTATAGTCTTCTTGAAGAGTGTTTCTTTCTTTTTTAGTTGATAAAATATTTCTTAAATACATACTTAATTTTATTTGAAATGTTAAATTCTTACTCAGTTTCGCTATTATTTTAACACGTAAATTATAAATTAAGCATACACTTTAGAAATATTTTGTGAACTAAAAAAAGAAAAAGAGACGTCGTTTAAGTACAGTACACAGAAGGCAGTGAAAATATTAATTTTCTGAGAATATATTTGAAAAATACAAATGCAATCAAAGCCCGTAGATTTAACATTGGAGAAAGGAATTGGAGACCTGACTGACAAACAGCCTTACTGGAATTATTTATCCTCATACTTCCTTTCTGTTGATTGTTTATAGGGAATTAAACATTTATTGAATAACTACTTTATTGTTTAACATTATTTTACATTATTAGACAATAAAATATTTACAATAAAACATTTAATATAGAAAAAATGGGCGTTACATTTTTTTCTCTCATTGTAGATGGAATTATGATAGCTTTTTATTGCTCTAAAGGAGCCATACTCAACCTCCGGCCCGCGAGCCGCATGTGGCCCGGTGACATTTTATTTGCGGTCCGAGACACGCAATCATTATTCAATATTTATAAAAGAGAAGAAAGGTATTTACGGTCTTCATCTTTGTTTTATATATTTTAATGGGAAGACAAAATCTTCCCCAGTTATTTATAATTTAATAAAAAGTCATTTGCTTAGTGAAAGCCTTCTTACATAGTCCTATTTGCATGACAGATATGTATATATTTTTTAATCTTCACCACTTATCAAATATTATTTCAAATTAACTAAATTTCATTTACTAGTATATTTTCACATTTTAAAAAGATATGAAGCTTTTGTATTAAGCAACATTGAATTTATTAAATAAAATCTGATTTTGTGTGTGTGTGAGAGTGTGTGTGATCTTTAAAATTTAGGAATTTTACAGTATTTTATTATCTTGTTTTATATACTTATTATTTAGCTGAAGGTATATAATAAGTATATAGTATAGCAGACTTGCCAAGTCTCCGGCTTTTTGCACACCAGTATTATCTTACAGAAAATGTTGTTTTTTTAAATCGCAGAATGTTCCGATTACATAAAACAGCATTTTCTGTACTAAAATACTGGTGTCCAAAAAGCCGGAGGCTTGGCAACTCTGGTATAGTAAGCTAATTATATTTTGTTCCACTTCTTTGTTATGCTACTTTGTTATGTTTCTATTTTAACAACATTTTTTTACATTATTACATAAGTATTGTGTGCTGCGGCTCGCCTCACGAAGTAAACTTATGTTTGCGGCCCGCGCGGAAAAAAGGTTGAGTATGGCTGCTCTAAAGGATATTTCTTGGATCAGATATTGATTTGGCATGATATTATCATAAAATTATTCACACTATATATGATATAAAATATCAGAAATATCAGATATAAATTATCATATATTAATTATTCTCCTTTCATTTAACTATAATTCTCAAAATTTCACCTTAATATAACTAAATTAGATATAATTTCCTTTTAAATTATTTTGCTATTTAACATAATCTTATTTTTATTGGTTCCTTTTCAAAAAACTGTTAGTATTGCACTTCTACTTCAGTTTGAAAAGCAATAACTGTCATGGAATATTTTCCGTTAAAAGAGATAATTTCATTTTAAAAAAAAATCAACGGTCAGGAAATAATAACTTCTTTGTTTAAAGATCATTTAAATAACTATGATCAGTTTTTCTTCAATAACATTTTTACCCCATTTGCGGATTCCAGAGATTTGTTCCTAAGTTAACTTCCAAACCAAACAACGCTTTCAAGTACTTCCACGGCTATACATTAGTGATTAGTGTGAATTTTCTCTACTCCTAGAGTTGCAAAAACCGGTTTTTTCCCAGGTTTATTTCCAAAAGACCCGGTTTATTCCCAGGTTTATTTCCCAAAGACCTGTTTTATTCTCAAAAAACCAAGTTTTTTCCCAAAAAACCTGGTTTATTCCCAGGTTTAAACCGGGTTTTTTCTAGTCTTTGCAACTCTATCCACTCCTAAGCTCCAGCATATATTATAGGAGCTCTAGTATAGGGCAGTTGCAATTGACGTTATGTTGGAGGTCACACATTACAAATAGGCAGTTCTGATTGGTGGAACTACCCTGACCTCCAATTGAAGTACAATGGTTGATCAGCTGATTGCAACTTCTCGATACTATATTATAGAAATGGCATGACAAAGTACTATAGCGTAACATGAAGAAACATTAAATAATGTTACTTAAGAATAGCGACAGTTTTATCTTCAATTACAGTAATGTTTTTCGATCCTTGAGGAGTTATGGGGATTTTTCAATTTGAATTTGTGTGTGATCTGTAATATTAGTAACTTTTAATAGAGCACGATCAAGACAAAGAGAAGCCCAGGGCCTGGTATTCATTTGGTGTAGGAGGGACGACTTCCTGTACTGTTACAAAAATTAAACATTTTCTATGCCTTAGAATATGGATATGAATATATAAATACATGTTTAAATAAATATATGTTTAGTTTTTAATCGTATCCTACTCTAAAAGTGCAAAATATTATTTATATTCAATACAATCTCAAAACAGATTTAAAATATCAACTTTGAAAAAATTGTATACCAAATTTGGGTTCCCCCAAAGTCTACAGTCTCAAGAGCCACGGCCCAGTTGGCCCATGCTATGCTTTTAATAAGGCAGGGGTCGATGCAGGTTTTTTATTTTCTTGGGGCCCATTTTGTGAAAAATAAAGGTTATTTTTGTGAAATTTATTATATTTTTGTGATAAATAACATTTTGTAACGAAAGTTAAAATCCAGTTACTCAAATTCGAACCAAGCATTTATTAACAAAAACTTTTTCAAATCCTTTTGCCGAAATTTTTCTCTATGGTGAACTTGTCTGTTTACAAATTACACATTTTAAAAGTCACAAAATAATAAACAATTTATAAATAGTAAGTTTTTATGGAATAGATTATTGTGAAAGGGCCGATTTTATTAAAAGGAATTTTGTGAAGGAAACTGTTTTACTATAAAGAATTTTGTGAAGGGACTCATTTTATCAAATTGATTTTTGTGAAGGGAGACATTTTATTATATTGATTTTTGTGAAGGGATTCATTTTATTAAATAGATTTTTGTGAAGGTGCTCTAAATAGCCCCCAAAATTTGCCTGGATCAACCCTTGTAAGGGCCTAACTTTTAAAGATCTGAAGTTCATTTTGTACATACTCCAAAAAAAAAAAGGGGGGGGGGGGTAAATTTCTATAATTCTTTTATCATTATTATTCTCACATACATCAATAATAAAAAAAAAAATCCCAATTCCGTGATACTTCCATTAACCTCAAGCATGATTTTCCTTCACAAAATGCACTCATTCGATTTTCTTAGAACACGATCTCTTGAAAAATATAGCAAAGAATCAATGGTTAAGGGCCAATTAAACGAAAGCGGAAGTTGGAGAATCGTCCGTTGTTTAGGGATGCCCCAGCCCGCTAACGTTCCTTTGTATGGAAGAAGAACAAGGCTTGTTCGATCCGTAATAAGCAGCGGAGCAGAAAGATCAGTCTGATTGAGAAGATCCTGATATTGTTGTTGAATGGGTCAAAGGTGCGTGACGATATCATTGTGGGTGCAGATAAAAAATAAATGTTTTTTGGTAAGAACAGTTAGATAAAATTAACTGGACTTGCAGTAAATAGATAGATTTTACAGAAAACTGCTGCTTTATTAGTTTGACCCTTCATTGTCTATGTCCGCTATAGAGTGTGGATATAAGATATAAGATATCGTTGTGGTGCAGTGCACAAAAAGATAAGTGTTTTTGGTAAAAACAGTTAGCTATAATTAATAGGAATTGTAATAGATAGATTTGACAGAAAATTTTTGCTTTATTAGCTTGACCTTTTTTTTGTCTATGTCTACTATACAATTTATATATGCATGTAAGATATGAGATATCATTGTAGGTGCAGTGCGGAAAAGGTTAAATGTTTTTTGGTAAGAATGGTTAGATATAATTAATAAGGCTTGTAATAAATAAATAGATTTTACAAACAACTATTGTTTAAATATCTCGACCCATTATTGCCCATATCAGTGCTTAATTTACGCGGGAGCTCACTGATACCAAGCTCCAGTACTTCTTTATTTTTAGAGAATATTTAAATGTTAGCCGGAGCCCGTCGGAGCTTATAAATAATGCGCACAGAAGCCTACCGGAACAGTGTTGTATGTTATATTTTGCTCATTGAAAAAAATCCTTGACGAGTAAGATATTCTGAAAACTTCCAACACATGATTATTAAAATTTTTGTTAGATGTTCATTCATGCAGAAGAAAAAAAAAATGCTTCTTAATTTTGTAAATATAATATGGAATATAAATGTGTTGGTAAAGAGGATAGGGGGAGGGGGGGGGGGATAAGCTAAGGTTGTTAGCGCTGCAGAATACGCAGGCTCTGGTACTCTTTTTTTTGTTGTAAATTATGTCCTAGCCTATATATTCATTATACATCATGCAGGCAGATATTATTGTAACTGCTGTAAAATATATATAATTTTTTTTCGGTAAGAACAGTTAGTTAATTAACAGAACTTGAAATAAATAGATAAATATTACATAAAAGTATTACTCGATTGATTAAGTTCACATTTCATTGACTGTATTCATCATATACGGTGCCTAAAACAAAATATCAGTCAGAAAATAGCTAACGAAACATTTTTAATCAGAAATATCATGTTCATTTTAAAATATCCTTGAAGTGTACATACATGATTAAATGGTACATTAATTTGGGTGTAGAAAAGGACAAATGTTTTTCGACAAGAGCTGTCAGATATAATTAACAGAACATTAAATAAAGTGTTAGATTTTACAAATAATTATTACTTGGTTTTCTTGATTTCGTTTGGACTGTATATTCATTGTCTGAGTGCAACGAAGACTCATACACAGCGCAGTATTACTTTGCCCCATATATAGCTACGATGGATATTAAAATCTTTCGTCAAGCATAACTCAAAAAATATTTAACGGATTTCGTTCAAATTTTTACAGCAGGTACCTATAAAGGTGACAACGACGTCTATTTATTACCAAGAATAAATGTCAAACCGTTTGGAAATTATATTTAAAAAATAGATAAAAAAGCACAATTAAAGTACATACGTCACTAAAATTTAGTACATACGTCATTTTCACCGGCGGAGATTTTCGTAAATAATAAGATTTTAAAAGTTCATGGAGTAACATGGAGCAAAAAAATATGCACGCACAATACAATACAATATCAGTACAATAAAACATATTTCCATTTATTAAAAATGGAAAATTAATCTGGATTTTTTTCTGTTTGAAAGAAAAAAATCCGCAATAACTTTGTATTAGAGATTTGGCGCAAATCTCAACATTGGCAGCTTTTTATTTCGCGTGTGTAAATGGGAATCAATTCTATGATGTTTAAATAAAATATTTTGATTTGCGACATTATTTCTTTTTATTTTCTTCTTAGTATTTTAAATGGAATTAGTGAAAGGCATGTATTTTAAATTAAATGAGTGGAAGACATGAATTTTTAATGTATGTATTTCAAATGAAATGAGTGAAAGGTTTATAGTTAAATGGGTACTTACGTATTATCCGTGACAGGAGATTGATCGCCAAAAATGGCGCCCAAAATTTTTTTCGCCAATCGTGCCAACCAGCACATGATACAGAACTTTTCCCCATTCAGATACACAAACAAGGTTGGTCTCAAACAAGAGTAATGCTAGCAACAATATTGTTTTAACTCTATAAGAGTTACAAACAATAATGATATTAAATTCTCCGATTAGCTTTGGGCTCGTTTACGGAAGTTTCTCCTAGAAAAAAAAACTGTGGAAGAAGTCTTTTGTTTCGAATGAAGCTCGGTCATAATAATACAAACAACACTAATATTAACATGGGGGTAATACTTTGAATTTAAGTGTAAATATTTGGAACCCTCCCCACCTCCCCCCCCCCCCCCCGCCCTCAAAAAAAGTAAAAGGAAGTTACAGAAATGAATTTAAAATGGCGTTAAGCCACGCTTTCTGACATAAGCAATTGCTGCGAACTCGATTACGAAACTTTCACTTAACTTAATAACATGTATATTGTAGCCCTTAGGGTACTTTTCCTTCCCAGCTATACGGACCTTGGGGCTTTTTTAAAAAGCTTAACGCAGTTCGGTTTTAATAAGTTCAGATTTACTGCCAAATGACATAAACTACAATGAAAATAAACCTGATGAATTATTATGCTGGTATATGTATGTATTTAAAAAAATTGCATCTGATTACACTTATTAGATAAATTACTTCTGTTTGCATTTAATAACAGATGAACAGCTTCTGTATACTAAATTGTTTAAATATTGGGAAGGTGGCGAGATGTACAGAGACGTGTAAACGAACGGGTAGAGAGACGGGTAGAGACGGATAGCGACATAGATAAGCTAACGGGTAGCGAAACGAATAGACAGACGGGTACTGAGACAAAAGAGGGTTGACAGAGGGGTAGCGAGATAGGTAGGGAGATGGGTACAGACACGAGTAGCCAGGCCGGTAGACAGACATGTAGAGGGAAAGGTTGCGAGACGGGTAGCGTGGTGAATAGAGAGACGAGTACAGAGATGAGTACAGCGACGAGTTGACAGACGGGTAGAGAGAGGGAGTATATAGACAGACAGACGTGTCGAGAGACGGATAGTGAAACGGGCAGCGAGACAGTTAGAGAGACGGATAGACAGATGGGTAGCGAGACGCTTAAAGATGCGGTGGAAAAACACATGGATAGTGAGACGGGTATACAGACGAGTAGAGAGGCAGTCGACAGATGGGTACGGAGAGAAATACAGTATAGACACACGGCTAGACATAAAAGTAGTTAGACAGCGATGGTTAGAGAAACAGATAAATGGGTAGAGAGACCAGTAGGGAAATATACGACATGTAGCGAGACGTGTAGAGAGACAGTCAATCGGGTATGGAGATGGGTAGAAGAACGGATAGGGAAACAAACAGATTGTAGAGAGAGACAGACAGACAGGCAGAAGAAAAGTCTGAGGTTTGAAGCAGTAAAAGCGCAGGGGGTAGAGTCTCCTAGAAAATAATCAAGAAGTATTTGCGAGTTTGAAATATATGTATTTTTTTCAATTTGATTTTTACAGAAGTCATCGAAAGATTTTTTATATTACTTTAGTAGGAATTTGGGCTACAGTTTCGTAATCAGGTTTGTAGTAAAGCTTGTTATCAATGTGGTTTGAAGTGTATGAGTTTCTATAAATAGTTATACAAATAAACAAGGAGGAAATTTTTTAAATTCAAATGTAAAAATTTGTCACAAAGAAAATGTTTCAACAATGAAATTAAATTTGCGTTAAACTACGCTTGCTAAAATACGCTCTCGGCTGCAAATCTGATTACGTGACTTTAAAAAGCTTGGCGTTTTAAAAAAAATCCGACTTTTTTTTGTTGTTGTTGTTGTTTGTTTGTTTGTTTGTTTTTTAAATTTTTGAGCTATTCCAACTTAAGAAAATGAGATTATTTGCCAAATTATATATATATATATATATATATATATGAAAACATAACAGTATATATGAATTTATATATGATATTTTGTAATTCTATCATTTAATTTGCTCTTTTTCACACATTGTATCTTCTTTATATCGTAATTGTTAACCGTATGTTCTGAGAAATATCACTCAGACTAATCCCTTTGAGGGAAGTCCTAGTTATACAGTGTGAGACACACAGTCCTTTTGAACTCCTTATAAAATAGTTTTATACAAAATATCGCATATCAAATTCGTTTTAAATATGCTTCAAATGTACATAATTAGCCAGAATAGAAAAAATGCACAATGTATCCACGTTTTCAGAGGGAGACGAACTTCTGTTTTTAAGAGTCAATGTACCACACAAGTACTTTGTTAATTCCCAGTATAAAATCAGGATAGTCGTTTCCAACTTCAGCATATTTCCTTATATTCGAAAATTTATTGAAAAGATTCAGTTATTGTTGTTGGGTCAAAGGTGCTTGAAGATATCATTGTAGGAAAAAATATATTATATGTTTTTAGTAAAAGTAGTAGATGTAATTAACAGGAATTGTAATAAATAGATAAATTTTACACAAACTATTGCTTGATTATTTTGACACTCTCTAATGCATATACTAGCTGCATGGCTGCATGACAATGCAATTTGTTGTATTTACATTGCATTAGATCTTTCGATTACATGATTTTTGATGCAAAATGTAATTTGTCAAAGGTATATTGTTTTATTTTTTTAGATCGATTTGGTTTTTAATTTCGGAGCCGGTGAAATAAAAATGACATCATTTTGACGAACCTATAAAAGAATATTTTTATTTTTTGAATCAAAATCTCTATCTCTATAAAAGAGTAAGTGTCTGTCTGCCTGCCTGCCCGCGGATTTCTCCGTAATTATAACACCTAGGACTCAGAAATTTTTGTCATGTGTAGATGTTGTCACCGGATAGTATACCTCGCGGCCGGATTTTTAAATTTTAATTTAGATTTTAAAAAAAAATTAAAACGTGTATATGGAATTTTGGGTTCGAGGCTATTTCAAGCTCCTCCCATGAAATAGCCTCGGCAACGAAGCAGCCAGCCAATAAGAGCAGTGTAATGACCGAAGAAATCTATGGCCTAGCCTGACTCGTGAGTTGCTGGTCTAGAGTTGTCCAGTTTTTGTCCATGGTTTTGTCGCCTAGCTTCGGAGGTTGACAGCCGTGTAATCGAATCGAAAGGACAGTTTTCGATATGCAAAGAGACTGCAAGAGATGTTAGTTGGCAGGTCAAAAAGAAGTGAACCGAGCTAAGCTAAGAGAGATGCAGAGAGAGTTGAACAGACGATGGTGAGCGGAAAATGATGTGTGCGCGTGAACAGTATATGATGGTTGTGTACGCTGGGGTTTTGATGGCAGAGTGTAATGTTTTTTAATTGTTCATCTTATTTTAACTTGTGTATCAACGATGCCTAATAAAAAGTGCTGGATGTTAATCATCACCTTGGATCACTGGAGTTCGTTAAGTCATTACAGTATGGCTCTTTCCACCCGACATCAATAGAGCTTACTGATTTTAGTTCAAATTTTCACCACAGGGGGCGCTTTCGTATCTTTGGTTCTATGGGCTGGATCATGACGGGGTATGCCTCATTCGACTCGACATCGATAACCTTAATGAATTCAGTTATGTTCGTATAGAACATATTGTGCTCCCTGGCGGTGGAAGGTGTAACTAAAGGATTTTGCAGCTAACTCGGGTTCTATGGGTCACATCACGACACGGTTTGGCTCATTCACACAACATCAATAGAGCTTACCTATTTTAGTTCTGAATTTCACCACCAAGGGGTGCTTTCCTATCTCTGTTTCTATGGGCTGGATCACAATGGGGTATGGCTCTTTCCACTTGACATCGATAGAGCTGACTGATTTTAGTTCGGATTTTCACCACAAGGTGTGCTTTCCTATATCTGGTTCTATAGGCTGGATCACGACGGGGTATGGCTCATTCGACTCTACATAGATAGAGCTTTTCGATTTTCACCACCAGGGGTGCTTTTCTATCTCTGGTTCTATGGGCTGGATTATGAAGGGGTATGGCTCTTTCGACTCGACTTACGGTAATATATGGGAGTGTGTATGGCACGCCCAGTGTTTGCTGTCTAAGGTAGTGGGGCCCCCAACATTAGATTTGTTTAAAAATAAAAAAAAATTCAACACTGATTTCAGTTACATTTAAGACTGTTGGCATGGGCAACGCCAGGCGGGTAAGCTAGTAAATGCTTAAAGAAAAAAGAAAAGAAAAACCTTTTTTTACTTGATAAACTATCTGACTTTTAAACATTTTAACCATCATCTTTCAAAATTAATTAATTGAAAATAATGTATGCTTTTTCTTTAAACTCAATTCTTGTTAATAGTGGGCAATAATTGTCCACATAAATGCAAGGAACTTAAATCTTCTTTCTTGGTGGAATGTAAAACAGAAATAATCTACGATGATTTCTAAATATCAATATGTCAACACACGATTTTTGGTACGATAGAATAAATTGATTCATGAAGCTTGAATATGTGAAAATATGATTTTATTTCTTCGAATTTTCTTTTCACTTTATATTCAAATTGAAAATAATCTAACTTTTTAATTTTAATAATAAAATGACGTCAATAAAAATATGGTATTCCGTTTTATTTCTCCTTTTCCCTCTTTTATTCATAAAAATAGAATAATAAAATTGTTATCTTTAGAGAAACGTCGTTAAAAGTTACACAAAAATTAATATATCGGAAACTAATTCAAATTTTTAAATTCTGAGAGCTCATATGACATCCTCAGATCCACGCAGATAACTGGCGTTAATTTCATTGCGCTTCGTTCCATATTCCAGGAAGAGGAGTTTTGAAATTCAAGCAGACAGTCAGATTTTAATATAATAGATTCCTTATACAAGTGGCATACAAATAATACATACATTTATCAGAAAATAATTACTCGATTAGCTTGACCTCTTATTGCCTATATTCATTAGACAGTGTGGCCGAAAATAAATCGATAAATTTATCAGAAAACAATTACTTGATTTAATTTGATCTCATATTGCCTACATTCATTATTACAGTGTGATACTGGCGATTTGACTATTTTTAGAAAATGTCTGTCTGTCTGTATGTATGTGACAAAAATTTTGTGGGCGCTCTATCTCAAGAACTAATGCTCGGAATTAATAAAACTTTATATTCAGTTAGTCCCTGATATAAATTGGTGCTGATTAGTTTTTGGTAAAAATCGCCCAGCAGGTGGCGCTGCTATGCAGAATTTTGCAGGATTTACACGATCTTAGCGATAGTCATATCTCAAGAAATAATGCAAAGAATTTAATAAAACTTTATATTCAGTTAGTCCCTGATATCAATTGGAGCTGATTAGTTTTTGGTAAAAATCGCCCAGCAGGTGGCGCTGCTATGCAGCATTTTTCGCGATTTCCGCAATAGCTCTATCTCAAGAAATCGGAATTTAATAAAACTTTATATTCAGTTAGTCTCTGATATAAATTGGTGCTGATTAGTTTTTGGTAAAAATCGCCCAGCAGGTGGCGCTGCTATGCAGAATTTTGCAGGTTTTACACGATCTTAGCGATAGTCATATCTCAAGAAATAATGCAAAGAATTTAATATAACTTTAGATTCAGTTAGACCTTGCTATAAATTGGTTCTGATTCTTTTTAGTGTATGCGAAACCTGTGTGAGATAGAAGAAAGTTTTGAGATTGACACATCCGACTAGTTTCTTAAGAAATAAAATGTCAATGCCAATGATGTCAATTGACATCAGTATCACATTCGTGCTATTGGTGTCAATCAATCAACAGGGTCCTAATCAGGTAGAAAAAGCTTTTTATTTGTTTTACTATTGCAACAAATTACATTGCTGTTGCACCATGTCATTTGAGAATATGGTACAGTAAACAGACATCCATAACGCAATCTCAGAATTTCATTTCATTTCACTAACATCGAGATTACTATTCGGAAAAAATGATACTCAGAAGTAAAAATTGCACGAACACTGTTTAATTAACACATCGACTGATAAATTCCCGGTCTGGCACACAGATGGCGTTGCAATCGTCGAACCGATGATTTTTTAAGTAAATATTAACCTTTAAAAGGTAGCAGGGAAAATGTCATGACGATTCGCCGTGTGGATAAAACGTTAGAGTGGTTTTAGTTGAAAGACTTTGTTGATAAACAAAAAAATGGATAAACAAGAATTTCAAGAATTGTTATTTGATGGGGAAAAAAACACCGTTCAAAAGGTTGGCTTGATAAGCGTTATCCGGACACTGCACCAGGTAAATCAACCATTATTGACTGATTTCCTGAATTTAAACGTGGTCGTACGGACACCAGTGATGCACCACGCAAAAGAGGTGGTTACTCCGGAAAACATAAAAAAAAGTCCTCATAATCGTTTTGGGGAACCGTAAAGTGAATTGCAGGAAGTAGCTCAGACTCTGAAGATATCCAAGGAACGTGTAGGTTTTATTTTGAATGAGCATTTGTCTGTGAAAAAGCTGCTGTCAAAGTGGGTGCCGCGCATGTTGACTTTTGACTAAAAACAACAACGAGTCGATGATTCTGAGCACTGTTTGGAGCTTTTTCGTTATAAAATTATGTTATTTATTATTAAATTATTATTATTATTTATTTATTAAATTATCATTATTAAATTATTATTATTATTATTATTATTATTATTATTATTATTATTATTTATTATTAAAGTTATGTTATTTTATAAAGTTATGAGGTTATAAAGTTATGTTAAAAAGTTGTGTTTTCTTTACTAGACCGGGAATTTATCAGCCCATGTGTTAATGATCTTTTGATTATTTCTGAATAGTGAAATTGTAAATTTTACAAAATAAAACAAAAAAAAAATACTTCAGCTGTCCTCAAAGACATATTTGTGTAAAATATGTTTTCTTGCAATGAAAATCGTTAAAAATGAAAATTGACCACGGATAGATTTTTTTTAAAGAAAATTTACGAATACATCTCCTCCAAAAATTAAAACTAGCAAAGAAGATGGTGTAAAAACTATAACCAGTTCAGTGACCTGATTAAATGCTAAACTTCAATAAACAGATGAATAAGTAAATATCTAAATAATTTTTATTTTCTTTGTTGCAAATCACGATAAATAGTTGTTTTAATATTGGCATATTTAGATGGTACATACTGTTTGTATTAATAAATTAATCAAAAAAGTTTTTTTTCATTTATTATTATTATTATTATTATTATTATTATTATTATTATTATATTTTATCTTTGTTTGTTTTTTATTTTGTTATTATTATTACTATTATCGTTTTTTTAATTCATAATTATTATTATTATTATTATTATTATTATTATTATTATTATTATTATTTCTTTTTTTGCTTTTTTAAGTCGTTAAAAAATATTAATTTTTATTTTCTCAATAAATATCATTTTTTATTTCAAATTGTGACAAATTGTTTTGCTTTAAAATTGGCACATTTACGTGGTACATTATTTTGTATTAATAAGTTAATCAAAATGTATTTTCTTTTTATTCTTCTTTATTATTATCATTACATACTGTGCCGTGAAAAGAACAAGTTTGAAAAAAAAATGGCCTAAGCTGAAACATTCTTTATGAAAAACTCAAAAATCAACTTTTGATCTTACCATCAGTTTTTTATTTATTTTTTGAAAAAAAAAATGACATGATTCTTGTTTTCTTATGCGTAATGTTGTTGTTAATTGTCTTCGCGGGAGCGTTTAATTCTGCACGTTTTAATGACGTCATACGACACTTAAGTATTTTTAAACAAAAATAACTACCAACGTCGAATTTCTTCCGCATCTCCAATATAAATGTTAGAAAATTCATCAAATTCTTGCTTACCGGTTTTTCTGGCTTAGAAGGCCTTTAATATCCGTTACTTTAATGCTATTATTCAAAAAGAATGCCGCGCTTAAACGGGGATATCTCATTCTAAACAGTCTTTTGATAAATAATTGTTTTTATGCTTTGTTTCGAGCAAGTGAAAAAAAAAATTGTATAAATGACTTCCAGTAGAGAGCTTGGTTTACGTATGTAGGTTACTGTCACATAGAGGTATATCTATTTTTTAAGGTGCCGTACGACTCTTTAACGTTCAAAGGGGGAAAAAAAAAAACTTTTTTTTCTCTATTAAAAATAACATGTGAAAGATCAGTGGGTTTTTTTTCTTGAATATTAAAAAAATGAATTAAAAATACCTATAATCATATATATTATTTCTCCTGTCAACATCCCTTTTTCGCAGAAAATACGAAACGCAGAACGACGAATGAGATAGCATATGAAAGGATTTCGAACAGGCTTCTGACATAGCACACTTAACATTTATTTAAACATGTTTTTCGATTAAAATTTGCTGATAATTAAAAATTAAATCGACATTGATTTCATGACAGAAATGAAAGGTTTTCTTCAAATTACTTTCGCCACAAAAATAAAATACCACATTATACGATGCTCAGCAATGATTATAAAAAACACCGCATCGGTTTATTTTATATTTATGATTAGAAAGCGAAGTTGAAATTGAAACATTTAGATTTATATTTCTATGTCCCATGTTTTTTCCGAAGCTGATGACGTCATCCTCTATGCAGTTAAAATACAATTGTTAATTTTTCTTTTTCTCGCGCTTGCCTTTTGCAATCTTGGATCTGTTTTTACTCCAACTTTGATGGAATAAATTAGATGATATTTTGGCTTGACTAAAAACATACATGTTATTTGCAGATATTTTTATCCTCACTTTTTCTTTAGAAGCTTAAACATGCATCTAATAAATATTACATATTGATAAAAAAAATATTAGATTGTAGTGCGAAATCTTCGCACGAGCCCGCTGGTTACACTATAGTTGTGATAAAAATAGTAAGTATCTAATTAATGATTAAGAAATACTTTAAAGTGATTTATTTTAAAATGTGGTTATTATTATTATTATTATTATTATTATTATTATTATTATTATTATTATTATTATTATTATTATTATTATTATTATTATTATTATTATTATTACTGCGGGCAAAATTCTCTCGAACTATCTTAGATCTTGACATGAAATTTTCACAGATTATAACTTATATGAGATGTAATGTTCCCAACTGAGTCAAAAAGTTCGGGCCAGGATTTGAACACGGGATCCCTATTATAACAATTTCTCAAAAAGTTATCAAAACAAAATTATTTTTTTTTTATATAATTAGGCTCCAAATATTACTCAGAAGAAGAAAAAAATTACAGCAATATAAAAAAAATTGGACTTACATAACAACTTTTTTTTCATCAATTATTAATTTTTGGTTTTCACCTGTTTTTCCTATATTTCCGATAGATTTCTATCTAAAAGCGGAGCTTGACAGTATGTAATGTAAAAACGTACGTGGTTTTTCATGCTGTGGGACAATTCTACATAGTTGATAAACCTTGGGAAAATACATACAACTGTCACCTACGTCGTGAAAATTCGTCGTTTCTGCGCACTGTGCAGTGGGGTGAAACTGCATGGATATATTAATCTTACAGGGAAAGAAAAAGTTTAGAATTACTGTTGAAGAGATGTACTTCAACAGGATATTTTTATATTTTAACGAAGGGACTTAACTAGCGATATTTCATTTATAAGTATAATAATTTAATATTTTAAATAAAAATTTATAATTATCGTCATTACAATTTGAGAAATTACAAAAAATTCACTTCTTTAAAAGCTTTAGAAAAATCATAATCACTCTTGTCCTTGTAGTTTAACAACTCTTTCTTCAAACATTT
Organism: Maratus michaelseni; assembly: GCA_963931845.1. Classification (NCBI taxonomy): domain Eukaryota; kingdom Metazoa; phylum Arthropoda; class Arachnida; order Araneae; family Salticidae; genus Maratus; species Maratus michaelseni. Next base: position 189,329,980 of record OZ007598.1, on the reverse strand, counting down.
TTTTTTTTAATTTTCTTCAACCATTGTTTTCCAATATCAGATTTTAACCCGCATAGGCTATCTCCCAAGAGAATGATGATCGGAAGACAAGTGGTAAAAATTATTATATAAATGCTAGAAGTTTAATTGTTAAAAATAAATCCTTATGATCAACAGCCGTGGTGAGCGGCCAAATTGCGTGCGCAACCGCTGCTATGTCCCGTATATTATAATACTCTCTGGCGCGAACCGCAGCCGCGGGCAAGCGACTAAGAGCTCCATCAAACAACACTACCTACAACACGAATATTACACTCTCTTGCACGAAGTATTCAATAAAATAAAAAGTTTCAGTAACTTTAAATGTGTTCATATTAAGAATTTTGAAAATTGGTAAAGATTTAAATGTAAAATAAACTTTCCAACACAAAAACTAAGAAGTATGGAGATAACGTAATGACCGCTTTTATTCTTGCTTATAGCTAAGTTTTTCAACCATTAATCGCTAGAAGGCTGCTCAAATCAAGTCAAAATCGAGATAGTATCTGGTTTCACCTGGCTATACGGCTTACCCTATTATCCCCTATTTGAAAAAAGGTGTTATCATAATTTTAACAAAATTAGGAAAATTATTTCAAATATTAAGGAATTCTCCATAAAGGCTGGATATATGCATATCATGTTTATTTATTAAATTTTAAACAGTCTCAGAACCATTCAGCTTCAAAGCTTTATACTTTTACTTTCTTTTTTTTTTTTTTTTTTTTTTTCATGTATTAAACATTTAAAATTGGGGGAAACATTTTGACGCCAACAATTCTGGGGGGAAAAAACCCTCTTTTATCAAGCATTATAATAAAAATAAATATGTCATTCTCTGTTAAAAAATCAGCATTTTCTAAGCTTAAGATTGCTGCAACTTGCGAAAAAAAGAATTTATTTAAATTCTTTTAATTAATAATAATTTTGCGTGAAACTTTATCAGTATGTTTAAACTTACTGATAAAGATACTGATTTTTAAGAATTTTTGCGTCAAATTTAGTTTCTCCAATTCGTATTTATAGCTCAAAACCAATATATTTTCGAGATTTAACGAAGCATTTATAAAAACAAAATTTCTTTTGCTGCCACCAATTTTCGAAAACGTTTCCGAGTAGCTTTAATAGTGTACTAATCCGGCTTTTTCGGATGCTATTAATTCTCAATTAAACATTTTCAGCTGCGTAATTGAATTTATACATCCAAGAGTAACAAAAAAATAATAAGCCTATTAACCTATTAATTTTAATGTTTATGTTAATGCAGTTAATTTATCATGTTTGTCTGTAAAGCATGTTTGTTGAATGTGAAATTGGTTTCCGAAGTTTCTAAAGATAAAGAAAGCTTTTCGGAATCGTGGGTAACTCAGAAGAAATGTTTTCGTTCGTGGTTAACTTATATTTTCCCAGATTAAGATACATCTGTCTTTCTTTACACAGTGTGGGATGTTAAGAAAACATGCAGAAATAAATTTATATCATGATACGCTTCATTATTTTGTGTCTTGGCCAATACTCTAATATAGCATGTAATGAACGTAAAGTGAATCTTTCTTGCAACGAATTTAACAGTCTTCACCAGAGCAATCACTTTAAATAGATAGCTATCAAGTTCTAGTTTTAAAGAAAACAAGAGAGGTTTGTTTCAGCTCCATAAATTATGCCGGATGTAAAATTAGCATTTTGATGGGCATATTGCGTGTCTTGAAGCAAAGCATAATATTATCTTAGACATAAAAGAACTTTTAAAAATATATAATACAAATGTGTTTTAAATATTTTATATGCGTTTTAAACCATCTTAAATCAATAAACCTGGATTTGCGCCAATAAACTCAACCTCAACCAATCAAAATAGATGATTTTCTTTAAATAAATCCATTTTATGTAAAAAGCCACAGTTGTGAATTTATTTCGGTGTACTCGGTAATTAACTGCAAATAAAATGTCTCGTCGATTATCTCTTAAACCGCTGATGATAGAAACATACTTCCTATTACAAAAAGTATTAAAATAAGTGTTGCTTTTAGATATGGCATTTGTTTTACAAGAGACTGTATAAACAACTCAATGTTATTGTAAACTCAACCAATTAAAATGGATGATGCTTTTTCTATAAATAAATCCACCTCATGTAAAAAGCCGCAGTTGTGAATTCATTTCTGTGTACTTGGGTAATTCAAGATAGATGTCTCGTCAATTACTTCTTATACCGGTGGTGTATTATTAAAATGTACGGATTTTAATAATACATCCATGGTGCTGATAGAAACATACTTCCCATTACAAAAAGTATAAAAATAAGTGTTGCTTTTAGATATGGCATTTGTTTTACAAGAGACTGTATAAACAACTCAATGTTATTGTAAACTCAACCAATTAAAATGGATGCTTTTTCTATAAATAAATCCACCTCATGTAAAAAGCCGCAGTTGTGAATTCATTTCTGTGTACTTGGGTAATGCAAGATAGATGTCTCGTCAATTACTTCTTATACCGGTGGTGTATTATTAAAATGTACGGATTTTAATAATACATCCATGGTGGTGATAGAAACATACTTCCCATTACAAAAAGTATAAAAATAAGTGTTGCTTTTAGATATGGCATTTGTTTTACAAGAGACTGTATAAACAACTCAATGTTATTGTAAACTCAACCAATTAAAATGGATGCTTTTTCTATAAATAAATCAACCTCATGTAAAAAGCCGCAGTTGTGAATTCATTTCTGTGTACTTGGGTAATTCAAGATAGATGTCTCGTCATTTACTTCTTATACCGGTGGTGTATTATTAAAATGTACGGATTTTAATAATACATCCATGGTGCTGATAGAAACATACTTCCCATTACAAAAAGTATAAAAATAAGTGTTGCTTTTAGATATGGCATTTGTTTTACAAGAGACTGTATAAACAACTCAATGTTATTGTAAACTTAACCAATTAAAATGGATGCTTTTTCTATAAATAAATCCACCTCATGTAAAAAGCCGCAGTTGTGAATTCATTTCTGTGTACTTGGGTAATTCAAGATAGATGTCTCGTCAATTACTTCTTATACCGGTGGTGTATTATTAAAATGTACGGATTTTAATAATACATCCATGGTGCTGATAGAAACATACTTCCCATTACAAAAAGTATAAAAATAAGTGTTGCTTTTAGATATGGCATTTGTTTTACAAGAGACTGTATAAACAACTCAATGTTATTGTAAACTCAACCAATTAAAATGGATGCTTTTTCTATAAATAAATCCACCTCATGTAAAAAGCCGCAGTTGTGAATTCATTTCTGTGTACTTGGGTAATTCAAGATAGATGTCTCGTCAATTACTTCTTATACCGGTGGTGTATTATTAAAATGTACGGATTTTAATAATACATCCATGGTGCTGATAGAAACATACTTCCCATTACAAAAAGTATAAAAATAAGTGTTGCTTTTAGATATGGCATTTGTTTTACAAGAGACTGTATAAACAACTCAATGTTATTGTAAACTCAACCAATTAAAATGGATGCTTTTTCTATAAATAAATCCACCTCATGTAAAAAGCCGCAGTTGTGAATTCATTTCTGTGTACTTGGGTAATTCAAGATAGATGTCTCGTCAGTTACTTCTTATACCGGTGGTGTATTATTAAAATGTACGGATTTTAATAATACATCCATGGTGCTGATAGAAACATACTTCCCATTACAAAAAGTATAAAAATAAGTATTGCTTTTAGATATGGCATTTGTTTTACAAGAGACTGTATAAACAACTCAATGTTATTGTAAACTCAACCAATTAAAATGGATGCTTTTTCTATAAATAAATCCACCTCATGTAAAAAGCCGCAGTTGTGAATTCATTTCTGTGTACTTGGGTAATTCAAGATAGATGTCTCGTCAATTACTTCTTATACCGGTGGTGTATTATTAAAATGTACGGATTTTAATAATACATCCATGGTGCTGATAGAAACATACTTCCCATTACAAAAAGTATAAAAATTAGTGTTGCTTTTAGATATGGCATTTGTTTTACAAGAGACTGTATAAACAACTCAATGTTATTGTAAACTCAACCAATTAAAATGGATGCTTTTTCTATAAATAAATCCACCTCATCTAAAAAGCCGCAGTTGTGAATTCATTTCTGTGTACTTGGGTAATTCAAGATAGATGTCTCGTCAATTACTTCTTATACCGGTGGTGTATTATTAAAATGTAGGGATTTTAATAATACATCCATGGTGCTGATAGAAACATACTTCCCATTACAAAAGTGTTGAAATCAGGTGCAGCTTTTAGATATGGCATTTGTTTTACAAGAGACTGTACAAATTTGAGTGTTACAGTAAACTCAACCAATCAAAATGATTGATTTTTCTTTAAATAAATCCATTTCATGTCAAAAGCTATAATTGTGAATAAATTTCTGTGTACTGGGTAATTCAAGTAATTTCAAGATAGAGGTATCGATGATATTGTCTCTTAAACCGGTGCTGGTAGAAACATACGCCCAATTACAAAAAGTATTGAAATCAAGAGCAGCTTTTAGGTATCTCATTTGTTTTACAAGATACTGAACACATTTGAGTGTTACAGTAAACTCAACCATTCAAAATAGATGATTTTTCTTTAAATGAATTCGTCTCATATAAAAAGCCACAGTTGTGAATTCATTTCTGTGTACTGGGTAATTGTAGATAGATGTCTTAAACCGGTGCTGGTAACATACACTTCCAATTACAAAAAGTATTGAAATCAAGCACAGTATTTAGATATGGCATTTGTTTTACAAGAGACTGTCTAAATTCTAGTTTTCTAGTCTACTTGGAAACGTTTCCGAAAATCAGTGGTAGAAAAAGAAACTTTGTTTTTAAAAAGGCTTTTTAAATCTCGAAAATACATTAGTTTCTGCGGTTTCTATAGAAAAACAACGCTTTTCGGAATCGTGGGGAACTCGGAAGAAGTTTTTGTATATTTTCGTTTGTGACTACATTATATTTAGAAAAATTAAGTAGCTGTAAGTCTGTCTTTTTTTACAGTGTAACATTTTGTTAGTTACCTTGTTTTAAACCCGTGCAATTCACACATTAAATTCAATAAAATTATCAACATACTTTTATAATGTTAAAAAAAGTATTCAAAAAGAAATCTGGAAATATGATACGCTTCATTACTTTGTGCCTTATCTTGACCAAGACCTCAATATAGCTAATTATACAAGCTGAGTCTTTATTGTAGAGAATTTAACAGTCTTTACGTGATCGAATTCTTTAAATATATAGATATCGGGTTCTACAGCATAGATGTTCATATTGCGTGCCTTGAAGCAAAACATAATTATCTTATAGAAGGTGTTCACGAACTTTTGCAGTAAAAAGGTAAGGATAGTACATAGCACAATGAATAATATTTATCGCAAAACCTAAGGTTGTAATTCATTTATTTTGTACAGAAATCTGAAGTGACTCCATTCGACTTTGTACTTATCCAGAAAGTATATAAATAAATAAATAAAAGAGAAATTTTAGAAATATCTGGCACAGATGTGCATATTGCCTGTCTTGGAGCAAAGCATAATTATCTTATACAGGGTATTCGCGAACTCTTGCAGTAAAAAGGTAGGATAGTATACACAGCATAATGAGGATATATTTATCACAAAACCTAATGTCGTAATTAATTTATTCAGTAAAAATTCTAAAGCGATTCTACTCGACTTTATACTTATCCAGAAAGTATATAAATAAATAAATAAAAAGATAAATTTTACAAATTTCTGGCACAGATGTGTATAATGCGTGTCTTGAAGCAAAGCACAATTATCTTATACAGGGTGTTCACGAACTAATGCAGTAAAACAGTAGGATATAGTACATAGCACAAAACCTAAGGTTGTAATTCATTTATTTAGTACACAAATCTGAAGTGACTCCATTCGACTCTGTACTTATCCAGAAAGTATATAAATAAATAAATAACAGATAGTTTTTATAAATTTCTGACACAGATGTGCATATAGCGTGGCTTGGAGCAAAGCATAATTATCTTATACAGGGTATTCGCAAACTCTTGCCGTAAAAATGTAGGAAAGTATACACAGCATAATGAGGATATATTTATCATAAAACCTAAGGTCGTAATTAATTTATTCAGTAAAAATTCTAAAGTGACTCCTCTTAACTTTATACTAATCCAGAAAGTATATAAATAAATAAAATATATTTTTTATAAATTTTTGACACAGTGGTATCAGCTAGATTCGAACGATTGACTTCTTGTGTTTTGAAACTGGAGACGTTACCACCGCACCAGTAACGCTTGATTTATATCACTGCAATATTTATCACTTATACGCTGCCACACTTCTTGTTTATTTTAAAACTCTTTTTGAGAGCAATTCTATAGGGAAAATTGCCTCAAAAAGGGTTTTTAAATAGTTTAAAAGTGAATTAAATACCTAATTAGTAAGCCGATTTTTACGAAAATCTATACAGTTTTTGTGACAGTGGTCTATTATACAATTGAAAATGGGAACTCAATCGGAAGTGACGTTTGAGAATTATCGTGTTCACTCACTCACAATAATAATAATAATAATAATAATAATAATAATAACAATGTTTTCCTTACACCTATGTATTCGGAAAGTAAAAATTGGGAATTTGATGCTATAATGATGGGCTTGGAGGGGGGTATTTCCATCCAAGCCTAACTCGATTTTTGTTCATAACTTTAAAAGTGGTGAAAAGATTGTAACCATATTTTCAGCAGACTTACTTTGTTTAGGGTAAAATGTAAAGACATCACTAAAAATGCTGGAAGGCAGCAATTCTTGTGCAAATAATACTCAGCTAGACGCTTCATAATTTGAAATGTAGTTGGCGCAGTATATGTGGTGTCACTGGCAGTGGCGTGCAGTCCATAGAAGAAATGGAAGCATTGCTTGCTCATACTTGCCAAACTTCCAGTTTCTTTCACATCATAAAAATATAATTTGAACCAGAAAAAGTATTTAATAAAAATATTTTGGCTTTTATGTGATTATATAGCTATTATATAATCACATAAAAACAAAAAGATTTTTTTTTAAATAATTTTTCTGGTATTTTTTTTTTTTATGATGAAGGAAGTTATTATGTAATCACATACAAATAAAAAGATTTTTTTTTAATAATTTTTCTGGTTACATATTTTTTATGATGTGAAAAAAACTGGAAGTTTGACAAGTATGAGCAATCAGTGCTTTTATTTCTTCTGGTTTGATTTGATTTGATAAAAACTGGAAGGTTGTAAGGTATGGGTAAGCAATGCTTACATTGCCTCTTTGTATCGAACGCCTTTGGTCACTGGGCGAATTACTCTGCACCTCCAGTATTTCTCGTGTTGCCATCTCATTTCACACAAAGTAAGATATTTCTTTTGAAAATATCGTAACAGTATCGTCATTTTTGTTAAAATTGCGAAGAAAAATTAAAGTTCTGCTTGGAATGCGACATGCTGTATTTTTGAATGAATAAGGGGATTGCAATCTAGTAGGTTGTATGAGAAATATTGCTGTGTAGAGTATACTATCATGTTTTTTGTTGTTGTTGATAAGGTTTGCGGACATCGTGTATAAATGGGTCTTTTGAAAATATAAAATATGATTGTAATAAGTATAAAAATAAAAATAGTTGGGGCTTTTTTTCTGATTGTAATAAGTATAAAAATAGAAAGAGTTTTTTTTTTTTTTTTTTTTTCAACTTTTGTTCAAAAATCAATTCCGTTACAATGAGATAATTTGGTGTAAGTCTCAATTATAAAAAAAAAATTACCCTTAGATTTTGACTTGGTAGAAAAAACAAACTAGCGGATTTATTAAAAATATAGTTTTTTTTTTTTTTTTTTAAGATATGGCAACAGGAAAGAAAATAAAGCACTAATATTATTTTCTCGATCCGAATTTACGACAGGAATACTCAACCAACCAAAATGAATGATTCTCCTTAAACAAATTCACTTCATCTAAATAGACATATCATTTCTGTATTATTCACATATTGGGTATTTACAATTTTGAGCCCTTCTATTGTAATTCATAACTTACAACTCTGATAATTCATGTTTTTGAATGATTTTATAAGCTCTTTCTTGTTTAGTGTGCTGTTTTTTCTTTCTTTTAATATTTTGTTTTTTAAATATGTGTATTCTTTCTTTCAGATTCAAAGATGAGGTAGCGAATGGAGAATACTGGCCGATATCCTGCCAAATAACGGAATGCTCAAAAATGGGAAAGGCAGAAAAACAATGCCCATCTTCGTTAACATAATGAATCATTTATTTCTTCTTTTCGCTGTAAATATTTTGCTTGCAAGTAAGTCTTTTTTTTTTTTTTTTTTCTTCTTCTTCTTCTTTAGAAACACTAAACCAATAACAATTTATTAGTGAAAAAAAAAATCGACTGCGAAAAATGGAACATGATGACATTACTTCAAACAATTATTTCAATTACAACAATTACTTCAAATTAGAGTCCGGCATCGGGTCGGAAGTCGGATAACTCGATTTTCCCGAACCCGACCCGACCAGCAGCTCGGTCGTGTCGCGTTGAGGCTGCTTATTTATGTTGCGGGTTGGGTTGGCTTTAAATGTATTGGGTTCGAGTCGGTTTCGGGTTGAATTTTGACCTTTTCCGGTCGTGTTCGGATTGACCTGATTTTTCAAAACTAAGTCCTGAATATTTTTAAAATCAAATTAATCGGATGTGCCAATCCCAAAACTTTCTTTTATCTCATACATGTTAATACTTCAAAAAACATATATATTTTTTTAATTATGCATTTTAGAATTAAAAAAATGCAGCACAGAAGCGTCATCTGTTATATGATTTACACAAAAACCTAATAAACTTATGTCAGGGTAATATATGAAATTTGATGAAATTCCGTGCTTCAATTCTTGAGACAGGACTATCGCTAAAATCGTGTAAATCCTGAAAAACGTTGCATAGAAGCGCCATATGTAGGACTATTTACACCGAAACGTAATCAGCAACAACCTATATCAACGTCTAACTGAATCTGAAGTTTTATGAAAATCCATGCATTAGTTCTTAAGATATAGCTATCTTGGAAATCGCGAATAATCCAGCATAGTAGCACCACTTGTTTTGCGGTTCACACCAAAAACTAATCAGCACTAATTTATCTAATTTATATCAAGGTCTAACTGAATCTACAGTTTTATTAAATTCTGTGCATTAGTTCTTGAGACAGAGCGTCCAACAAAATGTTTACTACATACAAACGGACAGACAGACTCACAGACAGATATTTTCTAAAAACAGTCAAATCGAGTTCAGGACCTTATAAAACGTATAAATCCGTCAAAAACCGCCGGAAGTCGAAAATTTTCATGCATACAATACTTTCTTCTTGTAAAGATAGAAGAAAGTAAAAAAAAAAAACTCGACTGCGAAAAATGGCGCATGACATAAGATCAATTTCTTCAAACTAGGGTCCTACATCGGGTCGGATAACCCGATTTTCACAAACCCGACCCAACCCGCAGTTCAGTCATGTCGCGTTGAGGCTAATTATTTATGTTGCGGGTCAGTTTGGCTTTAAATGTACCGGGTTCGAGTCGGTTCCGGATTGAAATTTGACCGTTTCCGGTCGGATTCGCATTGACCTGATTTTTTAAAACAAAGTCCTGAATATTTTTCAAATGAAAAAACAAAATATTTGAACATTAAATGAGTGTATATATGTTCAATTTTATATAAAAAAGGTAAAATTGATATTAGCGATATAATTGTAGACTACTTTTCCATAATTGTATAAAAATATAGATTCATTTTTTTTTCACTCCGGGTTCCGGTTTGAATATTTCGGTTTCGGTCGGTGTCGATTGGACGTGTGTTGGGTCCGGGTCGGGTTTCGGGCTAACTTTAAGCAGAATTTTACACGCAGGACTGTAGTTCGAGAATGGAACTTTTCGCTAGGTAGCTGGAGACACCACCGCTGAATTACAGAGGCTTGTTGACTTTGTTGCATTTGACTTTTTGGTACCCCAGTATAGAGATCTTGGCGAAATAGAGAAAATGGCCTTTACGTAAATTACGTAATCACAGTTTAATTACTTTAACAGAATCAAACTGATTAATAAATAAACCAAAGAATAAACAAATAAAGATTTATTTACTAATCAGTTTGGCTGTGTTAGAATAATAAAAGAGCTATACTCATTATCCGAGTCCGAAAACAAATCTTGATTTGTTAAAACATTTGATAGCAAAATCATTTGTTAGCCGATGTATCACTGTACCTTCAAACGTGTATTTTTATTAGTGCTCCCGATGCGATGCGTATTTCAGTTATACGTTTAACCAATATACGTATATACGTATAGTACGTATTTAAAAAATACGTATACCTTAAACTATACGTTTAAACGTATACGGATACGTATAAGCGTATATCGGTTAAACATATAATTCAAGTATACGTTTAATTCAAGTATACGTATATTTCAAGTATCGTATTTACTTTTAATGCCAATGGATCTCATCAGTGGTACGTCACTGAACAGAGAACAAGTTGGAAATCGGTGGCGTTACTTTAGCAATCTGTATAATATGTTTCATACATAGAATCTTGTTATTTTTCCCTATAAACGATTATTGTAAATATATAACGAAAGTAAAAAGACTTTTTGAGCAAATAAGGAGAATATACACATTTCAGATTTATTGTTAATCCTTATTAAATATATTCTTTCTTTTTTAATTTTTCATTTTTTTTAACCATTACACTCGTGGTATTTTTTATACAAAGTGTATGTGCATTACAATATATTACGTTTTAAGAATTGTTGTTAACCTTGACAAAGTTCATTTTTTGTGTTTGTACCAATAAATTTCTATTACTTACAGCCTGACAAATAACCGTCACTGCAGGTTTCAGAACGCAATCGCACAAGCTTAAAATGACTTGCATTCTCTTTTCTTTTTTGCTGTAATAATTTCATAGTAAATCATTTCATAATTAATAGTTTAGATTTGAGGGGGGGGGGGGGGGGGAATCTAAACTGAAGAAAAAAATTTCCTTTTTTTTTTTTTTTTTTTTGCAAGTACCGATTGCACAGTACACAGCGGGTGTTTCTTAAAGTCTCTGATCCGTAGACCAGCAGGAGAAAGGCATAATTTTTTAAGCAATGAACGAAACCGTTTATACGTTTAACCTATTATAAATATATATATATATAATACCTTACTATAATGTGAGTGCGTTCAAATATTTATCTCTTTTCTATCTTCATATTTAATAAAATGAGACAGGAAAATAATATCTTACCTGTTTTAGTAGCGCAGAGACCCACCATAATCCCGATTCTTCGGTATTCGTTCAACGGATGCGCGACCTTCATTCACCGTATATTCACGATAGATCTTTAAAAGATTATTCATCGAAGGCACGTAAAACATGGAACGTTACTACTTGAAGAAATAAAAATAATATTATTAATATTGTATAAATATGTATTTTAGTGTAAATTCCTTGTTAGAATATTCCAGCGAGTCTGCTTGGAAAAACTAGAATTTTATATCTTGATTAAATTAACATTACAATGTATGTAAACAGAGAGAAATAAAATATCTTCTCGGTGAGCATTGTAAAGGTGTTACTGCAAAGACAGTTAAACATGAACTGAGTTAGAAACATCGAAAAAGTTCAAAGTCTAAACTCGGAACAACAGAGTATATGCGATCACAGCACGTGTAAGCGTAGGAGTATAAAAACTGCAAGTATGCATCTTTGTTAATTGTCGACACGTGCACACCACAAAACGCAAAAAAGGAAAAGTTTCTTGTTTAAAATATATTGAGAGAATTGTTATTTTCAGGGTTACACACCTCAACACCCCACCTTAATCCCTGAATCAACAATTCACAGATTCAAGATTGTCTTTCGATGAAAAGTAAACTTAGGCTTTGGCAGGGGTTTCGTAAGTAGATCGGCTGTCATCAAGTCAGTGTTGACGTAGTGGAGTCTTATTATATTTTCATTCACTAATTGTTTTAGGAGATGATAGCGCAAGTCTATGTGCTTCGTTTTATGATGAAATTTGTCTGATTCTGCAAGTTTTATTGCAGACTGATTGTCATCCATTAATGTTATTGGGCACTGCTGCGGCATGTCCAGTTCGTTTAGTAGATTTATTAGCCATGTTATTTCTTGCGCTGCACTCGCGGCAGATATGAATTCTGATTCAGCTGAAGACATAGCTAAACACTTTTGACGTTTAGATGACCATAGTATCGGATTGGAGCCAAGTAGAAACACATTTCCTGACGTAGATTTCCTATCAAGTGGGTCGTTTGCCCAATCAGAGTCTGCGTATGCCCTCAAGACAGGTTCATCAAAATTAGTATATGTTAACTTTAAATCGATAGTTGTTTTTAAATATCTAATGGTTCTTTTAACAGCTTCCCAGTCTTTTGCTCTGGGATTTTCATTTCTCCGACACAGGATATTAACGGCTGCACTAATATCCGGTCTGGATACGGTCGAGATATAAAGTAGTGCGCCGACCGCCTGTCTATAATTTACATTATCCGGCAAGAGATTTTCATCATCGGTTAATTTAACAAATCCGGGTTCCATGGGTGTATCTGTTGGTTTTGAATTTTCCAAACCATATTTGATTATTAATTCATGAATTTTGTTTATTTGATCTAGGGTCATAGTGTTTTGGTTAGGGCGATTAATGTTTATGCCTAGATAATATTTAGCATCACCTAAATCCGTGACAGGGTATTCTTTCTTTAATTGACATATAAGTTTATCAATGTTTTGACTTTCTCCGGCAATGAGGAGATCATCAACATAAACGATTACATAAATCGTTTTGTTATTTGTGGTTCGTTTATACAAGCATTTGTCTATCGAGCTTTGGTGAAAATCTAATTTTGATAACGAATCGTGTATCTTTAAATTCCAAGCTCTCGCGGCTTGTTTCAAACCATAGAGCTCCTTTTTCAGTTTACAAACTTTGTGTTCCTCTCCGAGAGCTACATACCCTTCGGGTTGACGCATATATACTTCCTCTTGCAATTCCCCATGTAAGAAAGCCGTCTTAATGTCGATGTGCCTAAGTTTTAAGTTTTTATGCAATGCCATTGCCAAAAAGCTTCTTATCGTAGTATGAGACGCAACGGGGGCGAAAGTCTCGTCGTAGTCAATTCCATATTTCTGGGAGAATCCCTTAGCCACTAACCTCGCCTTGTACTTTTCTATTTGACCCTGACTATTGTATTTCGATTTAAACGCCCATTTGCTTCCAATTACTTTTGCCCCTGGTGGGGCCTCAACTAATTCCCAAGTACAGTTTTCTTTAAGCGAATTTATTTCGTCTAACGTAGCATTTATCCATTTTTCCTTTTCCAGGGGATTTTGCATTTTTATTATGTCATCCCAGCATTTGGGCTCATTTATCCTAACGTCATTTATTAAAAATGCGAATCTATCAGGAGGAACCCCTCTGTTAGATCTGTTCGACCTACGTGGTAAATCCTGTGGGGTGCCTGTCAAGTTTGTGTTCGCATCCTGATCTTGCATTTCAATTTCGGTGCTATTATTTTCCTCATTAATTAGTTGTAATTTTGGTTGCGGATTATTCTCGCTTTGCATTTCTTTATTTTCATTTGATTCATTATTTTTGACTAAGTCATTATCCTTATCCTCTAAAAATTTTACTGTTCGACTTATAACAATTTTCCTTCTATCTGTACAAATCCTGTAACCTTTACTTCTATTGTCGTACCCGACAAAAATACCCGGTCGTGCGGTATCGTCCAGTTTTCCCCTATGGGTTTTTTGAATATATGCATAAGCGCGGCAACCAAAAGTTTTAATGTTAGATAGATCTGGTTTACGACCAGTCCATTTTTCATATGGAGTCCGATCGCATGATGAAGTTGGGAGCCTGTTTTGAATGTACGTCGCTGTGCAAATGGCTTCCCCCCAGAATGAATTAGGTAAACCGCTTTCCTTAAGAAGACAGCGTCCCATCTCCACTAAACTGCGGTTTTTACGCTCTGCGACTCCATTTTGCGGTGAAGAGTATGGTACGGTAAATTGATGATCAATTCCCTCATTTTTCAAATATTCTTCGAATTCCTTCCCTGTGTACTCCCCCCCGTTATCGGACCGAATTGCCTGCACTTTTCTGCCGAATTTGTTTGCAGTCATTGCTACGTATTCCTTAAATTTTGAGAAAACTTCATCTTTATTTTTTAATAAATATACAATAGTAAAGCGACTGAAATCGTCAATGAAAGTTAGAAAATAGTATTTCCCCCCAACCGTTGCAGTTTGCATGGGCCCGCACAGGTCACTATGAACCAGCTCAATTGCCCTCGTAGCTCTAAAACTAGCGGTTTTGGGGTACGGATTATCAGTAAGTTTTGACGCAAGGCAAACTTCACATTCAATGCTGTGTTTACATTTATCAATTTGAATCCCTGATGCCATGTTTTTATCAATTAATTCTTTTATGTGGTTAACATTTCTATGACCTAACCTTACGTGCCACTTATGTAAACAATTTTTCTTTTCACAGTGATTAATCATATTTACATTTTGAATTGAATCAGGTTTAACTTTACTTTCATACAAATTATTGTTTACAAATCCTTCAAGGTATGTTACGCCTTCGTGAGTTATTTTGCACATATTATTTTCGAATGTAGCTACGCAACCATTTTCGGTAGCTTGTTTTATAGAAATTAAGTTTGTTTCTACCTCCGGTACATATAAAACATTTTTTAGTGTTATGGTTTTACTCGTATTGTCTGACATAACAGTATCTGGAGGCACGGCAGTGCCTCCGCCAAGTCGAGAGAGGACAGCCGTAAGCATACTTTTCTGGAAGCAACTCAGGGCACTTTTGACCCCCCCCATATCTCCGCGCTGGAGTATCCCAAAATTTTTAAACTTCAATTATAGAGAGTATTTGGCCCACAGTACCAAAATTTAAAATTACAACTTTCTGTCTTTTCTAGTTCAGGCGATATATGAACTCAAACATTCGATTTTTTGTCACTTCTTACTCACTCGTTCACGCGTCATCAAAAAGATTGGGTAGATCCCGTAGCCCCAGAAACTTGACATTTGGAAAAAAGGTAGTGTTTAGGATACAAAGAAAGGAAAAATTATAAAATCCAGAAAATTCGAAAAAAAAACATTCGAAAATTCAACAAATTCCATCAAAATTGAAAATTGAAAATAATACGATCTTGTAGTCTTGGAAACTTAAGATTTGGTGTGAAGGTAGTGTTTAACATCCAGAAAAAGAAAACATCAAAAACACCAAAAAAATCGAAAGCAAAATTGAAAAAAATCGAAGAAATTGAAAAAAACCGAAAATTTGAAGACAATCCGATTTTGTTGCGCTAGAAAATTCAAATTAGGAATAAAGGTAGTATTTAGGATACAGAAAAAGAAAAATTAAAAAAATCCAGAAAATTCGAAAAAAAAAAAAAATTCGAAAAAAATTGAAAAAATGAAAATAATTTGATACGATAAAGCTCGTATTTATAAATTAATTTGGATGAAACTAATTGTGTGTATTAAGCTCACCAATGCCTCGACCGAGTTCGTTGGCCAGCTTGGTCCGCCATCTTGTTTAAAGATGGCGGCCACGGAAAATTTTAAAACTAAAATAAATATACAAAAAAGTTAAAAAATCTAGTTTATTTTTTAATTAGGTGTTAGGACTTGATACAAGGATTCCAGAGCATTTTTTGTTTTACCTCTATCTTAAAAATTGGCTGAGATAGAGCAGTTTGAAATTCTAGGGTGGCTGACATTTTGAAACAAAATAGCACATTACAAAAAACCAACGATAAATTTATGGTCAATAATGGTCAAGCAGGTGCAATCCCGAATGAATACTCCGTGTTATTATAACTGTAACTTTGACTTCGAAATTTTGATACGTTGCATTTTCTATTTGTTGATATTTTTGAACTATGATTTACGCTAAGTGAAATGTTGTTGTTGAAAAGGAATTTTCCATGTAAATCCGAAACGTCCAATTTTAATATGTTTTTAATGTTTTATGAAAGTGTATTGTAATGTCTGTAATTTTAATGATTTTAATATAAATTTATAAGTTTTAGTGAACGCGATTTCTCGCAAATTATTTTCTTTCATTGTTGTAATCATTTTCCTAATCATACGCATAAAACTATATATTCATATCCATTAGCGCCAAATTCTCGCCAAACTTGGCGACAATTGGCGAAATCTCGCCAAATTTGGCGACAAAAATAAGTATTCATAAATGAAGCCAACTTGGCTATAGCTCAATAATTTGGCGAATTTCTTATTCAAATTCAGTGTAAACGAATCTTTTGTAAACGGTTTCTTTGCATTTTAACTTGCTGTTTTCGAGTAACATTAGCTAAAATTTTAAAACGAAGATATAGAAAGCTACCTTTTCCTGCCGCTACAGGCCGGAGGACTTTTTTATGAGTTGTCGGATGCAATCTATGTTTTGCATTAAATAAAGTAAAACATTGAAAAACAAATCCCACAGGATGGGGATAGTTTGTTTTAGATAGATTTCAAGATAATTGTCCTATTAGCTAGTACACCTTCCGTTATTGTTTTGTGTTATTTTCCCCGGATTATGCTTTTCTTTTCTTTTGTTTACGAATTTTGTAATAGAAAAGTTCCGCTATAGACTGGCCACGTTATAGAACTTTTTTTTTTTATAGACAGGTTCATTTTCTTTCACAGGCTTTACTCTATTTAATTTATATATGAAATATTTGTTGTTAAAAGATGTTGGTCGCACAAAAATTTTCACATCTCTCCCTCCCTCCCGACATTACTGGTTGGTTATGGCTTGATAGTCCTTTCTAAATAAAATCATGGTGATTCTAAGATTCTCTTGATTTATCTGGAGGCACGGCAGTGCCTCCGCCAAGTCGAGAGAGGACATCCGTAAGCATACTTTTCTGGAAGCAACTCAGGGCACTTTTGAAAACCCCATATCTCCACTCTGGAGTATCCTAAAAATTTTAAACTTCGTTTTTCTAGAGTATTTGGCACACAGGACCAAAATTTAAAATTACAACTTTCTGTCTTTTCTACTTCAGACGATATATGAACTCAAACATTCGATTTTTTGTCACTCACTCACTCACTCGTTCACGCGTCATCAAAAAGATTAGGTAGATCCCGTAGCCCTAGAAACTTGACATTTGGAAAAAAGGTAGCATTTAGGATACAAAGAAAGGAAAAATTATAAAATCCGAAAAATTCGAAAAAGAAATGTTCGAAAATTCAACAAATTCCATCAAAATTGAAAATTGAAAATAATACGATCTCGTAGTCTTAGAAACTTAAGATTCGGTGTGAAGGTAATGTTTAGTATCCTGAAAAAGAAAACATCAAAAACACCAAAAAAATCGAAAGCAAAATTGAAAAAATCGAAAAATCGAAAAATTTCAAATAATCCGATTTTGTTGCGCTAGAAACTTGGAATTCGGAATAAAGGTAGTATTTAGGATGCAAAATAAAGAAAAATTAAAAATTCCGGAAAATTCGGAAAAAAAAATAAAAAATTCGAAAAATTCGAAAAAAATTGAAAAAATTGAAAAAATTTGATTTTTTAGTCTTAGAAACTTAAAATTCGCAGTAAAGATAGTGTTTAGGATTCAGAATAAGTTAAAATAAAAAACGCAATAAAATTCGAAAATAAAATCAAAAAATCGGAAAAATCGAAAAATAAGGAAAATTTGAAAGTAATTCGATTTTATAGCGCTAGAAACTTGAAATTTCGAATAAAGGTAATATTTAAGGTACTAAATAAGGAAAAATAAAAAAAATATGGATCATTCAAAAAATACCCATAAATTAGTGCACACGATATATGAACTCAAAGTTTCGATTTTTTGTCACTCAAACACACACTCACTCTCGCGTCATCAAAAAGATTGGGTAGATCCCGAGCCACAGAAACTTAAAATTTTGAATAAAGCTAGTGTTTCAGATACAAAAAAAGAAAAATATATAAAATCCGGAAAATTAAAAAAAAAAAAAAAAAAAAAAAAAAAAAAAAAAAAAAAAAAACATTCGAAAATTCAAAAAAAATCGAACAAAATTGAAAATTGAAAATAACACGATCTTGTAGTCTTAAAAACTTAAAATTTGGTGTGAAGGTAGTGTTTAGAATTCAGAAAAACAAACATCAAAAACACACACACACACACACACACAAAAAAAAAAAGAAAAAAAGAAAAAAAAAAAAAAAAGAAAAGAAAATCGAAAAAAATCGAAAATTTTCAAATAATCCAATTTTGTTCGCTAGAAACTTGAAATTCGGAATAAAGGATTCGGAATCGTTATTTAGGATGCAAAATAAGAAAAAATGAAAAAATCCAGAAAATTAGAAAAAAAAATCAAAAATTCGAAAAATTCGAAAAAAATTGAAATAATTTGATCTTTTGGCCTTAGAAACTTTAAATTCGCGGTAAAGATAGTGTTTAGGATTCAGAATAAGTTAAAATAAAAACGCAATAAAATTCGAAAATAAAATAAAAAAATCGAAAGAAGTCGAAAAATAAGAAAATTTTGAAAATAATTCGATTTCTTAGCGCTAGAAACTTGAAATTTGGAATAAAGGTAATATTTAATATACTAAATAAGGAAACATTAAAAAATATGGATAATTAAAAAAAAAAATAGAAAATTTCAAAAAAAAAATTTAGAAAGAAAGAAAGAAAAAGAGAGAAATTGAAAATAATATGATCTCGTAGTCTTAGAAACTGAAAATTTGGTGTAAAGGTAGTGGTTAAGATTCAGAAAAAGAAAAAAATTAAAAACACAACAAAAATTGAAAATAAAATAAAAAAAATCGAAAAAAAAAACGAAAATTTGAAAATAATTCGATTTTGTAAAGCTAGAAACTTAAAATTTGGAATAAAGATAGTATTTAGGATACAAAAAAAAGAAATAAATAAAAAATCTGTAAAATTCGAAAATTCGAAAAATTGAAAAAAATTCGATTTTGTAGCTTTAGAACTTAAAATTCGGCCTAAACTTATTGTTTAGGATACAGAAAAAGGAAAAATTAAAACACAATAAATTCGAAAATAGAATAAAAAACTCGAAAAAGATCGGAAATTTCAAAATAATTCGATTTTGTAGCGCTAGAAACTTGAAATTTGTAATAAAGGATACAAAATAAGAAAAAATTAAAAAATCCAGAAAATTATTAAAAAAAAAAATTCGAAAAAATCAAAAATTGAAAATAATTTTATTTTGTAGTCTTAGAAAATTAAACCATGGTGTAAAGGTAGTATTTACTATTCAATAAAAGGAACAATTAAAAAATTCGTTAAATTCGAAAATAAAATCGAAAAATTGAAATATCTTTAAAAAATCGAAAATTCGAAAACGATTTGATACTGCTAGAAACATTAGTTTTAAGATAATTGTCCTATTAGCTAGTACAACGCCTCTAATTGTTTTATGTTATTTCCCCCGGATTATGGTTTTCTTTTCTTTCGTTTACGAATTTCGTTATAGAAAAGTTCCGCTATAGACTGGCTACGATATAGGCGATTTCTTTATAGACAGGTTTGTTTTCTTTCACAGGTTGTACTCTATTTACTTCACATACGAAATATGGATTGTTAAATGAAGTTAGACCCACAAAAAATTTCACAGCTCCCCCTACCCTACCGACATTACTGGCTGGTTATGGCTTGATAGTCCTTTCAAAATAAAATCATGGTGACTCTAAGATTCACTTGATTTATCTCTAAATTGAACCTAAATGATCCTAAGAAGACGGATCAAATAATTAATATATTGGCATGACAATCAGGTAACTTAGAATTAAAATTGAAAAATCAATAAATTTATAAAAAGTCGAAAATTTGAAAATAATTCGATTTTGTAGTCCTAGAAGCTTGACATTTGGCAGAAAGGCAGGGTTTAGTACACAAAGTAAGGAAAATTTAAAAAATCCGCAAATAATAAAAAAAAAGCCAAAAAAAAACGAAAAAAAAAAAAACATCGAAAAAAAAGAATATAGTTTGATTTATTCGAAATTTCCGGAAATTTTAATTTTGGCTTTCTTTTTATACAAAAAGTTATTTTATGTTAAATATCAAGTATCTAGGGCTGCGAGTAATATCTCAGATGGATTTCACCTATCCTGGAAGCAATTGAGAGTACGTTTGACACTCCCCCTCCCATAACTTAGTGCTTGTCTAGGAACCTGAAATCTCTTTTTATCTACAGTACTTTGCAAACGAAACTAAAGCTTCGAATTTTTGATTTCTGTAAATAATAGGGACAGAGTGTGGGCTTAGCGAAAATCAGTGGATGATCTGCAAAAAGAACCCAATATCGAGAAAAGGAGGATTACTTACAAAAAGAAGTGAAATCTCATCAAAAAGTCACCTGTAAAAAATGCAGCCAAGTCACGTAACTCATTTACCGTAAAAAGTACTGAGATCGTATAAAGCCAAGTTTAACTATCTTATTAACTCTGAAATTTTCATTCACAAATCACTCCTAGTCTCTACATCTTTAGTTAATTATTATTTTGTGACTTGGCAATTACGTAGCACGAGAATGTAATGTATATTGTTAGCCTTAATCAAATAATACTATAACATACTATAAATTGTAATAACTTCCCTGTGCGTATATAATTTGCCTTAATTAAATTATCCCATCCCATCCCATCCCATAATATAGTAAGGTGTAATAACTTCCCTGTGCTGCGTAATTGCCAAGTCACAAAATAATAATTAACTAAAGATGTAGAGACTAGGAGTGATTTGTGAATGAAAATTTCAGAGTTAATAAGATAGTTAAACTTGGCTTTATACGATCTCAGTACTTTTTACGGTAAATGAGTTACGTGACTTGGCTGCATTTTTTACAGGTGACTTTTTGATGAGATTTAATTTTACAGATCCGTAGCCGTCAGAATTTAATTCTTGACCATTCGCGATAGTTACATTAGATGTATCATAATTAAAATCGTGAAATTTACTTTTGTCATTACAAATATGGGCCAAAGACCCTGAATCAATAACCCAGAGGTCTTTCGAACCGTTACCTATAAAAAATGTTAAATTTTTATCAGCATGCTTTTCCCTATCAAAGTTTTTGGTTTTAGAATTATTCGCGCCTACATTGTCTTGAAAGCATACGGCTGACTTATTAGGCATACCATAATGTTTATTCCCGTAATTTTTCATTTTCGGTTTCTCATAGGTTTTATTTTTTAATTTTCAACATTCTTCAATATTATGGGAATTTTTCTTACAGTAACGACAAAATTTATTTGTTTTTTGCATTGGGAATTTGACTTTTAAAGCAGAGTGACTGTTTGTATTTTCGACATTATTTTGTCGTTTATCGTATTCATCCATTAACTTTCCCCGAATAAAATTTGGGGTCAGTTCATCGTCATTTCGTGCCTCAAGAGCACATATCAACGTGTCATAACTAGCAGGTAAAGAGCATAATAGTAAAGCCGCCAGGTGTTGATCATTAATAGTTTCACCAATAGCAGTTAATTTGTCGCGTAACTGATAAATTTTGGTTAAGTGTTCAGTCATGTTGCCATTTTCGGCTAACCTGCTAGAATATAATTTCCTTAATAGGAATAATTTACTGCTTAAATTCGATCTTTCATGCACATTCTTAAGCGCATTCCACACCTCCCTGGCAGTTTCTAGGTTTTTGGTGTGTATATAATTTGGTCGTCATCTATTAGCAAGTTTATAATTGCTCTAGCTTTTCTATTTTTTGTTGTATACTCGGGAGTGACGGGATTTGGGGGCTCGTTTATTATTACATCGTAAAGATCTTCTTTCTGCAAGTACATTTCTACACGGAATTTCCAAATATCATAGTTATTCGAATTTAATTTTTCTATGACAGTATCCTTTAGAATACTCATTTTTATTATTATGTAGATAACACAAAATCTTATATAATATAATATAAATGTTTAACAATTCGATGAAATAATAATTCAGTGGTATTATTTTATTTCTGTTATTCAAAATATTGCTATTGCTACTTCATTCCTTTATTTATATAAGTGTAGCAAAATATTTATATCAGCACAATGTTTGTTAAATTCTTCTATTCGCACTCAAGTAAAGATTTTAGCACACATAAGTCTCATAATCTATTATAAATATATATAATACCTTACTATAATGTGAGTGCGTTCAAATATTTATCTCTTTTCTATCTTCATATTTAATAAAATGAGACAGGAAAATAATATCTTACCTGTTTTAGTAGCGCAGAGACCCACCATAATCCCGATTCTTCGGTATTCGTTCAACGGATGCGCGACCTTCATTCACAGTATATTCGCGATAGATCTTTAAAAGATTATTCATCGAAGGCACGTAAAACATGGAACGTTACTACTTGAAGAAATAAAAATAATATTATTAATATTGTATAAATATGTATTTTAGTGTAAATTCCTTGTTAGAATATTCCAGCGAGTCTGCTTGGAAAAACTAGAATTTTATATCTTAATTAAATTAACATTACAATGTATGTAAACAGAGAGAAATAAAATATCTTCTCGGTGAGCATTTTAAAGGTGTTACTGCAAAGACAGTTAAACATGAACTGAGTGAGAAACATCGAAAAAGTTCAAAGTCTAAACTCGGAACAACAGAGTATATGCGATCACAGCACGTGTAAGCGTAGGAGTATAAAAACTGCAAGTATGCATCTTTGTTAATTGTCGACACGTGCACACCACAAAACGCAAAAAAGGAAAAGTTTCTTGTTTAAAATATATTGAGAGAATTGTTATTTTCAGGGTTACACACCTCAACATAACCACTGGTGTAAATTCCGTATATACGATGTACCGTATATGCTGTTTCGTATAATATGTATAACCACCCTGGTCGTATCATACGTATCCATGCACCCGGTATAATACGTATTATTCGTATACTCGTATAAACGTTTAATAGGGAGCACTAGTTTTTGTTTTCACTTAAATTTTAAACTGACGAAACTTCTCTTTTACTATGAATAAACTTCTAAATATAGCATGACTTTCATTTGAGATTGCAGTCAACAGGGCATTGCCTACTGGGCATAAAATATTCTGAAAAGATTTTAATTACCACTAGACACGATGTTCAATAATTCAAGCAATCTGCTGAAGTAATTACTAAATTAGATTTCTTAAAAGCAATACTCAGTTCAAAATTATGCAATAATCCAAAGGTTCAAACGCCTACAGTCAGCTACTAGCTCAGCCTTGTCCCAAATATTCAACCTCGTTTTTAGCGGGCAACATAAAAAAATGCAATTCTCCTTAAAACATCATGTCTTCCGATATCGTGAAAAATGAAGGTAATTCGAAATTCACTTCCATTGTCCTGCAATGCGGGTATATGTGACACGATTAAGGGAAAGTGATACCGCATTTACAACACAGAAGCTATCACTTCTAAGCTTGATAAAAATTAATAACAAAAAGTCGCCTCGACTGAAGTCATACAAACGCATGTTAAAAGAAATTTTACTAAACTTGAAATCAATGTCTTTCAAAAAAATTAAATAGGATTAGATTTTCATGACTTTTGAACATTGAAACAGTAGAAATAAAAAGAAAACAAGTTGGAAATTATACGTCAAACGTGACAAATGAGGTGCGTTCGTACTGTTATTATTTCAGTGAAATGAATTATATAGTCTGTTATTATGATATGATTAATTTCCGTAATAAAATAAGTACATTTCAAGTTGGCAACATTTTATCCTTTGTTGACCTTTACTGAAAATTCCAATGAGAAACTTAAGCCTAACTTTGAAAATTTCAGAACTTGAAATCCTGAATACTTGAATTGGGAGCACATTTGGGCACACTTGTGAAATCATCGCTTTCAAAAAGTGCGTTAGAAAGTGTGCTTGAACAAAAGGATTGTTCTCAGAAGTATTCTAAAAACTGTTCCAAAAAGTGCGCTTCAAAGTTTTCTAAAAAAGGTCACAAAATAAGTGTTCTAAAAAGTCTTCTGTAAAGTGTATAAAGATTTGAAATGTGACATATGTAGCATGAAATACAATAAATAGCATAAAAAATTATAATAATCTAGTACAAACATAAATTAGATGAGCAAATACGAATTGAGGATATACGCTGCTGCCAAGCCTATCTGCTTGAATCACCACAAAGCGTTTGGAATCGTTCATTCAAATAATCACATCTTCTTATCTTGTTCATTAATATAGAATTCTCAATTCTTATGCTTAATTTTTAAGCTTTCATTTTTATACCAGGCGTATAACACGCACCTGTAAATTTTGATCAATTTTCTTGTTTAAGAAATGCGCGTTATATGCCGGAATATACGGTAATTGAATCAAAATCTATGATTTTAGACTCGATTTTTCAATTTTTACATATATTCTTCGTATTATGCACACCCTGTTTTTTAGCAAATAAAGCTGCATGAGATATGTAACATGAAAATACAAAGTCAAAGTCAAACCGGGTGTGGAGGCCTACCTTTCGGCTGAAGGTCAACTAGCCCCGCCCAACATGAAAATACAATTAAGACCATTAAAAAGTATAATATTCTAGTACAAACAAAGAAAATAAGCAAATGCTAATTTAGGATACATACACTAACTGCCAAGCCTATATCTAATTTGTATCCCCACAAAGCGTTTAGAATCATTCATTTAAATAATCTCGCCTTCTTCTCTTGTCCATTAATGTAGAAATATCAATTCTTATGCTTAATTTTTAAGCTTTCGTTTATATACCCGGCATATAACACGCACCTGTAAATTTTGATCAATTTCCTAGTTTCAAAAGTGCGCGTTATATGCCGGAATGTACGGTAATTGAATCAAACTCTGTGGGGCATATAAGATTCGACTAAGTGGCAATTATTGTTGCAGTTTATTATTATTATTATTATTATTATTATTATTATTATTATTATTATTAGTATTATTATTTTGGTTTTTTTAATATAATGCTAAAGAACATATATGTAATGCGCTATTCAGAACTAAATGCTAAGTTCAATCAGAGTAAAATAAATACAAGCTCAAATTCACTTATTTTTGACTGACGAATTATACTGAGAGAAATTGCGGCCAAAATAACATTTCGGATTACTTTTGTGAACCGAAAGTTATTTTAAAAATTAAACTAAGTATTTTATAAATTACAAAATAGCATATATAAATAATATGTTTATAATTTTTTAAAGAAAAAATCACATCAAAAATGAAGATAGAAATACTGTTACTCTATACTATTAAAACTGTATGTATTTCGCAGATGATAATGTAATTAATTATTATACTTTTATTTTATCTTTTTATCTTTTTATGTTTGTTAACACTTTCTAACATAGATGAAAAGTGTTTATCCCTCTTAGTACCATTGGGGTCTTTGTTGACCCCATTTGTTGTTTGTTTTGAAGTTCTTCATGTTCCGTACCACAAACAAAAAGAAATAAAAATTTAAACTTAATAAATAAAATCAAATAGACACGTCGTACGAAGAAGCTACATTTAATTAATTAAATTTATGGTTCAAATCACGCAAAATTAAGAACGCTCATCAAAACTGGAAACCTTGTACTTAGGAGGGTTGATTTCGGTTTTTCTGCTGTCTGCCTTCTGTCCAAGCTTTAACTCTCGTAAATATACTCGGATTGCCCTGAAAATTTTATATCTTATTGAAGTTTACTATAGAATGTTCGGTATTGAAAATGAAGTATCTAGCATTTATAGCTTGTTTACAGGGACACTCAAAAGAATTATGGTCTACAGGGAAAAATCTTTTCCGATGCATTTTAATGATTTTACAATACTTCAAACATAATAAAATTGATATGCTTCACTGAGGGTGGACTAAAACATACTTTCTCAAGAGTATAGAAGAAGTAGCATTTATAATTCGTTTACAGGGACGCAGAAAAGAATTCCATTCCATTATTCTATGGGGGGAAATCGTTTGCGATGCATTTTAATGATGTTATGATACTTCAAACATAATACAATCAAAAAGGATTATCCCTGAGGTGCACTACAACATTTTTTCTATAGATTAAGGAGTGCGTAGCATTTATCTTCATTTACAGAGACACACAAAAGAATTCGGTTACAGGCAGGGCCTGATTATCAAAAAAGCCACATGAAACACGAGCTTTCCTTCTAAAATTTAAGAGGAGTCTCTAAATGACTATGAAATGGGTCCTCTAATTACCATTTTTATTGTTTTTTTTATTTTGCATTTTTTATTTTGTTGTAGAGGATTGTTTGCTTAATACAAAAGAAAATCCACACACTAGGAAGCTTAGCTAACCGGTATTTATGAATATGATCAATAGGCTGTTAACCAATCATATGGCATCCTGATGTGCTGGTTAGAAACCATCTGGGTAGTGAATGATACAACAACTATATGTACTAAATGTATCTGAAGGGAATATAAAAGAGCTGTTTAATGAAATATGTGTAAACTCAACTAAACTGCTCCTGGAAATAACATTACTACCATTGATGAGTTTTATGTATGTATAATCTAGAAAACTTTTTGCCAAATGAAAGAAGGACCCAAAATGATGCTGTGCTTCCCCTTGATTCAGGGGTTAATCGGGCCTTGGTTTTACAGGACGGACTATGATAGATTTCATTGTATGAAAAAAAAATGAAATTTCCTAATAATAGTCAGTTAGTGTTGGAAAGTGTTTCATAATCTATGCGTGATGCATTATTTTTCTTTCTTTTTTTTTTTTTTTTTTTTTTTTTTTGTCATTTTAATATTTTTCAAACAATTTACTGGTCTAATCTAAACTTTTGTAAATATTTATTGCAAGAGTGACTAAAATAATTACTTTTTTCTTTTTTTTTCCCCCAGCAAAATGCTCAGGTCAAGTGAACCGACCACCAGAATTTTTACTCGGAGGGGATATGGACAAGTTCTCCCTTGGAGAAGACACCCCAGTCGGTAAGTTACACATCAGCGCTGCTTTATTATTATTACACTCTTTAATTTAACTTAACTTGGTTTGATGTATGTAAAGATGGAATTTTGTAGAAGAATTTATACTCGGGTCGCTTTCTAACAGGCAAGAGTTATAAAAATTGTGTACACAGGTTGATTTCCGATGACGATACAGCATTTTAATATTTTTAGAACTTAATTATAAATTAATAAATTATTCAAAAAAGCATGATGCTGCATTATACACGAGACATGATTTTTTTTCCCAATCAAAAAAGTATGATGGGCATTATACACGAGACATGATTTTTATTCCCAATCAAAAAGTATGGTGGTAGGCGTTATACTCCAGACATGATTTTTTTGTGTGTGTTTCCCAATCACAAAAGAGGACGCGCACAATACACGAGACATGATTTTTTTTGTTTTTCCCAATCACAAAAGGGAATGCGCATTATACACGAGACATGATTTTTTCCAAATCAAAAAACAATGGTGCGCATTATACACGAGACATATTTTTTTTCCCAATCAAGAAAAATTTCAAAATTCATTCGGATTCCAAAGAAAACAGCACCACATATCCACTAGCCACGATTTTTGGAACTATTTTTTCGCGTAATCCTTTGTCTCTTGTCTTGTTTAATGATCCTACAAAATTTGGCACCATTCTCTCTATTAGATCGCGCTTCATGTTCTCTCCAAGATGGCCATGATTAAACTGGCCGTACTCAGCATATTCTGTAGCACTATCTAATTGTGAGAATGGAACGAAATTTTGTAGTATGATTAAACAATACAGAGGACGAAGGATTCCACAAAAGAAAAACAGCGCCACATATCCCCTAGCGGTGAATTTTGGAACTTTTTTAATGGAATCCTTCATCTCTCATCTTGTTTAATTATCTTAGAAAATTTGGCTCCATTCTCTCAATTAGATCGAGCTTCATGTTCTCTCCAAGATGGCCATGATTAAACTGATCGTACTCAGCATATTCTGTAGCACAATCTAATTGTGAGAATGGAACGAAATTTTGTAGTATGATTAACCAATACAGGGAACGAAGGATTCTGCAAAAGAAAAACAGCACCGCATATCCCCTAGTGGTGAATGTTGGAACTTCTTTAACGGAATCCTTCATCCCCCATCTTGTTTAATTATCCTAGAAAATTTGGCTCCATTCTCTCAATTAGATCGCGCTTCATGTTTTCTCCAAGATGGCCAGGATTAAACTGACCGTACTCAGCATATTTTGTAGCACAATCTAATTGTGAGAATGGAACAAAATTTTGTGGTATGATTAAACAATACAGGGGACGAAGGATTCCGCTAAAGAAAAACAGCGTTGCATATCCCTTAGCGGTGAATTTTGGGATTTTTTCGCGGAATCCTTCATCCCCCATCTTGTTTAATTATCCTACAAAATTGGGCTCCGTTCTCTCAATTAGATCGCGCTTCGTGTTGGCCATGATTAAACTGACCGTACTCAGCATATTTTGTAGCACAATCTAATTGTGAGAATGGAACGAAATTTTGTAGTATGATTAAACAATACAGGAGATGAAGGATTCCGCAAAAGATAAACAACGCCGCATATTCCCTAGCGGTGAATTTTAGAACTTTTTTCGCGGTATCCTTCATCCCCCATCTTGTTTAATTATCCTACAAAATTGGGCTCCGTTCTCTCAATTAGATCGCGCTTCGTGTTGGCCATGATTAAACTGACCGTACTCAGCATATTTTGTAGCACAATCTAATTGTGAGAATGGAACGAAATTTTGTAGTATGATTAAACAATACAGGAGATGAAGGATTCCGCAAAAGGTAAACAACGCCGCATATTCCCTAGCGGTGAATTTTAGAACTTTTTTCGCGGTATCCTTCATCCCCATCTTGTTGAATCATCCTACAAAATTTGGCTCCATTCTCTCAATTAGATCGCGCTACAGAACACGCTGGGTTCTGTCAGATTAATTATAGTCAGCTTGTACATAGATAACGTATTTCACAATATAAGATTCCATTTTCTTATTACATTATTCTTTCTTTCTGTTTTTGTATTTTTATGGTACATTGCACTTAGCACTATTGGGATGGAGTTATTCTAAACCGTTTTCTAATACACTGCAAAAAAAAAAAAAAAAAATGTTGATTTTACAGTATAATACTCGCATCCCAATTGCCAGTATTATACCGTAAAATCAACTTTTTTTTTTTTTCCAGTGTACTTGGTCAATAGTTTCTAGCGTCGATTTTATCTTATGATTTAACAGTCCTTTTATTTACAAAAAGTTTTTTTTATGTAATATATGATATTTCAAAAAATAAAACAATGCTTTCAGTATGTTTGGCATTAATACCCAAAATAAATTTAGAGTTTTACTTGCTTTCGTTTCAGCCATAAATACGTTCATTTAATTTTCATTATTTCAAAAAGTGAAAAATTTTCATTGTTTTTACTTACCCATCATACGTAGTATAGGGTAAGTCTTGTAATCGTTTTGAAAAGCGAAAAAAAATTTTTGACGGATTTACACGTTTCAGATACTGAAGATTCCGAAAAACATATTTTTAGAAAAAAAAATTTGCCGTCCGTCTGTGTGTCTGTGTGTGTGTCTGTGTGTGTGTCTGTGTGTGTGTCTGTGTGTCTGTAAACGCTCTATCTCCCAAAAAAATTGAGATAGAAACTTGCAATTTGGTATGTACTTAGTATGTAATAATGGGAAGAAGCCTATTTCATTTCAATAACCTCGATTAACCGGAACAATTTTTTTCGGACTCTCGAAATATTCGTTCTGATGAAAGGTATATAAAAATTTTCGAAATTGTTTATTTTAAGAAATGAATATAAAAGACCATAAAAAAACATAAATTTTGCATAAAGCATGAAGTCGATCGAATAATTAGTTGCCGAGATATTTGGAATCCTATTTCCCACACTCTTCGATTTTTCATGACCCTGTATTTCATCCAAATTTCACATCAAAGATATATTTTAATTGGAAATTTGACGCTTAATCAGATGCAATAAACCGCTAGTTAATAGGATTATTATTTTTGGAGTTATAAGGAAAAACCTCTTTCAAGCAATTCAGTAATCGAGCCTTTAAAGTTTATGACGTCATCAAGCCACGATTTTATTCGAATTGCAATGCATTTTATAAGTAATTTACACTTTTTTATTTTAATATTTTACATTATGCATATCCATGATGGGTAAGTATTACGGTGGCCCCCAACGACTAGTTTAGCTTTTCATCGTCATTAATACTTTTCGAAATGCTGAATAATGAATCAAAAACAACCGAGTGCATTATTTATTTTACTTGAGTTTTTCTATGACGTGCATCTGTACGATTCCCGATGACAGTTTCGGCAAAATGTTCGGTTTTTCTCTCTCTCTGTCACTAAAACCGAATCTTTTACTGAAACGCAAATTTTGGTGGAATGGCATATTCTGACATATTCTGTCACCATAAGGTAAAGCTAGGAGAGTCTGCGCACAATTCAAAAGAATAACAATAAAAAATCTAAATATTAATTTTTTGCTAAACTATCCATGAATAATTTTTACTTCATTTGTTTTTTATGCATTTCCATTGCTATTTTGTTGTTATGTTGCAATTTAATAGAACAGTTGTAATAAAACCAATAAAGTTATTTTGCGTAGTCTGTCCTTACAGGGTTGATGTGATTCCGCACATGGGTTGGAGAGATTGTTATTAATAATAACTACAATTAAATTATTAACAATAATAATTACACTTAAATGACATTGTTGTAAGGTTTTTGTGAACAAATATTATTGTATTAGGTGTGAATATTTCAACCTAATGATTAAACAATCAGAAAAAGGAAATAAAAAAAAATTAATTAAAGGAAAAAAATAAAGAATTAGGAAAATCAAATCCAGATAAGATTACAAAATAACATTAAGTTACTTGATAACACGTTTAACTTAAAATTAGTCCATTTTCATTTTTCATTTTTTCATGCAAATTTACCAATAAGCTGCGTAATCTCTCCTAGCATGGAAACTAATGGGAACAATGCGCTATCTCTCCTAAATAGCAGATGCGCAAACTCTCCAATTTCGGTAGGAGAGATTGAGCGGTCTTTTATTTAAACATGGCCGCTACTAAAACGAACCGTTGATGTTCACATTGTTAGTCTAGATTAGTAGCTTATGAGAAATCGTTTAAGTTCAAAATATTTTGTACTACTGACATTGTATAGAAATTCTGATGAATAGCTATGAAAATTCAAGCCCTTACTTTGGGAAAACAAAACAAAATAGCAATGCTTTATCTTAGACGCTCAAAACAATCAACATGCACTTTCAAGTAGACACTCCACTACTGCTGTTGTATAACTTACCTGGACACTCTGCGAGCTCACTCTACTCCTTCTTTACGAACCTCTATGTGCGCAATCTCTCCGACCACGCCATCTCTCCTGGCTTTACCTTATACTGTCTGTTCAATAGTTAATTCTTAAATTTATTTAATTCTACTTAATAATAATATCAGAATCAAATTTAAATAGAGGCTATTATCTGCATGCTAATTACTTTATGTTATAATTAATTTATCAGGCACTCCAGTATATACTCTTCGAGCCAGAGATCCAGAAAACACTCCAGTTCAATACTACATCAGCGGTGATTATTTCACAGTTGAAAGGGATACCGGTGTGGTCAAGCTCATCAAAAAGTTAGACAGAGAATCTGTCGCATCTGTAGACGTCATCATTAGCATCTCAGACCAAGGGTTCGCCGGGCTCCAGCCAAACACGGTAATGTATTTAATTTTATTTTGTAAAATACTTCTTACAGTAGTTTTTTTTTTTTCAGTCTTTGTATTCTCATTCTTTTGTTTATGAATTCGGTTTGTCTGGTCGTCTATCCGTGCTCTTAAATTTTGATTTTTTTTTTTTTTTTAGAATTTGTTCTTAGAGAGCATTTACATCTTATAAGTAACTACCATGCCAAATTTCATGTTTCTAACACCTTCAGTATACAAAAAATCGAAATTTTAGAACGTTTTTTGCTCCTGCACCCCCCCTGAGGGTAATGGCACCGACATAAAATATAGCCTATGTTGGAGCAGGGACTGTCACCATCAATTTGCCACCATCACTTTTGAAACCGGTTCTGTAGTTCTAGAGATTCCATAGAAATTGTAATTTAGAATGTTTTTAGAACGCTTTTCGCTCATCTCACCCTTTTAAATTTCGAATTTTTTTAGAATTTGTTCTTAGAGAGCATTTACATCTTATAAGTAATTACCATGCCAAATTTCATGTTTCTAGCTCCCTCAGTATAAAAAAATCGAAATTTTAGAACGGTTTTCGCTCCTGCACCCCCCTGGGAGTAGTGGCACCGACATAAAATACAGCCTATGTTGCAGCAGGAACTGTCACCATCAATTTGCCACCATCACTTTTGAAAACAGTTCTGTAGTTCCAGAGATTCCATAGAAATTGTAATTTACAATGTTTTTAGAACGCTTTTCGCTCATCTCACCCTTTTAAATTTCAAATTTCTTTAGAATTTGTTCTTAGAGAGCATTTACATCTTATAAGTAGCTACCATGCCAAATTTCATGTTTCTAGCTCCCGCAGTATAAAAAAAATCGAAATTTTAGAACGTTTTTCGCTCCTGCACCCCCCTGGGAGTAGTGGCACCGACATAAAATATATAGCCTATGTTGGAGCAGGGATTGTCACCATCAATTTGCCACCATCACTTTTGAAATCGCTTCAGTAGTTCCAGAGATTACCCCCCTACAAACAAACAAACAAAAAAAAAACAATCTTTATTACTTTATAATATTAGTATAGATATATAAGGACTGAATATATCAGGAAGAAACTGTTGCAACACCAGAAATTTTTTTCAATTTTTTTTTTTTATCGTTCTTTCACCTTCGACATCTGGTACAAGTGCTTTTCTACCTACGAAAAACCAAATCCAGTTACAGAATATATAACAGATGAATTTTGCTATCTGAAAGCAACCTACATAGCTTTCACTTTATCACCAACGCACAGCACTTTCAGCTATTCCTGATAAAAACTTTCAAAAACAAAAACTAATTTTATTTTCAAATCTGGGGCGTAACTGTAACAACCTACACCCTTAGCGGCCATTTCACTTCAGCCCATTATTTAAGTTCATTTACTTAAACTTGCGATCTGCAGTTCTTTCAATGACCTTTTCCAATTAAAATTTGCTAGAAAAACTCACAAAAATGTACAGTTTTAATTAAAATTGCTAACAGAATTCATAAACAAGTGGGTAAGTGTGATTGAAGATCGCTCAAAGGGTTTCGTTTAATATTCCTTTCAAAACACTTTATCCTTTCTTTAATAAATCCAAATAAATTTCATTTAGCGACACCAAAAAAAAATAAGTCATGTTTTTTCCTAATGTAAAATTTACCGGTCTATTTTTTCGTATATCTAAACCAGCCCGACAGCGGGCGATATTCTGTCATAATGATAATAATATCTGTCATGCGGATTAAATGCGATATTTAAAAAAATTATAATAATAATTAAACATGTTGTACACCTTTAAAATGTTAAAATATGCGAATATTTCCATAATCGGATTTTTATCACGATTCAATATGTTTCTGAAACTCATATACAGGGTGGTTATAATATAAGTATCCCTATTTGGAGCTATCTGTAGCTCGAAGGAATAACCCGAATGAAGCCAAAATCGGTACACTTACTATTCGTGAAGGGGGAAGAAGAATGGAATAATAATAAATAATAATTGCAATAATCACCGACAGATGGCGCTACTGAGTGTGAAATGTAATGTGTAATACAAGAACAAATAATTAAGGCGTCAAACCAGATGACACACCAAATTTATTCGAAAATGTCACAGTGAATGTGGTTACGCTTTCGCAAGGCGTTGCCGATCATCTGCAGGTTCCACACGGCCATTGTGCTAGAGGACACAATCCAGGCGGTGCACGACTTGCTCAACTGCGGAATGTAACGCATCAGGAGTGATGTTTCGCACATGTTTTGATATGTAGTAAAGTAATTGAGGTTTGCGACAACTCCACGGTACATAATATTATACATTACATTTCACACTCAAAAACGCCATCTGTCGGCGATTATTGCAATTAATTATTTTTATTGTTCCATTCTTCTACCCCCTTCTTGAATAGTAAGTGCACCGATTTTGGTTTCATTTCGGTTATTCCTTCAAGCTACAGACAGCTCCAAATAGAGATACTTATTTTATAACCACCCGGTATTTACTATTCTCTATTACTCATATTGATACTCGCTTTGTATTATTCTCAAACATTTGAAAAATTCGTTAAACTTCCAATAAGACGTCAGATTTTCTTTTTAATTCTCTAATGACGTGATATTAATCTGCTTTGTGTGCATACACATACTCATACTCCTTGTATTATTGAGAAATGTTTGAAAATTTCCGTTTTATTACACATATGACGTCATATTAATCTTTTTTTTCAATTGGTGAAACTTTTTATTTCCTTTTCATTTTTCACGTGGAAATCTTTCAAAAGAAAATTAATTATTGTAACGAATTTTATTGTGGATTTTTAATTGTTGGTAACTGCTATAACAAAAAACGTTTAAATTTAATAGGAAAAGGCTGTTAGAATTTTGGTTTTTTATCTCTATTTATTAAAATAATACGATTTTTTCAAATTTTAATATTTTGAGCTTCATAGTATTCAGCTAGATATACACAAAGTTTCAACTCTGTAAGTTACATAGTTCCTGAGAATGGCTCTGTGACGGACAGACAACGGAGCGGGAGTAATAGGGTTTCGTGAGATGAACGAAACCCTAAAAAGGAGTTCTCAATTTGAATAGTAAACTCATATATATTTTTTAATACAGGGTCATCGAAAAAGGTTGGACAGATTTGAAAGAATCATAACTCTAAAATTAATTGAGTAAGCGCAATTATTTTCTTTCCAAAGTACTCGGCAATTATCCAAGTTTTGTTAGACGTTGCTTTTTTAAAGTCGTGACTTTCTTACGATGCGCAGAATAGATGATCTGAAAATGCAAATCGTACCTCACATTCGCAATTTTCACTTTTTGCTTAGGCTAATATTCGTGTACATAGTAGATCCTTTCCTACTAAATCGACGATGCTGAAGAACTTTCAAAATGACATTTTAGTTTTGGACTTATACCCTTTCCACACCGGAATCATCGAAGAAACTGGCGAATGTGATGTCGTGCGATTTGCATTTTCAGATAATCGATTCTGCGCAGTTACGATTCTTTCAAATCTGTCCAACCTTTATCGATGACCCTGTATACACTTAAAAAAAAAGAATAAAAAATCATGCGTCAAGCATAGATTATGTAACACTTTCCAACGCTTCCAAAATAATTTTACAAATCATACCGTTTAATAAGCTAAAAGGTAACATCTAAGTAAACAATTTGAAAAACGTATAACATATTTAAAAACATAATTTCAAGAATTCCCAACATATACAATATTCGGAAAAATATACGAAAACTTTTATTCAGTCCTGTATAGGATCTATAGATTTGTATATATACTACATAGGATGCAAAATTTTAGTTCAGTTAGAAAACGCGTAGCACAGTTTAAAATTCTCCGTCTGGAGTTTCTGTCAATAAACGGAAATGTGTTCGCGAGTTTTTGTGCTTCCTGTATAGGATCTACAGAATTTATACACACCACATAAATAGACAAAAAGCGAGTTAAAATTAAAATCGCGTTCAGTAACTTCAAACGCACTTCCAGGAATTATTGTTAACAGACAGTAGATAATTATTTTGTGTGTCCCTGTAAATGAACGATGACTGCTATACACACACTATTCTGTAGTAAGCCTCTTGTCATGCACCTTAGTGATATATATAAATTTTAATGCGTTTAAAATAGTGAAACATTATTTAAATAAACCGCAGACGATTTTTCTCCATTAGACGTAATGTAACGGAATTCTTTTGACTGTCCCTGTAAAGTAACTATAAGTGCTATGCACACCCTATTCTATATTAAGCTTCTTCTAATGCACCTTAGTGATATATATAAATTTCAATGTGTTTAAAATAGTGAAACATTATTTAAATAAACCGCAAATGATTTTTCCCCATAGACCGTAATGTAACGGAATTCTTTTGAGTGTCCCTGTAAAAAAAACTATAAGTGCTACACACTTCCGTTGAAATAGGGAACATGCTATAGATAACGACAATAACATGTAAAAATTGCAGAGCAATCTGAGCATATTTACGGGAGTTAGAGAACGGACAGACGGCCATATGGCAGAAAGCAGACGGCCATACGGCAGACGGCAGACGGCCATCCGGCCAGACAAACCGAAGTCATAAACACTTTTCAACTAGGTTGGAAAGTGTTAAAAAGACAGATGTTTCTTAATCTGGAAAAATATAATATAACCACAAATAAAAATATACCTTAACCTCTTCCGAGTTACTAACGAAAAGAATTTTTTAACTTTAGAAATCTCAGAAACAAATATATCTTCGAGATTTTAAAAAAACAAGCTTTTATAAAAACAAAGTTTATTTCGCTGCCACTGACTTTCGGAAACGTTTCCGAATAGTTTTTATAGTGCATTGATAAGTTTTCTCAACCCGGAATATTGTTTTTTTTTAAATGCTATCCATTCTTAGGTAAACATTTTCCTCTTCAACAAACTTGCTTTACAAACAAACATGATAAATTAACAGCCTTAACATTAACATTAAAATGATTATTATTTTGTTACTCTTGCATGTATAAATTTAATTACGCAACTGAAAATGTTTAATAGAAAAAAAAATAGCATCCTATAATCGGATATTCCAGTTTGAGAAAACTAATTAATACACTATAAAAACTACTCGAAAACGTTTCTGAAAATCAGTGGCAGCAAAAGAAGCTTTTTATTTATAAATGCTTCTTTAAATCCCGAAAATATATTGTATTCTGTGGTTTCTAATGATGAAGAACGCTTTTCGGAGTCATGGGTCACGTAAGATGTTCTTGTATATTTTCTTTCGTTTTTACATTATACTAGCGGAGCTTCGCCAGCTATGCTGGTCGGTTTATTTAGTAAGAAAATTTCCTTTAGAATCCTGCAGAAACTGCATCAATGTATTTTTAAAAACTGCGGTTGTTGATTTATTTTTTTACTGGTGAACCTCGGAACTAAAATCGGTAAATTCTATCGATATCGAGTCGAATGAGCCAAACCACGTCGTGATCGGACCCATACAACCCGAGATAATTTGAAATGAAATAGCAAAATCCTTAGCGATTTATTTCTTTTTCTATATAAAAATCGGGATTTTGCTAAAATGAAAAATTATGGGCCGAATTCAAAAATTTTTTGAAACTCTGAAATCCCAGCCCACTTTAAGCAAGGCTGCATACTTTTCAGATCCAAAAATCCGACATTTTTAAAATTTTTATAGGGCCTCGAAATTGTACAATATAAAATTTTTCAATCTTTCGAAGACTACACTCTGTACTCAGAGTCTCGAGTGAAAATCAAGTGTTTCGGCTGTGAAAGGATGCATTAAAAAAGCGAATCAATTAATTAAAAAATAAATGATATTTCCGCTTCTAGTTATCCCATCGTTATGAAAATTAGATATTTGGATTCGTCGTTGAAAAATACGTATAAATGCATAACTTTCAAATCCATAAATGCAATATTTCAAAAAAAAAATAATAGGGCCGTAATTCTTCTAGTATAAAGAAATGTGGTTTCCGTCCTCCTTTCCGATTGAGCACCAACGAATGAGTTTCTCATTGTAAACCCCGCTGTCAAACAAAGCACGTGGAAAAAGGCTCATCGATCACGATCAAGACGCTCGGGGAAGGGGTAGAAAAAGCGTTAGTGTTGCGAGCAGTAAGCCAATAGGCGAGCTATTCTTTCCCCAGCCCTCTTGATTCTTGTTAATTCTATTACCCCCTTTATTCAACATTCAAAAAAGTTGAAGCATGCGCAGAAAGATCGATTTTGTGCGGAAATGTTTGGCTTGTTGCTTGAATATATAAGGATTTTCGTAGATTAGGAAACATTTGTCTTTTTTTGACAGTGTACAGGTATATTTAGAAGTTCTGATATATCGCACACTTATTCGTAAAAAGACGAAATACTAAAAAATGTGCACCATCAACGGTCGTTCTACTTCATCTTATTAACTTAATTCATTTAGCTAAAAATGTACAATATATTACGAAAGATTAAAATTAATGTTTATCTACCGTTGCCAATCCGCTACCTGTTTTTTAATTATTCCGATTGTTTGGATTGTTGCCATCACTTTTTTGAAATAGTATAATTCACTTTATTTAATCTGTCATTAAATGAGGCAAATATTACTACTCATTTCCTTTGTAATTAGGCTAATTGAATTTGTATTTAAAATAAGTCATTTCCTCTTTAGAAAACATTTTTCAACCTACTCCTAAATAAAACGTATGCATGCGATTGAAAAAGACAACACTATTAATGCGTAACACTTATATTTTCTTTTCCTGCTTTTCTCTTTGGACTAGCACAATTTAATAAGCCTAACGAGAAATCTAGGACGTAAACTGTCAGGACTGTAGTTTTAAATCCATTTAATTCCACCAGTCCGTTGATTTATTTTGACAAGGAATCCCAACGTGTGTGCGAGTGGCCGCTTTTGAATGTGACAGATAGCAGGAATCGAGGTACGTTTCACATGAGAATTGCTTACTCAAGTTTCTTTCGTTTTGTTTTGCCGGATATTCTTAGATTCCGGAAAAAGACGGCGAGAATTTAAAGAGCTTCGGAAATGTTAGGCCTTAATCGCTGAGAATTATACGAAATGGGGTGCCCCATAAAAATAAAAAGAGAATTCGTGATATAAATCGCTTCATTAAAGTTTTAAGATGCATAAACAAAAAAATAAATAAATAAAATTTTAAAAAAAGACTACTAAAATCAAAAGTTTAAAAGAAAATCAATTAAAGTTATCGCTTTTGGCCTCATATTATATGCTGCAAAATGCTGAAGAGGAATTTTTTTTTTTTTTATATTGAAATGTGGAGTGAAATTATTTACCGACTTGAAAAAAGTCAATAATCTGATTGCAAATAGCTGTAGCGTAAGTTACCTATTTTGATGCAGGTAGACAATGAAACATTAAATTAAATCCGTCAGAAACCAACCATCATTGGCCTTATAAGCACAATAATAGTTAACAAAATGATAGTAAGTTTTTTATTAAATGTATTGTTATTAATCAACTTCAAGGTGGTACACAATCTGGCTGTGGATAACTTTGACGTAAGTTACCAATTTTGATACTTATATGTAATTACCTTCACTGTAAAAAAATGTCGTAACATCTCAGTAGATGTACCGTAAATTAATGGTACCTGTACCGTTTTCACTGTTTACGGTATGAGTACCGTACTTCTAAGGTATATTAAGCGTAAAAAAAACCGTATGTGTGTCATTTCGATTATAAACGGTATTTATACCGTAAAATGATTGTTTTTCAGTAAAAAATCGCTATTTATACCGTAAAATAATTATTTTTCAGTAAAGTAAAAGCTGGTAGCCCCGCCTCGGTGTACTGCAACCCCTGGAGTGATGCTCTTGCTCTTGTTACGTAATGCGTACAGGCCTGAGGAGAGGGGGGAGTGCAGCCGATACATATACTTTAAATATTTTACGGTACATTTACCGTCCAGTTAAATTACAGTATATATACTGATGACAAAGTTCCCAGTATATGTACTGTAATTTTTGACCAACATTTTTTACAGTGTTGGGTAATTAGTGCTGATAATTGATAACTAGCTTTTGTAGAAATAATACGTTTTAATATCTTATGTAAGGCATGAATTCTATTTACAGGACACTTACAAATTATATACAGGTTTTAAGGGGAAAAGGGGGGGGGGGACTTCTGCCGCAATTTATCGGCCGTTAATCCATTGGCGATATCAGAGCTTAGCTGGACCGTTTGTCCACACCAACTCGAAAAGAAACTCTGAAGTGCATCTTAACATTCTGTTCTCAGGCCGGAGATGCAAATCACTAAGTCATCAAGTTTATTGTGTATTGAGTTTTGCTTGCCTTGTTAGAGTGCTGCGCCTCTCTTGTTACGGCCGGCCGTTGTTATGGGAAATTATAACCACATCCCATTCACATTTATAGCTATAGATTTAATCGATTATAGCTACAGATATAATATTATTGTTAATCTAATCTATACTACAGGTTTAGATATTAGATTTAATATTAATCATTTTAATGTCGGTGGTTATTTAAACCACTTAATTTTAATGAAAATTTGCACCAGAATTTTTTAATAAAATGTTGTTTTTATACTTTACGTGGGGTGAGGGGGGGATTAAATTCCATTTATTTATTTGAGTTTTCAACATTTCAACAACAGAATTACTTTCCCCGGTAAAGGTTAAGTAAAATATTAAACACATAAGAAACAAATCACCCTTGGCATTGTTTTACATATTGAAAAATGTTGTTAAATCTTTTGTAAAATGTGAGTGATGTTATTAAAAAATTTCAAAAGGCAGGCGGTTCACAGTCTGATTTTGAATAATTTTGACGTAAATTACCGATTTTAATACATATAAATGTAATTGTTTAGATTAAATGTTAAATGGAACGTTAAACCCACCGGAAACCATGCTATAATCTATGCAGGGACGCCGAATCCGCGTGTCAAAAAGCCAATTGTTACCAGTTTTTCACGAAAATATTCTTCGACTTATTTAATAAAATAAATTCTTATATTAAATATGGCGAAGAAGGAACAGCGATCGCAACTAGAATACTGCATGAGACGGGTTGTACGCGAAACGAACCCGAAAATACTTCTTAAAGTCAACCCGAAACCTAACCCGAACCCAACACACTTCAACCCGAACTATTCAAACCCGTATCTAGAGAGATAGAAAATTAATCCATATTTTAATACAGTTATGGAAAAGAAGCCTAGAATTACGTATCTAATGTATCAATTTTATATTTTTTGTATAGAAATGAACATATATAAACTCAAATAATATAATACAATCACTTTGTTAACCTTTAAATTAAAGTCTAATAATGGTTAAAGGTATAGGGGTGCACAACCTGTGGCCCGCGATCGGATTACTGGTGGCCCGCGGATCAATTTCGCCGATCGGACGCGAAAAAATCACGAATTTCGCCGATCAGGTGCGTAGAAATCGCGAATTTTGCCAAATTTCGCCCATCGGGTGCGTAAAAATCGCAAATTTTGCCGATCGAGTGCATATAAATCGCGAATTTTGCCGATCGCCTGCGTAAAAATCGTGAATTTGGCCGATCGCCGGCGTAAAAATCGTGAATTTTGCCGATCGGGCCCGTAAAAATCGCGAATTTTGCAGATCAGGTGCGTATAAATCGTAAATTTCGTCGATCGTATGCGTAAAAATCATGAATTTTGCCGATCGGGCCCGTAAAAATCACGAATTCTGCCGATATGGTGTGTATAAATCGCGAATTTTGCCGATCAGGTGAGTATAAATCGTAAATTTCGTCGATCATATGCGTAAAAATCGCGAATTTTGCCGATCGCGCCCGTAAAAATCGCCAATTTTGCCGATCGTGTGCATATAAATCGCGAATTTTGCCGATCGGGTGCGTGTAAATTGTAAATTTCGCCGATCGTCTGCGTAAAAATTGCAAATTTTGCCGATTGGACGCGTAAAAATCGCAAAATTTGCCGATTAGGCGCGTAAAAATCGCGAATTCTGCCGATCTGATGCATAAAAATCATGAATTTCGCCGATAGGGTGCGTATAAATCGCGAATTTTGACGATCAGGTGCGTATAAATAATAAATTTCGTCGATCGAATGCGTAAAAATCGCGAATTTTGCCGATCGGGTACATATAAATCGCGAATTTTGCCGATCGGGTGCATATAAATCGCGAATTTTGTCAATCGGGTGCGTGTAAATCACGAATTTTGCCGATCGTCTGTGTAAAAATCGCGAATTTTGCCAATCAGGCGTGTAAAAATCGCGAATTCCGCCGATCGGGCACGTAAAAATCGCAAATTTTGCCGATCGGGTGCGTAAAAATCGTAAATTTTGCCAAACGGGCGTGTAAAAATCGCAAATTTTGCCGATTAGGCGCATTAAAAAATCGCGAATTTCGCCGATCGGGCGCGTAAAAATCATGAATTTCGCTGATCGGCATGTAAAAATGGCGAATTTTGCCAATCGGGTGCGAAAAATTGCAAATTTCGCCGATTGGATGCGAAAAAAATTGCAAATTTCGCCGATCGGGTGCGTATAAATCGCAAATTTCACTGAATGTGTGCGTATAAATCGCAAATTTCGCTAAATGTGTGCGTAATAATCGTGAATTTAATTTCGTCAATCACTAGGGAAAAAACTATGAATATTGTCAATCGCGCATGGAAAAAAAATGCCCATCCTTTCCAACTCAATTGGGTTATGGTGACTAAGGAGGTGGTTGAGTATAGGGAGCTAACCCTCCTTTTAAAATTAGCATTTTATGAACTTTTAGGCTGACCTCCGCCCCCCCCCCCCCCCCCATCTCCTTGCCCGAAACAAAATTTTGTCCACCGTATGGATGTTGGCTCTCGACAATCCAGTCATTTTGTGACTGCCCCTCCTCTTATAAAGATTGTGCACCCCTTTGATATCCACATTTTATGACTGAATACGTTAAGAAGTACAATTTAGAATAATGTATGTTTCTCCTCCTCTCCACCTTCATTCATGAAAGCAGAATTTTTTTTCGGCACTGGCAGTCATTAAAGCTAAATTTATTCCTTCAAATACAGTCAAGAAGTATTTTCACTCTTTGAAAATAATCTCACCTATATCTCTTGTATAAATACAAACGTAAACTGTTGATATATCATTGCCAACAGAACTGAATACGTTGACTGGAAGGAAGGAACCTAAGGGGCTAAATCTACCCTT
Source organism: Maratus michaelseni (assembly GCA_963931845.1). Taxonomy (NCBI): domain Eukaryota; kingdom Metazoa; phylum Arthropoda; class Arachnida; order Araneae; family Salticidae; genus Maratus; species Maratus michaelseni. Next base: position 189,286,926 of record OZ007598.1, on the reverse strand, counting down.
CCGAAATTTGTTTTTTTAACTGATCTCCCCCCTCCCCTCCGGTCACACCTCCTCGAAACAAAAATTTTCTGATGGTGGCCCTCGACAACCCAGTCATTTTTGTAAGTGGCCCTTCGCTTAAAAAGGTTGTGCACCCCTAGTTAAAGGGATAAAAAACATAACACCGGAATATTTAAAAATACCTTTTTAATGTAGATTACATATGTTTCGTTCGCTCTATCGGCGACATCTTCAGATCTTAATGATAAATACAATGAATTTCGATGATCGACAGATTGAAAAAGCAATAAAAATAAAAACAAATAATAATTTTCACGTTTCCCAGTTTGACCAATTTAAGCACCTGCTTGCCCTGGACATGCGATCTCGTGGTCGTGGTTTATGTTTACAATTTTCAAAAATATGCGAGAATATCTTATTTATCATTTAGATCTGAAGATGTCGCCGATAGAGCGAACGAAACATATGTAATCTACATTAAAAAGGTATTTTTAAATATTCCGTGTTATGTTTTTTATCCCTTTAACCATTATTAGACTTTAATTTAAATATATAAACTCGTTAATATTCAACTATACAGTTTTGTTCCTTTTTTCTTTTTTTTTTTTTTTTTTTTTTTTTTAGTTAAAAAATATTTAGTACTTTCTTTGATAAATCGGGTCAATCCGAACCCGACCCGAAAAAATCAAAACTCAACCCAGACCCGAAACATTTAAAGGCAACCCGATACAAACCTGACTCACAATGAAAAAAAATATAGGGCAAACCGACCCTTTTGAGAGGGGTCGGGTTCCGGTAAAAACGGGTTACCCGACAAGATTCAGAACTTTAGTAGCAACTGGTCTTCTGTCACGCGGGTTCGCCGTTCCTGATCTATTATACATTATTGTTCACTTTTCAGTAAACCATAAACATAACCAGAAGTAACCAGAAGCGTTTGAATTTCAAAGAAACATAAATAATATTGCTTTTATTATTATTATTATTATTATTATTATTATTATTCTTTCAGATATCCATTAGACGTGAAATAGTCATCCTTGATGAAAACGACAACCCACCGAAATTCCATAATGTTCCATATTCGTTTTCATTAGATGAGGTAAGTAAAATACTACTTAATTATTAGATAACTAATAACAGAATAACATCTTATCATAATTATCTGTTAATTATAATTTAGTCTAATTTATAATTGTCTGCAACAAGACCAATTTCTTTGTTATTTTCTGAAATTTATTACATTATTACTTAATAATGAAAAATTATAAGCGTGTGTTATACGCCAGTTATATAAATGTAGATTAAAAATTATGAAGAAAACAGATGATCAGAAGAATTGAAATTTCTACATTAAAAAAACATGCTATTTATTTACAAAAAAAAAAAAAATGCATGCGTTATTATGAGCTTAATAATGCTTGCTATCGGACTGCATGCAAAATACTAACTAGAGTAAAACCTCTGAATAACAGACACCTCAGGAGGTGTCCGCTATTCAGAGGTAAAAAAGAATAAATATATAAATGTTGGCAAGGGGGTGTGTGAAAACTAATCCGCTATATAGAGGTGTCTTCTATTCGGGAGTGTCCGTTACGGAGATTTTACTGTATTATGCTTTTAAATGTTCTTTATTATAAGGTCAGATTTATATATATATATATATATATGTGTGTGTGTGTGTGTGTGTGTGTGTGTGTGTTAAATTTGTGTTTTATTTAATTTATTTTATTTTATGAAGTTTTACTTTCTTTATGAAATATTAGCCGAAAACAAATGCTGAACTTATTCTGATTGTTTTAAGCGTAAACGGATTATTCTTCCGTAATTGGAGTGCATGCGACAGAGACAGAATTTTTTCTAATTCATGCTTAAAAATTATTTTTAAAACCATAAAAATCAGTAAATTGAAATACAGTTTTCGGGCAAATTGCAATTATTTCCTATTACACCGTGTAAAATATGAAATTTTGCATTGTGTAAATGTTAATAAATATTCGATAAAAGCAAAATTGATTACTAGGCCGTTGCCATCCCGAATATGACGACTGTGTTACTCACAGTCATGTTTTTGTATTTATAATATATATTAGTTATATAAGTGCACTATTGTACTCACGAAAACACTGTAAACAAATACTGTATCTTTACAGCAAAAAAATGCTAGTAATAAGGGTTCCAACACATTTTGCCGTAAATTTACAGCCATTTTGTTTTTCGTTTGTAAACAGCAAATTTGTAATTTTACAGTATTTTTTGCAGTATTTTTGTTTTTTAGTGAATTTTATAGGCTTCTGTTTGTATAAATATATTTCCCAGCAGAAGTGATTTTAAAAATTGTAGTCTTTTGTAATTATTTATCACATATATTGTTGTTAATATTAGTATTTACTTCACACTTTAAGGCTTTTTTTTTTTCAGACTGCACCAGTCGGTACTACTGTATATAGCGATATCACCGTAACAGATGCAGATGTTGGAAAAAATGCTGAAATTAAACTATTGTGTATAAGTGAAGAAGTAAGTAATATAATCTGCTTCAATTATGATTGTTAATCGCCTTCAAGTAAAATGACAATAAATTGATTCACATAAGGCCAACTTTTGAGAAATTTTTCTGTGTTGATGAGGGGATAAATTCTGCCTACCGAAAATCAGTTAACCCTTTTCCGGTCAATGTTCACAATTGGGAGTGTCAAATTAAAAACCATTTAAAAATAAAATTTCAGTCATATGGAGTATAAAAAAATAGCAGTTATAACTGAAAGATTTTTTACGATACAAATTACTTTTCAGTCATAAAAAGTGAAAATATACAAAAATTTTTTGAAACAGCTTTTTGCAATTTTTCTGATTGAACGATTTAAAAATTCATATAAAATCCAATACCTCTGTAATTTGGTAGACACGCCTATAATGATGCACTTCATTAAAAGAATGTATGAAACAAGGGTAATTTTATGTTAGCCGGGCGCAGGTGTTGAATCGCCAAATATTGTTCCCATCGCCATCATTCGTATTGCAATCATTTCATTTAAAATATCAAGTTTTCATTCATTTCATTTAAAATATTAAGTTTTCATTTATTTCATTTAAAATAAATACATTTAAAATACATATATTACATACATTTAAAAAAGTATTTCACTCATTTCATTTAAAATACAAGAGAGAGAAGGAGAGAGAGAAATATGAAATAATACCATATACCAAAACATTTTATTACATCATCAAAGTATTGTTTCTAATTTACAACGCAAAAAATAAAAGCTGCTAATTGGCGAGATTTTCCCCTGGCTAACATAAAAGTACCGAAATAAGAAATGTTTTGGTGTAATTTGTTAAATTATCATGTCCCAATTGAGAACACAAATTGGGATTTATTAGATATATTTATTGGGTAAATGGCTAAATTAGCTAGAAATTGGAAAAAAAAATGGAAAACATATTTTGAAAATTGGAACGCATGGAGCATTTAACATTTCTTTTAAAACTAATTAAGTACTTTAAAAAATAATAATTTTCAGTGATTTTATTTTCTTTTCCAAATATTTATTGAACTCGGGAACACTTTTTTGTTGGATTAATATAAATAATGAAAAATAATTTTTGAAGTCTTCTAAATTCGGTCTGTAAAAAGTTAATAACAACTATTCGTAAACTTCAGTCCTAGTGTTGACAGGTTCAGTCTCACGAAAAGCGGGACAGTGAGACAAAATAAAAACGGATAAAAGGCTTCCAAATCGGGATATAAAAATACTGTAAATCCTACTAAAATGGAACCGAACTATAACGGAAAAATTTCATTGTTACCTACAATAAGAATACCCTACAATTATACCTAATAAGAAGAAAGCTTGTTTAAAACGGAATTTTTTCTTTGGTCTCTTTTGTTTCTGTCTTAGCAGGTTTTATTACACTAAATAAACCCAACAATATTATACAGTAAAACCTGTGAAAGCGGAATCGTTGGGACAGTGGAATTTTTACTTTTAAAACAGAATTCCGTTATAAACAGATCTGTTTTCACAGGGTTTACTGGACAAAGTACAGTAAAATCTGTGAAAACAGAAGCTGTATTAAACGCAAAAAATTCCGTTTTAGGCAGTTTTCCGGATAGGCTAGTAGATTTATAAGGTATTCCTTTCAAAAGGACTATAAAAAATTTCCGTTATAACCAGGTTCTTTGTTTACAGGTTTTAGTGTATTAAGTTTCACTCGATGTGAACTAACGAATAGTATGGTGCGAAAAGAAAGGATCAGGGTCCATCATAAGCCGTGTTTTTGGCCCATGAAATAAGATTAAAATTCGACTTTGTTATACTGACTTAATTATTTCACTTTTTAATATTAGAAGATTTATCCTGTACGATTTCGACAGTATTTTTTGCATTTTGTTCAGATTTATATAACATACCTCAAAGTTCGTATTATTCGTAGTTTTTGATGAAAAATACGCAATTGTGCCTAATTTTACCTCAATTTTTAATATATTTTTTTAATATTTTACTATGAGCGCAGCTTTGCAACACTTTTATTTTTACATATATTGTACATTTTGATGTATTTTATAATATATGTAAATAAGAAAGTGTTGCACGATTGCGCTCCTATAAATAATTGAGGTAAAATTAGGAGAAAATGCGTATTTTTCATCAAAAACTACGAATAATACGAACTTTGAGCTTGTGTAAGTCCTATAAATCCGAACAAAACGCAAAAACTATTGTTGAAATCGTACAGGATAAACCTTCTAATATTAAAAAGTGAAATAATTAAGTCAGTATAACAAAATCGAGTTAGGCTTATTTCATGGACCGAAAGAGAATGCTTATGGACCCTGATCCTTTAAAAGAATTCGTGCATCATGCAAAATCAGGAATTTTGGCGTCCCACGCAGTCTAAGAAGCCCTGAAAATTGGGACGTCAGCATATATTGAGACTCCTCTGGTAACACTATTCAATCCACCCTAATCAAAATTTCAAGGGAGAAACAACCAGTTTGTTTCTTGTAGTCGGCACCTATGAATTAGTATCAGTATCGCATTATATATTTCTTCTGTTTATCTTTCAACAGACACCCGAAGCTTGTCGAAAATTCGAAATTCTTGGCACACCAATTGACAACGGCAGAGTACGTGGAGAAATCATCTTAATTGAACCAATTGATTATGAAGGACGGTCGTCTTACATCATGGCTGTTGCAGCTGAGGTAAAGTATTTTTTATTATTTTTTCTGAATAATTTATATTTGAATAAAATGTCAATAAATCGAAGTCCTTAGTGGGGATGGTGGTTTTGCTGCTCCTCCTTCTAAAAAACGGAGCTAATGTTAATCCTATGGGAGAATGTTTTTAAACTATCTCGTTTGTATTTCAATATTTTTAAATGATTTGTTTTTTCATTGGATAGCTGAAATCAATCTCTACACAGGTCTTTTTTTTTTTTTTTTTTTTTTTTTTTTTTTTTTTAATGAGATACTTTTACTTTCGAAACCGGTTCCGAAAGTGAAAGTATCTTAATAAATAATAATAATAATAAAAACTTGTAAACAAAAACAAAAAAGTAAAAAATGGCCTTTGTAGAGATTGACCTCAAAAAAAAAAAAAAAATCATTTCAAAATACTGAAATGTAAATGAGATATTTTAAAAGAAGGGAGCGGGTGTTTTTTCGCGTAAGTGAAGTAGCCTCTTAAACGCATGGTTGAAGGCATTCTAAATTCAAAATTTACTTTTCCTCTTCCCCCTCTGTCATTCTATTTTTTAACTCGCTTTAATTTTTTATGATGTCATATCCTGCCCAAACGTTTAGCAACGGGTATAGTTCACCTTCTTATCATCTTTTTACCCAATTTTCTACTTTGTTTGCATTAACGTTTTGTACTTTTTTAAGATCTAATTGTTTGTAATTTATTTAAAGGAATAAAATGTATGTCTCTGGGGCTCTTTCCTTTACCTCCCTTACCTCAATGTTTGCTCGTCCCACCTCGACCAATCCCAGTACATCGGAATTTACTTGCCGGATTCTCAAACTGATTAATTTCTTTATGCATCCTTTCACTTGATCTTGCATCTCCGATGGAATGTAAGCATAGGCATTTCGACATATGTGGGAAATTCAACTAATCTGCATTGGTTCATTAGTTCAATAAATCAAAAGAACGTTTATGAAAAACACAATTATTCTAAGTGTGTTGTCGTACGGCATGGCTAAAAAAAAATCAAATTACTTTTTATAGCAAAACCTGTGAAAATGGAATCTGTCTCTAATGGAATCCTATCTTAGACAGAAATTTTTCATGGTCCCGACGGAATGAATATCATAGAAGTATACCGGCTAAGACAGAAATCTGTCTACAATGTAATATTTTTCCAGTTCTTTATACTATGTCGTTGTAACAGGTTTTACTGCATTTAAATTAGTAAGAAAAAATTTATTTATTCTATCCCCAGAAATGTATAAGACAAGTTTTATTTTTGGGTAAAAGAACATATGAATTGAGGTAATGCAATATTCTTTAATATTTTACTTGATTCATCAACCAAAACTTGTTAACCAATGCAGTATTAGCAAAGCCATACAAGGCCGATCTTCACCTTACAGGGATCGGATGCAACAACTATTTTAGGGAGTCTGCATATTTTTCAAAGATAAAATAGATTTTCAAATCTTATTTGGGGGGGGGGGGGGGGAGGATCCTAATACTAAAAAAAAAGTATTAGCGTAGGTGCTAGATGCAGCACCGTGTGCAAGCTTACTTTGGTATCCCATTTATTTATTTATTTATTAAAAAATCTGGTGAAGAAAGGGCTTTAAGAATCCCTACTTGGTGTGCTGCATATGCTGAAACACTCTCATAGCCAGTCCTAATATTATAATTCTGGATTTCGCACAAAGAATATTTAAAACCAAAGAAAAAAATATATATGTATTTGAAATAGTACTTGATATTTCTAGCAGTAGATGGCAGCACTAAACATTTAAATTGTCTGAATACTTTATTTCAATCCTTCACGAACGGCTCATAATCACATTCGGCGAATGATTCAATGATTCCCAAATGCCCTCATTCTTCTGCTGTGTCCAGTACTCCAGTCGTTCTCAAAACAAAACAAAAGCGAAGACGAAGAGACTTTTTTGTTCATTGACACTTATAAAACATCTGGAAGAAAAATCTTTCAGTGAACTGTACAATAAAATTACATATTACAAATAATAAATTATTTCTTATAGATTCGTTTCTGATTTAAAAACAACAGGCTTCAAAAGTTTTTACTGTTGTACATAGAATTGAAAGCAACATTAGTATTTTCAAAGTATTTAATTTTTAAATATGCCTGAAATGAAATTTAATAGTGTAAATTTCAAGATAAAGTCCTTGATGCTAGGATCCAGCCAGTATGGTATGTTCCTTTTAATTTTAAAAAGAAAAAAATATATATAAAAGAAAGCAAGAAACTTCGTGAAAGATAATAACTTTAAATACTAAGAAATTGTTTACCATTTGAGAAAGAAATTAAACATTGCTAGTTCTAAATAACAGATTGTTTATTTTTTTTCTTCAATTTTTTTTTATTATTATTATTATTATTACTGTGCAGTTGCACAAATGATATTGAGTTCTGTGTTATTATTTTTTTTAAGTTGCCTTGGTTGAGCTGCATTAAAAAATATATGTCTTCCTTATAAAAAAAAGAGAGGATCTGAATAGAAAGGTCTCAAACCTTACATAGCTAAAGAATGTTCTTTCTAAGAAATAAATATTAGTAGTGAAAAGAATAATTTCTAGAAATACTGTTACTTGCTGAATTTGCATTCATTCATCAAAATGTTTTCATTTAAGTTATCTAATCCTTGCCATCAATCATTTTACAAAGTCTTTATTTTTCATTATAAAGTCTTAGATTTTCTTTCACATTGCTTAAAAATCCGAAAATTAAAAATTGTGTCGAAAATTAAAAGATCAGTAGTCGTTTGTGTTGTTCCTCTTCCCCGATGATGGCTTTAAGTTTAAAGCCGAAACATGTAGGATTTTAGCTCTTTTATGAGTTTAAAACAATTTTTACACTGATTTTAGCAACTAATAAGCACAATTTGTGCAATTTGTGTTTTAAAATAGCTTAAAAATCCATTTCATTTTCTTATTCAACTTTTATACATTATTTTTTATTTTGTCTTATTATACCTACATATGTGTTATTAATTTGTTATCTGTTAATGCTTCAAAGTCTGAAAAGAAAAAAAATTCTAATTTTTTTTTTCTAATATTTTTGATAGAAATAATCTCTTCCACCATGTACTTTCATTTTTAAAAATTAAAGTAATTAATAGTTTGATTAGTTCATATTTTTAATGTAATGATACTTTTAATTATTTTTTATTCTACATTTATAGTTTACAATTATTTTCTACTTTCTAAGCACCTTGTTAAACCAAAATCATTTTTTGAGTTTTATACAGGATATGTAGTTTTTAAGGTCTAAAACTAAAAATTATGAAAAATTGTAAATTTAATATTGTTGTAAAAATAATTTTAAACAGTTCTGGGACTCAATTTTAGATTTTTGACAGTTGTTGTCAAAAACTATGTCAAAAAGGGGTTTTTGACATGATGGTTAAAATCATGGTATTAACCGGATAAAAGCGTCAACCTGTCAAAAACTTGCCAACCCTACTATTGAAACAGTTATTAGGAATAAAATACGCATGAAAAGCTCTATTGAATAGCAACAAGGTTTTCTATATTTTGTTTAACAAGTTTAATTTTGAGAAAAAAAGTTTTTTTTTAAATTATTGTTCACTCTTTTTTCTACACCTGTACTAAAATCTCTTCAAATATTATCTTTTTCTTAATTCATCTTTCAACATTTATCATTCTATGTTGAAATAAATTATGAAATTGCTTAATATCAGAAAACCTTTTTCAAATAATAATCATTTTTATAATTCATCAAAACCCACTGATTACTAACTAAACATGGATGTTCTTAAATCAGATAATTTCATTTATTAAATACTACATGAGATAATTTATTTATTAAATACATATAAATTATTTAGTTATAATGAATTTAAAAAGTGAATAGTAATATGTATGTTTCTTATTAGGTGCGTTCGTAATTATATAAATACGTAGCACCTATAGTCGTCGTTTGGTCCGTCCGTCTGTCCATCCGTCTGTCTGTCTGTCTGTCTGTCCGTCTGTCTGTCTGTCTGTCTGTCTGCATATAACAACGCAAAAACTACCCAACCAAATGGTTTGCAATTTAAAATATATTATCTTTGCATAATTTTGTCGAGACATTTCAAATTTTATTAAAATCGAATCAAAACTTTAGGAGATATTAATAAAAATATTTATTAAGAAATTTGATTTTTTTTTTAAAATCGGTGCTTTCTTGTTAGAGGAGCTTCTGATGGATGTTAAATCGTCAAGCGACCGAGATACTTATTTTATTACAGAAATTAATCTGCAGACGATATAATTCATTTCACAGAATTAAAAATCATCAAGATCTGAATATTTATATAACTAGCTGATACATATATATCTGAATATTTATATAACTAGTTAAGATATTTGTATAAACAGTGTCATAAAATATATACTTAACTAGCTGTTTAACCCATTCTACGCACGGGATATCATGAATTTAATTCTAAAACGTGCGTACGAACGCACCTCGTTTGTAACGTTTGACGTACAATTTCCAACTTGTTTTATGTGTGGTGGTTTGTTATTGTTTAACTTTCTTGCTTTTTTTCAAATAAAGCTGGCTTTTTTAACTGGTTAAAACCATATAAAGGATGCCAGCTTTTTTTTTTTTTTTTTTTTTTGGGGGGGGGGGGGGGGGGGGCGTGGCTGCAAAAGTTTAGCAACCCTGGTCATTCTGAAACAAACAAACAAGGTTTTAAACATTAAAGATAGGTGTTCATGTGTTAATGTCTGTACATATACTTATCTATACACTTTACCATTTTTTTCAGACATTATTTATAAAGAAGCATGGTTAAAAATTTCCATTAAAAACGTCCTTCATTTAAAAAATGGAGGTGGAAGTTTTTATTAGAGACTGTTTTTAATTTTTTTAAATGAAGGACGTTTTTAATCGAAATTTTTAGCCATGCTTCTTTATAAATAATGTCTGAAAAAAATTGGTAAAGTGTATAGATAAGGTTTTAAACATTTTAAACTGAATGTAGAAATCTTATAAAGCATTCATTTTCACAATATATGTTATATGTATGTATATTGTTTTAAAGAGAAATTTTAGAAAACCAAATATTCAATAGATTTTCTAAGAAGCCACATTTTGTCAAAAAAATAGAAATTATAAAGACAAATTTAATTTTGCACCTGATAAGTATACATGTCTCATCTAGCTTCATTCCTCATTTGAAGTTGATAACTTAATTACTAATTTTCCCCAAAAGCTCTCAAAAAACAACATATTGAGAAAATCGCATTTAAAAATTTTGGGAGAGGTATTGATGTTTCAGGACACAAACAAAAGCCTGTAAAGTGCAATATTCTTGAATTGAGACCACAAGGTACTAGGAGAAATAAAAAGAAACAAAGAAATTTTCAGGCTAAAGAAAAAAAAGATTTTAGACTGGGGTATAACCCTTGCCTTAAATGAGATTTTCTTTTCCCATTATTCTATTTCTCAATATTTTATAACATTGTCTAATATTACATTGAATAAATTATTAATATGTGTCGATCTGTTAATGAATATGAACTGTATGTTTTACAGGACTTAGCAGAATCAAAAAGTTTAAAATCTGTGACCCATATTTCTATTGAAGTTCAGGATATTCAAGATCAACCTCCTGTTTTTCAAAATGCTCCATTTACTGCAACTGTTATGGAAAATAGTGTTATGGTTTGTATTTATATTAATCCTTGTCTCTATGCAAATATTTGGAGTTATTTTGTATTTATATAGAATCTTTGCATTAAATTTATCATTAAAATTTTGCTTTTGTTTTTTTTTCACAGGGTACATCTGTTTTAAACTTGGCAGCTCGAGATGGTGATGGAGGTGCTCCTAGAGATTTAATTCTGTTTATAGAAAATGGTAAGATTTAAAATTTCTTTAAATTCATATGTTCATTTAAAATTATTGTAAAAGTTTGAAAGAAATTGTTCAGTATAATTCTGTAGATAATGAATATTTTTCATCCTTTAAAATTTTTAATTTGGTACAATAGTGTATTTCGTTGTATACTTAATATTTCATGGAACCAGTGCATTACTTATGGATGAAAATTTTACATGGATCTGTGATTTTCTGTTTTTTCAATCTTTTTTTCACCTACAATTTTTGTAATAACTTTTATAAGTAAAATTCTATGGCAAAAACAGATGCCAATTTTGACAGGCAACTCTGATTTTTGGACTAACTCCTGCCTGCCTGTTTTACAACATATTTTTTACAAATACTTTTTTTAATATTCTTAAAGAAATTTCATCTTTCCAGACGATTTGTCGCTGAAAGCCGTATTTTAGCCACCTCTTATCTTCATATTTTATTGTTTTACCCTTTGCATATTTTCCTTTTTTTTTAATGTTTTCTGTTTTTATTCCTGATTACTATTGTGGGACATGATTTCTGGTATGATTTTGTAACTCACACCAATGTGGCATTTTTCCATTGCCACATTGAAGTGCCATCTTGAGAATCAGGAAATCCACATACTTAGACAGTGACATATCAAAAAATGCAAAAAAGAAGGATATTTTTATATTAGAAGATATCTAAACAGCCCTCTTAAAAAAGAAAATGTAAATAAAAGAATTTATAGTTAACAAAATAAACTAAAATAAAAAATATTATTAATATTTTAATGAGTTTCAGAATGACAAAATTAAAATATCAAAAAAAAATTTTAAAGTAGAGTAAAAAAAAAAAAAAAAAGAAAATACTATGCAAGAATGCGTAAAATATTGTGAAAATGACAGTGAAATTGAGTGCCAGGAATAAATAATATGAAAAATGTAGCAAAACGCTAACATTAAAAATTAGTAATATTAAATATTATAAATATGATAAATTAAGAAAGCATTTATAATGAAATGAGTTTAATTAATGAAAAATAATTTAAAAATAGTACATAAAACAGATTGCTAATGTATAAAAGTAAATTATTTATAAAACATGTATATTATATTCTTTAAAATGACGTCTTGTGTTATATGAGTCAAAAAAGGTGTTTTCTTTTTGCTTTTATTATATAAACTTATCTGAAAAAATAATTATATGTTATATAGATTTTAATAACTGCTAATTTTCATAATCAAATATGATCGCTAACTTTCACCAGTATGTTAAAACAATGGAGTCTACCATTGTTTTAACAATCAGATGTGAATCAATAAATCTTATTCAGTCAAATCAATAAGTTAAATAATACTATTGGACCTTGACATGCGAGATTTCAATAATTTTAGGTTTGTAGTTTGTACAAATGGAATACATAAAAAAACAATTTCTTTTTTACTTTTCTGGCTGAGAATTTTTTTTTAAACAGAATTTTAAAAATGGCAAAAATTGCCGAATTTCACTCTACTGCCATGCACAAATTTGTTAATATTTCTGTAACCAAGGATGCTAATAAGATCTTTTATATCTCATTTTAAAGCGCTTTTTATGGGCTTTAACATGATATGCAAAAAGTACCCACTTATAGAAATTTCTTTCCTGCTTTGAACGGTACCTGTCATTTAAAAAAATATTAATATTTACTATTTCAAAAAGAAATATTTTTTGTGTCTTGTTTTCATGTTTTTCGTTCTTTTTGCAGTTTAGATCACAATCACAAGGGTCCTTTTTTCTTTCTCTCTCTTAGTGCCTTTGGAGATATCATTTTGCATTTTAAGTGACTTGTGCCAGGGTTTATCATTCTTTTTCGCATGGGATGGTTGATAATTTGTTTTCAATACGTGGATACAAAAAGATTTGTGTTAAAAATATCAAAATTTAATAACTTTATAGCTAAGTGCAATCCCCTCCCCCCCCCCTCGGAACTTCACAGCATGCTCGCCCCTACCCCAGAGCTATAGAAATCCCACAAAAATGTCTGACTGATTTTAGGTATATTTCAGGCTATTATCCCGGGATTAGGAAAGTTAGTTAGTTGTTATTTTTTTTAAAATAAATATTACTTAAATTATGATGTTTTAAATTGGAATGTAGTTTAATTTATTATATTCACATTCTGTCCCATACTATATATTATATTTGTATTCTGTAGATGAAAAAGAATATTTTCAACTGGGACCCGTTTCTGTAGACAATAGAAAAACATTTTCTGCTATTTTAGAAACAAATAAGCCACTAGATAGAGAAGATCCTGGAATTCTTGACAATGGAGGACTTTATATATTTCAGATAAAGGTTTGAGAATTTTTCTTTGTATAAAATGTTTTAGTAATTTTATTTTTTCTGTTTATGAAATTTTTTTTAATCTTTATTATAAATTATGATTCTGCTTTTTTTTTTTTACTGAATGTATTCTAATTTTTATTTGATAATATTCGTCATTTAAATAAAATATAAAAGGCAAAATTATGTTTTATGAATGAAAATTTATGAACAATAATTTTGTCTCTTATTATACTGTCTTTTACATCTTATTTGTTGACAATAAAATTACATTTGTACTAAGGCACACCTGTAAAATATTTTGTTATTTCTTCAGTTCTCTAATTTCTCCTGTAGCAATTCTTCTTTCCCCGCTTCTGCATGAAGAGTATTGTTTTAACATTATTTGGTGTTTGCTTGTTATATTAGCTCATGTAAAAATAAATTGCCATTTAAAAAGTAATAATAATAATATTTAATTGCAAAAATAAGATTCCTCTCGGCAATATAACAAAATGTAGATGTAAATGAAATGTTAAGAACAAGATTTGTTGGTACTTTTCGGTTAGCCGGGCGCCAGTGATATATATACATGTATATATATCAGTACAAAAACCCTTAACGGGTTAAAAGTTGTGACGCAGCACTTTGTTTTGGCTCTATAAATTTTAAATATGGGTCTTAAAAGTAATGATATCAAATTTAAGTGACGCTATGTTAATAATTTTTTTTTAATCATAATTTTCTTTTTAGTTTTATATATATTCACAGGTGCAATTATTATCTTAATATGAAAAAAATATATAGAACTTATTCGCTGATGCTTTTTCATTCACATCTCTCATGAATTCAAAATATGGGTTTTAAAAGAAATGATATCAAAATTTGAGTGACACCTTGACGTGAATTTAATAGGACTCTTTTAAAATTCAATTTAAATTATTTTTAGTTTGTCTTCTAAAGTATATTTACACATACAAACAATACTTTTAATTTTTCAATACACTTTTAAATATATTACTTTCACTGAGCCTATATTATGTATTGAAATGTATTTATTTCAATAAATTGATTTATCTTCTGTGCCACGCTATCCAAAATCATAAGTAAAATTTATGTAAATGATTATTTTGCGTCATAGTATCCAAACAAAGGGAAATGTATGCAAGTGGATAATATGACGCAAAATAATCATTTACATAAATTTTACTTATGATTTTGGATAGCGTGGCACAGAAGATAAATCAATTTATTGAAATAAATACATTTCAATACATAATATAGGCTCAGTGAAAGTAATATATTTAAAAGTGTATTGAAAAATTAAAAGTATTGTTTGTATGTGTAAATATACTTTAGAAGACAAACTAAAAATAATTTAAATTGAATTTTAAAAGAGTCCTATTAAATTCACGTCAAGGTGTCACTCAAATTTTGATATCATTTCTTTTAAAACCCATATTTTGAATTCATGAGAGATGTGAATGAAAAAGCATCAGCGAATAAGTTCTATATATTTTTTTCATATTAAGATAATAATTGCACCTGTGAATATATATAAAACTAAAAAGAAAATTATGATTAAAAAAAAATTATTAACATAGCGTCACTTAAATTTGATATCATTACTTTTAAGACCCATATTTAAAATTTATAGAGCCAAAACAAAGTGCTGCGTCACAACTTTTAACCCGTTAAGGGTTTTTGTACTGATATCATTACTTTTTTAAGGTTATTGATGAAAATGTCAATTAGTCAAAATTAAGCATAGGGTATAAATTAATCATTAGAATAAAATTTTAAAGAAATGCTAAAAAAGACCCTTTGGACCCCAATAAAAATATGAGGGTGGTGGCCCAGGGAGAGGAATCCAAGACTCAACTTTTAAATTATGCAGCGAGAGAGTAACACAATTAGAAGTATGAAAATGCATGGCAAAACCCGATTGTTCCATCTTCCACCACCAGGGGGGGCACTCTGTTCTATACAAACATAGCTGAAATCTTTGAGGCTGTCGATTTGGAGTCGAATGAGCCATACCTCGTCGTGATCGGTCCCATAGAACCCGATAGGAAAGCGCCCCTGGTGGTGAAACTTGGAACTAAAATCGATATATCCTGTCGATATCGAGTCGATGAATCAAACTACATTGTGATGGGACCTATAGAAATAGAGTTAGCTACAAAATCTGTTAGTTCCACCTTCCACCACTAGAGGGCGCACTCTGTTCTATACAAACATAGCTCAAATGTTTGAGGCTGTCGATTTCAAGTCGAATAAGCCATACCTCGTCGTGATCGGGCCCATAGAATCCGAGATAGGAAAGCGCCCCCTGGTGGTGAAATTTGAAATTAAAATCGATATATCCTGTCGATGCCGAGTCGAATAAATTAAACTGTATTGTGATGGGGCACATAGCTACAAAATCCGTTAGTTCCATCTTCCACCGCCAGGGGGCGCACTCTGTTCTATACAAAGATAGCTGAAATCTTTGAGGCTGTCGATTTGGAGTCGAATGAGCCATACCTCGTCGTGATCGGTCCCATAGAACCTGATAGGAAAGTGCCCCCTGGTGGTGAAACTTGGAACTAAAATCGATATATCCTGTCGATGAATCAAACTACATTGTGATGGGACCTATAGAAATAGAGTTAGCTACAAAATCTGTTAGTTCCACCTTCCACCACTAGAGGGCACACTCTGTTCTATACAAACATAGCTCAAATGTTTGAGGCTGTCGATTTCGAGTCGAATAAGACATACCTCGTCGTGATCGGGCCCATAGAATCCGAGATAGGAAAGCACCCCCTGGTGGTGAAATTTGGAATTAAAATCGATGTATCCTGTCGATGCCGAGTTGAATAAATTAAACTGCATTGTGATGGGACCCATAGCTACAAAAATCGTTAGTTCCATCTTCCACCACCAGGGGACGCACTCTGTTCTATACAAACATAGCTGAAATCTTTGAGGCTGTCGATTTAGAGTCGAATGAGCCATACCTCGTCGTGATTGGGCCCATAGTACCCAAGAAAGGAAAGTGCCCACTGGTGGTGAATTTTGGAACTAAAATCGATAAATCCTGTCGATGAATCAAACTACATTGTGATGGGACCCATAGAACTCGAGTTAGCTACAAAATCCGTTAGTTCCATCTTCCACCACTAGAGGGCGCACTCTGTTCTATACAAACATAGCTGAAATCTTTGAGGCTATCCATTTGGAGTCGAATGAGCCATACCTCGTCGTGATCGGGTCCATAGAACCCGAGATAGATAAGCGCCCCCTGGTAGTGAAACTTGGAATTAAAATCTATATATCCTGTCGATGCTGAGTCGAACCAAACTGCATTGTGATCGGACCCATAGAACTCGAGTTAGCTGCAAAATCCGTTAGTTCCATCTTCCACCATCGGGGGGCGCACTCTATACTATGCAGACATAGCTGAAATCTTTGAGGCTGTGGATTTCAAGTTGAATAAGCCATACTGCGTGGTGATTGGGCACATAGAACCCGAGAAAGGAAAGCGGCCCCTGGTGGTGAATTTTGAAACTAAAATCAATATATCCTGTCGATGTCGAGTCGAATAAATTAAACTGTATTAGATACCAATTAATCTCGGAAAAAATTGCAAATTTTGTCATTTGGCAGCGTAAAAATCATGAATTTCATCGATCGGCACAGAAAAAACATGTATTTTGTCGATAGGGGGAGAAAAGATCATAAATTTCGGCGAACAGGCGGATAAAAATCATGAATTTCATTTATTAGCGCATGAAAAACACAAATTTCATCAAACACTCGCATAAAAATTAAAAAATTCATTGATGGGGCATGAAAAAACATTAATTTCGTCAAGTTTGCACGTAAAAATCACAAATTTCATCAAACGGTAGCATAAAAATCACAAATTTCATCAAACGGTAGCATAAAAATCAAGAATTTTGGCAATCGGGTGATAAAAATTTTTTTTGTCAATCCGGCCCGTAAAAAGTATGAATTTTGTCGATGAGGTGCGTAAAAATTGTCGAGTCGAATGAATTAAACTGCATTAGATACCAATTAGTCTCTGAAAAAATTGCAAATTTCATTATTTTGCAGCATAAAAATCAGGAATTTCATTGATCAATGTGCAAAAATCATGAATTTCATCGATCGGCACAAAAAAAACATGAATTTTCTCTATAGGGGGAGAAAAGATTATAAATTTCGTCGAACAGGCGGGTAAAAATCAAGAATTTCATTTATTAGCACATGAAAATCGCAAAATTCATCAAACGGTCGTTATGAAAATATAAAAATTCTATGATCGGGTATGAAAAAGTCATTAATTTCGTGAAGTTTGCACGTAAAAATCACAAATTTCATCAAACGGGTGCATAAAAATCAAGAATTTTGGAAATTGAGTGATAAAAAATTTTTTTGTCAATCCGGCCCGTAAAAAGTATGAATTTTGTCGATGAGGTGTGTAAAAATCGTCAAGTCGAATGAATTAAACTGCATTAGATACCAATTAGTCTCTGAAAAAATTGCAAATTTCATTATTTTGCAAAATAAAAATCATGAATTTTGTTGATCAATGTGCAAAAATCATGAATTTCATCGATCGGCACAGAAAAAACATGAATTTTCTCGATAGGGGGAGAAAAGATTATAAATTTCGTCAAACAGGCGGGTAAAAATCATTAATTTCATTTATTAGCGCATGAAAAAACATTAATTTCGTCAAGTTTGCACGTAAAAATCACTTTCATCAAATGGGTGCATAAAAATCAAGAATTTTGGCAATCGGGTGATAAAAAATTTTTTTGTCAATCCGGCACGTAAAAAGTATGAATTTTGTCGATGAAGCGCGTAAAAATTGTCGAGTCGAATGAATTAAACTGCATTAGATACCAATTAGTCTCTGAAAAAATTGCAAATTTCATTATTTTGCAGCATAAAAATCAGGAATTTTGTTGATCAATGTGCAAAAATCATGAATTTCATCGATCAGCACAGAAAAAACATGAATTTTCTCGATAGGGGGAGAAAAGATCATAAATTTCGTCGAACAAGCAGGTAAAAATCATGAATTTCATTTATAAGCACATGAAAATCGCAAATTTCATCAAACGGTCGCATGAAAATCAAAAAATTCTTTGATCGGGTATGAAAAAATCATTAATTCCGTAAAGTTTGCACGTAAATATCACAAATTTTTTCAAACGGGTGCATAAAAATTAAGAATTTTGGCAATCGGGTGATAAAATTTTTTTTGTCAATCCGGCCCGTAAAAAGTATGAATTTTGTCGATGAGGTGCATAAAAATTGTCAAGTCGAATGAATTAAACTGCATTAGATACCAGTTAGTCTGAAAAAATTGCAAATTTCGTCATTTTGCAGCATAAAATCAGGAATTTCGTAGATCAATGTGCAAAAATCATGAATTTCATCGATCGGCACAGAAAAAACATGAATTTTCTCGATAGGGGGAGAAAATATTATAAATTTCATCAAACAGGCCAGTAAAAATCATGAATTTCATTTATTAGCAAATGAAAAACGCAAATTTCATCAAACGCTTGCATAAAAAAAAAATTCGTTGATCGGGCATGAAAAAACATTAATTTCGTTAAGTTTGCACGTAAAAAACCCAAATTTCATCAAACGGGTGCATAAAAATCAAGAATTTTGTCTATCGGGCGATAAAAAAATGTATTGTCAATCCGGTACATAAAAAGTATAAATTTTGTCGATGAGGTTAAAAATAAAGGTAATATGAGTCAAGGGGTCTAACCTTATGAGTCTCCTTATTTTCTTTCTTGTTCGGATGCAAACAATTCATATTTTTAATCTGCATTTGGTCGAAAAATGAATTATCTTTAATTTTAAAAACGAGAAATTCGTAATTACATGTATAAAATTCGATTGGTATTTATTATTGGTATTTATGATTTCAAAATTTTTAATAAGAAATTGTTTTTTTGCTAGTATACAGTGGGCAAAGTCTCTAGCCATGCCAACCAACCAATCGGTTGCTTATGGATCTGCTTATGCTTATATCACTTATTCATATAGTTTAGCTTTGGCTTACCTCTTATTAGTTTGTCTTGACTGCTAAATTTTTATATTTCACATTTCATAATTTTTATTGCAATACTTCAGGTAAGAATGCTTTTTAACTTGATTATTTCCTGTATTTATAATTTTTTGTTACTAACATTCTTATGTTTTAATGGGTGCAAAATTTAAGATTGGCGAAAAAGCTACTAAAAGGTTCTTTATTTCAATAAATTGTTTTATCTTTTGTGCCATGCTGCCGAAAATTGAAAGAAAAATTTATGTAAAGGTTTATTTTGCATCATAGTATCCAAACTAAGTGAAATGTATGCAAATGGATAGTATGATGCAAAAAAAACCATTTACATAAATTTTTCTTTGAATTTTCGACAGCATGGCACAAAAGATAAATCAATTTATTGAAATAAATACATTTCAATGCATAATACAGGCTTATTGCAAGTGATATATTTAATGATGATTGTACTGAATTTTGTATTGAAAATGGAACATTTTAGTACATATTAATGGTTTAGCATAAAAAATAATTTATGTAGGTCATTCTAAAATTCTTATATAACAAAATCTGTAAAAATGAAGCTCTGTTTTGTCAGAATTCTGCAATTGTTAATTTGTTTTAAAACTAAATAAGCACTCCTTAGGTATTTTTAACTGTTTTTATTATTGGAAATGGTGCGGAAAAACAGAACAAAACAAACTTTAGTAAAATATTTTATGTAGTAATAGGGTGGGTTTTTTTAGGAAACATTTATTTAACTGCGTTTATTATTATTTTTTTTTTAAGAGGACAGCCAAGGGTCGATGCATGCTTTACACTCACGCTAAAAAAAAAATTTTAATCAGTTAAAAAAAAGAAAAAAGTCTCCAAACTTTGGGGACTGTTTTTTCTTTTATGGCAACCTGGCTATTAAGCTTGTATTTAGTAGCTTGGCGCAGTCTTGGAAATCGTGCCATCCAAACAGTCGCCAATCTTTTGTTTACATTTTAGCGTGAGTGTAACACATCTGTTCAGTTATTTTTCTTGGGGCCCATTTTGTGAAAAGTAAAGGTTCTTTGGGAGCATTTCCGTTCTCTGTTCCCCCCGCCAACTTGGATATTTTTTTCGCCAGTCTTGGCGAAAGCAGGGTGCTGTTGAGAGCTGGCGCCATCTAGTGTTTTTATTGCAAAATACGACATTTTTGGTTTGCGATTTTTTTTTTCTCGTCGTAATGCATGCATGAACACTGGAACATGAATGAAAATAGATGATTTTTACCTATTTTCTTCCAAAAGTTCCAGAAATCATGCATGCATTACGGCGAAATAAAAAATCGTAAACCAAAAACATCGTTTTATCAATAAAAATAGTTTATCTAGCGCGAGGGTCTCTACGCACCTCTACCTACTTTTTAATAAAAAAATCAACAAACCGTTTGATTTTCTTCCACAGCTGAAAAAAAAAAAAAAAAAAAAATTAATCTTATTTCATAAGGTCGGAGAAAACTCAACCTGCTATGAAATAATAATAAGAAAAAAATCATTTTCGTCACCGACCCAATGTAATATTAGGAATAAGAGTTGTTTTTTTTTTGTTTTTTTTTTTTTTTCTAAAATAATAATATAGTTTTGAAATGTATGTGCTTTAAATTTAGAAAATAAAAATTTAAGAAATGTATGCTAATACTATATTAATAAAATAGATTAGCAGTTTCACACAGCTTTTTCGCCAATCTTAAATTTTGCACGCATTAAAACATAAGAATGTTAGTAACAAAAAATTATTATAAATACAGGAAATAATCAAGTTAAAAAGCATTCTTACCTGAAGTATTGATATAAAAATTATAAAATGTGAAATTTTAGCTGTCGAGACAAACTAATAAATAAGAGCCAAGCCAAAGACAAACTAATAATAAGTAATAACAGCTAAGCCAAAGCTAAACTACTGTGGCTAAACTATCAGTCAGATAATCAACCGATTGGTTGGTTGGCATGGCTAGAGACTTTGCCCACTGTATACTAGCAAAAAAACAATTTCTTATTAAAAATTTTGAAATCATAAATACCAATAATAAATACAATCTAATTTTATACATGTAATTACGAATTTCTCGTTTTTAAAATTAAAGATAATTCATTTTTCTACCAAATGCAGATTAAAAATATGAATTATTTGCATCCGAACAAGAAAGAAAAAAAATTTAACCATAATTTAATTTAATACATATTTTGGAATGTATAATAAACTGTTTTCATATTAAAAAAAAAAAAATCTAAATAGTTCTTCAGCCACATATGATTGCGAAATCGCCTTTAACTATAACCGTGATACCCATGAACATCCTGACCGCGCAGGAATAAAAAAGGGTGAAAAGGCCGAAAATCTTTAATGTTAGTCTACCAGAAAAAGCATAAGAAAAGAGTCCGATTTTGAAGCTGGATTATATAAAAAACAAGAGTTTTCCTACGTTAGCTCAAAATCTTACTCTCTTCATCTAAAAGCGATTAATATAATATATTAATTTTTAAAAAAACGTTCGATCCATTTTCGAGATAACACCTCTGTGCCCATTACACCATTACATTTTCCATTTTCGCTTAAAAATTGGTTTCCAGATCTCAAAATCTACTGCATGTAGAAATCTATAAATTTCAGGATAGAGTTAGGCCATAGATATAAGACTAATGTGAAAAAATCGAAACGGTATGCCTCATATTTACTGAGATATTAAATGTCGGCGTTTCGATTTTCCTTTGATGTCCTGCTAGCTGTATATATGAGAGTGACGGAATCTTCGGTTTTGGGCTTGCGGTTTTCGGTTTTTCGCTGCGTCACTCAAGAGACTACCGTCTCTTATGATATACACACATACATATATACACATATATCTATACATATACATATATATACATATAATATACACATATATCTATGAATATATATATTTATGTATATACATATATATTTATATATATACATATGTCACTGGCGCCCGGCTAACCGAAAAGTACCGATTTGTTTATACTTTTATTTCTTGAACAAGTTCCCCCTAACATTTTCTAAATCCCTTTTCCATTTATTCGTTCAATAAGTGTTAAGAATTTGAAAACTTTATATATATTTTTTTAATTGTTCAATCAATTAGGCCCAAAAGATCACATATATTTATCTATTTAAAGTCAGTAATCCAATAGGATTATTTAATGAATCTATTTTTTTAGACCAGTATAAGAAGCAGCTACCAATTACTCTGTTTTTGCAGTTTATTATTTCATCATAGTTTTATTTAAAGTTTAACGTTCATACAATTGTTACCTTTTAAATAAATATTGCTGTGATCTGTACAGTTACGTTTACAAAATATTTTGTTTGATCTTGGTCATATATTTACATACATTGTGGCATAAAAGTTTAAATAAACACATCAAACAAAAATTATAGAATGCTCTTTTATTGATTACTATGATATTATTTTACACCTGCTTCATTTAGAGCCTTAATTTTCTTAGGCATGCTTATCAGCCATGACTTCAGATCACATTTGTATCAAGTGCTCACCTTATGATCCGTTTTCCTTCAGTGAAGTTAAATTTGGCAGGCATTCATATTTGAAGACATTTAGATTTGAAAGCTTCTCCAGCTCTCTTCAATATTTAAGATCGACCATTACTGGAATATAAATGGAATCTTGATTTATGAAACCATGTTATTCATCTCCATTGCTCAACAGTCTTATGGTTATGACGATGTTCTTTTGCCCATTGCAAATGCTTTTTCTTATGAATAGTCGTTAATCTCTGACATATCCAGGCTACTCTCATCATATACATATTTCTGCCATATGTTTTTTTGATAAGATATAAATTGAAGTTTGACAAATGGATTTGATATTAACAATTTCAAGTTTTGATTCCCTGTTAACTCTGTGAAGATTTAAGAAAAACTCATAAACTGTTACATATTTTTTTTTTTCCAAACTAATTTAGTCCAATAAATTTATTTAAAGGCTCAAAAATGGGTGTTGCCAGTTTTTAAAAAAAAAGTTGGTGCAATTTATTTTATGTAACGATCATTTATATAAAAAATTATTTTTTTTTAGAAAAAGTTCTGAGTTGAATGATATTATTATTGTGATTTTATTGGCAAGTATTTGTAAATAATTTTTTTTTTTTAATGAATAACTGTTTATACTTTTGTTTTATTTTAAAATGTATTTCAAAACAATATCCTTTTGTGTTTTATTTATAACCTTTCCATTTTACTCAGCCACTTTTTATTAATTCAGGCTATTGAACTAGTTGATGGTTTGCCTGTGGGAGACTTTACAATTTCTAATGTGACAATAGTTGTTGGTGATGTAAATGATCAGCCACCTTTATTTAATGAGAGAGAATTCAATGTCACAATCTCTGAAGACATTGGAACCAATATTCCTCTTCCAGACCTAAACATAGTTGTAACTGATATGGATGTGGTAAGTATAATTATTTTGAACTGAAATAGATATCAGTTTGTATTAGAAATTATTAATACATAAAATAGTTATGAGTTGACCTTGGTTACTTAGACAATGCAGGGTATTAACAAATTTAGTACTGGATAAATAATTGTTACAAAAAGTTTCTGATAGTTTATAGTGTGCACTACATTTCTAACAATGTAATGTAGCGAGTAGCACAATACAAGCAATCAGTACTTTGTAACAAGCACTGGTGCTATTTTTAATGCTACTTCAGAAAAAAAAGGGCTATTCTACAAATCATGTGAGCATAACTTGTTTCTTTTGTGCAAAATGCTTTCGAATCTCAGTTACAGTGTTTAGCAATGCATTGTATGAAATCATAGACTTTATTGACACTTGCTGGTAAAACCAAATGAAGATTAATTTTCTTTCTGCCAACACTTGTCTACTAATTAGTTATTTGATTGTCATGTTTTATTGATTTATTTACAGAAAAAAATAAGCTGTAGTTTAATTGCATTTTCTATGTAACTTTATTTAAATGTTGATTGTATAAGTATATCTCTCTGAATTTTGCTAAGAAAATTGTACTATTTGTACAAACTAACATTTTTCAGACAAACACAAAACATTTTCTTTTAAGTTATATCTCTTAAATTTCTAATGTCCTTGGTCAGAACTTCAGAAATGCGGTCACAATTTTATTTCATAATTAAGTAAAGAATTTTTTACACATTATAATAAAAGCTCTTGAATGCTCATATAGTATATAGTCCTACCCTGAGCTACTTTATATTAAAATTGTTGATGAAAGTTTAAAAATGAAGGCCAATTGCTTGAGACGTTTATTTGCATATAAATTAGAGTTAAGTTAACTAGTACAAATGTATCATTTCTTTTACATTATGGATTTCTGAAACACTTTTTAATTGGTCTTTACCATTGTGCTGGTGGTAATTGCAAATAAGATTGTCAGCAATGTACTGGCAGGATTACCATCTGTTAGTATGCTTGTAGCACAAGCACACTATCTTAAAAACACAAGCAATCTTAAAAACTCACATCATGTGCCTAATTATGCAGATATTTTCTTAATTCTCAAAACTTCTAATAATGCTATGTTACACTGAGATTTTTCTGTTAATTAATGGACTGTGTTAGAACAAAACAGTATTTTATGAATGGTATGCTATGTAGAAAGTTGCCTGTAATATATTGGTATTGTTTTGATTTGAAATTGTTCTATGAAATAATTAGTTAAACAGCAGGAATTCATATGACAAATGATTAAATACACAAACCATGTTTGGAATTCTTCATTTTTCAAATGAAGCCTCAGCTTGTCCATGATATAAAAAGTTGGAGAATCTTTGATAGGTAAAATTTTGTTATTTCTGTTCTACTATAAAATATATATGTGTGCTTGTGTGTGTAAACAGAATTTCCAATTAATATCTGTACAGTGTATGATAATCATAAATATGCATAAATTGCTTAATTTGTATTTATTACATGTATATTTTCTTTTTTTTTTCCACCAGGGTGAAAATGCCAATTTTTCTCTAGTATTGGAAAATATTTTAAATTCTGAAGGAATATTTGCTGTGTTCCCATCTGTTGCTATTGGCAGAACACCTGTAATAATTAGAATAATAGATTCCAGCAAACTAGATTTTGAAGATCCTGATCGACGTCTTTTTATTTTCAAGGTAAAAATATTATGCTGTTTATAAAAAAAAAAAAAAAAAAAAAAATTTAATTACACTTTTATTTTTTCAGTGTTATGAAGATTTTCTTTTACTCTTTTAATTCTTTAATATATTGTCAAATTCTCACCATTTTTTATTTTAACATTTTATTAATGCACATGAAAATCTAAATTATTCATGCAAAAGCAAAAATTTTGATTCCCTGTCATTAAAATTTGTGTTATCTTACAATGATGCATCATGAATATTTTGGCTTATCTATCCATCAGTTGCCAGCAGAAGGAAGGGGTGGAGGGAAAAGAAGAGGACTTCTTACTGGATTTTGAAATTTGAAATAAATTTTCTTAATCTTCCATGATTTTGAAAAGAGTAGTAAAATTTAGTTTTAAAGAGTAACAAGTGTTTTAAATGTTATGATGTGACATCGGCTTTTATCACAAAATTCCTGAAAAAAAAATCCCTTTCTGTCTGTTAGTATCATGCTCAGACCAACATTTAATAAATAAACTTTTTTTACAGTTAAGTTTGTATTATAATTATATGTCACCTATAACATTAAACTGCAATATGTTATTTCAAAGAAAAACTAAATATTATATTATTTTTCATTTTCCTCTCCCCCCCCCCCCCCCCAAGAAAACAAAAACAAAAAAACATTTAGGTGATTATTTAAATTTTTGTATTGATTCTCAATGTTAAATTATATTGAGATTATAATTTATATTCATATGCATGTTTTTATTATGTGTGTGTTTTAATTTAAAAAACTTGTCATGTTTATTTTTATTATGATTATTAAAAAGAAAAGAAAGGAAATACAGCAAAATATTCCATAAATATTAAAATAATGTGGCATGCAACTATTTTTACAATTTTTTTTACTTTTAAATTTGTGTGTATGTGCTTATTATCTTTTCATTATTTCAAATAGTATAAAATTATTTGTGGCATAATCCTATTTCAAGCCACCATTTGTCGCTTTTTAAAAATGATGCCACATTGGCGATTTCTAAATTGTTTACTTACATTTATCATATTGTAACCCACAATAAGCAAGTGGTAAAATGTTGCCATTCTTAATTTTTAAATAGTTATACATAGGAAAAGTAATGGACTTAGCGATAAAAAGTCACTGAAAAATAGATTGCATTTATACGAGAGTAACAATGTAACGAATGTAACATTTTATTCGTTCAAAACAATTTGGACAAAAGAATGATAATTTAAATACAGAATTATTAAATTAAACCATACACAGTTGATTTTTTTTAGGTACTGCATTTATGGGTGAAATAAAATATTTTATTTGACAAATTTAATAAGATACATATAAAAAAGATAATATGAGCAGTAAAAAACAACGTTTTCATCGATATTACATAAAAGTTAACGATTAATGTGAAGTTGAAAAAACAGAAATACACGAAATTCCTTAATGCCGCAATCACTGTACTGCACGTATGATCACTTCGCGAACACGAAACCGAAAAAAAAAAAAACATCACTGGATACAGCAACATCGTCGTATCAGAATCCCATTCGTTAATGCCGCGATCACTGTACCGCACGTATGATCGCTTCGCGTACATGAAACCGAAAAAGAAACATCACTGGATACAGCAACCTCGTCGTATCGGAATCCCAAGAAATACACGAAATTTGTTAATGCTGCGATCACTGTACTGCACGTATGATCGCTTCGCAAACATGAAACTGAAAAATAAAACGTCACTGGATACACCAACCTCGTCGTATCGGAATCCCAAAAAATACATGAAATTCGTTAATGCGCGATCACTGTACCGCACGTATGATTGCTTCGCGAACATGAAACCGAAAATAAACATCTCTGAATGCAGCAACCTCGTTGTATAGAGATCACAAAAATACACGAAATTTGTAAATGCGGCGGTCACTATACCGCATGTATGATCGCTTCGTGAACATGAGACTTCCATGAAAACTACAATCAATTAATTTATACTGTTCTAAAGTAACAAGAGTAGCCACTCACATGCATAAAATAAATTTCAAAAAATCAAGCTTTAAATAAAGAAGCAGATGATGAAATTTTTTCAATGCTTTTTTTTCCTTTTAATATCATGATGTAACCGTTTAATGACGTAAGTGTTATTTAATTGTATTAAAAAAACGTTTTAAATAACTAATAAATCATTAAATATCATTAAAATACAAATAAACGTCGAATAAAGAATCATTCGATGATGTAACAAATACGTCACACGTAACAAACGTGTCATCACAAAAAATATTATTGCTCAGCCTTTCCAACAATAAAAGAGCTACATCTGGCTAAGTATCGACGATTTGGCACGATTTCGCCAAATGGTGGTCTCAATAGGAACCAACCATTATTTGTAAATGTGTAAAAATATTGTTATTATTAAATTTTAGGTACTTTTATGTTAGCCGGGTGAAAATATCACTAATAGCATTTTTAACTCGCCAGTGGAATATTTTGAATGTCTAACTCAGATGTTGAAATAAAATATCCTGGTGTATTATTTCTTATTATTTTCTTTCTTTCTCTTTCTGTTTCTTTTTCTTTTCGTGTTTTAAATGAAATGTGTGAAAGATTTATATTTTAAATGATATGAATACAATACAGATGATGACAGTGGAAACAGCATTTGGCAGTTTATCACCTGTGCCCGGCTAACATAAAAGTACCAAATTTTGTTAATTATATTTATCGAACTGTTATAATATAACTGTAATAATTTGCAGTTATGATTGATTTTAAAGTTAAGTAAAAAGTAATTATATGCTAAATAATTTTTGAATTATGCATGTGTGCCAAAGATGAAAAAATAATTAATTTTTATCATAAATGTTAAATTTTCGTGATTATAAACTGAAGAAAGGGTGTTTAAATTTGATGTAAATTATTACAATTTTCTTCATTTTCTTTTTTAACACATTGAGCATCTGAACAATTTTTACATTTTCATTAAAATATTGGTTGCACAGAACATTAATGATTTGTTTTCTTAAAAGAAAAATAGAGAAATTATCATATTTTACCTCAGAATTCTTATAACATTAAATTTTATTAAAAGTATTTTAATCAGCAACTTCTTGCAAATAAATCTTTGGGACAGTCAAAAGATTATTGAATGGTAGCACTCAGATGGTTGATAAGATTTTTTTATTATTATTATTAACAACGCCACTAATAGATGGCAGGAGATGCATTGCAAAAGCTGAAAAATTCTGGGTGTGGTTAACATATACACTAGTTGGCACTTCTGGTTTCTTGCATTAACATCCTCGTAGCAGCCAAAGATGTCAGGTATCAATATTTCTCCATGCAACTGTGAAGTGATATCTGTGATAAAATTTTTGAATATGCGGGACGCAGGATCGCTCAAAATTCATCATCAATTGGCCGGATGTCATGAGCAATCAGATGGCCCATGGCTGATGTTAATTTTCTGATGGTAGGCAGAATGTCTGTGGAGCAGGTGCAGCAGCCCATTCTGAAGAACCATTTCTGTATGGTTTTGAAACTTCATAGGCATTTCTCATGAATGACTGTCATGCCCTGGCTCCAATCTCGAGTGACAGACTTTTATGATACAGGACTATAAAAATTAATCTTACAGTATGACAAGTATTACAGTTGCGGTAGTTGTTATGTTGAGAAGTTGCTATATTTGCGCCATTCGGATAACTATGTTTTGTTTCTGTTTACGGCTCATAAGAAACCTACTTTATGGATGCCCTTGTATATACCGCAGCACAATAAAATTTTTGTTTGAAAAAGGCTGTAATTAAAACTAAACATTAAAACTTTGAAACTGAATATTCTTAATGTTTTGCATATATATATATAATAATATGTTCTTAATGGTGTGGTAGGGTTTTTATTATAATATTTCCTTATTTTTAGAGAATTTGTAATTATCTCAAATTTAAAATAATTATAACTATGCTATTAGTATGTTAGTATATACAATCTACATTTTTGCTTTAAAATAATTGTGCAGTTTCCCCATAAACATTGTTATTTTCATTTCAGATCAGTGCAGTACAAGAGGGCTTTGAAAGTGATTCTGCAATTGTGACAGTTGTTTTGGCTGATGCTAATGATAATGCACCTGTTTTTGACAATGATCAATATATTTTACAAATTCCAGAAGATGCTGCTCCTGATACAAGCATATTTACCTTGGTTGTAAGTCCGAGTTTTATTGCTTTCACTCTTAGATAATTATTTCTACAAGATTGACATAAAACCTATAGGTCACAGAGATCTTTGTTTGACAAATGTGTCTTCAGAATTATTTTATTTTCCAAGGTTTATCTTTGTTATTTTATTTTTATTTATTTACTTATTTGTGTATGTGTATGTTTTCAGTAAAATGCTTCTTACTTTTGTTTTCCAAGAGACATATAAATTATTTTTACTATCATTTTCATCAAAGTTATTCATATCAGCTCATATATATCAAAATGAGATAGTAAACTTTGCTGTACATAAATACAAGATTATCACAGTTGCATCTATTTCGTCCACAGTGACTATGGTGACTTTTTTTAAAGCTTAAGAGCCTACATCAGTCATGCGAAAAAACATGCAAGCTAATGTTAAGTCTATGGGAAGGTTCTTGGCAGATTTCTCGCTCGCATTTTAATATTTTTAAATGATGTTTTTCGCATAGGATAGCTGAGCTTTGATCTCTAACGTTGTTAGTTTTTACTTTTTCGATTTTGGTTCCAGTTTTTTTATATGACTTTCAGAATCGGTTTCAAAATTTAAAATGTCTGCTTATAAAAAAACTGTAACCAAAATCAAAAAAGTAAAAACTAACAGCATTAGAGATCGACCTCAGCTATCCTATGCAAAAAAAAAAATCACTTAAAAATATTAAAATGCGAGCAAGAAATCTGCCAAGAACCTTCCCATAGACTTAACATTAGCTTGAGCGTTTCTTCACATGACTAACGTAGGCTCTTAAGAGCCTACACCATTCACGGCAAGAACTCTCAAGCTAATGTTAAGTCTATCGGAAAATAATTTTCAAATTTCTCGCTCGCATTTTGATATTTTTAAATGATTTTTTTTTTTTTTTTTTTTTTTTTGCAAGTGAAATAATTTTCAGTATTTGTTTTTAATTAAGCTCTTTCTCAAAAATGCTTCTTTACATTCAATCATCCATATTTTTCTCAGAAAATGTTTTAATTATTTCAATATCTGTAATCACAGTTCTAAATACTTTCTTCTGGAACGCTTGTTTTTTAGGATACATTTTAAAATGCAGAAATAACCATTTTGAATTTTTTATATTTTTACAGACTATTTTTTTCAATTGTTTGGAAGAGAGTAGGGAT
This sequence comes from Maratus michaelseni, assembly GCA_963931845.1. Classification (NCBI taxonomy): domain Eukaryota; kingdom Metazoa; phylum Arthropoda; class Arachnida; order Araneae; family Salticidae; genus Maratus; species Maratus michaelseni. The sequence goes on along the minus strand of OZ007598.1, from coordinate 189,255,989 downwards.
GTATAGAACATATTTTGTTTTTATTATCTGATTGAAAAAGTATTATATCTAGAAATATAAATGTTAGCTATTATGATAGCATACTCATTTACCAAAACATTAAAGGCAATTTTATTTTATTTTTGTACTGTAATAATTTAGAGAATAAACACATTGTTCTAAACCTTTAAACATGCCCCATTCAACCCCAAAGCGGGGGTTGAATGGGGCACAAAATATTCCAGCTCATGTTTTTTTATCAAAAATAAAGATTTAAATAAATTTTCAACTAACCCTAAATAGTTCTACAAAAAATGTGCATAGATTTGGTAATTTTCCGTTTTACATAAAATTAAAAAAATTAATGTCTAATGTATATAATTGAAATAATGTATAATAATTGAAAGTTACATTGATTTAATTTGCATTTAGACTCAGCTATTTTACAATATAGTTTTAAATCCTAACTCAAATTTGTGATAATATGGGTTGCACTAATCATTCATGGGTTGGATAGTTTTCTAACAAAGCCTTCCAAATTAACATCATAAATCTGCAATTTCTGGGTAACAAAACAGTTGTGTAGTTCTCTTTCTTTGGAGGTATAATTGGATTTGGCTCTCTTCCCCTTGAATTTGTATCGGCTATAAAATAGAAAAAATATTTTTTTTCTCTGGTAACTTAGTAAATGCAAATTTATTTTCTTTTATGTTCTTAATAGAAAAAATTTTCCTCATATTTATGAATCTGAAGTGAGGTTTTAGTTGAAATTTCATCAAGTACATCACTTTTATATTCTTCATCTTTGAAATCTTATTCATCATCTGCAATAACCTGTATTTTCTTGTCTGACACTACAGATTCAGTATTGTTCTTTTTCTTTAGCTGCCTTTCCATAAAATCAACCTCAATGACTTCCTTTTCTAGACTATTATTTACTTCCCAACTTTACTCTTTATAATTGATTTAAATAAATATAGGCTTATCAAACTTCATTTCTAAATTCTAATTCTACATTACTAAAATCAAAAGTCTTCGTCCCCATACTATTGAATAATTACCTTCATTATACATTTATTGAATTGAATTAATGAATAAATTTATTTAACTATTTAAATGTCAAAATTTTATGCACAAATTGCTAGTTATATGGTTAAAATGATCTTATAATCTTTAATTTTCATGAATATGTGAGTATTACTAATATCCCATTTATCCCTAGCATACATGATTAGACAAAAATAGGCCTAAAAAGCACATGTGATCGTAACATAAAAATTGGATAGCAGACTTAAATAATATTCTTTAACCTTGGTAAATTTGTTTTAAAATCGACATTTTGTATTAAATAACTACTGATAAAGAACTTCAAAAAATTCACTTTGGACTAGTCAAATCACAAATCCTCTTCTAATTCAGAATCTGAAGGGAAAAAAAAAAAAAAAAAATCAAATAACAAATTTGAAGGTGTGAACTGTACAGTAGTGACACTTATCTGCAAAAGTATATTTACTCATTTTAGTTGGGGAGTAACAGGCAATACCCCATTCATCCCCACTCTATCTTATGTATTTGTTTTTTTTTTTATCTGTAAACTGCTGTTTAGGCAGATATTTTAATAGTGTTAGGTTACTAAAGCAACTTTAAAAGAAAAAAAAACCTTTTTTTTTGGCAACCTTATAATCAGAAAGTTTTTAAATAGTGGAATTCTTATTTTCAATATTCAGAAACAGAATTACTTAAATTTTGGAAACTCACTAAAGAAAAGATATTTGATCCTTTATTTAATTTTAATGTATTCAGTTAAGTGGAATCTGTATATTAATTATATTATTTTTATCAACATTTTTATTTTATTATTTGCATCAAATATTTTCATGATAGTAAACTTATAGAAATTTTCATATTTTTGTGATAAGTTAGTTTTTTTTTTTTTTTTTTTTTTTTTTTTTGAGAATTTCTAAGTGAAAAAACAAAAATATTTTATACAATAATTCATTTGAGAAAATATTTTATATAATTCAACATATACACAGTAAAGGATTGTATCTAGATCCTTTATCTTCTGTATTGTACTGATATGTCTAAAAAGCTGGCTAAAATTCAAAATTTATTGAAAAGTTTTACAAGGGTTTTATTGTGCAAAATGGGATATTACATTTCTGTGAAGATTGTTTTAGCTTTAGAAATTGCATATTCATATAAATATTGACCTAATTAATCTTAAAATACAGCCAAAATATATGTTTATTTAACAAAATTTAGATTATTATAAAGTTGTGTTTGATCACTTAAACTTTGAGTAATTTATCACTATCTTTATTAAAACTCGACTTATATTTCAGGCTTTTGATGCAGACAGTGGAAGCTTTGGAAGAGTAACATATGCGCTCAAAGGTTTTGGATCTGATAAGTAAGATTTTTACCCGGATATAATTTTGGTTGTTTATAATCATTGATACTGTTAATATTTTTCAACATTTGTTTCAATATTCTTTAAATTTGAAATCTGTTAAATCATAAATTATTTCTATCTGTGAATTATGGTACTCCTGATTGTAATTTTGTAAAGACCAAACTTATTGTTATTTATTTATGGTTATTATTTTACATATGAGTTGACTCCTGATTATTAGACACCCACAGGACTAAGGGTTTGTCAGAAAATTGAAATTGTTGTTTAAATAAAAAGACATATCACCATCAACATTTTCTAAGTGTTCAAACGTTAAATATGAGTAAAAATGCAATACATAAAGTAATGATTACTGGCAGTAGTGTAAAATAAATAAATAACTTTGAGCATAGGTAAAATATTTTAAATAAAAATGAAATGTAAATGAAACATCTTTAAGTAAAACATTGGTTATACATTTTTAATTCATTCGTGTTTTGATTGCAGCAGTATTTCATATTATACAAAATAAAATCACTTTAGTTACATCTTTTTTTTTCTGTGTTGTTAAATCCCAGTACATTTAAAAATTTTGTACACAATCTATGCATATGTATTTGAGATGAGTTTGGGCTTTTTTTATTAGAGCCCGAACCCGAAAAATTTTGTGTCATTCGAACCTGTCATCAGAAAGTGCACTGTAAAAATTTTCAATAACATTTTAAAGTTATTTCAAGATTAATTTGCTCATTTAAAAATCTCTTCTTAAATAGAAATAAGTATTAATTCTAAATATTTCCTTATAACAATGTTTTATGATTTTCATGTCACTGAAAATTTGTTTGAAATAGCAAATTTGTTATTTATATCCAGCCACTGACAGAAATCTGCAAAAGTCACCATTCTTATTCTCTTAAAATATCATTGTACAACTAGGACAGAAAGACAGGAGTTCTATTTCCCAGCAATTCTGGAAAATGACTTAAAACCAAAAGCAGGGATAGACAAGGGATATCTACAGCTTCTTTATGTTATTAATACTGACTGTGCAAAGGCTTCATAATCAGATAGAATATTTCTACTTGTGCCCTACCAATAATAATACAATTCCTTTTCAAATTGATTTTTAAAGGATTTTTGAACACTTTAAGAAATTTAGACTACATTCTTGTTCCTCTTATATAACAAGGTTTTTTTTTTTTTTTTTTTTTTTTTTTGTTCCCTTTTCAATTTGTGAATAAATAAAATTGTAACTTGGAGCCCGATCCCAGACTAGTATAAAAATCGAGCCTGTCTCATCACTAATATGCACATGATGAATTCTGTGAATGATAGAAGTGTTGATTGTGTTGATTAATCTATTGCGTCAAATAAATATATATAATCAAGAGTCTAGTGTGTAGTTTTGTTTTAGAAAAGGATTTTAAGATTTTAGAACATTTGTTTATTTATTTTTAATTTCTACACTGTTTGATTTTCTTAAGTTCTTGATAATGTTACACACATTTTTAACTAAAATAATTATTCATATATGATAAATTTTCAGATTTGAAGTTGTAGCAAATACAGGTGAAATAAAAGTCTCTAACTGTGGCAAACCTAATTGCTTAGATTATGAATCTCAGAAAAGCTATTCCCTTACTTATGAAGCAGAAGATGGAGGTGGAAAAATTACAACAGTCAATCTTTTTATGGAAATTGCAGATGTTAATGACAATGTTCCTCAGTTCTCTAAGGAAGTTTATACACATGAAGTTCTTGAAAATATTGAAAAGCTACTTCCACCATTATTCATTAAGGTATGCAAGGTTTTTTTTTTATTATTTATTTATTTTAATTTTTAAATGCTTTTGTGGTAACTTTAATTGTTAGAGATTGGATATTGAGTTTTCTGATTCACCTAAAATCAAATCAGTGTTTGTTGAAAGGAACTGTCCTAGTTTTGAAATTTCCCAAGTCACGGGCATAATACCTTTCAATACTCAACTTTTAAATTCCTCCCTCCCAAACATGCATTGGTTGTACAGGACCCAGACTAAGTTCCTTTCTTCACAAAACAGTCAATAAATATGAAAAAAACATTGAAATCATCTTAAAATGTGAAATGTGAAAACATGGACTTGGTTCCTTTCAACAATTATAGATTAAATTGTGTTTGTTAAGTGAGGCTGAAAGTTGAAAATTTCCTCCAAATGATAAAATTCACCTTTCATTGCATTCAAGTTTTTGTAGCGATTTATAAATTTATAATTGATATTTTACCACAAATTTTCTGAAGCTGTCTAGGTCTAATTTTGAGGCATTAAAAAAAAAATGTCTTTCATTAAAATATTTTTTAAATAAACTGATAAACCTTTCAGCAATATGTTTTGGGAATGCTAATTCTGATGTTTAGAGATTTTTGGTAGCATTTGAGGTGCTCTACCAATCCACAACTATGTAAGTCTCTAAAGAATATGGTTCTTGGGGTCTCTTCGAACTCCCACTGTCTGGCTGTATTATCTATTTGGATTAATAAATCAGTTGGTCAGCAAAGAGGTCCTAAGTCAACTTCTTTCACCCACAAAATCATTATGTATATATATATATCCTCTCCTTTTAAATGTTTATTATGATAAATTACAATAAAAATTTGTAATATTTATTGTAATTTATCTTAATAAATATTACAATTTCAAAGAATATTTCTTTTTATTATTTGTTTACAAATTAACTGTTATAGTGGAATTCTGTTATGTTGCATAATAATTATATTTTAAGTAGTTGTGAATATAAAATAAATCCTTGTAACATAAAAATTTATTTCAAATAAAGGTAATAAAATAGACTAAAATAAAATTAATTTAATTTAAACTTTCTTGAATTCTAGATTAGCCAATATAATTATAAACCAACTATTAGGATTTTTATTTTATTTTATTTTTTTAACTTTATTGCAGTATAATTAAATTTAATTTATTTGTATAACTTTAATAAATAAATATAAAAATAAAAATAGTTATTTAAAAAAAAACACTCTTTTATATGCATTTAGTGTTTATCTTTAAAATCACACCTAATTTCATGATTGCAATTCATGATTTAAAAAAAAAAAAAAGAATTCTGTTAAAATACAGGAATATGACGTGGTCAAACCCAAAAATTCATCATTTTGATTTGCTCTTAATAGAAAGTGCAAGCTCGTGAATTTTTTTTTTTTTTTTTTTTTTTTTAAAGATATGGCTAACAGGAAAGAAAAGCAAACATTATTTAAACTGTCTTTTTAGGATCTTTTCAGTTTCACAGCCATTTGGCCTACTTTGGCAAATAATTAGATTCATTGTTGTTGTAACTCATATACAATTGTAACCCTCAAGAATATTTGGTGATTTATCACTGTGGCAGGTAAAAGGAAAAATGCCTTAAAATTAATGTATTAATTTATAATTAAGTTCTAAAAGTATTAAAATGTTATATTGTCATCGAAAACACACTTGTGAACATATTTTTTTTAATTCTAGCATATGGGAAAGTTGGTGAAAAATCTATTACAAAATTCCCTATTTACGTACAAAAACCAAGTTGAATTAAACAAGTAATATAAAAAAAAAAAAAAATTAAGTCAATTCCTACTTTTTAATCATAAATATATAAAATAAACACGTGCAGCATTCATGTCCCACGTTATCTTTATTGAACATTATTTTATAATCATCATTGCGGTATTTTATTTTTTGTTGGCATCACTAATTTGAGATAAATCTTTCATTTCATTTATGAAAACAATAGGAGAAATTTTTCTCTCCCATATAAAAATTAAAATTAATTAATTAAATTTAATTAATGAATTAATATTTGAAAAAACTGTATTAACATCAATTGTCATCCAGTACAAGTTTAACAAAATTTATTTGAACTTGAATGGATGAATAGAAAATATTTGATTAACGATTGAAAATTCCTACAAGATATATAGAGAGAGAGTGTGAGCTAATAGTAGGAATTTAATAAAAGAGTGTAAAAATGTCCAAAGGTCATGTTTATCTCCCAAAATTGATTAATAATATCTCAAACATACCTATTATCTTTCGAATTTTCACGATCTGCTGTAATTCTTGTTCTTAAAACCTAGTTCTTATTTACATCTTTATCTTTTTATCTAATTTATGTTACATTTATCAATAGGCTACAGATGCGGATGGTCCTACTCAAGGAAATGGCAGGGTAACCTATAGTATTTTATCTAGTGAATTGCTCGATCCTAATGCTATTGTCATTGATTCTGGAACTGGAGAAGTTTCTCTTCAACGTCCACTGAAACATTCTGAGACTCCTAACAGGAATGGCCTTGTCACTATTGTTATTCAAGCTACAGATCAAGGGAATCCTCCTTTGTCTTCTACTGCTAAGCTAATATTGAAAGTCAAAGTAAGTATTTGATCTTTTCTTTTATATTTGCATTTTCATTTAATTCTAATTTTTCTTTCTTTATATTTTTTTCTTATAATAGTTTGTCACTCTATGAAAGGTCAAAAATATCCTAATTTTTCTAAAATTCCTTTCTCTCTCTAAACTGCCCTAACCAAAGCATCCTAATTTGCAGTATATATTGCTTACTTTCTTAAATTAAATTTTTTTTTTCCCTATTCATATTTGAAATTTGAGCTTTCATATCCATTACTGTTCAATATGTAATTGTTTAACATGCACATATATTTTGAGAAGTTGTCTTCCTTTATCACCTGAAGCATAATAATCCAATATATAGGAATCCTATGACTCACAAAGGAAAAGTTATCTTACTTTGCAAGTTAGTGATAAGTATTGTCAGTCATTTGAGCCATGCTCATAGTATCACATGAAAAGAATATCTTTGTGTCGCCCTGTTCACATGATTCCTTTCTTTTTTATTAAGAATTTATTGTAATTTCTGACATGTGATTTTCCATGTCTTGGCAGAATTCCACAAGTCACCTGTTCAGCTCTTGCGTAATCCTGCAAATCACTATTTTGGAATTTATAAGAGCACAAAAAATGTTTTACCTACAAAAAAGCAGTTTTAAAAATATTTTTTACCTCCCTCAAAAATGTAATTTACAATATTGGTTATTCAAAAGTGAATATAAGACATTTAAAAAGGTTTGTAAAATCTTTTAACACTTTTAAACTCATATTATTTTCATACTTATTACACACCTTCACAAATGCTTCAAACTGTTGGGTGATTCAGAAAGTTATGTAGGTTTTTTTATGATAAATACCAATAAAGGTCAGTTCTGACGGCTTTTCTTTGAATTTTGTTTTCAAAACTGCCATTTGGGAATAGTATTTTTTTTTATTTATTTATTGTCTGATTTGATGGCAACAATTCTTAATAAATAATTCTTGTGTAGCCTACACAAAGCATTACTTTTTTGGGATGCAGTCCCCCTCTCAATGTTACTTGGGGAGGTTCATTTGGCTTACTCCATGATCCCATTACTCCTTGTAACATTATTGTATTGTATCCATTTCTCATCTCCAGTAATGAGCCATTTCAAAAATGGAGTTTCTTCATTTCGTTTCAGCAATGAATCACATGCCAAAATTCGAGCAAGCATATTCTGCAGTGTTAAAATATGGGGTATCCACACATCATATTAGCTTACTTACCCAATCTTCTTCAAATGATCATGCACTGTACTTTTTTGAATATTTATTTTGTGTGATAGCTTCTGAACTATGTAACGTGGATTTTCAGTGATAGCTTCTTGTAAGAGGTCCTTCTTTACAGATGATGGTCATCCAGAGCGGCGTCATCTTCAAGGCTGAAATTTCTTTTCTTAAACTTCTCATACCACCTTTGAACTGTGTCATTTGAAACAGCACTTTGTCCATATACTGCACAAATTTTATGAGCAGTCTGACTAGCATTTTTACCTTTCTTGAAATAAAAGAGTATAATATGACAAAAATGAGCTTTTTGGTTCTTCATTCTTAGCACTGCATTGAAGCAAAAATTGTGCCACAACACAGGCGAGAATTATGCAGCACAAGCAGAATAGACTGAATGTACATATCTGGGTCATTTAAGGTCACTCTTTATCAGCAGTAGCAAAATAACTAGACGAAACTGTGAAACCGCAGAACTTTCTGGATGACCCAATACTTTAATTAAATTGTCTATCAAATTTTACTTGTTATATCAGCAGAAAATAAAAAGTACTTATGTGAGTTATTGGTTTTATTCTTTTGAATAGTGGTTGTCTGGAAAAATCTGGTGAATTAACCAGGAAGTATTTCATTAAAGCAATATAAATATTTGCTGTAATTTATATTGATTATGTGATCATAGCCCTTATGTGTTCTATTTACTTTTTAAAATGTTAAGCAGTTATTTTCTCATTTGAATGTTTGTTAAATTCTCTCAGGATCATGAAATTTTATTTAAAAAAATACTAGCTCATTAAAAAAAAATTTATTAATGAACTATAAAAAAATAATTATCTGTCTAGCTCAAATATTAAAATAACTTTTAATTTGAATGTATATCTAATTTTGTTTTAAATACCCCCAAATTCATACAGCTTGGTACCAGACTGTGTGTGGATTTAAGAATTTTAGAATTCAGCTCATATAAAAATATTCAATTTTCACCAAATAATGTAATTATAATGTCAAAATGATTTATAAAAACAAGTGAAGGAAACACATAATATTATTTAATTTTTACTCCTAATCTACAAAAAAAAAAAAAAAAAAAAAAAAAGGTTTTATATTAATAGGAAACAAAAGAAATTGAAGCATATAAAATGTTTTATAGGGGAGACCGGTACACACTAGACCTATGGACACAGTAGACCACCCCCTAATATTTTATTTATTTAATTTTTTTTTTAAGCTTCTCTTCTATCCTAATAGACAACAGCACTGGAATGATTATTTATAGCCTTCAGAAAATATATTTTGCTCAGATTGAACTATTTTATCCTGATTGGTTATTATGAGCTTCTAAAAGTAAAATTTTTCATCATCATATTTTTATTTTTTTAGTAATTAAAGGTTGTAGATAAATAAGGTAAAACAGCTTTTTTGCAAAGCTAAGATACTTGTTTTTATTTTACTTTAAAGTTAATATGTTTAAAAGAAAGCTATAAACAATATTAATATGATTATTTATTGAACTTCAACATGGGGTACAGTGCCCACCCACTCCTGGGGCACAGTGGTCCACAATCCACTCTGCTCGTGTAATGCAGAATGTTCATAATATTTAATAATTGCTTATTTTCTATAAAGAAAGATTGTTTTTAAAGTAGATTTAACTGTAAAATAAAGTAAACAAATAAAAATAACAATTTATTTAACATAGTAAGAAATATTTTGTTTTGTATTTACAGCCTTTGATAAATATAACTGTAGTCTAATTGTTGATGATTCTATTCAAGTAAGATTCATGAGATGCAAATTGAATGGAAATCAGTTTATTTCTCCCGAAACTGTAGATGAATCTACTGTTGATGTCAATGATTTCATAATGTGGCTCTCAGATCCAAAATTATTTCTTGAAAATTCCAGGCTCAATCTTACTCATAAGTACTTTGGAATTTCATTTGCAAATTTTAATGTGCGCTGATTTTTTTGTACTTAAGTAATAACTTCAACTAAATTGCAGTTGTTCCTGTATTAATCTGTTATTATTTTCAAAATATAATTAATTTTTTGTTTCTGTTTCAAAATTATATTACTATATGCAGGGGTGAAAAAATCTAGGCGCCAATGGGCTGATTCCCACCACTAAATTTTATTAGTATTCTTTGTCAAATTTTATTAGTATACTTCGTATAAATTTTATCAGTATTCTTATTAGGCGAAGAATACTAAAAATTTAGTGGTAGGAATTGGCCCATTCGCGCCTAGATTTTTGCACCCCTGTTACTATGTTATTTTGCGGATGAAGGGATAACAATAAAGAATTAGATTAATGAAAAAGAGATTTATATTGTATTTTAGATAATACCTAATAGTGGTCCACTTTACAAGTGTATATAGTTTTTTTTTTTTTTTTTTTTTTTTTTTTTGAAAAATGTATTGAAAACTATGTTGTGAGAAAATTATGATAGATGTAAGAAGGTTTAAGGAATATTCAAAAATATTTTCATACAGATCGGTCAGTCTGTTAAAGAGAAAAAAATGTTAACTGAAAAAGTGGTCCACTGTGTACCGGTCTCCCCTATATTTCAAACATTTTTTTAAAATTTATTTTAAGGAACCTATTTTAACTTTTATGATGTTGTAATTTGTGAAGGGGGGTGGGGGTGGGAGAATCAAAAATTTTATGCTGTTATGGTTTTCAGGAGTTTTGCTACTCTAAAAACTTAATGAATTTGTCCTCTGCAGTTAAGCATTCATCGAAAAGCATTTTGTCATTATCATGTGCATAATTAGAACTTTCATCAAGGTGAGAATTCACATTTTGTGGCTCTCAAACATTGTCAGTGTTTTCATCATCAGTCATTTGATATTTATCAGTAACATATCAATCATCAGTAACATTTCATCAATGTTTATTTAATTCATTATAACATTTTCTTCAAATAACTGTTCATTTTCAGTTATCTGCTTGGCATAAAGTAACAACTCTTTAGCTTTAACCTTAATTGGACCATCTCTAATGTCAGAAAATTCATTATCATCCACAATCCACAGTTTCCATAAAGATAGATAATGATATTAAATAAATTAAGCCAGCCATTTACCAGGGTGGAAATGGAATTCCAGGATTCAACTGATAAATAAAGGCAATCTTTGTAGTAAACTTTTTTTATATATATTCCTTGAGTTTGAAAGAATGTTCAGTATGTAAAATTTTCCTCAAAAATTCTGCGAAACAGCATATTTATAAACTGATGTTTCACAAATATATCTGTGGCATATTTCATTGTTTACAATGGAGAGTGTGGATCGTTGGTCAGCAAATTTTTAGATCTTCTTCTGTATATATAGAATTATTAAACTACTGTTGCACTATATTTTCTCTTTATCATTTAATTTTCATACAAGTATGGCTAATTTACAATCAGGCAAAACAAAATATTAGTAAACAAAAAACTGATCTATAATCTCTAAATTTCTTTAATCCACAAAATCTTTGCTCATAAATTGTGCAAATTTCTCAGTGTTGACTGTATAATATATAAACAAGTTATTTATTTATTTATTTATTTTATTTTATTATTATTTTTTTTAGAAAGAAAATGATGGTGCCCCTGAATTTACCAACTTACCATATCAAGCTCATGTTAAAGAAAATGCTATTGCAGGTATATTTTTTATTATTTCTATCACAAGTTTTTGTTGCAAAGAAAATAAAGGCTGAAATACAGTAGTCTTGATTAATAGACTGATTTGTATGGCAACTTGAAATCATAAGTAAAACTTTTAATCCATTGTAATCTTAAAATCTCTATCATACATATTTGAACAAAAAACTAACTATTGCTATATAGCTCACTAAGCTTTTGAAAAAAAATCATATGTAACATGTAAACCTGTTTTAAATCTACCTCATAAATGCAAATTAATTTATATTAATAGCGAATGGCTGCTTATGACATCACATCAAATAGCTGAAAATATTTTCCTTTTGTTATGCTCAAAATGCTTTGTTATGCTACAATAAAACCAATGAAAACAGAATCCTGTCTTAAATGGAAAAAGGTTGTAGTCCCAACCAAAGGAATATCATGTAATTATACCATGCAGTTTATATCTGCTATTATATCACCTGTATAAAATGAAATTTTTTTTCCAGAAACCCAGGAGTTCCATTTTCACATGTTTTACTGTATATAAATTTTAATTTCTTATTGTATATTAAATAAATAGCGACCAAATTTTACCATAAAGTATAGTTTTTAAAGCTGTAAATACCAAAATATAAGTAATACAATAATTCTAAAACAGAATTATGTTCCTTCACTATCCCTATGAAACATGGGAGATTAAACAATTATGATTTTTTTTTTTAAAGATTCATTAGTAGCATTCCAAAATTTAGAAAATATCATGAAAAAAATATGTTATTTTAGTTTTTATACTTTACACTAAGCAATATCTTAATTGCATATTTATTCACATTTTGTAGGAGTATACAGGTTGTATAAAACTAAAATTTACCATATTGAATTTGGAGACAGTGGTTCATATTACAGTTCTTAAAATAAGGCCATAACTTGATATTTTTGAGTAAAATGTCATGATTTTTGCTGAAGCTTTCTCAAAACTTAATTCTTACGACAACTTTCTTTGGTGAATGTTATTGAAACTTAAAGTGTTGAAAATATATATTTGTTTTGAACCAGTAATTATATTAAAATACTAAACCAGTGTTGTGGCGCCACTGAAGTAATTTTTATTTGTTTGTTTTTTTCAACCTTGCGAATTTTTATATGTATGACACGACACTGGTTTGAAAAAAAAAAAAAAGTTATAAAATTGCTATTAGATATTTCTATTAAATATCTAATAGATAATAATTAAGACGTAAAACTTTTAATCGTTATATCTTAAAATTTATATCATACATATTTGAACAAAAAACTAACTATTGCTATAAACTAACTATTGCTATATAGCTCACTGAGCTTTTGAAAAAAAATCCTATGTAACATGTAAACCTGTTTTGAATCTGACCTTTTGACCATCAGGATCAGAAGCAACAACTCGTATAACACTAGTTCCTAAAAGAAAACATATGTACATTATGTACATAAAGTATTAAATATCATATCAATATTAAGTATCAGAACTACTTAACATATGTACATAAAGATATTTAATAGCAAAATCTAATAGAAATTTTATAACTTTTTTTTTTTCAAACCAGTGTCATACATATAAAAATTGGCAAGGTTGAAAAAAACAAACAAATAAAAATTACTTCAGTGGCGCCACAACACTGGTTTAGTATTTTAATATAATTACTGGTTCAAAACAAATGTATATTCTAAGATATTGTATAAACAAGTGAAAAATTATTTGATCTCTATTTTTTTTCTCTTGTTTAATATTTAGTGAAATTGCATTTGTATAGTATATTACCCAATTTGTGATAATAGTTTTGGATATATAATATTCTCAAATTAATTGTGTATATATATGTATACACATCATATATATATATAATTATAATATATTTGAATTTCAAAAAACATTGATATATATATATATATATAAGCTTGAATTCATTTTATTTTGATTGTTTTCTTTTAGGAACTAGTGTTATACGAGTTGTTGCTTCTGATCCTGATGGTCCAGATTCAGAACTCAGTTACTTCATTTATAATGGCGCTAAAGATAATTTTGTTTTGAATGAAAAAACTGGCTTATTGTCTGTAGCAACAGTTGCAGACTTAGACAGAGACCAGTATGGAACAGATTACAATATCATTGTAAGTACTTAGCTTTTGTTTATGAAATAAATAAAGAATAGCTATTCTGCAGTTTAAATTCTGATTGCTAAAAGATATTGTATAAACAATTGTGAAAAATTATTTGATCTCTATTTGTTTTCTCTTGTTTAATATTTAGTGAAATTGCATTTGTATAGTATATTACCCAATTTGTGATTGCAGGTGTGACATTCATACACCTAAATAAGCTTTGTACTTAAAAGGTTTAATGCTTTTCTTTATATTTATATATTTTTTATATATTTTAATACGGCAATATTAATTTTCTAAAACATCATTTCCCTATTAAAAATGAAATTAAAGTAGGTTAAATAAAAAATATATTCAGTATAGTACCATTTATCTAGAATCTAGTTAACAGGAATTTATTTTCAATCGATTGACTTCAGAATATTTTCAGAAAAAAAGTGTTATGCAGTGCAAGTTTGACATCTGCATGGTGTAACTGGATGCCACCATCTGGGATTTAAAGTAGAAGCATTTAGATATAGGGCATTTTTATTTTTATTCCATAATGCTGTTAATAAGAGATTCCCATAAGATAGGTTGGCCCTTTTGATTGGTTCTAATTCTTAGTCTGATAACTAATTTTAAATCAGGAGCAATTTCACAGCCACATATCTTCTACAAGTCTAATCAAATGAGTGATGATTTAATGCCCGACTAGTTATACAGAATACATCTAGTTTTGACCATTCTGGATAAATAGTTCAATATTGTTATTTAAAAGTTTGTGCTTTAAAGCCTTTAAGTACAAAGCTGATTTAGGTTTATGAGCGTCATACCAGCCACCATAGTTGGGATATAGTTTTATTTTTATTTTAAAGATTCCGAATAATGAATTTTGTTTTGCTTTAATTTTTAACAGTGTTTATTCTTAAATTATAAAAGGAAAAAAACAACAGCTGATTTCTTTCTTTCTTTCTTTTTCTCCTCAAAGGAATGGAAAAGATAAAAATCTATTTAGTATATTTTAAAAAAAAAGTTTATTGAGAGTAAACAAGATAGAGAGATGTTTGGATTGATAATGTAACAGCCCCCCCCCCCCTCTCTCTCTATCATTAGAAAACAAATAATAAATAATTACAATAAATAATAAAAACAAATAATATTTTTAATTAACCTTTAAAAGGCCAGTTTCAAAATGGAACATAGTACTGAAATTGAATTAGATTCCTAATTTAGCTTTAGCCTACAATCACTTTTACAATAATCTAGTGAAAAGAAATATTTTTCATTCTTGAATATCCATCCACTAATTGGACTAACTCTCTAAAACTAATGTTAACTCAATTTTACTTTAACAGTATAGTTATCCACTTAATTATATAATATAATAAACAGACTTTTTACCATTTAGTACTTTTTCTTTGCCGAAGGAAATCACCCAACCCATTTTTCTCAGACTAAACTATTCTTAAAACTGATTTAATTATACACCTAACCAACTCAACATATTTGCATATTCATCTAATATTGATGTGTTTTTCATAATAATTTATAGTTTTACTTGAATATTTGAGTAGTCTAAGATTTAAAAATTTAACTGAAAAGCTATGTAACTAAATTTAGAGGAAGTGGGGGGTGAGGGGGGGGGGGTCAAATCAGTCACAAAATTTTTATTCTTTTCAATATACTATCTCACATTGCCATTCTCCATTAACTTTAATGGATAATTTCCTGTCCTACTTTATTTTATTATTATTTATTTTTGTTATTTGTATTTGCATCCTTTGAAAAATGAAACAGAAAATTATTGATTTTTTTTAATTTGTTTGTTTGTTTGTTTTAGGTACAAGCTGTTGATTCTGGAACACCTGTTAAGCAAACAGCTACTGCCACTGTATCAATCTTCATAGAAGATGTTAATAACAAACCTCCAAAATTTACTCAAGAATCTTATGTGCAGTATATTCCAGAAAGTAAGTTAAAAGGTTTTTTTGTTTGTTTTGTAAATTGTATTTAATTATATAATAATGTCTTGGTAACACATTCCTACCTGTAAGTTTTAAAAAGTGTTTTTTATTTCATTAATTTCTAATGTATATTTAATAGATTCATTTTACCAGTAGTTACACTACACATTACTTGTAAATTTTAAGCTTAACAATTAAATCATATGCATCAACATATCATATTAATGTATGCAGGATGTTTTTCTAAAAGATATTTAGAGGTACTCCCAGTTTGACTCAAGAAAATCACCATTTTGGCAGTTTATCTTAAAGTGATTTCTGTCCAGTGTAAATGTAAGCATTTTTTTTTTGTCAACAAGCATTGCATAAAAATTAACAAGTCACATAATTATTCTCAATACTTTTGAAGCTTGTTTAGTGAGAATTCCAAAATTTATTATTTTTAATATATTCACATTAGATTAATATAATGTTTAGAAGTACATATACTCCTGTGTCCTGATAGGAAAAACTTCCTGAATGTATGAAACTTGGATGCATATATAACTGTGTGTATAAATAAAAGGAATTTCCTCATCATATTGCTTTCCATGAGATAGCCATATCGCTGATGTAAGTTTAATAAAGCACACTGCTTTTCTTTCTTTTTTTTTTGGGGGGGGGGGGGCTGACTTTTATTATCCTTTGAATTACATAGTATTTTTTAAGCCAGTCCTGGTTCCATGGGAGTCTGCAAGTTTCTTAGTAATTCATTATAGCAGAAAAGTCTGTCTTCAGCTTGTGTTAGCTGATTTTATTGCTACACTTTTAATTTTTCTCAGTAGGGGGTTATGGGGGAGAACAGTCATTTATTTCTTAATGATTGGATTAGAATTTTTTGATTGATATCTTGGCCAGCCTGTGCAGAAAGTCCCAAGCACAGCTCTGCATGGCCTGGCCACAAGAAAAGGAGGATAGCACTTACTTGTCACTTTTTTTCTGTAAAGTTGGGTAGAATTTTCTTTGTGAAAGTAATAATTATTGGATAAAAAAAAACTACTTACTAGGGGCAGATTCAGAATTAAACATTTGATTTAAAGTTGGAAAAAAGTAGAAAAAGAACTTTATTTAAATTTTGAATTTTAAAATGGGTTTTATTTTATTACTTTTCATCTTCATAGATGTATAATGATAGTCTTATCTTAACTGATGAGCTATAAAATAACTATAGATGAATCATAGAATGAGTTCAATTTTTGATTATACCAATGAGTTGAACTGGTGAGTGATATTAAACTAAAATATATTTCAAATAAACTAGGGGGCTCTGCCCCCTATGAGCTACGCTCGCCAACCCCCATTCTGATACCGCATGATTTAAAAACACTCTGATTTGATCATCTCTAAAACGATTACGGAAGATTGTATTATAATTAAACGACCAGTGGCGATCTGCTGTAACCGGGTTTCCATTCATTTTCCTTTGACTGAGGGATTTTAAGGTCGAATCAACTGCTGTTGAAACAGCTTAGATATGTAACTGTCGCCAAAATGTATGATTTAACGCCAAACGTGCATAATCGTGGCGTTGTGTCACATTCAGTTGACATCAGATGCGTTACACATATTAGTTATTTCATCGAGGAATTTTTAATTCAACATTTATTTGTCTTTTGATACTTCTCCATTACCCCGTCAATCAATTTTCATTTTAAAAATTAAAAAACTATCGCCAAATTGTAACGCCAAATAAACAAATAGAAGAATTTTGCCATTGGAATCTCAAAAAAAAAAAATAAATAAGTAAGTAAACAAACAAATAAATAAACTACAAAAAAATTCGGAAAACCCCCACTCACCAAAGTGTCAACTATCAGTAAGTTTAAACAATAAAATTTACAATATATTAATGAAAACAGAAAAAAAATAAACTTGGATATTTATATACATTACTTTTCTTAATTATCCCTCTCGCCTGGTGAGTAAATGCTTGTGACGTCAGTTGAAACTGATCTATTGTATTTAACTGTTCTTCGCAACATTTTTCAATGCCTTTTCTTTTTAATATCATGTCACTGCCGTTTAAGGATGAAATTGTTAGTTTAATTAATAAATCGGTAAAGCATAATGAAAAATATATGTATATGTCGAAATAAAAACCACTTGATGGCATAACAAACACATGTAATGCCTCTGACGTCAAGTGAATGTGACGAAACGATCACGCATTTTTTGTGTTAAATCCTATAGTTTGGCGATAGTTTTTTGTTATGAAAAGTGGTCGACGGGATAAAAGAGAAATACCATACTGTTAGTGACATTTTAACAATTTATTAGTTATTTCGGTATTTTAAAGGTAATTATTAAATGTAAAAATATAGATTTTAATTGAGAGGAAATATTATTTACGCTGTTTTAAAATTTGCAATATTAGGTAAAAGATTTGTCGAAATAAATTGATCTCTAGTGTAAATATAATTTTTAATTGAAATTGTTTGGAAATATTGTTATTTGAGCCTTTTAAATATGACGTAAATTTCCCTACGTAATGCTTTGAAAACGCATAAGAATTTAAATATTTCTCTTTTTAATATTCATGCGCAAGTATATTTTTATTACATAATTTTCTACATTTACTGCTTTTGTGATCATTTAATTATTATTTTAAAGTTTTATTTCTGTTTTTAATGTCACGTGTAAATAAATACATTTCTTAATTGAAAGGGAATATTGTTATGTGCGCTATTTTACAATTTGGCAACAATTCAAATAATGGATTTTATGAAATATGAAATAAATCTTCATGGAAATAATGAAAATTTTGAATGAAAAATTGAAATATAACCTCAAAAAATGAGTCAAATTGAAAAAATAATTGCAGTCTGCACACCGCAGCCTTGTCAACTATATTCTTACAAATTATGGTTAAATTCCTGTGCATAGTTTTCGTTTCTATAAAACTTTTTTAAGAAAACTATTTTGACTAACTTTAATATTAAATTATCTCTTAAAATAATTCTTCGATTTAAAAACTGTCTACTTCAGCGTGTTTATCGAACATTTCTTTATAAAACCACCAATTTTTAAATTTTTATTTGCAATAGTTTTCTGGATATTAGTCCAGAAAGACTTCAAGGCACAAAATCTTCATTGACAGTGGCTGCGGCGGTGGCGGTGGTTACTTTTTTTTAATATAGAGAGATTCAGTATATTCTGATTAAATTTGAATTTTTTTTTTTTTTTTTTTGCTAGTTGAAATCTTTTTACTCAAATGAGTTTTGATAATGCAACAACAAAAATTCTGACTTCAAATTAATCATATATATTTATCATATATATATATACTCTGTTTGCAACAATTTAAGGAATCTTTCATTATTATTTTTTATTATTATTTATTTATTTATTTATTGTAAACTTACATCCCAAGCATTTTCTCCTTTGCTGATATCAAACACCATTTAATTTTTCTTGTATTATACAGAATACATTATTTGTTTCATGCAAAATCATTTTAGGTGTATTATTATTGATTTTTTGCTTACTTTTGGTTCACTGCTGTGTTGTTCCAAAATAGGAAAGAAAATATTTTTATTCTTCATTGAATATCTTTGATAATATTAGATAGAAATAACACACACATAAAGGGGAGAGGGGAATCTTCGAATCTTGAAAAACTGCATGACAGCTTATTGGCATAGTTAAAAAATAGATTTAAACATTTATTCTGATCTGTTTTTAATCCTTTCATTTATATTTTAAGTTTATAATTATTCTTTAAATTATCTTATTTTAACTTATTAATTTTTAGAAGTCTATATTATGTTTATCTTTTATTAAGTTATTGACTACTTACTGTTGTTGTGAAAAATCATTGCTGTTGATTTTTTATGACAAATTTATATATTTGTACTCTGTTAAATAACTTCAAAAATTTTAATTTGACTATGTTAAACTTATTCTAAGAAGAAAACTATGATCAAAATCTTCCCTAGAAAATGCTGAAATTAAACGTTCTTTTAGTTATATGAATGACAACATACATTCTGCAATTTTAAAGAAACTGTAAAATTGTAGTTTATTATATTGCATTATTTATTACTTCTCCTGCTTTTTCAGAAACATATGTGAATCATTCCATCAGTGTGAAAATAAAATTTATGTCTTAATCTAATTGCATATAACATGTAAGGAAATCTTTTGATGAAACATATTACTATTTGAAAACATTTTGAGATTAAATTGTCTTTTTTATTATTCAACTTCAATTATGTACATTCTATAAATGCTTATGAAGAAAAGAAAAGTTTGGTACATACTAGGATCTGATTTTAAAAGATATTTCAAAGAAACAGCGAGGTGTATTTAAAAATATGTATCTGAAAAATTATTGATATATTTTTTTTTACCTCTTTGATTTAGTTTGATGTTCTAATTTTAATATATGATTCACACTTTTTTCCCTTAAATATTTTCTAGCTACATTAAAAATCTTGTGAAAGAAAAATCTTACAAGATTAATCACTGTAATTAATCTTTATTCTATGAAATCCAGCTATTGTATCAAGCTATTTTACTACTATTATTATTTTTGTTTTTGTTAGTAGTAAATTTTTTAATTCTATCTTCTTATAATTGTCTCATTTTTTTCCATATATATCTATGACCCTACTACAGATATAAAATTATCATAATAATGTATTTGAAAATAGTTATGCTTATTCCACTTTTTTTTCCCCTTTATTTGTTATAATTTAACTATATTGTTTTTACAAATTACTTCAATATTCTCTTTTCATTTAGTTTTATCTCTTCCTCCGCTATTCTGGAATTTTTGTTTAGGTTATTTTACATATTTGCATAGTCATCAGCAAATTTTAATCTCTCTATAAACTGAAAAATTGCACTTTGTTTGTGATTACTTAAATGTATTTAAGTATTCTTAACACATTGTTGACTGGCAGTGTTAGCAATTTAGTGCATTTTATTTATTCAAAATATCAATCATAATTTTTCAATAGTAAATTTTGCTTTATTGAACGACAGACATTCCCTGGTTAAATAAACAAAGATTACTACTCAAAATTTCTAGTAGATGTTTTGAATAGAAAAACATTCTAAGTTAGTGACAGGTATACTCGTCAAATAGTGAGGATTAACATTCAATAAAGATTATCAAAATTTGTAATATGTTAATGTTAGATTTTTTTTTTTTCACCCAATTGCAAATTTAATTGTGTAGTTTTATAGTTTAAAAAATTCATTTTTTTTTTTAATATTGCAGTTTAAGAAATCAATTTGTGTATTTTGTTAGGTACCAGTATAGGTGAAGAAGTTCTAACAGTATCTGCAGTTGATCCTGATGAAAATTCAAAGTTGCGGTATTCTATTGTAGAGCCCATTGTTGCCAGAGATAAGACTGGTTCGCTGGTTACTACAACAATCTATAATTATAAGGTAAAATATTACAACATTATATGACTTTAACACTTGGTATGTTTTCATTATTTAAATAATCTTATGCTGGCTTATGATATTATATAATAAAGGATCACTTCTAGTTTTTTTTTTCTTTTTTACCAAATGCTATAATAAGTTTTAAGACCTGCTAGATATTTTTTTTCACTTCATTTGTTAAATTCATAGCCATTTGTTTTGGATTTCTTTATTTGAATCCATGTCACGAATATCATTTTGGCACATGTACATATTATACACTACATCCAATGCTTTATTTTTATGTGTAGAAATCTCCTTTAAAACTATTATCAAGAAATATTATTTTAAGCATTCGAAATTGTGATGTGGCAGTTATAGAGTAGCTATTATTACATAAAAGCTCTGAAAAAATATTTTTTTCTTTGTAATTGCCTCAATTAAGAACTTTTATTGATGATTTAATAATTTACGTTCAAAGTAGCACATCCTTTATTTTTATAAATATTTCTTTCATGTATTAAAATTATTTAATTATTAATTATGAGTATGAATATTTAGAAAAAAAACTTTCAGCTTCCATTGATATATTGTTTTTTCTTTTCTTTTTTTTTTTTTCTTTTTCTTTTTTTTAGTAATAGAAGTAGAAAACTAATTATTAATTTAGCCCTAGTTTTAATAGCAGTTTTAAAAATGTGGTTTGGAATGTTTACATTAGATAGTAATTTGTATTTTTGAGAAGTACTAATTTATTATTATTATTATTATTTTAATGTTGCTGCATGTTTTATTTGTATGTAATTATTTTCTTAGTTGTCAGACATCATATGATTCTGTTCCTATTCCTAGTACTATTATAGAGCATTCGTTTTTCTAAAGTTTTGAAATATTTTGCAGACTTCAGTGGGACTGCTTTTTTTAGAAAGTTGTTACAACTATATTATTACAGCGCCACTTGTGACTTTTTTGTTTTGTTTGGTTTGGTTTATCACTATTTCTGAACAATAATAAATAATCTATCTTGACGATAAGTTGAAATCTATCACAAAGATTATTGTTTTGAAATACTGGTAAACAAAATAATAATTATAAAAAAAAGTCGCCAGTTGCAACTCTATATTATTGTTATCCTAATATAGACCAAAAATAGTAATTAGTGTAAAATTACATAATGTCATCATAGGTGTTGATGTTTAATTTTGAGATTATATTTAGGTTATTACCCAGCAACAGAGATTGTTGGTAATAACCTCAGTAATTAAATAGTAATTAAGGAAGTCAAGTGTATAAATTGGACAAAAAATGTGAAAAAATGAATGAGATGTGAGATTTATCAAGTGCATTTGATAGGCACACAAGTTGTGTGTCAGGTCAGAAAAAAAAATCTGAAAAACCTTTGTGTGTAATTTTTTTAATTAAATGAACTTAAAATATAACTTACACCTACAAGATGTGTTACAGTTAATATTTTGTGTTATGTTTTATTATAACATTCAGATAAACATTCTTCAGCATAATATATAATTAAAATACAATTGATAAGCTAAAACTAACAGCTTATACTTCATTAACCGACTAAATCCCTATTCGGTACTACGCAACCTTTGTTAAAAATACAAAAATCATACTTTTTTTATGAACCTATTTATTGCTACTTTTACAGTTATTTTAGTGTGTTCAAATGTTAATACTTTCAAAGTAAACATTACTTATTCAGTATCCTTTGAAAAAGTTGACCTGAAAAAAAAATTAAACAATATTTTTTAAATATTCGTCACCTTTCTCCCACAAAATAAACATTTTGCAGAAAGATTTTGTTTGTTTCAATATTTTTGTAAATTGCATTGAGAAAGTTTCAATTTACTTATACAATTATAACTATTAATTGTGATAATCTAAAGTATATGCTGCAACAATATGTGTTATTTTATAGTAACAATTGTTTACATTTACAGTCAGCTTTCCGTATTGATGGAACTACAGGGAAAATTACTGTGAACCAGATTCTGGAATATAATGCTGCTTCTGTCATCATACTGACAGTGGAGGTTGTGGATCTTAATGCAGTTGATTTAACATTTGGGAAACAACAAAAGTCATCAGGTAAGTTTTGATTGCATTATTTGTACAAAAGGTCCATAATTGAAGTTTATTTTAAATAAAGACGTAATTCATTTTTAACAACTATATTATTAACTGTTATTTAGTAAACTAAGAAATGATAAATAAGATTTCACTGTTTCTGTGCATTACGTAATATTTGATCTTAATCAAAACGATCAAGCACAACTATTCCAATAATCCAGCAAACTCAAATGACTGTAAATAAACTGTCTTGTAAATACATTAAAGCAGTAATAAAGCTTGATGTTGGAAATAATTTTAATTATCATAGGCTTAATATTTCCTTTTGAATTTAACAAATTAAACAAACAAATAAATTATTTGTAGTTTTGCAAATAACAATTATCATTACATTTATTTACTTGTAATAATTCATGAGACCTTTGTCAACTATTTTTTTGCCATATAAAAAATGGTACTTGAATAATATTATGCAGAAAATTACTAATGCTCAAATCTGTCAATTTTGAGATGTATATAGATATTCCAATAATGAAAAGTGTATATTTTATTATGTAAGATCTACCAACCCATAGTTATACACAGAAACAAAACAATTTATATAGATTACTCAAACAATAATGTGACATAGCTACTTGAATTACGTGGAGCATTTCATTTCTTTTTTTTTTTTTTTTTTTGTTAATATGAGTTGAAAACTTTCTGCATAATGCTGACCAAGTTAATTTTAAGAATATGCTTTTAAAAGTCGATCCTTTTGATGCAGTTAATTTACAAAATAAAAGTAAAATAAGTTGGAGCTTTACAATTTCTTTCAAAACTAAATATTTTAAATGTAAATTAAAAGCAGTTTTTAACTATTTTAAATCAAATATAAAATTTGAAGACATTATGTATAATGTTTCACATTCAATACAAAAAAAAATATATATACGTCAAATTAGATAAAAATTATTTATGAAATTTTAAATAAAATTCAATTGTCTATGTTTTTTTTATGACAACCGTCCTTTACAAAATTTTTAATCTTTTAACACCAGTAATTCTGAAAAGAAATTTTTGCTTAATTTTATCCCAAAAATTCTATGATTAAATATGGCAAAACTTTCTGTTTAAAATTAGGAATAATCAAGAATTCTGGGTGCCCTATATGTCCCGTATACATGATGCTCATTCTTGAAGGGGTTAAAGAAAAAAATATCTCTAGATCTTCAGTAAGTTTGTTGCTCATAAAATCAAGTTATGAACAATTCCATGAAATATGATAGCAAAGTAAAATTTGAGAAAGAATGATAATAAACGAATGTGCCTGAAAATAAATTATAAACAAACTAGAATCATTGATATTACTTTGAATAACTTCGTTTATCAGAATAGTGACATAAATATAATAAAATTCAATTAGTTCAGAGGATTTTGGACAAAGACATTCTTGACAAGTATGCCATTTTTGCCAAACTAATGTTTGTTTACTCTTATCAAGTTCTGTAATTTGTGATAGTTTGGACAGAAATTTCCATTCTAAGCATGCATCCTTTGAGTATGTTGCTACTCTGATAAATAAAGACACCCCAATATTACCCTATTTCATCATATTTTTTTGTTGCAATTGTTGTTGTTGTTTCTTTGCTTTTGACTTTGTTAATAATTTACTTGTAAAATTCAAAGATTGTGTTGCTGCAATTTTTATATTTCTTTATTTGAAATTCTGACAATGTAATAAAATTGTATGTGTTTTACTTATTTTTTTTCCTTGAAATTTCCTTTTTATTTATAGTGGAGGTAACAATATACATCAGAGCCCATGGAGAAATGAATCCCACCTTTTCAGCCCCTTGGAGTCAATCTAATCCAGTCATAGAAATAACTGTCCCAGAGGAAACCCTTATAGGCTCTACTCTTCTTACACTGTCTGCTAGGGATCCATTAACTCATGCTATAGTGACACATTTTGAAAAACTTCCTGGTTCAGATCCTGATAACCATGTATCTGTTAGTCCAGTATCTGGTAAGTCTCCTTTATTTGTTTTGTTTTTACTGTTTAGATTTTTATAGACTAATTCTTAAGCTTTTGCTGAACAGTATCTTATAAATCTGTGTAAAGGGATTTTCTGTAATTAGAATTCCAAGCTTTTGTTTTAGACATTATGTTATTTCACTGTATTCCTTTTTTTAATATTTTATTATTAACCGAATGCTCTGTTTACACATGGAGTGAACTAGAATTAGATATTAATCTATATCTACGTCAGTAGAGCTGATATTGAAAATGAATTTTGTTGATTCTAAATTGAGGGTTTGTCCTATTCATTTTATGCTCATAATTGTTGCTTAAAAGAAATAACCACTTTATTTAAAATGTTTTTCCTGTATTATTATCCTATTCCCATTCCAATTACAAATTAATTAATTGTAACATTTTAAGAATTTTGTTTGAAGAAAATAGTTTATCTTATAAGCATTAAATCAAATATTTTCCCATCTGAGCATGAAATATCTGATTGAGGAGGATCTCTCTTTGATATTAATCATGTGTTTATATGTTCTAAATTATTGAAGAAAATGTTATAAATTAAAATTATGTCAGATTATAATTTTCAGTATACCAAAGTTTTTTAAATAAGCCTCTTTATTTCATTCATTTATATGTACAGTCAAATAAAAACTCTAAAATAATTCCATTTCATATTTTCCATAACTCTTAAAAGGATTATATAATATCTATGTTATTTAAAAATTTCTAATTATTGCATATAGAAAATTTTCCATGGGAGAATTCTGTCAGTGCAACAAATGGAATTTGTTTTCTGGATTTTTCATAGAAGTTTAATTATTAGAGTTTTATTTTACTATTATGCTTTTTTCTTTTTTTTTCCAGAAAAATACTCAAAATTGTAAAAATTTGCTTGAAAGTTTATAAAATGGAACATGTGAAATTCTTCATAAAAATAAACTTTACAATTTTGATCTACTTTCATCTCATTCAATATAAATTGGATAGAAATCATTCTATCATTGGTTTATTTCCTTTAAGATTGTACATGTATACAACTAAAAAATGCTTTAATTCCAAATAAATCAAAATCTAAGAGAAATTTCAAAAACTTAGAAGAATTTGAAGAATGCTTTCCTATTAATTACTTAGAGAAATTTAAATTTGAAATATTTCTTATTTTACAATTAATGCTTTTTTAAATAAAAAAAATTCATAATAATTTTTTGATGTGAAACAGATAACGAACTTTTAAAATTTTCTGTTATAGGTGTTGTTGCTTTGAACAGACGCTTGGATTTCGAAGAACTTCCGTTAAAACACATCAGCTTCAAAGTAAAAGCAATTATTGGTGAAGCAAAAAGTCAGAGATCTAGTGAAGCTAATGTTGTTATTCATGTACAAGATATAAACGACAATAGCCCTGTATTTTCACAAAATGTAAGTTATCATTAACAATATTTGTTATTAGTATATTTGATTTAAGTTAAGAATTTAGAAAGTTATAGTGGGTATATTATTAAGAAATAAGTTATTTATATATATATTTAATTCTAACTTGCCCTTTAGAAAAAAATACTACTAAAAAAAATGCATATTTTTTGCACCCCAGACTTTTAGAACTAAAGAAATGGTGAAAAAAGCGTGCAAAATATGCAAGTAGATATGATACTTTAATGTTACATTTTAAGATAATTAAATTATGGAATAATGAATTTGCATTCGTTTCCAATGTAAAAACATCATATTTAGTATTATTGATAGGTGTTTGACTTATTTGTTACCTGCGATCTTTTCTGTTGAGCTGATTAAAATATCAGACCAGATGCTTTGATCAATAAGGTTAACTGGATGAATTAATTTGTAAATTGCTAAATTTGTGATATAAACAAATGAAATAAACATAGGTAGAGAGATTATTTTACTATTTATATATTTTTTGTTCTTTCCAGTCATATAAAACTAGTATATCTGAATCAGCTGAATATCCCCAAAGTATCTTGACAGTCATTGCTTCTGACAAAGATAGCCAAGATGGATTTGGAACAATTAGGTATTCTCTCTCAGGAGATGGCAGTGATGTCTTTGAAATTGATGAAATATCTGTAAGTTACATTTTGATTAGTTTAAATTAATTACACCTATTTAGTTGTGATAAAATACAAATTGTTTCTGTTTCAAGAATTTATTTATTTATTTAATTTTAAGTTTTTTTCCCAATTATATTTAAAATTTATCCATCCTCTGAATTATATATCTTGTTCATGTGTAATCATTGATGCCATTATTTTAAAATAAGATGAAAAATGTGATATTGTATACTTTATTCTTCTGTTTTTTAATTGATACATTGAGTTGATTCCTCAGTTGCATTATTGAACACCTAATTTTGTTGCATGAAAAACCATGGTTTAAAAAAATTGAAATGTGTTTTAGTCAAAATTTACTATAAATATTCAAAGTTTACTATATTTAGTAGCTTTATAATGTATAAGAAGATTAGCTTTGAAACTACGAATTGTAAAAAGCTTTTATTAAAATAAAAGCATTAGATCACTTTTGTTTTTCTGTTTTAACTTCTACTTATTTTATTTTATTTAGAATTTCTTATTATTTTGAAACATTCTGTCCTTCCTGCATTATCTTTAGGGCAATAGTATCACTAAAAAAATAAGAATGCATATATATATATATATATATATATATTAATTACTTTAGCAATGAATCAACTTTTGTATTATTGTCCAATGCTGTGTAGAACTCTTAAGGCTGTCTTTCATGGTAATAAATTGGTATGTTTCGACTTCATCATACATTCTAATTTTGAAAAATAACTGTATGATCGAAGTTATTTCGGAGAGAGAGAATGGGGGGGGGGGGGGAGCGTGATGTAGCCTATTTTAAAGAAAAAATAAATTACGTGTTCTGTATTCTAATTTTTAAATGGTCTGAAAAGTTTACAAACAAATCTATGTAGATTGCTAAATTTTTCTTTTTTCTATATCATGTTTAAAAGTATTTTAGAAAATACTTAAATCTTTTTAATTAATTTTTAAATTTAAAAAGGCAGTTGTAAATAAGATTTAGCTTCATTTTCAGACTTGTTTCACCTTTCTTTCAGGGTACTATATCAGTTCGTGAAAACATGACATTGGATCGAGAAAGGCAGGAGGTGTATAACTTGCAAGTAACTGCTACTGATAATCCTGAGGGAACTGCAAATCAGCGAAGAACTTCCATTATTGTGAGTTCATTATTTTTTTTCTACTCTTCATTTATTTTTTGTCTTAAATTACTAAATTGAGATATAATTAATACCTTTTTCAAATTAACTGAAAATAAATGAAAATTTTCACATTTTATGGGCATTAACCCATTATTTGTAGCACCCTATACTGTTCTTTGATTTAAAGTTAATAATAAAAAATTTAAATGTAGCAATTTTATTAGCAATCATAATCCAAATTGTTATTATATTAATAAAATTATCAGTGTTTTTTTAAACAATGTATTTCACTTGATTAAAACTAACTATAGCAACTTTAACTATCAAATATCTATTGACATAGTATATACATATGTATATATTAAATTAATAAAGAGAACATTGTTTAAAAAATGTATTAAATGGCTGTTAAAAAAGGGGGGTGGGGTATATGAAAATACGATATCAAAAAGAACCTTTAAATTTCAACTTTTTTTAATCCTGCAATCTTTCTGAGCCATTTATGTTTGAAGTATTTTTTAATAAAAACAAATTAAATAATGGCATGTTTTGCTCAAAAAAGTCATCTAAATGCATTAATTAAAGTAGATATCTTTTGTATAATTTTCATTGTTTCTTCCATTATTAGATTGGAAAATATTAGCATTAAAAACTATTGTTTTCTACTAATTTTAAATTTGAGCTCACATGATTCATATTTTTAAAAAAATGTATAATCTCTCAGTTTATCTGGAATTTATATAACTTATATTTTGATATTGTACTCTGTGCTATTATATTTTGAAAAGTTCATGTAATTTTAAATGTACAAATTATTTTATGGCAGGTGATTATAAAAATCCTTGATGAAAATGATAATCCTCCCAAATTCAGCCAAGAGATATATACAGCCGTAATCCCTGAAAATGTACCCACAGACTTTAGTATAGTGACTGTAAAAGCATATGATGCAGATAGTGGAAAAAATGGAGAAGTTCAATACCTTATTCAAGATGACGCAGACAGTCAGCCAATCAGTAAGCATATGTTGATTTATATTTATTTTTTTGTTTTCATTTTCTGTGTTAGATTATTCACATTGCTTTATTGTATTGCATAGCTGTACAAATTAGCACCTTGTTACATCTAATAATTTTTAAATCTTTATTCAGCATTTTTAGCACGTGTGCAAAGGTGGCCATAGCACCTCAAAAACAATCATTCAACCTTAAATTTTAATTAATTAAGAGAAATTTACCTTTTATAATTCTTCTTACTATTTTTTGCATTTCAAAATACAGTAGCAAGTTTTAATTTGCAACTCTTGTTTTAAGTTTTTTGGTGTAATTTGAAAATCTTACTGTCTTTACTATAGTTTGGCTGTACTTAACAATAATGAATGATTTTCATCTTTTTTTTAGATGTTCTTCTTAAAATATTCTGCTTCTCTTT
Source organism: Maratus michaelseni (assembly GCA_963931845.1). Taxonomy (NCBI): domain Eukaryota; kingdom Metazoa; phylum Arthropoda; class Arachnida; order Araneae; family Salticidae; genus Maratus; species Maratus michaelseni. The sequence continues at coordinate 189,226,117 of OZ007598.1, read as the reverse complement.
TTCATTATTTATCAGCCTTACAAATATACTAAAAATGATATTTTTATATTAAAACTTTGAGAAAAAAAATCTTTTTTGTTTTTTATTTCTAATGAATTAGAAATGTATTTATTTAAACATGGTTTTCATTATTGTAACTTGAAAATTGTGATGTCATTTCTAAATCAGTACAACATCGAATTTATTTCTAACCCTTCCTCTGTCTCTCTCTATCTCTTTTTTTTTTTTTTTTTGGTTAAAGCCTTTTTTTAAATATTTTAAATGTTATTACTTATTATTATAAGGAAAATTAATAAATATATTATTAAAATAATAAAATTTTCTCCCATCTTTTATTTATAGGTTATCCTCTCCCCCCCCCCCCCCCTTCTTCCTATTTTTTTTTTTCTCATACAATTGGAGTGAATATTGAGAGCTGAAATATTACGTTAAAGCTATGACTGAGTATTGAAATAATCAAAGAAAATGACTAATTTCATGCAAATCTTGCAAGATGCAATTTGTTTCATTTGATAGTCTTGTTTGATCATTAAAGAATGACAACAGTTGGGAAACCACATCTAAAACACCTGACTTTGATATACCTTTTGCTTGAAAGCTACTGAACTGATTTCAGTTTTCTTTTTTGAATTGATTTGAGAGTTGATATAGACTATAAATTGATCATTTGGCAATATATATATATATATATATATAAATGCTGTATATTCCAGTGCATTTTTAAAACAAGAATATCAATAAAAATTTGCATTTGCATGTTATATGCTGGGTATAAAAAAAAATAATAAAGGATTAAAATTTTTGAAAAAAAAAACATAATCAAGATCTCTATATTAATTAACAAGATAAGATGTAATTAGCTGAATAGTTTAGAATATGATTTTGAATGTATTGGTAAATAGATGGGCTTGGAAGTATTGCATATCCTTTTTAACATTTGCTGATTCTTTTCTTTTCTTTTTTTTTTCTAGTTATTACCATTCTTTGTTTTTTATTGCATTTTATGCTACATATCTCATGAAGCTTTCTTTGTAAAGAAGGGATTGCTTATAATACAGTAAATATACCTAAAAATAGAAAAATGTAATCTCAAATATAGTAGGTGTGTGTTATTCACCAAGGTGTACAGTATATTATATATATAAAATACAATAATTATGTTAATTTTAAATAATACCTTTTTGTGTGTGTGTGTGAAATTGCATAACTAGTGTATTTTTATTTCTTTCCAAATGATCAAATTATAATTTAATTGTTGCCAAAACCATTAAAGAAATGTAATTAAAATTGCTTCAGTTGTTTTCAAAAAAAGATAATTAATGTCAACTGTTTTACATGCAATTTTTTTGTTTGTTTGTTTAAAAAATCACCTATCCATTGCATTTTTTAATTTTATTTCTTGCTAAATGATCAACTTATAGTTTAGCTACTGCCAAAATTATCAGGAAAAAAAACAGAATTGAATATGTTTTTATAATTCCTGAGAAATAAGTACATCAATGCCAGCTGTTTTACATGTGAATTTGCAACTGTTGTCACCCCCTTAAAAGTTTGTTCATAGCCATTGATCATAGCCATTCTTTGTCATGTACTTGGTAATTTTTAATACTGAAAATTAAATCATATGATTAAGTAAAATCTCATTCATGAACATGTTAAATTCAAAAAACTAAAATTAGTGTGTAGTATATAGTTTTATTTGCTGTTGACAAACTTAAAATTTTATCTAGGTTTCTTTGCTGTGGATTCTCAAACTGGAGTGGTATCAGTCATAAGAGCTCTATCTGGTAAAGGCAGGAGTGAACCTTACACAGTTAAGATTCAAGCAATGGATAAAGGGAATCCTCCATTATCTTCTTTGTGTCATCTGTTAGTTGTAGTAGGTGATATATCGACTAATGATGGAGTTCCGCAGTTCATAAGACCTACTGCTGGAGAAGTTGCTTATGTCCATGAAGTATGTGAAGTTTTGCTGTCATTTTCAAGAAATATTTGTAAAATGTTTTCTGTTTTGTTTTAATTTAGGAGTTTAGAATAGTTGGTATATTCCTCTTCCAATTTTATTACTTTTTTTATACTGATGGGTTTTATTTCTTTATTGAAAAAAAATTACTTTTAATTTAAAAAAAAAAAAAATTCTGTATGCTTGAAATCATTACAATTTTGCTATCAACCTTTCATCAGGCACACTTAAAAAATTTTGCACGGGCAGACGCATGAGATATTTTTTTGTACACAGTAGTTAAATTATTGCAAATGAAAGTTATTTCATAATAGTAATAAGAAAAATTATACATAGTAGTAGTAAAAATTAAATTAAACTGTATTTCTATTGCCATTTGTGGGATCAAAGTTTCAGAAAAATCACATTTGCTATAAAATTTACAACAGTGTGCTCAGTAGATGGTTAATGACATCAGTCAATACAAAAAAAAAAAAAAAAAAAAAAATCTACAGAAAAAATACTTTTTTCTCTTGCTATCACTAGTTTGAAAAAACAAAATTATCATGAAGTTATCTTGTCTTTGCCTTTTGTAGCTGTCATTAAACAATATTATTCCCCGGATTATGGATTATTAAACACTCACTCCTTTGCAAGTAACCAAGTGATCAATTTCCTTGAGGAAGGAGAGAAATTTCTTCAAAATATAGAATCTTTTTAAATATCTAAAATTCAAAGATATCGAAACAAAATAATTTTATTTGTATGAGTAATTTAGAATATGTACTTCGTCACCAACTTTTCTAATTTTAAAAACACTAAATCACTTTGTAATAATGTAGTTTTATTCATACCTCTTCAACTTTAAATTTTTTACTTAAAAAAAATTAAGTATATATTTTAGAAATATTTTGTGAAATTAAGGGCAAAATGACATTATTTGGGAAAAGTACACAGAAAAAAGAAAATTCTAATTTTTGGATGAGAAATTTAACAAATACTAATCCTTTCCATGACTACAGGTTTGACATTGGAGGGAGAAATATAAAATCTGACTGATCTACAGTCTTAATAACAGACTTTTGAATCCCTAAGAGCCCTTGAAAATATTTGAATATGCAAAGTTTTAATTTGTAGATTTGGATTTCAACCATTCTGAACAGAAGTTATATTTTGTTGAATTATTTTTAGATAGAGAAATTTGAATTTTGATCTTCACTTTCTTCTTATTAAAATTATCCTTTTCCCATCTACAATAGAATGAAAATATGTTTTATATCATTTATTTAATCCGATTTTAATTTTCATTAAAAGAATTATGAATATGTATATTTTTTTAACTGTTTATATGGTGGAAAGAAAAAAAAAGCATTTTATTGTTGTTGCTGAAAGTATGCATGGTTTTTTTCTTTCTCTTTTTGAGAAAATTTATTATTAATCATAGAAGAATGAAATGAAAAAGTCTTACTATTAAAATTTTCTCATTGTTTATGATTAACATAAAAAAAAATAATTTGATTGTGAGGACAGAATTTTTGCCTGTTTGAATGACTATAAAAACATTTAATAATAACAAGCATCAAACTTTATTTGAATTATTTTGAATAAAATGGATTGCCTTTTTTGCTAAACAACTTATTTTCACTTATATATTATTATTATTATATTTAAATTATTTACAATAAACTTGTTTCCATTATCTAACATTTGAAAACTACAGTTTTCCATTAACTAATTAATTCTGTATTTTTCTTTAAAATTTCAAATTTAATTAAAGCTTATTTTTTTTAATTATAAAAATGTATTATGAGTGCTTTATTACAAAATAATTGTTTTAATATATATTTTAATTTTCTCATTGAATATTTTTTATAGAATGTTACTGTTGGAACAGAAGTGTTTCAAGTAGTTGCTTTTGACCCTGACAACTCCAACACTGCTAATGGGAAGGTAGCATATAAGCTATTAGATGACCAAAGTTCTGAAGATCATGGACATGAATTTGTTATTGATGCAGCCACAGGTGTTATCACAACCCAAACACCTCTTGATAGAGAAAGAAAAGAGAATTATACCGTAAATTTAATATTTTTGTATTCTTGCTCTTTTTTATTCTCTTAAATAATCATATTAAATGAATTCCTTGTTCTGCAGTATGAAGTTTCAAAATATATATGTGTGTGTGTCTGATGAATTACAGGAAAACCTTGTGATAAATAACTTGTACTCGGGACCTCACTTTTGGCCTGAACTCTTTTATTAGCCGTTCCATCATACAATTGTAGTCATGAGTTCGATCTGAGGCCCTGTGAGCCATTTACGTTAATTTTAGTGACCTACATGGTCTTAGGTTTATCAGGCCTCTCAAATCTACAAAATCTTAACTTTTTCACGAAAGTTCACACTTATAAGTTGGTGTTTGTAATATTTTCCAGTAGGGGATGATGGTATCAAATAGGGAGGGTAATTTCACTTTATTGGTCAATTAGTTCTTGATTGATGTCTGGGATCTTATGATGACACCAGGCCTGTCCAAGACCCGGCTGCATCACTAACCACAAGAAGGGAAAATTGCACAAACTCAGCACTTTTAAATCTTAAAGATGGTTCAATTTTGAAGTATGAAAGTGATAAATGTTAGGCTGGAATATGAAGTTATCAGGGGCAAATTATCTGTAAGCATTAGATTTAAAGTTAGAAAAGGGAGCTGGGAATTTTTTATTTTAAATTTAAAAAAGGATTTATTTTTATCCGTTCATATGTATAACAGGACTCTACAAATTAGAAAAAATCTGTTAGCTAGCAAAAATGTTTAGTCACCAGTAAAAAATTTTAACCCTCCCCCCCTTCCCTTCCCTCAATCATTGCCAGTTTATCCTCATCTTTTACTTTAAACAAAAAACATAAAAGTTTTTTATGAATTGATATAAAAAGAATAAGAGCATGGCTTATATTGGATTGCCTTAGCTCATTAATTTCAAAAGATAATATAAATTAAGTTTCTCAACAAAACTTATTAAAATTATGTAAATCTAAAAAAAATTAAACATACATTACAAAGTTCGAATGAAAAAAGTGTGCAATATTATAAGAAAAACATTTTTCTTTAGAAAAATCATTGTTTTTTAAGAAAATTACTTTTAAAGGAATTACGCATGCAAAACTCTGACCAGTATCCTTAGTGTGTCACTAAATGACACTTTGCCCTAGATAATAATTTTTAAAACCCCTTTTTCTAATGGTTCTTCAAAAACTGCATCTTTCTACTTTTCACTTAGTAGTGCCTGGTATATGTTCTTGTGTATCTATAACTTTCTCTGTTTTATAATCATTAAGTACAGGTCTGTTCAAGTAAATCATTAGATTGTTCAATGTTGATGCTTCCAGTCACCATTTGAAATATTTTGAATGCCAATAGCAACCTGGCGGCACCCCATTTGTCAACTCCTCTATGTATATAAATATAGATGACAGATATTTTATTCTAAAAACAAATCTTAAGAATGGGAATTCTTTATTTTACAATATTGAGTCTGTTATTACTTGTCTTAGAATAAAAGAAAATGGAAAATTTAAATGTTTGCATGAGTTTTGTGTGTGACAGAAGAAAAAAAAGATGTATTTTTAGACGATGACATGCTTATAATTTGGCTGTTGAATTCTTTTTTTAACTAGATTAATAAGATTGTAGTAGAATGAATTGTGATATATTCATGCAAAAAATAAAAAATTTCACAATTTTTTTAAATAAAATAGAAAATAGGAAAATTTTGAAAACTTTGTTCTATACCACATTGTATGTATTATACTTAAAAAAAAAAAAAAAAAAAAAAAAAATTGTCATTTACGAAACACTTAGAAATAGCTTGGTTTAAATAAACTAAACATAAAAGAAAGTAAGAAAATAATACTCATTTAAACAATGCATCTGTTGTGTCTACAGATGGGTGTAGATTCTTTAAAGTAGTTGTGAATTACATATCGCTATGTATGATTTGTATTTTTATTAATTGAATATATTTCCATCAGATCATATCATCATAGTCCAAAATTTGTTTTCTTTGTATGAAAATTGCTGCAGATGGTTAAAAAATTTTAAACGACTTTTTTATATACGTATGCCTATAAAAGTATTTTATACACATACAGCATTAGAATCTAATATATAGTTTTTATTCATTATTTTGTTATTTACACATTGAAATATTGTTTTTCTGTACATATGTTTCATTGATGGTTTTTTTTTTCTTTTCTTTTCTTTTCTTTATGTGCAGATGATAGTTGTTGCTCATGATTTTGGATTTCCACCACAAGAAGCTCACAGAGTGCTAAGAATTTTTGTTTTAGACGTCGATGACAGCAATCCACAATTTGAAAGACCTTTAGTGAGTTAATTTGACATTTGAAAAGTTTTTAACATAGCCCCCTTTTTTTTTTTTTTTTTTTTTTTAATTAATGACTTTTTTAACAGTAATAAGATAATGACTTTTATAATAATATATCTATTTCAAAATATGTAATATTATTGATGCGGAAGATATAAACTTATAAATTAATCTTTAAAATAAAAATAAGAAAATTATTTATAAGAATACTAATACTGTTAGTTTTAATGAGCCAAAAAAAAATGCTTTGCAATGCATTGATCTAAAATTGAACTAAATTTGACTTATCTAAAATAATGTACATGAAGTTATCTTAAAATTATCAGAAATTTACTTTGGAATAGTCAGCAGTAAATTTTAAATTTCAGTATGTATTTATACTTTGTTATAATATATGTCAAATAAGTTGTTTATTATATATCATCTTTCTAAACTGAATACTGAAATTTGTTAAGAATTTTTTAATGATATTAGAGTAAATAAAAATAAAAATTTATTTGTCTTTTAAATTCAAAATCATCTTTATATGATATATTTTGTATCATATATTTTATGATATATTAATCATCTTTAAATATGTTCTGTTTTATTCTTGATTATACATTTATTCAAATCTAATAATCAAAATTTTATTGTACATAAAAATTAAAAGTATTATCTGATTAAATTTTTTACAATGCTATTGAATCTAGCATATTAAATTATCAATTTAGGTAAAATTATTTTATTTAGGCTAATTTATTTTTTTAATTGCAGAAATCTCAGCCAATTGAAATTTTAATGAAAGAAGAAGAACCTATTGGAACAGTAGTTGGTGTGGTTAAAGCTGTAGATAATGACACAGGAATAAATGCCATTATTGATTATTACATATTAAGTAAATATGCATCTTAATTTTTATATTTCTTCACTGTCTTTCTTTGAATCCAAAAAAGATTTTTTTTTATTCCTTTGATTGCCAGATGTCACACACTAGATCTCTATAACCATAAAAATCCCCTTCCTGTTAAGAAAGCACTCATAAAAAAAATATATATATATATACTAATAAAATAAAGTTTCGCTCTGTGTGTGTGTCCGTCTGTGTGTGTGTGTGTGTCTGTTGGCGATGGCTAGCAAAATCTAGCCCACCTAGAAGCCTGGAATTTTAGACTTAGGTAGTCCAAACCCTCTCCTGGTGTACCTGAGCCTCAGAATTTTAAAATTTTGAAAATTAAAGTAATTATCAATTAAAAACTGATCAAAGATCACAAATAAAAAAGTCATTATTCTGAAGCTAACTGGCGCTTGCGCAGAAACCAATTTCCGTATCTTCCAGAACAGAAGAAAGAAAGCAGAAGACATTCCGTTATTTTTTTAAGTATTTCTAAATTCGCCAGAGACAAACAGCTAAAAATACGGAAAAACCGTCTACATATTCTAAAAGAACATACTTTTACATCTCAAACGATCTGGTTGGTTTGAAAAAATTTTACATTTAACCCTTTCAAAAAAAGTAATCAAAAAGCATAGAATTCATGTTTTTTATTTTCTCCCGTTTTCCGAGCCTTGCATCTACCGGAATACAAAAGATACGGAAAAACGAAGGTCACCAAATTAAAGAACTGTCTTTGTCCTTTTCAAAGCCACCTTTGGTTTTAAAAAATGCAAATATTAACCCTTCGAAAAAGTATATTTTCTGTATGCCTTTTTGCGATTTTGGTAATTTTTTTAAATTTTCATCGGCGATTCAGAGACAGGTATGAAAAACTAAACATACCAGACTATATCTACATTTATTCCTTTTTTGACATCTGTATTTGTTTATGAAAAATACGAATATTAACCCTTAAAAAAAATTCGTGCGCAGGACTCTCTTTTGCGAATTTCGATTTTCTGCTATATATTAAATCTGGCATCGGCTTTCTAAAATAACCAAACAAAAAGCAAACACACCTAAAGACATCTACGTTCTATCGGGTTTAGGCAGAAACCTTTAGTTTAAAAAATAAATCACGTTAACCCTTTCGAAAACGTTTTTAACCGTAAGTCAATTTTGCTTTTTTAACTATTTCTCCTATCTTTAAAAATCCGAATTGGCGTTTATAAACAAGATACGAAAAACTAAAAATACTGTGTCTAATCTATATCCCTTTGTTTTTTAAAATCTGGTATCCGTTTTGAAAAAATTTAATTTTAACCCTTCGAAAAAAAAATCCTTTCCAAAACTCACTCACGCGAATTTCCTTTTTTTGGTCCAGATTTAAAAATCGGCATCGACTCGGGAAATGCAAGTACGGACAAACAGTAGACTCCAAATCATAGACACGTTAATTTTCTTCAAAATGCATGGTTGGGTTTTAAAAAATATCTACATTAACCCTTTAGAAACCGATCGATTACTTAACCCACTTTCGCGATTTCTGCTATTTTGGCAATGTTTACCCGTAGTTAAATTTCAATTCTACTAGGAAATTTGGTTGGGTCATGTGTTCTGAAAAGGCCTCTTCCAGAACAGACTGCGCTCCCTGGCGGTGGAAAGTGGAACTATAGGAGTATATCTGGTTCTATGGACCCAATTATGGCAGGGTTAGGCTCATTCGACTTGATATCTATAGCCTTAAATATTTTAGCTGCACTTTCGACCGTCAGGATGCGCTTTTCGATCTTGGGTTTTATGAGCCCGATTACGACAGGGTTTGCCTCATTCGACTTGATTTCGATAGCCTTACAGATTTCAGTCGTATTCGTATAGAACAGATTATTAATATTTCGGGCCCGGGCAATGCCGGGCGGATTAGCTAGTATATATATATATATATATATATATATATATATATATATATAATCTTGAAAATATAAAGAACTGAAGTTAAACATTCAATCAATTGAGTTTAAGTTCATGTTTATTATCCCATGATATTTCAGCATCTGGACATTTATATTTTAAAAGACTCTTTTAGACTCTTGTACCACTAAGTCAAATTTCACACTTTCACTGTACCACCAGATAACAATGATAATGCTAAATCCTCAGTGTCAGCAGCTTCTTCGTAATTTTATTACTTTCAAAGTTAAAAAAAGCTTATAGTTTTACAACAATTTTCTGTATTTGCTTTGCATACTAATATTGGAAGTCTCATGTACCAAAGTGGTACACATACCAGCCATATCAAAGTTTGGGAAACTTTGACTTAGATGCTCACAAACAGCATAATTGAGTTTTATTCTGTATTACATGAACATGTGTACAGTTGATACAAAAAGGAAATCTATATTAATAGCCATAATTAACATTGTTTTTTAAAACACCCTTAAGATCTTATGAATTTTGCTATTCATAGGCAAATGAGGAAAAGCTAAGTTGGAAAAACTTAGGATATTAGTAAACATTACACTATTCACATTTTAGTAATTATTTTTAATTGCTCTTCAAATTATGTAGAGAAAGAAACTTAAAGGTTCTTAAATACAGAAAAAAAATGCCATGTACATTTGCAAATTGTTATATACTTCAGTTTTGTCTGGAATTTTTCTATTTGCATTTTTTCCATGATTTATTGTTGCTTGGTCATTGCAACTCCTCAAACAAAGAAATTTTTATTATATTTGAACCTCTGATTTTTTTTTTTAAATATATATATATATATATATATATATATATATATAGTTCTGCGAGTTTCAGGTTCCTCCTGAACCTTTGGGCCATTCCATTTGGCACTATCACAGTTACTTGAAATGGATTCTATATATTTTTAAATAATTACTTGTTACTTCACATTGCCATAATTTGTTTCTTTAATCAGAATACAATATCTCTTGACCTGTGTACTATTTTTGGATATAAAAATCTAGTTTTAAATAAGTATAAATAGTTGAATAATAAAATTAACACATACAGTGATTATGAAATAATTTAAAAATAGTTTAACTGAAACAATAACTTCTTATTAACAACAATAAATAAACTTGGTATTTTGATGAAGTTCAGGATGGTACCTGTTAAGTCTTTTATGACGTTAAAATGTTACGTCATAAAAGACTTAACAGTACCCAAACATTTTAAATTCTTTACAGTAACAGGGCCAAGCAAAAATGAGAATTCTTAAATCTAATACCAATCAATTGGTTGAAGAGATTTTACCTGGGCAACCTCCATTTCGCATACGTTTGCCATAAATAATGACAGTTATTTAGATATACAAAGGGAACTTTTTTGAGGCAGAGAAACCATAGCAATATTATCTCAAAATTTTAACATGGGAAAAATTTAATTTTGGCTTGTCTAAAAATTTAATAAATCAACATTTCTTGCATAAAATAATTTATTGGGATTTGGATACAGAATATATACAATTTATGTGTCTGGAAGATAAGAGACAAAACTACTTGAATTGTACACATTATGGCCAATATAGGTTAAAGTTGTATATTGGTTTTGGACTGAGAGAGTTCTGTTAAAATAGATCTGCTACTACTTTGTAACCTTAAAAAATCCAATTGTGACTTATTAATATTTCTTTTTCTTTTTTTTTTTTAATATAAGAGTGTGGTGTGCTATCTTTTTTAAAACATTTTGTGAATATAAAAATGAATTTGAATTTTAAAAAGATGATTTATCAAATGAAAATATGGTAAAATATCTGAAGTGTTATATTAAAAAAGTATTATATTTATTTATTTTAAAACTAAATTATGTAGAACTATACTAATTGTGCAAGAATAGTATGTGATAGCAATATCACAACCTGTTTAAACTTATTTGTTATATTCCAGATGGCAATGAGGAGGAAGTTTTTGCCATTAGACGTTCTGCTGATAATGCTGGAGAACTTGTTCTTCAAAAGCGAGTCGATGGGGAGAATGTTACTAAGTTTATTTTGACAATTAAAGTCAGCAAACCATCTGAGCCAGTTGAAGATTTTGGAGAGCCTTACAATTTTCAAGATCTTTCACAGACCCAAGTTACAATTATAGTTGAAGATATTGATGACAACCCACCTATGTTTGAAACATCCCGTTATGTTCTTGGTGAGGAAATTTAGTGTTTAGATAATTTTATCATTTTCATGATTATTTTTATTGTTAGTGCAACTGCAAGGATAAAAATTAGCAGTTGTCACTTGTCTTTTCTCAATTAAATATGAAAAGTTTCTTTCTTTTTTTTTACAAATTACCTTTTTTGTAGCTATTTCTCTCCCACCACCCCCGTAATCTTCATCATAATTTGGAAAATATATAATTTTTTAGTATTAGAAGTTATAATAGATACAATAGAATATGTTAAAATTGCTTTTATCCTAAGCATAGCATGTCCAATAGTAATCAAGACACATGTTTAATTTAAAGGATCATGTAACAAAAAGCTTGTTTTATTTGTATTTAAAACTTATGTATCTCTCAACTTTATCTCTTACATCTCCTTATATTGTTAATAGTTTTAATTATATATATTATTAAATATAGTTTACAAAACAGTAGTAAAGTTGTACTATCACTTTAAAATGTTTTGTGTAGGATCGAAAATCTTACATTGGCTGTTTTTAAGATTATATTTTTTGTAAAATGTGTAGGACATAGTAAAATAAAGTAAAATGCTGTTAAAAAATTTTTTAGTTCTCCAGTCACTGACAATGAACCAAATTTGCTGTTTATATTTACGAAAGTTACTACATACAAATATCTTTTTATTCCCTTTCTCTTACAGTTTTCTGATAATTTCTTTTCTGTCTTTTTTATATGTTTAGCTCCCTTTATTTATATATTTATTATAAGTGTATTTTTTGTTCTAGATTATTCTGATATGACATTTTGTATATGTGTACATTCTGATATCTCTTATTCTATATCTTGTAGAGGTCTACAACTTTTGTCTCATGGGCCATGAGAGGATATGCTGAGAGTATTTTAGTGTATTGCCATGCCATTTTAAGTATTAAGAAATAAAAAATTCCCCTGACATTGTGTAAGACTTGCAAAGCTTTATTAGGGTAAATCTCTTCTTTAGATAAAAATAAAGAAGGAAGCATTGAAATAGCCAGTCGGTGTGCATAATTATCCACCAAATCAATATAAATGTTGGCAAAGTGAATTTACACTGTTCGTGCCATAAAAATGTTTGAACTTTGCGAGGTGAAAAGTAAATGGTAATAGCATCCAATGACTAGTGATGGGCATAATGAATGATCTTGATATTCAAATTAATCATTCAGGCATGCACAAAAGCGTAGCTGCCAACCTCCGTATTCTTTTTAATCAAGTAAAACCAGAAATTTAAAAAAAGAGAGAGAGAGAATTAAGAGCCACATTCTTAATTTTTTTTTCCTTTACAAAATTTCTGGTTTTAATTGATTAAAAAGAATACAAAGATTTGCGGCTATGCTTTTGTGCATGCCTGAATGATTCATTTGAATATCAAGATCACTCATTATGCCTATCACTACCGATAACCTGCAAGTATGCTTCCTCATGTATGAATATGGTACTGTAGTAAATACAATGTTGTTAATGTCAGTGTTTAACATCTTGAGTGCTATCTGATAGAGGATTTTTATTACACTTATATACTTATATTTATAGAATTGCTGGTGATAAATTTAAATATTCTGTGCAAATATAAATATATAAAATGTACACAACTTGTTGCTGGTCTTGTAAGCTAGGAATGCATTCTTCATTTCTTGCCTATTCTAATTAACTGACATATGAGTAGTCCACAGAACTTTAAGAATTTAATGACATGAAAGGTTAAAAATCCCTTTTGTAAGGTGTAAAACTTTATAGAGGCAGACTCACCACTTTAGTCAGAGTGGAAGTTATATATATTTTTTTTTTCCGGAATGTTATTCCTCTTAATAAAACAGTTTTTATATGAGGCATTCAGAATCAAAGTGAATCAAGGTCAATAAAACATTATCCAGATATATTTGGTGTTAAAGTTAAAGGGCTGTCCTGCATTTCATTCAGAACCATAAAAGATCAGCACCCACTGGTGTTCACATTTTCAACCTAGGATTTGTTTTATGACACCAAACAAATTATTGTATGTAGAGCAAGAAGTGCTGTAAAGAATTATCTCAAATTTGATTGAACAAAAAAATGGATTTGATTCACTTTGGTTCTGTATGCCTCATATTTTGATGTGTATTCTATATAAATTTTAATATAACAAAAGGCTGTTCTGTATAAAAAAAATTCTTTGACCAAATAAGGGGTCATGACACCTGTCACCTTCCCTTAGTTTGATCCACAGGTGCAAGACCTTCAGTCTCAAGACTGATTTTAGTCTTGGAGATATTTTTGACTGATAGTAAATTCTACTTTATATGTACACTTAAATAATAGCAATTTTACTATCAAGAACTTTTAATCACTTTCTTTTATTGTAAGAGGCACAATGCAAGACATTGAATTGTTATTCTTGATACTCAGAAAAGTTTTCAGTCTTGGCTTGGTTGAGTTTCTTGCACCCCTCTGATCCTTTGCTTGACAGCTTATGACATTTTGTATATGTAAACATGCCAACTTGAGAATCCATCTTGGTCTATGACTAATTTTTCCCTTTAATAAAATTTGTTATTTTAAATTTTCTTTGTTTTTCTACATTTATAGCAAAACAATAATAAATTTGTCTGTATAAAAATATTTATGTAACATTTCACAGCACTTCTATTTTTTTCTCTCTAGGTGCTAGAGGCAACACAGAAGTAGACACTGAATTAGTTACTTTGCAAGCATCTGATCCAGATGCCTCATCTAGTCCTATTATATACAGCATCAGAAATGTGACATTTTTCCGAGTAAGTATAAATAATATTCAAATTTTAATTGCTTAATAGGCGTATAGCCAACATACTGAAAAAGTACCCAAGCCGGGACTCGAACCCGGGTCATCAGATTAGCGCACTGACGTTTTACCAACTGAACCACTTGGGAACGATACTCAGCCTGGAACTTTTTCACCATAACGTGTTGGCAAGGCTACAAACGCAGCACAAGATGGAATATTTTTCCGTGAGCCGCCAACCCTGGGGCAAACACGAAAGCAAAGAGAATCCAGCATCGACAATTGAATAAATTCATTTTTAATACTTGGAAATTTTTCCAGAGAAAATTTCTCATGCCTTGCATTCATAATATTCAAATTTTAATTGCTTAATAGGCGTATAGCCAACATACTGAAAAAGCTTGGGTACTTTTTCAGTATGTTGGCTATACGCCTATTAAGCAATTAAAATTTGAATATTATGAATGCAAGGCGTGAGAAATTTTCTCTGGAAAAATTTCCAAGTATTAAAAATGAATTTATTCAATTGTCGGTGCTGGATTCTCTTTGCTTTCGTGTTTGCCCCCGGGTTGGCGGCTCACGGAAAAATATTCCATCTTGTGCTGCGTTTGTAGCCTTGCCAACACGTTATGGTGAAAAAGTTCCAGGCTGAGTATCGTTCCCAAGTGGTTCAGTTGGTAAAACGTCAGTGCGCTAATCTGATGACCCGGCTTGGGTACTTTTTCAGTATGTTGGCTATACGCCTATTAAGCAATTAAAATTTGAATATTATGAATGCAAGGTGTGAGAAATTTTCTCTGGAAAAATTTCCAAGTATTAAAAATGAATTTATTCAATTGTCGATGCTGGATTCTCTTTGCTTTCGTGTTTGCCCCAGGGTTGGCGGCTCGCGGAAAAATATTCCATCTTGTGCTGCGTTTGTAGCCTTGCCAACACGTTATGGTGAAAAAGTTCCAGGCTGAGTATCGTTCCCAAGTGGTTCAGTTGGTAAAACGTCAGTGCGCTAATCTGATGACCCGGGTTCGAGTCCCGGCTTGGGTACTTTTTCAGTATGTTGGCTATACGCCTATTAAGCAATTAAAATTTGAATATTATGAATGCAAGGTGTGAGAAATTTTCTCTGGAAAAATTTCTAAGTATTAAAAATGAAAGTATAAATAAGTTTAATATTTCTGTATGACTATAATATAGTAAAATTTCCTAAGATGGAATCGCAAGGAACTGGAAAAATGTGTTTTAAACAGGTTTCTGTCTTAGTACACTGTCTGTTATAATTGTATGATATTCTGTTTTTCGGTGCATACAAGAGATTATTTACACTAAAAAAAATTTTAAGTTACATTAATATGTTTTTTTATTATATATCATAAAGTTGTTCTTATATCTTTAGTTATCAAGCTATTTTATGACCATGAAATTTTTGAATTAAGGCAGGATTCCGTTATGTACAGGTTCCATTTTCACAGGTTTCATTATATTCACTAGCAGGCTTTGCCCGCTATGCTGGTTGGTTTTTCCAAATGAACCTATGATTTGAGAATTAAACCCAACCCTAGTCTAATGAGGCTGACTCATTTTCTTTTTTTGCTGGCTATGCAAAATAAAAAATTTAAAAAAAAATTAAAAATCTCTTCACAAAAAAGGAAAAAAACAAATAACCTGAAAATTTTGACTGCTGTAAGGCCAACATTATGAAATCACTTATTTCTCGCTTACAAAAGAACTCCATCATTTTAACAGCGGGCTTTTTGGTGATAAATCTTTACCATAGCAAAAAAAAAATACCTCCTTGGATTTTCATCACCATCAACAGAAATTTCTCATTTTCTTATTGCCTTTAAAATATTGTATAAATTCAAATCATTACTAATTTTTTACAATTGCAGAAGTTTTTCTCCATACAGGTTATAAAATATAACATTGGATGGCTAAGGTATCAAACAGAAATAGGTTTATAAAAAACAAAGTCTTCATTTTTGATTGAAGGGGACTTTTTTTTAATTTACGAAAAATTCTAAAATTCTGTACAAATTTCAAAATTTTATTGCATAGAATACAAAATTTACTATATTGAGTTAAAAGATTGAATTTGGTTTGCTTTTATGAATTGATCAAAATCGCCAACAAGCTTGGAAAAACTGGGAAATACATGAATTTTCATGAATCATATGATAAACTTTAATTTTATATTTTTGTAAATATCAGTCTGGCCTACACAAGAGTTAAAACAAAAAACAAAAAAAAAAAAAAAAAATCTTTTGAGCATGAGAACTTTAGATTTCTTAGTATGAATTAATATCAATTGAGATTTTTGAAATGTGTAAAAAAAAAAAGTATAGTTTGTGAACATGTGAGATTCATAAGCAATATTAGGCTAGAATTTTTAATTTTAAATTCAAATCATTTTAGTATGAAATTTAAATAATTATTTTCAATCTTCTGAATATAACTTAAGTATACTACTACGACTGTTTACAAGATTTAAAAAAAATATATTTTAATACACTGTTATACAATACAGCATAAAATTATTGAAATTTTATTTATTAAATTATTTTCTGGATTTCCAGATGTTATATCTTCCTACATTGTTTATCTATAGTATCAAATATCTATTATTTATATATAATAATAAATCTGAATATAATCAAATTATTTTTCATTATTACTTTCAAAATATATTGTTAATGACAGTGTGGTCATCTTCCCCCCCCCCCTTCTAATAACAATCAAATTGTTGTCATCAAAAAGTATAACCCACTTATTTTTATGTCATCATTTTAAATTTGTGAATGTTTATAAGAGTTTTAAATCTTTTTTAAATTGTCAATAGAAAGCATTAAGAACCTGCATCATCTGTACACGTTTATCTGTGCACCAAATATATCTTTTATTTTATAATAAAAACTAACAAATATTTATTAATTTTTTTAGCTACTGTGGTGCATACATAACATTTGCCAATGAGGCAGTTTTCCTTTTTGTTTTAAATTTTCTTTTTTTTAAATGACAGCAAAGAAACTTTCAATGTTCTTCAGGAAAATATTTGAAATTGTTAGTGTTATTTTCTCGGTAGTCAGTAATTTTGCACGTTCTAAAGCAATATAAATAATCAATTCAACTTTCGGAACAAAAGATAGGTAAGATATTGCTTACCTCCATTTTTCAGCAATCGTCCTCATTGTACCGCTAGGCCAGGTTCTCCAGATAATCCTCTATGGGAACAATTATTTATGTTTATTCCGCATGCTAATTCCTTCGTCATTAATTCTTTAATCGACGCGACATTTTTATGTCCTAATCTTCTATGCCACAGTTCTATGCAATTTTTATTTTTGCAATTAGTTATCATGTTTACGAAATTTTCATCTGTGGTTAATTTTGTTTGCTGAATTTCGTATAAATTATTTATTCTACTTCCTTCTAAACGAATTAATCCTTCATATTCTAGAAAACATTTATTATCTTCGAATGTTAATTTGCATCCGTTTTTCGTAGCTTTAGCTACCGAAAATAAATTTGTTTCAATGTCGGGTACAAGTAGAACATCTTTTAAAGTTACGTTGTGAGTTTTTCCGTCTGAGGTTATTGTGGTAATATTTACATTACCTGAACCATAGGATTTTAATTTATTGCCGTTGGCAATTACGACGTTGGTATGTTCTTTATTTGTAAATTCAGAAAATAAATTTTCATTATTTGAAATATGGGAGGATGAACCAGAGTCGATGATCCACGCGTTATTTTGCGATTTGTTAGTTGTAAATGCACAATTTTTCTTTTCTTCGGTTCCGAAATAAGCTGTGCTTTTTTCTTTCGGTTTATCTGCGTCCGCGCTTTTTAACCTGTTTTCGTCTTTTTGAAACACTAATGAAGAAGAAAAATTCTTTTTGTTGTTTTGTTTAAAGTTAGTGGTTTTATTTTTGTTATGCCAGCAATTAACAGTGTTGTGGTTCTTCATTCTACAAATCGTACAGTATTTTTCTTCTTTTTTAAAACCTGTGGTTTTGAATTTTCTTTCGGCTCTGAAAGCTTTGTTCGAATTATCACTGTTATTAGAATGCTCGTTTCTTTTATTGTATTCATCTGTTAATTTGCTCTTTATAAATTCTGGAGTTAATTCGTCTTCCTGCCTGGCTTCTAATGCGGTTATGAGGGTGTCGTATGAAGGAGGTAAAGAGCAGAGCAATAATGCTGAAATATGATTTGCTTTAATTTCTTCGCCTATGGCTGATAACTTATCAATAATTTCTAATATTTTGGTTATATGAGTAATCATATTTCCTCCTTCAGATAATTTCGTTCCATAAAGTCTCCTGAGGAGAAAGAGTTTACTTGAGAGATTTGATCTCTCATGGATGTTTTTTAGCGTGTTCCATGTGTCCCGTGCATTCTGTAAATGCTTAATATGGATGATTTGGTTATCCTCAATACTTAAATTAATAAGCGCCCTTGCCTTTTTATCTTTCTTCGACCATTCCGTGGTTATTGGAGTAGGTGGGTCGTCTGTGACAACTTCAAAGAGCTCTTCTCTTATCAAGAGCATCTCTACCTTGAATTTCCAGTTTGCATAATTACTGGAATTTAATTTTTCAATTATACTACCTTCTTTGAAGGTTGCCATTTTTCTAATTTAGAATATATCTAAAATTAGTTTATTTTCTTTTAAGTATTCGAGGATTCTAGGACACTATTTTTTATTTTTATTTTTACCTTCTATATACTTTAGAATATTTTCACGTCTCAGAATCTTTGTTAGTGTTATTTTCTCGGTAGTCAGTAATTTTGCGCGTTCTAAAGCAATATAAATAATCAATTCAACTTTCGGAACAAAAGATAGGTAAGATATTGCTTACCTCCATTTTTCAGCAATCGTCCTCATTGTACCGCTAGGCCAGGTTCTCCAGATAATCCTATTAGATGATAGATATCCTTATTGGGTTCGTGCACATTATTGTAAATATTGATTTATCCATTGTTCGTTGTGAGCATTTTAGTTTTAATCCTGTGTTATTCACTATGTGAATTTGAAATATTAAAAGATTGTTAATTAATAAAACATAATACATTATACTGTTAAATTATTTAATTTACATAGCTTACATTTAATAGTTACATAAAATTTAGTTTTAAACATTATTTCAATTTAAGTTTAAGGGAAAACGACATAACATGTCCGTTTCCATCGCGAGTTAAAAAGAATCTTTTTTAAAGTTCTATAAAGCAGAGATGCAACAGTCTTAGTCCTTATCAAGTGACATCATTTTTAAGTTCTTTCATTGTATGGTAATGACGTAAAGTCACGTATTTTAGTCTTTCACTTCCTTGTTCAGATCACGTGTTGTAAAAACCTCTTTATATTGCATCAGGCAATTTCATTTCCTGTTTGAAATTCTAGATAATTACATTTTATCGGGATGAGTTTTAAACGATGTAAATAAACTGTCATAGAAATTAATTCTGGATATTAATCTTTTGATATATTACCAACAGAAATTACATTCTAATGGACACTGTAATATTTGAAAAAAATAAAATAAAATAAGAGTTTTGCTACCAAATAATTATGACTGATTGCATATTTTAAAAAATACCAATATCTATTCCATTTTGATATGAAACAGAATAATTTACTATCATCTTTTGCCAATAGAAATCCAAATTATAAAAAAATAATAATGCAGAAGCTTATTTCATGTTAGAATGTAAAAATCTGATTTAATTACATACCAGTATTCATCGTCAGGTATGTGACCAAACGATTTTTTGCAAAATCAGCTTTGACATATGGCATGTGGCACTCTTGAAAATGCATATCTGCCAAACTTTTATGCTTTTTGTTACCACTATTTTTTAATAATAATCTTTGTCTTACTTAATCGCAGAATTTCTCTGATTAAGGCAAAGATTACTGTTTGGAAATAAAGGTAACAAATACATTTCCAACCTCAGAAAGAGTCAGAGTTAATTCTTTGAATAAAAAATATTTTTTTTTTTTTTTTTTTTTTTTTTTTTTTAGTCATTAAAATAGTCCCAAAATGACACTGATAAATGGTTTAAAAAAAATCACACCAAAAAATGGAAGATTATTTTAAAAATCCATGTAAAGCTTCATTGTTGTAAACTACTTAAAATTGATGCAACCCTGCTCATGAAATTTATGTATTATCTATAAATTAGTTTTACTTCATGAAATTTAAATATTTATGCTTTAGCAATTATTGACACATATACAAAGTCTCTATTACAATAGTTAAGTTTACATTCTCTTTTTTCAGGCTTCCCCTGATCAAATCATGCTAATGAATGATGTTTTTCACATTGATCGTGAAACTGGTGTTCTTAGTAACAATGAAGTTATGGGGAAATATGTAGGAGGTCACTTTGACATAATTGTTGAAGCTCGCAGTTCACCTGGTGTTCACAATGTAGCAATTGCAAATGTTAAGGTATGTCAAGCCCATATTTTTGTATCAAAATTTATGATCAGTTATTGAATATCAATTAAAGTGTATTTGAAAAAGCTACTTATTGACTTTTACTGCTACAAATGTCATAGATATTACTTTCAATTGCTTAAGTGCATTCAAATATATTTTATAGTAGAAAAATTTAGTTTTGTAAAAATTACTCAGTAAATAAAATCTGAAAAGATCTTAGCCAGCCGTAATTGTGTTAATTATTTTTTTATTATATTTTTTATACTTATTAATTCATAATTTCAAGATTTGGGTATTTTTCATAGTTCTCTTTCAATAAAAAATGGGAAGTAATATATGTGCAATAAAGGTTATTTAATAATACCTTAAATGTCATTAAATAATGCCTTAATACTATGTTGTTATATTATATGATATGATTATATACTATACAATTATAAATGCAGTTTACAACATTTTTTTTTAAATAAAATGTTGGTTTACAACATATCGAAAAAGATTATTGACACTTTTTTTAATAGGGTGCTACTTTTTACCAAGAGTGAATAGAAATAAGGGAAAAATAGGAATATAATTTATTAGGAATAAGAAATAATTAAAAATTTATTATTGCATGCTTGTTTTTTTTTTCTTTTGTTATCAGATTCAATGACTTAAAATAATAAAAAATATATCTTTTTAACCAAAAAAAATATTATTAAACCTACTTTTCACTTAATTTCAATAGATTTTAATTTTGTATTTATGGATATTTGCAAATTTTTAAAAAAGAATCATTTAAATAATCATCAATTTTAATTACTTTTATTAGATATTCTTTTTATTATATATTCCTTAATGTTTTTTTGAATTTTAGAATTTCTTTTTGTTCCATTTGATTGCATTTAAACTTACTAATTGCTGAAATGCAAATTTTTATGTAAATAAATTCCTATAAATATTTTTGAATTGTGCAGAAATTTGTATTTCATTTTATTTATTTCAATGTTTCTGTATGTTATTTAACAGTAAGTGTTATAATCTCTTAATTAGATATACATTTTGCAAGATCGTGATTTACTGAAGTTTGTATTTTATAAGAGGCCAAATGAAGTGAGAGAATTCATACCTAAATTTGAAAAGTAAGTTTGCATTGAATTTACTACAGTTATTCATATGAGTTTCTCTAAAATATTTATTTAAAAATAATAATAATAATAAAATTATATATTGTCCTATTTACAGTTGAACTCCAGATATACGTTACCTGAGTTGTACGTTTCCCTCAGTTATACGTTTCAACTCAGAGGTCCCGGCCGTTTGCCATTAAAAATTAACTGGGTTATACGTTTTGAGTCATACATTTCCCTCAGTTATATGTTACGTTTTTGTGTCTCCGGACAAAATTTTGTCTCATTTGTACATTTTGTAACCGAAAGCACTGACGACATGTCAGATGAGTCTGATTTGAAAGATCAAACTCAAACTTCGGAGCTGATCTGAGTGAGGGCTTTTGTTGTAGTAAAGTGGTTCGTCAGTAGTGAAAGCAGTAACGATAAGGCGACGGCATTGTGCATTATTAACAAAATTCCAAAGTTTACTGTTCAGTGTTGGCTCTGAAGAAAAGAAACAACAGAAGATTAGTGATTATTTCAACAAGATTCAGTAAACTACTGAAATGTCT
This sequence comes from Maratus michaelseni, assembly GCA_963931845.1. Taxonomy (NCBI): domain Eukaryota; kingdom Metazoa; phylum Arthropoda; class Arachnida; order Araneae; family Salticidae; genus Maratus; species Maratus michaelseni. The sequence continues at coordinate 189,203,922 of OZ007598.1, read as the reverse complement.
TTTGATAAATGGTTTACATGCCAAAGGGATTCCAATGATTTTTTTAAGTATTCTATGTGTATTAAAAATATTTTTAGTAAAGATTTTATGATAAAATAACTTCATGTGTACTTTTCTTATGTACCTTTTTTCTACTTTGTTCTATTTCAGAAAATTTAAATCATGAGGGCAGTAATACTTAGGAAACTTCCGTTTTCGATATTAAAGGTAACAAACTCCTTAGCGGAACAAAGTTTTTACGATATATTTAAAAAATGGTTCCGGTAGACCTTTGATTGAGTTGTACGTTTTGTTATCCGGTCCCGAGCAAAACGTATAACTGGAGTTCAACAGTATCTGTGTTAAAAACACTATATGCAATAGCGTTTTTTAATACATAATTCTTTCAAGATTGTGATCTACAGATTATAATAAATTAATTATAATAATAATTCATTCACTTTGTATTGGGGCGTCAGTATTTTTGTAGCTCTACATTAAGTTACTTCCAGCTTTGCAACTTTTTATAGAAATAATAAGTATAGTGGATGCCTTCGTCATTGACCAATCTAATGAATAATGTTACTTCTGGTATTCTACACTCATGTGAGCATCTGCGTTATTTAAATAATTTCTAATTTGCTCTAGATGATTGTTAACTGTTGGAAATATTTTATTTTTAGTGGTAAGTTTGACTTACCATTTGCTTAATATTATCTTCTGTATCTATTAGTCCGTCCACCCTACTCAGAGAATGTTCGCTAATTTTCAGCACTGTTGCTTGCTGGCTTGTTTACATTTTCGCCGGCACTTTTTGTAAATTTAGTTGTCTCACGGTTGCTTCAACATGAGATAAGCTGTTTTTCAAGGGTGTATAGATGGTGTTGGTGTTCCATGGATGCGTGACGTCTTACCCCATTGTGATGTATGCTGCACCGTGATTTGTCTAGATAAGTAACTGTTTGTTTCACGGCTTATATGCAAATATCTTAGTTCTAGATGATTCTACCTGTGTATATATACTTGTTACTTCTCAGTTTTCAGGGGAGAAATAAAATAAATATACGAGCTCTCCATATACTCCATTCTTATGTTATTAGAACGATGTTTTGTATCAGAATAACCCAACAGTTTGCTCAAGTTGAGCTCGTAGCTATAAGATATTTTTATTTAAGTTAAAGTCTTTCAATAAATGAAAAGTTAAGTTTTAAACTGTTATGTCATTTCTTTTACTTACTTTCTTTTCAGATTTTAAATTTCTAATATAGGGTAAAATCTTCATGTTGGTCAAGTTTTGGCAAACATTAAAAAACTTAAATAGTCGAATATAATTCAGACTATTATACAGTGAACTCCTGTTAGTGTGGACTTCCAAGGGAAGTAATATTTTGTCTGTGCTAACCAAAGTTACATTAAACTATGTAAGCATTTCAATGGCATGAAAAAAATCCCTTGCATTGAATAAATTGAATTCAGTTTTTGACAGAAATTAAATAGGTTACCAACTTTATACTAAAAGAAACAAACCTTTTCATTAATTTAGTAATTTTAGTTTAAAAAAAGTTAATGACAATTTGCAAATAAAAAAGAATAATCATATAATAAAATCACTAATTATCATTAAAATATAGATTTAAATGCTTAGGTGATAAAAGTAGAACACAACAAGGCTTATAAAAACCTTTTAATATAACGATCGACATATTTCGAACACACTAATCGCTTGCAAGTGTAGGAGGTTGTGGGTTCAATTCCCACTGGTTCCATTGCACACATACTTTGTGTGGAACCCGCAGGTTGTGTCTCTTGTGTTGTCATGTTTCCTTGTACTATCTCGTCAAGATGTATGTAATTGTAGAATTCATGTATATGTTTCTGTGAATAATAAATAAATGTATATGGATCATTCAAGACGACAGCCTTGTAGCTATAGGTCTCAAAGCCCACCTCCCTTCAAAGTTATCAAAGTTATTTCGAACACACAAGCGGTGCCATTATCAAGATCTACATTATAAACAAACTATTCTCGCAAAAATATTTGAAAATAAACTTAAAAAACATAAGTCACCAGATCATATTTTAAGCACCTGCTTTTATTACACATATGATCTCGTGACTTATGTTTTTCAAGTTTATTTTCAAATATTTTTGCGAGAATAGTTTGTTTATCATCTCTATAATAAAACCGTATGTCATGTGACTGTCCTCAACAGTTCCGGGATGCCGCTTCACTTTTTCATATGCCAGGCAGCCATTTTTATTCAAAATTATTTTTTCTAATAAAACTGCATAAAAGTTACATTTTTAGAAAGATCGTTCAAATTAAATTAATATTTGAGAGATGACTTACGTTCAATTATGTATACATTCTGCAATAACTTCAGTTTCAATTAGGTTCGCTGTTCAAATTCTCTATCCATGAAAGTAAACAACAACAAAAAAAAAAAAGATTCATTCGTTGTGAACGTTTAAAATATTAAACCATGAATTTTTGGACCGCTGCCTGGTGTAAAAAAAAATAATCAGCACCAGTGAGACAGTCAAAGTTTACCATAATTCTGTTCCATACAACTCAACTTCCTTCGGATCTTTTCTTGATGTAAGTTGAACTCCGTGGTTGAACTCATGTAATAATATTTAATGGATCAAATTTCGAAACAAATTGTCAGCTTTTATTTTTCGTGTGTATTAATTAGAAACGATATTTTAATTTTGAAATCAAATGTTTTGATTTATGATAATATTTCTTATTTATCTATTTTCTATTTTAAAGAAAAATGTGAACGTCATGTATTTTAAATTGGAACAGCTGTCACGGACGCACCAGGGTTGGCGGAATTTTTGTTTTGCGCCATTTTGCGAGAAAATCCCATTTTCAGGTACCTATTAGAGATTACTAAAACAGCATATACTTTTATTTTATTATGAAATAGTTTATTTTATATTAAAAACACACACGCAATGATTAATTTATTATAAAGTGGGTTAAGCGGTTTTTGTCAAGAAAGATGAAATACATAACAACAAAAAATATGCGAAATGCTACCACGATCGCAAAAGTTCTTGATTTGTCTATTAGATTTTTCCGGTTTGGCGAAGGATTAAGGAAAAAAATAAATTATGAATAAAAATAATTTGTTACAATGCTTAACATACATTTAAGGGCGACCAAACTGGTCGCCAGTGGCGGCTAGTGTAGATCTTGATAATGGTGTCGTTTGTGCATTCAAAACCTGTCGATCATTATATTAAAAGGTTTTTATAAGCCTTTTTGTGTTCTACTTTTATCACTTAATCATTTAAATCTATATTTTTAAAAAGAATAAATTACTCAAGACAAAGAAAAATTGCTGTACTTACATAATTTTACTTTAATTAAAGTACTCTCTCACTTTTCTTTGTGATAGTTAAACAAATTATCTTTTTACAACATGATTTTACAGTTTTGCAACACACTCAAAAATTTTGCCTGTTACATCACATTTTGATTGGTACTATGGGTGACCAGCTGTTAACAATTTTTGAACCTATTATTATGGTTGTTGTGGTGGAATGTTTTCTTTAACTTCACTTCCATTTAAAACTGCTTAACCTGTCAATAACCAAATTTGCACCAAAGTTGTTTTTGAAGAAATAATGTACAAAACTAGTTTCGATTCAGCCCAGTCCATTTTGTGAAAAATTGTCCGCATTATCTGATGAGCAGTATGCATTATGCGATGTCTTTAACATTAATTGCAAATAGAAAATAATGGAGATGATGAATGTCCTTTAGAGATACACCTCAGATACATCTTAAGCCAAGACGCATTAACAAAAATCCACTTTATAATGTTTACGACATGTTGAAAACCAGAAAACCTTAAAAAAATAATACAGTAGATTGGGTGATTGTGACCTTTATTTAATATTATAAGTTTAATTCATGGTTTGATTGTCTGGTCCTAAACAGACTGTTTAATAGGACTTCCAATGAAATTTAAATTGAGCTAATGTAATGAATCAGCTTTTATGCATGAATATTTTAATCAGCAAATCAGCATTATTTTAGAGTGTGTGTGTGGGGGGGGGGGGGGGGAGGAATTAAAGGACAAATATGCTATGCATTAATCAGAATACATTTAGAGATGACTTTGTTCATCAAAATTAAAATCTGAACAAAATAAAAATTTAAAAAAATAATAAAAGATGTTAATTTTTCTTTAATTTTAATATTTTTGCTTACTATAATGAACATATAGTAACTTAAAATATAATAAAATTTAAGTAACTTTTTTTTCTTCTTTGCTATAATTTATGACTAAAAATATTATCTTTTAGTAAATTTTATTTATTTATATTCTTTCTTTTTTTTTTCTTTTCAGGGATTTGAAGCAAGCTATTGCTCAACCTGTCTCACTAAACATTTATGATACAAATTTCTATTCGAGGAGTGATGGAAGTTTGGATTTTGAAAGGTAGGTCAAATCAGTTTGTTTTTTAAGAACTGTGTGTTTATTTATTTATTTGTAATTTTACTTTTTTTCTATTTTAGCACTAGCTCATGCTTTCAACTTTTGGAAAATGATGTTATAATAGAGCCAAAGAAAGTAATGAAGATACTCAACCAAGCCAAATCACCTAGTATAAGAGATTTATATGCAAATTATAGTGTTGTTGCCATAGAGGTAATAAGAATTATTTATTGAGATTAGTAAATTAGCCTATATGAAAAATTATCTACCTTGCTTCATAAAATAAAAGCAAAAATTGAAATATATTTGAATTTTTTTTCAACATTTTTCCTTTTTTGAAAATATTTGCTGTAATCGCAAATTACATTATTAATAGTTTTACATTTAATTAAGATAAAAATTCTGTAAAGTTATATTATCAGAAAAGGGAAATTTCAATAATTTTCATTCATGTCTTTAAAAATGGCAGTTTTTTAAATATATATTTTTTTGTTAAAATTTTTATCTTATTGAATGAGCTTTTTGTGCCAAATATATGAATGAATAACCAATAAAAATCAAATATATATTGAGGCCCATTTATTTATTATATTTAGAGATTAAGATAAAAAATATATATATATAAATAAACTTTATAATTTAGCATTTTTATAATTATTTATTAATAAAAGCATATTTTTTATTAAAACTTTCAAAAATATTTCATTATTGCAATTTCATAGCCTGTTAGCATATTTTAGTGAGCATAGTTTGGAGCATAATTAACTCCATTGTTCTAACTCGTATACAGTTGTAAATCACATTGTTTTTCTCAAAAGTATAATCAAAATTTAATTGAATTGGTACTTTTCCATTAGTCAGGTGCAAATCTTGTAGCAAATTTTTTTCTTGCCATTAGCAGCTTTTATTTTTATGTGTGTAAATTAGAATCAATTCTTTCATGTTGAAATAAAATGTTTATGATACTATTTCTTATTAAAACTTTGTGTATATATATATATATGTGTGTGTGTGTGTGTGTGTGCATTTAAAATTAAATAAGTGAAAGATATCAATTTTAAATGAAAAGATTGAACAACTTATATTTTTAATTAAATGAGTACAATGCAAATGAAAGAATATATGGTGATTTATCATCTGCGCCCTGCTAATAGAAAAATACCGTAAAACAAGATTGTGTTCCTGTATTTTGAATACCATTATTTCCCTGTAATAATCATTGCCTTATTTGATGTAAGAATTGTTACAAACAAGACACTTCTTCTAGATTAGATATTAAGTTTATGTTTCCAAGTTAAATATATAACACTAAGGAGAAAGTGGCAGGGTTACCACAACTGGCAAATTATCGTCCAAGCTTAGCAGGAACATCTTCTTTTGGTTTAATAATATATATATACATCATTTTATTAAAAACTGTATGTGTTACTCAAAATTTCAACAAAACAGTAATTTAAAAATGAGTCGGATCAAGAAACTTGCTATAATAAATTAATTATTGTATAGTCATTGTTAGTATGTTGTAAGTATATGACTAATAATATCATGCAAACAGTTCTCAATTATTAAATTTTAATCCTTGTTTATTATTCAGAACTGCGCCTCAAGTAGAGATGCATACAGAATGGTATGGAGCGAGATATTGACCCTAATCATTGCAGCTCTCATTGCTGTAGCAGCTTTCATTTCTTGCATCCTCATCTGTATATTTTATGCAAGGTGAGTTTAACATTGCTTAGAATTTAAAAAATATAATAATGACTTAGAAAATAAAACCCATCTATTTCAATGCATAATAAAATATTTTGCTTTATTTATTTATTTTTCAGTTATAAGAAGAAATTAAAAAGGACATCATATTGTATGTATTATTAAATATATTTTTCTTTAAATATTAATGTATAATTGCGAAAAAAAATTGATAGATTATTACATTTTAAGAAAAGCTTAAAAATGCAAACTTTTATTCCAGCTGCTATAACATTGATTTTTTGCACTTTCCTGTTATTTAACACATTTCTTGCTATGAGGGTAGTTGTTATCTTTATTTTTGTAGTTAAATTAGTGTTGTTTCATATTGAGTTGACAAATATAACTCTATATTTGATTACTTTTAAAATGCATCAGAATTATTTTTATTCTTTTAATTTTATTACACTGTAGAATTTGAATTTAAAAAAAATCTTGATGTTGTAAAAACACAGCAGTAGGAAAATGTGTATTAATTCGTAACTATGGAATATTCTAAAAAAAAAAATGTATTTCCTGAGTAGTAAAATTAAAAAAATTATTCATTACTGTTATGTGTCCAGTTTGCTGCATAAATATAAAATGATAATGTTCCCCAATATTAAAGGAAAGCATTTTACATTTCTATATTTATTTAATTTTACTAATAACATGTGTTATGTAACTGATAATAGTAAAATCAAATGCAGCTAAATGTTTATTTTACCATTTAAGCATTATTTTTTATTTCTAAAATTTTCTGTTATGGATTCCATCGTCCCTCATTTAAATGTTTGTGTGTTATGATGTATAATTCTTTGTTATTGAAATATATACCATAAGTTGAATATATGCAAAGCATCTGGAAAGTATGTATAGTGATTTGGCCAAATACTGAATATTCAGATAAATTTTAGGTCCAATACCAACATTCTTTTTAAAGCACATATTATTAAAACAAACCTTACTTTTACTAAATATGTTTTATTTTGAATTGATTATAGAAATATATCCAGAGAAAAACTGAATTATCTCAGAGCTTCTGGCTTAGAGATTTTCATTTAAAATGCATTTTAAAACAGGTCATTTTAGTGTTCAACTTGGTGATATCAAGTCAGTAATGGGTGTAGCTTCATTGCTGTTTATGAATACTAAATTTGAAATATCTAGCTATTTATTATTTATTGCTTTAAGTGACTTTTTATTGATTTTTTTTTGCTTCAAAATGAATAGGTTGTAGAAAACTGGAACTCTTAAAAGATCTGCAACTAGCATAAAAACATTATCAAGGCTGTTAGTTAGTCAACTCCCTGATTCCTCTCGCTAATGTTAAACCCATTAGTTCTCAAAATATTGCTAAAATATAGTTCTTAATTTTATGTGAAATGTTAAAATCTTACTCACATCACATCAGCTTTTAACACATAAAATATTAAATTAAGCATATATTTTAGAAATATTTGGAACACTAAGAAAAAAAAAAGAGACATCCTTTAAAAAAAGTACACAGAAAAAAGAAGTTAAAAATATGAATTTTCTGAGGAGATATTTTAAATATACGAATGCATTCCATGCACATAGGTTTAGCATTAGCAAGGTGAATTGAGGAGTTGACTGACTAACAACCTTAATAACAAAAAACAAATATATTTGCATGGGAGTATGAGTGGGAACAGCTATGTAAGAGAAAGGAACTCATGTCGTAAGTGAAAGGTATAAGCAAGGAGTAAGGGGGAGAAAAAGTTGAGAAGTGATAGTATAATAGATCTGCATCATCAACTTAACTTGTCCAATGAAATACGATATTTGAACTAAACGAACAATCACATAGCAATGGAGGGATTTGTCAACGTTAAAGCTCAAGAAAAATTATTGAATTTTTAAATGTTTAAGACTGTAATCACTTTCGATTTAAAAGATTTTATTTTGTTACTACTTCTATGCGTGTCAATATTAAGTTACAAAACATTATCTTTTTCGTTTCGTAAATATTGCAAATTTGACAATTTCAGAATTATGTAATTCATGTAGTATGTTTTAATTGTAGTCAATTGAATTTATACATTATAGTTATTTCTCATAAATGATAAATGATTTTTTTCTGTTGCAGTTCACAGTGTATATATGGCTGAAAATGGGTAGGTTATTTCTGCATTTTAATTATAATTTTACCTGTTAACCCTTATTCCTTTTATCCCTAGATCTTTTTATCTTTTAAATATAATTTGTCTAAATTCATTTTCCTTCATTGATATAGGGGTCATCCCTCAGTACTTAGTCCAGCAGAGTAAGTATTTGCTTTTTTAATCAACTGATCATTAATATAAATTTACTTGCAAACTATTTTCTATCATAATTAATTTCTAATATTAAATACTTGTTTGAAAGTCAGATATTATTTATTATCACAAGAATAAATAGTAGGGTATTGATTCAGTTGTCATTTGTTATCAAGTAATGAGTAAACAATAACAGAAAATGGGTAACATTTGAATATATATATATATATACATTAATTATTTTCTTCTTTCTTTTTTGGAGGGAGCTATTTTTTTTATTATTATTATTATTTAAAAGATTGTCTTTAGAAAAAAATACTTGAGTGCAATTAAACACCTTTGAATAGAACTCAGGAATATAAAATTTGTATGCTGTTCATAGGTAAAAACTTACAAATATATAGGTGTTGGGGACTTAAAAGGTGTTCTCTAAATAAAGATGTCTGGTTATTCATGAGTGTCCAGTTTTGCTGCATTATCTTACACTAGTAGATTATATTAATAATCTTTCAGAAAATGTTTGACTTTTTTTTTTTTTTTTTTTGCTGTTTTAGAGAAGTATCATTTAATATTTTGGTTCATGATGTATTTCTTACTGAAAGATGAATTAAAATTGCAAATAACATTTTTAAAAAAAACATTGCATTTCAAGATTTATTATGACCTGCTATTATATTGTTTATATAAATCTTGTGTAAACGTAAAGGCCTTATCTTTAACTATAAACAAAATACAGTAGAAGATCTTTATATTGCATTCCTTGGGACCAGAAATTGTGCAGATTATAGTTTTTTACATAATATAGATCATTTCACATATTGTTAAATTACCTTATAAACATGATCCAAATATGCCTGGAGACAAAATTATTGTACTACTTACTTCCAAAATTTTTTAATTTAACAATAACGATATTTTTATTTAAAAAGTCTGAATTAAAGAGATAAAGATTAAATAATGTCTGAAACGTAGTCCTCTAGAGCAGCAGTTCCCAACCTAGGGTACGCGTACCCCTGGGGGTACATGGTGGGACAGGTGGGGGTATGTGAAAATTACATTGGTAATGGTGGATAACGCAAAAAAATGTAATAAAAAGAGATAAACAAAACTCTAAATATTTCGTTTACAAAGAAAATTACATTGTTAATGGTGGATAAAGCAAAAAAATGTAATAAAAAGAGATAAACAAAACTCTAAATATTTCGTTTACAAAGAGAGACTTTTGTAAAAGTAAAATAGGCTATTCGCATAGAATGAAGGAAAATACCTAAACTTGGAAATTGGTTGATCATTTGTTGCCATTATCTCTGCCTACTCCTAGTAACATCTTGCGATTTCGTATGTGTCCCTCCTTTTCTATTGTCGTTCTTTTCTTTCTAATAATTCTAGAAAGATATAGAAAAAACATGAATCGTTTCTTCTGGTTTCGAGGATTTTATTTAAAACCCATTTGAAAGCAGGTCATAATTTTAGTGTTCGACTGGTCAGCATTAGCATAAACTCATTAACGTGTATTAATGGTTTCATCGCTTCTTTGTGAGGTCATAATTTAAGATCTTTAGTGTTTTGAGTGACTTTATGTTGATATCAGGGGTGATTCTGGTCCGAATTTTCCGAAAATTTAAGGAAATGATTTCCGAAAATTAAAAAATATATTGGTCATAAATCCGAAAATTTGGACATAAAATGTATTGGTATTTCAGCAAATGATCGCCGAAAAAAATCAATCTCGTCATTTGTTCGAAGAAAAGTGGTCAATTTTGTCAAAGGATCGCGGGAAAAACGTGACTTTCATCAGAGAATCGCGAAAAAACGGCAAATTTCGTCAAAAACATTCCGAAAAACAGCAAATTTTGTCAAAAGATCGCGGAAAAACGGCAAATTTCGTCAAAAGATCGCGAAAAAACGGCAAATTTCGTCATACACATTGTGAAAAACGGCAAATTTCGTCAAAAGATCGCAAAAAAACGCAAATTTCATCAAAGGGGCGCAAAAAAAAGTGGCGGGAAGTGGACATCCCCCCCCCCTCTCTCTGTTAACTTTTCAGAAAATTTGCTGTGAATTTTAGAAATTTTTTTTTTACTCAGAATCACCCCTGGTTGATATTGTGTTGTGGTTCAAAACGAATAAGTGGTTGAAACTTGGAATTCTTAAGAGAACTACATCTAACATTAGTAACTAGCATAAGAACATTACTAATGAACGTAAACAAAATATTTGGAACGAGTTTATGTGAGAAGGGATACGCATAAATGGAAAGTCTAAGCAAGGGGTACGTGAGAGAAAAAAGGTTGGGAACCACTGCTCTAGAGGGTAACAATATTTCTACATTGTGCATTGCAGGAACGTCTTAACTGAAAAATTCATTGTTTACATCTGAGAAGTTGTGCATTAAATAGAGAATTGTATTATATAGAATTGTGTTATAAAGATTTTTTACTGTAATTAAAAATCACTGCATTAAAATCTGTTATATCAAAGATAGACACAAGATATAAATTAGCTGTAAGCAAATTCCCAGAATTACTATGGAACAGTTGCTTGGAAACTGCTAATTCTTAAATCTGGATTATTAGCTTTTTGCACACTGCTGCCTAATTATCCCATGTGATGTGTCTTTTACCATTAGATTATTATTTGTTTTTATTGAAAATAAAAATAGTATAAAAATGAATAAAATATTTCAAAATTACTGTTTCAAAAATATGTGTGCTATAAATCAGTTTTTTTTTTTTTTTTTTTTTTTTTTGGGGGGGGGGGGGGGGGGTAGAGAATTTGCTAATATTATAATATGATTTTTTTTTACTATTATATTACATTGCTTTCTGATACGAATATTTTAAAATATGCTACCTTATGCAATGAAATCTAGTCTGTCCCACAAGCCAGAAAATTTCATTGTTTAACTTATCTGTTACCTCTATTTTGAGTAACCAGAGTATAAAAAAATATAGATATCTAATCAATCTATTTAACAACCTGTGATTATTCGACTGAGGAAATCAGTAAAAACTAGAAATGGTGTTAAGACACTAGTTGGCTAAAAGCTGCAATAATAAAAAATTTCTAGAGAGCAGTACAAACAAATAGTGCATGGATTTAATTATTAATTGAATGAAGTTGAGTTTGGATATGAATTAAGTTAGTGAATTCAAGAACATGAGATTATTGGGCTGCAGAATAGCAAGAGTTTTTTTCTGCTTTAATAAGCCATACTTGGATGTTTAAGTATTTTATTATTATTGAAAAGCCAAATTATTTTGTATGAAATAGTAATAAAAAAAAGGTACAGTCACTTTTTTAAAAAAAATGTGGTTTTTACAGCTTATTTTTATTATTAGTTTTAGAGTTATAGTAAAATTCTACTTTTCGACAGTTTAAGGGGATTCTCCCATTATTGTTTGCAGTACAGAAAGGAAAATCTTAAAGATAATACAGAAAAAAATTACAGAATTTTCTTTTATATACTGTTAGTTTATTTTATATTTAGAATTTCTGTAATTTTTTTCTTGTGACTAATTTGAATGTTCCCGGTACTTTTCTCCATAAGATTAACCTGTTTTATTTTCTTAATTTATGGATAAACCCCTAACATATTTTCTTTTATAACTCTATGAAGATTTTTAAAAAAGTACATAAACTACAAACATTTCCAGGCTGCTTTGATCCAAGAAACTCAAATAAAGTGGCTAAAGTGCATGTTCCCATTTAAAAAATGAAAGTTGGTGCACATTTTAATATGCAAACAGACGAAGAATAATTTATGCATAGCATTATATAGTAGACATTATTATTTCCAGTCTATCAATACTTAATCTTTTTTTTTTTTTTCGTTAATGATTATTTGCAGCAGAATTAAAGGGTGACCATTTTTTTTTATTTTTTTCCCCAGGGACTGTACTTGGATTTAATTTAAGTATGCATTTTCTGTAATTCCTATATATGTTCAGATTTATGTAAAAGATATCGATTTTAAATTTATATTAATGAACTATTAGGGAGGATAAAATGAAAATAGAAAAGAAGTTACAGAATGAAATAACATGGTTTATTTCAAACACAATCTCCAAATCTACACAAGCAGTTATCCCACTGTTTCACTAAATTATGAATACCTTGCTTATAGAAGTCCTTTGGCTGAAATCGGAACCAGTTTCGAACATTGTCCATGATTTCGCTGTCCAAGTAGAAATAGTGACCCTCCAATGTCTCTTTCAGCAGACCAAAGATTGGATAGTCACATGCCAAAAGATCTGGGCTATATGGTGGGTGTTCCAAGACTGTCCACTGAAACTTCACCAGTTTCCCTTGCAAAAGTGCTTGTGTTCATCCTACACACGAGTCAATGACAGTGCATGTTCTCCGTACACTGCCTTCATTTGCCGATGCGCTTCACGAAATCCTACTTTTCCTATCACTAAATAACGAATAACACTCGGTTGCTCTTTTTTACTTGCAAACATTCTGCAGACGCAGATGAATAAAAACAACTGATTGCCTGACGGACGAAACTATTGGTTGATCGCCAGAGCATATCACGTGCTTCTGCGTGACTACTTGGTGCAAGTTCATTTCCTCAGTAGGAGTTGGCTTCCTTACATACCCACTCTACCCTGTACATGAAGTTCATCACACTCATACAAAAATAAACCAAATTATAACCACTGTTCTGTTTTCATTTGATCCACCCTTATATCATAATTTTAACCATGCTCTTTATTAATCTTTTTGTGCTCTCTATTTTCAGTTTTACTGTAAAATAGCTCAATTTTAGTTTTTCCCTTTAGCCAACAGAGGATTTATGAATGGCAGGAGATGAATGCACCATTAGCTGATGCAGCATCATTTAGGAGTTATCCTACATTAAGATGATTGGTAGCGTGAAAGAAAGTAGTAGATTTAACGGGTAGAAAGAACTAAGAGAAGACTGAACTGTGTCACAAACAAATATAACTTTCTAGCCACTTGTTACATATTGTAAATACGTTCATCTTTATGTTCTAATTTATAAATTGTTAAAATATGTTTTAAATAATGTTTTGTTTTCATTTATGTATTCATTTTAAAATAAAACAAAATGCCAAGTAGTTTTCATTGTTATTTCATTAAATGACATGGCCTTTAATTTGTGCAATATACATAAGATTGAATGTAATTTTAAATTAATTTAGAACAAAAAATAAGTAAATCAGCAAATAAATAAATTAATAGTTGCTCAAAGAAATTAGATATAGTTATTCAAAGTCTGTTGCATTACATGCTTACAGATAAGCTTTCTAACAGTTTTTCTGGCTTAAACTTTACTTTTCCCAAAAAAGCTTATAAATTGTGACAAAATATTTCTATCAGAATGAGGATTGGCAGATTGCTCATACATACAACTTATTCTTTTAGATTGGTCACTTCCAAAAGTCGTTATTTTGGAGTAATTTATTTTATAGTGGATAAATATGTAATTTTTAGAGCAATTCTGTAAATGTTCATATTGAACAAATATATTAAATCAAATATATATATATATATATATTAGTAACTAATTTATGCAATTATTTTGGTACTTAAGTGGAAACTTAAAGTCAGTTATTAAAACTATCTATCAAAAAAATAAATTAATTCAACAGCTGAAAGTTATATATGGCAATAATGATTATTCAAAATTTAATATTACATTTTCTGCCTCCTTTTTAGTTTACTTTAAGAATATTTTAAATTTCTGTAGCATATAGACTTTTTTTTTTCAGAGAAATTATAGTTTTAAATTAGCTAATTTATAACTGATATTAAAGACAAAAAAAAAAATTGTTACCAATTTAAACCATATCATACAACTGTAGAAACAATTTAAAATATTATGTAAGATTGTAATGCAAAAAAATAACAGATATACTATACTGAACTAAGAAAGATAATATCTTGGTTATTCACTCAACTACTAAAGAGACTCATATGTAAATTGACAAAAACGATGTTAATTATCTGGATTATTGAGCAAAGAGGGAAAAAGTCCCATTTAAGCATCAGGGTAAAAAGTTATAAATTGATTTGTAAAAATAACAAAATGAAGACCTTTTTATATAAAAAAAAATAATAATAATACAGCTGTTGAGAGAGCAAAAATTACTGGAAGTATATTTGAATAAAGAACAAAACTTTAAACACAAACAAAATAAAAAACATGATTATAGTTTCAAAAGCATTTATTTTACAGTTCATTTCATAAAATAAAGCAGTATATGCATACATCTTTAAGATAAAAGCATGTCTGTAAGAAAATTTTAATTTAATTTCATATAAACAAAGATGTACTCTGCATTGAACAGTGGTCGATGCAGGTTTTTTTTCTTGGGGCCCATTTTGTGAAAAGTAAAGGTTATTTTTGTGAAATTTATTATATTTTTGTGAAAAATAACATTTTGCAACAAAAGTTGAAATCTAGTTAATCAAATTCAAACAAGGCATTTATAAACAAAACTTTTTTAAATCCTTTTGCTGAAGTTTTCCGCTCTGGTGAACTTGTTTGTTTACAAATTACACATTTCAAAACATCACAAAATAATAAATAAATAATAAATAGTAAGTTTTTATGGAATAGATTTTTGTGAAGGGGACCATTTTATTAAATAGATTTTTGTGAAGGGACCCTAAATAGGCTCCAAATTTTTCCTGGATCGACCCCTGTTGAAGCAACTTTATTTAGCACTTTCAGGGGGGGGGGGGGGGTGGTTGCTATGCTATCAAAAATAGATGTATTAGTAATAGGGTCAATCCATATGAAGTGGCCCAGAAAAAAGAATGGTTGCTTGACTATTTTATTTAAAAAACATCATAATTTGCATGCTACTTACCTCATATATTGAAAGTATATTTGCATTTGTTAAGGCATGGCAGCCTTTTAACACAAAACAGTTACAACAGACATAAAAATAATACAGAGGTTTTACAGATCATGCGCTATGGTAGTCACCAGTCAATTATTTAGAGAGAATACACTTGCAATGAAGGGTAATAACAAGAAATTAAGCAGATATAAAAACATGATCTAACATATCTTATGTTATATGAAAGTGAAAAGTTTACAAAAAATTTTCATGTCTTTATAAGTAACAAAAAAATAAAAAAGCCTCTGGCATTTTTAAAATTATTTTGGTACTTCTCTATTATCTTGTTGACCACTTTTCATAACAAAAAACTATCGCCAAACTGTAAGATTAAATGCCAAAAATGCAGTCCGATTTACTTGATGTCAGAAGCAGTATACGTGTTTGTTATGTCATCAAGTGGTTTTTAATTCAACATTTGTGTGTATTTTTAATTATGTTTTACTGATTTATTAGTTATTTCATTAATTAAAATAACAATTGTGTGCTTAAATTCTTATATTTTATTTATTTTGATATTCCAATGGTAACATTCTCCTGTTTAGTTGGCGATAGTTTTTTGTGATGAAAAGTGGTCGACGGGATAATAGAGAAGTACCAATTGATCATGCACTATGGTAGACGCCAGTCAATTATTTAGAGAGAAGAATACACTTGTAATGAAGGGTAATAACAAGAAATTAAGCAGATATATAAAACATGATCTAACATGTATTATGTTATATGAAAGTGAAAAGTTTACAAAAAATTTTCATGTCTATCAGTAACAAAAAAAATAAAAAAGCCTCTGGCATTTTCTAAAAATATTTTAAGTAATTGAGTTTCTTGACAAATACACTGGAATCTGTACAGATATGAAGGTGTACTAAATATAAATAGTGCTGACAAAAATTGTGGTTAGGTTTGGATTACATTTTAGATAATACTTTTCACATTAAAAATATTTGAATTATCTTTTTTTCTTTCAATTCAGCATTAACTTTTATATCAACTGATAAACATTTATTACAAAAAAATTTCCTTTTTTTATATAATCATGATGGTTTAAAAAACAAATTTTTCAAAATGTACCCACGATTTTAGCCACCATTTACGAAATAATAATATTAAAAGAATATAGTTTTTTGTACGTTTTAAAAGGCATTAGTATGTTAAAGCATTTTCTACAAATAGAAGTTTTAAAATTGGAATCAAACCTTGTAACTAAGACATCAAGATGAAACAAACTTTTCTATCTCTACAAAGAATTAAATGTATTTAGTGGAAATTACAAATTTTAGAAAGATTGAAAATATTACTGGTTAACACGCAACTGCGAAGGTGTCTATGATATCACACTGTGTTGACTAAGCCTACTGAAATTTTTTAATGAAGTAGACACCATGTTTTAAAAAGGTATTTTGTATAAAATTTCTTCAAAAACTGATTTTAAAAAATTAATATAACATGTAATAAAATATAAAACTAAGAACAACACACTAAAATCACATAATGAAATCAATTAATACAGTAGACGTTTTGAGATCTATACAAGCCTCTCATCTGTTTGGGAAGGAATATATGCGTATATTCGTCTGAACATACTGATGAGGGTCTTGTATAGAGCTTGAAATGTCTACTGTATTAATCTATTTCATTATGTGATTTTAGTGTGTTGTTCTTAGTTGTCTGGTTATAAATGTCTTGTTAATTTTTAAATTTTGATTCAGATATAATATGTTTAATTATTGAAATTGGAATTTTTCGTTCAGTTCTCTCATAAATTGAATTTTCATAGTACACATATCTACAATTTCATACTAATTTTTAAATAAGTAAGCTTTATTAGGTCCATAAATAAATGCAGTCTCTGGAACCACATGTCCCCTTTTATGGTTTAAAATTATCAACAAATTGTAGCTTAAAATCAAGAATTTTGTGTTAGAAAATCAAGAAATTTGTATTGGAAAAACAAATTTGTGTTAAAAAATCAAGAATTTTCTTAGACAGTGGATGTTGGCAAAATATGAAAATCTTTAATTTTATTGTTTATTCATGTAGTTAAATGCTAGATTTTCATTAAAAATTAATGTATTATATACAAAGTATTTAATGACCTAACATTTTCTTAACTTTAAATGAAGTTTTGAAAAATAAATTCAATGATGCTGTTAACTTGTTTTGTTATTGTAATCTTATTGATGGGGTAAATGGAATTTTACAAAAATGTTTTAATAAAAAATTAAAAATTAAATCAATTTATATGTCATCAGAATCATAGCCTAAAGATGAATTAATTAGATTTCTTAAAATTTCAGTGACATTTTTGAGAAATAAAGACTAGTAGATCTAGCTTTGATTTTGTGATTTGTGTGTTACTAGTAATAAGCATCAGTTTCAATCACAATTACACTAATCTCAAAATATGTCTACTCATAAGTATAGTCAGGACTTCATTTCTTAATTTTATGTAAACTTTTACAGAGGAAACAGAATTCAGAATGGCAAAGGCATCACTTTATCTAAACCCATGTACCTACTAGAGATGAGTTCAGGCTCTTTTTTCAGAGCCTGGTCAATTTGAAATTCGAGCCCGAAACATTTTGTGTCATCAGAGCCGGAACCTGATACCAAAAAAATATGCAGTAGAAAATTGTTAATAATATTTTTTAATTAATTTGCTCTTTTTAAAATCTCTTCTTACATAGAAATAAGTTTTAATCCTAAATAATCCCTCATGATGTTTCATGATTTTCATGTTCTTGTAAATCTGTTTAAAAAATGTTATTTTGTTATTTATATTCAACCACTGGCAGAAATCTGCAAAAGTCACAACTCTTATTCTTTTAAAATATCGTTCTACAACTATGGCAGAAAAACATGAGTTTTATTTTCCAATAATTCTTGGAAAGGCAAATTGAATATGAGGATAGACAAAAGATATCCCACAGCTTCTTTATGTTACTAACATTAACCATGCAAAAGCTTCAGAATAAAATACAGTATTTCTCCTTATACTTATATCCCATCAATAACAATTAAATTCCCTTTAAAACAGATTTTTAGGGGATTGTAAAACATTAAGAAACTTTGACTACATTCCTTTTTATTGAGTAGCAAGTTTTGTTTTTCTTCTCTTAATTTTGGAATAAAATTTTCATTTTGAGCCTGAAGTCTGGTTAAAAATCAAGCCTGTTGTGGGCTTAGGCTGTGCCCATCTCATATCTAGTATTTACACCTGAAAGAATGCCTTCTACAGGGCCCAACTAACCCTACATGGGACCTGGGAGAAAGATCCAGTTAGGGGCCCTTATAACATGTCTTTAACCTCAATTTATACTCACTTTTTAAAAAATTCCTAATTTTTAGCTTTGAAAACCCCTTTTAATGTTGGTGGCGCTGTGTAGCTGCCTTCCTTTCATGTATAAATTAAATATTATGATAAATCGCCAAATATGGTTTCAACTGCAATATTTCGCATTGAATAATTTTTTAAGCATTATGAACATTCCCTTCCATGTATAAATTAAATATTTTCATTTTGTAACATTATTTTTCATCAAAACTGTAATCACTCTCTGCCCTTCTAAAATAATATTAATAATAAAATGAACAATGAAATTCATTAATTTGAAAGATATTAATCTTAAAATATTTGAAAATTGAATGTAATCAAGTATTCTAAGTATATATAAGAATCACAAATGCCTCAATATTCAAAAATCCAATTTACTTTTTAGGTTAAAACCCCACAAAACATCTAAAATTCGAACTATTAGTCAATTTGTTATACTGCTATTTACAATAATGTAAGAATCATTATGTAATATAAGACAAAATGAAAACAAACATTTATTCAACTTTCATTTTTAAATTATTTTTGATTAGCCTTGACCCAGTTATATCAAAATAAGAATCTGATTCTACTTCAAGATAACTTCCTTTCCATTTCTTTTGCAGATACATAGAAAACAACTGTTGAGATTAATAAGATAATGCAACATTCAGAAATTATTCTTCTTCATAGAATTTCTCCCATATAAATCCAGCTACTTAAAGATCAAATACACCTTTCATTTGCCACTAATTTTGTACTGAATCTTATTTGACAACCAGTACATTTATCTTTAAAATTATATATATATATATACTGCTCAAAACAATTTGGGGAGCACATGATTTTAACAAAATTACACAAAATATTTACACCAGTAAGTAAAGTAAAATAAAACATCCATAATCTAAAGCGTAGCAGAAAAACAGAAAAAGAAAATTTCATATGCAAATCAAAGTTCATGACATCAAAAACCAGAAAAAGGAGATAAGTACAGAAATCGAGATTTCGCAGAAATGACTGTTTCACAGTCTCATTTGCAAAATTCAATTGTTCAGCTTTAGTTTTGAGAAAAGGTGATTTGAAAATGTCACAACAACGTGATTTACCAGAATCCATAGCTTGGCGTATTAGAGAGAGACTTGAATCCGGGCAAACATAATGAAGTGTAGTGGATGCTGTTGGAGTTGCAAGATATGTCCTTGCAAGGCTGTGGAATCGATTCCAAGAAACAGGAAATGTTACATGTCGACCAGGGCAAGGTGGGTCACATGCACCACAGCAACTAATCACCGATATATCCTGTTAACAGCTCATCAAGACAGAAAAGGGGATGCTACTCAGCTGCAAAGACAGCAGCTCTTGGCAACACGGCGAAGGTTATCCAGCCAAATAGTGCGAAATATGCTTCATCAGAGTGGTTTCTATGCACGTAGGCCAATGGTCTGTATTCCGTTGACCTCAAGCCACAGTGCAGAATGAAGAAGGTTGGCTCCTGAACATCAAGATTGAAGGCAACAGATTGGAGTCAAATGCTGTTTACAGACGAATCCCTATTCAGTCTGCAGTGCGACACTCGTTGTGTTTTGGTATGGAGGAAAAGGGACACTTGAAATAACCCCACATTCGTTCGTAAAAGATCACATTACAGACAAGGTGGCAGGGTGTAAAAAAAAATGATTTTTTTTTTTTTTAATCGGATTTTTTTTATTTAAATTGGATTTTTCTTTTAAAACAAAGTAAATCAATGTTTTTAATAAATTTAACTGTTCTATATAGAGAGAGCTGGTAAATACCTATTTTTGGTAGCATAAATTTGTAAATAAAGTATTTCTTTGTTAGGCATGCAATAAACTTAAATATTTTGTCCAAGCTTCTGAAACATAGCTGAATTGGCAGACCATATAATGATGTACTTTACAAATTTTAAAACAGATTTTAGAAATGAAACTACAGAAAGTTAATCACACACAATAGACAATAACAACAATATTATTTATTTATTAAGAGATTAGAATAGAAAAGACAGTTTGGCAGCTTTTTCCACTCCTGATTGGTTTTGCAATTTGCTATGTACAAATCCTAAGGTTGAAAACATTCTTTTAACTCCTGCAGATGTAGCCTTTGCAGTCATAATTTACTCAATTATTAATAGTTCCTTGGATGGAACACAGTATTTTACAATTGTCAAAGACTTCCACCAATGTAAAGTGTTAACTTCTTTCACTACCTTTTCTTCAAATAAGGGCCCATTAAAAGGCTCTACACGAGCAATAAATTTTAAAAGAATAGCCATCAAAGACGTATCTTTGTAATTTTCCTTCACAAATTCGATTGCTTTGTTTTTTTCTACTGCAGATAAGTTTTCTGCCTGAAATGTTTGATACAACAGATATGCTAAGAAATGTGCTGGTGTCAAAGCTTGATTGTATCTGTATTTGAAAGATGTATTCACAGCAGATTTCTTGCAATCACTCAGCACTTTGTTTTCCTTTAGATCTTGTACGAGTTTTTTTGAGGGTTTCGGTGGTTTTCGAGTTTTTTACCTACTTCAATTTTCTCATTAAAATAAAACCAATTATATCCCTTTTCCTTCCAACACACATTTTTTTAGAGTTTTAACTAAGAACTTAAATAATATGTAAGTAATAACAGCAAAACTCTAAGTAAAGTAAATAATAGTATCAAAAATCTTCTACAGCAAAAGTGTAACAATGTTCAAGAAATTACCATGTGCTACAGTAAGAAAGAAATTGTGATTGCAGTAGAAATTGAAAATGTCCACTCTTTGTACAATAGTAAAATGGAAAACAGGTTTCCAGATAAAGAATCTAAACCTCTTATCACCTAAAGGGTGCAAGTGCAGAATTAAGGAACACCCTAAAAGAGACTTTAAATAGATAAGAATCTTCAAGTGAAGAAAGACTAGGGACAAAAATAGAGGAGGAGTATAGTACTTTTTAAGAAAAGACAGCATTAGTGAGATTTAAATTTTCATGAGGATTTCTAGAGATTAAGTAAAAAAATGAATTAAATCAATGATTTTTTAAAAAAAATCAATTGATTTAAATCATTTGATTTTAATCGTTGACACCTTGCAAGGTGGGTTGATGGTATGGGCTGGAATCAGCATAGGTGGACGTACGGACCTGCATATCATTTGGAATGGCACTTTGAAAGGTATGCAGACGAGATATTGAGACCTCATGTCATACCTTACGCTTCCCCCAAGGTGATTCCTTTGTTCTCATGCATGATAATGCCAGACCGGATAGAGCTCGTCTGGTGGAGAATATGGTTGAAGCTGAAACAATTCAGCGTATGAAATGGCCAACATGCTTTCCTGACCTGAATCCGATCGATCATGTTTGGGGCACACTCGGACTAGCATTGCAGTGCGACAAAGGCTTTTTTTATTGTCTGCGACTTGGAAATTGCAATTCTTGAAGAGTGGAACAGTATTCCTCAAAGACTTACCGATAACCTCATCGCATCCATGGAAATCAGGTGTGCAGCAGTTTTAGCTTGCATCATTACAACTTGCATCATTACTAAACAATACTTTTTTTTTGTTATTTACATGTAACCAAATTGTTGCCCTAAACCATCTTTTCATACTCTATCCATCCTTTCAAAGAATTAAAGCTCACTTGCAATATTTTTGCATCTTTTTTTTCTGTGTTGCGCATTGATACACGTGTACTCTCCATTTTATACTCATGCATGGTTGTCTCGCACGGTTCTCTTCTCTTCTTTGCTTGCTCCCCAAATTTTTTTGAGCAGTGTATATATATATATATATATATATAGAAAGATCTTAAGTTATCTGTCTGTTGATACTCAAGCTTGTACTCTTAGGCAAATATTTAAGTTTAAGCTATGTTAAATTATCCTAAATATTTAATGATATTATTTGTTCTGATATATAGGGTCAGCATAAATACAATCTCCTGATTTGAAAGCAAGTAAACTTTAATTTCAAAAGTATTTGTTCAAATTCTTATCATTGCTACATAACTCAAATTTTTAAGTAGTATGAATTTTAATCACAGCAATATTTAAATCAATGTGTATGCCACCTGTTAAAAAAGGCTGACCAACATATCCTTTTGGTTTTAAAGGGGTATAACTTTAATACTGAAAATACTATCCTGCCTAAATTTTAACTATGGTTAGGTTAAATAAACCCATTGGTAGGAATTTGAATCACAAACACTTGGTGTGAACACCATCTGTCACAGAAGGTTGGCCAGAATGTACTTTTTTTTTTTTATCACAAATGCACCATACCTCATTAAAAAGTAGTAGTACAGTGCACTCTAGAAATCTGTACAGCTTGACAGCAAGAATTTTTTTTTATTTTATATCATTGCTTTGATTATATTTTAAAATTTCATCAGAATTATTATATATTTATAAAACAATATATGTAATAAATAATAAAGGCTAATAAAAATACAAATAATTCTTTAGAAAACTATTTATTTAATGAATGATTTTAATAAATTACAATTACTATTACAATATTGTCAAACTTTGACAAACTATTACAAATACTGACAGTTATGAAAGAATTTTCAGATACAGTATCAGATAAGTTGCTTTGGTTAAAGTTCCGTAAGTGGCTATGTTGCCAAGATTAGCATGAAACAAAGCAATTATCTATTATACTGAAATTTCGGATAAGATAGAATATATAAAAAAATTAAAGTTGATTCAACAGTAACCAACACCGGAGTGCATCTGAAATACCTGATAATTTAGAAAAATAAATACATCTATTTTATCTCAAAACTTCAGTATATGGCCAGAAGTATAGTGTGTACACTGCTATTAAAATAAATGTAAATAATTTGAAATTTTTAATTGATTTTTAAAATATGAATTAATATATTATTTTACTTATCAAGTTTAAACTATATTCTTCAAAATTGAAAAGGAAAATATAAAACAAACTCACCAGAGTGAAGTGTTGAATGACAGAGGATGTTGAATTTAAACATATTTATTTTATTAACATATATTTTCATGAATGATAATTGGAGCTCTAGAAATAATTACAAACATGATTTGTGAAGGAAAATGCAATAAATCATATATTATTTCAGGTTAATACCAGTAGATATTGAATATAACTATATTTTATTTTATTTAATGAAAAGAAGATTTTATTTTGTCCAGTTCAGTCATCTATATATTTAAAACAAAAAGCGTATTCTGTCAAATCGACATGAAAATAGTCTCTCTGCGCATGTGTCAATGTTTTTTTTGAAGGCTTCTACCCTCAAAAATGGAAAACCTGATTGATTAACCCAACCCTCATCTGTTTAGCCTAGGGGGATTGAAAACAAATGAAGCCGTACCATCTATATATTTAAAATGAAAAGCGCATTTTGTCAAATCCACATGAAAATCGCCTCTTTGCACATGCGTCAACATCATTTTGAAGGATTTTTGCTTCTACCCTCAGAAAAGAGAAACCTGATTGATTAACCCAATCCTCATCTGTTTATAGTACCGGTAAAAGATATTGACAGTTCAAGGACAAACGTCCTGCTTTCTTATCTCTCCGTTGCCATGGCACTGCAGGACGCAAGCCTCTCGTCTCTTTTTTCCCCACTGCACTTTCGCAGAAACAAGTTTCCCTATGCAAGAGTGAGTTACTGCGGCATTCAAAACGGTCTCAAATCCAAACAAGCTATTTTCTGACACATTTTTTAATTCATTTTTCTTCGTAAATGCATGAAATTGGCAGGTGCACAGTTTGGGACCAAGAGTTTAAAAATAACAATATAAAAAGAAATAATATAACTCAAAAGTAATTTAATAATTTTAAGTATGTTGGAATTATTTATATGAAAGAACTCAAATTGTTGTTCCATTTACTGAAATCTGAGTAAGAAAAACTTCATGTATTTTGTTTTCATGGAGGGAAGTGCTTTCATGAATGTTGCGACTAATATATTCAGATTTGATTCCGGGAATTTGAGATCTCACTGACCAAATACCCTTAAAACAACGATAAAAAATATTTAAAGAGGGGGGGGGAGGTAAGTGTTGTTCAACCAAATCGCACCACTGTAAACGGCACGGCGTAAATTCATTCTGTATAAATCTAAAATAATTCCTGTTCTTGGTGTAATGTGTGTGTGTGTGGTGGTGGGGGGTATTAATTCAATTTCATATTACATTATTAGTTCTGAAATTGTCAAGTGTAGGGATAAATGCAAACTTACAACTATGTGTTTTGTGACTTTTTTAACAGCATTTTCTAAAAAATACCTTGTTTCTATGAAAGAACTCAAATCGTATAGGTGAAAACTAGGAAATTTAGTTAGTAGCCGGTGGCCGGTAGACTCAGTTTGATTAGTGGCCACTTTTTAAAGTTAGTGGCCACTATTATGTTTCAAACTTTCTTGACATCTAGATAAATTATAATCGTTGTATTTGTATGTAAACATATTTTTCTATAAGAGTTTTATACCTATTGTATGTGTGAGTATGAGTGTATTTCGCATGATTAAACAGTATCTCTTGAAGAAAAATAATCCAACTGGTGAGCATGTGGCAGGAGTCCAAATATTGAAGATACTGAAATGTCCTTAAAATCTGCTTGTATCTCGTGGGAAAAAAGGAATAAATTACTTGAAATGCATGTGGAATCAAAGCTGATGAATATATTTTGCAGAATAAAACTGTATTTCTTGAAAAAATAATCCAACTAAAGAGTAATCATAACATGCACGTAAGAGCACATGAGAAAAAGCTGAAATATTGAAAATACAGCTAAGTCGGTGAAATCTGTTTGCATCTGGTAAAAAAAAAGAATTAACCAGTTCTCTAATTAGATGTAATCAATGTAGAGATGCATATTTCCATGAAAAATGGTGTATTTCCATGAAAAATGGTGTATTTCACTTGGCAATCGATAACAGATTTTTAAATCGCCACTTGGCGAGTGGCGACTAGGGTGACGATCGATGGCTGATTTTTTAATCGCCACTTTTAAAACTTTAATTGCCATGTGGCGAGTGGCGACCGCTAATTTTCACCTATATCAAATCATTGTTCCATTTATTGAAATTTGGGTAAGAAAAACTTCATGTATTTTGTTTTCATGGAGAGAAGTACTTTCATGAATGTTGCGAGTAATATATTCAGATTCGATTCCAGGAATTTGAGATCTGACTAACCAATACCCTTAAAACAACGACAAAAAATATTTAAATAGGGGCGGGGGGTAAGTGCGGCTCAACCAAATCGCAACACTGTAAATGGTGGTGTCTTGGTGTGTGTGGGGGGGGGGGGGGGAGGGGGGGAAGGGGAGTATAATTCATTTTACATTCTGCATTTTTTGCCTCAAAATCTTTCGGGGAAGGAGGTAAATGCTTGATTTAAAGTATGTGTTTTAAAGTGAAACTTTCTTTTTATTTTTTAGCCTTGGGTAAGGCTTAGTCCTTAAAAGGACTTTTTTATAGTCCTTAAAAGGACTTTTTTGTATAGTTTTTGAATTAGAAAACAGTCGATTGAAAGTTTAATCATTCAACATTCAAATTCACTACCGCTGCTACTTTCGCTATCATCTTGCAGATTGATGATAATCTGTTGAGTGAATTCATTTTCATCTCTTAGGTCCTCTTTGACAAAATCTGCTTCCTGCAACTCTTCGGAATGCTTGACGTATTTTTTCCAGTTATCCACAGTAACATGGGAAAGAGCCTCCTGGAGCAGTTGTCTTACATCCTTTATTTTAAACGTATTATTTCTTTTGCCGACTTCCCCTTTCACCTGAGCCCATATTAATTCGATTGGATTGTACTGGCAGTGATAAGGTGGAAGCCGCACTACCTCATGCCCCATTTCATATGCAAGAACATCCAATTCATAAATTTTATATTTTTCTTTGTGTAATTTAACAATACTTAATAATTCAGGAACATAGTGTTTGGATCGTGCATAATACTTTTTCTTTCCAACCAAGCAATAATATCCGATTTTCGGGTCTTTGTGGATGGGATTTTTCCTAAATAATTCGAATGGTTGCTGGCGTTGTCCATTACTATGATGCTGGGTTCTTCAAGTCCTCTCAATACATTGATGAACCATTCTCTGAATACAGTGCTATTCATTTCGTGATGGTAGTCTTTTGTAGAGCTTGACTGGAAAACTAAATCTGCTCCTTCGATAAAGCCATGCTGAGCTGATCCGGCATGACAGATGATCAGCCTCGACCCTTTCCCTGTCGGTATTTTAAGACCACCCGAATTTTTAGAATCATGCCATACATGAATGTTTGAGTGATTTTGATTCCCCCAAGTTTTATCTAAATAAATAACTGGACGCAGTGGAGACTCTTTCCTGATATTATGCATTTTTCTGAGAAATTTTATACGTGCAGCTATGATGTCACTTCTCTCAATCAAATATTTTCAGCCATCATTGCCTTTTTTATATTTGTAGTCCATATCTGTTAATATAGTCGAAACAGACTTTGTGCATCCAAGAAAAATTTTTTGTTGCAAAATTTCTTTTAAATTGTCGCAGGTTGGATAATTTCCACTCTCGTAATACTCTTTAACTGTGCGACGTACAACTTCTTTGTTAAAATCATCTAATCCTGTCACACGTTTTAAGAGAGGAACTTTTTTTAGGCGATGAAAATGACGGATTTTCTAAGCTGGAGTCTGGAAAACTATTAGCTTCAGCACAGATCCTTCCAACAGTACGAGGAGATACGCCACATGCTTTTGCGGTAGCCTCCTGCGTTTTCATAAATATATCTTTGATTTTTGCATCAGGATTGGAAGCAACAAGCTCTTTCAAATATTGATATACATGATAAACAACGTTCTTCGACTGTTCTCTAATATCAGGACTACCAGCCATAATTAAAAGAAAGCAAAATGTACAGAAAATCAAAGAAAGTACAAATCAAACAAAGCACAGTAGTAGTTATACTGAATAACTGATCTCTCGCTCGTTCTCGTTCTCGTTCAGTCTCAAGTGGGATGGAGAAAATGAGAACAGCCAATCCGTCACGTGAGCTGTTACCATAGTTACTGACTTAAGATAAGAGTTGCGGGGCTGCAGGACGTTTGTCCTTGAATTGTCAATATCTTTTACCGGTACTATAGCCTAGGGGGATTGAAAACGAATGAAGCTGTACCATCTATATATTTAAAATGAAAAGAATTTAATATTTAACTTATCTAGCAACAAAAGTTATAATTTAAAAGTAAATGTTTCATTTTAAAGTATTTATTGACTAAGCATTATTTATTTATGTAAATAATTTTAAGAACTGTTTTAAATAAATAAATAAATTAAAGTTAAATATTTTAAAAGCTGAATAGATTATTTGTAAATATTTTAAATCATAACATCTATCAAAAAATGTTTTCATATAATTTATAGGATGTTTAGGAAAATATTTAAATTATCCAAATCAATTAATTTTGCCACAATAAATTATATAAAAAATATCTGAAACAAAGAAAATGTTATTTTCCTGTTTTAAAAATTTTGGGTACTTTTATGTTAGTCGGGTGCCAGTGATCTAATTTTTTTTTAATCTCACCAACACTTTTTTGCTCGCCAATCTTTTAACATAGCTAATAGCAAATAGCCAATATTTTAACATTGCAATATAATATATCCCAAAAAAACTTACTTAAAAATAGCTAAAATATAAAATGTACATAAACATATCAATACAAATAACAAATTCTCACATAAAGGGTTGCAATTCAAATGATACCAATTGAAACAAAATTTGGCGAGTTATGACTGGCACCCAGCTAACATAAAAGTACCAAATTTTGTTTTCATAACCCAGGTCATTCCATGGTAACTTACGTTACATTTAGAATAATTTTCTTTAGTAATTTTCATAATATAACACTAAAAAATATTCAAAATGTAATGTTTATATATTTTTTAATTAAACCTATCAAAAGCGAAATTTGGATGAAAATTACCTGCCTTTAGTGCTATTTTTTTAACACGCCATTATATTTATTATGGTAACTTACGTTCTTTTTGTCAGAAACGTAAGTTACCATAGTAAATATAATTTTTAGCGTTCAAGAAATAGTACTAAATTTAAGTAATTTTTATCCAAATTTAGCTTTGTATAGGTTTAATTAACAAATCATATAAACATTACATTCTGAATATTTTTTAGTGTTATATTACTAAAATTACTGAAGTCAATTATTCTAAATGTAACATAAGTTACCATGGAATGACCCACCCACATTAAACTGGCACATAACATATCATAACGTAAATATATGTGTCAAATAACGACTAATATTATTATGAAATAAATTATCTCGTTTTTATAAACATAGTATTATTAACATTTCATTTTTCAGGTATACTGCAATAACTTGAAGACCTTCGTATCAATATACGGGTCATTCCATGGTAACTTGCGTTACATTTCGAATAATGGACTTCAGTAATTTTAGTAATATAACACCAAAAAATATTCATAATGTAAAGTTGGTGTGATTTGTTAATTAAACCTATCCAAAGAAAATTTTGCATGAAAATTACTTAAATTTAGTGCAATTTCTTGAACTCTGGAAATTATATTTACTATGGTAACTTACGTTATTGAAAAAAGAAAGTAAGTTACCATAAGAAATTTAATTGCCACTGTTCAAGAAATACACTAAATTTGGGTAATTTTCATCCAAATTTCAGTTTGGATAGGTTTAATTAACCAATTGCATCAACTTTACATTTTGAATATTTTTTGGCGTTATATCACTAAAATTACTGAAGTGAATTATTCTAAATGTAACGTAAGTTACCATGGAATGACCCATGCATTTAAGTTTACTGAAAAAACAAAAATATATAAGTGCAAAAACATCCTGTGTAAATAATCATCCCTACTTTCCAATTCATGCTTTCCTTTTGACTACCCTTGAATATATGCCCGAAAGCAGCTAGTTTAAATTCAGTTCAATTAAATGTATAGACGAGGGAAATAATTCAAAAATGTACACAAATAAAACATTTTTTGATCTTGTTGTTGTTGTTGTTGTTTGACCCTTCAGGCCCGGTGAGCAGCTTTCTATACCTATATAGCTGTCCTAATCCACATACCGTACCAACTACCGAGACCATAAACTATAAAAACCCGTCAAACCAGTCCTACTCCGATATAACGACTACTGACAAGCAACCATAACTAGGTAACATCAAAACCAACTACTAATGTGACTATAAATCTCATTCAAGAACTGTGAAAACAAAGCCAGGTCTACACTTCCCTGTCTCCCCATC
Source organism: Maratus michaelseni (assembly GCA_963931845.1). Lineage (NCBI taxonomy): Eukaryota > Metazoa > Arthropoda > Arachnida > Araneae > Salticidae > Maratus > Maratus michaelseni. The sequence continues at coordinate 189,173,993 of OZ007598.1, read as the reverse complement.
GCCGAAAAAATATCCTCATACCTCATACTCTTCGACACCCGTAATTTTCCAAACACCCTATCTCGAATCCCTGAAAACTTTTTGCACTTCAAAACCAAGTGATCTTCTGTTTGTTCCTCACTTCCGCACAAGTCACACTTCACCTCACCTCTACCGAGAAACTTCCTCCGACGAACCAGAGTAAGAACAGTCTTAGTAAGGAAACGAGCAAAAATAACCCCACTCGTCCTCTGTAGATTGTGATGCGGATGTCCGATACCCGTGTAATCCCAGCCACGACCTGAGTGATCATTCCAGTATTGCATCCACTCCCAATCAGACTCTTTCTGTTTTTTCTTTTTCACGTCCACCATCCAATCCTCTGGAGAGAACCACGGTATATAAATATTGCTATACGGGCCCTTCCTAGCCAGCTCATCCGCACACTCATTGATCACTATACCTTTATGTCCTGGAACCCAAATAAAATCAATCTGATACTTGTCAGTACTTTTGCTGTTAATTTCCTCCCTAAGCATAGTGATGACAGTGACAGATTTACGATTGACCTTATCCAAAGCCGTAAGAACACTCCTAGCATCAGTAAAAAACATATACCTCCCACTCTCCACCGTATAAAACTTAATAACTACCAATAAGGCAATCGCTTCAGCAGTAAAAATAGAGTTGATATTTGGTATTTTAAAAGCCATCCGACTACCTGTATTTTGATTGATCATCCCAATAGCCGTGTTATTCTCCTCTTTGGACGCATCCGTAGCAATGAAAATTGCCTTGTCAATATGCCTCTGAGAAAAACTGTTGAACGAGTTTCTGATTACAGCTTCCGGAAAATCTTTATTTTGGAAAGGCCATGTATTAACATAAATTCGAATATTCTCATTTACCTTTGTGCCCCACTTGTAAGTGATCATTTCCTCGACATCCGTGCTATACCCACTCAGACTGTTCAGCTCTCTGTGGATTAAATCCTTTGAAAGGATATCCGTGTAGTCTTTATGCTTGATGTCCAATATCGACCTTTTGATCGCCAGATATTCTCTTCTTACGTTGTTCCTCCAGACCCCACTTTCCTGCAACAATACCGGGATCGGGCACCACCTAGGCATACCACTAGCCCATCTAAGCCCCATATTGTGAATCACTTGGAGTTTGTGTCCTTCAGTTTTGGTAGAATGCATAAGAATTCGCGGATTCCCATCCAGAAGAGATCCCATCATACTATTGGTAATCTTTAAAAGGTACTTAGTTTCGGTACCCCAACTCATACCTGCAATAGTTTTGATCATGTTGAGTCTTTTGCTAGTTTTCTCTCGCAGCATATTTATGTGACTTTTAAGATTACCTTGACAGTTTAGAAGAACCCCTAAAACTCTTAACTCCCCTGAAAAATCCACCTCCTGTCCTTTGATCTTAAATTTTTCCTCCTCACGCTCCTTCCACCGTCCGATCTTCATGATTTGGCATTTATTTGGGTTTACCTCAAGATTCCATGCATTCAACCACTGAATTATTCTGATAATATTCTCCTGTAGGATGTTCCTTACCCATTCCAGATTATCATGAAATCCGTATAAAAAAATGTCATCCGCGTACACCACGCAATGGATGCTTGAATCACAAATCTCGAAGATGTCAGCGAGGTATATGGCAAAGAGAAATGGAGATAGAGGACTGCCCTGTAAGAGGCCCCTCTGGTACAAAAATGGATTCGACAGTGACCCTCTCCATTTAACCCGAATCCTAAGATCCTGCATCAGATTCCGTATCATGATACTCAGGTCAGCTCCGAGTCCCAGTTTTTTCAGTTTCATAAGCATCCCATCCCACCAGACATTGTCGTAGGCACCTTTGATGTCTAAGGCCACTAAATATCCCTTTCGTTTGGATTGCCTTGCTCTTCTCAAGTCTCTGTAAATCTTGTAAGCAGCCGCTTCACAATCTCTAAACGGTATGAACCCATAGTGATTCCTATGAAAGTATTTTTTTTCCATGCACCAGTTTAGCAGAACCTCTAGTAACATCTTCTCAAAAATCTTCTTGCTAGTAACCGTCAGAGCTATTGGTCTATACGCTCTAATATCATTCCTATTTTTTCCTGGCTTTTTGATGGGTAACATGATAACCTCCTTCCAAATCTCAGGTATTTTTTGGGTCTCCAGAATCTTATTATACATGCTCAGCATCTGATTCAATACACTGATTTTTTGTTTTTTGAAAAAGCGCATTGTGATTCCGTCTATCCCGGGCGTTGTTGACTTGCTTTTCTTAATTATTCTCTGTAACTGGTCCATTGTAAGCTTTGTGTCTATACCATCGTCGCCCGAGAAATCTATGGGGATACCTTCTGTGACCAGAGAGTTCTGGAATAGAATCGATAAGTAATTTGCTTGGGATGCCGCATCAGGTGGACAATTTGGAAAATTAAACTCAGTGTTCGTCTCGCCATTATTCAGTGTATTTATCCCACGGATGATCTTGTAAATTTGATACCCTCTCCCTGCCTCCCTGACCACCGAATCCCAAAACCTCTGATTATCTTTTTTGATCTGCTTCTTAAGCTTTGCGTTATAAAATTTATATTTTCACCATAAGTCCATCCGAGCCAACTGAATCGCCTTCCTATGGTAAAACCTCTTTAATGCCAAAAGCCGACGGGTAACAATCCCCCAACCCGGCGGAAGCTTACTGCCACTCACTGGGATCCTATCAGTATACTGACCCATAAACTTTGAAATTTCCTTGGACCACCTGTCCATCCCCTCTGCATAGACATCATCCCCCAACCTCTCAACCGCTGATCCAACACACTGCCAATTGACCTGCGTCCGAAATAGTTTCCCATCACTGCGGCCACTAGCAATTTCCTTAATCCTGATAGGATAATGATTCGACCCCATCGGATCCGAAAGCACATCCACTTGAAGTCCACTTGCTAAACTACTTGAAACGATAGTCAGATCCAGTAAAGACCCTGCACCCCCACCTCTAAACCTAGTAACATGATCCAAATTCATTAAAATGGCGTCCGTACGATTAATCCAGTTAATCAAATTTATCAATTTCTGAGCCTTGGGGTTATTGTACCAATTTAGAAAGTTAATATTGAAGTCACCAACTATAATATAATGATTCCCAATCATATCTTTAATCCTGTCCAACCACCTAATATCAGCAAAACCCTTCGGTGCATAAATGTTGATTATTGCAATCCAGCGATTTTTATACCATATTTTAATCCCTTGCGCCTCATGATCCCAGCTAGTATTGGGAAGATTAATAATTTGTACTGGAATCCTACTTGACACCGCTAAAAGTAAACCACCTCCCCCCCTTGTTAAATTGCCAGGTCTGTCAGCTCGAAATATATTTCTGTTTCTAAAAAACAGCTTATGATTATTGTTCAAAAGCGTTTCTTGAAACGCCCAAACTATGCAATCCCGAAACGTACTAGTCCGCAGCCAGGGCAAGTTTGACCGAATGCCTCTAATGTTCCATTGATATAATAATATATCCATACAACAATCAACAATAAAAACCACTTAAAATACACAAAACAACGAAAAACCAATAAAACTTCCAACACTTACCCCAAAAGACAGTTTTCATAGACGTCCAGAAAAAATACAGTCGTCCTGTCCACCAAGAAAACCAAACCATTAAAAACAGTGTAAAAACCAACACAAACAACAGACCTTATACATCGTCAGAGTCCGTAAGCATACTTTCATGTTCTGGAGTTGAAATTGATTGTTGTAACTGTCCTTCTTCCTGCTCGACTTCATTCATCAGCTTCATTTTCTTGTCTCTTAGGTGGTTATACAATTCTGATATCACGTCTCTTTTCGCTATTTTACTTTTTGTTGTCATTTCACTGTCTTTTGCTTCCGAATCCTTTTCTACCACATTTTCCGACTTTTGCTGCGACATAACCATCACTTCGCAAATATTTAACACTATGTCCATAATTTTGTTGAACTTTTCTTCCACCAGTATAGCTAACTTGTGAAAATTACTCTCTGCTCGTTCTTTATCGACATTTGTTTTGATTTTTGCCGCGTAGTTGTTTGTTGCTTGAAAGTTGAATTGTCGTCGTGCTTCAGCCAGTGTAATGTGATTTTCACTTTTGTATTTTTGGATGTTTTTTTTATCTCGCAGTCGTTGTCATCAGCCTCGTGCTCTTTCCCACAGTTTGCACATCGTACTTCCATATCTTTACATACTAACTCGGGATGATTATTTCCGCAACGCTTGCATTTCTTCTCGTTTTGACATTTATTCGATGCGTGATTGAAACTTTGACAAATATTGCATCGGCGAGGTCTGTCGACAAATAGTCGGATTTTTTGTCTCATATAGAACATTTTTACGTGTTCCGGTAGTTCGTGTCCATATATCGTTATTAGTACCGTACCCGTAGGGATTACACGTCCTTCCTGTCTGGTAGTAAATCTTCTAACATTGCGAACTATCATTGAATTTTCTTCTTCAATCTCCTCCTGAATTTCTTTTACTGTAATGTCCGTATCGATTCTGAATATTAAAAATCTTGTTGTGATATTCTCATTCATTAGGTTATGTGTTACGTTCGTATCAAATATTTTTTCCTTGTTAACCACCTCACTTGCACATTCGTAGTCTTTCGTAATTAGCAACATTTTATTATTTCTAGTGTATCTGACAGTATCGATTTCTTTGTAACTCTGCAAGCTCTTTTTTATTTCCCGTTTCAGCTGGATTGGGTTAAGTTTATGAATTCCACCCTCTTGACTCTCAGTAATTATTACATATTCTTTTAAGTTTGGTATTATCTTGATTTGTTCTTTTGCTGTGCGTTCATCGTTCCAGTTGTATTTCTTGAATTCTGCACTGTCGAAACCTATACTTTCTTTTATTTTCACTTTCGTCCCCGCCATAATGCAAAACATACCTGGAGACCAGACTAACTCTCACCAAACTTAATCCACACCCTTCCGCTACTACTCCCAAAGACAAAAATTCAATCGCACCGAAATTGAAATATTTCGATACCCGAAGCCTTTTCCTCACCCGCACTGGAAAATTACCCGCAACGCGCACGTGAAACTCTCAGCTGACGCCAGAACTCACCCACGCTCACCGCATTTTTTGATCTTAGGGCGTGTTCAGCTTACACGACCACAACGACCATGGTCGAAGGAGAAAATATACATGGAGTGAGTCACCTTAGAAGCATGGAAATAAGTCATAATTGAATTATATTCTGTTTCTGTGCCTTATAATAAGTGAAGCCAGCGACTATAAGCCCTTATCCTTCCAAAAAAGTGGCTCTTGTAATAGGAATATCATAATAGGAATCATGAACACAAAACATCACGTGACACAACAAAGCATCACGTGATCTGATTTAGCCCGATGCGCCTGCGCAAACTTCGCATGTCTTTGCTCTTGACCCAAAAAAATTTGTGGTCGATTTGATCACGTGATTGGGCTTTTCGTTTGGAAGGTTGATTGAACACCTTTAACAGTTTCATCGGAAATCTAACAATTTTCAACTTTATAACTGATTTTTTAAACTTTCGTATTTCTTAACCAAACAGTATATAAAATATAACAATAGCGGAGTACGATTAATATATCAGTTTTAGTGACATATAAGTTGATGACAGGTCAGATGTTCGATCACCGATTTGTGTCAGCTTTTGGCCTAACCACTGAGCTCTAATATAATTCTATATAATACCCTGTTCACATCGGACATTTGAGATATCTTAGACCGCCATTTTTGAGGTGGTACCTCCCCGGAATTGAATACCTGTCCACACCGCCAAACGCATTTAAGATAACTCACTCAACATCACCGTGTCCACTGCGCATGCGCATATGTTAAAAGCAAACTCAACAGCCAATCGGCCTCCAGAGCCAATCAGAGTGAGCGGTACTGACTGTATCTAGCAATGGAAAGTTCGAACTCACTAAGTGAGTTTCTGGAACTCACTCAGTGAGTTCAGCGGTCTAAGATATCTTAACTATCCAATCTGAACGTAGTATAACTCAGTGGGTCTGCTGTAGCATAATTTATAGTCTTTATACGGTCATCATATTATGTGTAGCTCGTTGTATTATATTTATCTAATTCATAATTTTATGTAATTTTGCTTTTCAAATTTGGCAGCACTCTAAAGTTTTAGTTTTTGTTTGGAAGTTTGGAACTTTAAAAAGTTTGTTCTATGCAAATAATTTATCTGAAAAGTTAAAACTGATTTAGAGATGTCAGTCGTTTTTATTTGGAAATACACATATTAAAATAATTAAGGATCGTATATGAAAGTCGTCTTCCAACAGGTCTAACACAGAAAGCCTTAAAATAATTAGACAGAAGCACTCAAAAATAAAAATTAAATAAAAAATATTACATACACTTACGATGTTTTGTCGTACTAAACAAATGAACCTGGATCATAAGCCTCTTCTTTTATTTTAGATTTTTCTTTTCAATTTTTATTAATATATAAAAGGGCTTCATCAGTTGCTTTATATTTTCATTAAAATGGAATACTGTTAATATAACAAAACTGTGATATCAACATGTTATGACTTTCATTTGTTTTAGTAAATTAAAATATTTGTTAAAATTTGATAAAAAGAGTTTCTAATATTCTTATTAAAACATTTATTTCGGTAACAAATTGTTTGAAACTTAAATATTTAATTATCAAAATTCATTTTTTAATTTGATTTTTAAAAATTAACGTTATACGTATAATTTTATTTTTATAGTATTTTACACATTGAATTTTATATTCTAAAATATGCTTTGCATTTTAGTTTTAGTAATAATAAACCAATAAGGTACTCCATAAAAAAAACACACCCATCGTATGCGCACAGATATTTTTGCACAATTCTTATTTGCTAAAAAAATATTAACGAATTGGAATAAAAATTTAAATATTATAAAGCGCTGTAAAAGAAAATTTTAATCGGGAGATTGCCCATTTATCGTATTTAAATGAGTATTTTATAATAACAATAGAAATAAATCTGTAATTGCTATTAATATATCATGAAAAACATAAAGTAACCAATAAACACTAAAAAAAAATATCTGAAATACAATATTTAAATAAGTATTTTATTTTAATTAATTTAATTTATTTTAATATTAATCTGGAACTGTTATTAATGTCAAAATTTACCATTTAGCATGAAAAATATATAGCAACTGACAAAACATTTTTAAATAAAAAAGCAGAAAAAAAACTTGAAGAAAGCGTGGGATTCGAACTCACACTATCTAGATAGAAAGTCAATGCTTTAACCATTCACCCACCATGTACACAACTAACTTGCAACAAAATATTAATATAAGTAGGCAAATGCGTGATTTGAACATTTGATTCTCAAGTTCACTGTAACTGTATGTTTTAAACCAACTCCATTTTCCAGTCTCCTTCGACCATGGTCGTTGTGGTCGTGTAAGCTGAACACGCTCTTAAACAATCATAGATTTCGATTAAACAAATTCGATTAAAAAAATCTCGATTAATACAATTTTTTTACTTTTATCATCGATTATCGATAACTTATAAATATTTAATTACAAAATTTAAATTCATTCACACAGCGCTTGCTATTGATTGGTCAGAATCTTCAATTTAAATTAATCATTTACGCAGTGATCCTGCAACTTGTCAAAGCAATAATCAAATAAATAATTGAGGACATATCTAGGAAAAATAACTATAACCAAATACCCTTTAAAAAATAGGGGCGGGGTTTAAAGTCTTGTGTGTTGTATGTAAACAAAATCGGAAAATTGTGCTTGATTAACAGTGTAACCTGATTTTTCTCTCGTCTTTTATGTTATTCTATATTTTACACCCATAAAAATATCACTGTTATACAGATTTATTGGGTACTTAATTTTTCAAATGTATAATTTGCATTTTAATTATAATTTTGAAATACAGACCTTGAAAAAAAGGAATAGACTTTTAGCCAGGAACTTTAGAGAAAGTTAAATTATAATTCTTTTGTTGGTAAGTTCTTCGAATTGGCACACAGAATGTAAATAATGAATCGGTTTTGTTTAGGGGAGACCGGTACACACTGGACCTATGTACACAGTGGACCACCCCCTAATATTTTATTTATTTAAATTTTTTTTAAGCTTCTCTTCTATCCTAATAGACAACAGCACTGCAATGATTATTTATAGCCTTCAAAAAATATGTTTAGCTCAGATTGAAATATTTTATCCTGATTGGTTGTTTTGAGCTTCTAAAGTAAAATTTTTCATCATCATATTTTTATTTTTTTAGTAATTAAAGGTTGTAGATAAATAAAATAAAACAGCTTTTTTGCAAAGCTAAGATACTTGTTTTTCTTTTACTCTAAGTTAATATGTTTAAAAGAAAGCTATAAACAATATTAATATGATTATTTATTGAACTTCAACATGGGGTACAGTGGTCCACAATCCACTCTGCTCCTGTAATGCAGAATGTTCAAAATATTTAATAATTGCTTATTTTCTATAAAGAAAGATTGTTTTAAAGTAGATTTAACTGTAAAATAAAGTAAACAAATAAAAATAACAATTTATTTAACATAGTAAGAAATATTTTGTTTTGTATTTACTGCCTTTGATAAATATAACTGTAGTCTATTTGTTGATGATTCTATTCAAGTAAGATTCTTGAGACACAAATTGAATGGAAATCAGATTATTTCTCCCAAAACTGTAGATTAATCTGCTGTTGATGTCAATGATTTCATAATGTTGCTCTCAGACCCAAAATTATTTCTTGAAAATTTCAGGCTCAATCTTACTCATAAGTACTTTGGAATTTCATTTGCAAATTTTAATGTGCGCTGATTTTTTTGTATTTACGCAATAACTTCAACTAAATTGCAATTATTCCTGTATTAATCTGTTATTATTTTCAAAATATAATTAATTTTTTGTTTCAAAATTTATATTACTATGTTATTTTGCGGGTGAAGGGGCAACAAAAAAGAATTAGATTAATGAAAAATAGATTTATATTGCATTTTAGATAATACCTAATAGTGGTCCACTTTACAAGTGTATATAATTTTTTTTTTTTTTTTTTTTGAAAAATGTATTGAAAACTATGTTGTGAGAAAATTATGATGGATGTAAGAAGGTGTAAGGAATATTCAAAAATATTTTCATACAGATCGGTCAGTCTGTTAAAGAGAAAAAAAATGTTAACTGAAAAAGTGGTCCACTGTGTACCGGTCTCCCCTACATCTATATGGTATTGGAAAATTATGACTGGCAGCACACTAGTTTTATGTAATTGAATATACACAACTTATCATTGGCGGTAACTATAAAAATCACTACATCAATCTTGTGTTAGGGAATTAAATATGAATGTGTACAAATGTTTACAAATTGCATATATTGAAAAAATAAGCTTCACTTCATACATTAGAAGACATGAGTATGTAGCTGATCAGTTATACTATACATTGAAGGGTTAAGATTTTCAATATATTAATTAAGTATATATACAGAGTTTATTTACAATAATTATCGTAATATTCACATTATTACTACCTATTTGTACTGGCCTAAACTTCAGTTTCAGTGGATGAGAGATAAATTTTTAATCCACAGGCTTATTTTTCCCCATACAATTTTCCAGTCAGTATTTCCAGAATTATATATCTTTGTCTGCTAATACCAATATTATCTCCACTATCATGTAATATTTTCATTGAACCCCAATTATTCATTCCTCAATTAATAAAAGAAACTTAAATATTGTCTTCTTTAATTTTGTTTTAAATATTCACTTTTTTTAATATCTTATTCTGCAGAGGATTTAGTACTTATGTATTATCAGAGCCAAGCATGGCGGCAATTAGACTCCTGCATGGGTTGGGTTGTACCCAACAAAAAAAATTTCCTCGGCCCGAACCCGCAAAAATAATTTTCGGCGATCCGCAACCCGACCCAAACCCACAATGAAAGTACAATAAATCATGTTTTAATGCTATTATGAAAATTATGTACAATAATATTTCTAATCGGGTTGGGATGACTTTAATTTTCTTCCTGCATGTCGGTTTCACCCTAAAATAATTCTTCCAGGTCATATTTAAATTTTTTACATGTCGAATTGTTGGGATTTTCACAAAAAGTTTGAAAAGAACTATGTTTCAGATGAAAATAAATAGGGGAGACCGGTACACAGTGGACCACTTTTTCAGTTAACATTTTTTTTCTCTTTAACAGACTGATCGATCTGTATGAAAATATTTTTAAATATTCCTTAAACCTTCTTACATCCATCATAATTTTCTCACAACATAGTTTTCAATACATTTTTCAAAAAAAAAAAATTATATACACTTGTAATGTGGACCACTGTACCCCGGAAGCGGGGTACACTGGTCCACCCACCGGGGTACAGTGGACCACTATTAGGTATTATCTAAAATACAATATAAATCTATTTTTCATTAATCTAATTCTTTTTTGTTGCCCCTTCACCTGCAAAATGACGTAGTAATATAAATTTTGAAACAAAAACAAAAAATTAATTATATTTTGAAAATAATAACAGATTAATACAGGAACAATTGCAATTTAGTTGAAGTTATTACTTAAGTACAAAAAAATCAGCGCACATTAAAATTTGCAAATGAAATTCCAAAGTACTTATGAGTAAGATTGAGCCTGGAATTTTCAAGAAATAATTTTGGGTCTGAGAGCAACATTATGAAATCATTGACATCAACAGCAGATTCATCTAGAGTTTCGAGAGAAATAAACTGATTTCCATTCAATTTGCATCTCATGAATCTTACTTGAATAGAATCATCAACAATTAGACTACAGTTATATTTATCAAAGGCAGTAAATACAAAACAAAATATTTCTTACTATGTTAAATAAATTGTTATTTTTATTTGTTTACTTTATTTTACAGTTAAATCTACTTTAAAACAATCTTTCTTTATAGAAAATAAGCAATTATTAAATATTTTGAACATTCTGCATTACAGGAGCAGAGTGGATTGTGGACCACTGTGCCCCAGGAGTGGGTGGTCCACTGTCCCCCATGTTGAAGTTCAATAAATTATCATATTAATATTGTTTATAGCTTTCTTTTACACGTATTAACTTTAATGTTAAATAAAAACAAGTATCTTACCTTTGCAAAATAGCTGTTTTATCTTATTTATCTACAACCTTTAATTACTAAAATAAGAAAAATATGAGGATGAAAAAATTTACTTTTAGAAGCTCAAAACAACCAATCAGGATAAAATGGTTCATTCTGATCTAAACATGTTATCTGAAGGCTATAAATAATCAATCCAGTGCTGTTGTCCATTGGATAGAAAAGAAACTTAAATTTTTTTTTTAATAAATAAAATATTAGGGGGTGGTCCACTGTGTACATAGGTCCACTGTGTACCGGTCTCCCCTATATATTTGAATATGAATAAGTATATATTCAATTTACTGCATGAGAAAAAATAAAAAGTATATAAGAAATGTAATCATAGATTATTCTTTCTTTACAGTGCAGTTAAAAGCCATTTTTTCTTTTCCCAGAATATGAAAAACATTACCAACATTTCGCTTATGATACACATACACACAAAAACACATGTATTGTATTTGTGATAGTTTATGCACGCATACACATGCTATATGTGCATAGATTTGGAGGTGCCCACTATTCCAAGGTATAAGCATACAAATATATAAGTGTCAGGAATTTAAAAGTGTTCACTAAACGTAGGTATCCACTTTTCAGCATTGTCCATTATGGAGGCCTTATTGCATATATATTTTTAACCTGCAAAAATATTGTGGACATTCTTTTGAAAAAGCGGTCTACCTGAACCTGACCCGCAAGATTCAAAACCCAACCTGAAACCAATCCGAACCGCAACAAAAAAAAATATAGCACCAACCCTACCGGAACTGCAGATCGGGTGCGGGTAAAAGCAGGTAACCCGACCCAATGCAGAACTCTAGCGCCAATTATATTAATTACAGTAACCCTTATTTTTTTACAGCTACATAGTTCATTTATTTATTATAGTTTATGGGGTTTTTTATTATAGTTTATTTTTTATTATAGGTTATTTATTTTTATTATAATTTTTTGTTAGCTAGTTATTATTATTTATTTATTTTATATTTACTATTTTTAATAATGTTAAATTACTGTTTTGAATATTATTGGCAACGATAAACAAGATTGGCAATTGGTAACCATTTTTCACAATCTATCTCTTGGCACGGATAATATGTAAGCCCCAAAGATTCTAACATTGAAAGATTTTTTTTTTTTTTTTTACAATGTAGATTTTTTTTAACTTCATACATATCTTTGAATTCCTGTGAAATTTAAGCTTCAGAAAAAGTTATTTCAGACTATTTAATATCTAAATGATAATTTTTGAATTCTTGGAATATGTATTTTTTATTTTATCAGTTATCAACGTATCTTTAGTACTTTTCCATTATCCAACACCATTGTCACCGAGCATAATAATTGGTGCCAAATGAAACATTTGAAAAAAATTAACATAATTGGTGTATGTTTATGCATTTGTGGTGAATATTATATATTTTAAAGTGATCATTTAAAAATTACAGACTTTCACGAACTATTTTATTATATCAGTATAAATAATGGTGCTTTTCCATTATCCCGTCGACCACTTTTCATAAAAAAAAAAAAACTATCGCCAAACTATAGGATTTAACGCCAAAAACGCAGTCCCATTCACTTGACGTCAGAAGCATTAAACGTGTTTGTTACATTATGAAGCGGTTTTTCATTCGACATTTACTTGTATTTTTCATTATGTTTTACCGATTTATTAGTTATTTCATTAATTAAAATAACAATTGCATCCTTAAACGGCTGTGCCATGATATTAAAAGAGAAAATGCATTGAAAGAATGTTGCTTTGCATAGTTAAGTGCAATAGATTGTTCAATTTCAACTGACGTCACAAACATTTATTCACCAGCTGAGAAGGATAATTAAGAAAAATAATGTAAATAAATGAATATCCAAGATTTTTTTTACTATTTTCATTAATATATTGCATTTTTTTTTTTTGTTTAAACTTACTGATAGTTGACACTTTGGTGAGTGGGGTTTTTCCGAATTTTTTTATTTTATTTATTTATTTTGATATTCCAATGGTAACATTCTTCTATTTGTTTATTTGGCGTTACTGTTTGGCGATAATTTTTTTTTATGAGAAGTGATCGACGGGATAATGGAGAAATACCTAAATAATACATACTTAAAATAAAACTCAATTTAAACTGCAGGCAGGAAATTGTAATTGTTTCTCAGCATTGCAGTAAACATTTCCTTTTTTGAATAAAGACATTGCCACATGAACTGTATGAGATGAATTATAAATGATTAATACTTAGAAAACGTTTACAATAGGAAACTTTTCCAGGATCAGGGTTGAAATTAATGGTGCATTTAGCATATATATGCATATTGTATGGTGTTGGTATAACGGAAAAGCATCGTACCTTTTAACTTTTTACAAGTTTTTAAATATTACATTTGAAATCTAATTATTCATATCAGTTTTAATTTGTAATAAAACCAGTAATTTGTTTAATCTGTTTTTCTTCAATTCTGCTTCACTATTTAATCCTTATTTTTCGTAATTAATCTATATTTTTCTAATCTGTCTTTTAGTATAGAAACACTTGAACTGCAGTGAAATCAGTATTGCTTTATAGTTTTCTGTTTTATTTCACTGTGCAATTATTTTGGAAAAAAAAAAATTTTCTTAGTTATCGAAATTACTGATTAATTGTTGCCAAGTACGACTGGATTTCAGTTAATGGCAACTGTTGATAAATTTTTAATGCAATAATTATAGGAATATTATTTTAAAATTTAAATTAATAAAACTTTAAGTTTCAATTTGCCACAAAATAAAATAGCTGCCCTGGTGTTTTGAGTGATTCCTTACAAGTGCAACAGAACAGGAACAGATATGCACTTTTATTATATAGATTTAATAATATGATAGATTAATTAGTTTTAGTTTCGGGGGGGGGGGGGGGGGGGAACTTATTTGAAACTTAAAAAAAAAAAAATTAACATTTTATCCACTTTTAGATAACACAGACTCTGGATTGACACTCTTTCTTCCTGTTTTATTCAAACCTCTCTGCCCCCTCCCCTTCCTCTGCCGACATTCTAATCACAGACGTGCTTGCTGGCATGGAAAAGAATGGCGAGATGGAAATTGCGTTTTAAACTTGGTTTTTCCATTAATGAGAGAATAGGAAGTTCACTGCTTGCCACACACAAGTAGGGGTGGAGGCGAAAAAATGCTGCTTGTGCTGATTTCTTATGTTAATTTTGTAAAAAAAGAAGAAAAATGCCAGATTAAATAACTTGGTCGCCAGTGGCGACTGCATTTGTCAAGTCCTGGTTACAACAATAAAATTAATTTTGCACCACACCATGTTTGCTAAAATTCACATATCTCTTGTTTTTGATCTTCAACATCCCATTAGATGTTAAATTTAAAAAAAAACAAATACGTGTTTAACCAATTTTTAGTAGATTTGTTATGCTGCATACCCATGTTGTTACCTAAAACCACTGCTGAGATATGAGGCAATTACCAAGAACTTTTGACACCCCCTTTAATCCCCTTAGGTGCGAATTTTGAAAAATCCTTTCTTAGTGGGTCCCTTTAACCTGTTATGTGTTACAAATACTCAAGAGTTCAAGTTTCTGGCTACAATAATTTAATCTGCACATTGATGAATCATTTAGGACAAAGCCCTTTTCAGGTATAGATATAATCTGGCTCATATAATCTGTGTTGTACTGTATATTACAGAAAAAAAAATATGTAACTGCACTTTTCACAAGAATTTTTAATTTCAAATGCATTAAATCTTTGGACTATAATTGCATAATCTTATTACAGATTTGTTTTTGTGTGTGTTGTAATTTTAGTTTTTTTAATGTTAATATTTTTATTTGTATAGGTTACAAGCCATGGTGCATAATGACCATCAGAATCTCATCATTGATTTCTTGGCTAAGAGCCCGGTCAAAACATATCATTCTTGCTGTGTTGATTATTGTCACAGTTGACCATTTTGGACTTCTCACACACCTGTTTGAAGTTGATTATGGAAAATTTGCTTATCCTCTTGATGTTCCCATAGAAGACATTTTAACAGCTATGAAAACTAGAACAGAGACACCTTATAAGCCATTAAATAAGTATGATTATTTCTACACTATCAGAAATGAAAGAAAGTGTTTAAAGATTGACAGTGAAGAATATGAAAAGGTTGTGATACTTTTTGTTATTAAGTCTGCCTTGATTAATAGGGAAAAACGAGATGCTATAAGAAAATCTTGGGGGTGGGAGAAGAGATTTTCTGATGTGGTTATAAGAAGAATATTTGTTGTAGGTATTTCAGAGGACAATACTGAAATACAAGCAAAAATCCTTGAAGAACATGCTCAAAATAAAGATATGGTGCAAGCCCAATTTATTGACACTTATTATAACAATACACTTAAGACAATGATATCTTTTCAGTGGGTTATCCAAAACTGTCCAAAATCTCAATTTATTGTATTTTCTGATGATGATATGTATATATCTACGAAAAACATGTTGAAGTTCATTCGAAATCCATTTAATAGGCGTGTAGGTTTCAGACGTCGAAGGAATATTGAAGCTGTTTTTGACAAAGAAGCAAATTTGAAATCAAATATAAATGACACTAATGAGTTTAATTTCCCTTTTCGCAAGTTGACTTATGATCCTGTTTTAAGTGCATTTGATGGAAGACTTTTTGCTGGTTTTGTATTTAATTCTTCTCCTATGAGACACAAATCAAGTAAATGGTACATAACTCTCTCAGAATATCCATTTTCCAAATATCCTCCCTATGTAACTGCTGGAGCTTATGTATTATCATATCCTGCATTAGTAGATATGTACTTCACGAGTTTGTTTACAAAGCTTTTTAAATTTGATGATGTGTATTTGGGTATAGTAGCAAAAAAATGTAACATATCTCCTCTTCATAATGAACATTTTTATTTTTGGAAGAAAGACTATCAGAAAGATGCATACTCTAATGTTATTGCTTCTCATGGTTATGGTGATCCTGAGGAATTAAAATTAGTATGGGAAGAACAAAGAAGTTTGGGGCATGCTTGATAATATAAATATGTGAAAATTATGCAACATATAATGAAACTGTGTGTATCCTAAAACTTGAAAAAGGCAAGGCACTCCTTAAAACAAGGATAATTTTAGAGATAGCTTAGATAAAAATTTCAACATTTATTGTCGTATATAAAATATTTAAAGTTTATGTAGATAATTTGAAACAGAAATGCTTTGTTACACAAGTCCCAAACAAAAGCACTAATGGAAGTTGATCGTCATATTAATATGAGGAGCATCATATATTCATATATCTGGAAAATTTATTAGTCTGAGGAATTAGAAGCAACTCAGGTTTTCACCATTTTATGGTAAACCATTTGTTTTACTTTGTGTACCCTGATACCTGAATGCATGTACAGTATATTTGCCTTCTAGAATCAGTAAAACAATTGCTGTTTTTTTTTTTTTTTGTCATTGTCAAAGGGTACAAATCTATCTTTTTTAATACCCAGGTGCCCTTAACCCATTCCCTGTTGCAAAACTTTTCATTAAAATTTTTTCTTCATACTAATGTTGTATGAAGGACTTCTTCATGACAAATAGAAAATTGGTCATACTATTGAAAAATCAGGGAAAAAAAAAAAGCTGTATTTGTTTATGAATTATAAAATGGTGTAAAAATGCATCAACAGCAGGAATTATCAAAAAATTAGATGTGATCAGATATTGATAGAACAGCAAAGTGTGACTTACCTTAATACTTTCTAAGATGGATAAAAATTCATGGAGATTCAAATTTTAACTGTGTAATGATTCAAATCACTCGGCATATATAGGCGTGCAACTTTTTTAAACAATCTAAAACTATAATTTCACACTTTTTTTTATATATAAAAAATTGTGACAGTTAATAATAAAAAAAATAATTAAAACAAACATTATAGTTTATAACAAAAATAATTTTGTTGATCCAAACATTATTTTATACTTACATATAATCTGTGCCAGTTTTACACTGTTCCAACAATGATGCTGAATACACTGATTACAGTAACCTTTATTGTTTTCTTTCTATATTGTGACAAGGGTTGTAAAAAAAAAACGTTTTTTTTTTGTTTTGTTTTTTTGTTTTTTTAAACCCAAAACTAGGTTTTTTTTGTTTAAAGGATTTTATATTTTGGAAGAATGCTAAACATTCATATTTTCAAATACTTGAAATCAAGCATTAAACAAAAATTACTTTAAGTTATCTTGTTGAAATTTAATAATATAATTTTTATTATATTAATTTAAACATTACAATATTTTTATATTATTATAATATTTTTACATATAATAAATAATAAAACATGCAGTCACTTATATACCTAAAAAATCAATCACTATTACAGAATTTTTTTAATATTACAACACGTAAATGTTTACATTTTAGTTAAAAATTTATATAAAAACATAAGTTTGGATGTTTGTTTGTTTTTTTAGTCCTGATCTATTTTGCAGTTTAGCTTGAACAAGTCCAAATTTTGAAAATATTCTCTCTACACTGGCAGAAGATGCCTTTTCTGTTAAAAGTTATTCAATTTTATGAAAAAAAAAAAAAAAAAAAAAAAAAATCTATTAAATTCTTTTTCTTAGCTTTTCATGGCCACCATTCATGTGCTGTTACAGTATTTATTATACTAAATTCAAAGAGGAATTCCTGGAAAGGTGAACTCTTTGTAGTGAATTTAATAATGAGCGGCATCAGTGAATTTATTGGATACTGTTGGGTTATATTAAAATTTTACTAATTTTTATTGTTAATGTAAAATAAAAGTCATCTATTATATTTATAAAGTTTTCCCAATAAGTTTTCCCAGCTCTCTCTCCAACCAATTTGCATATGTGAAAAAAAAGTTTGACTAGTTTTAAAGTTTCATAAATGATAATGTAAAGTCTCATAAATTAATAGTTTGTAATAAAGTTAAAGTTTTCTTAAATAGTAAAGTTTCTGTAAAATAAAAACCAATAGTATTTATATAATGTAAATGTGGTTACTAAGTGTTACCTGCATCATGTAAAGTTGTAGCAAAGTAGTGCTAAAAAGGTAAATAAATATGGTTGCCATTATAGTAAAGTGAAATGCTGGACTCAAAATTCATCAAACTGCAAATTTACTCTTTGTAAGGTGAGATTACAGATACCTTTTCTTTGAAAAAACAAAAGCATCTTTTTGTTTCGTTGATATAATTCTAAACCTTCTTTTTGTTTTGGATGCAGCATATATGCATGAAAATGTATAGGTGTTATAACCATTTTAATATTGACTATCAAGGTGCTTCATTACTACTTTGTTTTCTCATTTGCAATTGGTTCCAGTTGTTCAAACATTTCTTTTCAATACAAAATTGGACACCAAATTTTTAATGTGTGTGTTGATTTTCTCTGTTTTCTTCGTAAATTACCCCAACTTTTAAGGTAAACTTCGACTGCACCTTTCATTGAATTCCATAGAGTTTCGACAAGGAGAACTAATTTCAAAGCATTTGTGTTTGGTCTATATAATGTATTTGCAAAGTGATTTTTGCGAAAGTACTTAATAATTTCTAACAAGTTACCTTTGATTGTAGGACACTGATTTTGAATGTCATTGGATAATAAATTTAACACAGGTGCTGAACAGTTTGATGTACCGTAATTTCGGGAGTATAATCCGCAGATCCAACAATTCTGTTTCAACCCAGAAATTTTATTCAATAATTGAAGTCAAATATTTACAGCGATCTAGTAAGTTGCATTTTATAAAATAAAATTTCTGGGTCGAAAAATGGTTGTTTGATCTGCAGATTATACGCCGGAAATTATGGTAATACCATTTAAATGCTCATTTGTGCTTAATAAATGTCACATTATCTGTAACAACTGATCGGATGGAGTACTGCAACTCAAATTCACAATTTTTGATACTAGCAATAACTCTTTTTTTTTTTTTCAAATTTCTCGATGTATGAGCTTTTCCACTAGCATCGATTGTATCAATTAAGTACACTTTACCTGTCTTGGTTGTAACATTTACACATATCACTGGTTCTTTATGTACATTTGACTGTCCATTAAATCCAAGGCATACAGTTTCATTTTTTTAAATTGTAGCACAATTTTGCTTTTCACTTTCATCGATGGAACCATCCAATCAGCGAAACAATCAACCAATAAGGCGATACTGATGACATGATACCAGACATCTTTCATCAGAGACTATCATCTAATTTTCTTACGCAATAAGCACGTTTCACTGTATCAGAATTCAAATTAGTCTATCCTAATCTAAACACTTTTCATCACATTTGAAGAAAAAGAAAAACTTTTTTTTTAAAGTTTTTTTTAGTTTTGATAAAAATCAAGTCGGGTATTTTTTTTTTTTTTTTTAACAGTTGGTTTAAACCAAACAACCCTGATTGTGACTGTATTTTATATTCTGCATTTTAATAATGATGCGTGTTTTAACTTATATTTTTTCTGCATTCTTTTATATTCCGCATTTTGAATAATGTGTGTCAAAGATTTCCAAAGAACTAAACCAGAAGCTATTTTTTATTTCCAGGAATGTGGTACTATTATACCAAAAATATGCGAGTGTTCGGATTTCTACGAAATTAAATTTAACATTTATGATTATATTATGTGGAGATGCAATGTAGATAAATGCAGACAGTGTATTCAAATAAGAAACGTTAATTTGTATAATGGAAGTGTAATCTCATTCACAAATCTATTATTTATATATATCTGGAACAAAGAACTGTCTTCCAATAAATTTTGATTTCTGATGTGGAAAATCCAAGATAGTGGCTGCGGCAAGTCAAAATTTAAATAGATCTTAGCTAACTTATTAAATCAATATAGGAGATATTTGTCTTTTTAGTTGTTCTGGTGTTTTTTTTGTTTTTTTTTTATTCGCATTTTTGTTTTACCATATTAACCCTTTAAGACCTGAAGAGTTTTGGTAGAAATTAAAAGCTTGGTTTATAACCCTAATTAATAGGATCATATTTGATTGAAAAATATACGTTGTCAGGTTATGTCAAGGAGCATCTACACAATTGTGTGGTGCAGGCTCAGATTTAAATCACAGAGAAAGAGGAAATTGTTTTTTTTTCCCTTTAGGATCACCTACACAATTGTGTAGGTTAGGTCTTAAAGGGTTAAAGAATCCTTGTTTAAAATTGTATTTATAAAGGAGCCGCAGACATCAATTTAAATACTTACTAAAATTTAACTTAAGAAAACACCATAACAGGCTTAATAATTCACAAGCAATGTTAAAAGTTATTTTGGATCAGCAAAAGAACCCCATGCGTAAATATGATTGGCAACCATTTTTAGCTATCTCTCTTCCTGGTACAAATAATATGTAAGTACCTATTATTTTCAAAAGTGAAAAAAATATTTATGAAAATGGTCATTTTCCCATCAGCAGGGAATAGATTAAGTATAATAAGTTGCAAAATCTTTAAGGAATCATAGAATAAGAATTGCTAAGTCTTTATTTCAATTTAATGCATAAATTCTTAGGGGAAAAATAACTAATTGTTCAAAGGGATATATTGAAGCTAAAAAAATATATCCGAGCTATTGGTTACATTTTAAAGTCAGTTACAACTTCTTTCAGTTCAGATTATAAAAGAAGCCAAGACAGCATGCACCAGAGAATACAATAATAAACTTCTAATCAAGACTAGCATTCCTTAAATTTAATTATCATGATTCTGTAAATAATCAATTTCTGTATTCTATAATTATATATTTTTGTATTTGCTTTATCAAATGTAATTTAAAACAGTATTTTAATTGTAATTCTTTAAAATGCTAAATTTAGCTAGTGCTATGCTTTTTTGTATACATAATTTTATTTCCTTTTCCATTAATCTATTATCCCACTTTTAAGTTCACTCATAAATAGCAACACTAGTTCTTAAAAATGATATTCTTGTTATTGTGAAACCCTGCAGTTTTTAAATCAATCTCTCAAAAATTCCCAAAATGAAAAAAAAAAAAAAAAAAAAAAAAAAAGATGTTATAGCTAATAATATATCATCTCATTCATTGACACATCTTATCAAAATGTATTCAAAGAACTTTATTTGGGTGTAATATCAGTTTTTTATGCATGCTATAATTTATTTGCTTATAATTGGATTCTCATCATAATCAAGCATAACATGGAAACAACCCAGTAGTTGTTTATAATTATGTACAGAAAATGATGCAATTTTTGATTATAATGAGAAAAACCCTGGTGTAATTACATTCTGAACTAATAGAGGGAATTTATTATTCTATAATGATTTTCATGTAATTTATTATCTTATGATTTTAATCTAATTTATTGTTTATAATGTTTTGATATAATTTATTGTTTATAATAGTAATATAATAATTTGAATGTAATTTAATATAGATTTATTAGCTTTATAATAATTTTGGAATCTTAATGATGATTTATTAGTAATTTAATAACTTTGGGATATCTTGATATAAATTGTTGAGGTTTATATTAATTTTGGGGTCATTTAAATAGATTTATTAGTTTTATAATTACTTGATGTCACTGAAATGAAGATTTATAGCTTTTTATAATAATTTAGACCTAATTTAATGTGTTTTATGATATTGAAATTGATTATAATCAAGCATATTGTAAATTTATTTTGATTTTTGTTAAAATAAGTATCTTTTTAAAAAAGGTTCAGTCCTGACTCTGCAACCGGACAGAGAACATGTGGATCTTGGCTCTGTTTAATACAGAGAATTTGTGCTATGAAATGAAGAAAAATAAGTTTGATGATTAATTTCTCATGATACATGGAATTAAATATATAATTTCATTTCATTAATAAACTATTTAATTATGAAATTTAAATAAGTCTTAGTTCTTTATATGTTAAGAATGAATAATTTTTTTTTTCAAACTTTGTACTGTTTTTCCCTTTTTATAATTTATAAAAAATATGTATGTTTTTCAACATGTATTATATGAATTATTTATTTCTGTGGAGATTCTAGGCTTATTTCAAGTTTTAGTAAATTATGTAAATTTTCATTAATATGATTTTACTGTACCATAAAGTCATGTTAAATATTAAATAAAATTGCCCACACTAATGTCAAACTTTCTAGCTCTAAATTTTGAATAAAATAATCTTTTTAAAAATAAATATGAAATATAGAATTAGTTTTAAGGTTAATTTCTAATTTTGTTACATTATTTTAAAAACCTTTCTAATTGTAAGACTTAGAATAGTGTAGATAATTTTTTAAATAAATCTACTATCTGAGAATGACTGACGCCTGATTGTATTATCAATAGGATCGTCTACTGAATGTAACTGATTATCATAATAATAGTATTATGAAATGTAAATTTCTTTTCAATTTTAAAACTCTGTGGAGGATTTGAAAAAAAAAAAAAAATGCCGTTTATTTTAGGAAAATTCTAAGGATTTTTCAAAAAAAAAAAAAATTCTTTCTATAAATATAGAAAATACTCAGAAGCATTCGCACATATGCAATAATAAAAAGAACGAAAATGCCATACTGGTTTGTATGTTTTTACTTCTTACTTTGGAAATGTCTATAATTAATAAAATTATTAAAGTGCAATTTTTGGTAATTTGACTTAAAAAGCAAAGACCAAAAAGAAATTGCTTATCTATCTATCAGTAATGGAAGAAGTAAAAATAATCGATAGTATCACAATAATCAATCTTGAGGTACTACCAACAATCAACCATCTTTACTGCTATAAATTTTAGAATTCATTTCTGCCGCATTTATGAACTGCTGTTAAGGGTTTTCTACATACTGGTTTCAAAAAATTGATTTTTTTTTTTTCTTTCTAAATTGGTTTATTAGTCTCAAGAGTATGAGGACAAAGTGATTTTTGGGAGGGAAAGGTCTTTCTGTCTTAAAAATGCATTAGAGTGAGGCAGTGCACAGAGCGTGCATCTCTGAGCCAATATAGCTTTATATATACATTTTTATGCTGTTGGGTGGACTGAATCCGTAAAATCCTTTGTCCTGTAGTACTACCCAATTAGCAGAAAATTACATATATTTGTATTACAGTCTATATCTCAAAACTCAGCATTTCGTATTTTTCATCATATTACACATTATAAATCCAATGGATATTCATACCATCATATTTTTCAATATAATCTAATTTTTCTGCCTCCTTAAACACAAAAAATATTTTTGCAGGACTTTTTGACAAAAAATAAAATTATTTTTGTGGGTTCCATTCCAATCATAACTGTAAGCCTGTAGGTTATAAAATATTCAAATTCTATTTGTTTTATAGACCTGCTGGAAAGCATAAGACATTACAAAACTATGTGTGAGGCACAGGCTCAACTTCGTTGCAATTTTGTATTTTTTTTTGGCTTCAAAAATTTTTTAAAGATAGTTTGAAATACAACTAATTATAAAATAAAAACATCTACAGTAACATATTTTGTCTATATTGAAAAACTAATTCTACAAAAATTCCTAGAATATAGAAAACCCCCTTAAGAGGTTACATTTAGTCAAATTTAAAATATAGATTTATAAGAGATATATATAGATTTTTTGCAAGTTGTAGTTTTAGAGGCTTTATCAACTGAAGGATTACTTTATGGTGCTGGAAAAGATGATTCCATGCAAGTAAAAAAAAAAAGTATTAAAATGAAACTATGACAAAATTTTAAACTCATTTTTCTCAAAAGTGCACTCTTAAATCTACGACCACGATTACTGAATCTATTCACTTCTAATTTTGTCAATTTTTTTCTTATATAATTGTGTAGACACTGGAGGATTTAAAAAAAATTCTTTATTATTTTCCTTTTAATCATTAAAAAATGGCCATCTTTTTCAAAGATAAAAAAAAAATTAAGCTTTCCTTTGAGACAGTCACCATTTAAAAAAAAAAAAGTTTTTCATAAATTTCTTCAAGAAAAGAGCTGACAAAATTGGAAGTAAATCAAGGTGACAGATTTTAAAAAGTGCACAGAGAAAAATGAATTTAAAATTTTCTGTCGTAATTGCATTTCAATACTTATTTTTTTACTTGCATAGAACCATCTATCCCAGTTCCATAAAATACCCCCTTCAATTTCTAAAACTACAACTTGCAAAACACTGGATTTTTCAAAATTTATGACTAGGTAAAGAAATGCAGTTCATGCACTTTTTTTAAAATGAATAAGATTGGAATATACATAAAATTTTGTTAAAATATTTTTCTTTTATCAGTATCAATTTGCTGTTTTTTTCTTTGATTGCGATATAGCACTTGTATGTAAATCATGAATAAAAAATAGTCTTAATCTCAGTCAAAAGAATTTTATTTATCTCTTTTTCCAAAGCAAACATGAATTAGAGTATCATATATCAAGATAATTAACACATAGCTGCCAAGCCTTTCAATTTTTGTATTCTATTAACGAATAGAAATATTCACAATCACACAAAATTGCAATAAGATGGTTTAGCAACTATCTTAACATTATTAATGTGAAGTTAATCCCGTCGAAATTAAATGAAAGAAAATGTTTAAAAAGTAACTTAAATTTATAATAAACCTAAATAATTACTACAAAAAAAAAATGTTACATTGGCCACTAACTCTTTAAAAAACACTTCATCAAAATACAACTTCTATTAACTTTTTAAATCATCCAAAAAATTAAACTTATAAGTAATTAGCAACATGTAATCAAGATAAGTATTATGAAGTTATCAGTTGAAGCTCTGATCTTTGGTATTAAGGAATACATCAGCAGCAAAAATTATGTCCTTTGACATAATCATAATTTATTTTCAATGAAATCTAAAGAACATAACATTTTCTGTTACACAATTTACATGTGCCGTACTCATATTCACAATTTTAAAAATACGGGAAGATCTAATCCGGGCATTCCAGTTTACAGAATATACTGCCTAGTGTACATAGCAGTTAATAATGAAAATGGTTTTCACGTAACAGATTTTTACATTTAATATATATTTTTTGATTGCCCACTAACACCAGCAAAAAGCATTTTTATATGAAAAATATGAATTCAAATAATTTTGAAATTTATTAAATTCATCATATTAGCTGTATGACAGAGATTAATAGCTGAAGAAAAAGCCAAATATTTTGCTACTTACAGCACCCTTTTATATTTGAACTATTTCAGTGTTTAAGCAAATTTGTGTTTTTTTTTTTTTTTCATTAATTTCTATATAGAATATTAGCTAGAAACAAATGCTGAACCTTTTAAGTCCAAACTGGTTAATCTTCCATAATCAAACTGCATACAACAGCAATATTTTTTTTTAATTCTCATACTTGGAAAAAAAAAATTAAACCATAAAAAGTCAGTAAATTCAGATTTATTTAAAAGCAATTTTTTTTTTCCCTATTAGTTTAAATTACATTATTGTTGTAAATAATTTTGCGAAACAGAAATTTGATTGCTTATATTGTTGCCACCATCAATATGACATCAGCATTTACTAATAGCTCCTACAGCTTTATAACTAGAGAAAAACATGCACCCAAAAATATAAAATTCAAAACGTACTTCAGAGATACAACTGAACTGTAAATAGTTTGTAAACTGTTTTGAATCCAATAAAAATCCACAAATCCTTTTTAATTGCATTTTTCCAAAGCATAATGAGAGTTTATTCACATTAAAAAGATTAGAGGGAAAGAAGAGGGGAGGGATTTGGAGAAAATAGATGAAATGTGGGTATATGATTGAAATCATTTTCTAAAAATTCTTTTAGATACATAGAAATAATCAAAAAACAATTTTAAAAGTTTTGAAAAGTCCTTGGGTTTATTATAATCAGCATTGCCCATTTACCCATGTTATTTACTTTTTCTTTTTAATCATGGAATGTGAAATCATGAAAAACAAAGATTATTCATTTTATAATTGTAAATTATTCATAACATTAGGTTATTAAGAGCCTTGTGCATTGAAAATGAAGATACTCTTAAGGCTGTTTTGTTTACAGACGCATGAAATTGGTAGGTGTCATGGGTGCAAGAAGTCCATCCAAGACAAGACTGAAAACTTTTTCTGAGTATTTGGAATAACCAAGTGGAAATGGACTAGAACATTTCTGTCTTGCATTATGGCTAAAAATGGATCTCTTGCAATAAAAGTTCTTGATAGTAAAACGGATTATTAAGTATATAGAAGTAGAATTTACTATTAATCAAAAATCTCTCCAGGACTGAAATCAGTCTTGAGACTTGCACTCATGGTAGGTGTTCTTATTCAAAAACTATGTAATCATCCAAACATGTTTTCCATTTTTCAGTAAACTTAGAAAATATTGTCAAAAGCAGGTGTTTTGAACAGAATTTCCAACAATGCAGCCACAGAAGCGTAAAACGTCATTGCATGACCAGAATCGCTTATAACTAAATAAGTAATCTATTAAAATATGGAAAACTCATTTAGATTTTATATACTTTTCATACTCAGGCTTGTCAATTTTATAATTGCAAAAAATTATTCAGAAAATGTGTCAAAGTTTCACATTAAGCAGAAGGTCATTTGATTACCACCTTAAGCTAATGTGAAACTAATGGCAGAGTTCTGTTCAAATTTTTCATTTGCATTGCAATGTTTTAAAAAAAAATTTCATGACATAGGATATCTGAAATCAATGTCTATCAATGGAATTTTTGTACTTTTTTATTCCGGGGACACTGTTTCGGAACTGGTTTCAAAACTGAAAGCCAATATCCTCAGGGGATAGAGAAAAAAAATACAAAGACATATCAAGCTCGGATATGAAACAAAAAAAATCTTAATACAGTCGAATCCAGTTAACACGAAATCGCTTAACGCGAAATACTGAGATCCCGTCAGATGAGTCTGAAAATCAATGTTAATTAAATTAGTTTAACACAAAATAGAATGTCGGAAAATCCCGCTTAAGGCGAAAATTTTTTTTGCTTTAATGTAAAAAAAAAAAAAAAAAAAAATCCTTACGCAATGTTTTGATATTTCAAACTTAAATGTCACATCCTCTTATTAAAAATGAAATTTTCTCATGGTTTGAATAGAATGAAGTCGAAAAGGTTTTCAGAAAATCGTAAAATACTGAATTCCTGACTAATCCCTGCGTTTCTTTGATCTCTGATGTGCACAAGTGTTCCCAAATTAACCATATGAGCTATAGATCAGTCACAATGAAAGTTTGGATGAAGGAATTTCTTTTTTAAAAGGGATTTTCTATTATCGGTTGACTATATTGAGAGTGACAAACCCGGTTTCCGAATTACCTTATGTGTGAGTGAAAGAAATGACAATAGTTATTTCACTACCTAACATAATTGAAACTGTTCGCAGCTGCTCAGTAGGATTCTGTGAAAGATGAGCTGAAAACAGCAAGCTATATTTTTAGACACAAAGCAAAAAAATTTAAACGAAGTTAGCCATAAAGTGTTGAAAAAATCAGAACATGCAGCGAAGTATGGGATACCTACAATTCTTCTACAATTGGTCCTCTCTACAATTTTAAAGAATCGTGAAAAGGTTGAAGCAGCTTATGTTGAGAGTCAATTCAAACCAGTAAGAAAACGAATGTGTAAAATAAAGAATGAATAAATTGAAATTTCTCTCTTGCGATGGATAAAAGAGGCAAGAAGCCATAATATTGTTTTAATTTTTGCAGTTTTGCAAGAGAAAGCAAAGGCTTTCGCTGCTGCTAGAGCGATTTCATATGTTCTTAACCAGGGTTGCCAGTTTGGCCTCTTTTTTAATTCAAAAATTTCTAATTCAAACCGGACATTCAGAAAGAAAAATTTTTACTTTAAGTAATTAGGAAATGTCAGTCATTGAAAAAAGAAATTAATATTGTAAAACATTTCTGGTATGAAAGCGAAATTTCAAAATAAAAAAAAAAGGCCAAACTGGCAACCCTGGTTCTAACAGATGACTAACAAGATTTAAAGAGCCTCATAATTGTCTACAAAAATATATGTTTCCATACAATGGAAAATTCTTTCTCAGACTTTGTTTTTTTTTCTGAGTACATTTACATAGACAAAGATGTGTTGACTTCGGATGTGATGACAGATGAAGAAATAATTGCTGAAAAAAATGACAAGATTGAAGTGTCTGACGAGGATGAAGAAATTGACACAGAACTGAAAAGTTTAGTGTCATTAAATGAATCTACTATAGCATTGAAAACTGCACAACGTATACTTATGGAACAACAGGATGCTTCCCGAACTTTGAACAAATTAGATGATGTCCATACGTTCCTACAAGAACTACTCTACAAAAATTGAAGCAAAAGTAAATAACTGACATTTAAAAAAAAATGATTAGCAAGAAAATAAATTTATTATTGCCTAAAAAATGATTAATTTGTTAATGAAATTTTCTATTTATTTTTAATTTATGATTTTATGAGCAGGGATATATTTGTAGGTTAATTTATTTAGTTTTTATGTCTAACACATGACCCCACTATTATGACGGTTAACAGGAAAAAAATTCACAGTCCCTTCAATTTCGTGTTAACGAGGTTCGACTGTATTGAAATGCAAATGAGTAATTTGACAAAAAGTAACATTTGCTCGAGTGTTGTGTTACTAGTGCAGCTTCTTAAACATGTTCAAAATTTGTTCACTTGTTATTCAGAAATTTAACATTTACAAAGTTACTTTCATTACTAAATATACAAAATTTTCAGATACAATACAAAGTCTTTACTTCAGACACCCAAAGTATGCAATTGTTCAAAGTTTGCCTGTCCAGCAGCAATATTCAAAAAGGGAGGTAACATATCAGATATGGATACCCCCCCCCCTTCCCCCACAGCTATCGAAAGCAGATAAAGCTTAAAACATTCCAGAAAAGCTCCCTACGTTCCTGGATTCGTTCTCCTCCCTTAAGAGGCTACTTCACTCAGACGAAAACAAACGCTTAATCCTATGGAGGAAATATTTTAAGGTATCTCATTCGCATTTCAGTAATTTTTAAATGATTTTTTTGCATTGGATAACTGAGGTCAATCTATGTCCGCTCCTTTGTACTTTTTCGATTATGATTACAAGTTTTTTTTATTAAGATACTTTCACTTTCGGAATCGGTTTTGAAAGTGAAAGTATCCTCAATAAAAAAAACTCCCAACAAAAATCTAATAAATACAAAAGGAGTGTGCATAAAGATTGACCTCAGCTATCCAATGCATAAAAAATCATTTAAAAATATTGAAATGCGAACGATATATCAAATATTTCCTCCATAGGATTAACGTTAATTAGCGAGCAGGTGTTTTCGTCTGAGTGAAGTAGCCTCTTAAGTTGCAGAGAGACAATGGGCATATTTCGCCATCACAAACGATATAGGAGAAATAACGAGGCGGGGTGAAGGACTGTGCTTGCTACTCTAATTTGTCCACCAATTTGCAGTCTAAAAATAGAAACAGCAGCCGAGAAGACTAGAGCTTGGCAGCTGGGAAGCTCACCTCACAATTAACCAATCAGAGCCCACTAATTGTAGAGTTGCAAGTAGAGCCATAGTTTTGCTTTCGTCATATTGGAGAATCCTCTGCGATCATACACTGACTCTAGTTGCTTTTGAGAAGTTTCCCAGCTACTAGCGTCTAGTGCGTGAAGGAAATCTCAACAAACTCATCATTTCATTTTAGCGGGATTAATGATAAAGACAGACATTTGCATTATTTTTTCCTCTCTTATTATTAAGGAATTGGTTGACAGATTTCAGATTTAATAATGGAGAGAAATAAACCTAACAATGCAAAAGATAATAGTAGTTCTGAAAGAAAACTAATTACCTTACAATGACTAAAAAAGGTTTAATTACTTAGGAAATTTGAATTTTTGCTTTACTTTTTATTTTGTTACAATTTACATAATGAAAAATGTTGTTTAATTTAACATTAACAGCTGTTTGCAATTTTGAATAAATGAGCATCATATTTTGCATTTTTAAGCAGCGAAATCTTTTTTTTTTTTTTTATGAAAGCAATATTTTTGATGACCAAAAATTCAGACATTGTAAAGTCCCGAGGATTCCAATCTTTAGATTTTGTACTGTATTCTCATTCAACAAAATTTTGGAGGTAAAAAATTTATCTGCACTTTTATTTTTCTATAAATATGATTTTTTTTTTTTAAAAGAGGGGGGGGGGGGCTAAATAGTAATTTATGAACACTATTGTCAATTATTACCTGAAAGCCAGTTTACAACTTTCACAATATTTTCTGGAAGGCTTGTTATAATAAGCTAGGCTAAGTTAAATATAGAGATGTCCTCTATATTTAAAAATGATCATGAAATTACAGCAAGATATGTATGTGCATTTGCAGATAATTTCTTTGCAGATAATTCCCACTTTTTACAAAGCAAACTGCAATTTAATCAAGATTTGATACAATAACCTTGCTGTGATTAAAGATAACTTTTAAAGAAAATGCTAGAAGAAAAGGGGGAGGGGGGATAAAGGCCTTTTTATAAAAATTAATGCTTTCTCAAAAACAACTTTCAGATCATTATTCAAAGCTTTTAAGCAGAATTTTCAGCCCAAAATAAAGGAATTATGCAGTTGCCAAGTCAGATGTATGTACATTTTATATTGAAACTCATTCAATATATCGTTTTTCACATTATTTAATTATTAACTTGTTCTTTTTCTGACCTAGTTAAATTGCCACAATATGCACATTTATACTTTACAAAAGTTGCAAGATAAACTTGCTAATACTTTAATTATAATTGCCGTATTTTCAAATCAACATAAAATTACAACAGCTTTCAATATATTCAATTTTATTAAGAGATTACAATACATACTGAATGACAAAATTATACATATGAAAAATATAAACAAGTTTTTTATTATTTCTCCCGCTTTAGAAAAAAACATGAAAGATGACATAAGAGCTGATACATTTATCAGCTAAAATGCACTGGCCATAACAGAATTTATTAAGTAAGACATCAAAACATATTAACCTTAACCTACAAAATAATTCCATGAAAAAAATTGTTTATGGAACTTTGCATAATTTTGCATGCTTATTTCTTTCTGCAGTTTGCTCACCAAGTAAAATGAAATACATTATCAAAAAATATTTCTAAATATTCAAAATTTATATAAGGTGTTAAATAATCAACATAATGGAAGTTATTCATTTGATTCATTAATATTTCTAATGAATTTTCTTAATATAAGAACTTTCAATATGGCCTGAAACATTTTGGTTAACTTAAGATGAAATCATTGCACTGATAAGTGTATGGAAACTAGTATACAAATATAATAAAAACAAGAAAGAGAAATTAACATTTTTTATTAAAATTTTGATGAAATGAAGATTAACAATGACATGATAATGTAATGCATACAAATACTGGAGAAATTAAAAGTGAATGTCCATATGATAAAAGTAGATGCTTCTAAAGTTTTAATATGGTCTTGATCTTCTATCACCACTGAAAACAAAAACAATTCTAATTAGAGACATTAAACTAAACTTGTTTTTAATTATAACATTAAATTGCATTTAATTATTAAAATATTTTAATGCTTTTAATTTAAATGGCAGATGCCTACAAAGATGGAAAATTAATTTACTTAAAACTAGTTAGTCAGTCAATAAGATAATTCACTTAATTCAAATCACAATTCTGATCACATATCAATTACCTAACCATAAAAATAAGTCATTTTGCAGATATTGGGTTTAGCTGCATTGCATATTTCTTAATTTTTATTAATACAACAGTTCTTTTTTTTAATTTTTCTTCTAATTTTTGAATTTTAAGATCTAGACTCTTGGCAAAAACTAGAAAATTGTTGGATTTAAAAAAAAAAAAAAAAAAAAAAAAAAAAAAATTACATAATATAACCGACTTAAATCAGAAATATAATTTGGTATTTCACCAATATTAATTTGATTAAATAAAACAATTTAAAATAATGATAAACTATGTTGGAAGGAGATAACTGTTGCCATTCCTCACTTTTAATATTCCACCTTTGATACACACACCTATATTCTAACATAGCATGCACTTTCGCTCAAAATTTACAGGTGCATGTTATTGTAATAGTGTTCATTTAAATTTTTGCTACATGTCTCATGAAGGTTTTTTTTTTTTATATAGAAGTAGATGTGCATAACATGGCAAGCATTCCGAAAAACAAAAATGTTAGTATTTTTAGGTGTGCATAATATGCCAGAATATATATAACCTTTGAACTGCAATTTATATATTCAAAAACCCTATAACTATTAAAGGCAACATTACTACTCTTATTGTTTTAACACTGACAACTTTACACACATACACTGTTCACATTAGAAAGTAATAAAACAAAGCATTACTTGAGTATAAAACAAGAATGAAAAATCATGCGTCAAGCATAGATTATGTAAAACTTTCCAACGCTTTCAAAATCATTTTACAAATCATTACCGTTTAATAAGCTGAAAGATAACATCTATGTACACAATTCGGAAAACGCATAACATATTTAAAAACGTCATTTCAGAAATTTCTAACATACAATATTTGGGATAATATCCGAATACTTTTATTCAGCCCTGTATAGGATCTATAAATTTGTATATATACTACATAGGACGCTAAATTTTAGTTAACCGCGTAACTCCGTTTAAAATTCTTTCTGGAGTTTGTCAACAGAAATGTGTTCATGAACTTTTGTGCTGCCCTGTATATGAAATACAGAATTTATACACATCAAGTAATAGACAAAAAGATAGTTAAATTTAAAACCGCAACTTAAAACGCACTTCCAGGAATTATTGTCAACAGACAGAGAATTCTTTGGTGTGCCCCTGTAAATGAACGATGACTGATATACACACTATTCTGTAGTAAGCCTCTTAAAGCACCTTAGTGATATATATAAATTTCAATGCGTTTGAAATAGTGAAACATTTAATTAAACCGCAAACTATTTTTCTCCATAGACGTAATATAACTGAATTCTTTTGACTGTCCCTGTAAAGTAACTATAAGTGCAATGCACATCCTATTCCATATTAAGCTTCTTGTAATGCGCCTTAGTGATACATATCAATTACAATATATTTGAAATAGTATCATTAAAATAAACCGCAAATGATTTTTCCCCATAGACCGTCATGTAACTGAATTCTTTTGAGTGTCCCTGTAAAAAAAACTAAGTGCTACACACTTCCGTTGAAATAGGGAACATGCTATAGATAGCGACAATAACATAAAAATTGCAGGGCAATCCGAGCATATTTACGGGAGTTAGAGCACAGACAGATGGCAGACGGACATACAGCAGACAAACCGAAGTCAAACACTTTTCAACTAGGTTGGAAAGTGTTAAAAAGCAAGAGAAAATAAAGATTAGATTTAGCAACAATAAAAAAAGACATTCGTAAGGTAGTTAGGTACGAGAAGTAAAGTAGAATTAATTTTGAATGATTTTATGAATTATAAATAAAAATTACAATAATATTTAATAATTGCCTGTGTCTTTTCCTAAAGTTCCATAATTTTTGTAAGCTCTCGAGCAAAAAGATTCAGAAATGCAGCAGTATGGAGAAAATTTTTACAAGAAAACTGGGTAAAGTTAGTGTACATCACTTTTTTTTTTTAAGGCAAGGTGCATTTTGACAATTTTAAAACGAGCACGGTGATGCCCCCTACCAGAAAAGGCTTACCGAGCACACTATATACAACCAATTTTTTTTAGCTTTCTTTTTATCAAAATTATGATTAAAATGTATAAAGGTAATCCTTTAAAATTCACAAAAATATTTTTTCAATAAAAAAACTAATGGATCATTAAAGCTTAATATACATGAGAGGTAAGGAAGATTCTATAACTAAACTTTGTATCTTGAAATTACTATTGTTCTGATAGCATAGCAAAGTGGCAATGTATTTTTTGTTAACGATCAATTTAAACAAAAATATCAATTTTAGTATGGAGAAAGATAGGAATTACTTTAGTAAAAAACAGAAGTTAAATGTGAAAACTAGAAAAGCCTGCTTTATAAACATCTACTTTCCCAATTAATCAAAATAAGATATTTTATGTCATTGCATAAATTAAAAAGTAATTTATGCTCTTATTTTTAAAGATTTCTAAACTTTTTTTAATTTATTAAGGGACAGTCATCTTAACATATGTTAATGAAAATTGAAATAAGGAATAAGCAATTGCAGATAAAACTTTTTTTTTCTCGCAGGTCATCCTTAGGAAACAGGGGCTCTTTAGTTACATAAGATTAATGTTAACATGGAGTAAACAGATCAACCCACATTATTCTTAAAATTTGAGGGTTTCAAACTAAAATTAAAACTAAGTAAAGGTCTTCAGATATTTTGTATTCTATTAATAAGACTTGTGATGTGTATTTTCTAGCCTTAAAAGGAGAGAAAAAAAAAATTTACACACCCAGGACCACCTCTCATTGGTCCACCACGTCCTGGTCCTCCTCTGCCTCCTCCGAAGCCGCCACCACCACGACCACCCATTCCTGGGGGTCCTCCTCTGCCTCTGCCACCACCACGATCTCCACCACGTCCACCTCTCATTCCTCCTCCACCACGACCTCCACCAGGTCCACCTCTAGGCTTTCCACCATCTGGAGGCATGCCACCACCGACACCTTCTGGACGAGGAGCATGGCAGCGATTACATTCTACTCTCCATGAAAAATTGTTATTGCCACAATCACTAGAAGAAAAAGAATGGATGAATAACTAAAAAGTTCTACATATAACAAAAGAGGTTTGTGTTTATTCTCATTTTACTTGTAAGTGCCAAAAAACTAATAAAGGACTCAAATTTCACATAGCAAATAAAAAAAAAATATTTTATACTCTTCCCTTATCTCCAACCAGTTTGGGTACAGGAGGAAAAAATTTAAACACTTTTTCAAACCATTTGTTATTGTCTGCCTTCCCAAACCACATGTTATCTCACTTTTCACAACAACAAAATAGCTTGAGAAATGGCAGTTTTTTTTTTTTTTTTTTTTTTAGATGAACTAGAAAATAAAATATTCTAAAAATCTAGCACCCTGTATTTATAAAAAAAAAAAACAGATTGCGTTTAATTTTTTTTAAATTAACATTAACCCAACATTCCATGGCTTATTAGAACAACTTAATGTGAGTGTTGATGCCTTTGAGTTTTAGTATAACAAAACTATCAGCATTTTTCCCAAATCTGAAAACTTCCAAGTATTTTGGAAGAATAAAAGTGTAGAGATTCAATAGATATCTGGTGAACATATTGCATCCAGCCAGTATGCCAAATACATACCTGCCAACTTTTGAAAATGGCAAAGTGTAAAATGACGCGTGAAGAGTATTTCATACAATTTTTTTAACATAAAACCCATGTAACCCATTTTTAAATATACACGGCCTTTTTCAAAAAATTTTAAGTATATAATAGATGAATATTATTAAATAACACAGTGCTGACCATTATAAAGGTAGTTTGAGGAGAAAAATATGAAAAACATTACAGCATTCATTAAGAAACTGATTTTAAAGACACATACAGCTTTTTTTTTTTTTTCTAATCCAATTTTTGCTTCATGTCTAAGCAAATTTATTTAAAACACGACTTCTTACATGCAATACAAATTTTCCAAAATCTTCCTGGTGATTTTAGGACAATGAAACCTGAACTCATTCTTTGACAATACTAAATATTCCCCTCACATTCATCATTTACCATTACTATAAGCAACTAGAAAGTAATTCATAAATTAAGGAGTGAAAAATGAAACTTTGCAAAAAAGTTAAAATATGTGCCTTAAGTGTAAAAAATGCTCCAAAAGTGTAAAAGTTGGCAAGTATGCAAATATGATTATCTGGCAGCACATTCAAACTGAAATTATAGGGCCATACTATGCTTTTATCATTCATTGAACTCGTTAAAATTTCCAGATTATAAAGCCAAGTTTGATTAATTTTAATACAATGTATTAAAATTAAACTAAAAATTATTTATATTTATGACAAAATTATGCTAAACCTATTCAAGAAAACCATGTGACCAACCATCTGTACTATGTACCTGTATATATGAACAAGACAGTTATAAAAGCCACAAGAAAGAAAAATGTGTCAAGCATAGATTATGAAACCCTTCCAAAATATAAGAAAACTCCTACATTTAATAAGATATATCTTAATTTAAGAAATCCAAAATACATTTCAAAACAAAATTTAAGAGACTACTGTTCGTAGTCAGTAAGGTCCTTTTAATTATTTTGTACACCATAAGAAAGTGCATGGCAGATGCTGTGTTTTTTTTAATTACCTCCTGAAACTTAATATTTACAGAGTCAATTTTTTAAAGTGCACATTGTCAGCATCTGAGATGTACTTTCTAGTGGTGAAAACCATATTTTAATAATTTTATTAGGTAATGAGTAATCAAGCTTTTAAATTTTCCCATAGGTTAACATGGGATTTAACAATAGGGGAGTTAAAGTGAAGCAGGCCCTTAACTTTCTCACTCCTATACATGCATAGGTAGTACAGTACCAAGACGGCTTTTTCTTCACAAAATGGTCAACAAACACGAAACCATCAGCATCATTAAAATTTGTGCAATTATTTTTTCCCCAAGAGCACAATATTACAATTCTTTTGAATGTCCTTGTAACCAAACAAAAAATGCTACATACTTCACTTTCAAAACGGAACATGCTATGGGAAATCTGAATAACATGCCAATTACGTAAAAAAGGAAGAATATTTATTAAAGTTAGAGCACAGATGGACAAACTTAAGTCAAGCACTTTTCAACTATGTTGGAAAGTGAAAAATGGCAGAATGACTTGAAAGAATTTTTTTTTTTTAGCTATGTTAGTAGCAAGCAAGAATAAGTGTTCTGCTCTCACAACATAAAACAAACTGAATGAAGTTAAGAGGAAAAAAAAAAAGGAGGTATAATGCGACCGCAACAAGAAGGCGGGTGAGATCGCCGCTTGGAAGAAGAGTTCATTTTCTCAAAGGTTAGGACGGTGGAAGTGCAAGTATTTAGGGTTGTAACATATTCGAGCGTTCCTGCCTTTGGCGATATACATTCCCCTCTCTGTTTCTCGTCTGTCCCCTCCTCTCACTGATATAATTTCTTTTGTCCTAGAAGGTTGTTATATTCTCAGCGCTCTTGATTATTATTATCATTATTCTCTATTTAAACTGTTCTTTTCAGAACAACAAAATGTCTCGTACAGGGAAAACTTTGCGTTCTGATGAACGTAACATCGTTAATAATGTGCTTAATTTTTTTGAAAATGAAGCAAAATCTTCGTCTCTTTCCATTCCGATTCACAAAGCACAGGAGCGTACGTCTGCTGCTACTGGCGTTCCTCTTCGAACTATCCAAAGAATTAAACCTGAGTCGAAATCTGCTCCTGATGGAAGGCTTTCAACGCCAGGAAAAAAATCGCAGTCGCCCTGCAAAGCGGAATGCAGTTTTGGATACTTTTGATTTATGCGTCGTTCGGAATACAGTAAATGAATTTTACGCAAACGCAAATAAAAAAGTTCCAACTATTTCATTATTGTTGCCAGTTTTGCAAAGTAAGATAAATTTCCGTAGTAAAGTAAGATAAAATCCCGGAAAAAAGTGTCTGAATTCAACACTGGCAGAAGGATTTAAAGAAGTTATTAAAAAATGCTTGGTTTGAATTTGAGTAGCTGGATTGCATGTTTCGTAACAAAATGTTATTTTCCACAAATATATCACAAAAATAACTTACTTTTCACAAAACCCCCCCTCCCCCCCCAAAAAAAAATCCCTGCATCGATCCCGGGACCTATATGGTTTATGCAAAATCAATTTAAATTATATTGAAATACTCGTTTTGAGAATGTTTCTAGGTTGATTGGTTGGTTATTTGTTACGGCCGATTATCTGCACTAGGGATGTAGCCCGGTGAGGAGCATGCCCTCCTTGGAGGTCTTTCTAAGGGATCCTAACCCGTATTTACACAAGGTTCGAAGAAAACCACGGAAAACTCCAAACGGTTAGGCCGATGAGCGCGACAGGGGTTTGAACGCAGCACCTCCTGTCTACGAGCTTTGAGAGCAGAACCTCTCAGCCACTGGTGGGGCAATGTTTTCAGGTATCGCATTTTTGTATTTTAATATAGGTGTATATAAAATCTAGTTAAAATATTCTGAGAAAATAATTTATAAAAACAATTTTTTAGGTAGATTTCGTAAGAAATACTACCTATTACATTTTCACCTAAGTTGGAATTTTCGAAAAATTTTTGCAGATCTATGCCGATCATGACTCCCAGAACCCAAAACCACCCCAGTTTAATACTTTATCTATCTATGTCACTTTTTTATGGACACGATAACTCCCATAATTCTGCACAAATCTCTTCCAAACTGATACATAAAATCAAGGGGCATGAAATCTCGGTCAAGTTCGTTAATGGGCAAAATCGAACCAAGTGGGGGGGGGGGGGGCTTTTGGCGAAAACAGAAAAAAAAACCATAACGTCTTAATTATGATACGTATCGAAGTTATTATTACTTCTAGAAAAAAGGCCGAAATTTTTTGTATGACAGATTTTTTGATACCATTAAAAATGGCCCCAAGGGAAGGGGAAAAAGTTGGGGGGGGGGGGGGGGGGGGTTAGAAGAAAAAAATTCATAACTTCATCAATTCAGAAGATATCAAATCCGCTTAAATTTATTATAAATCCTCTTAATATTATCTAAAACTTTTATAGTAACAAGTTTTTTATAGGACCAACCCTTATAGCAAAAAAAAAATCCCTGCCAGCTCCGCCTGCAAACAAGTTAGGTTTCGAAATGGGCGTTTCCAAATGCTGCATCATGGCAAAAAGGTCATTTCTTCCACAATTCCCAACAAACAGACGCCCCACGGTCTGCGTCTTCGAAATCTACCTCTGCCTGTAGGTCGAGCCGCCAGGGATTTTTTTAGAATATGATTTAGCCGAGAGATCTTACTCTGACTAAAATGTAATGAATATTTCATATAAAACCGGAACATTATACAAATATCTCCATCGCAACTTAATATTTAATAATACATAATATTCAAATACTTTTAAAGTTTCGGTGTGTGAAAAAGTTTTCAAACTTTTTTTTGAAAAAAAAAAAAACAGAAAAAAAATATATATATGATATAACATTATGCGAAAAGTATCTTGGATAAAAAAGCACATTTTACTGAAATTTTTTATTTATTGCTTATGGATCAGCTTGTATATTTAATTCACAAGGTCTCTCACCGTGTAAAAACTGTCCTTACCTAAAATACCCTAACAAAAATTTTTCTCAACAATGAATTCACTCAATAAAAATTCACTACTTCCTATTTTCCAAGCATTTTTTGCCATATCACGATAGTAAAGAATTTCGAATTTGTATTCTTGTATAACACATATAAATGTAATCTTATTTTCATTCTACATCAAAAGGCGCTAACTAGCCAGATATGGTAATCCGAGTTCAAATAACTTATTCCTGAAGTTTCTTCTCTCAATCCTACTTCTTTCGCTAAATCAGTCAAATAGACCCGTCTGGCACCACGTGACTTTGACGTCTCACCCGCCTTCTGTTCGTGGTCGAAGATTAAAGATATTACTTAAAATAAAACATTCTGCTACAAAATGTACAACTTAAGTTTTCAAGAGTTTTCTTGAAAATATTTTACTAAACTGACATTTTGATTTATTATTAATTTTATGTTATTCAGTAAAGCAAAACCAAGTTTTGCAGGTTTAAAAAAAAAAGTTTACTATTACTAAACTAATTAGCTATACTGATATATTTAATGATTTAAAATGTAATCATAATTTAGGCACTGACACTGAAATAATCATAAAATAATTGTTAATAGAAAAATTAAAAAGAAAGAAAGATCAAAAAGAAAATGTATCAGACAGTTAATCTAAAAACCA
Source organism: Maratus michaelseni (assembly GCA_963931845.1). Taxonomy (NCBI): domain Eukaryota; kingdom Metazoa; phylum Arthropoda; class Arachnida; order Araneae; family Salticidae; genus Maratus; species Maratus michaelseni. The sequence continues at coordinate 189,133,816 of OZ007598.1, read as the reverse complement.
ATTGATAATTTCTTTAAAAATAAATTAATATAAAAAGGGGAGAAATATACAGCAGATATCCAACTGCAAAATATGCCTCTAACAACTTAGTGTCTTCCCAAATTGATACATTGCATTTTTAAATAAAAGTTTAAATAAACTCATTAAGATATGTTAGCTGCAATTACTGCATTTATCATTTGGGGAGGGGGAGGGGAGAAAAGGGTAACAGGATTTTTTTTTTTTTTTTTTTTTTTTTTTTTTTGCTATTTGGCTTAGCTTTATAATTAGGATTATGCAGACTCAAAAATTAAAGTGAAATTCAAACTTTGACAGAACAGACAAGACTTATTTAAATGCAGATACATACGGATTCAGGCATTTCCAATCACCATCTCTTCCGGATCCTCCTCCTCCACCACCAGGACCACCCCTGTCTCCACCTCTTCCACCTTCATCTCTACCACCACGGCCACCTCCGCCGCCACCACCACCACGGCCACCACCACCTCTTCCTCCACCGCGACCGCCTCCTGGTCCACCTCCAAATGGTGTAGTCTTTCTCTGGGCTAACTGAACATTTATTTTCTTACCTTGGAAATCTTTGCCTATAAGAAAAATTACATCTTAGTAAAGTATCTATTAAAATATTTCGTTGACAAAGAATATCACAAACACCGAGCTGAATTAAAAAGTTACTAGGGAAGGCAGGCAAGGAAAGGAGAGACAGGATTCAAGTTAGGAATAAAAGCCAAAATTTATGAAATATTCATGCAAATTAAATGCATTCTGTCTTTACAAATAAAAACAGCATTTAAAAACATTGTTATTTTAGACTGAAACTACTGAAAATGAGTAGTTACTGAGAACCCAAATGAGAATCAGTTTAAAAGAGCAACGTTGGCTTTGACAGCACAGTTTTAAGACAAGATTATTTTATGTTTTCACACCAATTTTGAATGATTATAAAAAAACAATTTTTTTATTTCAAAAGTATTACTCAAGCAGATATATTTTTTTTTAATACTACAAAAAATGTTGTAAAAAACTAACTTGTGAAAAAGTAAAAGCATTGAAAATAAAGAATTTCTACAAAAAAAGTATTAATCCAAGTATTTAGATGCAAATATTACAATTTATATTTCTTAAACTTAGATACAAGAAAACTGGTATAATTCAGGAAGCAAATTTAAAATTCAGCTCTTAAGGGGAAAAAAAAATAATTTAACATTAAGGAATTTTAATACTCGTATTCTGCAGTGCAAAAAAAGAAAAGAAGCAATAAAAGTGACCCGATACAAGGTTCTGATCATTTACAATTATACCTCCAAACCAGTTAATAGCAGAACTAGCAGTAGGTGGATCGTCATAAGTAATAGTTGCTTCTCCTTTGCCTTTGCCAGTTATTTTGTCTTTGTAAATCCAAATCCTACGTTTCCCAGTCTTTTTGTCCATCTAGTATAAAAGAAAAATTAAATTAAAATACCAATAAATCTTAGAATAAATTTACATTGACAATCTAAAAAATGTCGTTAACTGTTTCCAAATAAGAAGTATTAAGGGTGCTATTTTAGATTGAATGTTTAAGATTTTACAAAACAATCTCACAAGCTAGTAATATTAAAACAAAATTTTTTTAAACTAACATTTTAATTTTACCTTAAACTTAAATTAATAAATTGTAATTTCTATGGATTTTACATTGTAGATGGTACTAAAATGTTTATGATCTTACACAGAAATCCTAGCCTTAAAGAATCTCTGCTCAATAATCATTACACAGAATAAAAATTGTATTGCTGTATTTTCCAGTATGAAAGACTATCTTAAAATGCACCTATTGGGTGTGTCAATACAATGAAATTAATTTCCCCCCCCCCCCACTACCTTTCATTTCTTAAGTTGAAATTGCTACAAGTGAAAAAAAGTGAAAATCCTTCTACTGAAAATGATAGCCTCACATCAGATGTTAAAGCTTCAGAAGAATTTACTTCATACGTTGTATTACCACTTATATCAAGAAATGACAATCCGTTAGTTTGATGGAAAAAAAAAAAACATAGGTATCCAACACCATCAAAGTTAGAAAATACTTATCTGCACCTGCCAGCAGTGTTTACAGTGAACGTTTATTTTTCTGAAGCTGAACTTATTTTTACAACAAAATTTGTCCATATTAAATTAAGATTACAAAAAATAATGTATCACTTTTATAAATTATCACTTATAACTGAAGCATATTAAAATAACATTAAATGAGCATTGGTCATGTATTTTTACAACTAATAATACTTTACCTATTTCTCCTAAATTATTTGAAAAATTCAGCCGAAACCGAATATTTGGTTTACATGCCGAATCACCGAATAGACTATTCGGTAAATCCCTAATTTAAATATAATACAGGCTGAATCAAGAATTTTGATGCCCACATAGGCCAATCAGCAATTGTTGCCCAGACGGCACCTTGCGGTGTGGCCAATCGGCATTCTTCTACGGGCAATTAAATGGCAGCGTTAGTCAGCCCGGATTGTAAGAACCTTAGAAATAAGTATTAATCCTCACTCCCTCATGACAATGTTTTGTGATTTTCATGATCATGAAAATCTTTACTTATATCCAACCACCAGAAGGTAACAAAATCTTTATATCTAACCACCAGAAGGTAACTACTCTTAATAATTTAAGAAAATATAGTTTATTTTCAGATTATTAAATTACAGCCATGTAACATGCACCAATGTATAACATCAAGTGGTGATTAATTTACATTGCCATTTTGTTGTATGGAAAAAAAAAATGGAAAACTAAAATATACAAAGTTATTTTAGTCATGCTGTTATGTACCACACAGTGCTAAAGATTACTAAAGATATAAATAAATAGCAATGCCAAGTCACGTGTGAAATCTCCGAAAACAAAGTAAAAAAATCTTTTGAAAGAGAAAAAAAAAAACTAAACATTTCTGCATTTTTTTTTCGGTTATTTGTTTTTTTCTATACATTGTAATTTATAAATTAGATTCAGAAATATTTAATATACAGGATGTTTCTCCTCTAACTGGTGTACAGCTATGAACAGGCTGCAGCGCTACACAATGAGATACTGGCAGAGCCTCCTAGCATAAAATTAGAGTTAGTGTTTTCTCGAATTTTTTTTTTACAATACAATAAATATATAAATGAAACTAAAAAATTTTATTTTAGTTTTGAAGATATAAAAAATTTATATTTTATTGAAAAACTCTCCCTGTATTGCCCGGGCCGGGAATAACCTTAAATACCTTTTTTAAAAGTCTGACAACGCTGACTATTTTCTCCAGGATGGATTTAATGTTTTCAAAATTAATGAGGGAGGGGGGGGGGGGGGGGGAGAGAAAGATTGCTGCATAAATTCTGGCATAAAAGATTGAAACCAGATCACTTTAAAAACGCAGAAATGCTGTGGAATTGAAAAAAAAATGCTTTATAAGTGATATTTTAAAAATGAAAAGGTGGAGTTAAAAAAAGTGAAAAATTACTAACTATAACTTAACTTACATCTCATAAAAAAGTAAAACTTATTGTACAAATTCAGAATTGAAAGATTGATAAAATTTATCCTATTAGGTTGACTGCAACCGGATTCATTTTCACTAATGTGAAAAAAATGCTGCAAAACATTGGGGGGGGGGGGGGGGGGGAGAAAAAAAACACATAAGATTTCTAAAACTAATTGCAGGACAAAATTTACTACATTGGGCTAAGATGGAAATTCGATTCCGTTAGGAATGTAAAATCCAAGCTTGAACAAAATCTCAAAAGCTAAAAATTCAAAAATCAAAGATCACAAAATTACTATATTTTTCTAAAAGATTAAAACCAGATTCCATTTACGAATTTTAAAAGTCATTGTAGAAAGCGAAAGAACTAAATTTCGCATTAAAAAATTTTCATCAAAAATTTGAAAATTGCTATATGAATTCAGAATAAACTTTATTAAAAAGACAAAATTTACTATATTGGGCTAAAAAATATTGAAACCAGATTCCTTATATTAATGTGGAAAAAATCACAATGGAATGCAAAAAAAACCTTTAAAAGAATCAAATTAAGAAACTGGCTTTGAGGTGCCTAACTTCAGACATAGTACCATTCCTGGCAAGTTTTGTAGATCTGCGTTCAGCTGTCTCTTTAAAACACAGTACACTTCTATCCTTATTATCGATTAAAACAGTACACATTGGTATATATTATCAAAATTATGCAAGATATTTAAATTTTTACTTTCTTGTAGCACAGTCAAAAGTATTTTATATAACAAAGTTTCTTATGAAGTGAAAATTTTCTATAAATATTATTAGGTTGATAAAATTTTGGGAGGGAAACCACATAAACCCTTCCCCTAGCTATATCTAGAAAATTTTTTATTATCTCAAGGATGGGAGGGACATTTTGGTCTAACACGCCACCTTGATTCAACATTAGAACACAAGCCTATATTTGAGATGGAAAGTCATTTTACATGGATTGGAAAGTTAACTGTAAAAAACGTGTTGAGAATTTAACGAGTCACTGAAATAGATCAAAACATTTCTGGGTCAGTCATATCTCACATCTTTATTTGATTTTGAGATTTTCTTTTCTTAGATTATCCACTTCTGATACATAATAGAAACCAAATCATTCCTCTTTCCTTGAGCTGACTTTAGTCCAACATGAGCTGATTTTTTGATTTAATAGCTCTTTTGCACAACTTCAAGGGTTTGAGTAGACAAAATGACCAAGTATTAGATTTCCTAGCCTGCCCCCCCCCCCCCCTTCCGCCTCTTATATGCTTCCAACATTTTCTTTGCTTTTTAAAATTGATTCAGAGAAAATCTAAAATTGCTTTTATACAGAGGGAATTCCACTGAGATAATTCTTTCATGCTTGGCTTTTATTTCAGAATGTAAAAATTTTAATGATTAAGATTCGGTAAAATAGTGTTACTTGAAAATTTACCTTGTTAATTATGAATATCGAAAAATGATTTTAAAAATGGCCTTACTTTTATGATTCCAATTGCACCAAAATAATTTGACAAGTCATCTTCATTTACACCTTCGGGCAATCCAGATACAAACACTGTATCTTGAATTTCTTCACCTGAAAACCAAAATTAAACATTAGTACATCAAGTATAGCACAGATTAAATAAGAATAATTAAAATGCCTAAGAAAAGCCTCCATAAAAAAATATTAAGCAAAATTACCTCCATAGGGATTCCCTCCACCTCCATTATACTGGTATCCTCCTCTACCACCTAAAATACATTATTACTTTAGAACAAAATTTTATTACCAAACACAATAAATTTATACTAAATTTATACTCTTAGGTGATATAGCCCAAAACTTTGCAAAAACAGTTCTTAGAAATGAAGCTTAACTTCTATTTTTAGAAGTTCAGAGCAACAACATTTCACTGATAGAAAAAATACCTAACCCATACTATCAAGAAAACAGCCACATAAAATATGCAACAAGGTTTTCATATCCAAAAATGACCAGCATAAATAAACTTTTATAGAAGTTCTTCGCTTCAGTATCATATTAACTCTTCATTTTATTTTTCAATAAGTTACATAAAAATTAACCTTCAAACTCTTTATGATAGACCATTTTAAACAATCACAACCTTATAAATTATATTTATATAACCATTCACAAGTTTTAACCACAAAAGGCAGTAAGCTAACACTTATAAGCCTTAAATATTAACCATACAATAGTGAACTTAAAATGAATTCAACTTGCAAATAGGTGAGTTTTATTAAGCTTTAAATATTAACCACATACTGGTGAACTTGATATGAATTCAATTTGCAAATAAGTGAGTTTTAAGTTCAATAAATATATTAATACCTTTTTATTCAGTAACATGTCAAATTATATACTCCAGTATTGCAATGGGTGACCAAGACCTAAAAGTTTTTTATTTTATTTTATTTTTTATTATTTTTTTTTTTTTTTCAAGGCAGAGCCTAAAAACAGAAAGTATAAATTTGGGACAAGTATTTTACAATACATAGTTTAGTATTAATATGCAAATATTGAATATCAATTTATGAATTTAACACCAAGTTCAAAACATTAGCTTAAAACAAGAAGTGAATACCACCAATAACAAGATGCGCAGAATTCCTCTTAAACCCAACTCTTATAATGAATACCTAAAAATAAATGTTTTAATACACCAATAAAGCTTTACAAAGTAAAGCTCTTACATTAATACCACACCATCTTTTTTTAACACCAATAGTTATACATTCAATGCTTATTCCTTTATTTCTTAACACTTATTTCAGATCTGTTTGTACTACTTATGGCCACACTGATAAATCTCTATAAGCAGACTAGTGAAACAAACACTGAAATAAAATCTTGCTTTCAGTATTAAAAAAAATTACATATCCATAAATGGCTATAAAAAAAACCAAATACAACAAAAGCCTTTTTACAATAGGAGTTACTGGAGAAATGCAGTAAACCTTTGTTATTTTTTTACCAAATAGTTTTTTAAAATATTCAAATAACACATTTTAGATAGTCTAAATGAATATTTACACAATTTCATTAATTTAAGAGGAATTCTACCTTATAATTAAGGCTAATCCTTACAAAATATGAAGATAAAAATTGTGAAAATAGAACACCTCCAGAATAAAAGCAGATATGTAAAGAGTTAAAAAAATTATATACAACACAATTAACATATGCATCAGCAAATATTTTAATATTAAAAACCTTAATTTAAAACATTGATTTATCAGCTAATTCATTTAGATAAAACTTTTAAAAAATTAAAAATTCTTATGAATACAGAAGGAAAAAAAACTACATTGCTACCTACTTGATTTAAGGCAAAATAACAGGTTTAACTGAAATTAAAATTTAATTTAGACACGAAATGAAATTAATGCAAAAGAAAACATCAGAACCTTGCATATATACGCTTCTTTTCAAAATTTTACTGCAGAATACAAGTAAAAGCATAAAAACATTCTTTAAACGCGTTGAAAGCAAGGCATCAAGATATATTAAAGAAATTAAAAGATATTAAAACTTAAGATCTAACATGCATATGTTAAAACTATCTTCAATATATATTTTAAAAACTTAGTTATTGTATCGTATTTAAAAAATCATGAACAAAAGTAAAATGAACTTTTATGGGACCACACAGTGGTACCGTTACCTTTATTGAAACCGCCCCGGCCTGGACCTTGGTTACTAAAATGAAGCAGATTGTAAGCATTACTTCACTTGAACTTCAAAAGATGACTTCATAGAACACTTTAATGGTGGTGTTAAAACACACACCTAACTTAATCAGTACTAACAAAAACCACTGGATATATTAAGTGTGCACTAAAGGAAACTAGCAATGAAGAGTTGTGATGTACAAGAAAAACATTAGTTAAAACATGTAAAATTTCATCTTAACTACAGCACAAGAATTGCAGATTACATTTTAAAAAAACAACTTACCAAATAGAAAGCCAAACATTAAATATAATCAGTTATTCATATTTTGCATAATTTATTTTAATGATGCACAGATATTTTCTCCAAGATCTCACAAAATATAAGGAATTTAGAATTGCATTTTCCTATATATTTTAATGTTTTAAACCTTTTATGACACTTTATAAAAATTTAAGCTTCATTCCATAACAAATCTAACAAAAATAATTTAGTTTGTATATCACTCATTACAATGTCATAACTCAAAAATACATTTTGAATAATTAGTTGATATGTATTTTTATAAACTTTAAAAGTCCTTGTGAATTTTTATGAACTACATGTAGGGAAATTGCAATCAGCTGATCAACCATTGTACTTCAACTGTAGGTAAAATGCAAATGCCCTATACAAATATTCACTAGCAGATGTCATTGTATGTTATTCTACCTTCTGTTAAATTATTATATTAATATCCAAGTATACCTTTTATAATGCTTGCAAATAAAACCTAACTTTAAATAAAACCACTATTGATAACTACAATATGCCAACAATATGGCTTTAAATCTAGTTTCTTTGAAGAAAAAAAAAGCATTTCTATAACTTTTTTTACAAAACAGTGTTTTGAGTTATGTCTGTATTTAATGAGTGATATATATTTTATTACTAAATGTATCTTACTCATGCTAAAATTTAAGCTAAATGAATTTTAATAACTGAGCGATATTTCAGCAGCAATTTTTTTTAATGAAAATAGACCTGTTAAGGCTATATAAATATTTAACTTGTTTATTAATAAGATTGTTTTTTTTTTTTTAATTTAAAAAAATAAAAACTGCACCCAATTGTAATGGCATTTAAATGAAGTAAACGTTTATACCACAAGTTCAAAATTTTTGCAATTAGTTTAGATTCATATTTGCCTAGCTATTAATAGTTACTGCATTTCAGAGCTGTATCTCTATCAGATTTGCTACTCTAAACTCGTGTATTCCCAAGTATATATACACACACTAAGAAAATGAACAAATTAAGAAATGCTCAGTGATGCCGGGGATGAGCTCTCAATTTAGCAAAAAAATTACAGTAGGGATGCATTAAAAAAAACTTCAGGAAGCACAATTTTTACCTTGAAAAAATGCAAGGAGGCATATTTTTGATCAAATATATTAAATGACATTTCTAAAAAAAACTACTAACTTTTGTATTAAAAAAAAAACCTAGTTTTCTTTTTATGAAGATTAGAGACCAGCATATCTTAGTTAAAAAAACTAAGAATGGTTATCCAGGTGGCATAGCAACCCTAAATAGCCTATTTCTAGAAATAAAACCATTTTTAAATATTCACATATCACCACTCTTTCTGCACTGAATTATCAATCCAAAACATATAATAATGACCAGATTATTTACATGCAAACACTTTATACTTATGGATGAAAACTACTTTTAAAAAATGATTCTATAATTTTAAGTAAATTATTCTTTTTGAAATTTTTTTTACAATATTCAATTTAGCAAGATTTGTTGTCAACTTAATTTTTTGCATCTATATTATACAGATCTATAAAATGCTATTTCAGGAAGTTGTTCTTTTAAATTTTATTAAATTTGCTTTGCTGTCTTTTCTAGAAATTCATTTTCTTTTATTGAGTCATTCCTATAAGACAAAAATCAAATTTCATTCTGAAACCCTTCATAGACTTTTACAGGCAATTTAGGCATTTTTAGGCAATTTTTCATTAACACTTTCTATTCTCAAATGCAAGACAATCATGCATTTGCTGCTGTCAAATTAGTTAAAGTTTAAATAACAAATTTAATAAAATGTTTTAAAGTGTCGAGTAAAAAATAAAAAAAGTTATTCAAGAATTTAAATTATTGTCCAAATTATCCAGATTATTATATGTTATATTATCCAGAACAAATTTCCCTGTTTTTTCCACAACTCAGTATTTTTTATAATTTTCCTGACTTAAAAAATCTATTCTGAAATTTTCAGACTTTCAGGTGACGTGTGACCTTATGCTTTCTACCAAAATATGAAACACTAAAATGGAAAAATATTAATGGATATCGATATAGACATTTATAAAAAATAAAATTAAAATAAATTAGAAACAGACAGATTCTTCAAATTGTCATACAATACACATTGATCTGAATATAAATTTAATAATCAAAAGTTCATTTTAAAATTTTCTAAAGTTCTAGTAAATTTATGTGAAATTAAATGAAAACCTATTTTACAAATCTAAATTTATGAACATTTCATAGTAAAAAAAAATTTAATATTCTTTTATAATATTCAGAATAACTAGTTCAATAGATTCTTTTCTCAACAATAACCAAAGCTAGGTTAAATATTTATTTTTTTTTACAACAGGCTTAGATCAATTTTCTTAGCTATAGTTTACTTAATATTTAACCTCTCTTGAAGGGCAGTACGACATATGCCCCACCTAATTTTAATTCCCAAATGCCACATTGCACCAGAATTCTGGAAGAAAATTTTGTTTTTATATCTTAGCAGTTAGATACTTATTTTCAAATAGGATTGTAACTCCTGGTGTCAATCATTTTAAACAACAGAAGTATCTTGCCTCTGAAAAGGTTAAACAACAAAAATTACATGCTTACACAATTTTAAAATTCAACTTTGATGCAATAATCTCAGTAGCACAAACATTGCAGCATGGCACCTGCTGCAGATTATTTTAGACAGGGTTCCCAGCAAAACATGACTAGCAAATTCCCTGACCAAATCTCAAAACATTCACTGACCAAACGGGCATACAATGAAATTTGTTACTAATTTTTGCAATCCTTTGTCAAAAATTAGCGATTTTTTTTTCTGTGATCATTCTTCAAAATTCTCTATTTTCCCCCCGAGACTATATGATGACTATTTCATTCAAGCCAGTACTCGGGGCTATAACCGAGGGGTTCTTTGAACCCATTTTTATCCTTCTCCCCCCCCCCCCCCCCTCGCACTGAGGAAGGGGATCGAAATCGATGCATCCTTGAAACGGCTGTATGCGGTTTTTTGTACCAATTTTCATATTTGTGCATTACAACGTCGTAATTTGTTTTGGTTTATGAATTAAAATTCGCACAAAGTATTCGATCTATCCTTACTATATGATGAATTTTGCATCATTTTTCTCCAAAACTTTTTAGAAATATTTGTAAATTCCCTGACTTTTTCTATATATTTTTAAATTTCCCTGACTACTTTGAAATTCTATGACTTTCCAGATTTTCCTTGACGTTCCATGACACTGGGAACCCTGTTAGACCTTTCAGATTGATTTTAACAGATTAATAAGAAATGTTGGGCTTGATTTACATTGTATCAAGATTTATTGCAACTACTTTCTTTGAAAAGACCAATTTTACTTATTTTGGGTAACTATTTTTTCTTATGTTGGTCCACTAATGTTAGGCCACAGAAATTTTGGCTTACTGCATACTGACCCAGAAAATTTTATGACTGGGAAGATTACATTCTGCAGTATTTCAATACTTTTCCTGTATAAAGTGAAGCATAAGTTTTGGTCTGTCATAGAATATTGAAATATTTCCAAATCATACACTTTTTTCATAAACTTTAAGTACCAAAATCTGAAGTTTTGAATAAAAAGAAAAGTGGAATACTTCTGCAGTTTCAATTTTTTTATACTTCATTTTAACAAAAATAACCATCAATCATTATCACACTAAAAATTATGAGAATATTTGATAGCAGGCAGTGTCATCAGTTTAATAACAGACAGTGATTGAGGAGGAAAATTATACTGGCCACTGTTATGGTTCAGAAAATACATTCTGCGAAAAAAACTAAACCTTCTAATTTTAACAGCTAGTAAAATAATTGAAGATAGCACAAACCCAGTTCATTTAGACAAATGAACTCATTAAGTGAAATTCATGATCAAGTTCCTTACATTCCGAAAGAATAAGCATTACTGTGCTATCTTGTTACACAACTTTCTTTTTCCCCCAAACTAAAAAATGACATTTTTCACACTAGTAATGAAACAGTTTTCACTCAGTTTGGAATGAAACATTTCTTTAAGGCTCCTTTGGTACTTAAGAAATTTTTTCAGACTTCAGTATCAAAAAACACTTATGGCAATTTAATACTTTATTGTAGTTAATTTTTTTTTAAGTGGCAAACCTTATGTTTTCAGTATCAGCTGAATTTATCTTCAGTTTAAACACTAAATATACTGCAAATGAATAAAACAGCCACTATAGAAAACTTCTAAACAATCACCTGAGCAGAAAATGTAATGCATCATGTTTGTAATATAAATTTCAATGGCTGTAATTATCTACTGTTTTTCAAAATAATATTTCTTTAAATATAAGCTGCTTAATAGCTCTTTGATTAATGTTAAATATTTCAGCAATTACAATTTCTTATGAAATACAACTGAAAGTCCAAATTTGATTTTTATTTAAACAGAATTTTGATGCTTCAAAACCATTTAGAAATGAGATTAATGTATAATAACCAAGATCTTTTCTTATCTAAGTAGAAAAATGATTATCCGAAAGATCGCATTGCTAATGTGAAATATTATCAATAACAGAAAAACAGAAATGAAGAAAAGAAAACCACTGCAACAAGTCACAAGATTTTTTGTTTTATGTCACTTTATTTTTTAAATGGCATTTTTTGGGTTATATTTTCTTAGAAATATGAGTAGAATAATCTGCTAATATTTGATAACAGAATAGGATAGCAACTCTTGCACACTACTTTTAAATAGAAAATAGCCAAAATGCCAAAAAGCAAAGACATGGTAATATAGAAAAAAAGAAAATTGCATACAAATTAAAACAAGACAATGACTATAAACCACATTGTTTACTGAAAACTACTTTTTTTCAACTTGTTCAAGAACTACTTTTTGTCGTCAAGTTCCTGGTTTATTTTTCAACATGTATAATTTTCCATTATAAATTAATTTTATTATGATTTATTTTGTCTAATGTGCAGGGCTTTGTATACTGTATGAAATATTTTAAGTAAAAATAGTCAATTGATATATTGACCAAATTTTTATCTTGTGATGTTTTAAATGCACACTTTATTCTTACAAAATTTTATATTTTTCTTTCTACTTGTCGAGTGTTTAATTTTAAAGAAAACACTTAACACCTTAACATTACATATATATTTTCTGAATTTGAACAACACATTAGTACTCATAAATGTTGGCAACCCTGTGAATATTCCAGAAAGTATGAAAAGGAAAACTGCTGATCTTCAGAATATTTACATTTTAATATTGTTTTTAAGAAATTTCTTGATTTGTGTTTTTTCTTCTTTCTTAAAAGTTCTGTCAAAAAGAACACCGATCAAGGATCTGTTTTAGAAGAATTTGTAGGTCCTTTAAAGGACCCCTTCACAAAATTGAGTTTTAAAAATAGACACATTCAAAACTTTTCCAACTGAATCCAGATAAGCAATGAATTTACCTGACTTTTCCAGGTTTTCCATACCAATAAAAGAAAAATTCCAGGTATCGACATTTTGTGATGTTACACAAAAAATCTTAAAAGTTGTCTATTTGAGAGTGAAACTTTCACAACTGATTTTGAGGCCCAAATTACAGATTTGTTACATAATTTTTTGCAAAATTTACAAATTGAAATTTTTACATGCTAAACATTTTGCAGACACACTTTTAACATCAGGTTCTATCCATTTTGTCAAATCAGGATGAAATTCTTTATCACATCAGTTACAGATTGCTTTGACATTTTAATACAAATAATAAACATTCAAAAAATTAAGCTAACAAATGTTCAGTTCCGAAACAAAAATAAGTAAGCAGAGTGAAACACCTAATCAATCCTACAACATTCAGTAGAAAGTTTCAATGAAACTGGAACTGAAAATCTCAGAGTTACAAAGGAGGACTGAAAGAAGGTAGACCAAAAGGTTTGCAAGAGGTTGAAATACTCTTTACAGTACTTATGAAGAGCAAAGTTTGATTTTAATGGCGTTGCAATTTCAAATCCTTTGTTTTAAAATTTTCTAATTTCCTCGAAAGTGGTAAATTTCCCCCGACTTTCCCAGTCCATATAAATTTTCTTGACTTTTCTAGGTGGCTAGACACCTTGCTGAAGCTTTTACAAATCCAATCATTTTAAAATAAAATCCAAACTGTTACAAAAACAAAAAAGACCCCTCCCCCCCCCCCTTGCAAAAAACTTATCTAGCTTTTATATATTTTTTAAGATCTTGTTAAAACAAGCAAGAACCGGAATATAAATATTTCAAATTCACAAAAATGATGAGATTTAACAAGTATAAAAAACAATTAAAAAGTCTGGGCAGAAATCTGCCAATTAAACAGGAAGACTTATCCATGCACTACAGTTACAAACCTTTTATTGAAAGCCACTGCATACCTTATAACATATCTATTTAAAAAGTTGAACTAGATTTTTCATAAAAATCTTTTAGCAGATGTGTTTGCCAGGTATAGAAAAACTTGATAGCAGATTTCTATTTTCAGCAGAATTTTAAATTCTATCAATTACAAAATTTAGTCTTAAGAGATTGAGATCCATAGGAACCCTGTCAAAAGACAACTATAACCAATACTTATTAGAAGCATTCTTTAAAAAATCTACAAAGTAAAGTAGGGAAACTATTGCTGAATAACAAAATTTTACAATAAAAAGTTATTAATTTGTACAATTTTTCCCAAAATAGAAGTAAAACAATTTTATCTCAAATAATTAAAAAGATATGCAAGGTTACCATTGGAATAATTGCATGAGTAATTTAAAATCTCAAATAGTAGCTTTAAAAAAAAAAAGTTTATAAATACATAAATTCTTTCTTAATGCAAAAAATTAACACAAGACATCACAATAGCATACAAACTTAAGATGCTTAATTTTTAGAATAAACGTGTCGGGCAAGTTATGTAAAATTTTGCTGTTGCATACACATAAAATAAATTTCATAAATGTTAGATTGCTGGTTGTACAGAAAATGCCCTTCTCAACAGAACATTTGCTCAAACAAAACTGGAATACTGTTTACAAAACAATTCCTTTTTAGAAAGCCTTCTTGCTATTTTTGAATGCTCATGATTTGTTTCATAAGGTAAAAATAGTCAAATTGCCTTTGTGAAAAATTTGTCATTTCCTAACATTTGCAAAATAGTTGCTATGGTAACCTTGTATATGCATATTAATATGCCATGTACAAATTAGCATATCCTGGACTTTTGAAATAGGACTTAAAAAAAATTTAATTTTAAAACTACTTTTTAAATTTAATAATTAATCTATAAGTATCTTAAATTATAATAAAAATAGGTCCATAGTAGAAAGTTAGATTACTCTAAATACCTCCCCCTCCCAAAAAAATCTCCAAATTTTTAGATACAGAATTCATTGCGAGCCAATCAAGGATAACTAGAAACAATAAAAAATACAGGCAAAGGTAAATTAAAATCTGCACACATGCTTAAACTAAATACAATTTTAAGTTATTAAATTTTAATGGAAGGAAATTTTACTTAATTCTAAACATTTATAAAACATTGTCAGCATTCTTACTGTTTTATTTTTCCTTTCAGCAAATAATACTGTTGGATATTTTATGCATAGATGCCAACATTGTAAGCGTAAGGACTAGATCATGAATAAAATCATTCAATTTCAGGAGTGTCAAATATTAACTTTTTAGGAGTCATTTCAAGTCTCGAGCAGGCCACATACTAAGACGACAACTTGAAATTAAGGAATTTTTTTGTAGGCATAGATTTCTGTACTTTCTACTTTACTATTTCTACCATATTTTATCCGACACTTCTGCCATATATTCTTACAGATACGAAGATTATTCTAATTCATGCAATGTATAAACCATGCCATTAAATAGAAAACAAGACCAACTCATACCATTAAATGACTTAAGATCTATATTAATTATCAAATTACACAATACTTTTGTGAACTTAGTACTAGTACAATGAAAAAATCAAAAATGACAGTATCAAAAAATTCAAAAATGCAGAAAAGACAAGACAGAAGTATAAAAAATGGATATGTCAATATTATCCTTCATTGGCTCTAAAAGAAAATACTTTCATGTAAAATTCAGATTATTCAATAAGATAAAGAATAGGTCGTTAACAAAAATAAAATTAAAATGCTGCAATGAAACATCTGATAATATCTTACAACTGTCAGCATTTTGTTATTGTGTGCAATAATAGCAAACATTTTTATAAAGGAACAATTTTTTTAAATCATTTTTGGATAACCCCAATTACTTTAAAACATAACAATACTCTTAATTTAAAAATCAATAACTTACATTTTTAAAATTTAATGTTAAACTAAGTTTCCTTCAATATTAGTCAATAAAACTTAAGCCCAGGATATACATTATTTTACTTCTTATCTAGTAAATAAAGAGGCATTAAGACACTTACCCATAACCACCTCCACCACCACCACCACGGCTGCCTCTATCATAACCACCAGGCCCTCCTGCACAAAAGTAAATTCATTACTTTTAACCATTAATTACTATTTAATGAAAATAGAAAATACTTAGGAATTTACTCCTGTAGTTTTCTAATTTAAAACAAGTGGGGTAAGGTAGGGATAAATATATTGGATATGAATAAAATTAAGCAGAAAAATTTTAAAAATGTTCTGAAACATCTGTTTTGTACACATTGTGTCTCAAAATTTTCTGACTGATCCTATAAATAAAAAATTAAGAACTGAAATGAAAATTTTGACCTATCCTTATTCAAAATAACCCCCGCTGAACTAATTTTTTACCATGAATGCAGAGTTTCCCCCCAGGTTTAAAAAAGGGCAGGGTGCTGATGGTGAGAAAAAGGCACTTTTTTTATTCTTAAGGGCACTTTTTGGATTTTTGAGGGCACTTATTTTAATTGTTAAAGGTATTCTTTTGGTTTTTAAAGCCACTTTTGATATTTAAAAGTCAGGGCATCTTTTTAAGACAACATTGAGTCAGTTTTTACTATGAAAGCAAATTTTTTAATGCAAAAAGAAGAAAGGGTACTTTTTTTACTGAGGGGCAAGAAGGGTGCTAATTATTTTACTGAGGGACAAGAAGGGTGCTAATTATTTTACTGGAGGGGCAAGAAGGATGCTAATTCTTTTTATGAGGGGCAAGAAAGGTGCTATTTTGTAAACCAAAGGGCAGGCAGGGTGCAGCACCCTTTTGAAACATTCTGGGGGAAACTGATGAATGTAATAGTCATCAGAATACTTCTGAAAGTCTGCTTTTGCAATGTGTCAAATAGTCTGTCGCAGTCACTTGAATATCCAGAATGCCGTACAATTTCAACTTGCAGAACACAAAATAGTCAAAGGATGATAAATCTGGAGAGTAAGAAAGATGGTTGAACACAACGACCTCTTTAGAAGCCAGAAACTATGGCACAATAATCGAAGTGTCATGCAAGAACGACCAACTGTATTGCTGTCAGTACAAAGGACAAACTCTGTATACTCGTGCCAAGAAACACTTCAACACTTCCAAATAGCAACGTCTAGTAAATCATTTACCTTTATTCATTTTAAACCTTCAAATTTCATGTTCATTCATTGGCCAACCTTTGCGAGTTCAGACATGATCACGCTCCATTGTTAAAACAAATCAGATGCATTTAGCATCAGGGGTCGATGCAGGTTTTTTTTCTTGGGGCCCATTTTGTGAAAAGTAAAAGTTATTTTTGTGAAGAAAAAAAAAAAAATTGTAACGAAAGTTGAAATCCAGTTAATCAAATTCGAACCAAGCAATTTATAAACAAACTTTTTTAAACACTTTTGCTGAAGTTTTCCTCTGATGAACTTGTTTACAAATTACACATTTTAAAACATCACAAAATAAATAAATAGTAAGTTTTTATTAAATTTATTTTTGTGAAGGGACCCATTTTATTAAATAGATTTTTGTGAAGGGGCCCTAAATAGGCTTTAAATTTTTCCTAGATCGACCCCTGATCACACAATAGATAGCAACGTGAAATTGTACTGCTTTACAAGACTAAATGTAGTCGTGCTTTTGACATCAACTAGAAACACAACACCATCTATTGGTCGATAATTTAACCAGTTCAGTAAATTTTAGGACAGACTGTGTATACACTAACATAACATAAGACTGATTATAATGCTTCAAATATTTTATAAATCTGATGGCAACAATACACTTAAGTATCCAATTTATTTCTCTAAATATCAATGAAGAATGTTAATTACCAATTTTATACACACACACAGCTATTACCATTTTAGGAAGGTTTTCTGATAAAGGTTTTGATTAAAGGCAAAATCCGTTTCATAGCAATAAAATTATTCATGCAATATGGTGCCCTAGGAAATATTTCTGGCACACATTTGAATGTTATGACAGTTAATGTGTCAAGGAGAAAAAAAAACAATTTGCAGCTATTACAGATTTTCAAGCAAAGAACAGCTCTTTATCAACAATTAAAGATTTTATTAAAATAAAAATAAACAGACTTAGTACAATCCTTTAATTACTAAAAACCCATTCTAATTTTAAAATATCAAATTAATTCTTAATAACTTTTACAACTGGAATGACTAACTATATTTACTGTTATTACCTTGAAATCCACCTCTTCCACCAGGTCCACCATAACCCATTGGACCACCATAATCTCCTCCAGGTCCACCAGGCATTGGACCTGGGCCACCAGGGGGTGCTGGACCACCATATCCACCAGGAGGACGGTTATAATCTGCACCAGGTGGAGGTCCACCATAACCACTAGGAGGTGGTGCCATACCATGTCCAGGAGGCCCCTGAGACGGAGGACCAACAGGAGGTATTGCTGATGCACCTGCTGAGGGAGGAGCTCCAGCACCATAAGCAGGAGCAGCTGAAGAACCTACACCAGTATTAGGTGGTTGACTACCATAGCCTGAAGGAGCGGAGCCACCATAAGATCCATAACCTGGAGATCCAGAGTAAGACTGGCTTTGAGGTGCAGAAGCCGAATAACCTGCAAAAATATTTCTAGTTTAACGATAAAGATCATTTACTAAAACTAAAAAGCACTTTTAAGAACACCTTGAATTAAACTTGAAGTAATGGGTTAAAAACAGGTATGTTTCAAAAAAATAAATCCTATAAAAATACAAATACTTATTTTACTGCAATTGTTTTGCCAGATTAGTATATTGACAGAGATGATTGTGTTCAGGTTATATACCTGAATTCAGGTATTTTTTTCATTTTCAGTACCGAAATTCCAGTTTTTCTAATAGTTAAATTCATAACACTAAAATAAGATTGCTAAACATAATTAAAATATATATTTTCTATAATTTGACCTATTTCAGGTATTTTCTCATGAACCCACAATCACCCCTGTATTGATGAGACATGTTTTGTAAAATATTATGGGTTATAGTGCTTGTTCTATTATTTAGAATTTCCTTAGGAACTACTTATTGGTCATAATTAAAAGTGTAATACATCTAAACATCAGATATTAATACTTGGTCAGTACAGAAAGGCAGGCTTTGCCCGCATATCAATAAAATCGTTAATATTGGAAGATAGTTGCTTAAAAGTTGAGTGAATATAGTTAAGTGAAATCTATTAAAATATCAAATTAAATTTTAGTCAGTACAGGAAGTGGTCTACGGCCGCAAATTGATAAAATCTGTAATATTAAAGATAATTGCATAAAAATATGAGGGTTAATAGTTAATTTTAACCTATTTAAATATCTGAAATTGAATTTTGGGCAGTACAGAAACGGCAGGCTTCGCCCGTAAATAAAATCGTTAATATTGAACATAACTATGAAAATTTCAGACTGAATAGCTAAGCAATTTATTTTAATATCAGAAATTAAATTTTGGCCAGTATAGGAGACGGGCTACGCCTGCAAATTGATAAAATCGTTCATATTAAAGATAATTCCATAAAAATATGAAGGCGATTAGGTAAGTGAAATAATCTAAATATTAGAAATTTTGGGTTTTAGATATTATTTAAAGAATTAAAGCTCATTTTAAAAAAGATTCTTCTAATTATAACATTTTCTTAATTTTTATCTATTTTTTACAGCAAGTTTTATTATATTTTGCATTTTTGTCTTTAAATATATGCCTACAGAAAGGTTTTTTAAAACAAGTTTAATGGTGTATTAATTTTTATATTAAAAGTACGACCATGTTTGTAAAACTGAAAGTTAATATCGTGATATAGTCTATGTAGAAATCCTAATATCACCCAGTCCTACTCATGTGAGCACTTTCAAATCTTATATTTACATTTTTTTTTAATATTTTATCCAAAAAAAATTTCTAAATAAAAATTTTATAGAGTTAAAAAATTACACTTAACAATATTACTACATATTAATTATTGATATACAGTAATAGTGGCATTTTAAACATTGCATGTAATGTTGTATATGTGTAACATTTAATGTGAAATTTTATATATCAATGTATTATTTGAGGTTTTAGACATGACAGTTTAAACCTCAAAAACTGACATGTCAAAAACCTGTCAACCCTGTCTCTGAATCTCCCTCCCGTTTTACAGTTTAAAATATATACAATTATTTTTGTTTTAAAAGTATGCATTTTTTGAATGATTTTATTAGCACTTAAAAAAGTTAATGCTAAAAGTTTGTTTTGAAAGTGATGGCTTGTTGGAAAAAGTTTTCCCTCTGAACTTTAGAATTGCGATCGATTTTAAAAAAGGCATTTTTAAGCGCATTATCATAAAGAAAATAGAAAACAAGTTGGAAATTGTATGTTAAACATGACATATGAGGCGTGTTCGTTTTATAACTTTCACAATGTAAAAAAATCATTATTTCAGTGAAATTAATTATATCGTCTGCTATGGGCGAAATGAACATGGCTTCTTTTTTTATTATGTATTCCATGTTTACAAATGAGATTTTTTTCTACACCAGATAGCGCTGCAATTCAAATATTCAATTTACTGTACATTTCAAAACTTTTCCAGAAAATTTAATATCAGGACAAGTATGAACCCAGTAATTACAATGCTATGAAATTAAACTTTCAATTTCAAATGTGTTCTTATATTTTAAAGAAAAATCTTATTGGATAAAATTAAACTTTACATGAATTATACTTACTACCAGCGGAGTATGAAGAAGCTGAAGGTTGTTGTCCATAACTATACTGAGATTGATTTGATCCATATTGATCAGCAGGAGCACTATAGCCACCATAAGCTGTATTGCCAGCTGGTGCAGGTGCAGAGGAGCCTCCCCAATTTGTATTAGATGAGCCCTATTAAGATATTATATGTTTATAGGCATATTAATGTAAGTTAAAATAATCCATGATTCACATTAACTAAATACATCAAGGAGAAAATTTAAAAAATTTAGAAAAAAATCAGGATGCATCAGTGATTTGGCTGAATTACCTAACATTCAGCATACAGGTAAACCAAATACCCAAAATTTGGCCAGCAGAATAACTATTGGGCCAAATTCCAAATACTCATCCTCGCAAACAGTAACTATTTGGCAGAATAATGAATATTCAGCTGGTCTAGTACTCCTACCTGTCCTATATTCCAGGGTTGAAAGATATTTAAGAATGTAATTTTAAAATAATTTTTACATCATATTTAAGAAATATTTCTATTTTGAATTCCACTAAAAAAAACTATACTTAGTTTAAGAAGATAATTCTAAAACTTTAAAACTTCATGATTTCTTCAATGAATTAAAATTAGCTGTACCCAAACTTGTGTGCACAAAAATGCAGATATTTTAAGATTTTCAACTTTGCTTTGTATGGAAATATGGTGACATCGTTGGAAGAGACTGAATATTAGTGACACAGTATATGTACTTTCAGCTGCATTCTGAATGGAATATCTAGCTCTCTGTTCACACGTGAATGGTGGCAATTTCCAGCAGTTCATCATACCCACATATTTCACAGAAGCCAAACAAGTCTGTTGAAAATAGTTATAATTGCCTTGCACATTGATCAAAACTGCCAAATAAATGAACAGATTGTAACTGCAACATGCTAAAATTGGCTCTGTATTCGAGCTTAAATCTGATTTAGTACATAGATTCAATTTTGGATTGTCACACATGCGATAGATACATCAATATAAAACTGAAATCTAATTTTTTGAGATTAAATAGATAAATCTGATCGCCAATGTAAGCTTTAAATCAACATTTTGTTTTAAATCTAGCCAATACTTTGAATTTTAAACCCTGAAGTTCAGAACTTAATTTGAACTAAAACCAAACTATTTCAAATTTATTAGCATCATTAAAAGATTTTTAACTTACAGTGTATGCTCCAGTACTGGCTCCTCCATATCCACTTTGTTGGGAATAAGACGAATCGCCTGCATAACTACCGTAAGAGTACCCGGCTTGGCCAGCAGGATACTGCGAATATTCTGAAAATAAAATAAAAGTTAATATTTTCCTAGATGAAAAATAACAAAATTAAAAATAAAAAACTAGTCTTCCATTTTACCTGCAGATTTTCACTTTTACAGAAGCGATTTTTCTGTACAGTTTGGTCACAATAATTGCCTTTCGTAGTTGTATTTAAATAGTAAAACAAATAACTGAAAGCCAAGCTTAATGTTATTTAAGCTAGCAAACCTGTTGAAAGATGCCTAGGCAGAGTCAGATAATATAGACGAACACGCGAACGCCGTTCGCAGAAAATTTTTAAAGTTTTGCTTTTTTTTTTTTTTAACAAATTTCTTGTTTAAAAATATTTGTCTCAAAAACAGTAGATAAACTGATGAGTAAGAGTTCATCTCTTCCATTCATGGACTAATAACTTTTTTTTATTTTATAGATTAATAAAATAAGTTTTATTGAGCAGTCATAAATTGATATCTTTATATAAGTTAATGATTAAAAAGATTTCACATTTTAATAAATATATATTTTTTAATTTTCGTTAGTTTTTTCTTTAATTTATTAGTTGTCTGTATTAAGCATACCATTCAATACTACATTTCTTGACTGAGTTTTAATAATGCTTGTAAATCGGGGATCTGTTTAAGAAAAAACTGGGTCCTTTAAAGGACCCTTCAAAATTTTTTAAATTTCAAAATCATACCCTTCACAAAAATTTTCAAACCTTAAAACAGGACCCTTCACAAAACTTTTCAAACCTTAAAACAGGACCCTTCACAAAACTTTTCAAACCTTAAAACAGAACCCTTCACAAAATTCTGTGTTTTAAAAATAGGCTTTTCACAAAACTTCTCTTCAAACTGAATCTTTCATAAATTTAATCATTTAAAAGTAAAATCTGACTGTCACTTTACATATATAAAGAAAATATGTATATTTTACAAACATATATCTTCTTAAAAATGTAAACAAGAACCTGAATATAACGATCATTTCAAATTCACAAAATTATGTCTAGATTTTTCACAAATGTAAAAAGCTGTTCACAATTTCACAAAATCAGGACCCTAGGAGAAAAGTCTGGACAGATCCCTGTAAATTAATACTTTTCTTTTAGTGGTGTTGCACTCCACTCACACATAACTTTTCTTTTTTGCTGTTAGTGGCAATATAGAACTCGGGAGGGGCACGCAGTTTTTTTTGCAGAAAAACATTATTTGAGCTCACAGACAGTTTTACATTTTTTCTAAGTCTGTGCCTAGGTTTAAAAATTTGTAGACTTACCAGACATTTATAAAAACAAGCAGCAAAACTATACTCTTTACCGCTGTGTATAATAATGTCTTGGACATTTTAAATGAGCCGCAAAGGATTTTCAATGCAGACGAATCTGGTTTCTTAACGAACCCACAATCGGGCTTAGTCCTGGCACCTAAAGGGATGGGCAATCTTTATTCTATAAATACAGGATCAGAAATACATGATGAGGTCATTTCTGTAGAATGTGCATCTATTTTTCAACTGAATAACTTAGAAAAATTCCCCATTATTCCAAATGTTTAATTTTAAGTAGATATATCAGTTCAACTTAATGGTCAATTACTGACACAATGATGGTCATTTTCTAACTTTTAGTGGTCAGTCACTGACAAAATCTTACTTTACAACTAATATAGTAAATAAAATAATATTGCAGAAAAGAAGGCATAAAATGTTTATTTATTATTGATCCTTATAAGTGATTGTTATTTTTGAGAAAGTTTCAAGAAATATGTCCTGAAATTTAGCACAGTAAAATATATAAGGTACCACTAAATGGTCAATTACTGGCTGGGTCACCCTATATATATATATATATATATATATATATATAAATCAACATTTGAACGGAGGGTGGTTTTGAGGTCTGGGGGTCATGATCGATGAAAATATACCAAAATTTTCCGGAATTGCCTTCCTCCGAACGGCTGCAATAGGTAGCTTTATACTTTTTTGTATTGAAAGCTACCTAAAAAAACACCCGCCCGAGAAAAATGCAAATCAGTCCACTGTATCAGATATTCATAACAAATATTACAAAATGACTATTGTGACAATTTGCTCACTTAAAAACTTCATTTGTGACATGTGATACACTTGACAAAAACAAATTTTATCTTGAAACAGGTTACAAAAACTAGACCCCCTAAGTGAAAACATATCTATACTATTATATAAAGAGAACACCTGACTGACTGGGTGTATATAAGAGTGAGTTGAAGAATTAATTTATGTAATAGGGTAGATGTGCCAGTAATGGACCGCTATCCAGTAATGGGCCACCTTCAATATTTTTGGTTTATAAAAAAAATAACCAATAAAAATTCAGTTTTTTATTTCATTAATATGCTTTCTTTAAATTCTAGTTTTAAATACAATCATAATATCAATTATCTATTACTTATTGTGGGGTATCCATTACTGGAATTTAGGGTGTTTTGATTTCTGTTATTTACAATTAAATTTCGATTCACATTGGGAAATGTGATTATGAGCATGGTTAAATATTGTTGGTAGATTAATATATTAAAAAATGTGGAATATAACAATAACTATAATTAAAAAATAATTTTTAAAGAAATTCCTTAAGGGTGTCCATTACTGGCACATCTACCCTATATTCCTGACAAAAATAACATTTTAGAGTTTTGGTATTTATGCAAGTTTTTTTTTTTTTTTTTTTTTTTTTTTATGCGATTTACATGGAGAAAACTGCGATTACATAAAATTATTTCTGGCACAACTGATTAGATAAATATGAAAAAACCCTTAATAAAGGCATACAAATCTCTTCGGGCTTTAGAGCTAAATTTGTTATAATGTAAGCTGGTATAATACGCTTTTGTGCATTAAACGAAAATAAAACTCAAAATAACCTTGGTTATAGAGCTGTTTAAATAAGTCGAAAAATAGGAAGAGCTTATAAAATTACACATAGAAATTATGAAGTCAGTAATTGACAAAACTCTGATAAGTAAAACAACGAAACCTTGGTTAGTAAATTGCAACGTCTCAAAAAAAACAAGAATTTCAGATTAAGCCACTTAGTACACTACACTACTGAATAATAATTTTAAGACAAGAGGCCAAAAATATTCAGTTATCGTACTAATAATGCAAAAAAAGACGAAGTTTTTAATTATTGAAATATTTCTATTAAGAACTACATTGAAAATAAAATGAAAAAACTAAAAGAAAATGGCTACTATATATGACGCGGCAAAATGGCGATTGCATAAAATTATTTCTGGCAAAACTAATTTCAAGAAAAATACGAAAAATAATTAATAAAAGCATATAAATTAGTTCACTTACGTTGGTCAGCCATAGTTTAATTAATTTAATCAATCCTTTTCATGAATATGAATAACAGCTATACCACGCATTCACAAAACGATTTTACCGGTAACGAGCAAAGAGCAAGAGGAAGAAGAAATATCAAACTTGCAGTTAAGTTAAGAGAAAGATTCCGGAAAACCATCGAGCTACGAAAATTCTATCCAAGGATTTTATAGTTGCCGTGTTGATGAGTAAACAGAATTAAAGTACCTTTATATATATATATCTGAGTGGTGGTTGAACAAAAACCATAGTACTGCACCTATAATACATAGTGTGAAAACCAGTAATATTTTAAAAGCAGTGTTGAATTCAGGAGGGGGCCGGGGGGGAGGGGACATTCCCCCCCGAAGCGTTGAAATGTCCCCCCTGGAAGATTTAAGATTTTATGCTTTTAATCTTAAAAAAAAGTTAAAAAGTAACTCTACAATGTTCCCCCCCGGCGCCACAGAATACCCTCCCGGAGAAAAGTGTCTGAATTCAACACTATAAGGAAAGGGCATGTTTACAAACAAACAGTTCCATCAACCAATCTACCACTTCATTTTTGTCGTAGCTATCATTCCAGGAATCATCTTGGCGACGTAGATCAATCATATTGTAGACCAGTTTAATGTAGACCAATCAAATTTCCCCATTTCATGTGTACAGTAGGAGTCATAAAGAACAAACAGATTTTTCTTGCTAACCAACCCTGTAATTGAACCAACAGTGACGTCAGTTGCCCTTTCCTTATTTAAAAGTGCTAAAAAAATGTAGCCGATAAATGTGCAACGATGCTCTACTATAATAGTGCGATCTCAGCAGCATCTGCTAGCTCTTTTCAGTGTAAACGTTGTAATGCAAAAATTTAGTAAATATCACATGTATTTTGAACAAGGCTAATGAAAAAGAAAGGCTGCCGCGGTACTTTACGCGTATCTTTTTTTACAGACTGCGCAAGACACGTAATGCTCGAATACACCAATACAGGTGTACGAAAAGAGCATCACGTCACTCTAGCGGTCTGTAAAAAAAGATAAGTGGAATGCACCGTTGTAACCTGTCTTTTTCGTTACACTGTAAATCTTTAGCTTTTGCTGCACAGTCACTCCACCGCTTTTATAGAATATCTCTATTTTGACCAATGAAAATGCTCCATAATATAGTAAAGTAACCGTTTTTTCTAAAAGCGTAGAGTGTGTCTGCAGCGCAAAAGCTCAAGATTTTTACCAGTGTGGCCTCGATTTTGAACATATGAGTATAAGTTGATAATCAAACAATGACATAAAATAAGTTGCAGAATATCTTTTAAGTGGATAACTATATATCATCATTGCTAAATCGATCCAGTAGTAAACGGAGAAAAGGATTTGTTTTCACAAAAATGTGAAAATGAAAATCCGGACAGCTTTAGCCTATTACTCAAAAAAAAAAAAAAAAATCTGATTTAACAAATTACAACGACTATTGGGAAAATGCAGAGGGATAGCAGGGCAGTGTTCGGACTCTACCATAACCGTTACCTCGTACTATAAGACATTTAAAAATTGTATTAATTTAGCCCCCCCCCCTAAATTACCTCCTCTTATAGCAGACCTATTCTCCCCCCCCCTACTATAACATAGCTTCCCCACGCTAGCTATTCCACCCACCTACTATAGTATGATCTCGGCAGCAGGCGGTGTTACCACCGCACCGCCTGCTGCTGACGCAGAAGTTCCATTCCCTATCTACTAACTTCCCGTTTGGTATTCGAAGGTAGAATAAACCGAAATATCCAAATATGATGTCAACTTTCGGTGTTAGCATTGAAATTTTTAAAGTTTGGTACAATTTCTATCTGTAGACCATGTCCTAAGCAAAATTTAAGTATTGCTTTAACTCTTGTTTATACTGATGTCTGAGCTAAAGGTATTTTGAGGAAATTAAAGTTGAAGACCACGTTTTTTGCTTTATAAGACGATTTCTCATCCGACGTCAATATTTGAATTCGGCTTTTTCTAATATCTGATAATTTGCATCTATTATTTTTGTAATTTTAACATTTTTGTAACGATTCTATGCATTTCTATTGCCTGTTCAAAGAAAAATTCTTCTAAAGTTACAGAATTTCGTTAAAAACACTTAAAAAATTCTTCTAAAGTTACAGAATTTCGTTAAAAGCGGTTAAAAGAGTAAAGTGCGTACTTCATTTGGTCCATTCTCACCCGAAAGCAACAACCATTTTCCCAATGGTTAAAAAAAAGAAAAAAGAATTGATTATTATTAATATTACTTGTAATTTATCAAATAAATGGTCGCTGCGATCAACCTCTTATCGTTCAGCATCGTTGTACATTTATCGGATTCAATTTTTTAGTACTATTTTGTAGCCGTTTTCCACATTATTTATTCTAGGCGCTGTACCATAGATATATAAATTACCGGGGCTAACAAGATAGACGGGCTACTGCGCTTCTCCAATTTAGAGGAGTCGTGTGACGTCCACGGTCTCAGCTGAGCCGAGAAAAACAGTTGATATAATAGATCATTGCCTCCCACTTTAGATTACTATCATATACGAGTCATTCTCTAATTTCATCAAATTCGTTACTTTCCCAAGCAGCGGAATCATGATTATCAAATCTTACATATATTTCAAAACACTGGGAATATTTTAAGTACTAATTAAAATAATTTGTAACCAGGTATAAAGTTGTTAAAACTGAAAAACAAATAATTGAGCCCTTTATATTCTACAAATCATTGTGAATACACCAAACTATAACACAAACTACGTAAATTTAATTTATTTAACATTTCAAAATTTCAAAATTGAAGCACAATTTAAGATTTTGGAAAAAAAATGTCGATAATTTTTTTTTCTTTCAAACAGGTTTTTTATGCCCTAAATATCAATATTTCTCCACCAAAATTATATACGGTCATAGGATAAATATTTTATATAATATACAACAATTTTTAAAGCTTTAGTAGAAAAGTATTTTAAAAAATGAAATGTGCTCAATATTTACCTCTGAGCATAAGATAAATAAAACATTTTTAACACACAAAATATCTAAATTAATTTTTTTTTTAACAATTTTTTTACAGCAGCGGGATTATGATTAAATGTTATAAAAAGTTCAAAACGCCATCATCATTTTAAGTATATTAAATAAAATAATTTATAAACAGTTATAATGTCAAAAGTGAAATATATATATATATATATATATATATATATGTGTGTGTGTGTGTGTGTGTGTGTGTGTGTATGTATATTCAACTGAGCTCACTGTACCCTAGAAATCACTGTAAATGCAAAAAAATAACACATACTACTTAAGATTTATTTATTTAACATATAAAAATTCCGAAGCTGTAGAACAATTTAGGTTATTGGGGAAAAAATACGATTGTCGGTAAAAAGAGAGAGAGAGAGGTTGGTGGGGGGGACCCTTATACCCTAATATCAATATTTCTGCATCAAAATTATAACGATCATTAGACACACATTTTATATAATATACAAAATTTTCAAAGTTTTAGTACAAAAATAAGTATTTTAAAAAAATTAAATATGCTTAATATTTATCTCTGAGCATATAATATATTTTAAAGCGAGAAGCAAAAGTCTTATTTTTTTAGTGCAAGTTCTACCTTACTTCGCGTGCTTCAACTTTTTTTGAAGGGTGGATAAAGCAGGAAATAGAATTAAGAAGAATCAAGAGGGTTGGGGAAAGAATAGCTCGCCTATTGGCCTTCAATGTTCACAACCCTACCTTAGGAAATACTCCTTCTAAATTTTTCTTCATTCTATTTTTATTCCCCCTTTCTGGATCCATTCTTACACCTGCTTTGTTTGAGAAAGGGGTGAACGAAAGGGAAAGGGAGGGATGCGCTTTCACTGTTTGAAGGCAGGAAAGGGAAATGGGAGGAGGGAGTTCTCCCCCTTCTATAGAATTGTAAAATGGGTCCTTTTCTGGGGGATCAACATTTTTATTTTACAACCAGATAACAATATTCCTGACTTAATTTTTACACGGGCTATAAAATCTTTATATTTATAACCATTAAAAATTTCAAAGGATTTGGACAACAAAAGCTTTTTTATTAATGTTTTCTTACGAGCACTTTTATCACTAATTATCAGTAGTTTTTATTTGGGGTTCATTTAAGGTTTTATCACGGGCCCGGGCAACAAGTAGGTGTCAATAACCGAAATAAAACAACTTTAAGGCACAAAATATCTAAAAATTAATATTTTTTCATCAAAATTTCTCCCAAGCAGCGGAATTATAATTGTTACATCGTATAAAAAGTTCAGAGCACAGGCATAATTTTAAGTACAGTAGAGTCCCGCTATTCCGAACTAATTGGGTCCGAACACTATTCGGTTTAGCGGGAATTCGGAATAGGCGGATTTAATTAATAATAATCAACGTATTGACTTGTTAAGGCGTAAATTAAGTGCGGGGACATCTGCTAGTGTCAGCTCTATACAGCGTTGATCGGCTCGTGGTGAACAGGTTCAGTGAAAGTGGGAAGAGAAGGGCAGTGACCTTCGATGACTCATCACCTCACCCTACCTATTCCTCTCCCTCCCGCGTTCCACGAATTACTACCAGGGTTACTGCATTTCCACTGTCACAGAGTATTGAAGTATAGATTCCGTGTTTTCGCCAACGTTGACAAATGATTTTGAAACTCGCCTCCCGATCAGTGTTTACTCTAGTGGAGTTGAGATGAACTGTGTACACTTATTGCAAATTTATTGTGAAAAATTGTGGTTCCATGAGAATTGAGTTATTTCTTTAGCGAATCACTGTGACTTTTTTATTTATGTTCGTAGTCCTTGATATCAAGTGTTAAACATTAAACATGGCAAGTAAACGAAGTCGTTCTTCGTGTACTTTAAAAGAAAAACTTAAAGTGTTAAAATGACTGGACAAGGGAGTAAGTGCTACTAAATTATCACTCGAATATGGTGTCGGAAAAGCAACGATTAGTCAGTGGCGCAGCCAAGGGGGGGGGTTAACCCCCCCCCCCAGAGCTAAAAAAATTACTATAATTGCTGCTTATATGAATCAAAACTAAAGTTAAAATGAAATGTTTTGGCCTTTCCGCCTTGACGAAATCCTCCGCTTTATTAAATCAAACTCTATCCAACAATGTGATTCAATTAAGCGGCGAAAATTCTATTTAAAACTGTGAAAGCGCATATTACATGCATCGGTTAAGTCAAAACAGGTTATTTGGACTGCGTCACTTTGTCGAGACGTCTTATAGTAAAAGAAGGGTTATATACTGCCACACAGACGCTTTGAGTTATTATATAGTATACAGTGGGCCGTTTCTTAATTGCATTTCTGTCTTTATTCCATGTTTGAAACAATAACAGACCATCGAATTCCAGGCGGAAAATAAAACATACACTTTGCAAGTCTCTCTCAGTTTCAAACGACTTTTTTTTGCTCACAATTATATCTAAGACCTACCAAAGCGCTTACATATTTGACGTAGCCTGTCGCACACGTTAGAGCATGTGTCTGTCTAGCGATCGCAGATGTAGACTTACTTGTTTTTTTATCTCAATGGTTTTCGAACAGCAATGAGAAATGCCAGAATTAACCATTAATTAATTGTATTTGCTATTTTTACTCGTGGTATTGTTATGTTTAGTCTCTAATTTGTTCGTGTTAGTAAAACGTTGTAAATTTGCGATGAAGCTCACAGGCGCACAGCTCCAGTTTTGTGTTTTGCTAGTTCATATAAACAGTGTTGAATTCAGACACTTTTCTCCGGAAGGGATTTCTGTGGCTCCGGGGTGAAAAATTCCCCTTTTTGACCATTGAAAGCATAAAATTTCAAATCTTCCGGAGAGGGGACATTTCAATGCTCCGTGGGGAATATCCCCCCCGGGCCACCCCCTAAATTCACCACTGCATATAAAGACATCCTTGGCGAGTAGGATTTTCTGAAAATTCCTCATTTCCAATTTCAATGCTTTTTGCTCTACTATTATTTTTTTGGCTCTATTTTTTGCTTATTTGTTTGCTTATTTTCTGCTCTATTCATTTATTAAATTTTATTATGTGTAATTGGATATAGATACAGTCAAAATGTATCATTGTTATTTTTTTACAAAAGACGAAATTTCTTTAAATTTTACAAATAATGTATGAAATATAAGTATGCACACTCAGAGAAAAGTTTTGTTGAATCAATCAAAATTTGGTTGGCCCAACAAAATTTTCCGTTTAAATATGGGTCAATGAAAAATTTGTTTGAATCAACAAGAAAAATATTGTTGATTTTTTGTGCAATTCCAACAAAAAATTTTGTATCGTCAGCAAAAAAGTGTTCTGTTAATTCAAGTAAAAATGTTTGAATTTTATTTGAATTAACAAAATTCTTTTGTTGAAAGTTTTCTGAAAATAAATATAATTATCTGTTACTTAAAGAGTTCTTTTCAGTTTCGGCGACAAAAACTTTTGTTTAAAGAACAATTGTTTTGTGTAATTTTAAGAATTTTCTTTGTTTTAACAACAAAAGGTTTTTGTTACATTAAACAATTATAATATTTACTTTAAAATTATTTTTTTGTATTAGAACCAATCTAAACTGAACTATTTTTTTAGGCAATTTTTAATTCATTTTCAGCAGTGAATTACGCCTGTAATCCTTGAATAATAACAAGCGAATTTTTATCCTACTTTTTTTCAAGCGTAAACCAACAGATTGAACAATGTCCCACGCTGGGAATCGAAACCGGGTCCTCAAAATAACGATCTGTGACTCTAACCACTGAGCCAGAAGGAACGATATCCAAACTCGAAATTTCTCACTCTTACATATGTCGGACCGGCTGCAACCGCAGTACATGATGAAAATGTCATCATGAGCACAGGGCCCGCTTAAGACATAAAAGTAGGGAAAGCCGGATGTTACTCTGGGGACTCCCTCTACCAATTGCTTTGTTATTTACTAAATCAATTTTGGTATGCTGCAACAATTTACCAATTTTACCTTCAAAATTTCGAGTAAGCAACATTTTAGAAAGAGCGAGCTTCTTAGGTAAATATTTCGTAAGGAAAAAAATGCATTTTTTACCCTGATTGATTTTTTTTTTTTTTTTATAAAAAGTTATTCTGAAAAGTAAATTTGAGGGCACCTTTGTATTTCTTTGGGTAAGCACAGGCGTCCCGGGACTATTCGCGAAACAGGCCCTGCATGAGCATGCAAATTTCTGCGGCAAACATAAGACGAAAATACAAAGCCCAGCATACGGCAACATATAGTTAATTTTTAATTCATTTTCAGCAGTGAATTAATCCTGTAAAGAGCAGGATAAAAATTCATTGGTTTCAAGGGAGATTCAAGGATTACAGGCGTAATTCACTGCAGAAAATTAATTAAAAATTAACTGTGTTGCCGTATGCTGGGACCTCAGAGCGCTATTCTGAAGACCCGGGTACGATTCCCGGCTTGGGACATTTTTCACTCTGTCGGTTTACGCTTGAAAAAAAGCAGGATAAAAATTCACTGGTTATTATTTAAGATTTACAGGCGTAAATCACTGCTGAAAATGATTTAAAAATTAATCCGTGCATTAGTTCTTGAGATTTAGTTATAGTGAAAATCATGAAAAAAATAACATAGCAGCGCCACCTGTCGGGCTATTTACACCAAAACGTAATCAGCTTCTATTTATGTCAAGGTCTAACTCAATCTGTATTTTGATGTAAATCAGTGCATCAGTTCTTGAGAAATCGCGAAAATTGCAACATAACAGTGCCACCTGTTGCGCGATTTACGCCAAAAAGTAATCAGCACCAATTTATATCAGGAAGTAACTGAATATAAAGTTTTATGAAATTCCGTGCATTAGTTCTTGAAATAGAGAGCCCTGAAAATTTTCGTCACATACAGACAGACATAGACAGTCATTTTCTAAAATCAGTCAAATCGTGTTCAGGACCTTCTAAAATCCGTCGAAAACCAGAAGTTGAAAATTTTCATGACTCCAATACTTTCTTTCTGTAAAGATAGAAGAAAGTAATAAATGGGATAGGGGAATTTTTAAAGCTACCTTGGTCCGTCCCAATTAAAAAAGTTTGAATTATCCAAAAATTATGTTAATCTTTTAATTATACAGCTATATAAGCCAAATAAACCAAGTTACGTGAGAGAGTTATGGCTATTACACAACAATTTAAATTTTGTAAAAGCAACAAAACTTTGCTGGAATTAAAAATTACAAAATTATGGTAAAATAAAAAAACAGATGTTGATAATTCAAGTAAAATTGATGAAATTTTGTTAAAATTTTGTAAAAAGTGTTAACAATATTTTTTTGTCAATGCAACAAAACCAACTTTTTACTTCAACTAAAAATTTTGCTTGAACAACCAAAATGTACTCAACAAAACATGTTTTGTTGTTTTAATCAATTCCTTTTTCTGGGTGCGAGTGGAATAACAATCATAATGAATTCCGCCTCCTAATGATGAAGGTTGGTTTGGGTTGATGGTTGTTATTACTAGAGATCGACCGAAATTTCGGTTTCGGTTTCGGTTTCGGCACAAATTCGGAGTTTCGCCGAATATTCGTTTTCGGCGAAACTGCTGCCAAAATTTCGGCCTGACCGAAACTATCTGTATTTCAAAATCTCGTTCCTTCTTTCAGAAATTTTCAACTTTACTCATTGATGCGAGTTGTATCGGCTCAAATGAGACACTGTTTATTGCTGCGAACTCCACTGTTTATCATTATCGGTCATGAGTGATCCATGATACGAGTGTAAATTATAAAGAAAGCAATGCATATACGACTAAACTTAAAAGACGCTTGTCACGTGATCTTTAAATGCTGCAAAATTAACAGTGATAGAAAATTTTTACTTTAAAACTCTAGATTGTTTCGAATGCTTTATGAGAAAGGTGTTGTTAAAACATATGAAGATTTACGAAATTTATTACAAAACATATAATCGATATATGTATACTTAAAATATTTTTTTATTAGATGAAATTCGTATAATTGGAAACGATTTCCGTCTTATTGCTAAATTAATTACGTTTTATTTTACAAAAAATAGTTTTGGATAGAGGCACAGAGAGTCAACTTGGCACCGGAGATAAAATTTTCAAACAGGGGTGCCATTTCAATACTTTCTTAGGGAGGCAGGGAGTGGCAAAGCTTTTTTTAGGGGGAGGGGCGGGGGGGCGGTGAGTGAGCAAAGATTTATTTTGATCTTATTGTGCACATCCTAAAAGAAAATTGACAACTGTTACATTTTTATCCTTATACAGTGGAACTTCCCTTTAACGAAGTCCCTATTTAACGAAGTTTTCTACTTAACAAAATTTTCTGCAGAACTTTGATTTTGAATACCATTAGCATGTAAATTAATCTCCATATTACGAAAAATATATTCTATATAACGAAGTTTATTCCACTTTTGTACGTGTACACATTTCAAACTAAGAGGTTGCTGTAGCGATGGAGATGCAAATTTATTTCAGCGGATTGTATGGAAATGAACACATAATTTCCATTCTTCTTGGTCTTCGTGCTAAATAAAACAATTTTTTTCGCGCTAAGAAAAACACTTGTTATCATTACTCTCCCACATGGAGACTCGAGGGCTGACAGTTAGGGGAAGTCAAAATCCTCTTTTTGCATTTTCAATGATATAGACGATACAGTGACGCAATGGCGTGAGATGCATTGAAGCAAAAAATATCAATTAGAGTCAGACAGTTACCATTCTGAACTTTCATTGTAGACAATTGCTTTGTACATCCACAAGAATGTGCTGCAAAATGCAAATCGAAGAACATCAAAATTATATTTGTTCCTGCCAATACAACTTCTAAACTTCAGCCGTTAGTCTAAGGAATAATAAAAAATTTTGAAGTACATTATCGAAAAAGATAGAAAAAATACAATGTAGTGAAAACATTAATTTGAGAACATGTGTATCAGAGCTGATTAAATCTTGGGCCAAAGCTTGGGAATGTGACGGATGATTTCATCGACCGCATGCAACTGTTTTGTAAAAGACTGCTTCATAATTGAAACTGAATCAATTGCTTCTGAATCCAATACCTGTTTGTCATATCTGAAGGAAAAAATTCATAAATTTAAGTTGATTTCTATTTAACGAATTTTCTTCATAACGAAGTTTTTAAGTGTAACGATGAGACTTCGTTAAATGGAAGTTCCACTGTATATGTATTTAAAATTAAATGGTACAAAATAGTGTTAAACGTGTCTCGCTTTGAGAATATTGATATGGAAAATAAAGTTTCTAATTAATATTTTCTAGTCTTATAATGTTGTCCTAATGCTAATTTTCCTTTTTTTAGTCAAATTGAACAAATTATTTTAGCTTTTGTGCCCTTTACTTAAACTTTTACTTAAACAATTACTTTTACTTAACCAATACTTAACTGTGTACTTAAACAATTTAAATGCAAAATATTGACGAACTGAAAATATGAATATATTTAAAAATTAAATATTCATTATTGAATTTGTTTTACATTATTTAACTACATTGTTAATTAATTATTGATAAATGCCTATATTATTGGTTGTTATAAAATAATAAAATATAAAAGTTGTATTACTCATGTTTTATTTTTGTTTGAAATTTATACACACACATATACATGTACTTTTGTTTGTTAGAAATGTGATTCAATACACGTATAATTAATAAATTAATTAGTAATGTAATTAGTTATTATTAAGTAATTATTACTTATGTGTTATTGATTAATTAATTAATTAATAATTATATGCAGTTATGCATGTATTAATCAGTTTTTAAATTTTTTACACTTTCGGTTTCGGTTTCGGCCGAAAGTGGGAAGATCACCGAAATTCGGTTTCGGTCTTAAAACCTGTTTCGGTCGATCTCTAGTTATTACTGCTGAAAATTAGAGTTCCGATACTCTTTTTGCTAGAATTTAAGCCCTGCCTTTGAGTATGGATTTTGAAAAAAGACGGGTTAATTGTGAGGCATTTTCTTAGAAAAATACTAAGTATAATTACACACAATTTTACGTTAATCATGCATTAATTTAAATTGATCAGCAATCAATTAGTTATACATTGATTTACACTTATTACATTTTAACGAATGCTACCAGCCTGTCATTAAAATTATACTAACTGACCAGTCCGCAGATGCCCGGAACCATGATAATTACCTCAAATTTGTATGATTATATATCTTATATCGATTTTATATTTTAAAATGCAATTTTCGCTAAAAAATATTGATTATTAAGGGGAAAAGCAGTTTTAAAAGACACTTTCTTGTTTGTCTGTGTTTTTTCCCTCGTAAGGGTCTTTTGTTTCATAGTTCTTAAAAAAAATAACCTCTGTTGTCTGAATTCTATAAATTTTTCATCAGATATAATTATAATAGTTTTACAGACCGTGGAAAAATATTGATATCTAGCTGTTAAAAAAAAAATAAAAAAAAGTTTTCTTCTAGCTTTTTTTTTTTTTTTTTTTTTTTTTTTTTTGCGACGGGTCTTAAAAAATAACAGCAACAAAAAAAAGTTATTGTCCGAACTCTCTGAAATTTTATTCGATTGTAAATATAACTGTATCCAACCCCTGTTTAAAATTCCGTGAAAAGTCTAAGTCTTTGACTAAAGTCGAAGAGAACAGACTCACAGAAACACAGAGTCACATCAAAAAATACTAAGTCACAGATTTAGTCACATTTAATAGTGAAAACATGAGCTGAAGCCGAGCGAACCCACGCCGAAACACGTAACTTTCTTTTAGCATTTTCATCGAAAAATTATCAGATTTTTTTAAAATACTTTTATTCATCAGAGCGTTTTAAAATTATTGTAGGCACTGTAAACTTGATCTTTAGAGATGCTTTTAAAAGATTGTGTCGAAATACTGACGTTTAGTTACTTTTAGCACAGTCTTCGAAAAGCGCGATATGAAGTGCGGTTATAAATAAATCGTAATTTAGAATACTTTCAGCTGTTTCACACCTTTAAATTTCCCATTTATAATAAATTCTTTTATGCTGAGCATTTGATTTTAGTATAGAGAATACTGTTAAAGTATTCTCTATACTAAATTTGAAGTTTCGAACACTTTAACAGTTTCAACTAAATCATAATTTAGAACACTTTAAAAAGTTTTCCGCTCATTTCATCTTTTTAAATTTTGAATTTTTTTAAAAATGTTTAACGAAGCATTTACTACATAAAAGTAATCATCATGCCAAATTCCAAGTTTCCATACCAATTGTATCACATAAATCGCAATTTTAGAATGCTTCTTACTCTTGCATTTTTTAAAATTTTGAATTGAAAAAAATGAATTCTGAGCGAGCATTTACGTCTCTTAAGTAACATCCATATAAAATTTCAAGACTCTAGCCCTAAAAGTTCTAAATATATTATGATTTAGAACATTTTTAGAACGTTTTATGCTCATTTCACTTTTTAAAATTTCGAATTTTTAAAAAACTGTTTTGAACGAGTATTTATATCTTAAAAGCAACCAGTATGTCAAAAACCAAGCATTTATACCAACTGTATCAGACGAATAGCAATTTTATAACTTTTTTGTTCTTGCATCCTTTAACATTTCGAATTTTTAGAAAACTGTTCTGGATGATCATTTACATTTCTAGAGTAACAGCCGTGCTAAATTTCACATATCTAGCACAAACAATTGCTAATTAATTGTTTTTACACTGTAATATTTTTTAACACAATTAATTCAAATTGGTAAAGTAATCATACAAGTTGTAAATTTCCAACTGGACGAAAAATGTCCGGGCCAGGATTCGAACCTGGGATCGCTTGGCTGAAGCCGCCACGCTCTACCACTGAGCTATCCCGGTCGAATCTGGAGGGCATAATTCATCCAGTTAACCTTATTGATCAAAGCATCTGGTCTGATATTTTAATCAGCTCAACAGAAAAGATCGCAGGTAATGGAATTCCAGTAAACGCTGGATACGTGAATACACTGGAACGCCAATATATTCACGTCACCCCCCCCCCCCCCCAAATTCTGGCTGCGCCACTGGATTAGTAATTGGAAAAAAAATCGCTTTAAAATTGAGCAGTGTTGTTCTGCTTCAAGTGAAAAAACTCTTAAAAAACGACAAAAAATGACTGTGTCTTCATATGAAAAACTTGACCAGACCTTACTCTTGTGGTTCCCTCAAGAAAGACAGAAATAAATCCCCATTTCTGGTCCTTTGGTAAAAGAAAAGGCGCTTCAACTGAACAAGCTTATGGATGGTGACCCATCATTTTCAGCTAGCTGTGGTTTTTTGTATCGTTGGAAGAAAAGACACGGAATTAGACAGCTCACGATTGCTGGGGAGAAGCTGTCAGCTGACAACGAAGCAGCTGCGAATTACATAAAAGAAATTAAAGACCTTGTTTCTTCCCAAAACTACTCACCGCAGCAAGTTTACAACGAGGATGAAACTGAACTGAATTTTAAGGACCAAAAGTCTTGTTTTGCAAGAAGAGAAATCTGCCCCAGGGTTTAAAAAAGACAAACAACGTCTTAGCTTTCAGCAACTCCTCGGCAACAAACAAACTTCCGCTGATGGTGATAGGCGAATCGGCAAAACCACGAGCGTTCAAAAACATTAACATCAACTCACATCTTGTAAAAAAAAGCTTGGATGGAACGCGACTTGTTGAAGGGATGGTTTTAGAGCACCAATTTATCCCTAAAGTTCAATAGAGAAAATGGACTGCGTAATCGTGCTCTGCTCATTATAGACAATGCTCCGTCCCATTCAGAAGAAATGGAACTTTTTTGTGGAGACATCAAAGAAGTTTTTCTGCCACCGAATGTTACTTCAATTCGTCAGCCTATGGACCAGGGTGTGTTGCAAACCATTAAACAAAAATACAGAAAAAGGCTGCTTCACACCTTACTTGAACAAGATGAAAATGAACACACAATGGCGAAATATTGCATCCTCAAGTCGATTCAGTGCTCTTCAGAAAACAATCACTGACTTTACGTCTTAAGTGCGTGTAAATTAGTTATTTTTGTATTTAACAGTGATTAAAAATTATTCTACAGAATTGTATAAATGGAGCCGACATGTACTGTAAGTAACAAGCTTTCATTCAATTTTGGTTTTTGGCGTTTTCATCAAGCTTATGATCTATGTATGTCTCTGTTTAACGTGGTTGTATTGGGAATTCAAGCGCTCGAATGTGCCATCTGGTGGAGAAAAGATATCACTTCTCCCTTCAAGAAAATCCTTTGCAAGCCCATAGCATTACATGCATTTTTAATTTGTTCCTAATGATTATTTTTGTGCACAATTTCAGATTTCATGTGATATTTGTGTTGTGTGTTTATATGACAAGGTAAAAATTATCCAAATTTGAATATCTATCAATTTCAAACGCGTTTACAATACATAATGATTTCAATGGCACTTTAGCATTAGTCAAAGAGACAATTTCCCTGTACCGACGGCTGCGATCTGCGCCTCTATAGGCCGTTTTAAGTCCCAATAGTAATAAATGGACGTTTTTTCACGAATGTCTTTTTAATTATTCCTGTTTTTAAGTTAAAAAATTTGGTATTTTTTCTGAACTCTGTTCGGAATAGGCGGGTTTTCGGAGTAGCGGGACTCTACTGTACATTAAATTTAAAAAAATTGCAACCAGTTATAATGTTGTCAAAAGTGAAAAAAAAATGAAAATATCCAACTGAGTTCTATATACCCTAGAAAACATTGTAAATACCCCCAAATTTAACAAAGACAAGTTCAGAATGATTTATTTAATATATAAAAATTTGAAAGCCAGAGTTGCCAAGTCTCCGGATTTTTGCACACCAGTATTTTTTTACAGAAAATGTTATTTTAAATCGCAAAATGCTCCGATTCAGTAAAACAACATTTTCTGTACTAAATTACTGGTGTCCAAAAAGCCGGAGACTTGACAGGCCTGGAAAGCTGTCGCCCAATTTTTAAATTATTGAAACAATACGCATGGTCGAAAAAAGGTGAGATTTTTTTTTTCAAGCAGAACTTTTATATTTTAAATATCAATATTTTCTACACCAAAATTATACATGGTCATTGGATACATATTTTATTTAATATATTATAACATTTTCAAAGCTGAATGGACCTTACCCACGAGTGGCAACAACCATGCCTCTGGGGGTAATTTTCTTCGGAAAAAGACTGTTTATTGGACGAAGGGGAAGCTGTGTTAAAATGTTCTTCACGCCTATTGGTGTTTTTCTTCCTTTTACCCACAGATGACGTGACATGGGTAAAATCCATTAAGAAAATAAGTGCTTAAAAAAAGTGCTAACGAATTAAAACAATTTTAACACTCAAACTATCTAAAAAATAATATTTTTTCGCCGATATTTTTCCCAGGCAGCGAAATTATAATTGTCAAATAAAAAGTTCAAAGCACTGGCATAATTTTATGTATATTAAATGAAATAATTTGTAGCCAGATGTTGTCAAAAGTGAACAAAAAAATATATTCAACTGTGCTCTTTATATCCTCGAAGTCATTGTAAATACTCCAAAATTTAACACAGCCTATTTAATAATGATTATTTTAACATATAAAAATTTCAAAGCTGTAACACAATTTTAAGTTATTGAAAAAATACAGTATGATGGATTAATATCTATTTAAACATTAGCCAATTCTTCAAGATTACGATTTTACCGATCTACTTAATTTCGTAGAAGTAAAATTATCGCCATTCTAGAGAAAAGATTAAATTGTTATAATTCACCAAAGATTTAGAATATAAAATATTACACACTAAAAAATCCTAGACATAACACTGAAACGGAGAGAGGGTTAATATTTACACTTGACAGATTACATATTATTACCCCCGGTC
Organism: Maratus michaelseni; assembly: GCA_963931845.1. Lineage (NCBI taxonomy): Eukaryota > Metazoa > Arthropoda > Arachnida > Araneae > Salticidae > Maratus > Maratus michaelseni. The sequence goes on along the minus strand of OZ007598.1, from coordinate 189,092,631 downwards.
TCGACTTCATCTAAAGAGATGACAATTTTTGATAAACTCAATAAATGAAAGTACAGTTTTAATAGAATAACACACTCGCAATGAAATTTACGTTATTTTTTCTTATTATTTCAGAACAATCGAACAATCAAATCGAACACACAGCGGTAGGAAACAAACTAGTGGAATTCCTTTGTTTGATAGCTGCGCGTCAAAGTGCGTTTTGAATAAGACCGCGACTGTCACGTGATTTTAGATTAATCATAGCTTGAAAATTCTGAAAATTATCGTCGATAGAATAAGCTCGAAATCCGTTGTTCCCAAAAAGAAGCAAAAATATGAGGGGTTGTATCCAAATATAGAGTAGTACGTGCAATATTGTGTACGCTATCTTGGCACTAATCAACAGATATTTGATACAACCCCTCATATTTTTGCTTCTTTTTGGGAACAACGGATTTCGAGCTTATTCTATCGACGATAATTTTTAGAATTTTCAAGCTATGATTTTGAGACGTTCACAAAAGTTGCTCTATATACTTAGCTAATACATTATGCATATTATATTTTGATTGCATTCGCGCATGCGGAGTGAAACATTTCTTATTAAACCTGATTATTTTTCATCCAATGTTTATTATTTTTTAATTCTGATTGCAGAGTGTTATGTACAATGTTGTTTGTCATATTTTTTGAAAAGAACTTTTTTATATTAAGAACTCTGCAAATTATAAGCAAAACTTGGCGAAATTTGAGACTGTTTTTATAAAAATCTTAATTTCTCTACGAGTATACATGCTATCCTCATAAAAAATGAACACAGTATATTACAATAAGCCACTTATTAATAATCTCGAGTTTGAACGCTTTTTCTACATTAGTTTTTACAGGGTAATCCAAAAGATATTCGTTCTTTTTCAATTTGTTGACAGTCCTCTATGGAGTTTCGGGAAAAAATCTTCGCGGAAATATATAACATATACTATACTGTTTACACACATGCAGTTTCAGGTTACTTCCTCATGTATTTTCTAGATAATTCACAAAACGTCTAAAATCGCAAGTGACCAGTCACCTTTGGCAATATAGTGTATATATAAATTACAATTTACAAATTAATACTTTTTTTAGGTGGCGGGGGGTAATTAATGTTAAAAGTTATGAGTAAGATTTTCCGGGCTATTTCCACCTTCCATCTACCACCGCCCCCTCCCCCGTCAAATTTCTATTTCCTTTCCCCCCCTTTCCCCACGTACGCAGTTTAAAATATTCTACTTTTTTTCAGTCTGTTACTTTCTTTTCTGTGACAATAAACAGTCATGTAAAATGTTCCTTACTCACAAAACTTAAAACATGTATTTTATTTTATTTATTTTTTTTAATCTGCCTCAGTTGTTTCGTTGTAGCAACAGTAAATAAGCAACTTATCTTCCATAACCGGGTTTTTATCATGATTCAATACATTCCTCAAACTCATATGAAGTTATAATCACTTGCTGTCATATCTACTTGCTTTCTCTATTACTCATATTGATACTCTCTATGTATTATTCTCAAACATTTGAAAAAGTCCGTTAAACTTTCAATATGACGTCAGATTAATTTTCTTTTTAATTCTCTAATGACGTCCTATTAACCTGCTGTCTGTACTTACACATGCTCATACTCCTTGTATTATTGAGAAATGTTTGAAAACTTCCGTTATATTACGAAAAGGACGTCATATTAATATTTTTTCCAATTGTTGAAACTTTTTATTTCATTTTTCATGTGGAAATCTTTCAATAGAAAATTAACCCCTTAACTGCCCTGGACGTAAGTATACGTCCTTGAAAAATCCCAGCATGTACTATATGAATGGCAAACTTGCATGACTGCGAGCCAATTTTCACCAGCAGAGCCGTGTTTTGAACACGTATAATAAGTGCACTTTCTTACTGTTATATCAGAAAACTAATCGTCTCGTTATTTAATTAATAAATTAGGTGATTAAATAAGGTATTGAAGATCACGTCAGATTTTGTCGGAAGTTAAGGGGTTAATTACTCTACACAGAATATTACTGTGGATTTTTAATTGTTGGCAACTGATATAACGAAAAATGTTTAAATTTAATATGAAAAGGCTGGTAGATTTTTTGTTTTTTATTTCTATATATCGTGGTAGAGACACATGGTGTGTCAGAAAAATGAACATGTGGTCGTGATATATATTCTTATAAGTGTTCATACCAGATTCGATAAAACAAACTCGCTGTACGTCTACAGATCAGAATTACAATGGAGCATCTTCAAAAAATAAATAACTATAAACTCATACCTGTAAAACTTGAGTAAAGGAACAAGAAAGCAAAAATCACACAGGCACGTGGTTGAGAAAAATGCAACACTTATATCTTTATTGTAGAATCATCAATACTTGTAGGGGGTTTGTTCATGATGCTGTTGAATTAAACGTTCACGAAAAACGCATTATACTTTCTACTGTAAAAGAAACAAATCAGAGACATGTCACGTATACTTCAAAGACATAACCCTAGAACGATCGCTGCAGAAGCCACCTTCACCCGTGCGCGCTGAATCACCATTCACCACTGCCGATCCAACGGATCGTGGTGCGCGAGGAGGAGAAATTGGTGAGGTACAAAACATGCCAAGACAATCACCAGACGCCAAGAACGGCGCCGCGCTCCCGTGAATGAAATCGACGGAGAAAACAACCGCGCGTGACGTCAGAGGAACGCTCCCTACGTCAAGAGCATGGAGGAGGACGGGAAAGCCGTCAAGATGCCGATGTTGAAAAAGATCGTGGCAGATATTGCCGCGTGAAGCTGAAATAAAAATGCCGGTACGGGATCGAGAAAGGTGAACGGCATGATTGAAAACACATAGAAAAAAGGGGAATTAAAGGATGACAGATTTAAAGCAATCGATTGTGTAATGAAACACATAAAATTAATGTATTAAATTATATAACTGCTACAGCAGAAACGGTGCATGCCGGTACATAACTTTCAAAAACGGCGGAGCTTAAGCTTAGCAAAACATAAAGAAAGGGATATGCTAAATTAGAAATGAAAGTCAAAAACGGATGGCTAAGTAATAAAATAATTGTTTAAAGTTAACTTAGATACTGAAATATCCTAAAAAACGATGTCACCTACCGTGACACTCTCCCCGAAAAAAGGGTGAAAAAATTTAAAACTATATATAAAAAAACACAGCACTATGAACGGGATTACACTGGGTTGACATTCATCGACATTCATCATGTCGGTATATAGTAGGTGAAAATCATACATGTTACAACCATTCATGTATTACAGCTGTTCTTGTCTGTAAAAATTTTATAAAAATTATTAGTTACATATTATCACATTAATGTATAATTATGTTTGTAGTCAATCACATCTTCGTTTAATTTCATATCACGAATACATTGATTTACTTTTGTCATATAATCACCAACTACTTATAAATAAATATCAATACCCTGTTTGTTACATAACATATGTTATCAGTTTGCATCTCAAAAAAAAAATCACATCTCACAAAAAAACACAAAATTTACAAAAACAATTAGACACATGAGAAAAATTGTATACATGCATGTATATAAAATAAGAAAAATAAATAAATGGTACCAAGAACACTTATGATGCATATAAAAGTAATGGGGTAATGAGAACACAAAAAGGGATAGGGGGTTGACGTCAACAAGGAAAAAGGGGGCAGGGAATACATAACCGAAGCATTATGTATAAAAAAAATATATACAACCGAAAAACAGCAAACATTTATGTGTTGATATTGAAAACCTTCAGTACATGAAATTTCATATTCAAAACATATGAATTTAATCAAAATAACTTATCGAGTATCAATACAAAATTAAATAAGCTAAAATAAGGAAGTTTTTACCATGGTTGATTTAACAAGGAAACCACAGACCATTATAGAAACACATTGCAGCAACTCTCAAATGCTCATCTGAAAAAAAAACTGAAAATTAGAACAGTCAATGTAAAAAAAATCACTGTGTCATTGGGTGATTCTGCCAGCAGAAATGGCATCCTTTGGATGAACAGTTCGTTAATGTTATTGTTTTTCATGAAAAAGGTGGTAAAGTGATGCATCGTGATGAAAACAAAACAGTCTATTTTTCACACTATCTGTCCTTTTGCTTACGTGGTCTGAAGTTGTAACCAGAGGTCCTGTGACTGGGAGCTCTCGATGAAGTAGTACTTCTCTGGACTGCAGGAACATCTGTCGTCGCAAGGACTCTACCATCAGCAGGAACCCTCACTGCTGCAGGATCATCGGTTGTTGAGGAAGGAACACTGGCAGTAGCAGGAACCCTCACAGCTAACTGATCATTCAGAGTGTCAGAGTTCGGTTGAGAGTTGATGTCAGATGTCAGAGCCGTCCTTAGGGGTGTGCGACAGGTGCGGCCGCACAGGGCCTCGCGCCTAAAGAGGCCTCGCACCCGGACGCAAAATATGTTTTCTTTAATAAAAAGAAGAAGGTATAACAGAAAATCTCTAATATAAGATTATGATTTTAGTTAAGAAAAGATAGTGGTCTTGACATAAAATATAGCCTATGTTGGAAGAGGAACGTTCACCATCAATTTGCCACCATTACTTTTGAAATTGGTTTAGTAGTTCCAGAAATTATCTCTACAAAACACACAAACAAATGCTACTTCTTTATAGTAGCTAGGGGATCGAACCCGGGCTCCCCGGGTTACAGTATATAGGTGAAAACCATTCTTTTTTATTGATAGTAAAGATAAGATTATGTTAAGAATCTGGAAGGAAAGGGCCTCGCAAAATCCCTGCACCGGGCCTCGCTTTAAGTCGTCCTCGCTAAGGATGGCTCTGTCAGATGTAGAGACTTTTTGAGTTGTTTATTGCTGCCCTGTGTCTATCAGGTTTCTCTTTCTCTGTGCAGGAATTATAAGTCTGTTAATATGTACAGTTTGGACGCGAGCTTCTGAGTCACTGGCTTTCTGTATTTTGAATATTACAGTAGAGCATTTTTTTACAACTTTCATTGGCTCTTTTGTTACACCTTTAAATGCTCCTCTGTTGTGGAGAAAAACAATGTCCCCAACTTTTGGACATCGTAGTTTTGCTTTTACATGTTGTTTGGTATTTTGCAATTGTTGGAAATTTTTCAAATTGTGGTACGAGGGTTGTCTTTTAAGTTTTTACAAAAAGTTGGAAGGAAAATAATTTTTGGGGAACAAACTGTTTTATTGCTTTTCAAAATATTCGCCTTTAAGATTTATACACTTTTCCATCCATTCAAACCAATTATTGAAACAGTTTTCCCCCTCTGAAATTGATATCTCAGAAACATAGTTTTGAAGGCATCAACAGCTTCTTGAGGTGATGAAAATCGCTGCCCACGCATTTTTTTGTTTGACATAAGGGAACAAGAAAAAGTCGTTAGAAGACAAATCAGGAGAATATGGGCAATGAGACATTAATTCGATGTTTTATCCTTCAAATAATAAATTGTTTCATGTGCTGTGTGGGAACTGGCGTTGTCGCGGTGAATTATGATGCGGCGTTTTTGTTGTTTTTCTTGATTTCGTTGATGATTTTTGGCCAAAAAAATTTTGTATACCATTTAGCGTTAACAGTTTTTCGATCCTTTAAAGGAATGGTTGCGATATGTCATGTACGGCCGAAGAAACAAGCAATCATTTTCTTGGAAGTGCTTCGTGATCGAACAACCTTCGTAGGATTCGGGTCATCTAGAAACACCCAAACTGTGGATTATTGTTTAGTTTCTGGCACATACAAATATATCCAAGTTTCGTCTCTTGTAACGATGTTGTATACGGATTTTACATTTCCAAATTAAAATTTTTTTAGCATTTCCTTACACCAATTTGCACGAGCCTCTTTTTGAGCTTCTGTCAAATTGTGCGGAATCTATCAGGAACAAATCTTTTTAACAGATAAATGTTCGTGCAAAATCGAATGTATTGTAGTCTGTGATATGCCAAGGGATGCTTCTATCTCACGATACGTGACATGCCGATCTTCTTCAATCATCTTGCGCACAGCATCGTTGTTGTTTGGAATCACTACCGATTTTGGTCGTCCTTCACGAGATTCATCACTGACGGACGCACGACCACGACAAAATTCTGCAAACCAATTGTAAACAGTCTTTTCTGGTGGTGCTTCATTACCAAAAAGTTCACGAAGCGATACTAAGCATTCTTGTCGAGTGAGGCCTATCTTAAAATCATAAAAAATCATCCAACGGAATCCTTCATGAGTTATTTTCATTTTTATCACTCACTTGTTTCTTTAGAACACTTACTGTAAACAAAATACGCAGACGATTTCTAAGTTGCCACGGATTCCAAGATAAAAAAAATGTGAATTTTACGAGTATCCTGAAGACAAATTTCAGTAGCACCTTCTATTGGTCGTTTGTAAAAACATAAAAGGCAACCCTCGTACACTTTTTCGTACAAATTTTGTAAATTCTGCATTAATATGAAGTAATCATGGTGGACATCCAATCGATTTTAATAGCAGCTTGAATTAAAGGTTTCAAAAATGTTAGGGAGTTCTCTGCCAAAATGAACGGAGTTTGGAGACGTTTGTATGGTGTTGTGATAAGTACTGTTGTAAATACTTTCATGTACTTTAACTGCATTGACGAAATTGTATCCATCTTCCATTAGTGCTTTTACAGTTGATTTTATTGAAAAGTTGATGCGTTCAGACACAGCATTGGCTTCCGGTTGAGCAACTGTGGTGTGCTGAAGGTTAACACCCAACATTTTATTGAATTCATGGAAAATGTGTGAGTAGAATTGCTTGCCATGATCTGCAAGGATCATCTCAGGACGACCAAAAGTGTTCATGTAATCGAACATTGCATGCACAGCTGTCATTGCAGTGATGTTTCTTAATGGGAATAATTTTAAATGCTTTGAAAAATGATCAATCACTGTTAAAATGTGGTACCCATTACGAAATGGACCAACTAAATCAAGTGAAATCAGTTGGCCTGGTACTGTGGGGATGATTGTATTTTGAAAAGGGGCTGTAGGAATTCGCTGAGGCTTATTTGTAATGCATCTAGTGCAAGATTTCACAAAATTAACTACATCTGCATGAAGACCTTTCCAGAAGAATTTTTTGCATATATTTCTATATGTTTTTTCAATTCCATAGTGTGGGATGTGATGAATTCGAATGCATTTGGCTTTCAGTGATTCAGGTACAACAATGTTGTACTGAGCAGGATCTTGATTTGATCTAAAATTAATGTGAAATAGAAGAAGTCTGGAGCGGTCGCAGATGATGTAGTTTTTAGATTTAGGGAAGAGGTTGGAATTTATATCTTTTATAATTTTTAGAATGTTAGGGTCCTTCTGCTGTTCATAGAAAAGAGTGGCTTCAGAAATATCGTTCTGGGCATCTTTGGGTGGATTTAAATTATCGCTGCAATTATTAGCTGTGTCATTGCTTGAAATTTGTGCTGTATTAGACGTATTGTGGATAGCATTAACATCTTCATTGACAATTGGTAAGATATCTTGAGAATTAATTAAATTTGGATCATTAAATTTGGAATTTAAATTAGATGAATTGCTTGAAAAAGGTGTTCGGGAGAGAAAGTCTGCAAGAACATTTAGACGTCCAGGGATGTGATGAAAGTTAAACGTATACTCTCCAATATCAAGTAGCCATCGAGTGACTATGTCAGCTGGTGAGGTAGTACGTTTATATTTTTTTAACGGTTTGCTATCACTGAGGAGAAAAAAATGTCTGCCATACAATAAATTTCTGAAGGCAGCCATTCCTTTGGCAATTGCCATGAGTTCCAATTGGATAGGTGGATACTTTGTTTCTGCTTTCCTGAGAGCTTTCGAAAAATAAGAAATTGGGAGACGATCATCGTTGTGTTTTTGTAGAAGTACGGCGCTTATGGCAAAAAGAGAAGCGTCGGTATTGAGATAGAAGGGTTCATTGAAGTTTTGGCTGCTGCAGGAAAGGTTGTTGAAAGAAAATTTGCTGCAGTTTCTGGAATGCATCTTCTTCAATTTCAGACCAATTGAAAGGTAATTTAGGGGAAGTAAGTGCAACGAGCGGTTCAGAGACTTCCGCAAAAGCTGGAATAAGATGTCTGTAAAAACCGCACAGACCTAAGAAACTTTTGAGCTGACGCACGCTTCGACTTTGGAGCAGGAAAAGAGTTAATTTTTACGACGTTAGCATGAATGGGAAAAATTTTGTTATCTTCAATGTGGAATCCCAGGAAGTCACATGAAGTTAAGTGAAAAGAACATTTTTGAAGGTTTAATGTGAGATTGTATTTAGTGAAAATTTCAAGAAATTTGGATAATTTTTCTATTGTTTCTTTAAATGAATTGCTACATATAATTACGTCATCTTGGCAAGTGAATATACCTGGTAGATTGATTTCTTCTATGACATTATCCATCATCGCTTGAAAAATACTTGCAGCCGTTTTTAATCCAAATGGTAAGCGTTTACACTTGTACGTTCCCCAAGGGGTTGTGAAAGAAATTCTGTCTTGAAATTGTTCGGGTAAATGGACTTGGTGATACGCTGAAGGCATATCAAGCAGAGTAAAAAATTTAAAGTTTGCTATGTTACCGATTAAATTTTGTATTTTGGGCAGAGGATAACTTGAATGCTCAATAACAGTATTAAGTAATCTTAAATCAAGGGCCATCCTATACTTCTGCTGTCCCTTCCCATCCGACTTCTTCTTAACGAGCAACATGGGACAAGCCCATTCTGCAACATTCTTTTCTATGATATTAGCTTCAACCATCTGGTTGATTTGCTTGCGCGCCTCCTCCTGGAGGGTTTGAGGTATGGGGAAAGGGAGTGCTTTAATTGGACAGTTACTATTGAAATTGATATAAGGGTTTGCTAAATCAGAGTGTCCCATAGTGGTTAAAGTGGAAGAAAAGGCCTGGAAATTACTTCGTAAAAGATGATATAATTTTTCTGCTTGATGCTTGGGTAAATGTTTCAGATTGACTTTGGCTGCTTGAAATTCTATTTCTCTTTGTTTGACAATATCTTCTGATGGTTCAATTCAATTTATGTCTTCAATATAATTAGGAGGTGGTGTTAAAAGATTTGGTGTGTTTTCTTTGTAATCGAATGCGGGTTTAGAATCTTCAATTAAGTGTAGAGAACCAATTTTTGAAGTTTTGTTAAAGTGCAACATGTTATCAGAATTATTTTCAATTAATAAGTAAAAATTTTGTTGGTTAGTGTATATGCTGTTTTCGGTGAGTGGCGAGTCAGCAGCATGGGGTGAAGGCAGTGCAAACGAAACGACTGAATTCTGTGTAGCTGAATTTATCTTGTCCTCGGGGATAAATAAAAGATCTTTATCCATATAGGATAAATCTAAAAAGGTTTTAACTTTAAAATAAGCACTTTCTTTAGGTTGAAGACATACTTTTGTCGTTAAAGTGACTTCAGGTACTTTAACAACAACTTCTTTTTCAGAATTTGGGATAAAAGGTGGAATGTGCAACAATTGTGAGAAATCAATATCGGATGCTTTTTTGGGATTTTATCTTCTTATTGACATTACTTTGGAGGTGTTGGCTTATGTTAAAATTTTGATTTACAGTTCTGTTAGAAAAGTGAATAAATTCGTCTTTGATTTTGCATACTTCAGTTTCAGGAAAAATAATTACATTGAATTTTCTGATGAAGTCAAAACCAAAGAGACCTTTAAATTTAGAAGAAGGTCTTAGGGAAAACAAGTAAAGATGGGTGTCGGAAATGCATGGAACCAATTTTGAAAGACAGTTCCACACATCCGTTGAAATCAATCTGGGCATTTATTGTTGAGATTTGTACGTTACGAGAAAGGTTACGGTATTTAAAGTTATTTTTATGTAGCTCAAAAAAGGATTTGCACATTAAGGAAATCGAGCTGCCCGTATCAGTCAAGAACTGGGACTCAATTGTTCCAATTTTAACTGGTACGACTGGAATGGCAGGTGATTGAACATTGACATTAGCGATCATTTCTTCGCTTACTGAATTTCTATTGTTTACTTCAAACTGATCATTATTTTCAACATTAATACCGTTGTCTGGAGTTAAATCTATGCGAGGGAGCTGCTCTCCAGTCTGCAAACCCCCGCCTATTCGTTTGGGGGTTGGATGGCTAAAGGTGCTTGATTGAATGAATTAAGATTTAATGTGGGGGCAATTCTGCATTCACGAGCAGAATGACCCATGCACAAGCATAGCTGACACGTTACACTGGATGTTATTGTAGAATTGTGGTTTTGTTGGGCACCCCTTTGAAAATGTTCACGTGGGCGACGAAAAAAACGTCGGTTCCCTCTATTATGCTTGAACCGGTCATTTTGTCTATTGCTTGTAAATCTGTGGTTACTATTGTTGTGATGAAGTCATTTGTTATGAAAATTAAATGATTTTGACCGACTACCATTAGAAGAGTGTCTCTCATTCAGATTGTTGATCGAAGACTGGATGATGTTGATTTGTTCTGTGATAGAATCAAATTGGATCATTTCAGCATTTGCTACATGAGTGTTGGAAAACAAAGAATTTTGCGACGCACAGTCTTGTGCCAAAGTGGCTTTCTCTATGGCAAGATTGTAGTCTGAACAGGAATTTTGCAATACTAAAAATCTATACTCTGGTGGGAGTACTTTAAACAATTTAGCGTACTTTATTTTATTTAAGTCATTGAAGATTTTGCATTTGTGGGTAAGCTTTGTGTGCTAAAATGTCAAGCCTGAGCTTTAAATTGGCAATAGATTCATTAGGGTGCATTACAAAATTTTCAAGCTCAATAATGTAAGCTGCTGTAGATTTTGGAGTAAAAAATTGCTTTAATTCTATGAAAAGTTGATTGTGAGATTCAAAACTACCTAACTCTAACTTTTGTAATAGGAATTCTCTTGCCTTGCCAGTAATGTTCTGATAAATATAATTAAGGGTTCTCTCATCAGACCATTGTTCCATGCGAGCCATGTCATTAATTTGCTTAAGAAAAAAATTAAGCTCATCTGGATTCCCATCAAATGGTTGAATTTTGCATGGAAAAAAGTTTCTATTGTGTGAAACAGTGGAACTGGCCGCTTGTTGTGGCGTTAAAATAGGCATCGTTACTGCTGAATTTGTACTTCCAGAAACACTGGATATGCTTTGTACATGGTTTGTGCGACGTCTTCCGGGCGGCATGATTACGTAATAAATTAAAATCAATCTCAAAAGTTAACTAAATTTAATGATGTTCTTCAAAAATCACTTTAACAATTTAAATTCTTTATTTAAAATATTCTGGGAAAAGTCATATAAAAGTTTTACTATTCAAATTATCTATGATGTGAGATGCACATTACATGCAAAAATTAAATTAAATTCAACATTTTCTTCAAATAACGTCTTTAAAATGAAATTCTTCTAGAATTAATTATACTCCAAATGCTTCAGAAACGTTAGGCATACTAATAAAATACACAACAGATATAAGATGCTTCCATAATTTTTTTTTAAGTTTCTTTTTAGAAAATGATGATAAATGCCATTCTTGAATATCACAGTGAAAAAAAAATATAGTAGAATGGCCGTGATCGTATAGTGGTTAGTACATTGCGTTGTGTCCGCAATAACCCAGGTTCGAATTCTGGTCACGGCACCACTTATCGTGGTAGAGACACGTGGTGTGTCAGAAAAATGAACACGTGGTCGTGATATATATTCTTATAAGTGTTCATACCAGATTCGATAAAACAAACTCGCTGTACGTCTACAGATCAGAATTACGATGGAGCATCTTCAAAAAATAAATAACTATAAACTCATACCTGTAAAACTTGAGTAAAGGAACAAGAAAGCAAAAATCACACAGGCACGTGGTTGAGAAAAATGCAACACTTATATTTTTATTGTAGAATCATCAATACTTGTAGGTGGTTTGTTCATGATGCTGTTGAATTAAACGTTCACGAAAAACGCATTATACTTTCTACTGTAAAAGAAACAAATCAGAGACATGTCACGTATACTTCAAAGACATAACCCTAGAACGATCGCTGCAGAAGCCACCTTCACCCGTGCGCGCTGAATCACCATTCACCACTGCCGATCCAACGGATCGTGGTGCGCGAGGAGGAGAAATTGGCGAGGTACAAAACATGCCAAGACACTCACCAGACGCCAAGAACGGCGCCGCGCTCCCGTGAATGAAATCGACGGAGAAAATATCCGCGCGTGACGGCAGAGGAACGCTCCCTACGTCAAAAGCATGGAGGAGGACGGGGAAGCCGTCAAGATGCCGATGTTGAAAAAGATCGCGGCAGATATTGCCGCGTGAAGCTGAAATAAAAATGCCGGTACTGGATCGAGAAAGGTGAACGGCATGATTGAAAACACATAGAAAAAAGAGGAATTAAAGGATGACAGATTTAAAGCAATCGATTGTGTAATGAAACACATAAAATTAATGTATTAAATTATATAACTGCTACAGCAGAAACGGTGCATGCCGGTACATAACTTTCAAAAACGGCGGACCTTAAGCTTAGCAAAACATAAGGAAAGGTATATGCTAAATTAGAAATGAAAGTCAAAAACCGATGGCTAAGTAATAAAATAATTGTTTAAAGTTAACTTAGATACTGAAATATCCTAAAAAACGATGTCACCTACCGTGACACTATATATTAAAATATTATGATTTTTTTAAATTTTATGATTTTTAGCTTCATAGTAGGTATTCAGCTATACGTACACAAAATTTCAAGTCTGTAAGTTATATAGTTTCTGAGAACCGGCTCTGTGACGGGCAGACAACGTAGCGGGATTTAATAATAAGGTTTCGTGAGATGAACGAAACCCTAAAAAGAACATTTTCCAATTTTTGCGTGATTTCGGGTTTCGTGCGCTCGAAGAAACGTCCATAATTTTGCAATTTTGTGTCCGCAGGCTCGAAAATTCCGTGAAAAAGAAAGAAAAGAAAACGAAAAGTTTACGATTTCGGTGGTGTTTCAGATCCTGCAGTTTCAGGAAAAAAAAAAGAGCAACAATTTTACTATTTCGACATTACTTTTAGGTCCCGCAAATCAGAAAAAATACGAGGGAATGGACGAAAAAACGCTGAAATTTTACTTTTTCACTTTATTTTGCATCCAGTGTACACGGGAAAAAGAAAAAAAAAGGTGTGGGGGCTATTTTTCAATGGCTGCTTTATTTCCGGACCGTACGTAATCTGGGAAAAAAGTGCAAAAATTTCGCAATTTCGACATCAATATATGTCGCGCAGGCCAGAAATCTAACAGAAAAGAAGGGAGAGAGAATGAATTTTTACTATTTCTGTGTTACATTGGGTCCCGTGGATTCGGGAGAAAAAAAAAGCAGGTGGAAATTTACAATTTTCGCGTCATTTCGGGTCCTGGAGGCTCGAAGGATAACGCCAAAATGTTACAATTTCTGCGTTACATTTCTGCCTTACTTAGTGTTAAGCAGGCCGAAAAAAATTAAATAAAAAGAAGGGGAAAAAATCGAAAATTTTACTATTTCTAGTCCCGTTGCCACGCGCACACACAAAGCAGAATTTCACAATTACCGAAATTATCCGGGAGGGCAGAAAGAAAAACGACAATTATATAATTTCTGCGTTATTCTGAGTCCTGTGAACTTGGAAAAAAAATGTTTCCAGACATCTGTCTTCCAACATTCTGTTAAAGCTAACAGTGAAAATGGTCGTTTTACAACATGCTGTAAAAGTTAATGATGAAAGTGATCATTTTTCGCCGTTTTTATAAGAGATTTTGCATTTTGTCATCGTATGAGATTTCCGACACCCTGGTGCGAAACACGCAATTTGTTAATGTGCAAGTTGAAAAATAAGCTTTGCGTACAGACAAGAGGCAGGTGGAAAAATTTGCGTTTTTCATTAAAAATCTTAATATCGGACAGATTTTCTTAGCAACATAGAAACTACGATTTTTTTGTAGTGGTTTTTAGTTCAGATATATATATATATATATATACTAGGGGGCCTACCCCCTGCGAGCTACGCTCACCAACCCCCGCTCAGACTTCGAGGCCTCTAAAAGCATGACAGCGTGCTTCGTTTTAAAAATATTGGTAAATCTGTAATTGGGTTGCCATGCTTTTAACGTTTTAATGGGGCATTTTTTTTTACCACACAGCTGTTGCGACAACTGGCGACTGTTTTAGGGATTGATAAGTAAAATCAATTACACCTTGAAAACCAGCTTGTATAAAATGGTTAGGTTTAAATTGTGGCTACCTTTCGGACTTTTATAACAACGATCTGTATTCTATTCTTCCTTTGCGTTTAAGGATGAGAAAAATTCCATCTGCTTGTGAATAACATTAAGAACCACGGTATTGAAAAGTACTATGTTATAGACATTTTCAGTAACAGGTTTTCTCTCTATTTTAGTGCACCATCATGCATATTTTCATGTTATTTTAAATATGTAAATTATTTATTTTAATTAATATGTAGACCCAGAATTTTCTAATAATTATTTATCATACAAAATTAATTAAATATTTTGTGCATGCATGCCTGCATTTATTCGGCATCAATTGATGAGATATTTAAACAAATTTGCTATCCGCGATAATTTTACACCATGTTATGTCACTTGAATATTGTCCATAAGAAAATCGGGTACTTTTCCTGTATAGGATCCTTTGCTTTTAGGTTTGTCGTAATTCGAGTTTGAAAAAGGGATAGATTCGTTAATATACACATATTTGTTGCCAAAAGTTATGAAAGCAAACCCAATGAACTGTTGGTTCTTTTCTATTATAGGGGTCTTGACGCTTTTTTAAAAAGCTTGGCGCAATTCGGGCATCAGAAAGTGAGATTTGGTGCCAAATGACATAAACAGCCATGGAAACAAATTCGACGATTTTTTTTTTGTTTATATGCGTATTTTAATTATACGTATATTATTATTGTTTTTTCTATACAAATTACTTCTGATTATATATAAAATAGGATAAATGACATTTTACGCTAAACAAATTGTATAAATATTGAAAAATGCTTCTGTATACGAAATGACAAAGTGAATAGGTTGACAGAAAGTATGTTGCCAAATTTCCTTTTCCGCCAAGGCTATTTTCTCTGTTTCGTCAAGGCCCCATATACTGGAAAAGCACCGAACTTTTATGCTTGTTTATACATGTATTTATATGTATATATACAATTTATTTATAATTGTCTTTCAATTTACCACTTTTTGTACATAAAAATAGATAAATGGCTTCTTTATATTAAACAAATTGTATAAACATAAATGACGTATTTACATAAATGACGTCATTTGGACGAATTTATTCAAAATATTTTCAGTTTATAAATTAAATTAAATGCTGACAGACGATTGAATCCTGACGATAGAAATGTGATTTTTTTTTTCAAAATTTCCGGAAAAACATAATTTAATCACAATCTTGTCTTCATTATCAATTGAAATAAAAGATAAATTCAATTTCAATTTGAAAATGACTAATAAAAAGAAATCAATAATCCCTATCGGGATCCTTTTTGATTTTTTTCCCTTTTTTGTTACAAAAAAACTAAGTAATTAGTTGCCATCATTACAGAAATGTCATTAAAATTAGAAAAAAATTAATATCTCGAAAACTAATTCCAATTTCAAAATTCTATTACCAGTTTTGACATCCGCGGATTTTTATGGACAATTGGTATTAATTTCACCATCAAGCGTTTAATATTTTATTAAAAATAGCCCTGAAACATAATCAGTCGTTTAATCAGTCGTTTCATAAAATCGTTTCATAAATTCGTTTCATAAAATCGTTTCACAAATTCGTTTCATTAGGATTTTATATATATAGGGTAGATATATATATATATATATATATATATATATATATATATATATATATATATATTGAATTTCAAACATATCAAGTTCTTGTAACATTCTAATTAAATCTCCAAAGAGATAATTAATAATAATGTGTAGACAGAATACCACATAGTTAATAAATTAACAAGTGCAATCATAATTTTACCATAGCTTGTGCTACAATGGTAATTGGCCAAAAATACTGAAAATATGAAGATTATTTAAAAAGAGAGAGAGAGAAAAAGAAAGAATATCTACCCTATATATATAAAATCCTAATGAAACGAATTTGTGAAACGATTTTATGAAACGAATTTATGAAACGATTTTATGAAACGACTGATTAAACGACTGATTATGTTTCAGGGCTATTTTTAATAAAATATTAAACGCTTGATGGTGAAATTAATACCAATTTTCCATAAAAATCCGCGGATGTCAAAACTGGTAATAGAATTTTGAAATTGGAATTAGTTTTCGAGATATTAATTTTTTTCTAATTTTAATGACATTTCTGTAATGATGGCAACTAAGTACTTAGTTTTTTTGTAACCAAAAAGGGGAAAAAATCAAAAAGGATCCCGATAGGGATTATTGATTTCTTTTTATTAGTCATTTTCAAATTGAAATTGAATTTATCTTTTATTTCAATTGATAATGAAGACAAGATTGTGATAAAATTATGTTTTTCCGGAAATTTTGAAAAAAAAAATCACATTTCTATCGTCAGGATTCAATCGTCTGTCAGCATTTAATTTAATTTGTAAACTGAAAATATTTTGAATAAATTCGTCCAAATGACGTCATTTATGTAAATACGTCATTTATGTTTATACAATTTGTTTAATATAAAGAAGCCATTTATCTATTTTTATGTACAAAAAGAGGTAAATTGAAAGACAATTATAAATAAATTGTATATATACATATAAATACATGTATAAACAAGCATAAAATGTCGGTGCTTTTCCAGTATATGGGGCCTTGACGAAACAGAGAAAATAGCCTTGGCGGAAAAGGAAATTTGGCAACATACTTTCTGCCAACCTATTCACTTTGTCATTTCGTATACAGAAGCATTTTTCAATATTTATACAATTTGTTTAGCGTAAAATGTCATTTATCCTATTTTATATATAATCAGAAGTAATTTGTATAGAAAAAACAATAATAATATACGTATAATTAAAATACGCATATAAACAAAAACAATCGTCGAATTTGTTTCCATGGCTGTTTATGTCATTTGGCACCAAATCTCACTTTCTGATGCCCGAATTGCGCCAAGCTTTTTAAAAAAGCGCCAAGACCCCTATAATAGAAAAGAACCAACAGTTCGTTGGGTTTGCTTTCATAACTTTTGGCAACAAATATATGTATATTAACGAATCTATCCCTTTTTGAAACTCGAATTACGACAAACCTAAAAGCAAAGGATCCTATACTGGAAAAGTACCCGATTTTCTTATGGACAATATTCAAGTGACATAACATGGTGTAAAATTATCGCGGATAGCAAATTTGTTTAAATATCTCATCAATTGATGCCGAATAAATGCAGGCATGCATGCACAAAATATTTAATTAATTTTGTATGATAAATCATTATTAGAAATTTCGTATATACATATTAATTAAAATAAATAATTTACATATTTAAAATAACATGAAAATATGCATGATGGTGCACTAAAATAGAGAGAAAATTAAAACCTGTTACTGAAAATGTCTATAACATAGTACTTTTCAATACCGTGGTTCTTAATGTTATTCACAAGCAGATGGAATTTTTCTCATCCGTAAACGCAAAGGAAGAATAGAATACAGATCGTTGTTATAAAAGTCCGAAAGGTAGCCACAATTTAAACCTAACCATTTTATACAAGCTGGTTTTCAAGGTGTGTAATTGATTTTACTTATCAATCCCTAAAACAGTCGCCAGTTGTCGCAACAGCTGTGTATGAGGCCATAATAATAAAAAAATGCCCCATTAAAACGTTAAAAGCATGGCAATCCAATTACAGATTTACCAATATTTTTAAAACGAAGCACGCTGTCATGCTTTTAGAGGCCTCAAAGTCTGAGCGGGGGTTGGCGAGCGTAGCTCGCAGGGGGTAGGCCCCCTAGTATATAACCATAAAATATTAATAATTTGGAGTCGATATCAAGTGAATACAAATGGATTAAGAAATGAAATCTGAACTAAATATAATGGAAAATTGGATAACAAGAGATTTAAATTATAATTGGATATGAAAAAACACGTGTAGGTATAATCTTCAGCCTGGATGTACCCACACGTGTTTTAAAAAATAATTCAGTATTTAATAATTATACTGGCATATATGCTAAGATCAGTATAATCATCCAGGTATACTGAATTATTACCAGAAAACAATTGGAAATAACAAAATTGGAAATAAAAAACTTGTACAGAATAGATAAAATATTTTACTCACAATAATTATCCAAAAATCCGTATACAACACTATACTGAATTATTACCAGATAACAGTTGGAAATACAACCACATGGCGCACATATCATATACTTGATGATACAGTCAAGTTGAGAGAAATTATTTGAAAGTTGAGAGAACATATTTTGAAATATCACCTTAATACACCATAACACAAGTTGATTTAAAAGACACAAATTTATTATTGTGATAAATACACTCAAAAACAAATTTATATTTGTGAATATACAAATTTTCCATTTAATTTTAATCTTTAAAAGTAAAATTTAAATACACAAGCGATAACGCCCTCTACAGGTAAATTAAAAATATTATTAACATTTATTTGTCAAGTAACGTGCTGCCCTCTATTGGAATAATAATTATTCCAAATTAAGTTTGATTTACATATTTATTATATTAGATTTAATAATATATATATAAATCATAAAAAATAATAATATCATTGTAGTTTTTCATTAACATCGTACAAAATCCTATTATATGAATTAAATTTAACCAGAATTAAATTAATCTTACATAGTATTTCAAAGATTCTTACCGAGAGTAAATATTATGTATAAGAGATATTTCTTTTAATACATAGTGCTGGTGCTGCCATCTATGGTAATCTACTTATATATATATTATAGAATTTACATACAATAATTAATTTTTTATACTTCTACTAATAAGTTAATGAATGCTTATATAATACATATTACTACCTTCTATCTACTTGTATATCAAATAGTATTTACCGAAAATAATTAAGATTTCATACTTCTATTTATTAGTTAATAAATTAATATCATCATAAAAAAAAATTATATATATATATATATATAGAAAAATGGAAAAATATAGAGATTGATTTAATTATCAAATTTAATATATCAAAAACAATTCAAAATAACTCAAACTTATAAAAAAATTAATTAATAATAATTAGATTACTGATGTGTTTCAATCAATTTAATGCAATGCAGTATTTAAAATACTTTATTACAATTAAACATTACAATTAATGGAGTTCTATGGGAATATCGCCAAGGAATGGGTTTATCGCCAAGTTGGCGATGGTTTTGGCGACTTATTTTCGTCGCTAAATTTGGCGATATATCGCCAAGTTGGCGACGGATTTGGCGACATTTTGTGCAACACCCCCCCCTTGTACCTGTACATTGGTGTCCTTTCTCGCTTGTGGTCCTCTATCAAGAGTTGAAGCACCTTCTGGTAATTTCTAGCATCCGAAAGCTCTGGAATATTCTGGAATGATCTCTAAAACCTATATAAGGGCCAGCTATCTTCACGAGTTCAGTTGAGTTGGCTATCAGCTGTGATTGAATTCACGTGAGAGGCTTTTGCTTTGAGACTGTGTGGTCTATGAGCGATTTCGTATCTGATACGCCGTATTGAACGTTTTGTTCTGAGTGAAATTTTGCTGTGCTGTTATTAGATTTGAAGATTACTGAATATTTGTGCTTTGAGAAGATATTTGTTTTCTTATTTAGAGTCAATAAAGCTTACTGATTGTTTTTATATATTGGCATCAATCCTTTCGAACCCCGAGCGCACAACAATATATATTGCATATAGTTATGTTTGTGATTTATAATCAACAATGTTATCCATGTATAATTTTATGTGTTTTTGTATAAGTTATTTTTACAGTTATTTTTATACAATGCATATTTTATAGACTTTTATAACTGATCGTTAGAATCACTTAATATAAAGGTGATCGACTAAACGCACAATCACAATAACTATATAAAGTGTAAATAATGTTTAACCATCTTAAGTATTGTCCTTATATGTTTTAATGGTATATGTTTTAATTGTATTTATATATGTTTTAAAAACTGATCATTAGTATCACTTAAAATAAAGGTGATCGACTAAACGCACAATCACAGTAACTATATAAAGTGTAAATAATGTTCAATCATCTTAATTATTGCCCATATATCTTTTAATTGTATTTATGTATGTTTTAATTGTAATTTGCTATATCATTTGCTAAATTTTATCGCACACTAAAACAATAAATTATTCCATAACATGTTTATATTTATATGATGTAATAAATGTTATTTAAAAGAGTTGATAATTGAATTTATAAAAAAAATAGGATAACCATATAATTTTGCATGATCTCGAATAAATCTAATATTTTTATTTTTATGTATATCTGAGCATAGATATTTTATACGATGAAGATAATTGATAATTATATTTTTATGAACTGATTTATGTAATCATGAAGCAAAATTGGTAAAAATATTTACTTTAAAAGGAAAATCAAATCTTTTATCATAAATATCAAAAATTAATTTATAATTATCATTAATATTTATTTTTAAGTCAAGAAAATTTATATTATTATTAATCAAATCATTTTCACTTAATGTAAGCTGATTAGAATAAAAATTGAGTGGTGATGTGCAATTTTTATCATTGAAATAAAATATGATAATGTCATCAATATAGCGATAAAATACATAATCATTGTTCGGACCAATATTTCTTTCATAATAATATAAGTAAAGGTCAGACGGAATACTAGAAGCGGTCCAACCCTGCGGTATTCCCTGGCATTGTTTATAAATTATATATATATATATATACACACATTAAGGAAGCACGCACAATTAGTATGCATCACAATTTTGCCATTTTCAAAAATAGAATTTTTTCATTTTTATGAAATTCTTTAAATTTTTTCTCGTAACCGAAAGCTGACCAAAACACATAAAACGAATTTGATTATAAAAAACGGACTTTAAGGAGAAAAGGGGACTGTTTGGGAGCACTGCCTACCCTAATGACTTTTTCAAGTTTAAACGATAAAGAAAAATGATGCTTCACACATAGATTAGGAAACACTTTCCAAATGGAAAGAACATTGTTACGAAATGTTGATCTAAAGGAAAAAAACTGTCCCTGTCACAAGCTTTTCGAACCTCACGGATAAACTAAATTCATAATTTTCATACCTGCGGTCTACTAATAAGAATTGTTTTAAAACATGCGTACATTTGTACAATAATGGTCAAAGAATTTCCAATGTTATTAATATAAAATGCATTTTTTAATATAGCAAAATTATAAATGCTTATTTAATTAAAAGAAATATAAAAGAAACTTGGAATCTGAACAATCTCTTTATGTGTATGTCACTATCCTTTTATAAAGATACTCTACAGAAATCCAGTGCATTTATCTCTTCGGAATCCAAGATATAACACAAAGATGAACAAAAATGAGAACATGTCAGTGTGGTTAGAGGATACGATATTGAGCATATGGATATTTTAAGGACTGTAAATTTGTGATTTCAACATTACCAGTGCATTTTAACAACCGGTTCGCCGAACTCAACAAATTTTAACTAACGGTTCTACCGAACCGGATGAACTCCATCAATTATATTTTGTAACCGGTTTCCACACTGTTTATTCTAGGCGCTGTACTTTTGCTTTTGCTAAGGACGGACGCGCAAGCACATAATGCATGTCCAGTGCATAGATAAATAATAAAATCTTTGTCAACACTATGACACGGGAATTTTTCGATACTCACTTTTGTTTGGACAAATTATTAGACAAGTAAGAGAAAAACGTGCTCATGCACAAGACGTAGACCAATCAAATTTCCCCATTTCATGCGTACAGCAGGAGTCATAAAGAACGAACAAATTTTTCTTGCGAACCAACAGTGACGTCAGTTTCCTTTTCCCGAGGCTAACGAAAAAGACAGGCTACCGCGGTTCATTCCACTTATCTTTTTTTACAGACCACTAGAGTGACATGATGCTCTTTTCGTACACCTGCATTGGTGCATTCGAGCATCACGTGACTCCGGCGGTCTGTAAAAAAAATATGCGTAAAGCACCGCGGTAGCCTTTCTTTTTCGATAGCCTCGCCTTTTCCCGAGGCTAACGAAAAAGACAGGTAAACGAGGTGCATTCCACTTATCTTTTTTTACAGACCGCTAGAGTGACGTGATGCTCTTTTCGTACACCTGCATTGGTGCATTAATGCTCGAATTCGAGCATCACGTGTCTCGCGCAGTCTGTAAAAAAAGATACGAGTAAAGCACCGCGGTAGCCTTTCTTTTTCGTTAGCCTCGCCCTTTCCTCGAGGCTAACGAAAAAGAAAGGCTACCGTGGTGTTTTATGCATATCTTTTTTTTTACAGACCACGGGAGTTACGTGATGCTCGAACTCGAATCCACCAATGCAGGTGTACGAAAAGAGCATCACGTCAGTCTAGTGGTCTGTAAAAAAAGAGTAGTGGAATGCACTGCAGTAGACTGTCTTTTTCGTTAGCCTCGCCCTTTTCTCAAGTTTCCTTCCAGTTTCGCGACAACTGGCCAAAACTAAAGAGGTTTGCTCAGTTTTTGTCCAAATTTCTTGCGACCAATCAAATTTAATGTGTCTTACCTATCTTTTATAAAGATACTCATATTTAAGGTGGTGGATGAAGATGATTTATTCCATCGAAAACCACTACTCAACAAACCAACTAACCAAACTTCTGCGCAGATGACATATGACAACAAAACATCGTTACAGGATGTCTGTTTAATTCAATATTTAAAGAAAAAAAAACACCATTTTTATTTTCAAGGTAAAATAAATGAATTTTTTCACATTAGTTTTAGATATCCTTTAAAAATCCATAAAGGGCAACATATTTATGTATTTTTTCTACTTGAACTGTTTACAGAACATAAATACATCTACAATATTCCATTTAACTTCGCTAATGTCAAATTTAACATTTACTGATAATGAGCCCTATCTCACTTTACAATGATGGTTTCAAAATGTTATATAACTTATATTAGAAAGTAGAAAATTGAAGCTGTTTTTTAAGTATGTAGGGGAGACCGGTACACACAAACTGGACCTATGGGCACAGTGGACCACCCCCTAATATTTTATTTATTTAAATTTTTTTTAAGCTTCTCTTCTATCCTAATAGACAACAGCACTCAGTGGCGCAGCCAGAATTTGGTTCTAGGGGGGGGGGGGGGTTGAGTTTCTGATAAAGGTGGTCGCCGGTTATATGAATCACTGGTTAATGGAATCAGTCTTTTAAATGAATGAAATCATAATGCTTTTCTCCGCAATTAAGTTGGTTATGATTCATTTAAACAACATTAGAGTTACAAACTATAAAATGCACCAATAAAATAACACAAAACTAGATTAGATTTATAAAATGTTTAAAAATTATGAGGGGCAAACTTTAAGATGGAAGAGTACAGTACAGCAAATAATTTTACATACAGTACAGTCGCTGAGTTTCACACGAAAAGTTACTTGTCAATCATATTTGACGTAATAGTAGACAATTTTAAAGCATTAAAACAAAGTATTCTGAACAACGCGAAACTTTCTGATTCATTTTTAAAAATGCAAACATATGCAGGCATGATAATTCAAGTGATTTGTTATCGAACAGTTTTTCATTATAAATGAATTACATATTGAATTATAAGCTATTGTTGTCTCAAAATTACTGACTTTTAATGTCTTGGAATTATTCTATGAATTATTTTTCAATGTTTGCCTTCAATAATTGAATTCAGTTGGAAATGAAAAATGTTGACTCTCACTATGATAAGTTTAATCTTAGCATTGTGCCAAGCGCGCTTCAAAAGGAGGCCACAAAGTAGCAACAATGTTTTGATCCATGCCGTTGTTTTCTAGATGGGTTTTTAATTAATATCTCAAATAATTACAGACACATTGAGAATTATTACCAACAATCCTTAGATGATTCTGCGTCGATAACCCTCAACTCCCCGCTGAGCATCAGAAAAATAAGACACATGAGTGATCTCATAATAGTTCAGTTTTTACTTTTTAAGTATGGAACCTTAATAATGGTGTCAAAATTCTGGTAACCATCTCCTCTCTAACATTGGCTATATTTTATACAACAATTTCCAAACAATTTTTTCGGTACAACAATTTCCAAAGGGGTGTAAGAACGAAAAACATTCTAAAATTGCGGTTTCTTCGATATTGTTGATTCTAGCAATTTGAAATTTAATCGAGCGGTTACTTTAAAAAAAGATGTAAATGCTCACTAAAAATGGTTTCTAAAAAGTTCGAAATTTAAAAAGGGGAAAGGAGCAGTAAACGTTCTAAATTACCATTTATTTGTGCAGTTAGGGCTGTATGGAGAATTTCGTTGTCAAAATCGGAGATGAAAGTGATCGTAATTTTTGGTGCATTTACGTTCATCGAAATAACCCTAGGATATATCCTAATAGGAAACAGTAAACAGCAAACAAAAAACCAGTACAATCAAAGACGCATAATCACGTGAAAACTTTTCTTTATTTCTGGACACATCGACACATCTGGAAAGGGTGAGGGTGGTCCTCTTTACGCCTCTAAATAATCGACCTTCTTGTTCAACAGTTAGAGAAGATCTGATCTAAATTTTCAGATACATTTTCACCAACACATAAATGAAAATATGCCAAACACTACATTTTCTTGCCAGGCACTCGAGGGTCTTTTTTTTTTTTTTTTTTTTTTTTGAGAAAGCCAGACATGTGTTAGCAGCGAACACAAAAATGTTGATATTGCGTATCTCATGCAGGAATCAATTTATGAAAATGGCACCTGCATTTAACACAAGATACGAAGAAAGACAAAACAGCATATGTTAAAGTCATCTGCAGTACATTAAAATAACGAATTGAAACCACAGAGAAGTAACATACTTTTACTGTTACAATGAAAAATCTGGGAAAATTTTTAGCTAGCAGAAATGATTACTTTCGAGATTAAAGAATAAAAAGATTTTGAATGCAGACATTAATTCACATAGAGAAACTTTAAGGTAGAAAAATTAAATTTTAGAAAAAAACAAAATATATATGATTCTATATCATAGGCTGGAAACATGAAATTTGGCATAGTTGTTACTTTAGAGACTAGAACAGTGCTATGCTAGAACAGTTAGCAGGAGCAAAAACATGTTCTAAAATTGTGATACAGTTGGTATAGAAGCTTGGAATTTGGCATGGTGATAACTTTTGTGATATAAATGCTCTCTAAGAATGATTTCTAAAGAAATTCTAAATTTAAAAGGATGAAATGGGCGGAAAACGGTCTGAAAATGATCTAAAAACAATTAATTAGGAATTGTTTGTGCTCGATATGTGAAATTTGGCACGGCTGTTACTCTAGAAATATAAATGATCATCCGGAACAGTTTTCTAAAATTTAGAAATGTAAAAGGTTGCAAGAACAAAAAAGTTCTAAAATTGCGATTTGTGTGATACAGCTGGTATAAATGCTTGGTGTTTGACATAGTGGTTACTTTTAAGATATAAACACTCGTTCAAAACGGTTTTTAAAAAATTCAAAATTTTAAAAAGTGAAATGAGCAAAAAACGTTCTAAAAATGTTCTAAATCATAATATATTTAGAACTTTTAGGGCTAGACTCTTGAAATTTTATATGATGGTACTTAAGAGACGTAAATGCTCACCCAGAATTTATTTTTTCAATTCGAAATTTAAAAGAATGCAAGAGTAAGAAGCATTCTAAAATTGTGATTTATGTGATACAATTGGTGTGGAAACTTGGAATTTGGCATGATGATTACTTTTATGTAGTAAATGCTTCCTTAGAACATTTTTTTTAAAAATTCAAAATTTAAAAGGATGAAATGAGCGAAAAACTTTCTAAAAGCATTCTAAATTATGATTTAGTTGAAACTGTTAGTGTTAGAAACTTGAAATTTAGTATAGAGATTACTTTTAAGATGCAAATGTTCGGCATAAAGAGTTTATTATAAATGGGAACTTTAAAGGTGTAAAACAACTGAAAACAATATAAATTACGATTTATTTAGAACCACATGTTATATCGCGCCTTTCGAAGACGATCATTTTTTCGATGCTAAAAGTAACTAAACGTCTGTATATCGACACAATCTTTTAAAAGCATCTGAGAAGATCAAATTTACAGCGCCTACAAAAATTTTGAAACGCACTAATGAATAAAAGTATTTAAAAAAAATCTGAGAAATTTTCGATAAAAATGCTAAAAGAAAGTTAGGTGCTGTTTCGGCGTGGGTTAGCTCCGCTTCGGCTCATTTTTTCACTATTAAACGTGACTAAGTCTATGATTTAGTCTTTTTTTATGTGACTCTGTTCTCTACGACTTTAGTCAAAGACTTAGATTTATTTCACGGAATTTTAAAGAGGGGTTAGATACAGTTAGAATTGAATAAAATTTCAGAGAGTTTGGACAATACCTTTTTTTTTTTGTTGTTGTTATTTTAAAGGACCCGTTGCAAAAAAGAAAAAAAAAAGTGGGAAATTGTACGCTAAACGAGACAAATGAGGTGCGTTCATTTTATAACTAGTTTCGCAATTAAAAAAAATTCATCCTCATCATTTCAATGAAATGAATTATGTAGTCTGCTAGGAGCTAAATGAGCATGTCTTTTTTTTCCTTATTATGTATGCCACGTTTACAAATGCGATTTTTTTTTTCACCATGGAGATCTTGCTTTGTGAATGATTACCTTCATGGTTTAATATTTTTATGACTCATAATGAACGAATCTCCTGCGTTTATTTACTCTAATGGATTGAGATATTCGGTTAACCTAATTTCCACTGAAGTTATCTCAGAATCTATACATTTTTTAATGTAACTCATCTCTCAAGAAAACTTTTTTTTGAACGATCTTTCTAAAAATGTAACTTTTATACAATTTTATTCGAAAAAATAATTTTGAATAAAAATGGCCTCTTGGCATATGAAAAAAGATGTGGTCAGCCCATATTTGTTTTCCTCAGTCACATGACTTGCACTTCTTTTATTATATAGATTACGTATGATAGGATTTAACAGAATAAAGAAAACTTTCATTAATATATTTTTAAGCTTTGATTCGATTTTCATAAAATTTGAAATAACTCGACAAAATTCTGCAAAGATTCTATATATATTAAATTTCAAACCATTCGGTTGGGTAATTTTTGCGCTGTTATATGCGGACAGACAGGCAGACGCACTGACCAGGTGACGACTATAGGTGCTACGTTATTTATATAACTACGAATGCACCTAAAAAGAAGCGAGAAGAAAACATTTCTTTTACAGTTCGATATCAAAATTTTTCCATGGTCTGTAAAACCATTATATTTATAACTGAGGAAAAATTTATTGAATTCAGACAACAGGGGTTATTAAAAAAAAAACAAAAACAAAAAAACTATGAAATGACAGACCCTTACGAGGGAAAAAAAACAAGAAAGTGTCTTTTAAAAATGCTTTTATAACTCAAAGCGTCTGTCAAACACTTTTACTATGACAAAGTGACGCAGTCCAAATGACCAGTTTTGACTTAATCAATGTATGTAATATGTGCTTTCACAGTTTTAAGTAGAATTCTCGCCGTTTAATTGAATCACATTGTTGGATAGAATTTGATTTAACAAAGCGGCGGATTCCGCTAAGGCGGAATTTTGATTCATATAAGCGGTAATTATAGTAATTTTTTTAGCTCTTGGGGGGGGGGGGGGGTAACCCCCAAACACCCCCCCCCTTGGCTGCACCACTGCAGCACTGCACTGATTATTTATAGCCTTCAGAAAATAGGTTTAGCTCAGATTGAACTTTATTATCCTGATTGGTTGTTTTGAGCTTCTAAAAGTAAAATTTTTCATCATCATATTTTTGTTTTTTTAGTAATTAAAAGTTGTACATAAATAAGATAAAACAACTTTTTTGCAAAGCTAAAATACTTGTTTTTATTTAACTTTAAAGTTAATATGTTTAAAAGAAAGCTATAAACAATATTAATATAATTATTTATTGAACTTCAACATGGGGCACAGTGGTCCATAATACACTCTTCTCCTGCAATGCAGAATGTTCAGAATATTTAATAATTGCTTATTTTCTATCAAGAAATATTGTTTTAAAGTAGTTATTTAATTGTAAAATAAAGTAAACAAAGAAAAATAACAATTTATTTAACATAGTAAGTAAGAAATGTTTTGTTTTGTATTTACTGCCTTTGATAAATATAACTGTAGTCTAATTGGTGATGATTCTATTCAAGTAAGATTCATGAGATGCAAATTGAGTGAAAATCAGTTTATTTTGCACGAAACTGTAGATGAATCTGTTGTTGATGTCAATGATTTCATAATGTTGCTCCAAGACCCAAAATTATTTCAGGAAAATTCCAGACTTAATCTTACTCATAAGTATTTTGGAAAATCATTTGCGAATTTTAATGTGTGCTGATTTTTTTTGTACTTAAGTAATAACTTCAACTAAATTGCAATTGTTCCTGTATTAATCTGTTATTATTTTCAAATTATAATTAATTTTTTTTTTCAAAATTTTACTTGTAAATTTATATTACTATGTTATTTTCTGGCTAAAGGAGAAGTAAAAAAGAATTAAATTAATGAAAAATAGATTTATATTGTATTTCAGATAATACCTAATAGTGGTACACTGTGTCCTGGTGGGTGGACCAGCGTGCCCCACTACTGGGGCACACTGGTCCACTTTACGGGTGCATAGAAAAAAAAAAAAAATCTGAAAAATGTATTGAAAACTATGTTCTGAGAAAATTATGATGAATGTATAAAGCACACGAGTAGTAATTTTCCAACTGGACGAAAAATGTCCGGGCCAGGATTCGAACCTGGGATCGCTTGGCTGAAGCCGCCACGCTCTACCACTGAGCTATCCCGGGATAGCTCAGTGGTAGAGCGTGGCGGCTTCAGCCAAGCGATCCCAGGTTCGAATCCTGGCCCGGACATTTTTTGTCCAGTTGGAAAATTACTACTCGTATGATTTATGTACCAATTTGAAATAATTGTGTTAAAATTAATCTAGTGAATGTATAAAGGTTTAAGGAATATTCAAAAATATTTTCATGCAGATCAGTTTGTCCGTTAAAGAGAAAAAAAATTAACTGAAAAAGTGGTCCACTGTGTACCAGTCTCCCCTATATCATAAATTATTTTTATTTTATTTAAATTTTAAATTTTACTTCCTGAACTATATTGTTATTCATAAATAAAGCAAAAGAAAATAAATAGTGTTACATTTTTTTTCTCTCTTGCAACACAAAAAAGAGAGCAAAAGATAAATCTTCATGCAGTCTTTGTGTGCTAGTGTCAAAAGCAAACTGTAGGTACTAGGGATGAAATAATTTATAGTGCATATTTTATGATCAAATTCTTCTAGCCAAGGTTGGACTCGTCCTTCAAGAGGTCTAAGTGCAAGAAACTTTTTGGATCACTAATATTCTTTTCAAAGGTTAAAGAGAAATTTTTATTAGTCTCATTGGGGGTACAATAAGTGAAAGGCTCGAGTGTGTGTCCATTGTCCATTTACAGAACAATTTAAAGGCCAATTTTTTCATTCAAGGGTTAAAAAGAAGGTCTTTTGATTTTGATAGATATCCCATATAAGTATTAGGACTGTATTTTCAACTGATTTCTATTTTAAAATTTGAAGTAAAAAAAAGGTGTTTCACTTTGTTGGGGAGGGGGCCTCTATAAGTGCAGGGCTTTGCTTGGGTACCTCGTGCTTGCTGTGTCTCCCGATATCACTGATCCTGCTTATATAGCGCTCTTGAATTTATGTTCATTGGTTAATGACAATCTGGTTCAAGGATTTCTTTTCTGATAAGTCTGTCTGTATATAATTGTTGCAATAAATTGCAGAGCAACAGTTAACCTTTAAAGTCACTGCAATAGTTAATGTAGGCATATATATATTTTAATTAATTTTTTCACACTTTTTAAATTTTTACTAGTAAATTAAATTCCTGGGAATTTTCTTTTGTCGATAAAATTTTTCTCAAGAACATATAATGAGATAACTAATAATTATATCAAGATTTCTGGGAGTATATTTTGTACATACTAAGTGGAGTTTGCTGAAGTAAATGTCTGTACAGGCTCAAGCCAGCTCTGAATTTCTTTCATTAGACTTGGGCTCAACTCAACCCAGGTTTACTTCCTTACTTGTTATCTTCAGATGGGTCGGCTACGAACTTTTTTTTTTTCTAAGTCAGCAATATCTTTTAGGAAAAACAATAATTATATATTGTACATTTCTTTAATGAAATGTTTAGAAATTTATTTTTGTTTAATAAATTACAGAAAAATATTTTTAAAATATATTTTTTTTTTCATAGAGCTGCAAAATTAAGATTTTTTTTAACCATCTTTTTCTTTTATTTTAAACTACATTAAATTTTCTTATGTCGTTATTTGAATGTGTTTGTTGAAATAAACAATAATGTTGTTATTCAGTATTCGGCAAAATCCTAGAGCAAGCGAGACACCCAATTTGGCGATTTTTTTTTTTCGACCGCGTGCCAATCAAAAAATCAGCAACCTCCAAATTCTACCCAATCAGAACACGTGCTTTCCAGTTTCCATTGGAATCCATTTTTTCCTCTGGATTTTTCCATTTTTAAAAATTTTTAACTATTTTTTTCCTCTTTATTTTTACAATTTTACCTATTTTTTACTCTGGATTTTTCCATTTTTCCAATTTTTTAGCTTTTTTTTCTCCAGATTTTTCCATTTTTACAAATTTTTAGCTATTTTTTCCCTTGGATTTTTCCATATTTACAAATTTTTAGCAATTTTAACAATTAAAAAATTTCTAGGAAAAAATTGCCTAAACTTTGTAACAAGTCGCTACTTACACACTTCCTACGGTAATCGATTTCACAAAGTAAACATTGACTTTATTCCATTTTGCGACTATTTATAAAGTTTTAGTAAGTTTTTCTTCTGGATTTTTCGATTTTTACAAACTTTTAGCAGTATTTTCCTTCAACTTTTCAATTTTTACAAACTTTTAGAAATTTTTTCCTCTGGATTTTTCCATTTTTAAAAATTTTTAACTATTTTTTTCCTCTTTATTTTTACAATTTTACCTATTTTTTACTCTGGATTTTTCCATTTTTCCAATTTTTTAGCTTTTTTTTCTCCAGATTTTTCCATTTTTACAAATTTTTAGCTATTTTTTCCCTTGGATTTTTCCATATTTACAAATTTTTAGCAATTTTAACAATTA
The DNA here is from genome assembly GCA_963931845.1 of Maratus michaelseni. NCBI lineage: Eukaryota > Metazoa > Arthropoda > Arachnida > Araneae > Salticidae > Maratus > Maratus michaelseni. The sequence continues at coordinate 189,061,153 of OZ007598.1, read as the reverse complement.
AAAAATTTCTAGGAAAAAATTGCCTAAACTTTGTAAATTGATACAAAATAGAATAAAATCAGTGTTTACTTCATGAAAGAAATTCTCATAGGAACTGTGTAAGTAGTGAGTTCTTTGCCACAAAGCACAAATGTTGTGATTGGGAAGAATTTTGAGATTTCTGATTTTTTGAATGCATGAAATTCATTCAAGCACCGATCAGTAATTTATGATGTTTAGCGTACATTAACCGGAAAAAAGAACATCACTGGACACATGAAACTCACTGTACAGCAGTCTCTAGAAAGCATGAATTTCATTCATGCAGGAATCAGTAATTTTTGTATGTACAAAAATTACTGATTGCTGCTTGAATGAATTTTCATGTACATTAACAAAAAAAAAAATCACTGGAAGCAGGGGTGTAGCTTGAAATTTTTATTGGGGGGGGGGAGGACCTGACTTTGGCGCCCTATATATTATTTTCATTTTCCACCCCCCCTACCCCACCCCACCTCCTCTCTCGCCACATTGTCATCAGCCGCACTAGAGGTCTGCAGGTGCTGGAATGCCCAGGCCCGACCCAGCATAAAAGCAAACAGTTCGGCCCGGCCTGGTATAAAAGCAAAAAGTTCGGCCCGAGCCCGGACTGGCCTGCCCTGACTGAATACTGAATTACATACAAAGCATGACGATATTTCTGAAGCAACATTAACCTAAAATTAAAATTGCACTTACTTATTCAGAAAGCACACTTATGCATAGATTTTAGTTTCATATTATGCTCAAAATGCATGGAATGCAAAATATCAACAATATTTATGATCACTTAGACAATTACGTACATAAACACTGATTAAAAAATTGACTTAGATTATTACATTGAAATGAAGATTCAGTAAGAGAAGAAAAATCCGTTATAGGCAGGTTCCATTCTTAGCAGGTATATCGTCTGTTGTATGTATTATATTCTTTTTGCACGGATCAAGACATTTTTCTGTGTAAGAAAAGTTTTCGTCATAGATTGTTTCTATTTCAGAGGTTTTACTACATTTAAAATTTTTTATTGCTTAGAATAGTATGTACTATTCTTTAAAACGAATTTTAATTGTAGAATAATGGCTATTTAAAAATATATTCATTTTTCGCAAAAATTGTTGTGCCAAGCATAATTTTCTGAATTTTACGCTGGCCTGCAAATTTCGGTCCATGTAGATCTCTAGGAAGAATGACATCCAAGCACAGCTTGGCCCAGAAAAAGAAGAAGTCTGGCCCGTCCCGGCCCCAGTCTGCAGAAAAAAGTTATGCCCGAACTGTGCAGATCTCTAACTTAAAAGCCTGTTTAAAATATCAGTTTTAATTTTTACAGAAAAATTACAATACTATTTGATTCTTAGAGATATGAAATTTTATATGCAAACAGGTGATAATGATTAACCTTAACTAAAGCAAACATTTGTACATGCTCTTACATTCTGCTCCATCATTAACAATTTGAAACCACTCGTTCATAAATGAAGTTACATAATCTGCTTTCTTCTTAAATTCATTTGTTTTGATTTTTGTAAAAGGTACCTAGTTTATTACTTTTATTTATTTACTCTAGAGAAATTCGTGCCTGGGATTTAAGTTTTCAAAAAAATATACAGTACACTCATTTCAAGAAACACATGCCTCTAATCTTCCAAATGAACGGAATATAAATGTCTGTTGTCTCTTTTTGTACAAGAGGGGATTTCAAACAGTTCAAATGTCAGGGTGGAGGAAATTTTTTGTTAGGATTTTTTGTAGAGGATTCTTTCAGGAAAATTGCCATATGACCACCTTATAGAGTAGAGGTCTGCACAAGATCCTACCCGGCCCAGCAAAATGAAGGTCAATTTTCAAATGGACCGGTCTGGCAGAATGAAAACAATTTTTTAAACGAGCCTGGGCGGACTGATGAAGAATAATAAACGGGTCAGGGCAGGCCTATAAAAATATTAAGTAAGCCGACCCGCCTGATATAAGATGCCAGAATACGTTATAAATGTGTTGCACAATCCGATACTAGTTTGGCAACATCAATACAGAAATTTAATATTCCCAACGTAGATTTTCATCGGACAGTTACATTGTGTATGAGCCTGTGCATAATTTTTCCTGTCAACTCCGACCGTGTTCAGGCGTACATTTTTTCTACTTACGCGAGTCGGGCTGGGCCTGAACTTAATTATTCCTAAGACATGTCGGGCAGACTTTTTTTTTGTTGTTGTTTAACTCAAATATAAAACGGGATAATGGATTTTTGGTAACAAAATCTTTCGAAATAAACTATAAAAAAATATTTCTTCGGAATTCATTAATCTATTTTTTTAATTATAAAGCTTCAAAATTTATGATGTTTTTAAACATTTTTTTATCTTTACTCTAAAGTACATTATTGTTTAACGAGTCTTTACTTGAATTCAAAAGTCTAGAAGTCTAAATATTCATTAATGTTGATATTCTGTATTCTATGGATTGCCCACATATAGTCCGAATTATACTTTAAAAATTCCTCGAAAAAAAAAGTATGGAGTATTCTTTAAAAGAATCTTAATTATATGTTATGGAAAATATGATTTTCTTTTGTAGAAATTGAACCATTTTGGGCCGGACCGGGCCGAACTTTTGGTTTTTAAGCCAGACTGGGCAGGACCAAGATAGCTTTCGTTTGTACCCGAGTGCGTCTGATCCTAGAGATTTCATCCAGTGGAGACCTCTAGACCACACCCACCCTCTCTGAACTGTTCTGTAACCTCTTCCAGCCACTTCCATTTCTTTGCACTTTCTTTCGATTACCAAATGTGACCATAGGAAAGAATTGTACTTTTAAAGATTGAATTACTTTACTGCCCAGCAATTGATTGCAATTCCTGCTTTCAGAATTTTCTCTTCTGCAGGTATAAATTGTTTTGTTAGGGAGTAGAGGTAGTAACAGTTCTAAAATTGTCTTACACAAATGTTGTATGTTAAATGAAACTTACATTGTAATTTAACATTTAAAATAATGTTCGTGTATAATTACTTGCAACTACTATTTAAACCCTTTCTTTATGAGTGCCTGACGGCGCCCTTAAACCTTCTTTGACCCCTTACATGAACGTATTGTAGAACCGTTCCAACAAATCAGTCCCACATCTTCACCCTTTCTTTCTACAACAAAGGATGGCCAACAACTACTAAGATAAGAAGGGAATAATTGTACTTCTAAGGATCGAATTACACTTACCGTCCCGCAATTGATTACAATTGCTACTTTCAGAATTTTCCTTTTTCCATGTATCATTTTTTTTTTGGCTGGGCGTGAAGGGGGGGGGGGGTAGAGGATAGAAGTAGTTACAAATTTAAACCCCTTATGTAAATTTTGTATGTTAAAAGTAACTTACTTTCTAATTTAAGATTTAAAATAAAGTGTTTGTATAATTACTTATTACTACTAATACACCCTTTCTTTATGGGCGCCTGACGGCGCCCTTAAACCTTCTGTGGCGCCCTACTACTTGAACTTATTGGGGGGGAGGCTCCCCCCCCTCCCCCCCCTAAAGCTACGTCCCTGACTGGAAGCATGAAACTTGCTGTACAGCAATCTCTAGAATACATGAAATTCATTCAAGAAGCAGTCAGAAATTTATATATGTATGCTTTGCGTACATTAACTGAAAGAAAAAATCACTGGATGCATAAAACTCACTGTACAGCAATCTCTAGAATGCATGACATTCAAGCAGCGGTCAGTAATTTAATGTATGTGTGCTTCCCGCCCATTAACAAAAAGAAAAAAAATCGCTGGACAAACAAAACTCAATTTGCAGCAATCTCTAGATTGCACAAAATACGTCTTATCAAATAAAATCAATAAAAATTCAGTAACCCTTATTTTTCATTTTTTTTCATGAGGGTCCCAGTTTATTAATATCATCTGCATTACTGTCCTCAACCAACAATGATGCACACACATTACATGACTCTTCTAAGCTCTTTGCCCACACACCTCCAAAGTACGTATGTAAATTTTAATAAACACCCTCAAGCATGAATAAATCGCTTCACAAGAGCCATTTCTCCGCCTCTTTATACATATGAATTCAGCTAGGTGGGCAAAATTTATATTTATCCTTAAATATCCTTGCTTTTACAATCTTCTCATAAACAAATTTTAAAAATTACATCAATTTACAAAAAAAAAACAGAACTCAAACATTTTATGAAATAATAAAAAAAAAGCCAAAATAATTTCGGAGTTCCACATGAATTAGTCACTTTAAAACATAACACAACACGTCAAACCATTAAACTTCACTTCACAAAACACACAAATAAAAAAAAAAACTCAACACAAAACCCATGTCACGAACACATTCCAACATATTGACTATACGACACACAATAAACCAACCAATCCGTCCAAATGAATTTAATTCACTCATAAACCAATGAAATTTCCAGATCAAACCGCAGTAAGTGAGGAAGAAATGTAAGAAACAAACTGGTAGCAAGAAACACTCATTTATCGCTTCGCCAAATTCAACGCCGCAAGTGTCTCGCTTGTTCTAGGATTTAACCCAGTATTCCATGGTTTGCAGACATATGAGCTGCAAAATGTTGTGCTTTAAAATTTTTGCATAAGTATTCATGAAATATTCTTGTATGAAAAATAATTTTTATTGTAGGATAATGTTAGTTAAGAAAAATCAGCTCAGTTTTATTTAACTGAATTTGGTTTATGTATATAAAGATGTGATTTTGTAATCGATTTCTCACCTGCTTCCTCATGTGCTGGAGTTTTTGAAATTATGTATGGATGAAATTATGTATGTGTTTCTGATTACAATAAAATATTATCAGATCTTAATTATCAATTAATAATTTTAATTAAATTTTGATTTGAGAAAATAAATTTAGAAATCCTAAATAATTAAAATAATTTTCAGGCATGAATTTTTCAAAATCTATCCATGTGAGTTGCCAATAAATATTTATTTCTTATAACATGTCATTATGTAATATATAAAGGCGAGTCCATCTGTCTAAAATGGATGAAGTCGATTTAATATTAAAGGTCTGCTCCAAAAATCTTGAAATTCGCTTATCTCATGTGATAGAAATTTAAACAAAAATCTGTTGGGCTAATGAAAATCCGGGCAGAGTTGCTTAAAATTGGCTACCTATTTCTTTGATTTTTGTCAAAATGGATTCGGCTTGACATATTAAGTATGCCATGGTTACGATAATGTAAAGTAATATTTGCAGTAATATAAAATTGCTTTCTTTCTTTCCTGTTTCCATATTGTTTACTATTTTGGTGTAATTTTGGGTCCCATAGATGTGAAAAATCGAAAGAAAGAAAAGCCAAATTTTTACAATTTCGGATACTGTATTCTTGTAAAAAACAGATAGTCTTATATACTAGCCTTAATGTTTGAAAATTTTATAATTTCAATGTTACTTTAGATCTTGCGGTACCCCCCCCCCCCCCCTAAAAAAAAATCCAATGGAAAGGAAGGAGAAAGTAAAAAATGTACCTATTTCGGTGTTATTTCAAGTCTTATCGATACAAGAAAAGAAAAATAGAAGAAATTCACAGTTCCTGTGTTACATAGGGTCCCTAAGACCTGAACAATCTGAGGAGGGAAATTTATAATTACTGCATTATGTCAGGTGACACATACCTGAAAAATCTGACGAAAAGGAAGAAATAAAGGTTAAAATTGTATAAAAAATTTAAACTGATTTCGAAAGTGAAAGTTCCTGTATTAAAAAATCTGCAACCAAAATCGAAAAAGTAATAAATGTAAAAATAAAGCTCATGTAGAGATCAATATCAGCTATCCTATGTAAAAAAAATCGTTTAAAAATATACAAATTCAAACGAGAAGTTTGAAAAGGACCTTCCCATAGGTTTAACATTAGCTTGCTTTAAAGGTGAAAATAAGCAGTCGCCACTCAGCGATTAAACTGGAAAAACTGGCGATTTAAAAAATGGAAAGAACCGGCCAAATGCAGGATTTTCTGATTTCCTTGTTTCGCTAAAATGCATGATTTTCCCATGCTTGTTCGACAAAATTCATGATTTTTATGCACTTGATCGACAAAATTCATGATTTTTATGCACTTGATCGACAAAATTCATGATTTTTATGCACTTGATCGACAAAATTCATGATTTTCCCATGCCTGTTCGACAAAATTCATGATTTTTATGCACTCGATTGACAAAATTCAAGATTTTTATGCGACCTTTCGATAAAATTCATAATTTTTACGCGTCCGTTTGACAAAATTCATGATTTTTATGCACCTGGTCGATAAAATTCGAGATTTTTACACACCCAGTTGATGAAATGCATGATTTTTATACTCTCGATCAATGAAATTCATGATTTTTATGTGCCCGATCGAAAGAAAATTCATGATTTTTATGTGCTCGATCGAAAGGAAATTCATGAATATTTACGTATCCGATCGACAAAATTCAGGATTTTTACGCTCTCGAATGACAAAATTTGGAATTTTTTCTGAAACTAATTGGCGAAATACACACGATTCCTGAATGTCTGGGGAGTTTGGGCCGCTGGCCACAGGTTGTGCATGTGTAATGTATATCATGCTGTGGGTTATTATTTAGTGCATAAAGATACCTATTTCATTTGCATCCTTTCTTTTATTGCAGATGTAGCTATTGCTGAAGTTCATCGTGGTGAAAATATTACAAGGCTAAGCTAGTTTTAACCATTTTGCCATAGGAAGAATGCTTGCAGGAACATTTTTTGAAGGAAAAGTGCCATAAATGTTTGTTATGTATAAAGAAAGGACCTGCCTCTTTACGCAGAAAAATTTAATTAAACTTGTTAACTTAAAAAAATCTACAAAATGTAATTGGATATTTGGTTCAGTGAACCCTACAGTTTTTATTCCAAAGAAAAACTTATTTTAAATATGGTATCAAATCATGTTAGAAAATTAACTTTTAATATTTATTTCTTTATTATATTGTAAAAATATACATAAGCAAGCTGTATGGAATCTTTATTTCATTCATATTAGTTATATGAAATGCATTCAAAAGTCTTTCAGGTGTCAATTTATGAGTACATTTTATTTGTTCAAATAATTTTACTTAAAATATAAAAAGAAAATTGCTTTATTTTGTTACATCTGTTAAAACTGAAATTTCTAAAACAATTTTTTTTTTAAATGAATTTGTTTATGAAAATAGAAATTATTTATAGAAAACCTTAAATGTAGTTATTAGTGGCTGTGTCAATATGAGTATTTTTATGTATACGAAAAAGAAAAGTCTTTGTAAAGTTAAAAAAATTATATCAGAATAAAGTGGTCAGAAATTTATTTAATTATTAAAAAAAAAAAAGAGTAAAATGATATAAATCCTTACTAAATGAGAATTCTTTTATCTTTGGTTATATCACTTCATCACTGGTTATCTTAAAAGTGAAAAAACAAAAACAAACATATAGTAGTACAAGCAAACAAACATTTAATTCTATTTGAAATAGATAATTATTCATATCAATAACCTCTTTAACTAGCTTAATCATAATAGCTTTGTCTATCACAATCACATCAACATCATTATATATTTTATCACTTTTTAAGCTTGACTGTTTTAATATCCACCAGCTGTGATCAAGACAGTGTATTTCAATTTGATAGTTTAAAATTTTGCTGCTGCAGTTCTAGGTTTTAAAGAGATTTATTTTCATTACATATTGATTAATTGCTGTTTTGGATCTTAAAGAGATGAAGAATCTTCTTTTTTTATTGTAGTTAAATCTATCTCAAATGTCTAAATCAAAAAAGGGTTTAAATATACCAACTGATGAAAAGTCTTTTATTTGTAAGGTATGCAAACAAGGCTTTTTTCTGAAGTGTGACTTCAATAAACATCTCAGCATTCATGATAACGAAAAACCTTTTAAATGTGAAGTTTGTAAAAAAGGATTTTCTCTGAAATTAAGGTTAAATGAACATCTCCGTTCTCATACCAAGGAGAAACCTTTTGTTTGTGAAATATGTACTAGAGGATTTTCTGTTAAGTCTAACTTAATCAACCATCTCCGTTTGCATACCAATGACAAACCTTATATTTGTGAGACTTGTAATACAGGATTTGCTCAAAAGTCTGGCTTAGATTCACATATTCGTACTCATACTAAAGAAAAACCATTTGTTTGTAAAATTTGTAACCAACGATTTTCTCAGAAGAGTCACTTAAATGTGCATGTTTATGTTCACACTAAAGAGAAACTTTTTATTTGTGAAGAATGCAATCGGGGATTTTCTCATAAACACAGTTTAGAGATGCATCGTCGAATTCATTCTAAGGAAAAGCCATTTGTTTGTGAGATTTGTAAAAAAGGATTCTCTCAGCTGGGTAACCGGAACAGGCATATTCTTGTACATACTAAAGAAAAACCTTACATTTGTGAAGTTTGTAATCAAGCATTTGCTCAAAGGTGTACTTTGGATAGGCATCATAACACTCATACAAAATATATAATGAAATATGGATAATAAATCATAAAACTCGGCAGGTAATAATTGTACAGTTAGAAATTAAGGGGATCAGAGCCCACCTTAACCAAATTCATGAATTTCAAATGCCTATAATAGAATTTTGAGCCCTGAAACCACTTCTAATGTTGGATGATGCATGTAAAGCAGCCACATATAGTGCACAAAAGCAAAAAAATGAAACAGAGATTTAAATGGAAGAAACAGAATTTTAACTGTGGCAATAATGTTAAAATTAAATGTAGAATATTTCTTATTTTTAAGTAACATATCATAATGCATTTGCTTTGCTGTATTTCTTGTGTGGTTTTAATGGCTATTCATCCAGACATTGTAAGAAAAATTTTCATGATAGAGCAGAAAGCTTCATATTTCTGATATCACTGTACAGAAAACATTAACATCAAAAACGGTGCAGAAAAAAAAGTTATTTTATAGGCCTGTGTTATTTGTGTAATATGAAAAAGCAAGTTATTTATAATGTAATATATAGCCTATATGTAACTGTGAATCTTTGTTTTGGACTAATAAAACTTTTTTATAAAAGTCTGTGAAAACTAGCTTTCTGAAAAAGATTATTTTTTCTTATAATTACCCTTTTTTCATTGGAAAAATATAATATTTTAAAAGATGCTTTAATTTATATTTTAGGACTGATCTTTCAACATTCATGTCCCATCTTCCCCATAAGCCTCCCCCCTCCTAGTATGCTTTAGTTTCAAAATCAACATAGCATATACATAAAATAAATCATTTGAATTTTAATCTTTGAGTGTATCATTGTGATTTAACTTTAAAGAATAAATAAGGTATGGGATATCTCAATCAATATCCTCATACCTTAAAATATAAAAAGATATTTCATTATATTACTGGGTAACCTGCCAGGCATTGCCTTGGACCAGGATAATAACCTTAAATAGTATGCTACTTAAAATCAATGTTGAATGATTTTCTATTTTGAAACAAAATCTTTCCAAAACGAGCCTAAGGTTGGGGGGCTCCACTGCATTTAGTTATGTGCACTCTCAAATTTGTATGATTTTATATTTTTCATATAAACCTTGTATAGACATAGCAACACACTGCTATTATGATACATGTAGCTAAGATATACAGCATCATGAAAGTCAATGAAATGTATCTCTAACTGAATAATGGATTCTGCTACAGGTTCATTGTCTTAAATTTCAGTTTTTATAATATTTATTACATATCTTAATCCAAAGAGGATGATTACTCCAAAACACAGCTGTTGCACCATCTATGAAAAATAAGCATTATTGCAAAAAATTTTCAGCATTGAGAATGTTCTCAAAGAAAATATTTTTATCCGCTCAACAATGTAGAACTTTCTGCCACTTTCATAAACATTTTTTAGACATAAAAGTTTGAAATTGGTAAGGTATGACTAATAAAGTAATTTGGAATCTAATAGCTTTTTTAATTTTTTGATAAATATATAAGTGATTTTAGAATAATTTTAAGTCATTTATAAGTGATTTTAGAATGTTATTCTACATGGTGTGACAAGTACAATAGTAAATATTCCATTATTCTAGGGATGCACAACCTGTGGCCCGCGGATCAATTTCGCCAATCGGACACGAAAAAATCGCGAATTTCGCCGATCGGGTGCATAAAAATCGCGAATTTTGCCGATCGGGTGCGTATAAATCGCGAATTTCACCGATTGTGTGCGTAAAAATCTCGAATTTCGAAGATCGGGTGCGTAAAAGTCATGCATTTTACCGATCGGGTGCGTATAAATTTCGCCGATCGGACGCGTAAAAATCTCGAATTTCGCCGATCGGGCACTTAAAAATAATGCATTTTACCGATCGGGTGTGTATAAATTATAAATTTCGCCGATCAGACGCGTAAAAATCGTAAATTTGGCCGATCAGGTATGTATAAATCGCGAATTTGGCCGATCGGGTGCGTATAAATCATAAATTTCGCCGATCAGGTGCGAAAAAATCAAATTTCACCGATCGGGTGCGAAAAAATCGTAAATTTCGCCGAACAGGTGCATAAAAATCATGAATTTTGTCAATCACTAGGAAAAAAAACCTGCGAATAATGTCAATCGCACGAGGAAAAATAAATGCAAATATTTCCATCCTTGTCAACTGAATTGGGTTACGTTGACTAAGAAGGTGGTTGAGTATAGGGGGCTAACCCTCCTTTTAAAATTAGCATTTTTATGAACTTTTAGGCTGATCCTCCTCCTCCTCGTCTCCCCCACCAAAAAAAAAAAAAAAAAAAATTGGTTTTCGACAATCCAGTCATTTTTGTGACTGGCCCACTTCTTATAAACGTTGTGCACCCCTACTTCATATCCTAATTTTATGACTGAATATGTTAAGAAGTACAATTTAGAATAATATGTTTCTTCTCCTTCCCACCTTCATTCATGAAAACAGATTTTTTTTTTCGGCACTGGCAACCTTTAAAGCTAAATGTACTCCTTCAAATAAGGTCAAAGAGTATGTTCACACTTTGAAAATAATCTTAGCTTAGCTATATCTCTTTTATAAATACAAATGTAAACTGTTGATATATCCTTGCCAACAGATCTGAATATGTTGAGTGGGAAGGAAGGAACCTAAGGGGGCTAAAACTATCCTTCCAAAATTGATATTTTTTAAATCTTATTGTAGACATAGATCCCCCCCCCCCCCCCCCGCCACTCTTCCTCGAAACAAAATTCTCTCTGTGCTGCTGATGGTGGCCCTCGACAACTCAGTCATTTTTGTAAGTGGCCCTTCGCTTAAAAAGGTTGTGCACCCCTACATTATTCTATGACTAAAATTCACCGAGTTATGAAATTTTGGAACTTTCCAGCACTAAAAAATCATCTGTCTGTTTTTAGTGCCAGAAATCTCTGAAATTTCACAAACTTTAAAGTATCACAACTCAATGAGTTTTGGTTGTAGAAGGATGGAAGTTTTACTGTTATACTTGTCAGAGAATGGGGGAAAAAAATTCTAAATACTATTTACAAGACCCAGATACTGTATAAAAATTTAAAAAGTGTAATTTTTTGAAAATTAATAGCAGAACAATTTCATCAACATGATTTTAATTCCTACCTTATTTTGAACACTTATGCAATTTACATTGCCTACATATCTCCAATAGGTAAAAAATTAAAACATGTTTTAACCCTTTTGTACATCATGCATATATACATTTATTTATTTATTGAGATTGTAATAATATTCTGATGTAACAGAAAAAAAAATTTATGCAATTCATTGCTTTGGAATGACTAGATGTAACTGATTCAACAAATCTTTTGAGAAAAATTAAATCAGTCCCATCTCTCCATTAGCAACATTGCATATAGAAATTTGTCAATTTCGATAATTGTTGAAATTTTTACTAAAATGCTTTGTATGTGAGCTGAAACTGCCGACAAAGTAGATGATGTCATCCTATTTTCGAAAATTTTATTAGTTAAAATCTCTTTATTCTAAGGTTATAAATTAGTTGTTAAAATGAAAAATAATCACGTATGACCAGTTTCTTTTCTATTTCAGAAATTTCCTTTTTCTTTATGTGTTACATACTTTATGTAACATAAACAGGCCCGGCACATTGCACACAGAGGGCTTCGGTCAGAAAGCGCTTCAAAACTTTTTGTAAACGTGAAACACTTGATAAAGTAATATGTGTGGCAGTTCCAATAAGAGTTTAATGTATTATTAAAAGATAGATTGAAAAGTAACACAGTAGAATAGATGTAGGTAAGATTGGACAGTGTTCCACAGTTCATGAGTATCATCAGAATTTTATTCCTTGGTGTCTTTTCAAACAATTCATCACACACCTTACATAATTAAAAATCATACTTCAGCAATGAATAGAAATACACACAAAATATATTTATTAAATATCCTCGTTACTTCTGAAGAAAACTTCAGATAATTCAGGTATTCACAAAAGTATATAATTTCAGTATTCTATTTCTAAAATATACGTGAATTAACTTACATATTACTAAAACACATACATGTGGAAAATTTCTCATTAAGACATCAGTAAATCTCTACATATGCAAAATGTACTGTTTAACCAAAAATGAAAGTTTATTAATATGATTTTCTCCTTTGAAGATATTAGACTATCATTCATAAGAAAATGGTAACCCTTCCTGTTATTTATCCCACACATTCTGAAGCACTGGGATTGAACTGGACTAATGCACTGATATTCTGTGTATAGCCATCTATCTATGTTTTCAAAATCTAAATTCCATGTGTATTCCAGAGGAAATCTCATATAAAATCTAAACGGATTTCCCCTTGAATTGTCAATTAACTCACTGTATTGTTGGTATTTTTCTGAGTTTTCACGATATTTGACTGGTCTTTTTATATGCATTACTCTATAGAATTGACTACCAAATCATAATTTTTTTTTTTTTTTTTTTTTTTTATAGTTCGCACATGCACAGTTATAAATTATTTCATACAAATACCCATATCTCATCAAATATTCAATAGATTAATTTTTTAATTGCAGTATACTGTTTCTACTGTTCTTGAATTCAAACATGTGTTTTACATTCTCAAATTTCAAGAACAATTTGTCTAGAATTTCAGTAGATATTCGAAAAACTATGTAAAAAGTGAAAGCATCCGGTCACTGCCCCTTAATTTTGGCACAGCAGTGTATAGCAAAACCTTTTATATATTTTTATTCATTGGCCATATTTGCAATGTCTCAATCGTATATAGTTTTAAATTTTATAAAAATGCTACTACAAAAATGCATTATTATAGTAAGGAATTATTTTTGTAGCCATGTAAATTTTATTGATTATGTGTTGCCATTTTTGACTGTATGTTATACCTTGCTGACTGGCAATAAAAAAAAATTCTTGGCTTGTAAGATTTTTTGAAAATTCACTACCCCTGATCATATTGCAATAAAATTGAATTTAAGATTGTTTCAGAAATGTATATAAATAATGGCCAATTTAAACTTTAAAAGATCATCTAAGTGATAGTGATTGCACTACACAGAGGTGCCAAACTCCTAATCTTCTGTAATATGTGGATTAATTTGACCCAGTTTAACAACGTTTCGAACCAGAAAATTTATTTGATGAATTTTTATTTATTTTATTTCAGGTTCTTACGAGAAATTAATTTAATTCCTTAAAAAAAATTGTGATGCGAAATGTTTCAAACCTGGGTCAAATTAACCCACATGTTACGGAAGATTAGTGGGAACTTGGCACCTCTGGCACTACATTATATTAAATTAAGAGGCAATATCAAATGTGTTTTTTAATCTACTTAAGCTAGTTCATAAACATGCACTAGTTTGAATCACTAAGTCAGTGTATTAGGGAATGAAGTCACTTAAAATGTTTAATGGTATGAACACACCAAACCTAATTCTATGTCACCTAGTTCAAAAACTTAAGCTAAGAATTTGAACATATTGTTCTGCACATATGAATGAACATGGTAGTTATTATCTATATTAATAAAAGAAAGTTTCGCTCTGTTTGTGTGTCTGTTGGCGATGGCTAGGAAAATCTAGCCCACCTAGAAGGCTGGAAATTTAGGTATGGATAGTCCAAGGTCTGGCCATGTGCACCTGAGCCTCAGAATTTTAATATTTTGATAATTAGCCTAGATATTAATTAGATTCTCATTAACCATCGCTTTTAAAATATCATCTTTTAAATCAAAATGGCGAAAGAAATGAACCGGCGCATTGGATTTAGAAGCGGAAATGAACAAATTCGAAATTATTTTACTAATTGGCGAATTTTAAGAAAACTAATTGAGATATCAATTTTAAAATTTCTGAGCATATGTAAAAAAATACTCTGTCTCTGACTATGTGTCTGTTGGCGATGGCTAGGAAAATCTAGCCCACCTAGAAGGCTGGAAATTTAGGTATGGATAGTCCAAGGTCTGGCCATGTGCACCTGAGCCTCAGAATTTTAATATTTTGATAATTAGCCTAGATATTAATTAGATTCTCATTAACCATCGCTTTTAAAATATCATCTTTTAAATCAAAATGGCGAAAGAAATGAACCGGCGCATTGGATTTAGAAGCGGAAATGAACAAATTCGAAATTATTTTACTAATTGGCGAATTTTAAGAAAACTAATTGAGATATCAATTTTAAAATTTCTGAGCATATGTAAAAAAATACTCTGTCTCTGACTATGTGTCTGTTGGCGATGGCTAGGAAAATCTAGCCCACCTAGAAGGCTGGAAATTTAGGTATGGATAGTCCAAGGTCTGGCCATGTGCACCTGAGCCTCAGAATTTTAATATTTTGATAATTAGCCTAGATATTAATTAGATTCTCATTAACCATCGCTTTTAAAATATCATCTTTTAAATCAAAATGGCGAAAGAAATGAACCGGCGCATTGGATTTGGAAGTGGAAATGAACAAATTCGAAATTATTTTACTAATTGGCGAATTTTAAGAAAACTAATTGAGATATCAATTTTAAAATTTCTGAGCATATGTAAAAAAATACTCTGTCTCTGACTATGGGATTTTTGAAAAATTCGGTTGGTAATTTTTTTTAATTTATGCAAAAAACTGATAAAAAATACGCTTTTTTTCTCTTGGGTTGGTTGCATCGATTCTTCACAGAAGTAATTAAATAAACCTGAGTAGCGATGCATAAATAAGGATTTCTAACTAAATAGTGTCAATATGGATTGAAGTTATCAGCATAGAGCCATGCGAATGTCGCGCCACCTGCACATGACAAATTACACATACGTCCCCCTGATTGAAATATTTTTCAGGCGCATTTTTCTTCATGACAATTAGTCGGGTTTAAGTTTTTTTTTTTTTTTACATGACATTTATTATTATGATGGAGATTGTTAATGCACAAAACTTTATTTAACAGATTCTTTTTTATATTTGCTCTTTTTACTTACCCATCATATGTAGTATAGGGTAAGTCTTGTAATCGTTTTGAAAATCGAAATTTTTTTTTTGACGGATTTACACGTTTCAGACACTGGAGATTCCAAAAAACATATTTTTAGAAAAAAAAATTTGCCGTCCGTCTGTGTGTCTGTAAACGCTCTATCTCCCGAACAAATTGAGATAGAGACTTGCAATTTGGTATGTACTTAGTATGTAATAATGGGAAGAAGCCTATTTCATTTCAATAACCTCGATTAACTGGAACATTTTTTTTCGGACTCTCGAAATATTTGTTCTGATGAAAGGTATATAAAAATTTTCGAAATTGTTTATTTTAAGTAGTAAATATAAAATACAATAAAAAAACATAAATTTTGCATAAAACATGAAGTCGATCGGATAATGAGTTGCCGAGATATTTGTAATCCTATTTTCCACACTCTTCGATTTTTCATGACCCTGTATTTCATCCAAATTTCACTTCAAAGATATATTTTAATTGGAAATTTGACGCTTAATCAGATGCAATAAACCGCTAGTTAATAGGAATATTATTTTTGGAGTTATAAGGAAAAACCTCTTTCAAGCAATTCAGTAATCGAGCCTTTTTATGACGTCATCAAGCCACGATTTTATTTGAATTGCAATGCATTTTATAAGTAGTTTACACATTTTTATTTTAATATTTTACATTATACATATACATGATGGGTAAGTATTACGGTGGCCCCCAACGACTAGTTTATATTTGCAAGGGTCTAATTACATTTAAGCTTCAAGGTGTATTTCTAGAAAGAATTTCCGAATAATAGTCTAAGCCAAATTTCAAATTAAGTTCCTAGCTTAATCAAATGAATCAATATTTAAAGATGTATTGTGATCCTCCTAATTAGTTATTTGCTGAAGGCCACTTAAACAACCCCCCCCCCCCCCACCTCCCGACCTGTCCTTCAAGGTTTTTTCTCTAACTCTGCTCCGTTTCCATATCTCAGCAACTATCTTTCCGATTTCAACGCAAGTGATTTCAAACATTATAATTAATTTAATAGTCACCCTTTATAACATTAAACTAAATTTATGAGTAGCGGTTACCACTATTTACGAATAACAGTTTAAGCCAAATTTGTAATTAAATTCAAAGCTTAAGGAAACGAACGAATTTTGAAAGATGCATAGTGGTCCTCCTAATTAGTCATTTGCTGACGGGCACTTGAACATCCCCTTCCGGGATCTCCTTCAAGGTTTTTTCTCTAACTATGCTCCGTTTCCATATCTCAGCAACTATTTTTCCGATTTCAACGCAAGTGATTCCAAACATTATAATTAACTTAACAGTCACTCTTTATAACATTAAACTAAATTTATGAGTATCGGTTACCACTATTTCCGAATAATAGTTTAAGCCAAATTTGTAGTTACGTTCCTAGCTTAAGCAAACGAACGAATTTTGAAAGATGCATAGTGGTCCTTCTAATTAGTAATTTGCCGAAGGACACTTGAACAACCCCTCCCCCCCGGCCCTCCCTTCAAGGTTTTTTTCTCTAATTATGCTCCGTTTCCATATCTCAGCAACTATCTTTCCGATTTCAACACAAGTGATTTCAAACATTATAATTAATTTAATAGTCACCCTTTATAACACTAAACTAAATTTATGAGTAGCGGTTACCACTATTTACGAATAATAGTTTAAGCCAAATTTGTAATTAAGTTCAAAGCTTAAGCAAACGAACAAATTTTGAAAGATGCATAGTGGTCCTCCTAATTAGTCATTTGCTGAAGGGCACTTGAACATCCCCTACTTCAAGGTTTTTTCTCTAACTATGCTCCGTTTTCTTTTTTTCTCTAACTATGCTCCGTTTCCATATCTCAGCAACTATTTTTCCGATTTCAACGCAAGTGATTCCAAACATTATAATTAACTTAATTGTCACTCTTTATAACATTAAACTAAATTTATGAGTAGTGGTTACCACTATTTCCAAATAATTGGGTAAGCCAAATTTGTAATTAAGTTCCTAGCTTAAGCAAATGAACAAATTTCGAAAGATGCATAGTGCTCCTCTTAATTAGTCATTTGCTGAAGGGTACATGAACAACCGTCCCCCCCGGCCCCTCCTTCAAGGTTTTTCTCTAACTATGCCCCGTTTCTATATATCAGCAACCAGCTTTCCGATTTCAACGCAAGTGATTCCAAACATTATATTTAACTTAATAGTCACCCTTTATAACATTAAATTAAATTTATGAGTAGCGGTTACCACTATTTACAAATAAGAGTTTAAGCCAAATTTGTAATTAAATTCCTAGCTTAACAAAACGAACGAATTTTTATGCATGCATAGTGGGCCTCCTAATTAGTCATTTTCTGAAGGACACTCGAACATCCCCTACCCTCGGCACCTCACTCAAGGTTATTTTTTCTAACTGTGCCTTATTGCAATAACTGGGCTAATAATGTTCCAATCTTCTCGAAACCAGCTCAATTTTGTAGTGTGCCCACTATACAGTAACGTAGGCAGCGGGGACCTGTCTCAGAAGTTCGTTCGGAAAGAGGTTTGTTTAGAACAGAATGCTCCCCTGGCAGTGGTAGGGGGAAATAAAAGATTTTCTAGAGCGTACGAGCATGCCGGGTATACGGTTCCGAAGCCATCATCATAGACCGTGGCCAGAGTTCCGTTTTTTAAGAGATTTAAGTTTATTACAAGGGCTCGGGCAACGCCGGGCGGGTCAGCTAGTGGATATATAAAACTGATAAATTAATACAATTTTTACAGCTGTAGTGCCGAATTCTTGCAGCTGAAAGGGAATGGTATTCAATCAGAAATAGCTTTCTAATTTCTATCTTTTTCTGTATAGATAATCACAATAAAAGGAAATGATTTTTTCCTGTATTATTAATGCTGAAGCTTAAATGAAGTGATAATAGTAAATGTAAAGGCATATCATCATTATTACTACACACTGATAATAATAGTAGTAATTGTCAAGACAAAAATAGTAAACATAAAGACATGTACAGTACTCCCTAAAAAACATCCGAACGATGGTAATTACTCCAATCCTAAAAATTACAGAGAAAAATGAAAAAAAAAAGCTTAGGGGGTCGTTTTTATACAGAAATTGTATCAAACTTTGAAACTTTCAATACAAACACCTAATTTTGACATTCTATTTGGATTTTTTTTGGTAAATTTTACTTTGGGATACTAAAAGGAAGTCATTCAGTCAAACAGTTTAGGAATTATGAAGGTTTAAAGTTGGCAATTTCTAATGTTAAATTCATTTCTAATCACTGCAAAATTGATTGCAATATGAGTAGTTTAAACATAAATCAAAAACAATATAACAAATAAAAAAAAAAAAAAAATTATTGGTTACAATTCATGTGTTTTTTGAAAATACATATACTACCTTTAAATTAATTTTCGAAAAAAAAATATGAATCGTAAACTATGAATTTTTTAGATGCTTTAAATATGTTAATACAAAGTTACAGCTCATTCTGCCAAATAGTTTTTAAGTTATCCTTAAAAAACTACCTGCATTGCAATCAGTTTTGGAAAAATTAAAAATGAATTTAATATTAGGAGTTCAAAACTTTAAATTTTTATGATTCTTAAATTATTTGACCAAATTACTTTTTGTAGACAAGGGTCAGTTGCCCTGGCATTAATTTTCCCATTGTTGAAAAATAGCTTAGATGTCCTGACTGCAAATAGGGCAAATGAGGTTATGAATTTTAACTACAGAGCAAAAATGTAGAAAAATGCAAAGATTTAACAGTAAGTTAAATGGAAACCCTGCAAAAATTACCTTGGCAACGAAGTTATGACTATTAAGAAAAAAGAAGTTTGTTTATCATGAAGAAAGCTGTTATGGATAGAGGTGAAATTGAATTTATGTTAAGTGAAAAGCCAAAAATGTCTCATTGGATGCAGCAACCTCGTTGTATAAGAATCTCATAAGCACATGAAATTTAGTAATATTATGATCAGTATAATGCATATATATGTGCTCATGAAAACAACCACCACAACAAAATCACTAAATGCAGTAACCTCCTTGTATAGAAATTTCAAAAGTAAATGAAATTTGGAAATGCTGCAATCATTAAAACAGATGCATAAGTACGTGCATTGTGCCCATGGAAAAAAAAAAAAAATACTGCAACCTTGTTGTACAGGAATCTCAAAAGTAAATGAAACTCATCATTTATAAAACATTTGACAATCAATTTCAAAGTTTCCAAAAAAAAAAAAAAAAAAGTTTTTTTATGATGCAAAGTGAAAGTATTTTATGCTTCAGAATTTTAATGGATATGAAAATGAACTGTGAGTTACAAAAGGATAAGAAAAATAAATATTAATTTATTGTGTATCCTTTATACAAATCAGAAATTGTGTATCCTTTATACAAATCAAGACCTTGTCTTGTATATATAATATACAAGACAAGGTCCCAATTACCAAAATAAAATAAAATAAAAATTGGAGGTCTTAAATTCCTTTTAAAAATATATAAAATACTAAGCATGACGGATTAGATGCATGTGCCTATTTATTTATTTCAAAGGTTTAAAAAAAAAGTCTTTAAATCTCATCAAAATCTCTATAAACATAGGGAGCCTTGATTCATTGCAACTCTGAATTCCCATTATGGCCATCCCTGATAATACATGTGCAATGAGTAATGAATGTGTCGTTATAGATATTTTTCCTAAACCAGCTTTTCTCAAGCTGTAGTGGTTCCTGAGGCCTGCGATTTAAAATATATATATATATGAATTGCATATCACACATTATAGCTGGAAATCTCAGAGTAATGAAAGAGCATAAAAGTAGTTTAAAAATGAAAGAGTACTCACAGTCTAAAAGGGGTCCTTATATATTTATATATATATATAAACAGCAGTGCTGCCTTAAATTAACAGTATGGATACTATTGGCTCTTATTAATTGATAACATTTACTAAATAATATACTTCTTGGATGTTCTGATTTTCAGTTTCATTTAAACTTCATTTTTATGTTAAACTTTAATAAAAAATTATATATTTTCAGTCTTTTATATATATATTTACATAAAAAATATTAACCTGAAATTAGTGAAAACTGTTAACTTGAAATAAAAGGAGTTTAATACACTTGTGTCAGAATGTTTTTTCCTTTTTGTGATGGAATAAAATTTCAAATATTTTTCTAGCTACAAATTAATTAGCAGTTAAGTAAAATTATCATGCTTTACTTTAGTTGGTATTTTCATAGTCAAGATAAAATATTAACTTAATAAGTAATAATTAAAAAAAAACTGGTGGATTAAAAATTTAATGCCTAGATCAATTTCTAAATACTAATAATAAATAAAACTAATCAGTATCCTTTGGTACATTGCTTGTGGCAATAAAAAAATTAAAGGGTCATAATATTGATTGTCTTAGGATATCAGCAGTATTAGCACAATTATCTATGTTGTGTCTTATCACAACTAAAAATCACCTCTTCAGAAATATATTAGACTTCATAATAATTTCTTATTAAAAGCAAAATAATTGTTAATCATTTACAAACATTAATTACTTCTATAAATTTAATTTCTTAACTGATGTTGAATTAAAATTCTCAATTATATTATTGTGCAATATAAAGTTAAAAAGTGTTGAGATTTCTCATTTCCAATATAAATCATAATAATTAATTTCTCACCGAATAATCATTAATTCATTTCTTACATTTAATTCTTTCTTCTCAATTAAAACAAAATCACTTAATTCATTTCTCACTTTAAATCTATAGAATTTCACTTGCGTTGTGTTATCAAAATATTTTATAAAATACAATAAACCAGATGTTGGGCCTAGAAAAATATGAGGTGATCAAGTTTTAGATTATTTTAATTTTGAAGATTCATTTAGATGTTTATTAATTTTCCTCCTAAAACTGATATAATTTCCATGACAGAACCAATTATCAAAAGAGCCAAAAGAATATTAAAAAATCAATTAATATCAAATATTAAATTTATCAATGCTTGACTAAAAATTTACTTCTATAAATTAACTTTAACTTGATTTTGAAATATAAGAGGTTCTGTCAGAACTAATTTTGTTTTCGTCATGAGAGTTATTGAATATCAACAATCATAGGAAGAGTTATAAATTAAATAAAAATTGTTCAAAATAACATTAATTTACTAATTATCTAAATTTAAATTAAAACTACTAACGAATGAAATGTTTACTTATTCAATAGAAATTTAGAAAAACTAACTCTTCCGATGATCGCTAACATTCATCTGAAAAGGAAGGTACATATCCAAAACTAAAATAGTGAATAGCACTGCAGGTATTGAAAACTCAAATCATTTATGTAATTAAATTTTGTTTATTGTGAAGAACATAAGTAATTCAAGATACAATATCACCCTTCAGAATTATCGTAACGAAATCTCCTTCCAACATATACTTCTGAATATTTCAACAATACATAGTCATGTCTCTACATCAACAACTTATTAAACATTATCTGAATTATTTAGTAGCATTAATTTAACATTATTAAATATTCCTGAGAATCATTGAAAAATTACATTATTAATTATTTCTGAGAATCATTGAAAAATTACATTATTAATTCGGAGCTGCTGGTTTGCTTTAATTAAGAAGATAATATTTTAAATTAATAAAATCAAGCATAATGCTTGATAGACTGAAATTAATTCCCTTATTCATTAAATCAAAGTGTTAGTAATCATGCAGAAAATTAAAGAAAAGAAAGGAAAGACGAGAATAACTTATCATTCTGGGACCTCGGGCCACTAAATACTGTCAGATAGCTCTTAGAGCCTTCCATCGCCGCTGCTGTCAGAATCAAGAATGTCTCTCTCTTTGCTTTCAAAAAAACTTGCCAACTCAGCTTGTTCACTTACTTTTGATCTCTATGCGCGCAGGGTAAATAGTTATGTATATGTCTTGGAGAAAAACCTTAATTAAGATGAGCTATTGTGAAAAATCATCTTAATCTGAGCAATAGAGCATCAGATTCTTATTTGCATTTCATTATTTTCTTTACTTAAATTCATTTAAGGTTTATGAATAAATATTGCATATGTATCCCTGCGCACATATGTTACACTCATCATCCATTCCCTCCTTGCTCTGCCGGAAGTCTGTGACGTTGTTGATCACGTTGTGACGCTAAAGGGTTATTCCCTCTTTGATTGCTTTTCCATAAGGTCTTACTCCGGTGTTTGTCGATATTGTAAACAAGGGGGAAAAAAAGGAAAGA
Source organism: Maratus michaelseni (assembly GCA_963931845.1). Taxonomy (NCBI): domain Eukaryota; kingdom Metazoa; phylum Arthropoda; class Arachnida; order Araneae; family Salticidae; genus Maratus; species Maratus michaelseni. The sequence continues at coordinate 189,038,401 of OZ007598.1, read as the reverse complement.
GAGAGAGAGAGAAAAACAGAATTTTCACCACATGCAAAAAGTAAATGGATAATCGTTTATATTTAATTTAACCAGCAGCCTCCATAAAAGCCTTTTAAAATACCAGCAACTCCTTTCAATTAATATTTAAAATACAACCACATATTTAAAAATATATCTTTTAATAATGGTGCAGTATGATCGTTCCAAAAATAAACATTTTCAAAATTAACGTTAAACAAGTTGAAGTGCACTTTAATCAACCGATTAAAGGCCAATTCCAAAAACATTATGTTAATAAACAACCATTCAGCCCAAATAATACAAATATAGAATTAAACCATTATTTATTTAGAAACTATTGAACTTAGTGGACAATGTGAATACTTTTTGTTTTGGTAAAATTCTGTGCCAATTTATTTTACTCAAACAAACTTTCCCCGTAATTAAATTATTAAACTATAATTAGAAATGCACAAATAACAAATTAATTGATCTTGTGGCTTAAAATAACTGTCAATTTAGCAACACAACATCTATATGCATAACAATCTATTCTATCTATAATATAATTCATCTCACGATTGGCCTTTCTTAATGTTTTCATAGGTAATGTAGTGCATTCAAAGAATCAACCTGTAGAATTTAAATATTAATTTATCATAATTACAAAACACTGACAAACTTATATGTGAATGCAAATAATTGTTGTGTAGTTACATTTAGTCATAAAAACAGATTTTTTTTTTTTTAAATCATTAATTTTTTTAAAGAAAGACAATTTGGAACATGTTTCCCTTTTCTTCATTTTTTAAAAAGATTCCTGAAATTTTTAGCAGTGATAGAAATTTTTGCAATACTCTTAATTTTCGTCTTAATTTATAAAGATTCATATTTGTAATGTAAATAGACACATCTTTCCTATTGAAAATTATTTCATTAATAATCATAGATACTAACATATAGTAGTGCACAAATATTTCAAAATGAATACTTTTTAAAAATAATGCAACATGCTTCAAGTGTGTTTTTATTGTAAAAACATTCGATTTAATTCGATTAAAAGCAGTCGAATGATAAATAGTAGTTCGATTCAACATTTTCTGCAGCCTGTTATAAACACAGATAATTCTGTGGTTATAAACTAATAGTTCGATTCCAGATTTTCTGCAGCCTAGTTGTTATAAATTAATTACAAAGAAATGAAAAAAAAAATTCTTATCTTTTGTTTTAGGAATTTGATAATTTACTATACAGTATAACCTATGTATTTGAAAAATTTGTATGGATAGGAAGCTAGAATGTCTTCTGTTTTATTTGACTGTTAAACGTTTATGGCAATGGAACGAATCTAAATATTTACAATTTTACAAATGCTGGAGATCGCCGAAAGCCAAGCAGCATCGACCAAGGTCAGTGCTTGGGAGGGTGCATCGTCTATCCTCTCTCGTCTGTCACTGCTGTGGGACCGTGTACGTTAATGGGAGCTGGTGCACGTTAAATCATTTCGTGGCTCCAAAGTCCTCCAAGTTCTATATAAGCGCTACCTCTGGGGGTGCCAATCCAGATGCAAATCTCTCATCTGGAATTGGTTCAAAATTAGGAGATTTAGGTGTCAGGATTATGGAATTAGCGTAGTGGATTATGACAGCTATATAGAAATAGAAAGCTGCAAAACTGGGCCCTTTGGGTCATTTCAACAACAACAACAACAACAAATGCTGGAACATGGAACTATAAATAGACAGGAACTGACATTTCCCCGATGTCTGCCCGGTCGATTGAAAGTAACTGAGCATGTCACAAGATGGCATTGTTTGTTTACATCCAAATCCAGCTCGTTTGAAATATTCCAATGTCATATTAAAGTGTTTTTAAGGTTTTAATTTCTTTTAGTTGATATTTCTATAAGTTTCATCTGAGTTGCATTTTTTTTTTTTTTTTTTTTTTAATTCCTTCATTTGGTGTATTTTTACATAAATTGCTCTGCTGAATCGGAGAGAAAGGGTGATCTTTTAATTTATTTTGGTTGATATTCCTGCAGTTTAAATGCATTCTTTATGCCTGGTATTCAGATTTCCCCACCCAGATATATACTTTTTGGTTGACATGTAAACACCGTCCCTGTAGTCTGATTTAGACGATGTAAACAATTAAGAAATGAACGAAAAAACTGCAGAAATATAATGCAATTAACGTGAAAATTAACATATACATAACGAAACACACGAAACTGTCAAAACACTGAAAATTCTGCTTTATATTCATACACATTACACTCACAGTGTTTAGCAATCCATTTGTATAGCTTTGTATACATCAAGTAATTACATCTTTAAAAAGAAAATAAATTACTTAACAATGAAATGTTATCCTAGGAATTTTCTTGCTAAACCTATTTGTGTAGCCATATGCTTCCCACGAGCCCATTGCTTTATAATAATTAAATTAAAACTGTGGCTTAAATCTCACTCGCTAACATTGTCAGGGGGAATGTTTTGGTTGTCACAACTTGGCGGAATCGATTATAGTTGAAACTTCATCATTTGGGGGATATGTAAGTTCCTGTTTGTTCTTAGTTCCATGTGCTGGAATGTACTGCCAACAAAACTGTTATTTTCCAACTTCTAACCTGAATTTATTCCAGTAAATATTATTTACGTCACATAAAATGACATTTCTCAAAAATGTAGAGATGCTTACAATGGGAAATACCTGAAAAGTTAAAATTAATACGAATAATTATTGAAAAGTATCAACAGTTGATATTCTGTGCTTAAACATCCAGTGACAAATAGAGTCAAATCATTCTGGATCAAAAAGTACAAACATATAAATAAAGACCCACCAAGGTTTTAATTTTAAGTGTAAATATGAAGCCTTGGGTATCCTTGCGTTTTAGCCCGTAGTTCGACATCTTGTTTTATTATTATTATTTTTTATTATTAAATATAAATATAAATAAATTAGTTAATTAAATTAAATAAAGTGTTTATTTTAAGTAAATATGGATGAAAATTATTTTGGAAATGAGAAACAAAACAAATGTGTTTCGATTCAAAAAACAAGATGGTGGACTTCGGGCAAATACGCAAGCTGTTCCTGCAATATTATTATTACTATTATTATTATTATTATATATATAATTTTTTTGTAGATTATTAAACAATAACTAGATGGAACCCGTCAAAACTTGATGCAAAAAAAAAATACTATAACAGTATCAGTAAAATAAGCTTCTTTATTATTTATGAAGGGTTGCGTATAAAACAGTCTTTCAAATATTTTTTTTTCCCCAGTCAAATACAGTACTATTTCCGATGCAAACTCTAAACAAAAAAAATCCCTGACGGCTCGGCCTACAGGCACAGGTAGATTTCGAAGACGCAGACCGTGGGGCGCCTGTTTGTCGGGAATTGCGGAAGAAATGACCTTTTTACGATGATGCGGCAGTTGGAACTGCCTACTTCGAAACCTAACTTGTTTGCAGGCGGAATCGGCAGGGATTTTTTTGTTTTTAATTTTTTTTTTTTTGCTATAACGGTTGGTCCTATAAAAAACTTGTAAATATAAAAGTTTTAAATAATATTAAGAGGATTAATAATAAATTTAAGCGGATTTGAAATCTTGAGAATTGGTGAAGTTATGAATTTTTTTCTTCTAAACCTCCCTCCCCCCCCCCTTAAGGCAATTTTTAATTATATCAAAAATCTGTCATACATAAAATTTCGGCCCTTCTCCTAGAAGTAATAATAACTTCAAACGGATTCGATACGTATCATAAGTAAGAAATTATGGGGGTTTTTCTGTGTTCACAAAAAGCCCCCCCATCCCCCCCCCCTGGTTCGATTTTGTCCATTAACGAACTTGACCGAGATTTTATGCCCCTTGATTTTATGTATCAGTTTCGAAAAGATGCGGGAGTTGGAACCGCCTACTTCGAAAAATAACTTGTTTGCAGGCGGAGCCGGCAGGGATTTTTTTTGTTTTTAATTTTTTTTTGCTATAACGGTTGGTCCTATAAAAAACTTGTCAATATAAAAGTTTTAGATGATATTAAGGGGATTAATAATAAATTTACGCGAATTTGATATCTTGTGAATTGACGAAGCTATGATTTTTTTTCTCTTAAAACCCCCCTTTTTTCCCCCCCTTGGGGCCATTTTTAATTATATCAAAAATCTGTCATACATACATTTTCGACCCTTCTCCTAGAAGTAATAATAACTTTAAACGGATTCAATACGTATCATAATTAAGAAATTATGGGTTTTTTTCTGTTTTCACAAAAAGTCCCCCCACCCTCCCCCCCTTGGTTCGATTTTGCCCATTAACGAACTTGACCGAGATTTTATGCCCCTTGATTTTATGTATCAGTTTGTAAAAGATTAATGCAGAATTTTTCCAGTTATCGTGGTCAGAAAAAAGTGACATAGATAGATAGATAGATAGATATATAAAGTTTTGAACTGGGGGTGGTTTTGGGTTCTGGGAGTCATGATCGGCGTAGATCTGCAAAAATTTTTCAAAATTTCCAACTTAGGTGAGAATGTAATAGGTAGTATTTCTTACGAAATCTACCTAAAATCCGTAAATAACTGTGTACTATGTGTAACTGTGTAACTGTGTAAAACAGTTTGACATTACCACCATATTCCCCACGGCAAGAAAAAAAATTCATGGACCTATGAAGTATATACAAATAGTATATTCCTACGTTCATATCATATTCAGTAAATAACAGAACATAGTAAATAAAGCACACATCTCCCACCCCCCCTGTGATAATGCAACCGAATGAGCTCCCATGTGCATTGCATCTGCCCAAAAGCACCGTCAAAATTCGACGTTAAAAAGTTTTAAAATGATTAAATTAAAAGTTTTAAAATGTCCTCTTTAATCATTGTTCGTTTCAAATCCATATCTTCTAAAAAGCATCCATTGTTTTAAGCTAATCAATTTTTATGCAAAGATTAAGAAGTTTTTTACAGTAATAAATCTATCTGTAGATGGAGATTTTTAATGTTTTCAAGTGTAATTTGTTTGTATGGTTTCTTCGGTTCCTTTACATAATCAGGATGATTATTTCTTTTCCATCACAGTCGGGGATATTTTTCCTCTTATGCAGTTGGCAAATGTAAAAAAATAAAAAAATACAATTCCTAGCATATCCTGATATCTGATGGAACATATTCATCAACGAATTCAACATATCAATTTTATGTTTAACATAAACTAAAAATAGTCTTTTTTTTTTTTTTTTTTTTTTCCCTGACAGATTTTTGTTTAGCGCCAAAATGTTCTATCTTATGGATAATCTGATCTTATGATTTATCACTTTTTTTTTAATTCACTTTTTATGATGGTTAGGGAAATCTATTTTCAATTGTGGCAACTTTCCCAGGGGCTATTTTACATTATTGAAGTAAACTGGTGGTCATTGATAAGATAGAATTGAAAAACTTTTCATGCTTGAAAATTATTTAAAAAGTCGTTAAATTAAGCCGCAGTTTTCAAATAAATTTTAATCGAAAGCTAATTTTTTTTTTCTAATTGATGATGTAAGAATTAAAATTGTAAAATGTAGTAAAAAATAGAAATTTGTACTATTTCGAATTGATGTAAGCGCGATGAAAACTAAAGTGATAGCGCCTTTTGTTGTCACAACTGTTGTACATTTCTAAAAATTGCCACTGTATTTTGGCTGGCGTCCAAAAGTAGAAAAACATTTTTTGACATCGAAAGAGAAATTCACAGTGAAAGAAATAGGACTTTGCGCTAATAAGGAACTGTTAAATGAACTTATAACAAACCTACCAAAATAATCATATATATATTATTTCTCCTGTCAACATCCCTTTTTCGCAGAAAATACGAAACGCAGAACGACAAATGAGATAGCATATGAAAGGATTTTGAACAGGCTTCTGACATAGCACACTTAACGTTTCGTTAAAACATGTTTTTGATTAAAATTTGCTGAAAATTAAAAATTAAATCGGCATTGTTTTCTTAAAAGAAATGAAAGGTTTTCCTCAAATTATTGTTGTCAAAAAAATAAAATACCACATTATATGATGCTCAGCAATTATTATAAAAAACACCGCACGGGTTTATTTTATATTTATGATTAAAAAGCGACTGAAATTGAAATGTTTAGATTTATATTTCTATGTCCCATGTTTTTCCCGAAGCAGATGACGTCATCCTCTAATGCAGTCAAAATATGATTATTAATTTTTTTTTTTTCTCTAGCGTGCCTTTTGCAATCTTGGATCAGTTTTTACTCTAACTTTGATGGAATAAATTAGATAATATTTTGGATTGACTAAAAACTAAATGTTGTTTGCAGATATTTTTATCCTTGCTTTTTCTTTAGAAGTTTAAACCTGCATCTAATAAATATTACATATTGATAAAAAATAGTACTTCTCTATTTTCCCGTCGACCACTTTTCATAACAAAAAACTATCGCCAAATAAACGGGAGAACGTTGCCTTTGGAATATCAAAATAAATAAATAAATAAAATATAAGAATTTAAGGACACAATTGTTATTTTAATTAATAAAGTAACTAATAAATCAGTAAAACATAATGAAAAATACACGCAAATGTCGAATTAAAAACCACTTGACGTAACAAACACGTATAATGCTTCTGACATCAAGTAAATGGGACTGCACTTTTGGCGTTTAATCTTACAGTTTGGCGATAGTTTTTTGTTATGAAAAGTAGTCGATGGGATAATAGAGAAGTACCTAAAAAATATTAGATTTCAGTGTGAAATCCTCGAACGGGCCCTCTGGTTCCGAAAAAAAATATTAGTCTTACATTGTTTATTCTAGCTAAAAATACAATCATTATTTCAAGATTTTTTTCTACCATAACACTATTTTTAATAACTTTAAATTTAATGAAATCCTTTACTTTTGTGATTTGTTTTATTAAAAAAGGAAATCTTCTATCCTATAATTAAAAAAAAAAGAGCAATTGGTAACATGTAATGAAGGTATGCAATCAAGATGAAGAAATCAATGACGGCCCAATTCTAATCTTTATAATTATGAATGCAAAAATCAGAAAATTATGTCATGTTAACACAATCATATACATTTTTCTCTTTAGTTTTGTTTTATCAATGTTAAAATGCACTTCAAGCTAAGCATAACGTCATTTTCACCGGCGCAAACTTTTCACACGTACTTCATGTACCTTACATTAATGCTTAAACACCATGCACACAAATAAATATATTTTGTATTTAATTTTAATGAAAAAATGGCATCAACAAAGTTATAATGCATAATGATAAAATAAACCCAATGGAAAATATTCCCGTGACGTCACAATAAATATGAATTATTATTCGCTTATAAAACACGCGGATAAACATTTTTACCGAAATTTAACTTGCAAATTAACAAATTCGGCTTTAAAACCACATGCTTTTAATATTTATTATTTCTCTTTTATTCAACCACAGAGTTTAGAGAAGAAACTCTGTGCTTCGCAACAGTAGGCGTTATCCGATTATGACGTCATTAGCAGAAGTAAAAGTTTAATTTAAAATTACGGCTAATTAATTAAATTTTTGAACAAACGAATGCATGATAACAAATATGTGTCCGAAAATCTTTCATTTAAAAAAAGAATGATGTAATTTGATGCAGTAGTTTGTTCTCACGGATTGTCGAAAGAAATCGCTTAGCGTTTTAAATATATAGATAATGACATCATCGTCAATATAGCTCTCTTTAAGTAAATCTGTCCATAAGAAAATTCTATCTGATACTAGTTTTAATTCAACCACATCTCTGCGAAAATGAGGATTTCCCACAGCCTTTACTAAAAATGTGATTTCAATCTTATCATTTTCTACTTTTTAGTGTTAAAAGGTTAATTGTCATACTATATAGCATATAATAATGTTCTGTTATTGCAATTTGAGTATTCTTTTTAGTACGGTATAAACTCTCAAATCCGGATGTTCGGAATTCTCCAAAATCCAGACATTTTGCAAAACCACTTTTTTTTTTTTTTTTTTTTTTTTTTTTTTAAGGTATATGCTTTGGATTTCGATCATTCCTTACTGATTGCCACCCCCTTCTCCAGCAATCTCCAAAATTTGCATCAATTTATTCAACAAAAAGGGAGTGAATGCAGATGTCCATGCAGAAGAGATGATCTTTATTGGCGACTTGCCAATATTCCTTAGAAAGCGCTGCGTTCAAAGTTTAGAACATATATTTTTTTTCACTCGGTTGAAAGTAGAAATCAAAAATACTTTTGTAGCACAAGTGAGCATTCATTCGCTTCATTTTGCTTCATTCAATTTTAATTTTTTCAGCTGACAAAAGGAAAAAGATCTTCTGATGGTTATCTGCAATTAGTCCTACATGGTTCCAAACCAAAATTTCTGCTTTAAGTCAACCTGAACCCAATGCACTTCAATCCGAACCTGAAATATTCAAACTTGAGGCCAAATAATCCATATTTTAATGCAATTATGGAAAAATAACTTACAATTAGGGTAGGTGTACCAGTTTTAGCCAAATTCAATCAGTTTGTCTGATTTGATATTAACCGATAAAATGCATTATTACACCTTAAGAAAACCCTATTTCATCATTTCCAATCTGATTGGTTATTTTTTCATAACATAGGACTTCCAAAAAGATTAAATGTGTGAACCTATAGTGTGCACTCACAAATATTAAGATTTTTGCTTAGCTAACAAGTTTTTAGAATCTTCCAACATTAGGCTCGTATCAGCACTTATTTGTTCTAAAACTAATTGCTATTGATTTTTATGAGATACGCTTTCTTTCTATATCAATTTTGTATTTAACTTGATTATTTTAACTGTTTAATGGGGGGTGACCAAAACTGGTGTTCTAAATTTTCTATATGTAACCATTTATAAGGCCATGGAAGCGGCCAAAAGAGGTACAACTTATGTTTCACTTTTGGCCACATGGATTCATTATAGTGAGAATTTTAGCCATTAAAATAAATTTTTGAATATCTAGATAAAACAAAATCAACTAATTTAATGTTGTTTCTGTTTTACCTGGTATGAAAAGCAAGGCTGGTGACAATTTCAGAAAGAGGTTTTGTTATTCTCCCTCTAATACATAATTCATTTTATAAAAAAAAGGGCACTGTGCTAATTACTAAAAAAGGCAGTATTACTAGAGAAAATAAGTATTGTGTCTGTAAGCAAGGCTGGTGACAATTTCAGAAAGAGGTTTTGTTATTCTACCTCTAATACATAATTCATTTTATAAAAAAAAAAAATTGCACTGTGCTAATTACTAAAAACGACAATATTACTAGAGAAAATATAGTGTTGATAAAAAGGGAGGAAAGGGGATATGTATTGTTTACGAATGATAAATAAAGTAATTCATTTCTAAAGATTCGATGAGTTATAAATTTAAAAATACAACATGATTTAATGATCTCTTATATTTTTCTTAAAGAAATGAAGTTCCATCATTTTTGCATTATTTCGGGCACACATGGATTTAGAAATATTTTAGTATGGTGAAAATCTTTACAAGAGATATCTAGATACAACTAAGGGTGCATTTTATTTATTTTAAAAAGAACAGGTGCATTTTAGCAATTTAAAGAGGACAGGATGCTGCACCTTTGCCTAGAAGAAACACTACTCTAAAATAGGAACTGCAATTAAGTATATTCAAAATGGAATGACAGTACTGAAAATTAGCAAAGTTTTTGGAGTATACCTTGAACATCACAAGATTGTAGGATGGGCACTACTTTCCCCTGCTAATGTTGAGTCTCAAACAGTAGGTACTAGGAATTAAAGTTGAAAATCAATTAGAAAAATGGATTTTCAAGATTGCCAGAATAGGGTTTCCTTTTGCAAAAAAACAACTTTTAGATTATCTTCAGAAAATTTTTGAGGCCGGCAAGATAGAAACTCCATTTCTAGATAGACAACCAGACAAGAAATGATAAAATTTCTTCTTGTAACCACAGCCCCACTAGTGGCTGAGAGATTCTGCTCTCAAAGCTGGTAGACGGGAGGTGCTGGGTTCAAACCCCTGTCGTTCTTGTCGACCTAACTGTTCGAAGGTTTCCATGGTTTTCTTCGAACTTTGCCGTAAATACAGGTTAGGATCCCTTAGAAAGACCCTCCAAGGGTTTATATCCTTCGAGTAGATAATCAGCCATCATAAATCAATCAATCAACTTCTTGTAACCACATCCTAAAATAATTTGCAAGAAGGCTGAATACATAAATAAGGCACGAGCTAATATAAATGTAAACAAAATCAAAAATTGGTTTGAAGAAATAGAAGATTCAAATGTTTTAAACTGTTGGTAATATATCAAAAGATTAATATCCGGAATTAATTTCTATGACAGTTTATTTACATCATTTAAAAACTCATCCCGATAAAAAGTAATTATCTAGAATTTCAAACAGGAAATGAAAGTGCCTAATGCAAGATGAAGAGGTTTTTACAGCACGTGCTCTGAACAAGGAAGTGAAAGACCAAAATACGTATTAGTGACGTAAATTGATTTTACGTCATTACCATCCAATGAAAAAACTTAAAAATGATGTCACTATATAAGGACTAAGACTGTTGCATCTCTGTTTTATAGAACTTTAAGAGATTCTTTTAGGTAGATTTCGTAAGAAATACTACCTATTACATTCTCACCTAAGTTGGAAATTTTGAAAAAATTTTGCAGATCTACGCCGATCATGACTCCCAGAACCCAAAACCAGCCCCAGTTCAAAACTTTATCTATCTATCTATCTATCTATCTATCTATCTATCTATGTCACTTTTTTCTGACCACGATAACTGGAAAAATTCTGCATTAATCTTTTACAAACTGATACATAAAATCAAGGGGCATAAAATCTCGGTCAAGTTCGTTAATGGGCAAAATCGAACCAAGGGGGGGAGGGTGGGGGGGCTTTTTGTGAAAACAGAAAAAACCCCATAATTTCTTAATTATGATACGTATCGAATCCGTTTAAAGTTATTATTACTTCTAGGAGAAGGGTCGAAAATGTATGTATGACAGATTTTTGATATAATTAAAAATTGCCTTAAGGGGGGGGGGAGGGGGGTTTAGAAGAAAAAAATTCATAACTTCGCCAATTCTCAAGATTTCAAATCCGCTTAAATTTATTATTAATCCTCTTAATATTATTTAAAACTTTTATATTTACAAGTTTTTTATAGCACCAACCGTTATAGCAAAAAAAAAAAAATTAAAAACAAAAAAATCCCTGCCGATTCCGCCTGCAAACAAGTTAGGTTTCTAAGTAGGCGGTTCCAACTGCCGCATCATCGTAAAAAGGTCATTTCTTCCGCAATTCCCGACAAACAGGCGCCCCACGGTCTGCGTCTTTGAAATCTACCTGTGCCTGTAGGCCGAGCCGTCAGGGATTTTTATTTAATTCGCGATGGAAACGGACATTATGTCGTTTTCCCTTAAACTTAAATTGAAATAATGTTTAAAACTAAATTTTATGTAACTATTAAATGTAAGCTATGTAAATTAAATAATTTAACAGTATTATGAATATGTTTTATTAATTAATAATATTTTTAACATTACTTAATCAGTCTCATGGAATACCAAGGATTATATAGTGAGTGTATGCTAACCATAAAGGATTAATACAAATTCTGGTGATCATGGCCTAGCGGTATAGTGAGGACGATTGCTGGAAAATAGAGGTAAGCAAATATCTTACCTATCTTTTGTTCCGAAAGTTGAATTATAATTTATATTGCTTTAGAAAGCGCAAAATTACTGACTACCGAGAAAATAACACTAACAAAGATTCTGAGACGTGAAAAATTCTAAAGTATATAAAAAATAAAAATAAAAATAGTGTCCTAGAATCCTCGAATACTTAAAAGAAATTAATTAATTTTAGATATATTCTAAATTAGAAAAATGGCAACCTTCAAAGAAGGAAGTATAATTGAAAAATTAAATTCCAGTAACTATGCAAACTGGAAATTCAAGGTGGAGATGCTCTTGATAAGAGAAGAGCTCTTTGAAGTTGTCACAGACGACCCACCTAATCCAATAACCCCGGAATGGTCGAAGAAAGATAGAAAGGCAAGAGCCTTGATTAATTTAAGTATTGAGGATAATCAAATCATCCATATTAAGCATTTACAGAATGCACGGGACACATGGAACACGCTTAAAAACATCCATGAGAGATCAAATCTGTCTAGCAAACTCTTTCTCCTCAGGAGACTTTACGGAACGAAATTATCAGAAGGAGGCAACATGATAACTCATATAACAAAGATATTAGAAATTATTGATAAGTTATCAGCCATAGGCGAAGAAATTAAAGCAAATCATATTTCAGCATTATTGCTCTGCTCTTTACCTCCTTCATACGACACCCTCATAACCGCATTAGAAGCCAGACAGGAAGACGAATTAACTCCAGAATTTATAAAGAGTAAATTAACAGACGAATTTAATAAAAGAAATGAGCATTCTAATAACAGTGATAATTCGAACAAAGCCTTTAGAGCTGAAAGAAAATTTAAAACCACAGGTTTTAAAAAAGAAGAAAAATACTGCACGATTTGTAGACTAAAAAATCACAACACAGTTAATTGCTGGCATAACAAACATAAAACAAATAATTTTAAACAAAACAACAAAAAACATTTCTCTTCTTCGCTAGTCTTTCAAAAAGACGAAAATAATTTAAGAAGCGCGGACTCAAATAAACCGAAAGAAAAAAGCACAGCTTATTTCGGAACCGAAGAAAAGAAAAATTGCGCATTTTTAACGAACAAATCGAAAAATAACACATGGATTATCGATTCTGGCTCATCCTCCCATATTTCAAATAATGAAAATTTATTTTATGAATTTACAAATAAAGAACATACCAACGTCGTAATTGCCAACGGCAATAAATTAAAATCCTATGGTTCAGGTAATGTAAATATTACCACAATAACATCCGACGGTAGAACACATGAAATAACATTAAAAGATGTTCTACTAGTACCGGAAATTGAAACAAATTTATTTTCGGTAGCTAAAGCTACGAAAAACGGATGCAAAATTACATTTGAAAATAATCAATGTTTTCTAGAATATGAAGGATCAATACGCTTAGAAGGGATAAGAAAAAATAATCTGTGTGAAATTCAGCAAACAAACATAAACACAGATGAAAATTTTGTAAACATGATAACTAATTGCAAAAATAAAAATTGCATAGAACTGTGGCATAGAAGATTAGGACATAAAAATGTCGCGTCGATTAAAGAATTAATGACGAAGGAATTAGCATGCGGAATAAACATAAATAATTGTTCCCATAGCACCGAATGTGAGCCTTGCATTAAAGCAAAATTAACTGACGTACCTTACCCAAAGAAAACGGAATTGAGAGCAAATAAAATTCTGCAATTAGTACATTCAGACGTGTGTGGTCCTATTCAAACTCCAACAATAGGGGGAAAAAATTACTTTTTAACCTTCATAGACGATTACTCTAGATTTACTATAATTTATCTACTACAAAATAAAGGTGAGGTATTTGAAAAATTAAAGGAATATGTTGCACTGGTCAACAATAAGTTTGGCAAAAAGCCTACAGAACTCAGAACTGATAATGGCAAAGAATTTAAAAATTCTAATATTGATAATTTTCTAAAAGAAAATGGAATTAAGCGACAGCTAACAGTACCATATTCTCCCAGCCAGAATGGTATTGCTGAACGAAAGAATAGATCATTAATTGAAATGACAAGAACATTGTTAAGTGACTCTAATTTACCATTACATTTCTGGGGAGAGGCGATATGCACCGCAAATCACCTACAAAATCGACTGCCGACTAAAGCCAACGAAAAAACTCCATATGAATTATGGACAAACAGAAGACCAAATCTAAAATATTTAAGAGTCTTTGGCTGCAAAGCTTATGCATATATTAACAAGCAAAAAAGACAGAAATTAGATAATAAAGCAGTAGAAGGGATCTTCGTGGGATACGATAATTATTCCAAAGGATATCGTATCTATACGAGCGGCAAAGATATAACTATAGCCAGAACGGTGAAGTTCTTAGAAAACTATCTGATAAATTCAAATAAAGAAAAACGGCGAGAACTAAATTTAGATGAAAACACTAATGCCGAAAACGAAAAATCGGAAAACCCAAATCTGATAAAAATCGAAATTTCAAATGAAAATGATAATCAGAATGAATCTGAACTAAACCAAACCGAACCAAGAAGATCAGATAGAGTAAATAAAGGGGTTCCCCCAGATAGACTAATTTATATGGTTAAAGATGAAAATATTAATGAACCGAAAAATTGGCAGGAAATAATAAACATGGAAAACCCAGTAGAAAAAGAAAACTGGATCAAAGCGACACAGGAGGAGATAGAATCTCACAACAAAAATAAAACTTGGACATTAGTTGACCCCCCGCCAAATACAAAAATAATAGGTTCGAAATGGCTCTTCAAAACAAAATTAGACGATAAAGGAAAAATACAAAAATATAAAGCGCGTTTAGTGGCGAAAGGCTATTCGCAAAATTTTGGTATTGATTACTATGAAACTTTTGCTCCAGTGGTTTCACATACTACAATTAGAACCTTTTTAGCAGCCGCCGCCTATCATAAACTAGATGTAAATCATGTCGATGTAAAAACAGCATTTTTGTATGGAAATTTAGATGAGGATATATACATCACTCAGCCGGAAGGCTATGTCAAACCTAATCATGAAAACAAAGTGTGCAAATTAAATAAGGCTATATACGGCTTAAAACAGGCAGCTAGAGCCTGGCACATAAAAATTTCAGAATCATTAGAAAAGTTAAATTTCAAACCATCAACATCAGACACGTGTTTATTCATACGTAATACTAAAAACAGTAAAGCATATATTATCGTCTATGTAGACGATTTATTAATATCAGCAAAAGAAAATGAAATTAAAGAAATTATACAAAAACTTAAGATTGAATATGAACTAAAGGATTTAGGTCAATTAAACTACTACCTAGGGATTAAAATTGAAAAAACAAACGAAGGATATAAACTGAATCAAAAAGGTAAAATTGAAGAATTAGTTAGAAAATTTAAATTAGAAGATGCGAAACCATACAAAACGCCCATGGAAACAGGCTATTTAAATTTTGATAACGAAGAAATACCATTGCCAAACAACATCGATTATAGAAAGGCAATTGGCGCACTTTTATATATCTCAACTGTCACAAGACCAGATATTTCAGCTGCGATTAACATCCTAAGTAGAAAAAACGAAAACCCTTCACAGAAGGATTGGAAAGCAACTAAAAGAGTGATTTCCTATTTAAATCACACTAAAAACTTTAAATTAGAAATAAATACAACAAAGCAACCAACTCTTGAAGTATACTGTGACTCAGACTGGGCTGGAGACGTACAAACTAGAAAGTCCACCAGCGGAAACCTATTTTTATTAGGGAAAAACCCAATTTTATGGATCAGCAAAAAGCAATCATGCATAGCCATGTCAAGTGCTGAAGCCGAGTATATTTCAGCAGCAAATGCATCACAAGAAATTTTATGGTTAATTAGACTCTTAGAAGAATTTAACTTAGAACAGACATTACCCATAACTATGCATGAGGACAACCAGTCCTGCATAAAAATGATCGAATCAGAAAAATACACCCGTCGCACGAAACACATTGATATAAGGTATCATTCCATTAAACACCTAAAGGACAATGGCACAATTAATCTAAATTACTGTGAATCAAAGAACATGATAGCGGACATCCTAACCAAGCCCACTCCCAAACCTATCTTTGAAATTCACAGAAATAACTTAAACTTAAGAAATCAAATTCCAGAGATTAAGGAGGAGATTGTTGGTAATATATCAAAAGATTAATATCCGGAATTAATTTCTATGACAGTTTATTTACATCATTTAAAAACTCATCCCGATAAAAAGTAATTATCTAGAATTTCAAACAGGAAATGAAAGTGCCTAATGCAAGATGAAGAGGTTTTTACAGCACGTGCTCTGAACAAGGAAGTGAAAGACCAAAATACGTATTAGTGACGTAAATTGACTTTACGTCATTACCATCCAATGAAAAAACTTAAAAATGATGTCACTATATAAGGACTAAGACTGTTGCATCTCTGTTTTATAGAACTTTAAGAGATTCTTTTTAATTCGCGATGGAAACGGACATTATGTCGTTTTCCCTTAAACTTAAATTGAAATAATGTTTAAAACTAAATTTTATGTAACTATTAAATGTAAGCTATGTAAATTAAATAATTTAACAGTATTATGAATATGTTTTATTAATTAATAATATTTTTAACATTACTTAATCAGTCTCATGGAATACCAAGGATTATATAGTGAGTGTATGCTAACCATAAAGGATTAATACAAATTCTGGTGATCATGGCCTAGCGGTATAGTGAGGACGATTGCTGGAAAATAGAGGTAAGCAAATATCTTACCTATCTTTTGTTCCGAAAGTTGAATTATAATTTATATTGCTTTAGAAAGCGCAAAATTACTGACTACCGAGAAAATAACACTAACATAAACAATGCACAATTCATCTATATCACTGATTAAATATAGTTATTTTATGTCCATATATATTTTTAATGTCTTATAGGCACCCTTGTCCCTTTTGCAAACCAAATTAAATATATTTTTTGTATTGAATTGAAATTTTCAGCTAAAATCAACTTAAGTATATTTTATTTTATTTCTTTATCAATTCATAAAGAAATTTGCAAGATCCTTTTAATATAGCAAACAAATATATGTGTGATAAAATAGATATTGACATAAAAGTGTTTTATTTTACTTAATATCCATTAAAATGTTTGTTAAATTATGTGATATTGGAGTGGCCAAAAGTGGTGCATAGATGTGGCCAAAGCTAGTGTAGGGGTGGCCAAAACTGGTGCAAATTGGAATAAATTACTTAATGAGTTATAACTCACATTCTAAAATATTCTGTAGAAAATTATTGTAATTAAAATAAAGACAATTAAATTTACTACAGAATGGTGTTATTATGATTTAATACGCTTGAATCAGTCAATAACTATGAAATTAAAATTTTCCTCTAAATGTTGCCAAAATTGGTACACCTACTCTATATCTCTAATATCAATTCTATATTTTTGTATAAAAATGAACACACATACATATATATATTAATATTAAAATATATAGTTTTTTTTCCCTTTCAAAAATATTCCGGACCTCCTTTGGAAAGATAGGGTCAACCCAAAGCATTTAAAGCTAACCCGACCTGAAATGAAAAATAAAATAGCATCAACCCAAAGCTTGGGTTGTGTTCCGGAAAAATCAGGGTACCCAACGCAATTAAGGTAATTTTTTTTTAAATAATTGCTATTTATTTTTTTATGTATTACTGTAAAATTCCTAAAATACCTGCAACACACAGGCCTGTTATGGTCCAATTTTTTTTTCATTAGACTTAGGCCCAAGCTCTTTTTTTTCTCAGCAGACTGGGTCTCTTTTTGTTCTCATTAAGCTGGGCTGGACCCAATTAATTTTTCTTGGCAGACTTAAACTGGCCCAGGCAATGGCTGCCAGGTTTCCTCAAAATTATTTTAGTTTTCTTTTAAGTTTATTGACTGTAATAATTTCTACATTAATCATAATCTTATAGTTAATTGAATTTTTATTAAATGATAATAAACTAAATTAAATCTTGAACTTTTATAGGTATTTTCATCATGTATTATGCATGAACAAGTTTTAAATGATGGCTTGGTTAAAAAACTGATGCTGTTTTACAAGATGTCTTCTTGAAATGAATTTTCAACTTGCCACCACTAGGAATTCATTAATATCAATCTAGTATGTACCATTTGTTTCTGTAATTTACAAATAAATATATAGAGTGAATGATATGAATTTCAGTTTGATTCAAACTGCTTTATAGCAATTATTATGGCTTTATCTTATTTATTTTCATATAATGATAGAAAGAATAACCCTGTTAATCTTAAGTACAGTTATGATACTTTTGTAGCTTGAACAATTCCATGTAATTTACTGAATTCAAATTAGATTTAGTAAAGTTAAAAGAGAGAGATTTTTATTTAATAATTGAGAATACTTATTATATTCATAACTAAATTGAATTGCCGATTGTGGAAAGGAACTAAGTCTATATTTTGACCAGAGTTTCCCCTAGGTTTAAAAAAGGCAGGGTGCTGCTGGTGAGAAAAGGGCACTTTTTTTATTCTTAAGGGCACTTTTTGGATTCTTGAGGGCACTTTTCAGATTCTTATTGGCACTTTTTTTAATTACTAAAGGTATTCTTTTGGTGTTTAAAGCCACTTTTAATATTTAAAAGTCAGGGCACTCTTTTTAAGACAACATTGAGTCAGTTTTTACTATGAAAGCAAACTTTTTAATGCAAAAAGGAGAAAGGACACTTTTTTTACTGATGGGTAAGAAGGATGCTAATTATTTTACTGGAGGAGGTAAGAAGGGTGCTAATTATTTTTATGAGGGGCAAGAAGGGTGCTATTTTGCAAACCAAAGGGCAGGCAAGGTGCAGCACCCTTCTGAAACTGTCTGGGGGAAACCCTGTTTTGACATATCCATTTTAAGATGGTTTAAATGATTTTTCATGTTTTTTAAATTCCTCCATTCCAAACATGCATAGGTAGTACGTGGACCGAGTTCCTTTTTTCACGAAATGCTCAATAAACACAGGGCTTGAATTTAAGGGAGGGGGGTGGGGGATTGCGGAATTTGTGCCAAAAATTTTGAAATCCCGCCTAAAAAAATATCGTTGGCGGGAGCCTCCCGCCCAAAAAATTTCATCATTTTAAATTTGCGTTATTTAATTTACCTGCAACCAAACGATAAAGTTCATGATTTTTTTTTCCCCACAACCAATCGACGAATTTTGCATTTTTTAATCGATGAACTTTGCATTTTTTCCGTGACTGACAGACGAACTTTGCGTTTTTTAAGTGACAGATCGACGAACTTGGCGTTTTTTCCGCGACAGATCGACAAACTTTGCGTTTTTTCCGCGATCGATCGACGAATTTCTCTTTTTTTTTTCTTTAGACAGATTGACAGTCTCTGATTTTTTTTCCTGTGCCCGACTGATGAGTTTCGCAATTTTTCCCCGCGGCCAACTGATGAGTTTCGCGATTTTTCCCTCGAGTCCCACTGATGAGTTTCGCGATTTTTCCCCGCGGCCCACTGATGACTTTCGCGATTTTTTCCCGTGATAGACTGACAAACTTTGCGAGTTCATCTACCTCTTCAAATCGTCTGCTTAACAGCCATCGTCTGGTGTATAATAGATTTATTCTATGGTATTTATCCGTATTGTTGTTTATAGGTGGCGTTATCTTAGCACAGTTGTACACCAGCTTCCATGTAGTTCCAAAGTCGCAAATCAATATTAACACTATTTCGTTAGAAGTCCTTATCTATTTCTGTTCATGCGTAAGACAAATTTCATTATTTTATTCCCTTAACCAATTGACTAAATTCACAATTTTTTCCAACGACAAATAGACGTATTTAAAGATTTCTTTTCCTGCGACCGAAAAGAGGGGAAAATAACAAAAAAAGGCAGTAAGAGCCACTGGTCGCTGCACCCTGTCAAATCGGCCTAGAATCCGCACTAAACAAAAGTGAGATTAGAAGAGCTGCAAAGATCTTATTACTTTTACTCCTTGAGGTAAAGGAGTAAACCTTTCTAATCCTTGTGAAGGGGTAAAAGTGTACCTTGTGAAAGAGGCTTCAACACCCCTAAATCAAATAAAATCTAAATTCGGAAATTCATTTAACAACCTAATTGTTAAGGGTCCCTAACATTTGGTGGAGCTTGAAAAATACACTGCATATATAAAATTTATCTTTCTTCGTTTTTTTATAATAAAAATACACATATTACATAATCATTCTGAATTGACTTACTTTTTTCAATGATATTTTGTCATGTCTGCATTAATGTAATTCTTTAAATAGCACGTAAAAAAATAGTGGGGTTTAAAGATTTTTTTTTCTCCCTCCCATACATTACAACTCCCCTCCATTTAAAAATGTTGGGAGGGAGACTTTCCTCCTTGGAAAAATTGAATTTCAAGCCCTGAAACATGAAAAAACATTGAAACCATTTTAAAGCGAGAAATGTCAAAATATCAGCACAGACACTGGTGACTATCTTTATATTTTATTCAAACCACTATTTTTTTAAAATAAATTTTGTAATATATTTCTCTTTTACATGTTGTCAAAATGTATATAATTTTTTATTTTTATTTTTATTTTTTTTTAAAGTTGTGCGACGGCGATATAGAATAAAAAAAGAAAGTCGCCAGTAGCAGTCCTGAAATATGGACTTTGTTCCTTTCAATAATCACCAATTCAATTGTAAAACATATTGGATTTTAGAAATAATTGTGTAAAATTGCTTTGTAATAAATATATTACAACAACCAATTGGACCATTTATCTTTAAAATAAAATAGATCCATTATCTTGATTAAAGGAATCTGATTTAATATGGATGTTTTGTTTATATATAACTTGCATTTTATGTTTTAAAATTAGTACTTGCTTTAATGATTTGAAAACTTTTTAGTAAATGAAAATATGTAGCTACTTATTTTACAAATACAGTCGAATCTTGTTAACACGAAATCGCTTAATGCGAAATTTTGCTTAACACGAAATAACACTCAGGTCCCGTCAGATAAGTCTGAAAACCAATGTTAATTAATTCATTTAACTCGAAATACAATTTTGGAAAATCCTGCTTAAAGCGAAAAAGTTTTTTCTCCAAAGTCTAAACATGATTCCTTACCCAAAATTTTTGATTTTTCAAACTTATATGTCACATCTTATTAAAAATGGAATTTTTCTCATGGCTTGAAAAAGACCTAAAGTAGAAAAGGGTTTCAGAAAGCTGTGAAATATCGAACTCCTGGCTAATCCCTGCTTTTCTTTGTCCTTTGATATGCAGAAATTTTCTCACACTAACCATATGAGCAGATCATTCACAATGAAAGTTTGAGTGAAGGAATTTGTTTTTGAAAGTGATTGTTATGTTACTCATTTGACTGTACTGACAGCGTCATAAGCCATAAACCGGGTTTCTGAAATCCCCTATTTTCATTGAGAAAGAAGTTGACAATCCCTACTTCACTACCTAATTTACAAAAATGAAACTTTTTAAAGCGATTTTTCATTAACTTAATTATAAACACATTTCGATTTCATTTTCTTGCCACACAGAACCAGAGTAATTGATTCAAACTATGAAAATTACAAAAAATAATAATAAAAGTATTAATTTATAAAGGAAGACATTGTGGAAAAATATAGATAAATAACTTTGTGAGAAGACAATGTTTTATTAAATTTTGTTTACAGAAAGGTTTAGTGCTAATGTTAAAGTTTCAATCCTGATGCACATTCTGATGTTAGCACAGAAGGGAAAAAATGCTTCTTAAAAACCATAACTTATTTAAACAAAGCAAAATTTTTCTTCAATTTATAAATATTTATTTTAAAATATAGTAAAATTTTATTAATTTATTTTAATATACAGAGTAAGCCATGAAAGTTACCAGATCTAAAATTTTGTTAATTAAAAAAGTTTTTAAACTCTTATCTTTTTAAGTAATACCTCAAGGCATAGACCTTTTTAGTATGAAGTTTACTGGTAAAAAATATCCTGTTCATCAAAATGGAAGTATTTATGTGAAATGTGATATCAAATTGCTTTGAAGCAATTTACAAACTGCTCAAGGCATAGACTTTTTTAATGTAAAGTTTACTGATAAAAAAGATAATGTTCAGAAAAATGGAAATATTTATTTAAATGTGATATTAAATTGTTTTAAAATTTAACATTTTAATTTCTTTATACCCTGGACTTCTGAAAAAGAAATAGTAGTAATTATCCAACTGAATATTCAGTATTCAGTTTATCTTTGTGTCGAATATTCATTATTCATCCAAGATTGCTATTCAGTACATCCCTGTCTTGGTCAACTGCACTGCCCTAATATTTGTACAATGAATTTAAAAATAAATTTTCCTGCCAATTCACATACATATAAAATTAAAGTATAAAGCAAAAACCATTTATTTATGTTTCTAATGCATTTAAGCAAGTAAGAAGCATTTCTAACGTTTAAACTTAGAGCTTATTAAGAAATAAGATTTTTACGAATTACATATACATTTTTTATTATAGCTGAATAATATAATATAAAAAGATTCAATATGTTAATTTTCCTTTTCTTTTCTTCTAGGCTTTTTATATTGTTACCCTCCCAAATGTCTCTCTATATAAGCAAGCAAAAGGAAGTTGAATATTGTAAATATAAAGAATAATTTGCTTCCAGACTATGAAATTGTTATAATGCAAATAGTGCCAACTGTTTTTTCTTACAGCATTTGTTCCATATCATCATAAAAACATCTCCAAATAGTTTTATAAATTAGATATCCAGTGAGAGTAAAATTAATAAATTATCTGGAAATACAAATTTAAAGAGATATAAGGGGCAATCTCTTGTATAAGATTTCTGTAAATGTACCTTTTAAGCTCAAGAGGAGTTATGGGAATTCCGTTTCATATTGTAAAAGTCTTTACAAATACAAAACTTACAACATGCAACAGCCATATTAAATGCATATACATATTACTCATATCCAAATATATCATATTTTAATCACTTTAAGGCTGAAAGGAGCTGTAGCAGAAAAATGCTAAAATATTCAATTATGTCAAAGAAATATTGTTATACATTTATTGATATTTCAAATTGTTACCTTATCCTAAATGGAAATTAAACCAGTACCAGCCTTCACATTAGATTAACTAAATGTCTTTGTTATCTATGTTAAATGGTGAAAACATTACCTGAAACATCATTATGTTTTGACACTCATCAATTTAATCATAAAGAAAAAAGCCTTATAAATGTGCAATCATGTCAGAAATATTTAGAATATAATTTTTAAGATTGAACATATTACAGATATTCCTTAGTTTGAGAGACAAAAATTATTCCCACATTCATGAGATTCATATATTAATCAACATTTTTCCTTTTATATAAAAGAGAAAACATATGAAATGAATGAGAAGATGGGAGAGGAACAGCCTGTTTGTCCTGAAAGTCAAAAAGCATTTTCAGTGAAACATGTTAAATCTCATCAATGTGAAATGTGTCCAAAATCATTTTCAATGGCATGTAATCTGAAAAAGCATTGTCTAACACACACTGGAGAGAAACCACACATTTGTCCTGAATGTCAACAAGCATTTTCATTAAAACAAATCTTGCACCAGCATCTCCGTACCCATACAGGAGAAAAAATTTATAAATGTGAAATATGTCCAAAATCCTTCACACAATTAGCAACTCTTAAAAGTCATCTTTCAATTCATACTGAACAGAAACCACATGTTTGTACTGAATGTCAAAAAGCATTTTCAACAAAACAAATTTTGAGACGGCATCTTTTTATCCATAAGGAAAGAATACAACATTCTTGTCCAGTATGTAAAAAAACCTTTTTAATGAAACGAAGTTTGAACATACATCTCCTAATCCATGATAAAGAGAAACAGCATACTTGTCCAGAATGTCAGAAATCATTTTCAATACAACAACAATTGGACCAGCATCTACTTATCCATACAGGTGAAAGGACTTATAAGTGTGAAATGTGTCCAAAATCATTTTTACGAGCAAACACTCTAAAAGTTCATCTTCGAACACATACTGGAGAGAAACCTTATGTTTGCTGTGAATGTAAAAAAGCATTTTCAGTGAGAGGCTCTTTGAATTCCCATCTCCTTATCCATTCGGGAGAAAAACCTTATATATGTGAAATGTGTCCAAAATCATTCGCACACTTCTTAACTCTTAAAAATCACCTTTTAACTCATACTGGGCAGAAACCACATGTTTGTCCTCAATGTCAAACAGCATTTAAATGGAAAACCAACTTGCAACTGCATCTCCTTACCCATGCAAGATTAGGTATGTAAAAAGGAATTTAAAAAAAAAAATGTAGGTAAAGCAGAGCTTTTTTTTTGTGTGTGTGTGTGTGATGGAAAAATCTCTAAAAGGTTTTTCTTTTTTCATGAAATCAATTTACAATTTTTTTTTTAACTGTAAAATCAAAACTGAAATTTCAAGCCTACAAATTATTTTAAGAATCAACAAATCTTCCCAATATTCAGTAAATATATATATATATATATATATATATATATATTTATATATATATGGCTTTTTTATATCAAATTTCAATGATTACTTAGGTGAGGTTATTTTTTTCAATTAAAACCTTTATCTTGCAGTGCAAAACTTTATTACATTGTGAAATTACTATTACCTGCATTTTTAATTTTTTTATATTATATAATAATATTCCATAATATCTGGAATAACATGTTTTCAAAGATAAGTCTACCTTCTCTCTGTATTTTATTTAAGCAAGGTTCCAATTTATTCTTATTTTTTATTTTTCAAGATCATTTTGTAAAAGTTAAATTTGTCCAGATTTGATAAACTCTCATTTAAACATAGATTTGATGACAAAAGTTAAAAAATATTTAGGCTTGGTTCTTTTTACTATCTCATTCAAAAAAGAACATATAAATGCATAGACTTATACTTTCTTTTTCAGAGATTAAAAATTATTTATTCCCTACAGAAATTCAAATAGTAAATGAAATTAATATAAAACGAAATTCCTCGAAAAACTTTTTTGCAATAAAAAATAAAATACAGTAAACTCCTAATTATCCGCAAGTCAAAATTTTTTTTTTTTCCCATTCCCATCCTTGAGATGGAATTTGAAGACCTGGCAGAAGATTTTGCCAAGAGTGGAAAAATCTTTGGTAGAATCTGAAAAGAAAGAGGTAGAAGTTTCTGTTCATGATTTAGCAAAATCTGTTGCTGTTGGAGAAAATGTCGATGAAGATAATATGGAGTGGATTGATTGTGACACTAATGATACATGCTTTGAGTATCTAACTGATGATCAAGTTGTAGAAGAAGCATTAGGTATGAATTTGGAAAAGAGCAATAAAGAAGATGGGAAGGTACAAAAGAAGGTGAGCCACGATGCAGCTTTAGCTCACATTGAAGGCCTTATTCAGTATTTAGAAGAAGCAGATGACGCATCACTTTGTGATAAAACTAAAAAAATTTCAATCCCAAATAAAGAAAAAGTGTTTCAATACAAAAAAAAAAAAAAAAAATGAACTTTTGACTCATTTTCGAAAGAAGTAAATCTACAAATTTGTAAGTAGTGAATAATTTTATTATTCCTCAACTAATAAGTATGTTTATATACCTATTGTGTGTATAAATGGTTCAAATGTATGTTTATGTTACTTATTGTGTGTATAAATTGCTCGAATGTATTTTTATGTTACCTATTGTGTGTATAAATTGTTCAAATGTATATTTGTGTTGATTTATTCCCTTCTTCCATAATTTTCTAGATTATCTGTAAAATCGGTTTATCCGCGATAGCCGCATCAGTCAATTCCGCAGATAATCGTGAGTTTACTGTACGTCACATATTTATAATTTTTATAGATAGTTTCTCATTTAATACTACTATGTTGGTAAAATTGCTGAAATTGTTAAAATGCTCATGATTCAGTTCCTAGAATAAGTAATATAAAATTTAATCAATTATACAAATATTGTGAATGTTTAATGCTGATTTTTTTCCAATGGCATGAATTAAAATGTAATATTTCTGTTTGAGATTCTAATGAATATTTTAGCTTTAGGTCACATATATACATTTTTTTTTATTTATGAGCGCATATTTATAACCTCATGTTCTAAGTCAGTTAAGTAATGCAGGGTTCGTACGGTCCTTGAAAGTGCTTAAAAGTCCTTAAATTTTTTTAAAGATTTTTTGGTCCTTGAAAGTACTTATTTTTATTCAAAATTTGCAAAAAGTGCTTGAAAGTCCTTAAATTTTTCTTCGATTTTTTTTCCCTTAATTTTTGTCTGAAAAATTTCAATGATAATCATTTTTCTAAATTGTCTGCTTTCTTTTTGTCTTTATTACTATCGGTAATACTTTAATAAACGCCCTAACCTTAACCAGACAAAGGGGCGACGTCCCCCCCCCCTTCCCCTTCCTAGTCGGCGCCTATGCCCTCGCGGCCAGGAGCGCTTTCGTATCTCTGGATCTATGGGTCCGATCACGACAGGGGTATGGCTCATTCGCCTCGACATCGATATCCTTAAAGATTTCAGTTATGTTCATATAGAAGAGATTGCGCCCCCTGGTGGTGGAAGGTGGAACTAATGGATTTTGGAGCTATCTCGAATTCTATGGGTCCGATCACGACGCGGTTTGGCTCATTCGCCTCGACATCGATATCCTTAAAGATTTCAGTTATGTTCATATAGAAGAGATTGCGCCCCTGGTGGTAGAAGGGGGAACTAATGGATTTTGGAGCTATTTCGGGTTCTATGGGTCCGATCACAACGCGGTTTGGCTCATTCGCCTCGACATCGATAGCCTTAAAGATTTCAGTTATGTTCATATAGAAGAGATTGCGCCCCCTGGTGGTGGAAGGTGGAACTAATGGATTTTGGAGCTATCTCGAATTCTATGGGTCCGATCACGATGCGGTTTGGCTCATTCGCCTCGACATCGATAGCCTTAAAGATTTCAGTTATGTTCGTATAGAAGATATTGCGCCCCCTGGTGGTAGAAGGCGGAACTAATGGATTTTGGAGCTATTTCGGGTTCTATGGGTCCGATCACAACACGGTTTGGCTCATTCGCCTCGACATCGATAGCCTTAAAGATTTCAGTTATGTTCGTATAGAAGAGATTGCGCCCCTGGTGGTGGAAGATGGAACTAATGGATTTTGGAGCTATATCCGATCACAATACGGTTTGACTCATTCGACCCGATTTCGACAAAACTTAATGATTTTAGTTCCGTGTTTCACCACCCGGGGCAATAGATTTAAGGTTATTACACGGGACCAGGTATCGCCGGGCGGGTCAGCTAGTTTTCTATATTTTAAAATAAATTTATTCTAGGTTTTTATTTATACTTCAGACATAAAAATAATTACATCTTAATTGATTGTATGCTTACATGTGTGATGTATTTGTAGATTATTTCTGATGTATTTTTATATTTCTTACACGTGGCAAACATTCTAAAAACCTTGAGTCTAAAAAAATGAAAGATTTCTTCTCAAAAACAGCATCTACTTCAAACAATTTAGATGCCAATACATCAGAAAAAATAGATGCTAGTACTTCAAAAAATTCTGAAAAAAATAGAATTCACACATTTGTTTCTAAAAATGATGTACTAGATGCTGAAATATTGTGGGCCTTAAAGTGCATTAAAAGTCATTATTCATATAAGCCCTGTGAAGATATTGCACAATTACTTTCCAGAATGTTCTCAGACAGTAGCATCGCTAGCAATTTTTCATGTGGAGAAAAAAAAATGTGCATATATATGCCATTTTGGTCTTGGTCCTCATTTTCAAACGCTTTTGGTAGATAACTACAAAAATGCAGAGTTTTTTACTCTGCTCTTTGATGTGACTCTAAATCAAACTAACCAAAAAAAGCAGCTTGATATTCATGTACGATATTGGCACCAGGAGGAATGTAGAGTCAGGATAAAATATTTAACATCAGCATTTATTGGGCATTCAACAAGTGAAGACATACTCTCAGCTTTGTATGAATGTGTTGTAAAATTGGATTTATCAAAACTTCTACAAATATCTATGGATGGGCCTTATGTTAATTGGAAATTCTACAACAGTTTACAGGAAGACTTATCCAAGGAATATGGCATACAATCTTTGAATTTAGGTTCATGTGGTCTCTATATCCTAAACAATTCCTTCAAACATGAAATTTCATCCATCGGGTGGGACATAACTTCAGTTCTGTCAAGTTTGTATTGGATTTTTAAAGATCCTCCAGCAAGACGTGATGATTTTATAAATATCTCATCAATGAAAAAATTCCCTGTAAAATTCTGATAGTTACAGGTGGTTCGAAAATGTCCCAGCAGCCGAAAGGGCCATAGAAATAGGGAATGATATCATAACATATGTAAAGAAGATTGATATGGGTATTTTGCTAAAAATTACATCTAAATCATTTTGTATCATTAAGGAAGCAACTAAAGATAAAACATTTTTGATAAAATTGAATTTTTTTCTATCGCTATCAAAAATACTTTTACCATTTTTGAAGCTATATCAGAGTGATAAACCAATGATTCCATTTTTTGCCACTGACTTGTTGAAACTTGTAAATGATTGTATTCAGCATTTTAAGGATCTGAAACCTGAAAATCAGATACAGAAAGTTGATGCATTATGCAAATTTAATTTTAGTGATCTAAATATGCACAACGATAAGGGTAAAATATATTTAGGTTTTGCTGCAGAGCAACTAATAAAAGAAAAGAAAAGGAAAACAGAAATAACAGAAAATGATATATTTTCACTTAGACAAGATTGTCTAAAGTGCGTTACAACAATGATAAAACATTTAATGCAAAAATGTCCAGTTAATTATTCATTAATAAGAAATGCAACTAGCATTGACCCACGCATGATGGCTGAGCATCCCGAGAAAGCAAGAGAAAAAATGAAAAGCATCTTTAGTACTATCTCAAAATAAGCGTGTTTTAGAAAAAAATTGTGATGAGATTCCTATCCAGCCGATTTCCTATCCAATGTTGTCAAGCCGAATTCATTCGATTTTGCTTCATTTGACCCAAACAATCTTTCCTTGGATACATTTTTTCAACCTTACTTTTCTGGAAACAAATATGAAAACCTATGGAAGATTATTAAAATGATTCTTATACTCTCCCATGGACAAGCATCTGTCGAAAGAGGCTTCTCAGTTAATAAAGCCCTTGAAGTTGAAAATTTGAAAGAGGCATCAGGCATCTTATATTTCTCAACGTGTGATTCATGAATATATCAAGCTGTCTGGGGAAATTCACAATTTGCAAATTACAAAAGAAATCAGAATAGCTGCTTCATCTGCTCGTTCAAAGTACATGCACATGCAGCATTTGGAAAAGAAAAAAAAACTAAGCTCAGGCTGAAACAAAACAACTGAAACGGAAAACTTTAGAGGATGAGATCACCTTCCTACAGAAAAAAAAAAGATTTTTCTTGAAAAGGACATGCAAAGTACAAATGTAGAAGCTAATAATTTGGCTGATAAAGTTGAAACATCTAAGAACATAGACTTGTTTATGCAATATCACGAAATTCACATTAATAGCTTTGATCTAAAATTGTTAGAAAAAATTTCAGAATTAAAGAAAATTTAATTGTGTTTCTCGTTTCATAATTTGTATTATTAAAATTATTACTGATATTTTCAATTAAATACATTATACGTTTTTTGTAAAGTTCAATTCGTTGTACATCTAATGTACTTATATTTACTTAAAAAGTTCTATGTATTTACAAAAATGAAAATTTCAATTCAAACATGCAATTCATTAGTTTATTCAATTTTTAGGTGCTTAAATTTTTTTGGTTTTGGTCCTTGAAAGTCCTTAAAAGTCCTTGAATTTCATCTAATGAAATGTGTACGAACCCTGTAATGTCTCTTTTTTTTTTTTTTTTTTTTTTTTTTTTTATAATTTTAGTCTATTATGACTGTTTACTTAGATGCTTTAGTTTAACAAAATATATATTTTTTATAAGCCTTAACCACTTTTATGCTTGTCTTTTGACATATATCTAATGAATTACTAATCTATGCATAATTAAATAGTTATATTTTAATAGATCTGATGAAATAATCTCTGATAAAAGTTGTGAAATAATAATAAAATAATGAATTCAAAACTTAAAT
The DNA here is from genome assembly GCA_963931845.1 of Maratus michaelseni. NCBI lineage: Eukaryota > Metazoa > Arthropoda > Arachnida > Araneae > Salticidae > Maratus > Maratus michaelseni. The sequence continues at coordinate 189,008,441 of OZ007598.1, read as the reverse complement.
GAAAATTTTGTTACCTTAAATACTAAAATATGACTGATATATATTTTACAAACAGTGTTACTCAAATACTAAAAAGTGTTTGTTTGTTATCTTTTTGACAGTGTGTAAAAAAAGATTTATAAAATTTGTCATATTTTTGCTGTATTGTTTACTTATTGTTACATATAGACATCGAAAAAATTTCTTCTGAACTAGGCATCAGTTCTGAACAGCCAAAACTATAATATAAGTAAAATTTTATGCATATTCAGGACTGGATGAAGCCATCTAGGGACCATAGGCAATTCAAATCTTGGCAAAAACATAGCCGGGGGGGGGGGGGGGGCTTAGAGGGAGAGAGCCTCAACCTCTCCAAAAATCACTTTTTTATAAATTAATTATGGATACATTAGGTCCATTTTCCATTAGCCCTCCATAAGGCCATCTCTGACCCCCCTCCCTGCTCAAACAAATTTCTGGCTGTACCATTGAATCTTAAGGTTCCTCTTTCTGTTCTAATGTAGTGCAGAATGCAGTCAAAAATTGTAATGACAAAATTTACATGACTGCCAAAATAATTCATTACTATAATACATTTTTGAATTATTCATTTTTAGAAAAATTTTGTATAAAATTAAGAAAGATTATACAACACAGCAGAGGAAATTTTAGTGAGATAGAACTTAGTGATGTGTTTACATTGTGGCAACTAGGAGATATGTGAAAAATGACAAACCAATATAAATATATAACGATTTTTGATATATTTTCTATAGTCTGCAGTTTTTGAAAAACTGCCTAAAAATTCACTTATCAGTGGTAAGTAGATTGATGTAGAATTTATTACAAGAAATACTTGCTGTCGGTAACACTGACAAAATACAAAGCAAGTTAGATAAAGTTCCAAATCTGTCTTTGTTTCATATGACTTTGCAAAAAGTTCACTTAACTTCATCCACTTGTGAAGCACTTTAGAATGCTTTGTTTTATTTTTTCAAAGCAAAAGTAAAATCTATAAGTTGGTTCTTGTCGAATGCTAGATGGCAAATTGAAAATTGAATTTTATAGTGAATGTATTTTATTTATTTATTTTTTTAAATCAATCCAAATATATAATCGGAACTACTGACTGGTAAAAAGTGGGAACAGTAAAGTTAAATAAATAAATAAAAAATAGTTAAAAAAAACAACTTTTATAAGCATTCAATATTTATCTTAAAAATCATGCCTAATTTCAAGACTGCTGTCGCTCCAAAATTTTCTGTTACACTACGTGAATTTGGCATGGGCCCCAATTATTGAAAATTTATTGTTTAGATTTACGCTTGAGCAATAGCAAACTTGTGAGTTTTAAAAGATTTTTTTTTTTTTTTTTTTTTGTAAGATATGGCAATAGGGAAAAAAAAAACATTATTATTTCTAAATTGTTTTCTCAATATATAATCATAATTTAAGTAATATTAAAAAATTAAATTATAAAAATGTATTTCTTAAAAATATATATTATTCTTTAAATATTGAACAAACTAGTGTGATACAATAAAGGTAAAAAACTTCTTATTAACACTATAAAATTAAGAAATGCATAGGCCTTTCAAAAGAACTTTGTCTTTCTTCTTCAAGCATTTAAAAAAGAAAAAAGTGCTACCACTTTGAAGGCAGGAGCAAGACTCTGTAATTTTTACTCTGTCAGACAGGAACAAGTCTTGCTCCTGCCTTCAAAGTGGTAGCATGTGTTTTTTGCACCTGAAAAAGAAAGACAAAGTTCTTTTGAAAAGCCTAACACATTTCTTAATTTTATAGTGTTATTAAGAAGTGTTTTTGCCTTTATAATTCATTATTTTTTATTTTCTATTTTTTAGTGTTTCAAATATTTTGTTGTTGCCATTTCACAGCGAGTTAACATATTTTGGCACATAATGAACTCCGTTGTTTTTGTAACACATATACAGTTGTAACTATAAAGATTATTTGGTGATTTATCACCTGCAGACATGATAAATAATGCAGGTGTAAGGCTAAAAGAAAAATGCCTTAAAGTTAATTTAATAACTTATAATTAAGTTCTAAGAATATTGAAATATCGTACTGTCATTGGAAATCCACCTGTGTACATATTTTTTTCTAATTCTAGTATATCAGAAAGTGACTGAAAAATGGATTACAAAATTCCATCTTTACATACAAAAACCAAAGTTAAGTTAAATACACGAGTGTAAAAAGAAAGCTAAGTGCCAGACCCATATTTCCAGTTGTCCTAGCACCTAGAATTTTTTTAGCCTGTGTTACATAAATATTAGATAAATAAAATTATATTTACATTTTTTTTTAATTTATTGCAGATGTAGCTGAAATTTATCATGAAGAAGATGGCTAGGCTGAGCCAGTTTTAAACATGTTGATATTGGAGGAATGCTTTCAGAAACATTTTTCAAAGAAAGATTGACCCATATTTTTGCTATATATAAAGAAAATTGTTGTCTCTTTACTCAGAATGAACATAGATAAACCTGCTAAGTTAAAAAATTTTACACAAAAATTAATTGAATGTATTGAATATTAGGTTAAGCAATCCATAGCTTATATCCTAAAGAAAAACTTGAATCATATAAGATAGCAAATCATGTTGAAAATTTATGTTACTTATTTCTTTATTATATTCTAAAAATGTACATGAGCTCTGTATGAAATCATAATTTAATTCATGTTATACTTTATGTAAATTCAATTGGCTTCTCAAGGACATCCGCCCTTTCCACTTCATCCCTTTGTTGTCATGGCAATAGCAGAGGCAAACCCGTGATCCAATTTTTCCCATTGCTATAATCGAACAAAGGACGAAGCTTTCAACTAGTGATGGGCGATTTTGAAAAATTTGATAATCGATCAACATCGATACTGTATAAAACAACATCGATTAAAAAAATAATCGATTAAAAAATTCTAGTATCGATGTTTTAGAATCGATTCTTACACAGATAGCTGAAAAAGAGTAACTCCTAAATTTATCGATCAAATGGCAGGAAATTTGATCATAAATCGCGATAATGGGGTATTAGCAGATAATAATCGATATTTCTGGCGCTCATTTCTTTAGCATAGCAGTATATAATACATTAGCTACTGTCAAATTTTGTTTCAAGGCCTTTTTCTTTCCATGTAAAATTGTTATTTTTTCAGTTTAGAGGTATGGGGTACTAAGAGTAAATCCAGAAAAGAATTAATATTCAAAATATGAACGATACGCGTAGGGAAGGGAAACAAGGGGTGGAGGGGGAAGAGGACAATGTTGAATTTAAGGGGTGGCCGGGGGGGAACAATCACCCACGGAGCATTGAAATGCCCCCCCCCCCGGAAGATTTGAGATTTTAAGCTTTTAATGGTTAAAAAGTGCAATTTCGCCCCGGAACTCTACAATGTACCCCCGGAGCCACAGAAATCCCTCCCGGAAAAAAATGTCTGAATTCAACACTAAAGAGGACTAACTATATTTTAGCTAGAATTTCTTGTCCGAATTTAATAAAAATTTAGAAAGAAGTAGGGCTCATGCTCAAGCCGCCGAAAATAAAAGATCCTGATTGTGATATAAAAATTAAGGGAAGGGGCAGTCTCCCTCCCCCGGAAATCATAACTTTTTTAATTATGGTCAGATTTGAACGGGACCTTTTCTGACATTCTTCCCAAGTCATTTGGTTAATTACTAAACATTTGTATTATATCTGCAACTGTTTGTCACCACTATTTAAGAACAAGGGGGGGGGGGGCACTTTTCTAAATTTTGCCGATACCCCTCATGTGGTATATCGTCGGAAAGGTCTGTGACCGCTTAATCATGTTATGCATCTCCCGTGCCCATCCCCCCACTTTACCCCCCCCCCAAGGGGGCACTTTTCTAAATTTTGCCGATACCCGTCATGTGATATATCGTTCGAAAGGTCTGTGACCGCTTAATCATATTATGCATATCCGGTTTCCATCCCCCCACTTTACCACCCCCAAGGGGTGTACTTTTCTAAATTTTGCACACACCCCCCATGTGCTATATCGTTGGAAAATCTGTGACCGCTTAATCATATTATGCATCTCCGGTGTCCATCCCCCCACTTTCTTGGAAATTTTGCACACACCACTCATGTGATATAACGTTGGAAAGGTCTGTGAACGTTTAATAACGCTTATTCATATTAAGACCGGTATATGGTGCCGACTCGACATCTATAGCCTTAACGATTTCAGTTCCCGAAGTTCGTGTAGAACAGATTGCGCCACCTGGTGGCGAAACGATGAAGTAATGGATATTGAAACGCATGCGCAGCACGACTGCTATTCGGTGCCGGAGGCAGTGGGGACCCGGGTCGGAGGTTCGTTCGGTTAGAGGTTTACACTATTCGATGTGCAAATTATCGGATTATCCGGTGCCGAAGGCAGCGGGTACCCGATCCGGAGTTTCGTTCGGTTCGAGGTTTTACAAGATTCGAGGCCCCGATGTAAATTAAGGGCCCGCTAGCCGTCAAAGCCAGTTAGTTAATTTATTAAGTTGTATTTTTCAAATTCCTCCCCTTTCTGCTCCCCCTGCCCCCCCCCCAAATCACAAAAGACAAACTTACTTAATACGGGTACCCTTGAAAACATTAATAACAAACAGACGATTATTTTGTGTCGGAAAATTCAAAGTATCATAACTCAACATGCTTAGTTCGAAACTCTAACTAACTGGAATTTTCACAGTTTTATTTATCTGAGCACGGAGAAATTTTTCTGACAAACTTGAGCGATACAACTTAACTAGGGACCATTCTATGTAAAGTGGCTCTAAACCAAGAATGGAGTGTTTTAACTGGAAAAAAAATCCGAAAATGTTTATTATTGTTCATAAATAGTGGTGACAAACAGTTGCAGCTATAATTCCAATGTTTAGTTATTAACCAAATGACTTGGGAAGTATGTCAGAAAAAGTCCCGTTCAAATCTGACCATAATTTAAAAAGTTATGATTTCGGGAGACAGGGTGGGGATGGGGTAAGGAAGGGGAAGGGAGACGGGAGGGGAGGAGACAATATTGACATATACAACTTAACTAACGAGTATCCTGAGTAGACTGGCCAAGAATGGAGTGCTTTAAGGGGGGAGATCAGGTTGAGCAGCCGGAAAATGACAATAATTTGACCATTACTAAAAACTCTGTAGTTTCAAAACCAATTAATAAAATACAACAATTTATACTTTCATAAAATACTAATGTTTTTCAAAAAACATTCAAATATATATATTTAGCAATATTAATTAGTTAAATTTTAATGACAAAATTAACGTTTTAAAAATATGAATTTTCAAATATGCATTTTGCGCGCAAGATTTTAAAAATTCTACTGCAGATATATATTTAATATTGAATTTATATTTACTTATACTACTATATTTTACACTGAACCTCAATTTAAAAGTATATTCAAATTCATTTGCACAATTAATGACTTTAACAATCATATTTATGAAATTTACTAAAAAAAATACGTTCATTTATTAAATAAAAAATTTTCTATGACAAAACTCAGGCTGCATTGAGGTTCAGTGTAAAATATACTAGTATAAGTAAATATAAATACAATGTTAAATATATATCTGCAGTATAATTTTTAAAATCTTGCGCGCAAAATGTATATTTGAAAATTCATATTTTTAAAACGTTAATATTGTCATTAAAATTTAACTAATTAATATTGCTAAATATATATATTTGAATGTCTTTTGAAAACCATTAGTATTTTATGAAAGTATAGAAAAATTGTTGCATTTCATTAATTGGTTTTGAAACTACACAGCTATTAGTAATGGTCAAATTATTGTCATTTTCCGGCTTCTCAACCTGATCAACCTGTTTGGGGACACCTTAAATCGCTGGTGTATGAAACGCCTGTGGATACACCAGAGGATTTACTAGCGCGAATCGTTGTCGCTGCAGGAGACATTCCCAACTCCGTCGGAGTTTTTCGGCGTGTTCGCCAATCTTTACGACGTCGCTGTCGGCTGTGCGATTCTGTTAATGGGCGCAACTTCGAACACCTATTATAATAATGTCCGTTCGTCTGCCTTCCGACATTGAACTGTGCAGCGCAGGCCAGAAGACTATGCTTCACATATGTCATAAAGTACGTGGAATGTACAGACGAAAATTTTTATTATTGTTCATAAATAGTGGTGACCAATAGTTGCAGATATAAAATCCAAAAGAATTGGTAAGAATGTCAGAAAAGGCCCCGTTCAAATCTAAACATAATTAAAAAAGTTATGATTTCAGAGGAGGGGGAGGGAGAGGGCAAGGAAGCGGAACGGGGGGAGGAGACAATATTGACAAATACAACTTAACTAACGAGCATCCTGAGTAAAGTGTCTCTAAACCAAGGATGGTGTGTTTTAACTGGGAAAAAAGCCGAAAATTTAGATTATTGTTCAGTGGTGACAAACAGTTGCAGATATAATACCAATGTTTAGTTACTAAGCAAATGACTTGGGAAGAATGTCAGAAAAAGTCCTGTTCAAATATGACCATAATTAAAAAAGTTTAATTTCGGGCGAGGGGGGGGGGGTGGCAAGGAAGGGGGACGGGCGGGAAGGAGACAATATTGACAGATACAACTTAACTGACGAGCATCCCGAGTAAATTGGCTCTAAATCAAGGATGGTGTGTTTTAACTGGGGAAAAAAGCCAAACATTTTTATTATTGCTCATAAATAGTGGTGACAAACAGTTGCAGATGTAATACCAATGTTTATTTATTCACCACATGGCTTGGGAAGAATGTCAGAAAAGGTTCTGTGCATAACGAAGAAAGTTATGATTTTTGGGGGCAGGGGCGAACTTGAAAACTAAAACTTCATAAACAAACTAGCGGGCAAGCCCGCTAGTGGGCCCTTAATTTACATCGGGGCCTCGAATCTTGTAAAGACTCGAATATGATAAACCTCGAACCGAACGAAACTCTGGTTCGGGTCCCTGCTGCCTTCGGCAACGTATACCGGTCGTACTACGCACGCACCAGGTAATTCCGTAATTTGCACACCGAATAGTATGAAACTCTAACTGAATGAACCTCCAGCTCGGGTCCCCGCTGCCTCCGACACCGTATAGCACTGTCAGGAAAATCACATGCCTCCAGAATATTTGTTGGTCTTATTGACTCAAGCAACACATAAAAACTACCATTCATTATCACTCATACACTCTTAGTATTCTTCATATTAAGTAATAAACATTAAAGTTTTACCTTTATTAAATATAAAATACACTTCATAAATATAATTTACTTTTGTAAATACATTGTTTTTACTTACCTTTTGCACTTTATTCTTTCCATAATTTGAGCTGCTTTCAGGAACAAATACTTTTTATTTAGTCCATCATTAAAACGTAACTACAGAAACACAAACACATTTTTACTTCTAACGAGAACCGCACTACATCGTGAACATCGTAAGCACTTCTGAGGTAGTGCCTCTGCCACTCACTAGATGGCGGCACACGTAGACCGTTCGGATTGGAAGACCGAACGACGAATCAACAATGGCACGTGTATGCAAATTTCGATGGATCGTTCTAGTAAAGTGGGTGTTTCTAGTGATTAGCCAACATTCTACCAGTATAAATAGTTGCTATATCTCTGCATAGGGCGTATATTGGAAATCGATTGATCAAGTGATCGGCGGTGTTCTTTCAATAGACATCGTCGTAGTATTGGAATATCTGGCTTGTTAATGTGATATAAAAGTAAACGATGATCGTTGTGGTTGATGGCGGTAGTATTTAAAGTTCGAGCAGCTTGGTACATTAAAGTATAAATATATTCGATGTGTTTAGTAAGTTTATCTTGTTCTGTTTACGTCTATTTACTGAATATCCGTGTTCTGTGAAAAGTGAAAATGTTACTGTCTTCAAAACGAAACTGTGTCATATCAAGTTATTAGAATCAAGATGCTGTATTATAATATGTGAGTACTTTGAATAAATCTCCTGTGTTTGAATAACTTTTTGTCTTCATTGAATTCTATATATATTCTGCATTTCACTATTTCACTATTTTAACTTTTATATGATGATCTATCTAAAACCAGCAAAAGCTTCACACTACGCTATAACTAAAAGTTATACTCTGCTTACTTCGAAATAGACTACCTATATTATTTAAACAAGCGGTTATGGGCGATAGAGCTCATATAATGAAGCTATTTATGATTTGATAAAGTGAAAATGCTGAAAAAAATGGAAGATTAAAAAGGTAAACAAACGCTCCCGATCGTAATAACGTAAGTCCCGGCAACGAAAATAAGAGAGGGGGGGGCGGTTTGCCTGTATTATAGTATGAAATGAGATCATTGAAGACATGAGTGAAAGAAAATATGGAGAAATAGATGGTTAACGAAAGATAGTATCAAAATAAGTGAAGAGGTTTCTGTTTGAAGTATAAGAAATTTTTTTTTATAAGAAAACTGGCTTTTAACTTTGAAATTTTTAACAAATCTAGACTGAATTTTAAATTATACACCTTTATTTTTGCAGTTGAAGTTTTAATTATGATGGATTTTAACATAATTTGAATGAAATTTAAGAGTTTTATCAGTTTTTAACCATATACATACATATCTTTTAATACAAAAACGAGGAGTTGAGAAAAAAAAAAAAAAAGAAAAAAAAAAAGGGATAAAGAAAGAAAAAAAAAAAAAGGGAAATGGCTAACATATTGATTGAGAAATTGGATTCATCAAACTATAGAAATTGGTGTAATGATATTAAATACATTCTATTGGATAAAAATCTCTGGTATATAATAGAAGATAATTTGGTAGCACCAACTAAAGAAAAGCCAACTGCTGAGGAAATTGAAGCATTTAAAGCAAAATCTAATCAAGCACTATCCATTATCTATTTGAATATAAGTGTGGAATTTAAAAGACTAATCGAGAATTGCAAAAATCCCGTTGAAGCGTGGAATAAGTTAAAATTAAATTACTGTCCAGATTCCCGTTCCCACCATATGAAGATATTCACGGATCTAATGGAGTGCAAGATTAAAACAAATGAAACTATAAATCTTTTTGCGGCAAGATTGGCACGAATTACCAGAGATATAAAACAGATAGATGAAAATTTTAACGAATGTTATGCAAATTTTCAGCTTCTCCGGTTTCTTCCCAGGAAATTCGATGCAATAGTACAAAATATTTTGCGATGGGGAAAATCTGATTTTCAGTTCTCTAAAATAGTAGAAGAACTAGTAGCAGAAGAAACTCGTTTGAATGTAAGAGATTCAGATTCCGGTAAAGGTAATCTCCAAGCAAATCAATTGAATTTTAGAAGGAAGCAAGAGAATTTCAAGGGGTTTAAGAAGAGGAAGTGTTGGAAATGTGGTCAATCCGGTCATTTACAGAAAAATTGTTTAAGTAAGGCCAATAGTAAATATGAACAATCTGGTTTTTCAAGATCTCGCTTTTCCTCCCCGTTTTACAGAAGGAATACACCGAATAGGAACTCTTTTCGTGGAAATTCACCATCTTGTCAAGCTCGTTCAACTTCTCGCCATACTGGTTCACCATCCTGTCATGCCCAAGCACCTGACTATGGAAGGGTTTCACCGTCATCGTCCAGATGTCAATCAAGAAGTCGCCGACCTGAGAAAGGAAACTACAACTCTCCTGGAGGAAACATGCCCCGTAACCGACCCCGATACAGAAGGAATAATCAAAGGTGGAATGAGTCGCCAGGACATTCAGAGAGTCCAGTAAATTTTTGTAAGTCCTCTAATATTTTTATATCAAATGTTAATGTAAATAGTATAAATGTAGAGGCCAGGTGGATCCTGGACACTGGTGCGACGCACCATTTCACTAATGATAAATCCATTTTTGTAAAATTTTTTCCTTTAATAGATCAAGAAATGACTGTTGCTGTTAAAAACATATCTTTCCCAATTGAGAGCCGAGGTGATGTAAAATTGTTATTTGGCAAACGCCATGTTTTACTAAAGAATGTTATGTATTCAAGTAAATTACGTCGTAGTCTCATATCTGGTCCTCAATTGGATAAAAACGGGGCAACTTTTATTGGTGGAAGAGGGAAGGTAACCGTCTCGAGGGAAGGACATTTTTTATTTAATGCTTATCTTAAAAAGGGAGTATACCAGGTTTTTCCTAGGATTCCAAAATCGTTAAAAATTGAAACAAATTCTCTTTCAAAGTTTTCAGAAATGGAGATTTGGCATAGGCGGTTCGGACATATAAGTCCAGCCATACTAGTGCATACTTGTAATGAAGAGGGAGTCCGGGGAATGCCAAAGCTTAAAGATCTTAACTTTAAATGTGAAAAATGTAAAATAAGTAAACATAAAAAAGTATCATTTAAGGCAATAGGTCAAAGACGCTCGCAGTACCCTTTGGAACTTATTTTTGCTGATGTCTGGGGTCCTTGCCAAGTACAAGGTAGAAATGGCGAGAAATATTTTCTCACTATTATCGATGACTATTCCCGCCGTGTGTCCATTTATCCTATGAGAATGAAGTCAGATTCCTATGAAATTGTTCGTAATCATATTACTAGAGCTGAAACTTTCATGGGAAGGAAAGTCAAAAATGTACGGACGGATAATGGGGGGGAATTTGTCAATGATGACCTTGACGAATTTTTTAAATCCAAGGGTATTATGCATGAGCTTACAAATCCATATACTCCACAGCAAAATGGAACGGCCGAGCGATTTATGCAGACTGTTATAAATGGAGCCCGTACCTTACTATCAGAGAGCAACTTAGACTTAAGTTTTTGGCCAGAGGCCGTAAAATTCTTCGTGTACACCTGGAATCGAGTATGTCCCAAAACTTCATGTAAGACTCCTTTTGAGTTGTATGGAGGTAATAAACCTTCAGTTAAACATCTAAAACCTTTTGGGTCTGTAGCTTTTGTGGGAATCCCAAGACAAAAGCGGGATGGGAAACTCGGTCCAAGGGCGAAACGGGGAATTCTGGTTGGATATGCTTTTAAAACTAAGGGTTATCGAATTTGGATACCTGAAACAGATAGTATAATAGAATCCATTGACGTCACATTTGACGAAAAATCCAGGTTTGATCCAGACAACAGTGGAGCAGTGATGGGCCCGGAGGAGGTTGACTTCTTTCCGGATAGCCTTGTGAGTAATCAAAATGATACCGTTGTAGAGGTAGAACCAGAGGTCATCCCTGGTCCCTCCAACGAAGCAAGTGATCCACAGGCATCTGGGGAGGAGGAGTCCGATTCCGAGTCCATTGACAGTTCCAGTCCGACTATTTCCTCACTTAGAGATGTTAGCTGGATTCGTAAAGCAGTACCTAGGCCTACCGGAAAACGGGTAGATGTCTATTATTACGAAACTGGGAAAACTGATCGTTTGAGATCAATAATGGATGTTGAAAGATATTGTGATAGACATCAAATAAAATATAATCCTGACATATTTGATTTTAAGGGTAATAATCTTTATTCTGGTCCTGTTTCAAGCGTAGACAACTCTGATAGTGAAGATGAAGAATCTAGTGCTCCTGAATCTAATCAAGTCAATCCTGAATCATGACTATATGGTCCGACAATACCCAAAACATTTAAACAAGCGATGGAGTCCGTGCAACGTGAGAAATGGCTTGCTGCAATGCAGAACGAACTCAGTGTTATGCGTGAACGGAAGGTTTGGCATTTGGCTCCTTTACCTGCCAACGTAACTCCAGTGGGATGTAGGTGGGTTTTCACTATCAAGAGAGATGAATTAGGGAGGATTGCCCGCTTTAAAGCTCGTTTAGTTGCCCAGGGCTATAAACAAATCAAAGGCGAATCTTACGATGAGACCTTTAGCCCTGTGGTCAATTTTGGTGTAATCCGATTCTTTTTCTCTCTCTTGGTATCGTGTAGCGGATGGCGTCACATTCAGTGTGATGTAACCAGCGCCTACCTTTACGCACCATTGAGAGAAGACGTGTATATGCTACAACTGCCCGGTTTCACCATACCTGAGAAGTCTCATTTGTACTGCAAGCTGGATCGAGCTTTGTATGGACTACATCAAAGTGGTAGAGAATGGTTTTTTTGAGATACACGAAGTCTTAATTAATACTGGTTTCATCAAATTGGATAGCTGTAACTGTGTATATATCTTTAAATCTGAAATAGTACTCTTGTTGTATGTAGATGACATAGTGTTGTTTGGGAAAAATCAGACTGTCATAGATAATGCTTTACAAATGTTGGGGAAATTTTTCGACTTGAAAGTATTGGGAAAAACCAAAAAGCTTTTGGGGGTAGAATTCGAAGAAAGGAATGGCTTAGAGATTCATCAATCTCATTATATTGATGAAATTTGTAATAAATTTAAAAGCTTTAAAATACCTATATCTTCACTCCCAATTAGCAAGGGTATAATTTTTTCTAAAGTTGATTGCCCAACCTCACAGTCAGATATTGATGTCATGAAATCCATACCATATAGGAATGTGCTAGGTTGTCTGTCATTCTTAGCAAATCGTACTAGGCCTGACATATCATATGCAGTTAATATTTTTAGTCAATTTCAGAGTAATCCAGGATTGTTTCATTGGGGCGGACTTCTACGGCTGCTAGGTTACGTAAAATATACTAGAAATTATCGCCTCCGATTATCATGTAATCAGGAGCAGTTGATCGCTTACTCTGATGCAGACTTTGCAGCGAACCGGGATGACCGGACTTCTATTGGTGGCCAGCTCGTTCTTTTGGGAAACTCACCCGTGGATTGGCGAACCTTCAAGGAGAAATGTGTAAGCCTGTCTACCATGGAGTCAGAGTTTGTGGCCTTGACTGAAGCTACCAAGAATATAGTCTGGTATGACCGGATCCTGCGGGAATGCCGGAGTAGGCAGATCATTCGTGAATGCGATGTTAAATCTCAATTATACGTTGACAACCAGGCGGCCATAGATTTCGTTAAGTCCCCAATTGAAAATCACCGTAGTAAGCACATCGACGTTAAACTGTTTTTTGTCAGGGATTTGGTTTATAAAAATCTTTTTGATTTAACTTTTGTCCGTAGCAAGGCTAACCTCGCAGACGTGTTTACCAAACCCCTCACCAAATATGATCTTCTGAGATTTGTAAAAATCTTGTTTAAAATAGATTAATTACTTCTCTAGTCAAATACGTACCTATTCTTTTTGTAAATTTTATAAGTGTAAGGAAATTGTGCAATATATATTTTTTTTAGAATAATTCTTGAATTTTTAGTGATATATTGAAGATTGTAGGTTTAAAGTAATTTTAAATATAGAATTTTTATGGAAAATTGTGTGTAAGGTAAAAGGTTTTTTTTTTTTCAAACTGCAAGTTTCTCATTCGGTATACATTTAAATTCCCGCTTTGGTGTGGAGATGGTGCCCTTTAATACTTCCTCTCGAGGAGTTCGATCAGCCCTCAGTACCGTCTCGGGAGGGTGACCCTTGACCGGTAAGTGACAGAGAACTCTTTCGGGGGGTTGTGTTGGGGGTAACTGCCACATCAGGGCCTTTCCGCGGGCACGTTAAATTTTTTAAGTCAGTAAGTCCAGTTTTATTTAGTTTATTAATGGGAGTGTCACTTTTTCCCGTATACCGGATGGGAAATGATGATAGAAGATATAGGGTTCTTTTTGATAATATTATTGTAATGTAGTGTAGAGATAGAGTTATATGGGTAATGAAAGTTTTACATTTTTTCTATGTCTGGGAGGGATCCCGTTTATCCATGGATAACCAGATGAAGAAATGTTTTTGATAATTAGATCTGTAAAAATTGAAAAATTAAATTTTTGGCTGACTCCAAAGGGATAACAGTATATGAACTTATCTAATTTTTTTTAAAGTTAAATGTTTTTCTTTGAAATTGTCTGTTGAATAATCTGTTATAATTAATGTCAAAAAATATGGTACATGTATTTTTCTTTACCTTGTTATAAATGTAGATATCTAATTCTGATCTCTTTTAGGCATCTGAGACTTCAATCGGTATGAATGGAATCTAGGCGTGGAGAGTAATTGACGCTGAGTGTTATGTAAGAAAGTAGTTGATTGTAGTCAATAGTTTTATCCTAACTCAGAGCTGAAAGTTCTTCAAAAGTTACTATTTTGTTTTGGATATTGAGTTAATGTCCCAAGGAGTCAAGTCTTTTAAATTCTTCAAAGTTTTTCCAAATTAAATTTTTCTTCTTGATGTTATAAATAAAGAACTTTTCTAGTGTTAAATATGTGTATGTTGGATTGCAGTTGGAAAAATTTCCTGTTATTGGAAAACTTGTTTTAATCTTTCAAATTGAAGATTAAATTGTTGGTACGTATTTGCAATATTTTTCTTGTTAAATTGTTTAAAATTGTTTGTATTAGGAATTGTAATGTATTAAGCTGCTGTTAGTATTTTTGCAACGATTTTTCCGGCTAGTCCTTAAGTCCATGGGTTGAAATTTTTTTTTGAAAATTTTCTTTGGGGTTTTGTGTGGAAAATTTGACTTAAGCTGAGAAGTTAAATTTTGGTCGTACTAGTATAAATGGGAAAGTTGCAATATATTAATCTTTGAGGCAGTTAGTTAAAAATTAAAGTTTTCAAGTGTTGAACATTGTTTTAAAATTAAATTATTGTAAGGTTAAAATTGTTATGGTCGTTTTTGGGAGTTTCATTAATGTTGTTGGAGAGTTATGCTAATTGATCGAGGATCCAATTTTTTTTTAAGTGTTTAAATTGTTTTAACATTGTTTTTAACTATATGAAAAAAATCAAACATGGGTGATTTTTAAAGTTAATTTGTTCAGTTCAGCTGAGATGTGTATAGTGAAGTCTTTTGGATATTAAATCCATTTTTCTAGTCTTTTCAGACTTTTTCAAGTCATTTCCATATTCTTTGGACAATTGGCTGATAGTTGCGTTGAGACAATAAGAGGGGGGGCACATGTCAGGAAAATCACATGCCTCCAGAATATTTGTTGGTCTTATTGACTCAAGCAACACATAAAAACTACCATTCATTATCACTCATACACTCTTAGTATTCTTCATATTAAGTAATAAACATTAAAGTTTTACCTTTATTAAATATAAAATACACTTCATAAATATAATTTACTTTTGTAAATACATTGTTTTTACTTACCTTTTGCACTTTATTCTTTCCATAATTTGAGCTGCTTTCAGGAACAAATACTTTTTATTTAGTCCATCATTAAAACGTAACTACAGAAACACAAACACATTTTTACTTCTAACGAGAACCGCACTACATCGTGAACATCGTAAGCACTTCTGAGGTAGTGCCTCTGCCACTCACTAGATGGCGGCACACGTAGACCGTTCGGATTGGAAGACCGAACGACGAATCAACAATGGCACGTGTATGCAAATTTCGATGGATCGTTCTAGTAAAGTGGGTGTTTCTAGTGATTAGCCAACATTCTACCAGTATAAATAGTTGCTATATCTCTGCATAGGGCGTATATTGGAAATCGATTGATCAAGTGATCGGCGGTGTTCTTTCAATAGACATCGTCGTAGTATTGGAATATCTGGCTTGTTAATGTGATATAAAAGTAAACGATGATCGTTGTGGTTGATGGCGGTAGTATTTAAAGTTCGAGCAGCTTGGTACATTAAAGTATAAATATATTCGATGTGTTTAGTAAGTTTATCTTGTTCTGTTTACGTCTATTTACTGAATATCCGTGTTCTGTGAAAAGTGAAAATGTTACTGTCTTCAAAACGAAACTGTGTCATATCAAGTTATTAGAATCAAGATGCTGTATTATAATATGTGAGTACTTTGAATAAATCTCCTGTGTTTGAATAACTTTTTGTCTTCATTGAATTCTATATATATTCTGCATTTCACTATTTCACTATTTTAACTTTTATATGATGATCTATCTAAAACCAGCAAAAGCTTCACACTACGCTATAACTAAAAGTTATACTCTGCTTACTTCGAAATAGACTACCTATATTATTTAAACAAGCACAAGTGCTGCGCACGCGCTGGAATATCCATTAGTTTCACGTTCCACCACAGGTGGCGCAATCTGTTCTACACGAACTTTGGGCACTGAAATCGTTAAGGCTATAGATGTCGAGTCGGCACCGTATACGAGTCATAATATGAAAAAACGTGATTAAACGTTCAGAGACCTTTCCAACGATATATCATATGAGAGGTGCGTGTAAAATTCAGAAAAGTACCCCCTTGGGGGGGGGAAATGGGGGATGGACACCGGAGATGCATAATATGATTAAGTGGTCACTGACCTTTCCAACGATATATCACATGACGGGTGTGTGCAAAATTCAGAAAATGAACCCCCTTGAGGGGTGAAGTGGGGGAATGGACACTTAAGATGCATAATATGAATAAGCGGTCACAGACCTTACATCACATGAGGGGTATCGGCAAAATTTAGAAAAGTGCCCCCTCCTTCTTGGGGAGTCAAAGTGTGGGGATTGACACCTCAGATGCATTATATGATTAAGTGGTCACAGACCTTCCCAACGATATATCACATGAGGGGTGTCGGCAAAATTTAGAAAAGTTAGTTTATTAAGTTTTAGTTTTCAAGTTCGCCCCTGACCACTTGGGGGGAAGTGGGGATGGACCCCAGAGATGCATAAGATGAATAAGCGGTCACAGGCCTTTCGAACGATATATCACATGAGTGGTGTCGGCAAAATTTAGAAAAGTGCCCCTCCCGTGTGGGCGAAACGCGCTCACCCCTCCCCATAATTTTCGACGCGCCCTCGTTTTTTAAAATTGTTATTTGTTATAAAATATCGTAAAGTTTCAAACAGATCGCCTTATTGTATTTCCTAATTGTGTTTGCGCCCCTCCCCCTCCCCTCCCGAAAGGTCAAAACGCCCTCCCCCCACCCTCCCCATAATTTTTGACCGTAGCTAATTCTTAAAATTTATGTTATGCGTTATAAAATATCGTAAACTTTCAAACAAATCGGCTTATTATATTTCCTAATTTTGTCCGCGCCCCTCCCCCCCCCCCCCCCCCCACACCCGAAATGTGACGCGAATCCCTTACTTATACGAAATTTGAGAGCAACAGCTGCTCATCTCTGCCGCTAAAATAATCAAAGTGAAAGAATAAAAACATGGAATTTAGTGCTAGAGAGATCGATCTATAATCTATTAGATTTCCGTTAGGAGCTATCCTCTGATGGTGTTAAGATCGATCTGCAGTGACGATTTGAAAAAAATAAACGAATGATAATATACTTAGAGACATCGATAAAAAAATTATGAAATCAATTTGGCCATAGTATCGATTAAATCGATAAAAAAGATCGACATCGATATAAATTTGATAACATCGATTAAATCGATCTGGACATAGTATCGATTAAATCGATTAAAAAGATCGATGTCGCCCATCACTACTTTCAACTGATCCCAAGTAGGGTGGGAGAGAAAGAGCAGTCAGTCAGGCAAATGTAGTGTTACCATAGTTACTGACCTAAAATAAAGACTGGGAAACTGACCTCGAGAAGTCCATTGAAATTACATATAGTATAGTTATATGAAGTGTATTCTATGTTATGTTATTATATGTAAGTCTTTCAAAATGTGATTGCTTGTGAAAATTTTATGCTGAATGCTACAGAAATTACTATACAACTGTTGTTAAATCTTTTGGTGATCAAAACATTATTTTATTTACTTATATTTTTTATGATAAGAGAAAGAAGACCCTTTGTAAAATTTAAAAAATATATTCAAGGTAAAATGATTGGAAATTTGTCTAATAACTTAAAATAAATGCTGATTAAATCAGAATTATTTGGCCAAATCATAGCCAAACAAAGATTAAGAACCATTATTGTTTCATATTCAAGAAAAATATTTTACTTTTTTAGTTTCAGGAGAAAATTATGTCAATTACTTAATCTAAAATAGTATATCTCTATCAGAATATCAGAGATTAAAATTTTACAAAAATTATTCTCTTGGCTGTACTTTCAATATCCATCCTCCTATTTATACAAAATATTAATATATTTATAAATTAGTTATGCAATATGAAAAAGCATTTTATTTCTAACTTAAAAAATAGTCTTAAAAAAAAAATGATGTAACTGTGAATCTTTGTTTTGTATTAATAACATTTTTTTATAAAAGTTTGTGTTTGGTATTCTAAAAAACTTGTTTTCTCAAAAGGAATAATTTTTGTCATTGAAAGAATATAATATTTTTCAAAGATATTTTATTTATATTTTAAGACAGATCTTTAAACATTCATGTCCACTCTCCCATAAAATAGCCTCCATTTTTGTATTTATTTAGAGCACGTTTTCCTTTTGTTTCAAACCAACATACATCTAAAAATAATTAATTTAATTGTAATGGTATGTCGTTGTAATTTAACATTAAAGAACAAATAAACAAAATATTAATTGAATATCTCAATTTATGTCATTATACCACAAAACATAAAATGTAATCATATCTTTTATTATATTATATTGTCTTCAGCTATATTTTTCATTTATCACTATTTAAAACCAGGCATGGCTGAGAAAAAAGACAGGCTGCCACATTGTGTTTAATGTTCGTCTCCCTTTGGACTGCTAGAGTCATATGATGCTCTTTTTGTGCACTTGCATTCATGCTTTTACAGAACCTGCATCATGTGACTCAAGCAGTCCCCATGTAACACAGTACATCAGCCTGTCTTTTTCGTCAGCCTCGAAAGTCAGAGTCAGGCAATTTTTTGTGTAAAAGAAGTCAGAGTTGGAGTCACTAGAAATAGATGGACTCCAACTTTTTATTGGACAGTTTGAGGTGAGATTAAATCAATTATATTTAATTTTTAATTTATAAACTGAAGAAATATTTTTATTTTTGGACTAAATACTTTAACAAATATTCAGGTATTTTACAGTTTATTGGTATGTTAATGAATGAATATAGAGGAGGGGGATGGCTATATTTGACATACTCAAGTCATTAAATTGATTCATATAGTTACTTCTTCAGATTACAAATGACTCTATTGTAGCATAATTGAGTGAAAGTCAGTTTAAAAAAGGCCAGGACTTTATACCATTGAGCAGAAGAAATTTTCAGGGTTTTCATCTTTTTTTTAAACACTTTCCAACATAGTTGAAAAGTGTTTATGACTTCAATTTGTCATTTTATTTTTTATTTATTTTCAATATAATATCATAAATGTTGTCTAGCTGTGCTAATGTTTTGTGTTTGTGTTAATGTGCGTTAATGTAATGTGCTGTGTTTAAATTAATTATATATAAAGGCTTTCTTTTAATTTATATACATATATCTTTTTTTTTATATTAAGTAGTATAAATTTGGAATTACTATTAATTTTTATACTCAAATTGCCATATAATTGATGTGTGTTATTCAAGTTTACTATGGCATAGTTTCGGTATTGAGAATAAAGTGTGTAGCATTTATAGTTTGTTTACAGGGCCATTTAAAAGAATTCTGTTACACTATGGTCCATGGGGAAAAAACTTTTGCAACATATTTTAATTATGTAACACTATTTCAAACATATTGAAATTGATATACAACACTGAGGTACATCAATTGATATCTCTCAGTTGCTTACTGTAGAATGTGGCTTGCATAGTCCTTCATGTTCATTTACATGGACAATTTTTTTTAAGTGTAATATCTTTAATCTGGACTTCTATAAACTGGAAACATCTGTAATTCAGACATTTCAGAAAGTTTTATTCTTTATTTTATTTTTTATTTATTTTCAATAAAATATCATAAATGACACCACACTACACATACGAGAATGTGTTTCTGAAAACTTTTTTCTAACCAACCATTTTTTCCATTTTAAAATTAATTATAATAGTTTTCTTGTAATTTATATAGATATATCTTTTTTTATATTAAAGTATAAATTCAGAATTAATACTAATTTTTTATCACTATTTTATTTCCTTTCTCCAAAGTCACAACAAATGATGGCCAAACAAATGCAAAATCAGATTATATATTTTCCACTTTTGTAGAAGTTTTCTATTTATGTCTGAATTCGATATTTGAAAGTATTATTTATTTGGATTTTTCATAATAGTGTTTTTTGTTAAAGGGGTTTACCATTGTTAAATTGTTACCATAATAATTCTAAAAAAATAAAAAAAATAATAATAACTGATTCAATAATACATTTAATTTTACTACATTTTTCAAATTACTTGTAATATTTTTTGTTTTATGTGTAATTTATAATTTTTCATAATACTAGCCTATGGTATAGTATTACCATTGTTAAATATGTTAAAGAAATAGCAGTAATAAAAATAATAAAGTCTCGATTCAGTAATATATTTAGTGTTCCTGCGTTTTTCCGACTTCAAAATTACCTGTAATCATTTGTGTTTTATATGTAATTTATACTCACATTTTTTTTAAATAATATAAATTCAGAATTAATACTAATTTTCTATAATTTTTTTAATTTTTCTTCCTTTAAAGTTAAAACAATTGACACCAAAACAATGCAAAATCTGATTTTTTCCCCCCCTTTAAGGTTTGAATTTATATAAAATTGTTGATTTTAAAATTAATTGTAAAAATTTTCTGTGTTTTATATGTAATTTATATACACTTTTTTTTTTTGGTTAAGTAATATAAATTCAGAATCAATACTAATTTTAGATCATTTTGTTATTTTTTCTTTCTCCAAATTTAAGACAAATTGCACCAGAACAATGCGAAATCAGATTTTTTTTTTTTTTTTTTTTTTTTTTTTTGTATTTGATATTTCTAAATACCACATATTTAATTTTTCTTAGCATTAACGTTTTGTAGGTATTATTGTTGTAAATATGTTAATATAATAATAAGGATTTGTCTTTAAAATAATTTGCTTGTTTAAATTTTTTATCACAATTTTCTTTTTTTTAGAAAATTAGTTTCATTTGCAATATTTTCCATCTATCATTTTTGTGACTTGTTTTATTTATAAATCAGAAATCACACATGATTTAAAAAAATTCCTATCATTATTGTTTTTTTTTTAATGTACAGCAGATGGCGACATCATGCAAAATATACATTATTGTTAAAAAAAATATTTTGGGACATTTTGAATTAAAATTTCTTAGTATTATTTAATTATTTTAAATTATTAAGTTGCTTGGATTTTCATATTGTAATATTAAGGACTGATATTGGTATTATTATTATTTATCTAAATGCATTTGAGTTTCAAAATTTTTGTAATCTGGAATCACTGCATTACCAGTGATTCCAAATTAAAGAAATTATACCATACTTTTTTTTAAGAAACTACATTTATAACTACTTTATCGAAGATGTAATTAGTTACAACTATAACTACTTGTTTAAAAAAAGTAGCAACTACAAACAAATTTTCAAAAGTAGTCACTACTTTGCTGCTTTCATATTTTGCCAAAGGATTCAATCTACACTCAAAATTGAAGACAGGGAATAAGTAATACAGAGGTCCCTTGTTATACTGCATCTGCCGGGATACAATCAAATAAATGCAATATAACTGATTGCATTAAAAATTATTAAAGATGACATACAAGAAAATGTTTTGTGCTATTTTTCAAAATGTTAGTTTATACACATATTACTTGTTGTATGCCATTCAGAACAATTGAATATTAATTTCCTCTATTGTAATATAAAAAAATAATAAATCTATAAATAAAACAATTCTAAATGAAAAACCCAGCATTAAAACATGAAGATCTGATAATTAGTTAATAGACAAGTCTTGCCAGCAAGAAAATTAATTTCTTTGGTGGGTTGGTACTTGGTTTTCGCAGCATGTTTCAATAGAAAAATCTGACATATGATGCGTTGATAAATACTGCAACTGAAATTTGTCGCTGACATTTCTGAATTCTTACACAGAACTCATTTTGCACAAAAGAAGCAAGTTACTATAACATGATTTTACGAATGACACTTTTTATTCTCTTGAAGTAGCACCAGTGCTCGCTACAAATTATTGATTTTTCGCATTACGCTAAATTACATTTTCTAAATTGTGCATTACATTACAAACCACCAGAAAAGGTAGCAGCCACTGTAGTTTTGCTACTTTTGACCACTGACCAGGGTTGTAAAAAACCCGGGTTTAAAAAAAACAGCGCAGGAGGGTACCCGGGCAACTACCCACTACAACCCTGCCACTGACAGGGACACACAAAATAGTTCGGTTACAGTACTGTCTATGAGTGATAATTGTTGGAAGTGCATTTTCAGTTGTAGTATGCATTTTCAATTTTAGCTAATTTTTTGCATATTACTTGGCCAGTATAAATTCTATAGATCATATACAAGACTGCACAACTGAATTCTAGTACATTTTCATTTATTGACAGAAATTACTAAAGAAGAATTTTCAACTGTGTTAGGTGTTTCTTAAATGAATTTTAGTGTACTATGTAGTTAATATACAAATCTATAGATCACATACAGGACTGCAAAAAATAATTCAGATACTTTTTTGACTATAGATGGCAATTTCTGAAATTGGGTTTCCAAATGTGTAACATGTTTTCTAAATTGTTTACTTTCACCATTATTAAACGACAAAGTTTCGTTACAATATTCTGAATGTATTTGAAAAGTCTTTTATAATCTATGCTTGATACAGGATTTTTCTTTTTTCAAACACATTTTTAAGTGTTCATTTTTAGAACTTTTTAATGACTGAATAAAGTTAAGCATTGACCAGCCATTAAACAAATTATGATACATTCTAAAGGATATTTTTAGATGTCATAGTATGTTATTACAGTAATGACATATATTTCATTCATTTCATTTCAGATTATTATTTAGATAAGCAAAATGTTTATTTTCACTTTTTCAATATACATGAAGTGTGCAGGAATCACCCTTAAGGGTCTTGTAATTTTTATCTCTGGAAATGGAAAAATCTCAACCATAGAAACTGGGAAAATAGCAGATTTATCTCCTTATATTGTTAGAAATGCTAGTCATAAACTTATCTGTACAGGCATCCCCCGACTTACGTATTATGCAACTTACATAAATTCACAGTTATGTAATAAATTTCAAACACTGGATTTATGAACATACGCATTTGCATACTTTGATAATTATTTTATTAATTATAAATAAATCCCATAATCCACAAAATACTTTTTATCTGAAAAGAGTTCTTTCAGTTTGTTTTTATATTTTTTCATACTTTTATAGTTTATATCCGAGTAAGTACTGCTGTATGATTCTTTATTTACAAAATAATACTGTGTAAATAATATATATATATATATATATATATATATATATATATATAATAAGCAGTTACTTAAGTAATTTACAAATCCGACTTACATAAAATTCAGGTTACGTCAGAATGTATTACTTACGTAAGTCGGTGGATGCCTGTAATATCAATAGAGAGAGGTTAGTTAGAATATATATGTTTATAGACAATGTAATAATGTGTTGATGTAAAAGAAAAATATACAGTTTTAGAATGATCAAGCTGTAGCTGCTTTAACCAATCTTTTGAGAAAAATGAAATGGAAGTTTCATTTCTTTGTTAGCAACATTGTATTTAGGTACTTTTCAGTTTCGATCTCTTGAAATACTTAATAAATCATGTTGTGTGAGAACTGAAATTGCAGACTGGACTTAACCTTTCTACCCTGAATGGGTCTAATCGACCTGTTTCTATAATTCATTTCATTCTATTCGAACCAGAAATTTCTTTATAAAGTACGTTAAATAAAAGCCACAGAAAACAAGAATAAATAAATATGTTGGATAGTTTTAAATAAAAATTCTGGTGTGAAATATTTTATGAAGGTTGAATAAATTTTTAACATGGTAGGAAGGTTAAAGAGATAAAGTAGATGATGACATATCAGTTTAGAAGATTTTATCTGTTAAAACCTCTTTATTCTAAGGTAATAAGTTGTTATAATGCAGAACAATCAAATAGTCAATTTTTTTCTATTTCAAAAATTTTATTTTTTCTTCATCTGTTTAAATTATCATAAACACAAAATATATTTAATAAATATCTCCATTACTTCTGAAGAAAACTTCAGATAATACAGGTATTCACAAAAGTACACAATTTCAATATTCCATTTTTTAAAAATACATGAAATAATAATTTGCATGCATACTCTATTGTGAAAAGGCTGTTGATTCAGAAATAATTGAATCCCTGCCTATTTGCCTCATTCGAAACCCACCATTTCGTTTTTCGATTATCCTTTTACGCAACTCTACTGTCAATCTTTTACCATCCGTTTTCTTCTTAATGATTTGAAACAGCTCTTATTTTAAACAACAATTGCCATCAGTCCTGGATGCAACAATTTGCATAGTTGGAAACAACCAGCCAATCACAATTGTCCAACCTTTCTTTCAATTCACATGCGCAAAATAATAGGGCTTCCTCTTTTTAAGAGGGAAAATGTTTTACATACCCAAGTCTAAGTGTATGACTTCTTTAATTTTTTTTATTCAATGCAATTCATTTTAGACGACTGACATTACAAGAATTTATTTAGACAAAATCAAGTTTGCATTTTCTTGTTTTGAAAAACTTCACTTTTAAACTGGTGTGCAAAGAATTAGGGTCACGGTTAAGGTATTATGAAAAGTTCACTGTTATGGAATAAACTTTTGCGAAAGGTCTTCTATTTTTTTCATTTAATTTTATGAGCCCTAAACAAGTCTCAATTTTGCCTGGATCAACCCCTGCTTAAGTCCTATAATCAAGGTTTATTTTATGCAGATGCCCATTAATAGCTTATCATTATACAAAACACAGAAACATACATCTTGTTTAAAATAAATATTCTTATCTTTAAAATTAAACTTTCATAAATAAGAAATACCAAATTAGCGGCAGGTGATTACACTACATGGTAGAAAGAAAAAAAAAGTTCAGATTAATGAGCTGGAAATTATTGATTGTTATTAAGCAGTTATCTTTTCATAGTTACAAGAAAGTGAAATGTTTCCTTCCCAAATATTGAACACTTATGATATTGCTTTGAATTTATTATAGAATTAGATTTTTTCTCTTAAGCATCCCTAATCTCTTACATCTGTATAGAAAACATTGGCTATGTTAAGATGACTTAATTTTAGTTATCTATTTACTGCACATCAGGATATATCAAATTAGAAGAAAGTCACATATTCAAAATATTCTTCCAATATTTTGGACTTTCTTCTGATATCATGTAATGATCAAGACTTTCAAGCTATGTTTGAGAAGGAAAAAAAAAAAAAAAAAAAGACTGCAATCTTGCAAATTTTAGTATTTATTGGCAGGAATAAGTTAATTTGTCTTTAAAATTCTCTTTTTCATAAAACCAAAACATTCAGACCTGCCAACACACTTAAAAAAGAATGATATTAATATGTTTGGTAGTTATTAAGGTGTGTTATCTATCCAGGGTTACCAAATAGTTTTAAAGAAGCTAATCCATTGATTTTCATAAATTACTGAGCAAGATAATGCTTGTATTAAAAAGCTAAATGTGGTAAGTCATGTCCTGTAAAAAAACAGAATTTCTGAAAACAAGTGTGTTTTCTTATTAGCATTCTACATTGCCTTTGTAGGTCTTGGAAGAAACAACCACAAGAAGGTAGCAGCAATTTACATTTGAGCCCATGGGTGCATAAAAAGGAAATTTGCATCATCTCCCACTGGTGCGTATACCCACAGAAGTGAAACTTTGTAGATTCACTACTAATTATCAGACCTGCCAACCTTTGAAAATGAGAAATAGTAGCACACCAAATTCAAATTTATCTGAAGGTTGGTTGGTTGGTGGCTGTTTTTTACGCTATAAATTTTAAGCGAGCAAATACTAATCAATTAAATGCATGTGTATATCCATAAGCAACAAAGTAGGACTTTTGTTTTTGCTAATTTTTTTGTTAGGGGTGGGATTGATTAAACATACAATTCCTATTCAATTAATGCTCTGTCCACTCCTAAGCCAAATTTCTGAACTTCACAGTGAATTTTCTGAAAGATTCCAAGGCGGTTGGGGGGGAGGGGGTGATGGAACTACGTGTATATCTTCCAGAGAAAAATGTCTGAGTTAGAGTCCTTCATCAGGTTGAGTGAGCTAATACAATCGGGAGCGGAGGTGTCCACTCCCGGCACTTTTTTTTGCGTCCCTTTGATGAAATTTGCGTTTTTTCGCGATCTTTTGACGAAATTTGCAGTTTTTTTCGAGATCTGTTGATAAAATTTGCGTTTTTTTCGATATTTTTTGACGAAATTTGCCTTTTTCACAATGTTTTTGACGGAATTTGCCGTTTTTCGCAATGTTTATGATGAAATTTGCCGTTTTTTCGTGATCTGTTGACAAAATTTGTCGTTTTTTCGCGATTTTTTGACAAAATTTGCCATTTATCACAATGTTTTTCACGAAATTTGTCGTTTTTTCGCAATGTTTTTGACAAAATTTGCCGTTTTTTCGCGATTTTCTGACGAAAGTCACGTTTTTCCCGCGATCTGTTGACAAAAATTTGTTGTTTTTTCGCGATCTTTTGACGAAATTTGCAGTTTTTCGCAATGTTTATGACGAAATTTGCCGTTTTTTCGCGATCTTTTGACGAAATTTGTCGTTTTTCGCAATGTTTTTGACGAAATTTGCCATTTTTCACAATGTTTTTCACGAAATTTGTCGTTTTTTCGCAATGTTTTTGACGAAATTTGCCGTTTTTTCATGATTTTGTAACGAAAGTCACGTTTTTCCCGCGATCCTTTGACAAAATTGGTGACTTTTCTTCGAACGAAAGACGAGATTGATTTTTTTCGGCGATTATTTGCCGAAATACCAATACATTTAATGCCCGAATTTTCGGATTTACGACCGATATTTTATTTTTTTTTCGGAAAATTCGGACCAGAATCTCACCTGAACGATCTTTTAACGAAATTCGCATTTTTTCAGCAATCAATTGAATGAAATTCACGTTTTTTCAGCGATACTTTTGCGAAATTTGCTTTTTCCCGCCAATTTTTTTGACGAAATTCGCGTTTTTTCAGCGATCTTGTAACGAAATTCGGGATTTTTCGAGTGACCCTGTGACAAAATTCGCGTTTTTTTTTTTCAGAAAATCGTAGTTTTAGACAGATTTTCGTAGCATCGTAGTTTGTGGCTCAAAATCGTAGCAACTACGATTTTTTCGTAGCAGTTGGTAGCTCTGAATTATGTAATGAAGATTTTTAACACTTTCCAACCTAGTTGAAAAGTGTTTATGACTTCGGTTTGTCTGGCCGTGCTCTAATTCCCGTAAATATGTTCGGATTGCCTTGACATTTTTATATGTTATTGTCGTTATCTATAGCATGTTCCCTATTTCAATGGAAGTGTGTAGCACTTATAGTTTTTTTACAGGGACACTCAAAATAATTCCATTACATTACGGTCTATGGGGAAAAATCATTTGCGGTTTATTTTAATGATGTTACACAATTTCAAACACATCGTAATTGATATACATCACTAAGGTGCATTACAAGAAGCTTAATATGGAATAGGGTGTGCATAGCACTTATAATTACTTTACAGGGACAGACAAAAGAATTCCGTTACATTACGTCTATGTAGAAAAATAGTCTTCAGTTTATTTAAATAATGTTTCACTATTTTAAACGCATTTGAATTTATATATATCACTAAGATGCATTACGAGAAGCTTACTACAGAATATTGTATGTATAGCAGTCATCGTTCATTTACAGGGACACACAAAAGAATTCTCTACCGTCTGTTAACAATAATTCCTGGAAGTGCATTTTAAGTTACTGAAGATGATTTTAAATTTAACTCACTTTTTGTTTATTACGTGGTGTGTATAAATTCTGTAGATCCTATACAGGGAAGCACAAAAGTTTGAGAGCACATTTCCGTTTATTGACAGAAACTCCAGAAGGAGAATTTTAAACTGTGCTACGCGTTTCTTAACTGAACTAAAATTTAGCATCCTATGTAGTATATATACAAATCTATAGATCATATACAGGGCTGAATATTGCATATGTTGGAAATTGCTGAAATTATGTTTTTAAATATGTTATGCGTTTTCCAAATTGTATACTTAGATGTTATATTTCAGCTTATTAAAGGATATGATTTGTAAAATTATTTTGGAAGCGTTGGAAAGTGTTACATAATCTATGCTTGACGCATGATTTTTTGTTCTTAAGATTTATTTTCAATTAATGTGATTTTTTTTAAAAATATTTAGTGGTAATTAGAAATAAAAATGGGAATTTTAAAACAGACCAAGGTACTTTTCGGTTAGCCGGGCACCAGTGATATATGTACATATATAAATACATATGTATATACATATATATGTATATCTATATATACACATACATATATGTATATACATGTGTATGTATATATATGTATACGTGGATATGTGTGTGTGTATATATACATGCATATATATATCACTGGCGCCCGGCTAACCGAAAAGTACCCAGACCAATTTCTTTTCATCCAGTTTAAAGAAATTATTTCTATTTTCATCAGTTTAAAAAATAGTTTATAACTTTCAGTTTAAAACCTTTGAGCAATATAGATTTCTACACATCCAGGGAAGAGGATGGGAATTAACAGCCCAAAAGCATGAATGTCTCAGGTCAATAAGCAGAAAGCCAGAAATCTGTTAGGAGGAAGGCATTCTGTTACTAATTCCCTTCCTCTTTTGGCTACCTCCTAAATTTATGACGAGTTTTGATTGATCGTGTGGTGCAACATATTTGTTGTGTGTCTTTTAAATTGCAGTAAAATGAACAAAGGAAATTAAATAAAAACAATTAAAAGATGTTTATTTAAATGTTCCTAGATCTATAAAGTAATGAAATTAATTTAGTGGCTCCATCATATTCAAAATTCATCCCCCCTCCCCCACTTCCTTCCTCAAGAACTTCTAGTTGTGTAAAATTATTACTAAAAAAATTGCAGCTTTTTTTAAATGATAAAAGTAAAATAGTAATGCTTATCTGCAAAAATATAATAGAGTAATTGTGATTCTTCAACAAAATCCACATTTTTGACCAAAAGGAATTCAAATGAAAAACATCTCAGGAACTGAAACAGTGTATATTTTTTTTTAAGGTAGGAGTAGAAAACATAGTAAACATTTGTATTATAAATGAAGGCCTAGAATTTGTCTGTGCTGTAAAATGAATGTTACAGATATTTTGAAATATTTTAATATCATAAGGTAAATTAAACCGAAGAAAATTATTTAAAAAATTTAAATTTTTTTCTACAATAAACAATGTTTGATTAACAGAAACAATCAGAGGCATCTACCAATATATTAAGAAATGTATGTACATAAATTATAACATAAAAAACATTCATTTGAAATTATGTAAGAAAAACTAGCAGAAAAATTGGATTTCATATGTCCAACAAATGAATTTTGCACACTCCAAGCAAAATTTGAAAGGATATTCTTGAGCATATAACAAAAGCATATTAAGATGTTTTCTGTCAATAGCTAAACAATTTTTTATTGACTGACATTGCTTGAAAATGATTAGAATGAATCACATTAAGATTTGTAAAGAGATTTTTACAAGGAATTTTTAAATAATTTAAATATCTTAATTTCCTTTATACCTAACTCAGAGACTTTAAAAAACAATATTAAACATTTGGGAGAAAATGAAATTACATCTATTTCGTATTGCTGTCATCTGTTAAGTGTAAATTAAATAAAAAATTATTAATTTGAAGAGTATAACAATTATAAACATCAGGGGCTACTCCTCAAATAGAACTAACACAACATTTATAAATAAAATAATTTTGTAATCAGTTTCAAAGTTTACCAGATGAAAAAAATAAATAAAAGTTG
Source organism: Maratus michaelseni (assembly GCA_963931845.1). Taxonomy (NCBI): domain Eukaryota; kingdom Metazoa; phylum Arthropoda; class Arachnida; order Araneae; family Salticidae; genus Maratus; species Maratus michaelseni. Next base: position 188,978,540 of record OZ007598.1, on the reverse strand, counting down.
TTTTTTTGTAGATGCAAAGTGAAAATATTATGATTCAATGTTTCAATAAATGCTAAAGTCAACATTGCCTAATAACAGGGTAGGAAAAAATACATATTCTACTAAGTCTGTGATAAATTCAGAAATGGCTGCGAATCATCAAAATGTCTCATTAAATCAAATGTCAGATTTTCTGCTTATGGAAAGGAAAATTCCACATGAAGTTAAAAATGACCCCCCCCCCCCTTTTCCAGAACTGCAGTGATAACTCCCAAAGGTAAATATTTGAATTCACCACTGTTGTATCCTTTGTAAAATAATAATATATGTGTTTGGTATACAGGAGGACATTCTCTTTAAAGAGGCCCAGATGTAAGAAAAAATTGTTGGGTCCTAAATTGCTTTCAGAGATTCGAGGAAAAAAAGACAGTCCTTTGGAGGATTCTGTAAGTGGTTGTGGGTGGGGGCAAGTGTTATGTGTTTCCTCCGATACAAAACTTTTTATCACCTTATTATTGTTTGTTTGATTCAAAAGTAAAAGAAAACATTGTTTATTCATATTTAGTACTTCTATAAGCATGGAGTCCAGATGCATTGCCCCCCCCCCCCACTGCTGTCTCTCCATTATGTTCTCATGCATGCCTCTGCTAACCTTGATAAATATATTGTGTATGAGAATGTAATAGATAGATATGTGCAATTATAAATATTTCCCTTTAACTGACAATCTTGATACTACTGTCTAATTGATAGTAGTATTAAGAAACAGTAGACTTTTCAGATGTTATGATTTTCATTTTTCATTAAATTTCACTATTAAGTTAAATTTTAAGCCAAAATTTTCATTTTCAGTACATATTTATGTAAAAAATTATTTTAATTTTTCAGTGAACATCTTTATAAATTTTATGAACATTTTTTGCAGTTTATTTTCAAATTGAAATTTAATTTTTACTTTTAATGTGTATAATTGTTTTTCTAACTCATCTTTTATTACTATTATGAAATGAAATATTTGACATTTGTAATAGTCCAACTCCAACTACTGTAACATAAACAGTATGGAACTTGTAAAAAAAAAAAAAAAAAAAAAAAAAAAAAAAATAGTGTGTTTGCTGTAAGGTTAAATAAAAAAGTATTAACCTAAATGCATTCAAAAATACTGATTTGAAATAAAAGAAAGTTTAATGCATGTAAAAGTGTTTTTTTTTCTTTTTAAGATGCAATTTATTTTCAATTATTTTTCTGGCTGCAAGTAAAATGGAAGTTTAAGTTTATACCTTTACATTAATCTGTATTTTCACAGTTATAAAGAGATAAAACATAATTTATTGAATAAGAAAAATGTAAATAAATAAAATTAAAATGGTGCATTAAAAAAAAATATGCAACACTAATTTCCCAAATAAATAAAAATAATCAATTTTATTAGATGCATCACTCATTCACAATGCAGAATAATAAAAAATTCATAATATTGTTTGTTTTATGATACCAATGGTAGTAGTATATAATCAGCTGTATTTAACAGTATATTCCATTTAAATTGTGATTCAACTGACGTATGGCCATTGTCAAGAATAGAGCTGCAGAATATAAATATGACCGTCATATTTATTTAGCACTACTAAAATTTTATATAAATGCAAATAACCTTGAATAGCTGAATTTTTATCTTATAAAAATATTTTTAACAACACAAATAAGTTTCTTAAAAATTTTAGTGGTGATCAAAGTTTTTTTAATGCCCTCAATTTTCCGTCTGTAATTTCTAAAGTTTCATGAAATTTTTGTCCAAAACAACTTTTCCCAACAAAAATTACTTAATTTTATAATTCCATTAATAATTATGTGTTTTAAAAGTTAGTACTACTATTTATTGAAAAATTAGAAAAAATATATATGTGAGGAATAGTTTTGAAATATGTTTTTCAATTAGTCGAACTTGTTTGTACCGCGAAATTGTAAAAAAAAGTAAATAAATAAATACATATTCGATTTAATTCGACTCAAATAATTCGAATATTATATTGTCTCTAATTCGATTTAAATTTTTATATACCCCAATTATAAATTAATTAAACAAAGGAAGGAAATAAAGCTGAACTTACATTTGTTTCAAGAATTTAATAATAGAATGTAAATGATATATTAAAAATATATACATATAGGGGAGTTGCAATTGACGTCAGGTTGGAGGTCACACACTACAAATAGGCAGTTCTGATTGGTGGAAGTACACTGACCTCCAAGTGAAGTAATAATTATATTGATCAGCTGATTGGAACTTCCCATTTCTCAAGAGAGAAATGGGCAAGGAAATGGGTCTACACATATCACTACTTAAATAAATGTTTGTGGCAACATGCCGAATCTAAATATTTACAAATGCCGGATGTTGTAGACATGTGAAAAAAATATTAATTTATACATGCACAAATTAGTTATCTTCTAACTCGAATGTATAGGAATGAACAATAATTAGGTAGGGAAGTATATAAATCTTATAAAAATTACATTTCTGAGAAATATAATTGCACAATCGGTTAAAAGTTAACCAGGTGCTTACAAATTTGTGTAAATTACTTTTCAAAATTAATTCTATTGAAAAATTAAAACAGCTTATGATATATAATTATTGTACTAATAATTTAACCACAATCATTTTATAAAAAACTTACGTGCTTTTTGAAAATCCATGATTAAATAATGTGTATCTTTGTTAAGATGGACACAAATGCTTTTTACCAGTAACTAAAATTTTTTTCTGGCTACCAAATATTTTCCTATTTGTGCCAGATTATCCCTGTTTATAGTTAATAATTATTATTGAAAATAATTATTCCGAATAACGAATTTTAATATTTTAGATCTTAAATTGAAAGTTTTAGATATTAGCCAGTGGTCGGGTAGCCCTTTTAACTTCGTAGTCACTTTTTCACAATCTTAATTCTTGTTGAATTAAATTAAATATATCAAAATTCGGGACAGATGTGTTATACTCACGCACCGATGTTTGGCGACTTTTTGATTGATCGCGCCAAACCAATAACTTAATACAATAGCTAAGTTACCATTGAAGGAGAAAATCCTCAAAATTTGGCGACTTTTTTCCTTTTTATAACAGATAAAAAAAAAAAAAAACTGCGGGAGTGTAAGACATCATAGCCCAAACAAAATTCCTTATATAGTTTACAACAGTTAACAGAGCTTCTGTTAAAACGTATCACTTAAAATGTAGGGTTCTGAGTATAAAAAATGTAGGTCAAATTATTTAAAAGTTGTAACTCTTTTTTTAAAAATTCAAAAAAGAAAAGGTATTTTTCGGGTAGCTGGGCGCCAGTAAAAAATATATACATATAATACATACACACATATATATATATTTCACAGGCACTTGACTAACCAAAAAGTACCAAAAAAAAAAGGCTGATTGTTTATTTTATTTTGTCGCCAGATTTTTTTTTTTTTTTTTTTTTGTGTGTAGTAGGCAAGTGGCGACTGAATGTTTTCAGGTCTATCCTATTTTACACATATTCTTTTTCTTTACTATTTCATCTTTGCTTCATTTAAATTATTTTATGTAGAAGTTGATGTTCTATGTTTAAACACTCAGTGATAGCTTAATATTATTATTAATTACTACTTTCAAAATGTTATCAATTAGTTGTTGTAATCGGACAAGTCCCAAAGGAGAATGCTGAATATTTGGCTAAATTTTAGGCTGAATACAAGCTTTTATTTTATTTTTTTTCCAGTACATTACATGTTGTTTATATATATATATATATATATATATACGTATATATATATATTCAAATAGAAATAAAATTAAATGCAAATTAAGAAAGATATTTTATTACTTGTATGTTTGAAAATTTTAACACCTTGATGCATTTCTTGTAAAATTTCAAACATATTAGTTCTAACATGACCTTAATAAATCAACAAGACACTTTAAAGGGCAAAACTGGGAAATTTCATTAGTGGCCAGTAGTAGCAGTTTTATAAGTGGCCACTTTCTTTAAACTAGTGGCCACTGTTATGACATGAACATAACATCTGCTTTTTTTTTAATTATTAAAATTTATTTATGCTAAATTAATTTATTTATTTCCCATTTTTAATTAATTCCCATTTTCTAAATTTATTTTCATTTGATCGGCAAGGCTTCCTCGATAGCATCTGGTCTCTTCGACTACAGGACGCTCGAGTGGAAACAAGTCCGCGAGAGTGCTCCTCAAAAATATTTTTTTTTTTTTTTTATGATTGACCTACTGTTGAACTAAACAGGTTCAGCAGTAGAGTCCTTTCAGCAGTCTTTTTATTATAAGTATTGAACAACAATTTAAGGATGATTTTTAAGTAAAATGAATAAGTATAGTATGTAAAAACTTCATATATAAATCTCAAGAATGGCTATAGATGTGTGCAATGAAGGATCGTAGATGGGACAGATTCTTGAAAGATATCTCGTATCCAGAAAAATGTTCAAAGGCTTACAGAAGTGTTTTGAGCTGCAAAAGATCTGCTTTCTCATGATAAGTTGGCAAGATATCGAAGTCTGGTAATATAATTCACTTTTTAACTAGTCTGATGTTGCAACTGAAAATAATTGTCTCTCAGCAAGCATAAACGCTGTTTCGGTATTTGCTTGTAAAGAAGGCCATTCATTGAAATTTTAACCTCAATTAAGGTTAATACTGTATGAACTAATTGTGATATTTTACTAAAGCAAAAGCTCACCATTCATGATAAGATAGCTATAGATTTGTGGCCAATGAACTTAGCTGATACTCAATATAAACTTTTTAGTTTTTACATTTCATACTATACAAGCATCTGTTAACAAATCAGTTTTGTCAAATCATCTGTTAAATTTCTCAATTTTATCAATTCATCTGTTAATTTTTGTTTTGTCAATATTCATATTAAATTCTAAATCCTAACTAGCTAATTTTAAAGTCAATACGATATTTTGTAAGGTTGTGCACATACCATTAATATTATACAAACTATCTATTTTTAACTTTTATTTATATATGAATAAAAATGTGTTGTTCAACCTATGTCTCTTTCTTTGGTGTTTTATAATTTATTATCAATCTGATATTTATAACGTATTTTTTTACAGAGTGCCTTTAAAATTAAAAGATAACTTTATAAACTTAAAAACAATTTAATACCTTATGAATAAATATTATTTAATAATATGAAGATTTTAATGTAACACTGATTTATATTTATACAGTAAATATTCAATTTAAATTTCTTTTGATAATTCAACTTTCACTCTTAAATTCTTTAAATGTAATCTCTAGTGGCACTATAAACATTGTATTTATCTATGTTTTCAGCGATGCTGATCTCTCAGTTCAGGTAAGAATTGTTACATTTTACCATGAAGAATTTGTTAATTTATTTTATAATATTCCAAATTTTTATCTTCTTTTCACAACACATTGTTTTTATTTTTATTTCCTACCACTTTCGATCATTGGCTAAATTATTGTTCATCTATTTTAGGAAATTACAAAATTTAAAATTACGTTTTAATATTCAAAATTCTCTGTTAATTTCTAGGTTAGAAAAATACATTAAATCTAACTTTCCTATCCCCATTTTTTTCTATTTTTTTTTTCATTACAGCCACTTTTTTATTTAAAAGTTTTAAACAGTAAACTTTTGTTAAAATTTCAATTAGTATCAATCTAAAATTAAATAGCCCAAATAAATATGTTAATATAAATATATTTCAACCAGTAAAAGTAGAATCCTTGATGAAATGCAAACAAATTTTACTCTTTCTTTGTAGGAAAGTGGCCATAAGGTGGCCGCTGACAGACAAATTTTAATAGCCACTTTTTTTCATTTAGTGGCCCTGTGGCTAGTGCTAATTTTGTCCTTTAAGACACTTATTAAATCCCAGTTACTAATAGCAAAAGCAGAATTCAGGGCGTGGTCCGGAGCATTGAATTTAAAAAGTGTGCTTTGTTGCGAAATGGTGTAAACAGCTACTAAAATGAAACAGTGACTGATAGATAGAAGAATTTCTAATCTGCAGCGTACATCTTTTCAGTTCATAGAATTGCTATTGCTAAATTAATTATTTTTTACCTTCTGAAATAATTTGTTAAAATTGTTGTAATATGCAACTGTATGTTGAAAAAAGAATGCATCTGGAGATGCAATATTAGTAGCTGCAGAAAGAAGAAAGGTGTTTGTATAGGGGAAAATTATTTAGTCTTCTTTCCTTATGGCATTGTGGTCCATATAATTGCGGTATGTGCATATAAGATAAATTGTTTTTGTATGTATGTATTGAATAAATTATCTAAATATTGAACAAATTCTTATGTATTCAGTGAATAGTACAGAAAATGAAACAGACAGACCATGGTATTCTACCAATCTCAATTGCTTTTAAGCCTACCTTGATCACATAGCAGTTCGACAACTGGTTTAAGCCAGCCTACCTTAATCATGTGACCATCAAGAGGTGTGGAAGTATCATGGCCTGGCCCTTTCATTAGCTGCGAGTAAATAGTGTACCAGCAAGTAGGGGAGACCGGTACACAGTGGACCACTTTTTCAGTTAACATTTTTTTCTCTTTAACAGACTGACCAATCAGTATGAAAATATTTTTGAATATTCCTTAAACCTTCTTACATCCATCATAATTTTCTCACAACATAGTTTTCAATACATTTAAAAAAAAAAAAAAAATATATATATATACACACTGGTCCACCCACCGGGGTACGGTGGACCACTATTAGGTCTAAAATACAATATAAATCTATTTTTCATTAATCTAATTCTTTTTTGTTGCCCCCTCACCCGCAAAATAACATAGTAATACAAATTTTTAAACAAAAACAAAAAAATTATTATATTTTGAAAATAATAACAGATTAATACGGGAACAATTGCAATTTAGTTAAAGTTATTACTTAAGTGCAAAAAAATCAGCGCACATTAAAATTTGCAAATGAAATTCCAAAGTACTTATGAGTAAGATTGCGCCTGGAATTTTCAAGAAATAATTTTGGGTCTGAGAGCAACATTATGAAATCATTGACATCAACAGCAGATTCATCTACAGTTTCGGGAGAAATAAACTGATTTCCATTCAATTTGCGTCTCATGAATCTTACTTGAATAGAATCATCAACAATTAGACTACAGTTATATTTATCAAAGGCAGTAAATACAAAACAAAATATTTCTTACTATGTTAAATAAATTGTTATTTTTATTTGTTTACTTTATTTTACAGTTAAATCTACTTTTAAACAATCTTTCTTTATAGAAAATAAGCAATTATTAAATATTTTGAACATTCTGCATTACAGGAGCAGAGTGGATTGTGGACCACTGTGCCCCAGGAGTGGGTGGTCCACTGTACCCCATGTTGAAGTTCAATAAATAATCATATTAATATTGTTTACAGCTTTCTTTTAAACATATTAACTTTAAAGTAAAATAAAAACAAGTATCTTAGCTTTGCAAAAAAGCTGTTTTATTTTATTTATCTACAACCTTTAATTAATAAAAAAATAAAAATATGATGATGAAAAATTTTACTTTTAGAAGCTCAAAACAACCAATCAGGATAAAATAGTTCAATCTGAGCTAAACATATTTTCTGAAGGCTATAAATAATCATTGCAGTGCTGTTGTCTATTAGGATAGAAGAAAAGCTTTAAAAAAATTTTAATAAATAAAATATTAGGTGGTGGTCCACTGTGGCCATAGGTCCAGTGTGTACCGGTCTCCCCTACTTGTTGGAATCGTGATTGTTACATGTTTTTGACATCACCATTTTGTAAGCAATAAACAAGAGATTTACTACTATTAAAATGTCAAAACTATAAAAAAAACTTTTAAAATTAATTTTAAGAACAAATAAATAATGATTTAAAATACTCACCTATATTTCTGTTCATCCAACTTTCCAAAATCAATATTGTTTAGATCATTACAGTTTGACAAAATATACATCAACACATTTATTCCTTGTTAATTCTACAAAATAACCCTCAGTGCTACCATTTATTGCATGAAAATATAAACAATGTGTCCTTTTTTTTAATTCATGTATTTTTTCTTCTTTAAACTCATAAATAAACCATACAAAGATTTTTTATTTTGTCAGTTAACATTATGGATGTCCAAAAGTGACTATTTATAGGTAATCATATTAAAATATATATATATTTATAATAAAGTTTTAAAATAAATGATGTGTATTCTTGTTTTTGACAACACCAAGAACCACTTTTTAAAAACAGAATGCAATTAAAGCAAATCAAGCATTTCCTGTATTAGATCTAAAATAAAAACTGTGCTTTACTCCCACCTTTTGAGAATCACCCAGTAACTCTTATAGTAACTAAATTTGTATTAAATGACATTAAATTGCATTAATTCCATTCTGTTACAGGTATCCTCACCATGTATTATGCTTGAACAGACTTTAAAAGATGGTTTGGTTAAAATACTGAAGATATGCTGTCGTAATGGGTTTTATAACTTACAAACTACCAAAAGCACATTAATATCAATCCAGTATGGCCCACTTGGTTCTTTGTTTACGAAAAATATACGAAGGGAGTGGTATGAATTTAATATTTTGTTTTTATTTAATTGCTTTTTGTGACAATTATAATGTATTTCTTTTTAATGACAGAGTAGTTATTTTTGTTTGTTGAAAAGTATTTATTGTTATAAAAAATTAAAGAATACTTCAACTATAGAAGATTTCTCAATTTAAATGTATACTTATTAGGATTTATTTTTTAACATTTTGTCTGTTGCCTGACTACTGTCAGTCATATTTAATTTTTTACCAAAATGTATTTGTAGTATTACTTACAGTCTTTTCCAAACTTTCCCTCCTGGCTGATTGACTGCCAACTGTCATTTACATTGTTCATTTTTTAAGGGGACTTTATACTTTGAGCTATGTATATATATATATAAGAATATTATTATGCATTCACTTTTCGCCATTTTAAAATAGATGTTATATCAGTTCATTTAGGTTTCTCATTACATTAGTTTTCATCTCTTGGCGTAGTCGAGGCTAAATCAACATACAATTTTACCTGGTATCTGACTTTATTCTTTTTTATTTACATGATGATCCTTTTTAAGTCAGACCCAGGGGAATTGAGAGTATCTTGAACTTAATAAGTCTCATAGTTTGGAGCACTGAAAATAGCCAGTTGGTGCAGGCATTTTCAGGATAGGACGAGTGGCCAGCTGTTAGTCATTTTAGCAAGTTATTGATGGCATAAGGCCATGAAAAAAATGTCCACTCTCCTTTTTATTTGACTTAATTTAGATTCTTCCTGACAGAGTGCAACACTGAGAAATGGGCTGGTAAAAACCATCTTATTGGTTATCTGTTATTTAGCTCTCGTATAATGCCTGGTCTTTATAATGGCACCACGGGCTGCAAACCAGGGTGCATCATAAAACCACAAATGAATGTAAAAAGCACTTATTCAGCAATTTTACTTATAAAGAACTGATAATTTTGAAGCACGAAAGTGGTGAATGGGAGACTGGGAAAATAAAAATAACAGGGGCAATTCAGATTTAAATGGATTTTCAAAGTTAGAGAAAATTTTGGGGGGTTTTAAATATTGAACTTTTAATTTTGAATTTAAAAAAGGTTTAAATTTTTATCCTTTCATATATATATATATTTAATACCTTTTTGACATATTATTAAACAGTTTTATCAAGAAAAACTGCTATTCTTATGTTAAAAGTTTAAAACAATTAACTAAAAAAAATAATTAACTTTAAATCACATTTCTCTAGCAAATTTAAACTTTTTGCAAAATTTTTTTTCATACTTTCCTTACAAGTGTACAGATCCGAATCCAAAAAAAGTTAATTAGTTTAAAAATAAATAAATAAAATGTCATGGTATGTGTAAAAATACAATAAAAATGACTATTTGTTTAACATTTTTATTAAAAAAAAAAAAAAAAAAATCTTATTGAAAATTCTATCCTTATTTTATGAAATGCACCATAAGGATTGCCAATTAAAAAATTTGAGTCAATTGAAAAATGTACTTTAAGTTTTAGCATTTTGATCACACTTGCATATAAAACAAGAACGAAAAATCATGCGTCAATCATAGATTATGTAACACTTTCCAACGCTTCCAAAATAATTTTACAAATCATACCGTTTAATAAGCTGAAAAATAACATCTAAGTAAACAATTTGGAAAACGCATAACATATTTAAAAACATAATTTCAGGAATTTCCAACATATACAATATTCAGAAAAATATCTGAATACTTTTATTCAGCCCTGTATATGATCTATAGATTTGTATAAAATACTACATAGGATGCTAAATTTTAATTCAGTTAAGAAACACGTAGCACAGTTTAAAATTCTCCTTTTGGAGTTTCTGTCAATAAACGGAAATGTGTTCGCGAACTTTTGTGCTTCCCTGTATATGATCTACACAATTTATACACACCATGTAATAAACAAAAAGTGAGTTAAATTTAAAATCGCGTTCAGTAACTTAAAACGCACTTCCAGGAATTATTGTTAACAGACAGTAGAGAATTCTTTTGTGTGTCCCTGTAAATGAACAATGACTGCTATACACACAATATTCTGTAGTAAGCCTATTGTAATGCACCTTAGTGATATAATAAATTTCAATGCGTTTAAAATAGTGAAACATTTAAATAAACCACAGATGATTTTTCTCCATAGACGTAATGTAACGGAATTTTTTTTACTGTCCCTGTAAAGTAACTATAAGTGCTATGCACACCCTATTCCATATTAAGGTTCTTGTAATGCACCTTAGTGATATATATCAATTATGATGCGTTTGAAATTGTGCAACATCATTAAAATAAACCACGAATGATTTTTCCCCATAGACCGTAATGTAATGGAATTCTTTTGAGTGTCCCTGTAAAAAAACTATAAGTGCTACACACTTCCGTTGAAATAGGGAACATGCTATAGATAACGACAATAACATAAAAATTTCAAGACAATCCCAGCATATTTACGGGAGTTAGAGCACGGACAGACGAAGTCATAAACACGTTTCAACTAGGTTGGAAAGTGTTAAAAACACAAACTGGAGGAAAGTGAATATTTAAAGATTGCAACTCTAAATCGTTTAAAGTAACGGTAAAAGTTTTAAATGGTAATCAAATTTTTAATTGGTTTCTGTTTTGTTTATTTTAATTTAATTAATTAAACCTTCACAAAAAAATAAAGGTAGCTATTTTTTTTAATGAGTAAATAAGATATTTTGAATACATAGATAATACTGATAGTCCAAGTAGCAAATGCAAAAACCTTACATTACTATTGAGTATTCGTAAAACAAAGATTTTATTTAATACATTTCATAATAAATTTACAGTTAAATATGAGATTGTTTGATTATGTAGAACTTCTGCAATTGCCTTTCGATTCTTGGTACATAATTAATTATGAATATTACATAAAATTAACTTAAGAATTAACACTATATACCTATATATTTTTAATTCTCAAATCTGTACAAAACTTTGTCTGAATATACTACTGTCATATCTCGATGATTAGTATCCATCTATAAACAGAGATGGCGCTGCTAGTCCAGTGTTGAATATCTCTTGCAGGAGAGTTACGGAGACGAGATGTAAGGCAGTGAATCCAGTATGTACAAAGTAGCGGTGCGTTTGGCCGCAATTGTAAATAATGTATAATAAATATATATAATTAAATAGATATCTCCTTGATGTTAACGAAATATGAATACACAAAGTTGAAGCCTTATAAATGGCGACGATGCGGATGAACCCAAGATTTTAAATAAATGTTGCATTTTTTTTTTCGAAATAAAAAAAGAAGAAAAGAAAAGAAAATGGCAGAAACAGAAGTTATCTCTCTGGGACGTCTGGAAGAATATGATTCGACCGTACCCTGGTCAATTTATGTTGAAAAAATTGACTTTTATTTCGCTGCTAATAATATTCAAGATGCGGATAAGAAGAAAAATATATTATTAAGCTCTGTTGGAACTACAACTTTTTCGATATTGAGAGATATCATTGTACCGACTTCGCTGAAAGAGATAAGTTATGATGATCTCTTAAAGAGGGCGAAAGAACATTTTTCACCTTGTCCAAGTGAAATTGTTGAACGGTTCAAGTTTCAAAAAAGATTACGGAAGCAAGGGGAAAGCATAGCCAACTTTGTGTGAGATTTACGACGGTTATCAGAATACTGCAACTTTGAAACGACGTTAAGTGATCGCCTACGGGACCAGCTAGTGTTTGGAATTCAAGACGAGAAAATACAGCAAAAATTGTTGGATACGAAAAATATAACGTTCCAAACAGCTGTAGAAATTGCGGAATCATTCGAAACAGCCGAAGCTGGAGTAAAATCACTACAGATTAATGGAGCAACAACTGTAAATAAAGTTCAAGATGCCCGAATGGAGAAAACGAAAGTATACCAGTATTCGTCGAAGCCGAAAGAAGGGATGTATGCACCTGGAAACCGGAATAGTTATAAAGATAAACCATGTTATCGTTGTGCTAGAAATCACAAACCTGTTGAGTGTCCATTTAAATCAGCAGAATGTCATGCTTGCCACAAAGTGGGACATTTAAAAATTTGTTGCAGGAACCGGAACTTCTCTACAGTGAATCAAAAACTGAAAAAGAACAGTAAAATTAAAACTGTTCAAGAATATTCTCTCAATGTTATGAGGGATGAGTGCAATAATGTTTTGTGGGAAAAATTTGTCACAATTAATGGTATTAAAGTTAATTTTGAAATTGATTCCGGAGCAGCTCATACGATCGTAAGTAAAAATATTGCTGATAAATTATTTTCAGGTAAGCCTCCTTTGGTTAAATCTAATATTAAGCTGCAAACGTATACTAAAGATTCTTTAACTGTATTAGGTGAATTAAATGTAAATGTTTTGATTGATGATAATTGTATACCTAATTTAAAAATGCTAGTTATTAAAGAGGAAGGTCCTAGTTTAATTGGTAAAACTTGGTTGAAAGCATCAAAATTATTTTGGCCGAATGTAAACATGATCAAAAGTATTTCGAAAGATGATTTAATAAAAAAATTTCCTAATGTTTTTGCTGACGGGATCGGTACAATCAAAGGTCCTCCCATTTCAATAAATTTTAAAAATGATTCAAAACCAGTTTTTCTAAAATCTCGACCTGTTCCTTTTTCTTTGAGAACAGCAACTGATTTGGAATTGGAACGCTTAACAAATGAGGGTATTTTAAAACCAGTTGATTATTCTGAATGGGCTAGTCCTATAGTAATTGTTCCAAAACCAAATGGTACTGTTCGAATTTGTGGTGATTATAGAGCAACAGTAAATTCTAATACTGAAAATTATAATTATCCTCTTCCAAGAATGGAAGAATTGTTTGCTAAATTAGCAGGTGGAAAATTCTTTACTGTGTTTGATTTAAAAGATGCCTATTTACAACAACCTGTTGATGATGAAAGTAGTAAAATTTTAACTATTAATACTCATAAAGGTTTATTTAATGTTTTAAGACTGGCTTTTGGTGTAAAATGTGCACCAGGTATTTTTCAAAGAAAAATTGAAAATATATTAAAGAAATTTGATTATGTTGGTGTATTTTTAGATGATGTTATTATAAGTGCTAGATCTGAATCCGAACATTCTGAAAGAGTTGAATGTATTATGAAATGCTTTTCTGAGCATGGTATAAGATTAAATAAGGAAAAATTAAAATTTATGGTTTCGGAAGTTAGCTATTTAGGACATAAAATTTCACAGGAAGGCATTAAGCCTATTCCAGAAAAAGTTGATGCTATTTTAAATGCTCCTTTTCCTACTAATGTTTCTCAATTACGTTCATTTTTGGGATTAATTTCTTATTATAGAAACTTTCTACCTAATATTTCAGATGTGTTAGAACCTTTGCATAGATTATTAGATAATAATGTAAAGTGGACATGGTCAGAGAAGCATGAAAAAGCATTTCAGAAAGTTAAACAACTTTTATGTAAATCGCCTGTTTTAGAATTGTATGATATAAACAAAGATGTTGTTTTAAACTGTGATGCATCTGAATATGGAATTGGTTGTGTGTTAAGCCACATTGTTGAGGGTAAAGAAAAACCAATAGCTTTTGCATCTAGAACGATGAATAAGACTGAAAGAAATTATGCCATGATTGATAAAGAAGCTTTATCTGTAATTTTTGGTGTAACGAAATTTCATCAATATTTAGCAGGTAAACAGTTTAACATTATAACTGATCACAAACCTTTAATTCGATTGTTTGATCCTGTAAAAAAAGTACCTGATACATTATCACCCAGAATGCTGAGATGGTCGTTAATGTTAGCAGGGTATGACTATACAATTGAGTATCGCGAAGGTAAAAATAATAAAAATGCGGATGCATTAAGTAGATTACCCCTTCCAGAAACTGTAAATGTTGTAAATAATCCATCGGAAATAATGTTCGTTTCTAATAGTAATGAGTGGCCTGTTACTTCTAAAACGATTTCAAAGTGGACAACTGAAAATCCAGTAACAAAACAAATTTTAGAGTAGGCGTTATATGGATGGCCAAAAATGGTTAAATCCGAGGAATATAAACCATACTTTCGTAGACGTGAGGAAATTTCGTGTTTAGAAAATTGTTCATTATGGGGACATAGAGTAATTATACCAGATGAAGGTCGCGAAAAAATGTTACAATTATTACATTCCGTTCATCAGGGTATATCTAGCATGAAAGCTAAAGCTCGAGGTGTGATCTGGTGGCCTAATATGGACAAAGAAATAGAACAAATGGTTAATTCTTGTAGTAGATGCCAAATGTTTGCTCGGGATAATCCTAAAATGAAACCCTTAAAATGGGAATCGGAATTTGCTTGGGAAAGAATTCACATAGATTTTGCCGGTCCTTTTGAGGGTAAAATATTTTTAATAGTGGTCGATTCTTATACTAAATGGTTAGAGGTACAGGTGGTACCCAGTGCTGATAGTAAATCAACTATTAGAGTACTACGTAGAATTTTTGCTACGTTTGGTTTGCCTGTTGAATTAGTCAGTGATAATGGACGTGCGTTTACAAGTGATGAATTTCAAGAATTTCTTAAATCAAATGGAATTATACATACACCTATTCCGCCATATCATCCATCATCGAATGGACAGGCAGAAAGGTATGTTCAAACTGTTAAAAATTGTCTTAAAAAGCTAGATAAGGGTGACATAAATTTGTCAATTGCACGATTTTTATTGGAAAATCATTCTACCCCACATTCTGTCACTGGTAAGACTCCCGCAGAATTAATGTTTGGAAGGTCAGTTCGAACAGCTCTACACTTGGTATTACCATCCAAACCTAAAATACAGCAACCCTTACATAAATACAATCTTCATGAATCAGTTTTTGTTAAAAACTTTGGAAAAGGAGAGAAATGGATTAAGGGAAAAATTATAAAATTATTGGGGAGCAGATGGGTTTTAGTAAATAGAGATGACGGAATAATGTGTAAACGTCATGTTAATCAGTTGAGACACAACAGAGAAATAAGTGATGAAACGTCAGAGGAAAGTAAAACGGGTCAGTTTGATAAACAAAACACTGATTTCGATAGTTATGATAGAGTTAAGAGAAATAAGTTTTCTGGATATTATGTAAATAATAAAGAGCAAATTAATGCCGAAAATGCTGAAAAATCTAACCAATCTCAGTCTTCACATGATATTGTAACAGGTACAGTTGTGAATAATAATTGTGATAATACTATGGATAAAAATGTAAAGGACAATTCCGTGATAAGTAATGATGTGGACTTGCAGAAGAGTACACCTATAAAGACTGATAAAAAGGACAATCAACCTGTTCGAAGAAGCAACAGACAGATTAAACCAGTGGTTCGTTTGAACTACGAGGGGAGGGGTGTCATATCTCGATGATTAGTATCCATCTATAAACAGAGATGGCGCTGCTAGTCCAGTGTTGAATATCTCTTGCAGGAGAGTTACGGAGACGAGATGTAAGGCAGTGAAGCCAGTATGTACGAAGTAGCGGTGCATTTGGCCGCAATTGTAAATAATGTATAATAAATATATATAATTAAATAGATATCTCCTTGCTGTTAACGAAATATGAATACACAAAGTTGAAGCCTTATTAACTATGAATGTCTAAATTCATTTTAAGCAACAAATTGAAAAAGCGGTATTTTATCATTTTTCATAAGATGCAGCCCTCTTCAAAAGCCTGTTGTTAGTGTGACACATAAGCTGTTACTATAGGATAAATGCTGGCCTATTAGGGAAAAGTACATGTGACTGTCGGTGGTCACTTGGCACCTAATGTGTTAAATACAAACTAATTCATGAGCAATGAATTAATGTTAATTTTTATATAAGTTATCTCGTACTATGGTGCATTAAGAAACTATAAGCCCATTGAATAATTCATAAATTGTTGAATAAGGAGAAATAATAGGCACATTTTACTTTGTATATTTAAAATTGATAGTAAAACATTTTTGTTGTCAGGAGGAAAAGTAATCATGGTGGCCAGCCTCCCTCCTGTTTTTATTTAAAAAATCTATTAAAGTTGTAAAGAATTTAATATGATTTTACTATTTTAAAATTTGGCACAGTTTTATGGTGAAAAATTAAATATTGGTATCAAAACGTGGTAGTTATAGCTATACGGTAGGAAATTTTATGTTATAATATCTTAAACTTTGATTTCTATTTTTTAATTTAGATTTATACTGACATCACCTAAATTTGACTGTAATTTTTATCTTTATATTGAACATAATGCTGTCCTCTTTTCCATTTTATATTCAATTTTTTAATGACATTATTTATTATTTTAGAAGAGTGAAACACTGTTGATTTATTTCTCTCATGTACAATTCATCCGAAAAGTCTGGAAACTGTCGAATAATTCAAGTAATACATATCGGATTGAAAAAGGAAAAAAATATGCGTTAAAAATATTTTTTTTAAAAAAACTATTCAGTGATAGCAAAGTTGACCCCCCCCCTACCCTGACCCCCTGGGGGTTACAGAAGATCCAACTTTGAAATGTTGAATGAGAACCTCCATTTTTTATGACAGACTCAGATTCTATGAGAAATAATATGTAACTTTTTTTCAGATCATCGTAGATGGTGCTGTAATCGCGCAAAATGATGTCAGATTTATTTTGTGAGCCAGAAATTCTATTTTTCATCGAAGTTCTAATTTTTAAATTTGAAAAATTAGAAAATAAGCAGAAAAATACTGCTGCTGCGTACTTCCCTACATCGTGGATAGGAAAGGGGCCACTGTTTAAATTCTAAATGAATGTTCTACTTTAAGCATTACCCTAAAACAACAACTTACTTAGTCATAGTAGCTTCCTGTTCCCTTCGGGGTGCATTAAAATGAGTCTTGCCTCTCACTTTGTTCAATTACATCGCCATCTACAATGATCTGAAAAAAATGTTAAATACAAAAGTTAGATATTTTTTTCATAGAATCCGAATCTGCAATAAAAAGTGTTGGTTCTCATGCAAGATTTCACAGTTGGACCCTCTCTGACCACCAAGGGCACATCTTTGGTACCACTGAATAGCTTTTTAAAATATATTTAACATATATTTTTCCGTTTTTCAATCTGAAGTGTATTTTTCGAGTTATTCGACCGTTTCCAGACTTTTCAGACATACTGTATGTTTTTTAACTTAGATCGCAATTAATTCTTATAAGTTTTAATGGTAAAATATTTCATTTATGTAACAACATAAGTAAATTCTTAATTCAATTTACATGCTTTTTTTAATAAAAAATTTATTCTTGTTTAAGAAGTATCATTTTTGCTCAGATTCTTTATGTGCTTTTCATATCTTATTTCTTTTTTTCCTTTTTATAAAAAAAAATAATTATATAAGTACACTTTATAGAATAACATTAATGTTTGTGAAGTGTTTAATTAAAACCACACTAAAGATTGTCATAATTTTGCTAATTTGGATAAATATAAATATCATTAAAAATTATATGAATTAATTTCAATAAAAGTATACTTATTACCTACCCTTAAGTGACAGGGAAATTTTGGTACAGAACTACTCTGTTTCTACTTATAATATTGTGTATCATTGTTGTTCCTAATATATAATTTTATCTCACTTATATCCTTCTCAGTTTTGAGATCAACATTATTTATAACCAAAAAAGCCATTTTTAAATGACTGTAAAACAGCTCCAAACCACAGAGAAAGATAGAGATGAAATGCATTGGTTTGGCATGAAGCTAAAAATGAAACCCTCAAACTGATTAAAACTGGTCACAAGTTGGCCCAAACACTGGCAGTTCGCTTTGAAACCTCTCCCTGTTCAATGAGATTAGCCCTTTTCCCATGTGCTTGTCTTGTTTGGGCCTTCTGAGGGCATCTAAATTTGAGTGATAACCGGCTTCATATTGACAACCATTTTCACGGCATTCTGTCTTTCTATCTTTTTCTGAACTCCATGGTTCCAAACATGTTTCAGTGGATAAATGAATGCTTATAATATGATGCAATCTATTGACAAAATCTAGAAGTAGTTTTAACAAATCTAGAAGCATTTGAATTAATTTAAAAAGTGCTATTTAGTGCCTTTCACAGACAGTGCAGGATTGATGAGTATAAGACCACTTTCCATATAAGGTCACTTTTGTATGCTTTTCTTTGGTGACTATATACCAATGAAGAATCAAATGCATGCTTAAAGTTTTTTTTTTTCATTTTCTTGTCTTCTATTTCTGATATATACATGTATCTTTCTTTTGTTCCAGGCTTTCTTCTGTTATAAATAATAGTGATGCCTACATGTTTCCCATTGAAATAATAAAATTAAAAAATGAAACTAAATTGAAGCAGAATTCAATAAAAGTTTCACATTTTTTCTCAGGTAGGTTTATATTAATATATGATTTTAAAATGGAAATAAATGGGGCCAAAAAGTTTATATTAATATAACTGAATTTATAGTTTAATCTATTTATTTATTTTTAACTTTTCCTTGTATTGATTACATGCAGCATTTTAAAATTATTATTACTTCCAGCTTGATTTCATTATTTAGGCTGTTAATAGTTTTTGTTATTTTTGCAATGATAATTTAAAAAAAAAAAAATCTTTAACTGTCTAGTATAAGTAGAAGGAGAGTAATCCTTTTGTTCTTTGCTACAATTATCACCCAGTAGTAATATTACTTTATCAAATAAAAGTTTGACGACTTCATTATTGAACATCTCACTTTCACAGCATTTATTTATTTTCCTTTGCATATCCTTTAGAATTTTTTTATGATTAGAAATGATTTGACTGATTTTTAAAACAACAATATAATAAGTAAAATAAATTACATCTAATTAAATATTAATTAATTAAAATGATTCTTCTTCATAAGCGAACTATTAAGCAACAAAAGCTTTGGTACAGTAGCCTTATAGAAAGCCATGATGTTACTGTGTATCTTTGTTGCCTGAAATATCACAAAACAGCAGTTATATGTGTTCGGCAATTCATTACTTGTGTATCAACATTACTTTCCCAATATATATATATATATCAACATATAATAATAATATTTTCATTGAAATGAAGTATTTTTTAAGTACTGGAAAATGTTTTGATCCTTTATTTATTTATTTATTTAATTTTGGTATTTCTCTATTATCTCGTCGACCGCTTTTCATAACAAAAACTATTGCCAAACTATAAGATTAAACGCCAAAAATGCAGTCCCATTTACTTGATGTCAGAAGCATTATACGTGTTTGTTATGTCATCAAATGGTTTTTAATTCGACATTTGCGTGTATTTTTCATTATGTTTTACTGATTTATTAGTTATTTCATTAATTAAAATAACAATTGTGTCCCTTAATTCTTATATTTTATTTATTTTGATATTCCAATAGCAACGGTCTCTCGTTTATTTGGCGTTACAGTTTGGTACATAGTTTTTTGTTATGAAAAGTGGTCGACGGGATAATAGAGAAATACCTTAATTTTTATCCTTTAAAATGTTTTAAATTCTTTTGTTTATTATATTAATTCTTCTCAGTCAGCATCCACAAAAGTTAGTCATCTTTTATATAATAAATTGAAATATTAATTAGTAATTTCTGAATATATTTTAAACTCTTGTGACTGTGACACATACATAAATATATATATTTACTTTAAAATCTGTAAAAAAGTTTTCTATCATTGCTGAATACTTTCACATTTTTAAATAATATATATTTTAGTCCTAATATTTTGGATGTTGCTAATTAGATATGAAAGCACCAACTATCTACTTTATATCTGATCTTACTACTGGCGCAAGTTAGCACTTTGTTGCACAATATGTTGCAATTGAAATATGCTAACTAAAGTTCTAGAAAAACTCCAGCTTTATCTTTATTAGAACTGCATGAAATCCCATTTACTTCTTTCCCTTTCCAAGTAAAAAGAAAAATTGTTACAATTTTATAATTTTTATCTGTTTTCAATGTTGTTTATTGCAGATAAATAGCACAACTGCATACCAATGTATTTTATTATGTATTAAAAGTTCAGTGTTCCTAAAACCACCTAAATTATTTCAAAAATGAGTTTGGCTGTAATTTATCAAGTGCATTTATTAAAATTAACTTTAAAATTTAATTTCCAGACAATGTTGTTAGATAAATACACTCTCCTAAGCTTAAGTATGTTTACTGTTTATACACAAAAAGCTGAAGTTTTTTTGTTTTTTTTTTTCCAGATATTGGTGGATTTTTAAAAAAAACTACCACTCCCAACTTTTCCCCTCTTCTCTTGTATGAAACTATAACTAGTAATTTTTAAAATTATTTACTAAAATAAAACATTTTTTATTTAGTAAATAATGTCAGAGTTATTTTTATTTTCTATTTATATAACAAATTATGTGAAATATAATCAGTTTATATTTATTTTGCAGATGCTTTAAAAAACTATTTTAGGTATCTCTCTGCCTTTGGAAAAGACAGTCCTTTTGGTTTGGCTGTATATGGACCTTTAATAGGCCTAGATCAAAAGAATGTATTACTGGATATCCCATTGCTTAGGTGAAATTTATATAATAATATTGATTTAAAATTAAGACAATGGTAATGTAGTATTTTTGAATACAGATGTTGAAAGAATTATTGTAATTTTAATGTATATTATATAGATAATAATGAAAAATATTCATTAGGGCTGTTAAATTTGCTACAAAGATGATTGAGATGTGAGATGTTCAAGATTTAAATAATAATAATGTCTTAAATCAAGTGGGTCTAATATATATATATATATATATATATATATATATATTGTGTGTGCCCCATTTAAATATAAAACCCCTTTTTTTTTTTTTTTTTTTTTTTTTTTTTTGTCTGCTTAAAAAATTCACTACATCGAATGACAACTGCACAAAAAATATAAATAATTATACATGCACAAAAAAAATATATAAATAATAATGTTTAAAAGATTAAGTGACTTTTTGTTGACATATCATGTAAATTTTGTTGCAAAAATATCATAAAAATGATTTTATTTACAAAATTTCAAAAATATTATTCCATGTGTGTGTATATATATATATATATATATATAATTATAATATCTTTGAATTTCAAAAAACATTAATCAAGTTCTTGTAACATTCTAACTAAATCTCCAGAGAGATAATTAGTAATAAAGTGTAGACAGAATATATATATAATCCTTTTATCATATTTACAATTTGTATTTAACAAAGCAGATAACGTATAACATATGGCATATGTTTTTTCTTTTTCTTCCTTTTTTTCTAATTTTTTACTGTTTATACAAATGTTACAAGCCAAAGCAGGATTCATACTCCTCAGGGGAATCAGGGAAGAGGAGAAATGTTGGTTGTAAAGTCTCAAGGGAATGTCCAAAATGTACTCCAAAATCAGTGGAAACGATCAGCTGTTCTGGAAAATGCAAGCAATCAGTGCTTTTTGTATGCATTGTGATGGCATAATGAAATCAAAGGAAACAATTATTCAAACAAAAAAAATAAATAAATAAAAAAAATAAGAACTATGTGAACTGAAAAAAAAAAACTTTAATTGTTATGTAGCAGAGTTGGGAAATATAGACTAAGTTTTTTGTAGGATAATCATCACCCCATTGTTCAATTTATTAAAAATTCTTTTATCTATTATAATGCACCAATAAGTTTATGTAGCATATACTATATAAGGAGCCCGAATAACTCATCATCATCATGATTTAATGCAAAATTTTGGATTTCACGAAGGCTTGTCAAAACCTTGGTATATGTGTTAATACTGGAAATTTTTGAATTTTCGTTTAGAACTCATCATGATTTTCCACTCGTAATCAAATGTTGAATTTTAATACAATAGTTGGTAACAACGCACAAAGAATCACAAATAAGTAAGAAGTGTACTTTCAAGTTATATGAAGGAACCTAAATAAGACAGATTGCAGAAAAGTTGAACAAAAGAATGATCAATAACATTTTTGTTCGAAAGTTGTTTCCAGTAAACTGAAATTACCAAAGATGCTCAATGTTTATAGAATTAATCTCTTCGTTGTTTCCAAACAGAAATGCTTTTTCACTTCCCCCGCCATCCCCCGAATGAAACTTCCAAGGCAATTTCTATGGACAAAAGGAGATTTATAAGATCCCTACGCCTGCACCAAAGGAAAAAAAGACTGGGTGGTCACATTGTTCATTTAACGGATTATTTGTTGTTGATTGTCCCGTTACCCTCATTGGAACAAAATTCCTACTGTGCACTCTGTCCCTCTTAAGACTTGGGAATTTACATCTTGAGGCAGAAGTGGTTATCAAAAGGATTAAGAGATTAGTTTTTAGAAAAGGATTAAGTGTTTAAGAGCAGGGTTGGCAAGTTTTTGACGCATGCCGGTTTTTACCGGTTTTAACCATGGTTTTTACTGTCATGTCAAAAACCTCCTTGTCAAAAATGTCAAAAACCCATTTTATAATAGTTTGTTTTAACATTTTTTTTTTCATTCTATCTTTAATATTAAGTTGTTTTACATGAAATATTCAGCATCAGAAAGATTCTAAAGTATATTTATCCATCCAAGAAAAACAAAAAAGAATTTCATTAGAATAATACCTCTGTTAGAAGATCTCTACAATAATCTTAAGCTATTTGGAATAGATTTTAAAATTTTAGATAGATTTTAAATTAGATTTTTTGAAGAGATCCTGTAACCTATAAGTTATAGATTAAAGAATGTGTATAATTTCGGTACAATTTATTACATTGTTGAAAACAAAACTTTAAGATTCTACTTATTGAAGTGCAAATGAAAATCACCATAATTGCATTTATGAAATACATAAGATATGCATTAAAAAATATTATCTAAGAATATTCAAATTTATTCACTGCCACTCTAAGCTTAAAATCTATTGTCATACAATCAGGGTTGGGTTTTTGACATGACAGTGGTAAAAACCGTGTTTTTACCGGTTTATTCCGTCAAAAACCTATCATTTTCGATTGTCTTCCAATTTATGGTGTAAGTGTAGCATACAATACATTTCTAGATTGATTTTACCTTGTTGTTCTTGTTATTATTATTATTTACAATTACATTTGTTAAATTTATTTAAAAGAAGATCATTTCCTAATATGGGAAAGATTTAAAAATACAAGAGTAAAAGAAAAGAACAATATTTGTCATAATCTTCACTAATATAGATTCTACTAACTGCAATTAACATTAATATTAAATGATAATAAAAGGTTATTATAATTATTAAATAACCTTCAATATACATTTTTAATAAAGTACATTAAAATTATTTCAGAAATGCAAAAATGCTGTTACATTGTATGACAATAGATGTTAAGCATAGACTGGCCGTGAATAAATTTGAATATTCTTCGATATAATATTTTAAAATGCATATCTTATGTATTTCATAAATGCAATTATGGTGATTTTTATTTGCACTTCAATAAGTAGAATCTTAAAGTTTTGTTTTCAACAATGTAATAAATTGTACTGAAACTATACACATTGTTTAATCTAATACTTATAGGTTACAGGATATCTTCAAAAAATCTAATTTTTTTAGATTTTGCCAAATAGCTTAAGATTATTGTAAGGATCTTCTAACAGAGATGTACACGTATTATTCTAATGCAATTCTTTTTTGTTTTTCTTGGATGGATAAATATACTTTCGAGTCTTTTTGATACTGAATATTTTATGTAAAACAACTTAATATTAAAGATAGAATGAAAAAAAAAATGTAAAAAACAAACTACTAAAAAATGGGTTTTTGACAGTTTTTGACAAGGAGGTTTTTGACATGACGGTAAAAACCGTCATGTGTCAAAAACTTGCCAACCCTGCATACAATGTAACAAAATTTTTGCATCTCTAAAATAATTTTAATGCACTTTATTAAAAATGTATATTGAATGTTATTTAATAATTACAATGACCTTTTATTATCATTTAATATTAATGTTAATTGCAGTTAGTAGAATCTATATAAGTGAAGATTTTGACAAATATTGTTTTTTTCTTTTACTCTTGTACTTTTAAATCTTTCCCATATTAGGAAATGATCTTCTTTTAAATAAATTTAACAAATGTAATTGTAAATAGTAATAATAACAAGAACAACAAGGTAAAATCAATCTAGAAATGTATTGTATGCTACACTTACACCATAAATTGGAGGACAATAAAAAATGATAGGTTTTTGACGGAATAAACCGGTAAAAACATGGTTTTTACCACTGTCATGTCAAAAACCCAACACTGTTTAAGAGATTAAGTGACTTTTTTTTGACATATCAAGTAAATTTTGTTTGATCTACTTCACATTTCGGTTTGCAAATAAATATGAAATTGTACCTGGAGCTGTTAAACTTTTTTCTTATGACTTTTGAGCAGCCATTCTTCAGAATTCCTTATTTAGAGGTTCATACTAATGTTAATGATATGGAATGTGGTTGGTTCCATCAATATGTAGCCGGAATTTGGAGGTTGTCGTTGTTTAGAGGTGACCATTCAAGGACGTTTCACTGTATATAATTTACTACCACCCTTGAAAGATTTGACGTGAATTCCTTCCCCGCTTAATGGGGATAAAAAGAGATAAGAGGAATTTTTTGCTTTTGTTACTTCTTCTTTCTTTGTTTGGTGTATATCTTGTCTCTCTACTGCACCATGTAGGAAATCAAATCTCCTTAGTACTGTGGCCCCCAGGGGAATACCTTCTTTAGGTATTTATGGGTTTTGCGACCCTGGATTCCCGAGCGATCTTTCTCCTTTCCTGCCTTCTTCTCTTTTTAGTTGTCTATCCTTTTCTCTTTGTTTCACACTTTTTAATCTTCTCTTGTCAGTTTGTTATACCTCTTTGTTCTTGTTCATGTTTGATTGTTTTACTAGCTTTTTTGTTCACTTTGTTCTTTGTTCTGCTAACGTTGTTTTCGTTCTTTTGTAAAAAAAAAAAAAAAAGAAAAAAATTAAAAAATGTTTGAAAAAGACACCTTGTTTTCAAGTTTTCTCACACATTGCTTCTTTTTTATACAATAGTGGATTTTTTTATTTTCACGTGAGACACTCTGGGTGCTGAGGTTTTTTAATCTCTTCGACTCGGTTCTACCTTTTTAGGCTAATCTTGAGTCCCAGAGTGCAGGGCATTTTCCGAATTCCAGTTCCGTGATCGGAGGACGCCATACATTGTATGGTGGTTGTTAGGACCAATACCGGGAGACTGGTGCCTTTCGGTGGAAGGTGTTGTAGGTTGGACAGAGCTGTAAAGGCTTACCTACTGACTACCTGATTCCAATTTGAAAGAACTAGATATTAGGAATTGCTATCGAGTTTAATCCAACGTTCGAAAAACGTGGAGGTTTGTTGATAGTTTTCACCCTTTTGAAACCTGCGCCCAGAAGTAAGGTTAAGAAGAAGGGTCGGTGACCAGGCCCGACATCTGGCATTTCATCTATTTATACTCTAATATGGTTACAACTGATGGAAATTTGATATGCGAAGTGGAAGCCCCACAAGCGAATAAAGGGAGTACTTCATTGGCCTCTGGCTCAAAAGTAGATAATCAGGACCAAAGTAATTCCTGGGGAGAGAGAGTTGAGGTTTTTGCTTCCAATATGGAATGCAAAAATGCCAATCTTAATGCTACTAAAACTAATTTAAGATTTTTCATTGTAAAACGCCAAGAACGGAGCTTTGATCAGACATATCCCTTTTTGATTAATAAAGCAATCCAAGGTTTGGTTGGTGAACCCAAGACAGTGAAAAAATTGAGGTCAGGCGCTCTTTTAATTGATGTAAGCAATAGTACTCAGGCATCTAACTTAATAAAATGTACTCATTTTGCAAACATCGCAGTCAGCATATCTCCACACAGAACTCTAAATACATCTCGAGGAGTAATTTCTGAATCAGATCTTCTGCATGTTACTGAACAAGAAATAGTTGATAATCTCAAATAACAAAATGTCATCGAAGCAAGAAGGATAAAAATCTACCATCGTGATGAACATATACCACGTAATCAGATACAAATTCCTACAAAGCATATAATCCTCACATTTAATACACCTAATTTACCTAAAACAATAAAAGCTGGATATTTATCATGTTCCGTTAGACCGTACATCCCAAACCCCCTGCGCTGTTTTAAATGCCAACGTTTTTGGTCATTCTAAAACAGCATGCTGTGGTAAAATCACCTGTGGTCGGTGTGGTATAGTTGGTCACAAAAGTACTGACTGTAACGCTCCAGCTCACTGCATAAATTGTAAAAAAGAGCACCCATCCTACTCTAAATCTTGTGAACAATGGAAAAAAGAAAAAGAAATACAGACAATACACACAAAAGAAAACATATCATACCCTGAAGCCAGAAAAATAGTTGAATCCAGGACACCCAAAGTTGGAGTATCATATGCTGCTGCCATATCAAAAACTGCTTGCAAAACTTATAAAAATATAGCAACTCAAACTGAATCCATTACAGAAATAAGTGTCTTATCAAAGCAAAAAGAAAACCCATTTACTAATTCAGCTACTACAACTAAATCAACACAATCTGTTTCTTCTAAATCAGTAAATTCTCTTCCTCCTAAATCACCACAAGATGTCTCTTCAAAGTCATCACAATCAATGTTTCCTAAAATTCCAATCCATAAAAAATCCTCTCAAAATACCATCAAAACTACACCTATAAAACAAAGTCGCAGATCTGATTCAGAAAAACATGGCCTACCACAAATAAAATCGACTGTATCATCTGAAAACCCATCTAATAAGAAAAAAAAATTAAACCACTCAAAAAAGAAACTCAACCAAGTCAAAATAATAAAATAAATGGGATGCGTATGCAGGATGAAGACGCGGTAGAGCTTCATCCAGAATCGGATGCTGAATTGAACGATGGAGGAGATGGTATGTCCACTACCTCCGAACAAAGTGACATTGATATATCTATCTAAAAAAATCAATAATGACTAATATTATATCGTGGAACTGCCGTGGTTATAATAATAAACATGCTGAAATTCGTAATATCCTATCTGACCATCAACCATTATGTTTAGCTCTACAGGAAACCCATCTAAAGCCCAATGGCAAAGCAAAATTACATAATTATACTACATACAGAAAAGATTTATCAGTTAATGGAAGGGCCACTGGTGGAGTGGCTCTTTTCATCTCCAATAATTTACCACATTCTTATATATCTCTAAATACAAACCTA
Organism: Maratus michaelseni; assembly: GCA_963931845.1. Taxonomy (NCBI): domain Eukaryota; kingdom Metazoa; phylum Arthropoda; class Arachnida; order Araneae; family Salticidae; genus Maratus; species Maratus michaelseni. The sequence goes on along the minus strand of OZ007598.1, from coordinate 188,950,703 downwards.
CAAGCTGTTGCAGTTCATGTACATATTAAACAACTCATAACAATATGTACAATTTATTTACCTCCAAACCAAACTCTCCAATCTGCACATCTCGATAATCTCCTTCTCCAACTTCCGACTCCATACATCCTTGTTGGAGATTTTAATGCACACAGTCAACTCTGGGGCAACCGCGATTCTAACCAACGTGGTGATATTATCGAAAAATTTATTTCTGACAACGGCTTATGCCTGCTCAATAATGGTGATCACACTTATTTTCATGAGCCAACCCGTACTTTCCATGCAATAGACCTTACAATTTGCTCCCCAATACTCTATCCATTCTGGAATTTCTGGGTCTCTAATGACCTGCACGGCAGTGACCACTTTCCGACTTTTATTACATTGACTACTCCTGATAGGGATTCTTATAATTCCACCAATCGTTATATATATGACAGAGCCAACTGGCCGACATTTACAGCACTTGCAAACATCACAGCTGACATGATACAGGGGGATATTGACAATGCACTTGATAATATAACTCAATGTATTATCAATGCTGCAGATTCTAGCATTCCAAAAACAGCATCCACACATAAGCACAGAAAGCCATGGTGGAATAGTGATTGCCAAAATGCCAAGAAAAAACAACAGAAGGCTTGGGGAATATTTCGGAGGTACCCAACTAATACTAACTATATGGCATATAAAAAAGCAAAGGCTGAAGCTAGAAGAGTGCGACGTAAAAGCCAGCTTGAATCCTGGATCAACTACATCTCAAGCATTAATTCCAATACATCAAGTAAAGAAGGAATAAAGTGAAAAAATGTATGGGCCTATACTCTGATAATCATATTTCTATTTTAAAACATAATGGTCAAACCATCGCATCACCTAAAAACATCGCTGAGACAATAGGTAGTACCCTAGCATCTATTTCAAGCTCTGACTCATACCCAGAACATTTTTTAACATATAAAAGACAAACTGAAAGAACCAGGATTAATTTTAACTCTCATAACTCATATGCATATAATAAACCATTTATCAAATCAGAGATGATAAAATACTTGATAGATAGCCATTTATCTGCCCCAGGTCAGGATGGGATTACATATATTATGCTCAAGCACCTTTCGTCATTATCTTTGAATAATCTCCTTTCTTTCTTTAATAGGATATGGATGGAGCAGATTTTTCCCAATTCTTGGTGCAGAACTATAATTATCCCTTTTCCTAAACCAGGAAAAGATGCTACAAATCCCAATAATTACAGGCCGATTGCACTCTCTAGCTGCCTTTGCAAACTTCTTGAAAAAATGATAAATTGCCGCCTCATGCATATTTTAGAAACTAACAATTGCCTTGCTGCATTTCAAAGTGGATTTCGACGTGGTAGGTCAACTATCGATAATTTAATCCATTTGGAACATCACATACGGACAGCCTTTCTAAAACGCAGCCATTTGGTCTCAGTATTTTTTGACATGGTGAAAGCTTATGACAGAACATGGCGTTATGGGATTCTTCGCGATCTTTTTAACCTGGACTTTCATGGGAACCTTCCAATTTTTATTAAAAACTTTCTTGCCATTCGACGATTTCAAGTTCGAATTGGGGGAATACTATCTAGATTTTATGTACAAGAAGAGAGCGTACCTCAGGGCAGTGTCCTGAGTGTCACCCTCTTTGCTATTAAAATTAATGACATCCTTAAACAACTACCTCCTACTGTGAAGGGTGATCTCTATGTAGATGACTTCCGTATTATGTGTATGGGGCAGGATATTCGTTTTATTGAGAAACAACTGCAAATTTCAATTGAAAGTATTCTTAGCTGGACTAATAAAAATGGTTTCTTAATATCTTTTAAATACTGACAATGATATTCTTTATCAGCATCGACCATCTTGCATCCCATCTTTTGGAGTCAGAATGAGAAATTGTATCAATAATGGCCCGTTGAATAATATCGAGGTGAGTCCATGTCCTTTGCATGTGCTCCCTCCATGGAATCCTCCTAAAATTACCTCTCTCCATCCTTTTAAAGGTTATGACAAAAACAACTTGGCTTCTACTGTTTTCCAACAATTATTTGCTTCACATCATGTAAATATAATAACTATACTGATATTTATACAAATGGTTCCAGGAATGGGAATATTGTTGGTTGTGGGGTTTTTATTGATAACACTAAATTCAGTTATCGGCTTCACCCTTCAATTTTGGTCTTTACGGCAGAGTTGATTGTGATAGAGAGAGCCATGTTGATGTTGCACATATCTCATCATCATAAAACATCCTTTATCATATATACTGACTCAAATACACTGCTTAAAACAATTAAAGGATATTTGAAGTTTTATATAAAATAAAGATATAAACGAAATTTTTTTTTGCCGAAAATAGAAGAAGAGAATCACAAATGCAAATTTTTCTGGTTTTCAAACTGTGGAGTATGCAAATTTTGAGTTCGACGTCAAAAACGTCGCTTCAGCGGCAGCGAATGAAATTTGACTTTCAACTGGATAAAAGAGAATGAAGACAAGGATGATCGGCATTCAGTGATTGCTTTGTTTCGATGAGTACGATGTCTCAGCGAAGTCATTTGACAGATTCAGAAGCTTGGAGAATTGTTGGTAGGTTAGAAGGAGGCCAAACTCAAGCCGAAGTAGCGCAAGCCATTGGAGTGTCACAAAGTGTCATTTCCAGGATCTGGAACCGTTTTTTGGAGAGTGGATGTGCAGGCCGAAGACCAGGGCAAGGTCGTAGACGGGCAACAACGCCCAATGAAGATCGGTATTTAGCGTTAACTGCTCGGAGACACCGAAACATGAACGCTACTCTTCTCCAACAACACCTTCGCTCGGCTACAGGCACCACGATTTCAACTCAGACTGTCCGAAACCGGCTCCATGCTGTAGGTCTGTATGCTCGCCGACCGATGGTATGTGTTAGATTAACATCAAGGCATCGTCGCGACCACAAGGAGTGGGCAACCGAGCATGTCAACTAGAGGAGAAATGAATGGAGCAATATTCTGTTTTCTGACGAGTCCCGTTTTTCTGTGCATCCGGATAATAGGCGTATTTTCATCTGGAGGGACCGTGGCAGTAGGAATAATCCTGCGTTCGTGCACGAAAGTGTCAGATTTGGCGGTGGAGGAGTGTTGGTGTATGGTGGTCTCTCCATTGACGGGCGCATTGACCTCTACATCATTCGAGATGGAGCTCTGACTGGTCGCCGATATAGGGATGAGATCCTCAGACCTATTGTAGTCCCTTACGCTGCAGCAATCGGAGATAACTTCATTTTAATGGACGATAACTGCAGGCCACATCGTGCAAACCTGGTGGAGGATTTCCTTTTCGAGGAAGGAATCGTTCGAATGGAATGGCCAGCGTGTTCTCCAGACATGAATCCAATCGAGCACGTTTGGGACGCTCTAGGAAGACGAGTTTCTGGCCGCCAACAACCCCCACAAACTCTCCAAGAACTGGAAAGAGCTCTTCTGGAAGAGTGGGGCAAAATACCCCAACTCGTCATTAATAGCCTCATTGAGTCCATGCCTCAAAGGTGTTCAACGTTGCTGGCCGCCCGTGGAAACCATACCCCCTACTGAAAATGATTTTCTTTGAAGAAAACACCTTTTCTTATTCTTTTTTTCTCATATGCACAAATTGTGTTTTTTTCCTTTTGTACACAAATGCGCAATAAAATGCATTTTTTTCTGCCAAACATGTGTAATTTATTCTCATATAACCTACTATGTCTGTCGATCATGTATCAATCAGCTAAAAAGTTTCCCAGATACAAAATCCACCTAAAACTGCAATATCCTTTAATTGTTTTGAGCAGTGTAGTTCTGTTGACGCAATCAAATCTTTTAAAACTGGATTTTTATTATAAATTGACTAGACGTGGTTATAATATTTTATTTTGCTGGGTACCTAGACACATTGGTATTCCTGGCAATGAAAAAGCAGATGAGGCGGCAAAACTTGCTCTTAATCCATTACACCATAAAATTCCATTCTCAGCATTAAACTCCTTATAAAACATTTCATTCATAATAAATGGCAAGAAAGTTGGGATTTAGAACACAATAATAAACTGCATCATATCAAACCTATAATCATGACCTGACCTCCAAGTTATCTAAGGAAAACAGATGTTCTTCTGACTCGTCTGAGAATTGGACATTCAAGGATAACCCATAAATGTCTCTTACTTCGGGAGGATGCACCCATGTGTCCACATTGTCAATTTGATTGCCTGACCATTTATCATGTTTTAATTGACTGCCTGGGCCTCCAGCACTTGTATAGAACATATTTTAATTCATCATCACCAGTCTTGACAAACCTCATTGGGGAAACACCTCATGGGGCTCTCTTTCATTTTTTAAAACATGCTGGCTTTTATTTTGAGATATAGTTTTTATGTATCATTCATGTTTTATCTATAACAATGTTAGTTTATACTTGTTTTACTTGACATCTGGATGGGTAACCCCATCCAGATAATTGTTTTTAGTTTTTGTTAATTTTTCGCATTAAACTATATTTCTTTTTTAGCTTCTGTTGACGTTACATTTTATGGATTTTTTAAGGCATTTTTTTCTTTGGCGCAGCTTGTCCCCAATGGGACCTTGTGCCATTAAACCTTATACAACCAACCAACCAACCTTAGTACTGTGTGTTCATTCGTTTTCAATTCTGTTTCTTCGTTGCTTTGCAGCTGGTGTTAGCTCACTCCTTTTATATTCATTCATTATATGTACGTATTATTATTTTCATTTTATGTCATCTTAAGGATTATTGCTAAAAATTTTCAGCCCGAAATAAAAGGTATTTGTTGATAGTAAAGACGACCTCTAAAGTTTGCCAAAAGCATGTGGCTAATACAGAAATATCAATGTTTCTATATGGTTAAATTTTATTTAATCTTGAACGAGATCGGTCAAGAATTAATTGATAGAAATTTCTATATGAATTTCATTTTTATTAAAGCAAGGATTTTTGATGTTGAATTATTTCTTTATCTACATATTTTAACAGAGAATAATTTTTATATAATAAATTCACACCTATAAGGAATGCCCCAAAAATTTAGTGATTGTAAAAATGTTTAAAAAATAGTTTTATTTTATTGTAATTTAAAAATAATGTATTTTTATTTTTCAGGAAATTTGAATATAGAAATGGACTATGCATTGCCTTCTTTTGTCCAACAAAAAAGTCATCTGATTGGTTTAACTATTGGTCAAGATATCGATACAGGTGGTGGAGGAAGGTAATTTTAAATGAATATTGTATACTTACTTTAAATTTTCATGTTAATTTCGTTATATTCTTTCATTGCTTGTGTATTTTCTAAATATCCTTAGTGAACTTCGAATTTGACTGTAGTTTCATTAGTTATAGTATTTGCATTTCACTTAAAAATTCATCAGTCAGCCTGACTCATTAATCATAAAACTGTGAATCAGTCTGACTCACTAATCATAAAACTATGAGTCTATCAACAAGATACCGTGAGTCAGTTTGGAAAAGTCAGTTTAAAAATAAATGTATATGTTTATTAGAAAATTGATGCATTGCACATGTATTAATAGGTGCTATAATTGGAAATTAAAAAGCAACTACCATAACTAAATTAAGTAAAACATCACTTTTACATTTTTCAAGGAAGGTAACAGAAAAAGTATAAATTGTGAAAAATTGCAGTAGAAACTCAGTTTCATACCTCAGGAGAAACTTTTGCTTTATTTAAGAATTCAAAAATTCTGCATTTAAATGAGGCAAAAATTTTAATATTAAAATACTGGAACTCAGCAATTAAAACAATCTGTGATGATTATTCTTTAGAAATAGTGGTAATCAAAAAGTAACCAATGCATGTCCTGTTTTTATTAGCTTAAATTTAAACAGCTATAAAACCTCTTTTATAATCAGCAATATGTATTAAAGGGATACACAACAGCCTTTAAAGAGGATATTAATGAATATTGTTCAAACATATTTCCAAGCAAACATTCGAGCAATTCCTTGAAAGCCATATTTATGCATCTTTGATCCAAAATAAGTTTTAAGAAAGCTCAGATCATGTTGCATTTCTGTGAAAGATGTTTCTGAAAATGTTTTAGTAAAATGCTTTAGAAAAAAAGTGAAAACCTCTTGTTTTATTCTTGCATTCTAGATAGTATTTTTGAATTTTGTGAAAAGTGTTATTAGATGGAGCAAAGTGTGTAGATGTGTAATCATTTTAGCTGCTGCTTCTTCATTTATCTCAGTCTGATTACTGAGTCTGTATTTACTATTAATTCAGAAATTTCTGATGAAAAGTATTTTTTATATCTGATGGAATTTACACTTCACTGTGGTTAAGCAAATATGCAGAGTCCTAGATTTTTAATGAGATCAGTTTGAAAATATTTAATATTTTGAATGAAGTGCTGGCAATATTACTTTCTTTTTCCTCTACATTACAATCCCCCCTCCCCCCACCCTCTTCTCCCTCAACTATGTTCTTGAATTAGCTTTTTTTTTTTCAGTATTTATTCTGACTTACTACTATAAAAGTGTGGCTAAAATATAAATATCTATAAGTTTTCTTGCTTGTGTTAAAAAAGTATAATTTTAATTAAAACTATAAAGTTTTAAAAATTACTGTCAGTATTAGAAAAGCCCAGTGCTGTAGATTATTTCAAATTTCGATATTGCAGTAGAAGATCTTTATAATAATGATTTATAATACTCAATTATCTATAAAACACGCAACTTCTTAAATGTAAACAGTGCAGTTAAGAAATGTCTGCATTCTATATTATAGAAATATTGCTACCTTCTAAAGTACGGATTCCCATACATTTAGTCTAGCATACCATTTAATCGAAATTTATATATTTGGCGTACCACCAGGTAATGAAGATAACGCTCTCAGGGACTGACTTACACCAAGGCATTCTGTACATGTAAAAGAAACTGTCCTAAAATGACATACCCTAAGGGAAAAAAGCTTCTATTCCTACAAAGTTTTTCTCATGACCTCTATTTTTTGCGAAGTATATAAAATGCAATAGTACCTTTTAAAAGTAACAAATAATGTCATAACGTTATAATAACGATTTATATAAAATGATGCACTATGTCATTTTATCTACAGTACTCTCCTAAAACGATACACACATAAGTTGATATTAATTAAACTTGTATACATCACAAATAAATTTTTTTGCACACCAAGAAACACTGTCACATTCACTATGTGCCTACTTTGAAAGCTTAACACATTTTATCCACTTCTTCAATTATGAGTAACTGAATAAATCATTGCAAAGACAGGCTTCAATATCATCATCATCGGCAGTAAGATCCATGTCTTTGTCATCATCATTGGGTGTAACAAAGTGAATTTTCTTCTTAGCCTGTAGAACTGCACCTCTTGAGTGTTAATTATGTTTCTCAGCAGCTTTTGCCTTTGCTTTGGCAATATCAGGACTTCTAACCAGAACTTTTGCACCTTCATGCTTCCTCTTTTTAAAGGATGATCTAACAAGAGGTGCACAAGGAAGTGAAGATACATCAAGTTGTCAAATAAAGATGATGAACTTGAAGCTGTTGGTAGAAAAGATACACGTGTCTTCAGAGATTTGTTGTCATCACTGGAGTTGGAGCAAGTGGCATTGAAACTCTGAAAATTGACAGAATAGGTCTAGATAGGCTGTTAACTGTAGAACTTGTGTTGCTGCCGTTGCTTTCCTTATTTTCTAGTAAACTTTATGTCACAACTGAAGCACAGAAAACATGATCAGGAAAGATGTCTGGTGACATTTCATTTTACCTACAATCACCAAATTGTATATACAGAGGCAGTATTTGAGAATAGATGCATTTAAAAAATTTTGCATATACAAAAAATAATCTAAAAAGAAATAAATACTCACCTTATACTTAAGATATGTAATCACTGAAATCACGTGAATTAGCACAAAAAAAATAGTCCTAACAAATTTCTGACGAAGGTTTAAAAAGGTTTTTTGTAAACAATGAAAAATACAAACTTTAAACCTTCGCCATTAAATACTTATCATTGCCAATTGACTCCACAACATAACTGCATATCGTTAAGTGCTGACCTCTAGTGACAATATTAAGAAACATAAGGTGTGTCATTTTGGGACAGTTTCCCCTACCCTGGGCTCCCACTATCAAAGAGCCCTTTAAACTTTAAAATAAGCATAATAAAAGAATTTACATGTATATAAAGTTTCTATAGGTCTCAAAAAAGTATGTATATCCAAGGCTCTGAAATTTTTACATCAGTTTCTGAATAGTAATATTTAAAACTGCATTATTGTATTACTAGATTGAAAATTTATCTTCCTCTATTGGCATTTATACATGGATTAGCATCATAATTCTGTATATTAATAATATGCAAAACATCATAAACAACTTGGAAGTGGACAGACTAGAAGTCTGCCTGAGCATGGTTTGAAACTCCAGCCCGTAGGCAGGCTGGGGCCAATTTTGTTTCATGATACCTAGGCTGGGTCTGGTCTTTATTCTTTCTGTGTTGGGTCCAGGCCTTACTTTTTCCTGCAGATTCCGTCTGGGCCAGCACATACTTCTTTTTCCCCAGGCCAAACCTGGACTGGGCTTGTTTCTTCCCCTCAAACCCATGTTGGACTGTTTTTTGTTTTTTTTTTTCTTCTAAAAATGAAGTGATGTGCATTTGTTTAACAAAAATTTTTAGAATGTTGGTTTAATAAGTTACAGAGAAATTTTAAAAAAACGTATTTTTTTCTATGTGAAGCTTTTAAAATGTGATTTTCTTTTACCATCTTTTTCTTTCATTCTAAACTACATGGATTTTCTTACTGAATCATCATTTGAATGTAATTGACTAAGTCAACTTTTAATGAGTGTTTATGTTTGTAATTGCCTAAGTGGTCATTAATATTATTGTTATTTTGTATTCCATGAATTGCAGACATATAATCTGCAAATAAAATCTATACATTAGCAAGTATTCTTTTACAATAATTTTAATTGTAGGATTATGTTGCTTCAGAAATATCGGCATGTTTTGTAGAAATTGAGTCTGGCTAGGCCTGGGCCGAATTTTTTAGATTTCATAATGGACTGAGCTGGTGGAATTTTTAGCTTTTGTACCATGCCAGACCAATAAAATTTTTGTTTAGGATGAGACGAGTACGGAATGAATTTTTAGATTTCATAGCTGGCTGGACTGGAATAGACCAATAAAATTTTTGTACGGGCCGTGCCCAGGAGTGTAAATTTTGGCCCATGCAGTGCAGACGTCTAAGGTGGACTACAACAACTTATCATTTATTGGCATTGCACTCATATGTACTATTGGCTGAATTATATATATACTATCTTGCGTACACTGACTTGACTTATGGGAATATTAGGACTGCTTCATCAAGCAGCAAATTCCTTATTCCAGTTGAACATTTTTTAAATTTAACTGTGTCTGATTCAATGCTTAAATAACTCCCCAATTTTCTTTTTTTAATTTAAAGAATTCAAGAAAATGCATTTTCACATAGCTCTGTTAACAAGAGCAGACATTTTACAGTTTTTTTAGAAATCAATGGCTATTATCCTGTGTGTCTCCTCAAACAAAACTTTTAATTCATCCATTTTAAAATGTCCTTAAGAGTTCCATTCCTGGATAGCAAAATAAATTATTTTTTCTCTTTGATTAATGGCAATGACAAAGTATTTTCAATTTAAAAAAAACGAATTTCTGATAAAACATTCTATTGTTAAATGTACTGGTAAATAGTCATTTCAATCTGTTATATGGCAATCCAACTATTCACTTAAATATTATTCATAAATTAAGGATGTAATTTTACTATTACATTATCAACAATAAATTGTACAAGAGTAGTACTAATTATATTGTTCTCTTATTCCAAAATTGTACTAGAAAGACAATTTTTTTTAAGGTTTTCTTTTGTCATGGTCTATGAAAGCTTTGTGCAGACCTTGGAAGCTCTTATTCAACTTACATCTATTGGAAATAGAAGATTCATGTACCGGTATTATAAGGCTCGTGTACTATAGTTTGAAAACCCCTTTTTAAACTATGGTTTGTTTTTTTCTAGATGAATAAGTTTAGACATTTTTTCATCTTATCTCCTTCATGTAGAGCTTTTTAATGAACAAAATTGCTATTATTTCATGAAAAACTTCTGGAAATATGAAATGAGTAATGAGATTGTGACGTACGTACTTAAATTAAAAATAAATAATTCCAAAGGCCGGGAAAGAAAAGCAGCCGATAGTTAAAAACAGAACAAAACTTTTATTTACATGTTGATCTGAGAAGAGTTCTTAAGCGACTGTCTGGTGCGTCGACTATTGCATACAAAAGATGCGCACGCAACGAAAGGGTTACAGCGCGTGCTGGAAAAATGACCTTGACAGGAGAGGGATAATTTTCTCTCTTTCTGCAACATTCTCCCACCTTTTGAGTGGGCAGCTAAACACTCAAAATCTTTACTTATATTATGCACAAAATACACATTACATAGTACTTACATAAGAAATCACTTATACAATCAAAATACAACCTTACAAATTACAACATAAATACAGTATATAATATATGCAAAATAACAATAAACACTGGAATGCATATAAAGAAGAGAAGTGAAATTAAGTAAAATAATTACTGAAATTAAATATTCTGAATATAAAATTTACCTTACAGGTGTTTTGACAATTCTGCCACTACTGGTGGTTAAAGGCATAGCCTCATCATTTGTTTCTTGTATTGGATTTTACAATTCTAATCTGAACAATCGCTGAACTGGCCGTAATAACTCAGAATTGTTTGTTTTTATAAGCGCAAGTCTTATTTGGCCATCTCGACCTGGTATAACTTTTAATACGCGAGCTAGGTTCCAATAAGAACGTTTTTTATTAGTATCTTCAAGTAGGACAATTTCTCCTACTTTAAGTGATTTGTTTTTATAGCATTTTATAGACTGCTGTCGTAACTGCCCTAAATACTCTGTACGAAACCTAAGCCTTAAAGTTTCTCTTATCCGCTGCAGATACTTAGTTCTTTTACTCAATTTCACTTTATCTACATTATCAATATCAGGTACACCTGACTGTGGAGTTTCATGTAAAAATTTCTCTGGTGTTATAGCAAAGTCCTCATCAATGTCCTCTGATACGTAAGTAAGTGGTCTGGAATTAACAACTCTCTCACAGTCACACAATACAGTTAGTAGTTCTTCATAATCAAGAGAGGCACGACCCAATATTTTTCTTAAGCTTTGTTTTACAATCTGAATCAAACGCTCCCACCATCCGCCCCACCAGGCTGCGGATGGAGGATTAAACTTCCACTGAATTTTTTGTTCAGCAGCTTTAAAACGGAGACCATCCCAGTCTACAGTTTGCAAAAATTTCTCCGCGCCTATGAAATTTTTTCCATTATCTGAATATATGGTAGAAGGTCGTCCACGGCGTGCGATAAAACGTCTTAAAGATTGAAAGAAGGATTCGGTCGATAAGGAAGTGATTAATTCCAAGTGGACGGCACGATAGACTGCACAAGTAAACAGTACAATATATGCTTTTCTACCATCTTTCAAATAAAGTGGTCCAGCCAGATCACATCCTATAATTTCAAATACACAAGCATCGCGGACCCTATCATTTGGTAAAATTCCTGGGATGACCTCACATTTTTTCGCTTTAAACCTTTGACATTTTAGACACTTACTAATACAATTTCTTATTGTCTTGCGAGATTTTAAAATCCAATACTTTTCTCTTAAATTTGACATTAACAATGAAGTACCAGCATGTAATAAATCATTATGTACACTCATTATCAACAATTTTACAACAGAATGATCAGATGGTAATATAATAGGATATTTAAAATCGTATTTATCTTCCCGATACACAACATTTGATTTAGCTCTTATAAGGCCGTCACAATCAACTATTGGTCTAAGTTGTCTTAATTTCTCATCATTTTCTCCCTTAAAGGATTCTTTCTGAATTAGTACCATTAAAGCCTTTTCCCCTTTTTCGATTTCTTGTACAGATAAGTCCCCTGAAAGATTTTTGTCAACTTTTTTTACATTGTCGTAAAACCTAAAAATCCAAGCTAACATCCTTACAATTTTCTTAAATGAAGAAAAATATTTATAATACCACTTAGCATCTTCATCATTTTTTACTAACGTTGTTATAACTGTTTTACGAATCTCAGAATTGACTAAATCTTCATTTGGCTCATCATTCGATTTAGGCCAATTTTCTTTTTTTTCGTGCAACCAATCAGGTCCCTCCCACCATTTCCTCTCAACTAACTGTTCAGCAGAACACCCCCTTGAAAGCAAATCGGCAGGGTTAAGAGAACCTGAGATGTGATGCCACCAATGAGGCGAAGTCAATGAGTTAATTTCTGTAACCCGATTTTGAATGAATATTCCCCAATTTTGCTTTCGCTGAATCCAACATAAGGCTGTTGTAGAATCGGTCCAGCAATAAATATCAACCCCTGATAAATTTAGATCTTTAATTATGTTAGATAACAATCTAGAGCCAATATTGCAAGACAAAAGCTCTAAGCGAGGAATTGTAATGGGTTTTAAAGGAGCTACCCTAGATCTTGCTTGTACTAGATTAATTTTTACCCCATCGTCGTCTTCTACTCTTAAGAAAACACAGGTACCGTATGCTTTTTTACTGCCGTCGCAGAATAAATGCAAGCTTATTTTTTGATCACTTTGTTTAAGCCCAAACCATCTAGGTATATTTATCAATGAGAGTAAATTTAAGTTTTTTCTCCACGATTTAAATTTCTTTGCCAAATCATCGGGTAGGTTGTCATCCCATTTTAGTTTTGAATTCCATGTTTCCTGTAAGATTAGTTTCGGAATTAGCATCACTGGAGTTGTATAACCAACAATATCAAAAACTTGGTGTGCTACTGCCAAAACTATTCTTTTTGTGACTGATTCTAATGGATTTATAGCCTGTTCTATTTTACACGATAGTGTATCCGTATGTGTATTCCATACGAGACCTAATAGGGAAACATCCTCTTTCGTGGAGGAATCCTCCTCAAATATTTCATTAATTAAATTGGATTTCCAACATCTTAGATTAAAATGACCTAAAGACATGATTAATTTTGATTCTAAGAAAAACTTTCTCATTTCTATCTCGGAGTTTAAACTTGTTACGCAGTTATCTACGTAGAAGGCTGTTTTCAAAATATCTGCAGAGTGCTTTAAATTTTCTGGAACCGTATTTAAATGATACAGTAAAGTTGCGGCCAATAAATAAGGGCTGCATGTAACGCCGAAAACTACCCTTTGATGCCGATATACGTTCACCTGTTCTTGATTTTCTTTATCAAAGCACAGAAACCGCAAAAAATCTCGGTCTCTTTCTTTTATCGCAATCTGCAAAAACGCCTTTTCAATGTCCGCGGTGACGCCTACATAATTCATACGAAAACGATTCAAAATTGAGGGGATCATTTCTATTAAATTTGGACCCGTAGCCAGACAATCATTTAAAGATGGAAAACCAGGTAAATGAAAACTAGCGTTGAACACTGGCCTTATATTCGCGGTGCTGTTCTCCTTTATTACCGCCCTATGAGGTAAATAATGAACACCCTTTAGTTTCTCAGTCGATGTCTTTTCGATTATGCCGAGAGCTAACCAGTTTTCAAAAATATCACAATAATCATTAAACTTTCCGGAATTCATCAAGTTTCTTTTAGTATTTAAAATAGATTTTTCCGCATTTATTTTATTATCCGGTAAAAGAGTGTTGTCCAGAACCCAAGGCAACGCAACTTCATATCGCCCCTCACTATTTATACTTAGAGTCTCTTCAAAATATTTCTGTGTATCCTCCTGCAATTCAGCTTTCGTTTTACTTATTGGGGGTTCCTTAATTCCCAAAACATCTAACTTCCAAAGATCACTTATACACTGATTTTTAACTAAAAGAGAAGAAATAATAAGAGAAGCTGTACTCTGAGAATTTGGCTCAGTGCCAGGATTAAATTTACCCATTAATGTCCACCCTAATTTCGTATTTATCGCTGTTATGCCACATTTAAGACTTACAATGTTTCCTGTTAAAAGCTTACCTGCAACGTCTGCACCAATTAACAATTTTATTTCCTTATCAACTTTAAAATGTTTGTTTTCTGAATCATTTATTTTAATTCCGTGTAACTTAAGTTCATTTAGCCAAGGGCCAGAAGGAATTTGCTTAATTTCAGAACAAATACGTTTCTGACTAAGTACTTCTAATTTACACTTATATTTATCATTTACATCACTTAATTCAATTAAATAATTTTTATATACATTTTCTGGTGTTTCAACACCACCAAATAGAGATTGCTTAATTTTAGTTTCACCAATACACTTAAATTTCATACTTTGTGCAACATCTTCACAAATATAAGACTTCATTGAACCACTATCATAAATAGCACGAATAAACATTGTTTTAGAACCATTATGAATTTTTACAATTAAAGTTTGTAAGAGTACATCTGAAATTTTAATGTAATTATTCAGAGTGCTTGTTTTGTTTTCACTTTTATCTCCAACCGAGATATTATCAACTTTGTTAGAAACTAAATCCGGACACAAAATTACAAAGTGCCGATTTTTGCAAATTGGGCATCGATGTTTTGACTTACATTGATTAGCCTTATGATTTCGTTTTAAGCATACAAAACAAGCATTCTTTTTCTTAACTATGTCTTTTTTACAATCTAAACTCATAGCACAAGCATCGTTACAGTTCTCTGAATTATGAAATTTACTACAAAAAATACAATCAAATTTTTTAAACTTAGAATTTTCTTGAAAATTACTACTATTGTTGCCGTTATTGGCATTAAGTAATTCATAAGCAGTTGACACACTGCTTTTAGGTTCAGAGGGCTTATTTTTCTTAACAGTTAATTTTTCAGAATTTAAGCAATCACGAGTGATTTTAAGTCTAAATTCAGTTTCTACTTCATTTTTAACAAAATCCATTAAGAGATCTAAATCGGTCTTACCTGTTTCAGCTAATGTACTTTTCTGTCGCTCCCAAATTTTAATTAAATCGGTGGGGAGTGCAGATTCTATTAATGGGAGTAACATATGCGAAAACTTATCTTGAGTAACTCCCAGAGATTCTAAGGCACGCAGTTGTGTTTGAAGCTTGTCATAGAGAGTCAACAAATTCACTTGAGTTTTGTCCGTAATAACCAGCTTTAAAAGTTCTCTAACGTAAATCTGTATAAGGACACTTTCTTTTCCAAAACGTTCTTTTAAATAGTTCAATGCCTTTTCATAATTAGCTTCTGTAGCAGGAAAACTCTCCACGATTTGTCGAGCTACTGATTCAGGCTTAGTAGACTGTAGTAGGTACTGAAACTTGTCGCGGACATCTATTCTTGGATCTTCATTGATTTTGCTAAACTGCGTCCAAAAGGTGAGCCAATTTTTTGGGTTGCCGTCAAATTTAACTAATTCAATTTCCGGGAGTTTCTGTTTAGCAACCGGTAAAGCCATAATTGAAGAAGAGGAAACAGCATTTACTGTGTTGTAACTAAGCTTCGTTTTTAACCTGTTACATTTCACCTTTAACGTAGACATCTTCTCGTAATATTCCTGAGCTGCTTCATATTCCTTTTCGTAATCTTCTTGAGAGCAGCTTTGTTTTTGAAAAAATTCTAAAAATTTTTCATCTATAGTTCGGAGCATTTTATATTTTTCTTGTAGTTGATCTAGCAGTATTTCCACATCATCTAAATCCGGAGCAGCGGCACTTATTAGTTCTTGTAGCTTGTTAGACGTCTTCGTAAAAGATGATCTAGTGGCTTTTCTCTGCTGCTTTGTATTTTCTAGATCCGTCATATCTTTTTTTTTTTTTCGTAAAAAATACTTAAATATTTAATTTAAACTTACTTAAGCTTAACATTTAACTATCGGCAAAATAAGAATGTCATAATCAACATTCATCTCGGTAGTGGGATGCCAGAATGTGACGTACGTACTTAAATTAAAAATAAATAATTCCAAAGGCCGGGAAAGAAAAGCAGCCGATAGTTAAAAACAGAACAAAACTTTTATTTACATGTTGATCTGAGAAGAGTTCTTAAGCGACTGTCTGGTGCGTCGACTATTGCATACAAAAGATGCGCACGCAACGAAAGGGTTACAGCGCGTGCTGGAAAAATGACCTTGACAGGAGAGGGATAATTTTCTCTCTTTCTGCAACAGAGATAAAGATAGTCCTGTCTGATCTGAACATCAACAGACTATCTGATAGTTGCTGACAACAAAATCATTTCATTTCAAAGCCTCTCATCCCTACTCCTAAAAAAAGCATGTATCAGAAAGAGTTAAATTGATGGAGCAATGTTTGAAATTTCTTAAACCATAAAAGTATGTAGCAGACAAAGAAGTATTGACTGTTCAGAGAATTCAAGATAAACTAATAAGAGAAAAATCACAACTTCTCAAACAAGTTACTACTGGCAAATTTTTTAGGTATAATGCTTATTGCTAATTTGTTTATATTATTCCCTTCTATAAATAATAAATGCTATTAAGCTGTATATTTTTGTATTTTAAAGCTGTCTTAAAGTGTTAATATGGTGATTTGGTCCAGGAATATTTGGACAATATTTACAAGGTAAATTTAACGGTGTGCAAAATGATGTACAGTAGACTCCCTTAAATCTGCATAGCTTAAAACCAGAGGTTGTGCAGATTTTAGAATTTTATGGATTTCTGGTTACTGTTTTGTTTATATTTTTTAAACAACAATTTGAATTTAATAATGCACTCAAAATTATAATGAATGGTTACAATAAAGTAAAATAATTAAGTAAAATAATAAAAATTAAGAAAAATATTTAAAATATTAATAGTAAAGGTCAAGTAAATAATTAATATTGCACAACTAAATAGGCATAATGATGATGAGATAAATTTTTCTTGAATTATTCAGTGAAACTCTCCTTATAAATGTACACTAATAATTCACAACAAAATCTTAAAATAACAAAGTTTTATAGCATGTTTAGCCATACTTAATAACCAAAAAAGATTAATTAATACATAAATTATTTGGTAAAAAGATCATGATCACCACTGATATCAGCGCTATCTTGAACTTTCTCAAAAATAAATTTATGCTTCCATTATGAGAAAACACAAGTTGAATCCTTTTAACCAGAATTACACATTAAAATATGTACAGAATGATATAAAAATTAAAAGAAACTTGAATTTTACACCTACATCTTAACTGTATGTTTCATTGTTTACATTGGAAACAATGAGCAGATTTTGGGAATTTGTGGATTTTAGGGTGGCGAATTTGAGATAGTTTACTGTATATTATGCAAAAATTTCATATGCACAATTTCTGGTTTCAAGGTGTGCAACATAAAGATTTTCTACTGTACATTGAAATGTTCTAAACCAGTGATCAGAAGTAACATGCTACAAGTAGTGAAACTACATTAGATGCTACTTTTTCTGGTAGTTTGTAGTGTAGTATGCAACATTTTGAAAAATGTAATGTAACGAGTAAAAAATACTAAAAATTAATAGTTTATAGTGAACATTGATGCTATTTTTAATGCTATTTCAGGGGGGGGGGGGGGGGGGGAATGGGCCATTCTTCTATTTCACATGATCATAGCTTGCTTCTTTTGTACAAAACTTTGTTCTTTTGTGCAATAATTTAGGAATGACAGCAACTCAACCGCAGTGTTTTGCACTGCATCGTATGACGTCAAGAATTTTTTTATTGACACTTGCTGCTAAATCTAAGTGGCAAAATCTAAATCAACGAAGTTAATTTTCTTGCTCAAACATTTGTCTACTTACTCATTATTAGATTTTCATGTTTTAATGTCACATTTCTTCTTTGGGAATTTCTTTATTTAATGATTTATTATATTTTTTTATTATGACACAGAAAATTAATAATGAATTGCCCTGGTCAGTATAAAACAAGTAATGTGTGCTTAAATTAACAATTTAGAGAATAACACAAAACAATTTCTAGCATGTTATCTTTCTTAATTTTGTAATGTTGTCAGTTATATCTCACTTATTTGATTGTGTATTGGCAGGCGTGATATAACGAGGGGCTAATATATTTTTTAATCTTTGTCCTTAATTTTGAGTTTAGATTGAATCCTTTGACAAAGCTTGAAAGTAGCAAAGTAGTTTGGGGTTGTTACTTTCTAAAACAAGTAGTTGTATTTAACTACATTTTTAATAAAGTAGTTGTTAGTTAACTACAATTTTGATAAAGTAGTTGTAGTTTACTACAAAAATAAAGTTGTTTTTCTGACCGCTGTTCTAAACATACTTGCAAGGTAAGTTTAAAAGATAAGTTTAATAATGTGTGAAATGATTTATATAATGCAAAAATCTGTAATATGTACAACCTCTCATATCAAGATGTGTGTAATAACGATATTCTACTGTATTTATTATTATAAAAATTTATAAGTTTATGTGATATATATATATATATACAGGTGGTTATCAAAATAATGGAAACACCCTAGATTTTGAAGGAATTCTTTATTAATATGGCGTAGGACTGCCTTTGGCATGTAATACAGCTTGGATTCGCCTGGGAATCGAATCATACAAATTCTGAATAGTGTTTAGAGGAATATTGTACCATTCTTCATGGAGATATTGTGAAAGTTCCGTGAGAGATGCCGGTGGAGGATATCGATTCCGGATTGAAAGCTCTAAAATAGACCACAACGGTTCGATTATGTTGAGGTCTGGGGACTGTGCGGGCCAGGGTAGATGTTCCACCTCATCCTCATGTTCATCAAACCATGATTGGACAACTCTGGCTGCATGAATAGGGGCATTATCATCCTGGAAAATTCCATCTCCTGCAGGAAACAAAATTTGCACCATGGGATGGACCTGGTCAGCTAAAACTTCTCTATACTTCTCCCCAGTGATCCTTCCTTTCAGGGTTACGATTGGACCACCAGAAAACCATGACATGGCTGCCCATACCATGACCGATCCACCTCCATGCTTGACAGTTGGACGGAGGCAATCAGGATCATACGCTTGTGCAGGTGTTCTCCAGACATGTACCCGTCCTGTTGTGGGGAAAAGTGTGAAAGATGATTCGTCTGACCATATAACAGTCTTCCACTTATCAATCGACCAGGTTTTGTGGTTGTGGCACCACTCTACACGACGTTTGGCATTAGCATCTGTGACAAGTGGCTTGGGAATTGCTGTTCTGCCGTAAATGTTCTCTTTATGAAGGTATCTCCGAACTGTAATTGTTGACACTGGAGAATCCAGATGCTGATTGAGCTCTGCGGTCACTTTGGCTGCAGTTGTTTTCTTTTTAGACATTACAATCCGCTTTAATACCCGTCGGTCTCTTTCACTCAGCTTCTCCTTCCGTCCACTATTTTGCTTTGCTGAGCTTGTCTTTCCGCGCTGTGTGTATGCTGTCATGACTTTAGACACCGTACCTCTAGAAACGCCTATAAGCTGGGATGTTTCGGTCACCGTTGCTCCAGCTAGTCGGGCTCCTACAATTTGGCCTCTTTGAAAATCTGTGAGGTCTGACATTTTACGCTTCTGACAAAAAAAATCAAAACGTAGGCAACTCTTCTAGAGCTCTCTCATACTACCTAATACATGTACTTTTTATATTAAAAAAATCTGGTAGCTAAGATTATATTTTAATGCTTACGAAGGGAATTCTTAAATGTCCCTTTCATTCACAAGTGTTTCCATTATTTTGATAACCACCTGTATATATATATATGCTATATAAATGTGTTTCTTCAATGTTTAGTTTTCTAGCATTCCTTCAAAATTCTTCATGTCTGATGTCACTGAAATAAAAGGAGGCCATCAACAAATTTCAATAATGATGGAATTTCCCTGGGGGAAAGAGAATTTAGAAACTATAACTTTGTATGAAGAAGATTTCATTAAAAATTGCTGTCAGGCATTGGGCCTTCATAAACATACAAATAGTCAGAATGTTCCTGCAGTTATTGTATGTGAAACTGAACTCAACCTGGCTGCTTTTGCCTATCTGAGTAATTCTTTTGCACAGAAATGGAGAGCTGGAGAAATTCGAAAGGTAATAACAATTTTCAAATATACTTGTATGTTTGCTTCAGTGTATGTGATTCTATAGCTGTATACAGACATACAAAGTGATTCTAAAGTATCAAGCAATATATTGGACATAGTTACAATTTACTTATTTAGCCAAGAAAACAGAGTGACTGACTCCAAGATTAATCTGATTGTTCATTCATACTTTTAACATTAATGAAACATTTTTTTAAAAATGAATTTTGAAGGACAAATTGTTTATGCAAAATGTGATGACATTGGAAATACATAATAATTTGATCAGTACATCACAGATAATGTCAGCTACATTATGAAATATGGGAGTCTGAATCAGTGTTGCTTGAACAGGAAGGTGACCAATTTATTTCAAACTATCTGCAAGGTGATCATAATAAACTAATAATTAATGTTTTTTAGTGTATTATATAAAATCTTGACTTAGAATTCAAGATTAAGTACCTGAATTCAAAGCCTGTTTCCTGAATCATCATTAATGCATAGAAAAGCAATCTACGACTGTTAATTTGATTCAGCATTTGAATTCAGTTATTTCAAACATAATAGGTAATTTGATATTCTTAAAAAAATAATCTGTTTATTTAAATGAGTATGGTGTTTTGCTATGTTAGCAGTATCTATAAATGTTAATCTTCATTCAATTGAAGAGATATATTTTTGAATTGAAAAAAAAATATATTTAATAAATAGGTATAATTTTTCTTTGTTTCAAAGTAACAGTGATAAGCAACCCTTTACTTGTTTGCACTGTTTAAAAAAAAAAAAAAAAAAAAAAAAAAAGCAGGAAATTCAAAGTCATCAGCTGTTAAACATAAATCAGAATGCTAAATTAGTCTTTCATAATTTTATTATGTTGTATTAATCTATATTATATAGGTTAAAGTGCATTGAACCACCATAAAATAATCAAGCCCATTGCCACAAGCTAATTTAAAACAACCTTGTTAGGAAGATAAACAGGATAATTTTGATACTGAAGTTTTCTGTTTCAAATCTGCCTGGCCCTAGAATTTTCATTCATTTTTCAGAATTTTCCTTGTATTAAAATGTCATTTGCCCTCCAAATTCTTTCCATTAAAATCTTACCAAACACTGACCATTCCTAAATGTGCAAATCCATATCAAATTTATTAACTTCTAATATCTAACCATTGCACAATTTCAATTTTTACACTGCTGAATAGAGATTTTTTTAAAAAAAAAAAATGTACCATCAAATGCACTTTCTCTGAAAACTGTATCATAATTTACTTTTTTTTTTTTTTTATGGGTATTTTAAAATAATTTTCAAGCATGACTTTTTTTTTTAAATCTATCTTTATCACTTGAAGCTCAAGTATGAAGGATAAACCCGTTTGCACTCAAAACAATATAAATAGTTCTGCATTTGTTTCTGGCTAATATTCAATAATCAAATCAAAACTTTATTAATAAGTTAACAAATAAATAAAACACAAATTTAACAGATATGTTATGTAATCAAATATGCATATAAATACTGGAATAATCATAATCAAAAAGTCTGCTATAAATAGTGAAATCTTTAGCGAATTCTTCGTCTAATAACCCCTGGCATGCAGCTAATATGAAAGTAGCCTTTTAAATAAATTTCAAAACTTTATTTGAAGACATGATTAGAGATTTCATATAAAAATGTTTTTTGTTGTTGTCAGTAGTAAATCTTTAAAAAATATATCAAGTGTAAAAAAAACTATTAGTTTTCAATTAAAATGATTTTCACCTATGTTCTGTCACCTGGGAAGTCTGGGGTGAATCCCATGGTGTATACAATGTAACATTATACATGATATTATGCATTATATGTTTATTTTATGTTTACTTATTTTATTTACATTATATATATATAATAAATATACTATGTAAAATTTTTGTGTGTTTTTTGTTGTTATTATTATTGAAAGTGCATCATTTAATAATCATTTACACTATCGAGCTATTTCAACTCCATTTAAAATTAGTATCATATAAAATTTGCATATCTCATAATAGTGATTGTTCTATCTACTAATGATATGAACAAGACTCAAAGATATTGCCACATACTTTGAGAAAGAATAAAAAAAATGTTGAGTTCCTGTAGTTCCATGTTATGATGATTCAGAAAGGATTGTGCATCATATATTTTATATTAAAAAAAAAAAAGAAAGAAAGAAAGAAAGAAAAGGGCAAAAAGTATGTAAAGTTTAAAATTTCACCAATATATTAATAAAATTAGTGTATTTACCTTATGTCTACTCAATCAATCTATATAGTGTATGTAATAAATATGCTTTGCATCATTTTTGTGTGTGTTGTTAATATTACTGAAAATTAATCATTTTAAGATATTTTATACTTTTCAGTTATTTCAACTCCATACAAAATTAGCACCATATAAAGTTTGCGTCTCTGTTAACAGTGACTGTCCTAATGATAGGAAAAGGCTCAAGGATATTGCTTCACATCTGGAAAAAGAACTAAAAAAATGTCAAGTTCCTGTGTTTCCTTGTTATGATTCAGGAAAGGATTGTGCACAAGATTTTAATAGGTAAGATTTGTCAAAATTTTCCTTTTTAGAACAAATCACGCTTTTATATCAGATCATTATTATTTACAAAAGTGATATATTTATTACTCTTTAAGGGGGGGGGGGATAAGAAAAGTATTTTCCAAAGAGTTATAAATATTTCACTTTTGGAAATAATAATGATCTGATAAAAAAAAAGCATAATTTGTTATAAATTGTATTCATACATGTTTTAAGAAGGCAGCAACACTTGCAAAAACAGCTGATATTAAAGTACCTATTTCTTGAGAGCTACTGAAGTGATTTCAATATCTTAAATAAATATATATATATAGTTTTAACAGTAGTTAAATTATCAATTGATCATTCAGGTAGAAATAAATTAAAAAATGCAATAGTTATGCATTTATAATTGTAGGGTGTAAAAAAAATAATAACATTACTGAAAAAAAAATTATTCACCAGAAAAAAAACATATATCAAAATATACCTAATTATAATACCAAAAACATTTTTTTTAATTATTGAAATCACTTCAGTAGTTCTTAAGAAAAAGCTACATCAATACTGGCTGTTTTTCATAGGATTGTACAACTGTTGTTATCCTTTTAATCATTTACTGTATTTAATATATGTGTATATATATATATATATATATATATATATATTTATATTTATATATAACATTAATAAAAATAAATTTATTCACCAGAAAAATAAATAAAAATGAATAAAATATAGATAGCTAAACTATCAATCAATCATTTGGCTAGAAATAAAAGTAAAAAATGCAATAGTTATGAATTTATAATTCTAGGTTAAAAAATAACACTACTAAAAAGGAATTTATTCACCAGAAAAGAAAACAATTAAAATATACCTAATTATAATACCAAAAATTTTTTTTTAAATTATTGAAATCACTTCAGTGGTTTTAAAGAAAAAGGTACATCAATATTGGCTGTATTTCATAGGATTTTGCAACTGCTGTTGCCCTTATAATCATTTAATATATTTAACATATTTTTATATCAATTGGTGTAAATATGAAAAAAAATATTTTCTTCCCTTATTTCGTGTACAGTTTTAAAGAGAATGTGAGGTGTATCACAATTAGATTTTTTTGTTTTGTTTTTGTTACATTCAATATTCCAAGTTAAACAGTTGGTTAATATACATTTATTTTACTTTTCCCTTATCCCAATTAAAGACATAGTGTGATAATTTTAATGTAAAAATAATGTAATAAATCAGTATTTTAATGCTCCATTATTTTTTTCATTTTTTGATTATTACTTTAAGAACATCTATCTTATTAAAAGTACTAAAATTGTTAATCATTTTGCAGCTCTGCTTGCAGAAATGTGCACTAATTTTCTTTAATACAGTAGAACCTCGATTATCCGACCCTCTTTTAACCGGAACTCTCCATAAACCAACGTCGGTTTCTTGATCTTCTTTTTACATTTATATGATCAGTGAAGCATAGGAATCTATGCCACAATTGACACTAAGTCGAAGTTGGCGAAAACTTTTACCGAATTTTTCAACTGATGCAGAGGAAAATGTTACAGACATTGTGACAGATGGTGCTATTGAATTTTCAACCCTTTTTAGCACGATGCCAGGTTTTGAAAACTGTGCGATCAAAGTAATCACAGATTGGTTGATTTGTGTCATGGATGATGCAGGCTTTCAGTTGCTTATTCATGAGGAAATTATTGCAGAAGTCCGACATTCTCCAAAACAAAATGAAGAAGAAGATGGTGATGATGAAGGCGAGAATGATTCCCAAGTCAAGATTGGTAACAATGATGCTTTTGGATGTTTCTCAAAAGGCTTTGCTTGGTTGGAACAACAAGAACAGTGTGATTCCGCTGAAGTAATGTTTTAAAGAAAACTTTGGGACAGAGCTGCACGGTAAAGGATGACTAATTTATGCCAGATGAAGCTTCCATTTAAATCATTGTAAGTTTTTTTGTTCCAAAATAAATTTATTTTCATGTATAATTTGAATTTAGATATTTATTTAGCAGTTTAAATAGTCATAATAGCAGTTCGATGATGATGTTACATATTAAACTAGATGATTATCGATAAATTCTCAACTATCCAATGTAGGTTCGGTCCCAATTACGTCAGATAATCGAGGTTCTACTGTACAATCTATGTTCCATGTCTTTATTGAAACCAATTACTGAAGACAATTACTTTGTGTTACTTCTTACATCATTTTAAATATTATTTTTGCACCATGGAATATAAACATATTCATAGTAACATATCTACAGTCAGGGGGAAAAAAAAAGAGAATATAATACAATAACAAAACATCCCATACATTTTAATCTCCAAATTGTAATTATAATCATTACAAAACAGATTGCAATGCAAGTAGTTGTTTAAGCACAGCACAAAAACTACTTGATGGATTGAGCTGTAATTTTGGATTCACATATTTAAAGATTCTAAAAATCGATTTCTGTTAAATATTTTATTGAGTACAATTAATATATTTTAAAAATCACAAATAAAAAAATATTTTTGTTTTTTAAATGAATTATTGAAAAAATTATGAAATGTAACCCAAGAATTTTTTAATAGAAATTGATTCGTAGAAGCTAATTCTGACCCTGGTATTAATATATATACATATATATATTAAACATCTGTTAAAGCCATTTTGTTTTGTAATTTGGTTAATTATTTATCTTAAAAAATGTTAAAGCAATTTTGGTAAAATAAAAACTGAATCTTATTATTAAAAATAATAAATGTGAATATTTTATATGTACTTTAAATAATTTATAATATTTTTAAAATAAATTTAACTTCAGTTATTCATTTCTTTAGGTTTGATGAAATGGCTGTCCCTTATACAATAGTACTTAATAACAAAGCTTTGAATTCTGGCATTGTTGGTTTAAGAAATAGAGATACAACATTGGAAGTAAGAAACTTATAAAATCACAGGACTTTATTCATTTAACATATTGTTTATTGTTGTCACACTTAAATTTTATAATTGATTTTTCTTTTTTGATTTAAAAATATTTTTTAGATTTTCTTTCAATATATTTTTTTTCTGATAATCTTGCGTATAGTTCACATTTCTAAACAGCACAAATTAAAGCATAGTAAATATTTTTTCAAAAACGCTTCTTTGAGAAATTAATTTGTCTTTAAGAAAAGAAATATTTTTCAAATATTACTATCGCAATTTATTATCTTAATATTTATTATGAACTAGCAAAAAATAAATCCTAATATTTGTATGTATTGTTTATTCTATTTGAATTTGAAAAATATATAAATATCCATGAAAGTCTGCAAGCCTTTTTAAAGTGTTGAGCCTGCCTGCTTATCTGATGATTAGAGCACTAGGTACGTACTAGGCAAGAAATACCAGTTTAAATCTTAGTTCAGGCTTGTATGTGTGTAGTAGGTTAAATTCCACTTTAAGCAGAGGCTCTGATCTGTTTAACCCTTGTGCAAAATATTACTGCATCTCGACCTTGCCCCAACCCTCCCTTCCACCAAATCAGATAATTTAGAAGTATAGTTTTTTAAAAGTCCTCTATATTACAATGGTAAGCATGATGACAATGATCTTTTATTGTAGCTGTTATTCAGAGTAGCCTTGTTATTTCAATAAATAAATGAATAATAATAATAAGTTTAATAAAATAATTTATAACATTCTGTCAAAATTATTATTAAGTTTAAATAAATTTAAAGTTATAAATATTTATTTAAGGATGGAAATAATTGTTTTATGTTGCACTGTTTGTCATTTGTATTTTAAACTATAAGATCTATACTATAGTTTGTTTAATTCAATTTTAACATGGGTGCATCTAAAAAGCCCATTTTTAAAACTGAAGTAAATTATCAGAATTATCTATTTATTATTATACCCCCCCCCCCAATCCTAAAAATTATCTTTATAATTGCAGCCGTTATCAATTCAATTTTTATCTTCTCTGAAAAAGTTCTATTCAAGCACAAAATATTTGAATTTGTAAGTAGTATTTGACATAAAGAGTCAGCTATACTAAATTTCATTTAGAAGCTAAATTCATAAATGTTTCATTATTTTTTTTTTTCAATTTGATTTTTAAAACACAATATCTTACCTATATATATATATATATATATATATATATATATATATATATATATATTTTTTTTTTTTTTTTTTTTTTGAAAAGCCATTAAATTCTTCAAAATAGTTATATCCAATTTTGAGTAATTTATAATTCAGTTCATCATTTTATTTTTGTTTTCATTTCAAATTATTTTATACCACTTAAACTGATTATTTGTTTTTACTTTTTGTTATACTGTAGTTACAATCACATAGTCACGCAAACACAAATTTTTATATATGATATTTATATCTTTCTCGCACTCATGCACTACAGTGTCTAATAAAAATCTTAATATACAAAATCTTGATTTGTTTAAAAAGTACTAAATATTTGGGCACAATTAAATTAAAAGCACATTACTTTATTAACAAAAAAATTTGTTTTGGGAATAATTTTGGTGTATTTATTCCATTGAAATAGATTATTTAGATTAGGGTTATTTAATTATAAAAAGTCAAAATTATAAAATTGATATTTAGAAGAAAAAAAAACTATATTTAAATCTTGTTGGATGCATTTTCAATATTGTTTTATTCTTATAAGTATCTCCTTGCTTGAATCTTTATTCAAGATTTTATCCAACTTCTGAAATAACTGTAGCTATTTTGTTGTCAGCAGATAATTATGTATAGTTTCTAGTATATAATAAAAATCTTTTGTATGACAAAATTCCAGTTTAAATTACCTCCATAAATACAGGGTGCATCAGAAAAATGTATACACACTCTGAATGATTATATAACTCCAGTTTTTATTTACATATAATTAACATTTAAATTGCAAAAGAATGTACATAAAATGTATAACTTTTCCTCCTGCTGCAGATGTTTAAAATTATTACCGTTCTGGTCAGTGTACTGGTGGGCTATTCATTCCCAAACTTCAACTAACATTTCATTTGGTGTTGTAGTGCATTCTTGCTCAATTGTGGTTCCAGAACATTGGCTATGAACATCCATTTGTTTTAAACTTATATTTTAACCGATGAATTACAATAGTATAATAGTATATATACAATAGTATATTATAGTGATTACAATAGTATTTTAAAACAAATTTCCTTTTTTCAAAAGTTAATCTTGGTCCACTCATTATTTCCAATTAATTACCTTTTGAAAAGAAAGAAAAATTAGAGAGTTTATGACCCGTTAAACAGTGTATGTATGCACTTTTCTGATGCACCCTGTATATTGGAATCCGGAAAAAGAAGAAATTATAAATTTAAAATTAATGGAACAATGAAACCTTCAGGGGAAATCTATTTCTTCAATTTTTAAAGAATGGGTAGTCCTAAAGTTGCAGTGTATGAATTTGTCACATTGCAGCAGGGTGTGTGATGTTGCTATGGCACCCCTCCCCCTTCTCCTCTGCTGGTGCACCAGTTCACTGGCAGTTTTGTTATTTATACCATTTAATCTTTCATATATACCAAAATCTCATCAAAAACAACTCGTAAATGATCCCGCCAAGCCACAAACCTAAAACGTCAGTCACAAAAAGAAGTGATATCACATAAAAAGAAGCGATATAGAGAGTCCCGTGTAAAAATCTATCACCACTCATAATGTTTCCAAAGGACTCGAAGTGAGGTACAGTATGGGAAAACTGCTTGGCGACCTGCAGGCTTTTATAATATATGTAGTACATCAATTTTGAAAATCGAAAAATAAATTTTATATTTTTGTTATACCACTTTTATAAATATTTTTGTATGCGAAAGAACTGACAGAGCGGATTTTCCCCCAGATCTATGCCATTCCCTTACGCTAGAATTACTGCAATATATCTGAATTTAGTTAACGTTTATTATAAGGTTTATATATATATATATATATATATATATTACAAACTCAAAATCCTTATACGTTGACACTTAAAAACTCCTCTTCGTAAGAGTGGTGTTTTTAGTTTAAATAATGGTAAATAAAATCAACAAATTGATTTTTTCAAGCTCATAAATAAGAAAGGATATGTGAATGAATGAATGAATGAATGAATGAATGCATGGATGGATGGATGGATGGATCATATCATATCATATCATATCATATCATATCATATCATATCATGTGTATACGGCCATTCCTAAAAGAGTTGGGTCATTTATTATTTTTTTGCTCGATGTTAAGTATAGGAATCAATAACTTTAAACTGATATAAATCAAACACTAATTAATATTTTTTACATGAAACTTATAAAGGTTTGAACTACTTATAAAAACGATTCAAATAACGTAAACCGCGTAAAAATCCGATAGTTACACATTGCTGTAGCCCTGTCAACAGTTTTTTGCTCTATGTTAAGTATAGGTATCAATAACTTTAAACTGATATAAATCAAAAACTAATTAATATTTTTACATGAAACTTACAAAGGTCCAAACTACTCATAAAAACGATTCAAATAACGTAAACCGCATAAAAATCTGATAATTACACATTGCTGTAGCCCTGTCAACAGTTTTTGGTCTGAACAAGATTTAAAAAGTGCAAAAACAGCACTTTTAAAATCGCATTTACTGAAAACCTATTCGTCGGATTTTGCTTTACTTTTGAATTCTTAGTCCCTTGGCACGCCCCATCCCATAGAATTAAGTGTGAACAATAGATGCCCACTATTAATACAAATTGGATTTAAAGAAAACAATACAGTATTTTCCATTATTTTTTCTTCAAAAATGGGTGTTAAACAAATGGGATTAAAAGTAAAATGGTTTATGGAGAAAAACATTTTAAATGCATTTTTTATTGTAAAACATTTATTTTCATTAAAAAAATTAATATATTTTTTATAAGTTCGACAACGTGGCGACATTTTTAGTTCACCAGCTCTGAAATTATTATCCAATTCTTAAAAGAACACTATATTTTTAAAAAGTAATGTTTTGCATCAAAAATCACATAATTTCAAAATGCAATTTTAGCAAATTCTGTTTAAATTACATTGTAAATATAATTTCGGAGTTAAATTTAGTATTTAATAATATTGTTTAAAATTTTTCTATGAGTACATTAGTATTGGATTTCTTTAATCGCTTTCATGTTTTAAATAAAAATGTGCATTAGTTCGTCACGCACTCAAGTAAAGTCGTTTTTCTCAATTAACTGTAGGCAAAAAGTAACAATTCTTGCGGAGTTAGTAATTCATAATGTACTATTTCCTACACATAATATAATGTATTTTAACTGTTTGAAAATTACGAGAAACTTGGCGAAACTTCAAACAATTTAGCTCAACGTTTTCCCTACGTTAAGTTGACAAATATGCACATTATCTATAATTATAAATTAATATTTGTACATGATTCATGAAGAGAAAGAATTTGTTTTAACTAGACAGGTATCGGTTCAGAGGAAAATCTACCCTAGTGAAAGTGTTGTCATATTTTAAATCATGTGCCTGTTTTCATTCACAAAATATTAGTATTTTATAGCAACTACACAAAGTAGCGCAATTTCCACAAAATGTATTGGTCGCCAAAGTATAAATTTAACATCCTTTTACCGTACAATTTTCCAGAATATTAAGGTACTTTAAAATTACCTTTAAATTCATAAAACATCAGTAAATTAAATTACGCTTTTCAAACGAATAACATTGAGAGTACATTTATTTTATTTGACCGCATAAAAATTGAATGTGCTATGCTTAGAAATAAATGTATTTACTTTATAAAGATCAAACAAGTTAATCTTTCATAATTGGATTGGACACAGATTTAAAAATATACATGCTTTAAAATTACTTTAAAATCCATAAAAAATCAGTAAATTGAGATAAAATTTTCAAACTACATTTGAAAGTGCATTTTTTTTTCGAATTGATAGTTTAAAAAATGAAATTATGTGGTATTTAGTAGTTACAAATATGCAGTACAAGCAAAATTTAATGGTTAGGTCGTTGTTACCATCCATATGATGTCGACATTACTCACGGATATGTTTTTGCTTTATAATGTAGATAGATGCCATATGAAAGCGAATTTCGCAAAATGTTACGACATTTGGTATTTTTTTTCTCTGTCAGGAAAATCGTATATTTTTATATTGTATGCTCAAAGAAAACGTGCATTCTCATTTATAAAGCTGAGAAATTTTACTATGGTTGAGTTAAAAGTAACGCTTTTTTTTTATTGTCTTTTTTATCGATTTATGGTTGAATATGCACAAATCATATTGTCGACATTGTTATTGTTGTATTATTGTATTTTAATTTATGTTATCCCGAGCAAAGCCGGGTGGTTCTAATTGTGTACTATAGAAAACTATTAAAATACTTTTTATGACCCGTAGTTGTAACCAGTAGTTGTACTTTTTACGACCAGTAGTAGTAGTACTGTAGTTGTAAAAAAATCACAGAAAGTATACACTATAGTCATAAAGTATACTCAGAGAGTATAATTTGAGAAACAGGGGGTATACAGTTTCTTATAAAAAACCAGAAGGTATATGGCGTATACCACCATATTTCTCCCACTACACCCTTATTTACAACTTTTTATTTCAAAAACACTTTTAATTGAAGTGTGATATAAAAAATTAACTTTAGATTTATTTTAATTTACAAATTTTATACACATAAAAACCGTTTAGTAAAAAAAATTATTTCTGATATTTCTTTGTACATAATATTTATTACATAAAATTTAATGTTTTTAAACATTTTTAGGAGCAAGTTCACATTACAGAATTAACAGCAAATCTCTTGAAATATTTACAAATGAAATCATTTGATGCTGAAGAAAGCTGACAGGAATTTTGACATGAAATGGATTTTGTAAATAGTTTTTATTTATTAAACATCATTATTTGTATGAGGTGCATTGAAAATAAAACAATCATTTAATAAAAGATTGTATTGCTATGGTTATTTTTTATATTATTGCTAAACGCAAACAGTTATTAAATCAATATTGCATTCATTAAAATACATTAAAAATAAGTTACTTTTATGTTAGCCTTGCGCATGTGATAAATCGCCAAACATTGTTTCCATCACCGAACTCCAGTTATACATTTTGCCCGAGACCAGACAACAAAATGTATAACTCACAAGGGAACCACTTTTGGTGCAGTTTACATCTAGCATCGAGATCTGCTGCATTTTGTAGTCCTATACATAAATGTTAGAGAACCCATAAAATTTCTCTGTTAAAATCCTATTTTATATATTCTTTTATGCTTTTAATTTTTTATTATTGGATTTTTAATTGTTAATTTCATGCCAAAAGCGAGTTAAGTCACTAAATAGGGTGTTACGAATCCAAACCACTTCTCACTCATACACAGCAGAAGATTGTGGCATTTGGCCAGGGTTACCAGGAAAAATTCTACAGTGATGAATAAAGCCAATGTTGTTCCACCAAAAATGCAATTATAATCTTGTATTTTTTCAAAATTAAATTCGTAGGTTTTTAAATAAATTTTTGAATTTTTTTCAATATTTTATTCTTACTATTAACTAATTTGTATTTTTAAGTGCTCTTTAAAAAAAAAAAACTTCTATGTTAATAGTGCGATAAGTGGTCTCGAAATTTGCATTTTCAGAAAGTTATGTTGCTGTAAAATAAAAAAATATGGTTTTAATAGAAAAATTTCATCGATCCTCAAACTTCGTAATATAGGGCTTTAAAATCACCAGGTCTCAATGCTAGGTGCCAGCTGCACCAAAAGTGGTTCCCTTGTCAGTAAAACATACAACTCAATTAATGGTCTACTGGAACCTTTTTTTTAATATATCGTAAAAACTTTGTTCTGCTGAGAAGTTTTTTACTTTTTATATCGAAAACAGAAGTTTCTTAAGTATTAATACTTCTGTGACATAAATTTTCAGAAATGGAACAGAGTAGAAAAAAAGTATAGAATAAAAGTACACATGAAGTTATTTTATCATAAAAGTTTTATTAAAAATATTTTTAATACACACAGAGTACTTAAAATAAATCATTGGAATCGCCTTGGCAAATAAATCATTTATCAAAAGTAATTTCAGTAGTTTACTGAATCTTGTTGAAAGGTTGTTTCTGTTTGGCAGAGCCAACACTGATCAGCAAACTCTGCATTCTTGTTAACAATGCAGCCACCTTATCATTACTGTTTTTACTACTGACGAATTACTACATCAAAAGCCCTCAGAGCAGTTCCGAAATTTCAGTGGAATCTTTCAAATCAGACTCATCCGATGCCACATCAGTGTTTCTGATCACGAAATTTATAAATGAGACAAAATTTCGTCTGGGGACTCAGAACGTAGAACTCAGCTAATTTTTAATGGCAAGCAGTCGGGAACGTTGAGTTGAAATGTATAAATGAGGGAATTGTACAGATCAGATAACGTATATCTGGAATTCCACTGTATTCATATAGCAATAATTACATTTAAAATATAAATATTTTACTCATTTTATGTAAATAGGGTTCCCACTGTCCTTAGAAAGGGTTTATAAATCCTTATTTTTGCTTTCATTTCTAATGGCTCACATAAGTACTCACCAGAAGTTCATTCATTTCATACATTAAGTCATTGCTAAAATGATATTGCCATGGTTCATTACGAGAATCTCTATTCTAAAAAAATCCTTTTAGCAAAAAATTACTATGCTTTCTGCGACAAACTTTATTAACAGTAAAATCTTTCTGCAGGAAGTCCCTGAAGTCAAACAAGAGTAATAAAAAGCCAAACTACAAAAAAAAAATTGAAATACTTTGCTCCCCCCCCCCCCCTCCCTCTTATTTAGAAATTAGAGGGCTTTGGAAAATTTAGAATGATTATTTTTTGTTGGCAAAATCAATTTAAAGTTTGTGTGCTGGGGGTGGGGAGGTGTATGGGGGGGGGATATTAGACATTTCAGAAAATAATTAAAAGATAAATTATTTATTTATAGTTTATGAAAAATAGCAAATAGAAAAAGGAAACTTTAAAAAAAAAAATAAAGAAAGAATTTTAAATATTTTAAAATTTGTGTGTTAGGGGGAAGAGGAAGAGAAGTAAAACAATTGTGAGGAGAGTGATCATTCATTCATTTATTGTTATTGCAAAGTAATAAATAGGACAGATTTTTTTTTCTATAACATGGTTTTAAAAGATTTTAAACTGTGATGATGAGCAAAAGGGAGGTGATCAGAATCTTTGAGAGGGGGGGGGGGGGGGGAATCTAGATGCATATTTATGTATTAGTATTTCAAAGTAACAAATAAAAGAACTAAGGCAAAACAACGTTAAACAAAGGAACACAATTTTCATAAAATAAAACTGAATTTTTAAGATTAACTGTGTTAACCCTGTAACTAGCTGTTAGCAGTCTCACAGGCCGCTGTTTTTAGGTGCATTCGTAATTATATAAATATGTAGCACCTATTGTCGTCGCTTGGTCTGTCCATCTGTCTGTCTGTCCGTCCGCATATAACAATGCAAAAACTACCCAACCGAATGGTTTGAAATTTAAGATATATTATCTTCGCAGAATTTTGTCGAGACATTTCAAATTTTATTAAAATCGAATCAAAACTTTAGGAGATGTTAATAAACATATTTATTAAGAAATTTGAATTTTTTTTTTTTTAATCGGTGTTTTCTTGTTATAGGAGCTTCCGAAGTTTAATCGTCAAGCGACCGAGATACTTATTCTATTACAGAAATTAATCTGCAGATGATATCATTCATTTCACAAAATTAAAAATCATCAAGATCTAAATATTTATATAGCTAGCTACAGTACAAACGCACCTCATTTGTCACGTTTGACGTACAATTTCCAGCTTGTTTATTTCAATTTTCACAGTTTAACTATAGATACTATAATGATTTAACAATAGTAAAATTTTGTTTCATTTTGAGTTATAGTAACTATAGCTAGAGACTTTTGAATAGGCGAATTTTAATTATAATAGTCCTGTACATAAAGTTAGTACAAAAACTGTATCCTGTGAGTAAATCAAGCCTTTTATTCATCTTTAGGCTAAGCGGTCTCAGAGATCACTCACAGTATCTATGCAACAGGGTTTATCACAGCTCTTGTCATGACAGTTCGCATATTTGTTGACATTTCAAAAGAACCGTGTCCTGAGTCACTCTTTTCTGCAAGAATGGCCTAAAAGGTTTTCAGATCTTTCACTTTGTGACTGTTGATTATGGGGCTACTTAAAGTCATATTTCTCTGAAATGCTCTTCTCTATTGCTCTGCAGGGTGTTAACACTTACTTATGAGAGATGGGTTACATTGAAAACCTGTGTAACATTTAGACACTGATTCACACTTCAGAATGAACAGTACTTTTGACTGTAAAACTAATTCCTTAACTTTAGCACCACCCGTTGTTTAAAAAATGTAGCTATTATAATTATTTATTTTTTTTTGCATTATAAATAAAACTCCCACACGTTTGTAGCTTCTTTATTTTATTTTTTAACGCTTATTTGTGAAGGATAGGTGTTGCATTGAAAACCTGTGTAACATTTAGACACTGATTATTCCTTCAGAATGATAACTTTATTATTGTAAAACTATTTCCTCAACTTCAGCACCACCCATTGTTTAAAAATGTAGCTATTATAACTTTTTTTTTTCCTGCATTATAAATAAAACTCCCACATGTTTCTAGCTTCCATTTTATTTTATTTTATTTTTGAAAACCATATCTTTCTATTGTACATAGTTTACTAATTATTAATTTTTTCAATAATCTTGGGATTTATGGATCCTTCAATATATACAGACTACACCAGAAAACATAAAAAAAATTCTGAAAATTGTTTTGGACGGCAGTAAAATAGAGTTGCAGGAGATAGCTGACATCCTAAAGATACCAAAAGGCTGTGTATACACATAGGCGTAACTAGG
Organism: Maratus michaelseni; assembly: GCA_963931845.1. Taxonomy (NCBI): domain Eukaryota; kingdom Metazoa; phylum Arthropoda; class Arachnida; order Araneae; family Salticidae; genus Maratus; species Maratus michaelseni. The sequence goes on along the minus strand of OZ007598.1, from coordinate 188,914,976 downwards.
GAAGGGGCCGGGTGGGCTGTGGCTGTGATCACCCCAGAATTTCAAATTCACATAAAAATATTATGATTGCAATATATTCAAAATTTTGGTTTTCAAATATTTGAAAGATTATGCAAATACAAAAATATCTGTTACTGACTTGAGAATTAATCACATATGTGAATATGTGTGTGAGGGTGTTCAAAGGGGCAACTCTGTTCTGTAGTCCAGAGCCAATTGACACCCTGAAGAAACAAAGTTAAACATTATTAAAGTCTGTTAATCTGGCGGTTGACCCCCTCTCTGCCCCCACAGAGCTTTAGAAATGACTAAAGAATTTTGTAGAGAAAGTTCACATTTATGAATGTTTTTTAGGCTTTGGGATGCTTTTGTGGTAACCAGGTACTGAGCCCTAATCCCTTGCTCCTCCACTGGGCCACTCATAAAGACGCTATGTATACTATATGTATATGCATCTGATTTAATGTATTAAACAATTATAAGTAAACTCTTTGGACTGATTAATAAATTTTGAGTCCAGGGCCTTGAATTAATCAGTACCTCGAAGCCTGATTATACCTTGGGCAAATATATAAATACCCCAGTCTTCACCCAAAGCCTGAAAACACATGCTTCCTGGTTATTTTTTCCTTTATATTAATTGGGGTTTAAAAATATTGTGGGGGCCCCAAGTGGACCGTTGCCCCAATGCTTCACGTGGAGTTAGTTTAGCTTCGCAGGGACCTCTTCTCTGAATAAATAGTATCTGGTTCAATAGCGGATCTAAAAGGGAGGCAATGGGCCGACTACAACTTCCCTCACCCTGCAAATGAGAAAAGGTCACCAAGATTCATGTTTAAGTGCCAATTTTAATGTATTTTTTTAATAATCCTGTTTTTAGCCAGTGTTCCACAGGAACTGAACAAATATTTCTTTAAAAAACTGTCTTCCAAATGGGTGCCACGTTTGCTCACTGTGGAACAAAAGCAACAACACGTTGATGATTCAGAGTGCTGTTTGAAGCTGTTTAATTGGAATAAACAGGTTTCTTGCATCGGCCCAGTAGCAGAATTTTCTGTGTTCATCTGCAGCAAACCAAAATTTATCTGCGACCCAAGAATACCAGAGCAAACTTACTATCATAAGAAATTACAGTAACTCATAAAATAAGCAAAATTTATATTTACAAGAAAGCATAAAAAAATACAATAAATCTAGAGACAAAAAAGAAATTTTAGCAATTTTTTATAGCCCAAAATTTTATTTTAAGCTGTTATATTGATCTGCAAAGTCTAAATTAATCTGCAGCACGGCTGCCGTACTGCACTGTTTCTGCTACTGGGTGAATCGGTAGGTGACAATGGATGAAACATGGATCCACCACTACACACCTGAATCAAAAAAATTATCAGTTGAGTGGAGAGCAGCGGATGAAAGTCGGCCAAAGAAGCAACGGTCGGCCGGAAAGATTATGGCATCTGTATTTTGGGATGCCCATCGAGCAAGGAAAAACACATCAGTAGTGCATATTATACATTGTTATTGGATTGACTGAACAAAGAAATAAAGAAAAAATGGCCCCAAATGCTAAAGAAAAAAAAATGTTCTTCCGTGTCCCGCGTCGAAGGCAAAATTGTATGAATTGAAGCTCGAATTGCTTCCCCATCCATCCTATTACCATCCTAGTAGACCAGATCTGGTGCCCAGTGACTTTTACCTGTTCGTAGACCTCAAAAGGATGCTCCAGGAAAAGAGATTTGGGTCAAATTATGAAGTTTTAGCCGAAACAAATGTCTATTTTGAAGGCAAAGACAAATATTATAAAAAAGGTATTGAAATGTTAGAGTTGTCTTGGAATGAATGTATCACTTTTGAAGGAGTCTTTCTTGATGAATAAAGTTGATGTTTATTTTTATTTTTTTAAAGGGTTTTTTTTAGTAGTTAGTCTTGGGATTTTTTGACCGATGTGTTATAGCTTTATAACTGACTTTTTTTTTCTCCTATTTCATACCGTTTTCATGATAGGAATGCTAACTTCACCACTTGCCACAAGGTTGCGGTGAAACCTGTCTCAGCACGTAGCGCCAGTAGACAGGATTTTAGTGGTCACCCAGTTTATATATATATATATATAAGGTGTGTCCCACCGAAATAAAGCCACCGTGATTGTATACTGTAAATGGACACGAAACAAACCAATGAGAATGAAACAAATATATTAAGAATGTCTATGTACAAATACATATTTACAAGGAGTAACTCACTTACTGCCCCATCTCGGCAGGAAAAAAAATGAAAATATAAAAAAGAGGGGGGGAAAAGTGCCCCGCTGAAATAAAGCCACCACCCCTATCAGTGTTTATGGGAACTTTCAACATTCGATCTGCTACAGGTCAACAGGTTTATGACGTCAGGAAGTTGTGAAATACCTGTTCTATGCCAGTTGAATTTTGTACAGACTTCAGAAGGTTGTATTTTCTATTTCTCCCGCAGTATTGCAATGTGAAAGAGATCCCAGCTATCGGAGTTCAAGAAAGGCCAGATAACAGCTTTTAAGGAACAAGGTTTTTTCTCATAGACAACTATCTAAGCTAATCAAAAGATCTAAAACCGTAATAGACAATTTTGTGAATCAGGTCAATGCGTACGGGTATGAAAAAAGGAGATGTACATGCAGGAAAAATGACTTCCAGGCAGGAAAGAGATGTTGTGTGTCGTCTTTCATTAGGTGGTATTTCTCTAAGACAGTTGGCCAAAGAGGATAACATCCCTGTGACACAATCAACCCTGTCATGGATTGTAAAACGTACAAGCAACTTGCGATATAAAAAAAGGAAACAGCAACCCATGTTGAAAGCTATCCACAAGCAAAGAAGAGTCGATTGGGCCAAATATCATCAAACCTGGAAGGACCAGTGGCGTCATGTTAAATTCTCAGATGAGAAAAAAATTAATTTGGAAAGCCCAGACGGTCTTTCCTTCTATTGGCATGACATGAGGTAAGAAGAGGAAATTTTCTCCAAAAAGCAGCAAGATGGAGGCTCATTAATGATGTGGGGTGGCTTCGGCTATGGTGGTAAATTTAACCTGGCTTTTCCCTCTGGCCGCATGAAGGCTACCGAGTACCAAGAAATGCTAGAAACCCATTTACTGCCATTTGTAGAGAGAATTGGTGGCCTAAGTTGGATTTTTCAGCAGGACAATGCCCCCATTTACGTTGCAAAATCCTCCTGGCAATGGTTTTGGGATAATGGGGTGCATGTCATGGAATGGCTTGCCCTTTCCCCTGATCTTAATCACCAAGAAAATGTGTGGGGTATCCTCAGTAGGGCTGTATATGCCAATGGCAGACAGTTTCAGTCTGTGGCAGAATTGAAGGCCGCCATCATTGAAGACTGGGATAATATTGATGCTACTGTCCTCCAAGGACTGGTAAAAAGTATGCCACATCGTATATTCTAAGTCATATATAAGCATGGCGGATATATTGGCTATTAGCAGTAGTGGCTTTATTTCGGCGGGGCACTTTTCCCGCCTCTTTTTTTAAAAAACATTCATTTTTTTCTGCCCAAGTGGGGCAGGGAGTGAGTTACTCCTTGTATATATGTATTTGTATATAGACTTTCTTAATATATTTGTTTTGTTCTTATTGGTTTGTTTCATGTCCAGTTACGGCACACAATCACAGTGGCTTTATTTTGGTGGGACACATCTTATATATATATATATAAGCAAATTTTATCTTAAAAACGGCTCTAACGATTTTGACGAAATTTTGTATCTTACCGTTTTGGGGCACCAGAAAACCATTGGGCTAGGTCGCGTGTTTGAGAAAATTCTATTAGTGGGCCATTTTGGGTCACCATGGGTCAGGGTCAAGCTAATTGTATCTAAAAAACACGATTTTGACTAAATTTTGTATCCTACCATTTTCAGGCACGAGAAGACTATTGGACTGGGTCACTTGTTCGAGAACTTTCGATTAGTGAGTCAAGTTAATTTTATCTAAAGAACGGATTTAACGATTTTGATTAAATTTTGTTTTCGAGTTTCGGGCACGATAAAATCATTGGGCTAGGTCACATGTCCGAGAAAATTCGATTAGTGAGTCATTTTGGTCATGGGTCAAGCTAATTTTATCTAAAAAATGACTCAGACTATTTTGACTAAATTTTATATCCTACAGGTTTCAGGCACAAGAAGACTATTGGGCTTGGTCACATGTTCGAGAAGATTTTATTAGTGGCTCATTTTGGTCATGGGTCATGATATTTGAACTCAATGCTAATTTTGATCGAGCATAGCTCGTTCTTCTCTGCTCGTATATATATAAAATTAAAATGAAATCACGTATGCAAAAATCAAAGAAAAAGACAATACAAAAATAAAACAGTAAATTGAAGATGCAAATATGAGAAACTGTGAATATCTTATGGATTCTTCACACTGCAAAAAAAAAAATGTTGATTTTACAGTAATATACTGTTTTTCCCTACAGTTTAATACTGCTCCAATAACTACAGCGAAAAACTGCTTTCCATCAAGTCCCGCGACTGCACAGTAGATTGTCTTGCTGTCGCTTTTCGTTATCCAATGATACTTGCAGGCAGGGCCGAAACTAGGGTGAGGGGGGGGGGGGGGTGCAGACCTTAGAAGGGCGACTGCCCGGGACGCTAAACATTAAGGGGGGGGGGGGAAATTAGCAAAATAAAACACTTAATAAAAACTTGATAGGTTCTTTTTTTTTTTTTTTTGCAAGTCACTATACACAAAGATATTTTACGACATTTCAGTTCTTAATACATTGTGACTCATATCTTTGTGACTTTAAAAGCCTACTGAATTATAAGAGGAGCTTCATAAAAATAATTCATAGTAAAGATGTGTTATTTGGTCAGTCGTCAGCATTAAACCTAAAAATTATATATATATGTATGTGTGTGTGTGTGCGCGCGCGCGCTATATAGATAGATAGATTAAGTTATCTATCTAAATACATTTAAACGCTAGTTCAACAAATACTGCACAGTGTAAACATATTAAAAGCACAAAATAAAATCATAGACTATACTTTCGAGCTTTAAACAAGCCCCTCTTCAGTACAATTATCAACAAAGACCAAATAGTTGTTTTAAAAGTTCAGGAATGTACGTACGAGCTCATCTTTGTAGACGTATAAGGTGCAAAATATTTAAAAGAAGAAATAATTCACATATGTAAAGAATAAAATAACTAGTCGGATATGCCTATCCCGAAACTTGCTTCTATCTCATACATGTTAATACTTCCAAATTCGCTATCAACTACACCGTAAAAAAAAAAAAAAAAAAAAAAAAAAAAATATCAATATTTTGCGTCATTCTGTAGTACGTCAGCCGCTTGTGAATCATCCTGTTACCTGGATGCGAGCAGCCGATGTATTTAAACTACGAAAAGTCCTGGCTTGTACATGCAGGAAAAGATAGCCTCCCTATTGCTTGGTTTTAAGATTTTAGCTAATCTTATTGAAAAACCAAGCTAAAATGCGTGGAACCTGATTACAGAAGAGTCATTCCCAGTTCTCGTCAATATTATTTGAATGAGTATATCGCCTAATTAGACAGATATAGCCGTTGGCTTCGTATATGGCAGCGTATTTTTGTCGCCAAATTTGGCGAGAATTTGACGCGAATATATTTATAGTGTTAAGTTAAAAATGTAAGAGTCGAAGCGATGGTTACAACAATGAGAGAAAATTTGCCGAAACCTTGTTCACGAAAACTGATAAATTAAACCCGTTTATGGAGGAATCCTGCTGTATTGTTTCAAAATGTCAACCACCCTAAAATTTCAAACTGTTACAGCTCAGCCATTTTTTGAGATAGACAGGGATGAGAGCGCTCTGACTCAAATCCCCGATTGTCACCACTAAATTTTAATAGTATTTGTCACCTTATTCAAGGACAGAATTTCTGAAATTCATTACGGTGGAGAATACTATTAAAATTTAGTGGTAAAAATCGGACATTCGGGTCATAGCGCTCTCATTCCTGGATAGAAGCAAAATAAAAAATCCCTGACGGCTCGGACTACAGGCATACAGGTAGGTTTCGAAGACGCAGACCGTGGGGCGCCTGTTTATTGGGAATTGCAGACCTATTTGCCATGATGCGGCAGTTGGGACCGCCCACTTCGAAATATACCTGTTCCTGTAGGCGGAGCCAGCAGGGATTTTTTGTTTTTATTTTATTTATTTATTTTTCTGTAAGAGTTGGTTCTATAAAAAACTTATCAGTATAAAAATTGTAGATAATATTAAGAAGATTTATAAGAAATTTAAGCGGATTTGATATCTTGTGAATTGACGAAGTTATGAATTTTTTGCTTCTTAAACCCCTATCCCCCCCCCTTCCCTTGCGGGCATTTTTAATGAAATCAAAATATGTCATACATAAATTTTTGGCCCTTTTCCTAGAAGTAATAATAACTTTAAACGGATTCGATACGTATCATAATTAAGAAGTTATGGGTTTTTTTCTGTTTTCACAAAAAGTTCACCCCATTCCCCCCCACTTGGTTTGATTTTGACCATTAACGAACTTCACCGAGATTTTATGCCGCTTGATCTTATGTACCAGTTTGGAACAGATTTGTGCAGAATTATGGAAGTTATCGTGTCCTTAAAAAAAAAGTGATATAGATAGATAGATAAAGTTTTGAACTGGGGGGTGATTTTGGGTTCTAGAGTCATGATCGGTGTAGATCTGCAAACAGTTTTCAGGAATTCCGAGAATGTAATAGGTAGTATTTCTTACGAAATCTACCTAAAATGCACTGGAATCCTTGGATCAAGACAGAACATTTAACGAAAATTTTTTTTAGGATTCCTAATTCGTTTGTACATCTTTTTGTATTTGAAATCTTTAAATGTCTACCACAGCGCCCCCTCCAGGCGCAATATCTCCAAATTCAACTGGAACCTGCAGGCCATAGTCAAAAACATATACAAAAACTTTGGTTCAAATATCTGCATAACTTCATACACTCTTCAATGATACATTAAAAATGCAACAAAAATCGCTATCACAGCGCCCCTTTTCGTCGTAATATCCTCAAATTCAAGTGGAACCTGCTGGCCATAACCAAAAGCGTATAAATGAAATTTGGTTCAATTTGAAGCATAACTTGATATACTTTTCGTTGATACAAAGAGGACATACACACGGGCAGACAGACATTTGTAAAAACATGTTTTTCGGAATCTTTGGTCCCTAAAACGTGTAAAATCATCGAATTTTTTTGTTTTTTCGATTACAATACTTTCTTCTATTATAGATAGAAGAAAGTAAAAATTCATAAATAAATAAATCTGTTACTATAAAAAAAATATTACATTTATACTAATACAATAACATTCTTAACTATGCAGCAACATGTTGACTGCCTAGTATTATGCTACAGAGATCATTCCTGGAAAGAATTGAGAGTAACTTGCAAATCCTCCGGATGTTGCACCATATTTTGTTTCCTGTCATTCTCTCTTTCCTAGTCTTCAATTAAATTTATAAATAGAGGAGCCTCAAGTATAATGCTCTCTATTATCAACCAAAATGAAACTATACACGTAGTGGGAAATAATTCCACAGTATCAAAAAACAAATTTAACTTAAAAATTATCTGGCACAAATTGGAATTGTGAACAAGTGGTTAAGTGTGATCGAAGATCGCACAAAGGGTTTCGTTTAATATTCCTTTCAAAACACTTTACCCTTTCTTTAATAAATCCAAATAAATTTCATTTAAAAAAAAAAAGAAGGTCATGTTTTTTTATTAAGTAAAATTTACTGGTCTATTTTTCTCGTTTTTTCGAAATTCTGAACCGGTCCGATAGCGGGCGAAGCCCCCTATTATACTCTGTCATAATAATATATGTCATGTGGACTAAATGCGATATTAAAAAGAAATCAATTTCAAAATTAAACATGTTGTATAGAGACCTTCAAAATGTTAAAATATGCCAATATTTCCATAATCGGGTTTTTATTATGATTCAATACGTTCCTCAAACTCATATGGTCATATGACTTATAATCACTTGATGACGTCCTATCTAAGACTCCTATAATAATAATAAACTCCTATACCCTGACCCATGGTGACCCAAAATGACCCACTAATCGAATTTTTTCGAGCATGTGACTTAGCCCAATGATTTTCTGGTGCCCCAAAACGGTAGGATACAAAATTTCGTCAAAATCCTTAGAACCGTTTTTAAAATAAAATTTGCATACATATATATAACAACATACACACAAGATTTGCTCGTATTAGAATATATGATAGATAACGTTATACTTTTTATGACATTTTAAGAACAATATAATCTAGTGGAAACCAAATGCGTAGAGAGCCATAAAAGAGGAGATTTTAGAATATATTAATAATTTATATTAATTTCGTTATTTTAGAATTAAATTAAAATTTACGTTTATAGCAACTTATTTTTGAACTAATTAATTACAATAAATATTTTTTATTTATTTATTTAATTTCATTTTTAAACAAATTAACGTTCAAGTAACAATAATGTACTGTTTATAATTTTTATGAAAAATATTATTTATGTAATTAATGTACACGTGTAACTGTATATTTGTTTTATTGGCTATGGAAGCAAATTGGATTTAATTTTCCACACTAATTTTGACGGGAGTATTGTATATGGTGCGTTGCATTATTTTTACTTGAAATATTTCTGAGAGGCCTATGAACCACGAATCTTGAAATAAACACTTTTACCCTTTCAGAGGCAATGTGCTTCTATTCGTAAAATTGTAAAATAACTAAATAACAGCAGAATTTACAGAAAAAAAAAGTATTTGAAAATAAGTAAAAGCGTTTCTTTGCGTACTTGGAAACACCCAACCCGTAGGCTTACGGCTACATCCTCCGGCAGAAAGCTTCCCTCTGCCATTCAGCGAAGTCACAGCCACAAGACGACCCAAAACTCCGGACTATACTTAAAATAAACAATAACAGAGAGTAAACCACTCCCAAAACTACAATAATGAATATACAAAACAATACAATACATTTCCGCAGCAACTTGGCGTACAAATAAAACAAAATAATAAAACAGACACAAACACATTCTGTGCCAAAATTTCACTGATTCAGGAATCAAAAGTCAATCAAAACTAAATCAATTAGTCAAAATTAATAAAACAAAATAATAAAATAGACACAACCACATTCTGTGCCAAAATTTCACTGATTCAGGAATCAAAAGTCAATCAAATCTAAATCAATTAAACAAAATAATAAAATAGACACAACCACATTCTGTGCCAAAATTTCACTGATTCAGGAATCAAAAGTCAATCAAAACTAAATCCATTAGTCAAAATTAATAAAACAAAATAATAAAATAGACACAACCACATTCTGTGCCAAAATTTCACTGATTCAGGAATCAAAAGTCAATCAAATCTAAATCAATTAGTCAAAATTAATAAAACAAAATAATAAAATAGACACAACCACATTCTGTGCCAAAATTTCACTGATTCAGGAATCAAAAGTCAATCAAAACTAAATCAATTAGTCAAAATTAATAAAACAAAATAATAAGATAGACACAACCACATTCTGTGCCAAAATTTCACTCATTCAGGAATCAAAAGTCAATTAAAACTAAATCAATTAGTCAAAATTAATAAAACAAAATAATAAAATAGACACAACCACATTCTGTGCCAAAATTTCACTAATTCAGGAATCAAAAGTCAATCAAAACTAAATCAATTAGTCAAAATTAATAAAACAAAATAATAAAATAGACACAACCACATTCTGTGCCAAAATTTCACTGATTCAGGAACCAAAAGTCAATCAAATCTAAATCAATTAGTCAAAATTAATAAAACAAAATAATAAAATAGACACAACCACATTCTGTGCCAAAATTTCACTGATTCAGGAATCGAAAGTCAATCAAATATAAATCAATTAGTCAAAATTAATAAAACAAAATAATAAAATAGACACAACCACATTCTGTGCCAAAATTTCACTAATTCAGGAATCAAAAGTCAATCAAAACTAAATCAATTAGTCAAAATTAATAAAACAAAATAATAAAATAGACACAACCACATTCTGTGCCAAAATTTCACTGATTCAGGAATCAAAAGTCAATCAAATATAAATCAATTAGTCAAAATGAATAAAACAAAATAATAAAATAGACACAACCACATTCTGTGCCAAAATTTCACTGATTCAGGAATCAAAAGTCAATCAAATCTAAATCAATTAGTCACAATTAATAAAACAAAATAATAAAATAGACACACCCACATTCTGTGCCAAAATTTCACTAATTCTCGAATCAAAAGTCAATCAAAACTAAATCAATTAGTCAAAATTAATAAAACAAAATAATAAAATAGACACAACCACATTCTGTGCCAAAATTTCACTGATTCAGGAATCAAAAGTCAATCAAATCTAAATCAATTAGTCAAAATTAATAAAACAAAATAATAAAATAGACACAACCACATTCTGTGCCAAAATTTCACTAATTCAGGAATCAAAAGTCAATCAAAACTAAATCAATTAGTCAAAATTAATAAAACAAAATAATAAAATAGACACAACCACATTCTGTGCCAAAATTTCACTGATTCAGGAATCAAAAGTCAATCAAATCAAAATCAATTAGTCAAAATTAATAAAACAAAATAATAAAATAGACACAACCACATTTTGTGCCAAAATTTCACTGATTCAGGAATCAAAAGTCAATCAAATCTAAATCAATTAGTCAAAATTGATAAAACAAAATAATAAAATAGACACAACCACATTCTGTGCCAAAATTTCACTGATTCAGGAATCAAAAGTCAATCAAAACTAAATCAATTAGTCAAAATTAATAAAACAAAATAATAAAATAGACACAACCACATTCTGTGCCAAAATTTCACTAATTCAGGAATCAAAAGTCAATCAAAACTAAATCAATTAGTCAAAATTAATAAAACAAAATAATAGACACAACCACATTCTGTGCCAAAATTTCACTGATTCAGGAATCAAAAGTCAATCAAATCTAAATCAATTAGTAAAAATTAATAAAACAAAATAATAAAACAAAATAATAAAATAGACACAACCACATTCTGTGCCAAAATTTCACTGATTCAGGAATCAAACGTCAATCAAATCTAAATCAATTAGTCAAAATTAATAAAACAAAATAATAAAATAGACACAACCACATTCTGTGCCAAAATTTCACTGATTCAGGAATCAAAAGTCAATCAAATCTAAATCAATTAGTCAAAATTAATAAAACAAAATAATAAAATAGACACAACCACATTCTGTGCCAAAATTTCACTAATTCAGGAATCAAAAGACAATCAAAACTAAATCCATTAGTCAAAATTAATAAAACAAAATAATAAAATAGACACAACCACATTCTGTGCCAAAATTTCACTGATTCAGGAATCAAAAGTCAATCAAATCTAAATCAATTAGTCAAAATTAATAAAACAAAATAATAAAATAGACACAACCACATTCTGTGCCAAAATTTCACTAATTCAGGAATCAAAAGTCAATCAAAACTAAATCAATTAGTCAAAATTAATAAAACAAAATAATAAGATAGACACAACCACATTCTGTGCCATAATTTCACTGATTCAGGAATCAAAAGTCAATCAAAACTAAATCAATTAGTCAAAATTAATAAAACAAAATAATAAAATAGACACAACCACATTCTGTGCCAAAATTTCACCAATTCAGGAATCAAAAGTCAATCAAAACTAAATCAATTAGTCAAAATTAATAAAACAAAATAATAAAATAGACACAACCACATTCTGTGCCAAAATTTCACTGATTCAGGAATCAAAAGTCAATCAAATCTAAATCAATTAGTCAAAATTAATAAAACAAAATAATAAAATAGACACACCCACATTCTGTGCCAAAATTTCACTAATTCTCGAATCAAAAGTCAATCAAAACTAAATCAATTAGTCAAAATTAATAAAACAAAATAATAAAATAGACACAACCACATTCTGTGCCAAAATTTCACTGATTCAGGAATCAAAAGTCAATCAAAACTAAATCAATTAGTCAAAATTAATAAAACAAAATAATAAAATAGACACAACCACATTCTGTGCCAAAATTTCACTAATTCAGGAATCAAAAGTCAATCAAAACTAAATCAATTAGTCAAAATTAATAAAACAAAATAATAAGATAGACACAACCACATTCTGTGCCAAAATTTCACTGATTCAGGAATCAAAAGTCAATCAAAACTAAATTAATTAGTCAAAATTAATAAAACAAAATAATAAGATAGACACAACCACATTCTGTGCCAAAATTTCACTGATTCAGGAATCAAAAGTCAATCAAAACTAAATTAATTAGTCAAAATTAATAAAACAAAATAATAAAATAGACACAACCACATTCTGTGCCAAAATTTCACTAATTCAGGAATCAAAAGTCAATCAAAACTAAATCAATTAGTCAAAATTAATAAAACAAAATAATAAAATAGACACAACCACATTCTGTGCCAAAATTTCACTGATTCAGGAACCAAAAGTCAATCAAATCTAAATCAATTAGTCAAAATTAATAAAACAAAATAATAAAATAGACACAACCACATTCTGTGCCAAAATTTCACTGATTCAGGAATCGAAAGTCAATCAAATCTAAATCCATTAGTCAAAATTAATAAAACAAAATAATAAAATAGACACAACCACATTCTGTGCCAAAATTTCACTAATTCAGGAATCAAAAGTCAATCAAAACTAAATCAATTAGTCAAAATTAATAAAACAAAATAATAAAATAGACACAACCACATTCTGTGCCAAAATTTCACTGATTCAGGAATCAAAAGTCAATCAAATCTAAATCAATTAGTCAAAATTAATAAAACAAAATAATAAAATAGACACAACCACATTCTGTGCCAAAATTTCACTGATTCAGGAATCAAAAGTCAATCAAATCTAAATCAATTAGTCAAAATTAATAAAACAAAATAATAAAATAGACACACCCACATTCTGTGCCAAAATTTCACTAATTCTCGAATCAAAAGTCAATCAAAACTAAATCAATTAGTCAAAATTAATAAAACAAAATAATAAAATAGACACAACCACATTCTGTGCCAAAATTTCACTGATTCAGGAATCAAAAGTCAATCAAATCTAAATCAATTAGTCAAAATTAATAAAACAAAATAATAAAATAGACACAACCACATTCTGTGCCAAAATTTCACTAATTCAGGAATCAAAACTAAATCAATTAGTCAAAATTAATAAAACAAAATAATAAAATAGACACAACCACATTCTGTGCCAAAATTTCACTGATTCAGGAATCAAAAGTCAATCAAATCTAAATCAATTAGTCAAAATTAATAAAACAAAATAATAAAATAGACACAACCACATTCTGTGCCAAAATTTCACTGATTCAGGAATCAAAAGTCAATCAAATCTAAATCAATTAGTCAAAATTAATAAAACAAAATAATAAAATAGACACAACCACATTCTGTGCCAAAATTTCACTAATTCAGGAATCAAAAGTCAATCAAAACTAAATCAATTAGTCAAAATTAATAAAACAAAATAATAAAATAGACACAACCACATTCTGTGCCAAAATTTCACTGATTCAGGAACCAAAAGTCAATCAAATCTAAATCAATTAGTCAAAATTAATAAAACAAAATAATAAAATAGACACAACCACATTCTGTGCCAAAATTTCACTGATTCAGGAATCGAAAGTCAATCAAATCTAAATCAATTAGTCAAAATTAATAAAACAAAATAATAAAATAGACACAACCACATTCTGTGCCAAAATTTCACTAATTCAGGAATCAAAAGTCAATCAAAACTAAATCAATTAGTCAAAATTAATAAAACAAAATAATAAAATAGACACAACCACATTCTGTGCCAAAATTTCACTGAATCAGGAATCAAAAGTCAATCAAATCTAAATCAATTAGTCAAAATTAATAAAACAAAATAATAAAATAGACACAACCACATTCTGTGCCAGAATTTCACTGATTCAGGAATCAAAAGTCAATCAAATCTAAATCAATTAGTCAAAATTAATAAAACAAAATAATAAAATAGACACACCCACATTCTGTGCCAAAATTTCACTAATTCTCGAATCAAAAGTCAATCAAAACTAAATCAATTAGTCAAAATTAATAAAACAAAATAATAAAATAGACACAACCACATTCTGTGCCAAAATTTCACTGATTCAGGAATCAAAAGTCAATCAAATCTAAATCAATTAGTCAAAATTAATAAAACAAAATAATAAAATAGACACAACCACATTCTGTGCCAAAATTTCACTAATTCAGGAATCAAAACTAAATCAATTAGTCAAAATTAATAAAACAAAATAATAAAATAGACACAACCACATTCTGTGCCAAAATTTCACTGATTCAGGAATCAAAAGTCAATCAAATCTAAATCAATTAGTCAAAATTAATAAAACAAAATAATAAAATAGACACAACCACATTCTGTGCCAAAATTTCACTGATTCAGGAATCAAAAGTCAATCAAATCTAAATCAATTAGTCAAAATTAATAAAACAAAATAATAAAATAGACACAACCACATTCTGTGCCAAAATTTCACTAATTCAGGAATCAAAAGTCAATCAAAACTAAATCAATTAGTCAAAATTAATAAAACAAAATAATAAAATAGACACACCCACATTCTGTGCCAAAATTTCACTAATTCTCGAATCAAAAGTCAATCAAAACTAAATCAATTAGTCAAAATTAATAAAACAAAATAATAAAATAGACACAACCACATTCTGTGCCAAAATTTCACTAATTCAGGAATCAAAAGTCAATCAAAACTAAATCAATTAGTCAAAATTAATAAAACAAAATAATAGACACAACCACATTCTGTGCCAAAATTTCACTGATTCAGGAATCAAAAGTCAATCAAATCTAAATCAATTAGTAAAAATTAATAAAACAAAATAATAAAACAAAATAATAAAATAGACACAACCACATTCTGTGCCAAAATTTCACTGATTCAGGAATCAAAAGTCAATCAAATCTAAATCAATTAGTCAAAATTAATAAAACAAAATAATAAAATAGACACAACCACATTCTGTGCCAAAATTTCACTGATTCAGGAATCAAAAGTCAATCAAATCTAAATCAATTAGTCAAAATTAATAAAACAAAATAATAAAATAGACACAACCACATTCTGTGCCAAAATTTCACTAATTCAGGAATCAAAAGTCAATCAAATCTAAATCAATTAGTCAAAATTGATCTGTTAAGAAAAGGAAAATTTTCATTCCAAAATTCTGGTGCCAATGTGACATTTAGGAATTAAAATTAAGTGGTCCAAAAATGAACCATCGCCCTTCAAGGGGTTAAATCAGAATAAACACAAATCTTTAGTTTTAAACTGTTTTTTTTTTCCCCTTTCTCTCCTATTCCTATCCTACGCAAAAATAGATTTTAAACCTTGAAAGTTCCGAAAAGTATTTTTTTTTTTCATAAAATTGTACTAAACTTATAGTAGCTTGGATTGGAGCCTCTCCCCCCCCCCCCCCCCCCCCACACACACACGCCCGCCGCCTCTCTGCGTCACTGAATGACAGACGTTCATCTCTACTGCGCTGTAAAAAAAGACAAATGTTTCTTAACCCCTTCGGCCCTGACGTCCTACTAATATAGGACATATCTTTTATTGAGTATTATTTTGTCTTAAACATTATTTTTATTAATTCCAGCACCTAATATTGATAGTATGAATCTCTACATTTCCTATTATGACTTCACTTATGTTTAGCATTCAGTAATAATAATAATAATAATAATTTTCATAATTATTAGCAAACCGTTGGCATTTCTTTTAATTAAAACATACGTTTCACTCTTTAAATTAAAATTAGGGAATCCTTTTCCGAATTGGTAATTTGTGATAAAAGATAAAAAATATTACTAAATTTTTATGCTTGTTTAATTTAGTTGTAATACGACATTTTCTAAACGTCTTCAAAAATTCTTCCTTAGACTATTGTTATATGAAAAACACGCAAAATAACTACATTTGTGAGGTTTTGGTAAAGAACGCATTCGTTAACTTTCATTAAACCCTAACTTCTCTGATTCCGATAGCTATTTTTAATTTTGTTAGCATAACAGTAATTTTTTCCCAAAATTGAAAAAAAAAATCAGGGCCGAAGGGGTTAAGGATGTTGGTCAGTTGGTCTCAAATTTCTCACTGTAATGTTAAACCTATGGGCGTGGAATGCCTTCTTATTTTTAAAATACCTCCTCAGAAAATTGATATTTTGTACCTTTTTTTTTTATCAGTGTATTCTTCTCAAAGACTGTCTCTTTCTTTTTTAGTTGAAAAAATATTTCTAAAAGAGATGCTTAATTTAATATTTTATTTGTTAAAAACTGACTAGCTGCGAGTAAGATTTCAACGCTTCAAATAAAATGAAGTATATATTTTAGAAATATTTTGAGAACTAAAAAAGAAAGAGACACCTTTTAATTAAAGTACGCAGAAAAAAGAAATTAAAAATATTAATTTTCTAATAATATATTTTTTTAAAAATAGGAATGCATTCCACGCCTAAGCAAGGGGAGTTTGAGATCTCACTGACTAACAACCTTAATCTACGAAAATATAATATTACCTCTTTCGATTTACCCACGATTTTGAAAAGTGTTCTTTATCTTTAGAAACAAATATATTTTCGAGATTTTAAGAAGCATTTATAAAAACAATGTTTCCTTTGCAGCCACTGATTTTCGGAAACGTTTCCGAGTACTTTTTATAGTGTATTAATCAGTTTTCTCAAACTGGAATATCAGTTTTTAGGATTCTCGACAAATATTTTCAGCTGCGTAACGGAATTTATACATGCAATAGTAACAAAATAATTTTAATGTTAGTGCCAATGCTGTTAATTTATCATGTTTATCATAGTTAACTGTCTTAAACATGTTTGTTGTCTGTAAAACATGTTTGTTGAAAATGAAAATGCTTACTTGAGAATGGATAGCATCCAAAAAACCTATATTCCGGTTTCAGAAAACTGATTAATACACAGTAATATTAAAAATAAAAGTATTCCCAGTTGAACAGACGGCATTGAGCTCATAGGCTATTCACACTAATTATATATATTATACTCTTATGTCAAAGAATAATGCCCCATGAAAAATTAAAAAAAAAAGACAATAAATTAATGGGGAATTAGCCCCCCATGTCCCCTCTTTATACTTTACCAATGAACTGCCAAAACTAATCAGGGAAGCGCCTTATCACAATAAACCTATGTACGAAATTTGAAGCAAATAGGCTAATTCTGCATGAAAACCCATTTATCTAAATTTAGGGGGGATTAGCCTCCCTCACTCCCCTTTATACTTAACCAATGAACCAACAAAACTAATCAGGGAAGCGCCTTATGACAATGAATTTATATACGAAATTTGAAGCAAATCGGATGATTCTGCATGAAAAACCCATTTATCTCAATTAAGGGGGGTTAGCCTCCCCCCTTTATAGTTAACCAATGAACCTTCAAAACTAATCAGAGAAGCGCCTTATCACAATGAACCTATACACAAAATTTGAAGCAAAACGGATATTTCTAATGATTTATCGCGTTACATACATACATACATACAGAACGGGCGGACACATTAGTTCTCAGGCTTTGATAGCCCGTGAGCTAAAAACTACTCGGAAACGTTTCCGACAATCAGTGGCAAGGAAAAAAAAAGGAAGTGGCTAGACGTCCGACCATTCGGACTTTTAGCTATTTAGGAACAACGTCCGACCATCGTTTGCGCATGCGCGGATGGTCGGTTTACAGCTAGAGACGTGTCAAGCGATCGGATGTTTTTTTTAGAGTTTGTGAAAATGTTTGGCAAGAAGTTTTCTTAGTTTCATCAAAGAATATGTAGATTAAATGCGCACTAAAGAATAAATATAATTATTAACAATAATGAATATTATTAATAAGAATATTTTTTTAAATAGTATGAACATATATACTTATTTATTTAAAATAAACTAATTGTATAATATAAAAAAAATTGCAAACAGTTTATAATTATTAATAAATAATTATTAAATTAATATATTATTACTAAATTAATACTATAATAAATAATACTTATTAAAATAATATAAATAATTATTACTAAATAATTAATAATATAATAAATAACTATAATAATAATAATATAACCCAAATAATAATAACAATATGAAAATAGAAACAAATATTTAGTTCACTTAATTATAAATTAACTGCATTTAAAAATGCAGTATCAAATTCGTATAAAATAAATTTGTATTTGAAGAAACTATTTAATAAATAAAAACAATATAGTTTAACAAAATAATTAATTGAAGACAAATATTACTAAATTATTATTCATAAATATACTTCACCTTTTAAAATAAAATTTTTAATTTAATTTCTTTTTAATACACATTAAATGAATTTATGGCATATTCGGCTCATTTGCTTTTAGAAGAAAGTTATTTGATGTATTTTGTATATTTATAAATACTAATTTAGTAATATTTGTCTTTAATTAATTTAATTATTTTTTTAACGTTATATTGTTTTTATTCATTAAATAGTTTCTTAAAATATAAATTTATTTTATACAAATTTAATACTGCATTTTTAAATGCAGTTAATTTATAATTAAGTGTACTAAATATATGTTTCTATTTTCAAATTGTTATTATTAGGGTTATACTATTATAGTTACTTCTTATAGTTATTTGTTGTATCATTATTTAATAATAATTGTTTATATTATTTATTATATTATTAATTTAATAATTAAAAACTGTTTGAATTTTTTATATTATACAATTAGTTTGTTTTAAATAAATAATACCAAATGTTTATACTATTTAACAAGTTATTTTCTATCAGTAATATTCATCATTTTTAATAATTATATTTATTCTTTAGTGTGCATTTAAACAAATATATATTTAAGATTTTGCATGTTTGGTGATTTTTGCTAAAAAATCAAAGGTTATTCCTTGACTTGAGCTGAATATTATTGCCGCTTTTACAACTGTGTATTCAATGTTATGAAAATAAAAAGATTTTGATTGAAAGAAAGTCTAAAATAGTTAATATTTCACATTAGCACTCCAAAAGTGCAGAGGAGGAAAGAGTGGGGGGGGGGGGGGGTAATTAAGAAATGTAAATCTTTTCCAAGACACCGAGAATTAATTAAAATTAAATAAATAAAAATAAGACCCTTATTGTCATGATGTATAAAAACCAGTATAAAGAAAAGCACAAAATTAGAAAGAATTCAACATACAGCTTCTAATAATAATAATAAACTATCTTCCTCATTTGGGGGTGAGAGCTTTAAAAGCTGTAAAAGTTGTAGTATGCAAAATTATTACTAAGCATTTGGGCTTTTCTTTATGTTGGTTTTATAATGTGATGTATTCAGTACAAAATATTTTTACACGAACACACGAAACAAGTATTTTTTTGGAAGAATTCATAACTTCTTCTAGAAAAAATTAAACTGTGCCGCTATATTTTATAATGCTTACACTTTGCACCCAAGGTACAGTGCCTAGAAGTACTTCTAGGCACTGTACCCAAGGTAAGGTCAACAACTTCCACTTCATTCTGGTGTAAAAGAAAAAAACTATGGATAATATATAAAAGATATATAAAAAACATAAGGCTTGAAACTTTAAAATTTATTTTAAAATGCAATAAAAAGTAATAATCTTTTTTTTTTTTATCTGTTGTAAATAGAAAAGAAAATATTTTGCTACACAGAATCGTTATCTTATTCAAATTTGGAGGTACAGCACAATTTTTTGCTTTGACGCTTTGTATTGGTATTTAACTAGAAAATTGACTTATTTTTAAATATGAATATTGAATGTATAGGGGGATTTTTTTTTTTTTTTTTTTTTTTTTTTTTTTTTTCAGAATAAAAAGGAAATATCTTGTTTATCATACAGTACATTAGAAATTAGAACAAAATATTATTAACTAATGATATAACAAATAACTATAATAAGTAACTATAATAGTATAACCCTAATAATAACAATTTGAAAATAGAAACATATATTTAGTACCCTTAATTATAAATTAGCTGCATTTAAAAATGCAGTATTAAATTTCTATAAAATAAATTTATATTTTAAGAAACTATTTAATGAATAAAAACAATATAACGTTAAAAAATAATTAAATTAGTCAATTAAAGACAAATATTACTAAATTAGTATTTATAAATATACAAAATACATTAAATAACTTTCTTCTAAAAGCAAATGAGCCGAATATGGCATAAATTCATTTAATGTGTATTAAAAAGAAATTAAATAATTTTTTTTTATTTTAAAAGGCGAAGTATATTTATGAATAATAATTTAGTAATATTTGTCTTCAATTAATTATTTTGTTAAACTATATTGTTTTTATTTATTAAATAGTTTCTTCACATACAAATTTATTTTACACGAATTTGATACTGCATTTTTAAATGCAGTTAATTTATAATTAAGTGAATTAAATATTTGTTTCTATTTTCATATTGTTATTATTATTTGGGTTATATTATTATTATTATAGTTATTTATTATATTATTAATTATTTAGTAATAATTATTTATAGTATTTTAATAAGTATTATTTATTATAGTATTAATTTAATAATAATATATTAATTTAATAATTATTTATTAATAATTATAAACTGTTTGCAATTTTTTTTATATTATACAATTAGTTTATTTTAAATAAATAAGTATATATGTTCATACTGTTTAAAAAAATATTTTTATTAATAATAATCATTATTGTTAATAATTATATTTATTCTTTAGTGCGCATTTAATCTTCATATTCTTTGATGAAACTAAGAAAACTTCTTGCCAAACATTTTCACAAACTCTAAAAAAGCATCCGATCGCTTGACACGCCTCTAGCTGTAAACCGACCATCCGCGCATGCGCAAACGATGGTCTGACGTTGTTCCTAAATAGGTAAAAGTCCGAATGGTCGGACGTTTAGCCACTTCCAAAAAAAAAATGCTTCTTTAAATCTCGGAAATATAGTACTTTCTGAGATTTCTAAAGATAAAGAACGCTTTTCGGAATCGTTGGGTAACTCAGAAGAGGTTATTGTATTATTTGGTTTGTGGTTGTATTATTATTTTCCTAGATTAAAAAAGCATCTTTTTTAGGGTTTCTTTCATCTCACGAAACCCTAGTTCACTCCCGCTCCGTTGTCTGTCCGTCACAGAGCTGTTCTCAGAACCTATATAACTTAAAGAGTTGAAACTTTGTGTATATATAATTGAATACCTGCTAAGAAGCTGAAAATATTAAAATTGGAAAAAATCGTATTATTTTAATAAATAGAGATAAAAACAAAACAAAATTTAACAGCCTTTTCCTATTAAATTTGAACATTTTTCGTTATAGCAGTTACCAAGAATTAAAAATCCACAATAAAATTCTTTCTACAATAATTAATTTTCTATTGAAAGATTTCCACGTGAAAAATGAAATGAAATAAAAAGTTTGACACATTGAAAAAAAGATTAATATGAAAAAAAAAATGATTGACGTATATTGGTAATAAAACGGAAATTTTCAAAGATTTCTCAATAATACAAGGAGTATGAGTATGTGTATGTACAGAAAGCAGATTAATATCACATCATTAGAGAATTAAAAAGAAAATTAATCTGACGTCATATCGGAAGTTTAACGGATTTCTCAAATGTTTAAGAATAATATAAAGCGAGTATTAATATGAGTAATAGAGAATAGTAAATATATGAGTTTGAGGAACGTATCGAATCATGATAAAAACCCGATTATGGAAATATTCGCATATTTTAACATTTTGAAGGTGTACAACATGTTTAATTTTGAAATTATTATATTTTTTTAAATATCGCTCCCCCCTGGAGTTAGTGGCACCGACATAAAATATAGCCTATGTTGGAGCAAGGATTATCACTACCAATTCGCCACCATCACTTTTGAAATCGGTTCTGTTGTTCCAGAGATTCCATAGAAATTGTAATTTAGAATGTTTTTGAGTACGCTCCTGGGGTTAGTGGCACCGAGACCGACATGAAATATAGCCTTCGTTAGAGCAGGGATTGTCACCATCACTTTTGAAATCGGTTATGTAGTTCCAGAGATTCCATAAAAATTGTAATTTAGAATGCTTTTAGAACGGTTTTTGCTCATTTCACCCTTTTTAATTTAGAATTTTTTTTTTTTTTAATTTGTTCTTAGAGAGCATTTACATATCTTATAAGTAACTACAATGCCAAATTTCAAATTTCTAGCTCATTCAGTATTAAAAAAAAAATCGCAATTTTAGAACGTTTTTCGCTCCTGCACACGCTTCGGGTTAGTAGCACCGACATAAAATATAGCCTATGTAGGAGCAGGGATTGTCACCATCAATTCGCCACCATCACTTTTGAAATAGACGCCTTCAGTGTGACGTCAGTCATGACGTTTTGCTTGCATACTGACTCCAAACAAACGGTTACTATGTTTCATTTCTTATTAAATATAAATCGTTAAAAATATTACCACTGCATATAATGTATTAAAACACTTTGCTGTGAGATATAATTATACGATATAGGTATAATATACAAACATAATAGAAAATACAACATAGCAACCGTTTGTTTGGAGTCAGTTTCCAAGCAAAACATCATCGTTGACGTCACGACTGAAAGCGTCTATTGGTTCTGTAGTTCCAGAGATTCCATACAAATTGTAATTTAGAATGTTTTCAGAATACTTTTCGCTCATTTCAACCTTTTAAATTTTGAATTTTTTTTTAATTTGTTCTTAGAGAGCATTTACATCTTATAAGTAACTACAATGCCAAATTTCTAGCTCCTTCTGTATTAAAAAAAATCTCAATTTTAGAACGTTTTTCGCTTCTGCACCCCCCTGGGGTTAGTAGCACCGACATAAAATATAGCCTATGTTGGAGCATGGATTGTCACCATCAATTTGCCACCATCTATATATTTAAAACAGAAAGCGCATTTTGACAAAATTTCACACGAAAATCATCTTTTTACGCGTGCGTCAACTTCTTTTTTGAAGGATTCTCCCCTCAGAAACGATAAGACTGATTGATTAACCTGTTTAGCCTAGTGGGATTGAAAAGGGTTGATTGAAAACGGATGGAAATATATTTTTGCTCTGAGGTTGAAAGCTAAAGCTTTTTTTTTTTTTTTTTTTTTTTTTTTTTTTTTAAAGAACTCATGTGTTCACTACTAAATATGCATATTTTTGGCAAAATTTTAAAAAGACATTGGAGATGGTTGTATTTATAACCTATTGAAATGTCAAAGAGTTCGGAAGATGAGGACTATTTTTTTATTGCTATGTTAAAGGAGCCGACGCGAAAACATACAAACAAAAAAGCGAGAAGAAAACATCTCTTTTACAACTGGATAACAATATTTTTTCCCGAAATTTGTACACGGGCTGTAAAACCGTTTTATTGATCACCCGTAAAGATTTTAAAGAGCTAGGACAAAAATAACGTTTTATTTTAAAACTATGAAACGACACTACGTAAAAAAAAACAAGAAAATGAGTGCTTTTATCACTAAATATCAATATTTTTTCGCGAATTTTTCTTCTTAAAATATAATTTCATACAAAATCGGGTTAAAAATGTAAAATAATAAAAACTTGATTTTTTTTTTTTAATTATTACGGGCCCGGGCAACGCCGGGCGGGGGTCAGCTAGTCACTTTTGAAATCGGTTCTGTAGTTGTGTTTAGGATTCAGAATAAGTTAAAATAAAAACGCAATAAAATTCGAAAATAAAATAAAAAAATCGAAAAAAATCGAAAAATAAGGAAATTTTGAAAATAATTCGATTTCATCGCGCTAGAAACTTGAAATTTGGAATAAAGGTAATATTTAAGATACTAAATAAGGAAACATTAAAAAATATGGATAATTCAAAAAGAAAAATCGAAAATTTCAAAAAAAAAAAAAAAAAAAAAAAAAAAAATAGAAAGCAAGAAAGAAAAAGAGAGAAATTGAAAATAATATGATCTCGTAGTCTTAGAAACTGAAAATTTGATGTAAAGGTAGTGTTTAGAATTCAGAAAAAGAAAAAATTAAAAACACAACAAAAATTGAAAATAAAATAAAAAAATCGAAAAAATAACGAAAAAATGAAAATAATTCGATTTTGTAAAGCTAGAAACTTAAAATTCGGAATAAAGGTAGTATTTAGGATACAAAAAAAGAAAGAAATAAAAAAAATCTGTAACATTCGAAAAAAAAAAATTTCAAAAATTCGAAAAATTGAAAAAAATTCGATTTTGTAGCTTTAGAACTTAAAATTCGGCGTAAACTTATTGTTTAGGATACAGAAAAAGGAAAAATTAAAACACAATAAATTCGAAAATAGAATAAAAAAACTCGAAAAAGATCGGAAATTTCAAAATAAATCCAGAAAATTATAAAAAAAATTCGAAAAAAATCAAAAATTGAAAATAATTTTATCTTGTAGTCTTAGAAACTTAAAACTTGGTGTAAAGGTAGTATTTACTATTCAATAAAAGGAACAATTAAAATATTCATTAAATTCGAAAATAAAATCGAAATATCTTTAAAAAATCAAAAATTCGAAAACAATTTGATTTTGTACTGCTAGAAACATTAGTTTTAAGATAATTGTCCTATTAGCTAGTACAACGCCCCTAATTGTTTTATGTTATTTCCCCCGGATTATGGTTTTCTTTTCATTCGTTTACGAATTTCGTTATAGAAAAGTTCCGCTATAGACTGGCTACGTTATAGGCGATTTCTTTATAGACAGGTTTGTTTTCTTTCACAGGTTGTACTCTATTTACTTCACATATGAAATATGGATTGTTAAATGATGTTAGCCCCACAAAAATTTTCACAGCTCCCCCCTTCCCTCCGGACATTACTGGCTGGTTATGACTTGATAGTCCTTTCTAGATAAAATATGGTGGTGACACTAAGATTACCTTGATTTATCTCTAAATTGAACCTAAATGATTCCAAGAAGACGGATCAAAGAATTACTATATTGGCATGACAATGAGGAAACTTAGAAGTAAAATAGAAAAATCAATAAATTTATAAAAAGTCGAAAGTTTGATAATAATTCTATTTTGTAGTCCTAGAAGCTTGACATTTAGCAGAAAGGTAGGGTTTAGGATACAAAGTAAGGAAAAATTTAAAAATCCGGAAATAAAATAAGACTAAAAAAACGGAAAACAAGTATCGAAAAATCGAATATAGTTTGATTTATTGGAAATTTCCGGAAATTTAAATTTTGGCTTTCTTTTAATCCTAAACAGTACTTTTGTACTAAATAGCAAAGTCTAAGGCTGCGAGTAATATCTCAGATGGATAGCACTTTTCCTGGAAGCAATTGAGAGCTTTTGACTCCCGCCCATAACTTGCCTAGGAACCTGAAACTTCTTTTTATCTACAGGACTTTGCAAACGAAACTAAAGCTTCAAATTTTTGGTACCTGCAAATAATAGGGACAGATCCCACACTCGAGTGTGGGCTTAGAGAAAATCAGTGGATGATCTGCAAAAATCAAGAAAAGGAGGATTACTTACAAAAATACGTGAAATTCCGTCAAAAACGCAGCCAAGTCTCATGACGCTTTTACCGTAAAAAGTTCTGAGATCGCGTAAGTGTAAAGCCAAGTTTAGCTATCTTATTAACTCTGAAATTTTCATTCACAAATCACTCCTAGTTTCTACATCTTTAGTTAATTATTATTTTGTGACTTGGCACTTATTAGGGACAAATGCTCTCCATGTAGGCTTGTCGTTTTTAATGAATTAAAAAAAATTAAGCACTTAATCAGAAGTTTGATGAATTCATATGAATGCCTTACCTCAGATTTAGCAATACTGCAACGGAAATATCTTTAAAAAAATTATTAATAATGTTAACAGGCTTTTATTTTTTGCACACATTAGCGTTCTACGGGAAACCGAAACTTTTTGTCTCCAGCAGCCATTACTGTGACGTCACACTTCGCTAGCGTATTCTTGTGACGTCACAGTAGGTAAAATGTCGGCGTGATCGTTTGTTTACGCTTTGCATTCACGAAGGGTTTTTTCGCTATATCTCTTAATCATGTTATATTATTGTCATGGATGTATTATATATTATTATTATAATTATATATTATTATATAATTATATATTTATTATACATCCATGATTATTGTCACACTTATGACCTCAGAAAGCAAATTAATGAAAAAAATCCCTGACGGCTCGGCCTACAGCCACAGGTAGATTTCGAAGACGCAGACCGTGGGGCGCCTGTTTGTTGGAAATTGAGGAAGAAATGACCTTTTTGCCATGATGCCGCAGTTGGGTTCCATAACGTACCGCCCACTTCGAAATCTAACTTGTTCACAGGCGGAGCCGGCAGGGATTTTTTTGTTTTTAATTTTTTTTTGCTATAAGGGTTGGTCCTATAAAAAACTTGTCAATATAAAAGTTTTAGATAATAGTAAGAGGATTTATAATAAATTTAAGCGGATTTGATATCTTGTGAATTGACGAAGTTATGAATTTTTTTCTTCTAAAACCCCCCTTGGGCCATTTTTAATGATATCAAAAATCGATTATACATAAATTTTTGGTCCTTTTCTAGAAATAATAATAACTTTAAACGGATTCGATACGTGTCGTAATTAAGAAGTTATGTTTTTTTTCTGTTTTCACAAAAAGCCTCCCCCCCCCCCCCCCCGCTTGGTTCGATTTTGCCCATTAACGAACTTGACCGAGATTTTATGCCCCTTGATTTTCTGTATCAATTTGGAAGAGATTTGTGAAGAATTATTCGAGTTATCGTGTCCATAAAAAAGCGACGTAGATAGATAGATAGATATATAAAGTTTTGAACTAAGGGTGGTTTTGGGTTCTGGGAGTCATGATCGGCGTAGATCTGCAAAAATTTTTCAAAAATTCCACCTTAGAGGAGAATGTAATAGGTAGTATTTCTTACGAAATCTACTTAAAAAAACGCATATTCTTTCCTTATTTAATTATAAATTAATGAAAAATTTGATAAAAGCATGATTTGCAAAATTTAAATGAAAAATGTTCTGAATACTAAAAATTAACATTAAAATCATGAAATCAAAGCATATTTAATTAAAATAAGTTTAATTTAGATAATTTATAAACAAACCTCAATTTAAACACTTGAAATTTCACTCATTTTTATAGACATTGGCTATAACCTAATTTGTTTTAACGTCATATTTCTAATAAATTCGATAATTAAGACAAAATTAATCTGAAATTGAATAAATATTCCTTATATTGTTCAGATCTATTGCATACATTTCAGTAGCAGAATAAAAATTAAGCGAATTCGTCTTTCAAATGGAGCGATTTTTCAATGTTTTGCCCGTTTTCCCCAAACAGCTGATTTTTTTATAGCCTCGAACCGAGCGGATGTCATTGGCAAATCGCGATAGCTACTTGCTTCTTCAACTTCAACCCTTCTTCAATGTTTTTGTTTATGTGCGACAGCACAATGGATGCGACTTTCGAACGTGGATTTGTATCAACCACTATACAAATAGCTTAATTATGTGTAATAAATTCTAGCTTAAATTTTTCGCGAAAATATAAGCATTTTTATTATTTTAAAATTAAATGTACTGAATGACTTCTTTAAATGGTTTATTGCCATGAACCACGGCGTTAAACGATATCGTCAAACTAGCATAATGGAAAGCTTTGCTTTCAGTAAAAAGCCAAAAAGTAATTACTAATCTTCAAAACTTTAAATTATTTCAGAATATTATTTTATGAAAATTTTAGCTGTGTTTTATACACCACACAATTTTGTTTGTTACTTAAAACTATATTTGCTTTTTCTTTCTTTATTTTTTTTTAAGTTTCAAGTACTTTCACAAAATACAGCGAGTAGTGAAAATTTCAATTTATGTTTTTACCATAAATAGTCATAATGAATTCAAAAGACATTTAATTTATGATCTGAAACGTTATTTAATTGTGTAACTGTCATTTTAAATTTCTGTATAGATTTTGCTTATCAATGTCTGTTATTCACATAGGGTAAATGTGCCATTAATGAACACGCGTCCTAGTTTTGGATTTCTAAAAAAGAACCAATACAACTTTAGCCTTTATTATTTTTTCATAACTCCCACTTGCAGGTTTTATAATCTGTATTATTGTTGACATTTTTAATCAAACCAATGTGGAAGCAGAATATTATGTTTCATAGTTCCACCGTTTTTCTGCGAAAATCTTAATGAATATACTAAGAATTGGCGGCTAAGATACTTTACACTCACACAGAAAAAATAAAATAAAAATTAATCGGTTAAAAAAAGGAAAAAAGTCGCCAAATTTAGGGGATTTTTTCCTTTAATGGCAACCTAGCCATTGTATTAAGATATTCGTTTGGCGCGGTCTTGAAAATAGCGCCAACCAAAAAGTCGCCAAACTTATGTTTATATGTTTGCGTGAGTGTAAAGCATCTGTTCCGAATTGGCTTCAATTAATTTATATCTTCTTTATTTTCTTGGAAATATTTCTTGTTTTTGTTTTGATAATAATATAAAAAGCTTAGAATTTTATAATGGATATTTACAAAATTTCATTTATTTTTAAGATTTTAGGACTTAATTAGTGAATTTCCTGCACTGGGCATCCCATGTGGCCATTACTAAAAGTGTAATTTCAGTAAGGATTATATTAGGGTAGACAGTGGACCACTTTTTCAGTTAAAATTTTTTTCCTGTTTAACCGACAAACCGATCTGCATGAAAATATTTTTGAATATTCCGTAAACCTTTATACATTCATCATAATTTTCTCAAAACATAGCTTTCAATACATTAAAAAAAATATATATATATATGCACCTGTAACGTGGACCAGTGTGCCCCAGAAGTGTGGCACACTGGTCCACTCCACACACCGGAGCACAGTGGACTGCTATTAAGTATTATCTAAAATACAATATAAATCTATTTTTCATTAATCTAATTCTTTTTTATTTCCCCTTTACCCGCAAAATAACATAGTAATATAAATTTACAAGTAACATTTTTGAAACAAAAAGGAATTATATTTTGAAAATAATAACAGATTAATACAGGAACAATTGCAATTTAGTTGAAGTTATTACTTAACCCCTTAAGCACCATATTTAATTTAGTGATAGTATGCTGAATACCAGATATTGGGTTGTTCAGAAAGTTCCTTCCGTTTAGAAAAACCAATTTGTACCGGAAAATTTTGCCCGTCAATTATTATACATTAGATATCGGAATTAATGTCTAATAACTGAATAATAAAATTTTCCGGTACAAATTGGTTAGAACATTGCAATCTGGACTTAAAATGAGGATGTGCGCACATACATCCTGGTATTGAAAATGAAGAGTTCATGACGTATGCAGGTATGTTGTGGTGCTTAAGGGATTAAGTACAATAAAATCAGCGCACATTAAAATTTGCAAATGAAATTCCAAAATACTTATGAGTAAGATTGAGCCTGGAATTTTCCTGAAATACTTTTGGGTCTGGGAGCAGCATTATGAAGTCATTGACATCAACAACAGATTCATCTACAGTTTTGGGAAAAATAAACTGATTTCCATTCAATTTGCATCTCATGAATCTTTCTTGAATAGAATCATCACCAATTAGACTACAGTTATATTTATCAAAGGTAGTAAATACAAAACTCACAAAGTCTGTTGGAAAAAATCTCAACTGTTATACTCCAACCATTGAATATGAATATTTCTTACTATGTTAAATAAATTGTTATTTTTCTTTGTTTACTTTATTTTACAGTTAAATAACTACTTTAAAACAATATTTCTTTATAGAAAATAAGCAATTATTAAATATTTTGAACATTCTGCATTACAGGAGCAGAGTGAATTGTGGACCATTGTGCCCCAAGAGTGGGTGGTCCACTGTGCCCCATGTTGAATTCAGGCATGAGATTCTTCCGCGGATCCGCGGTTTTCCGCTTTTTTGTTATTTTCCATTTTCCGCTTTTTCGTCATTTTCAGATTTTCCGAAAAAACGCGAAATTTGCCTAAAGATCGCGAAAAAAAACCCCGAAAATTTCGTCAATGGATCTCTGAAAAACGCGAATTCTGTCAAAAAATCGTGTGAAGAAAGAAAAGATCGCGAAATTTCGTCAAAGGATCGCTGAAAAAACGCGAATTTCTTCAAAGAATCCTGTGAAAATTGCCAGAAGATTGCTAAAGAGACGTGAATTTAGTCAAACTTTTGCTAAAAAAACGCAATTTTCGACAAAGGATCGCTGAAAAAATGCAATTTTCGACAAAAGATCGCTGAAAAAACGTGAATTTAGCCAAAAAGTCATTGAAAAAAACGCGAATTTAGCCAAAAGATCATCGTCAAAATGCAAACTTAGCCAAAAGATCGCCGTAAAAACGCGAATTTAGCCAAAAGATCGCTGTAAAAACGTGAATTTAGCCAAAAGATTGTCGTAAAAACGCGAATTTAGCCAAAAGATCGCCATAAAAAACGCGAATTTAGCCAAAAGATCGTCGTAAAAACGCGAATTTAACCAAAAGATCGCCGTAAAAACGCGAATTTAACCAATAGATCACCGTAAAAATGCGAATTTAGCCAAAAGATCGCCGTAAAAGCGCGAATTTAGCCAAAAACTCGCTGAAAAAAACTTTAATTTAGCCAAAAGATCGCCGTAAAAGCTCGAATTTAGCCAAAAACTCGCTGAAAAAAACTCGAATTTAGCCAAAAGATTGCCATAAAAACGCAAATTTAGCCAAAAGACTGCCATAAAAATGCAAATTTCGCTAAAAGATCGCCGTAAAAACGCAAATTTCGTCAGAATTTACTGCATTGTGTTAAAAAATTGAAACCAAATTTCTTTTAGTAATGTAGAAAATTCGCTATGGAATGCAGAAACAAAAAATATTCAAAATTTTTCAATTTTTAAAAATATTCAAAAAATCCAAAAATTAGATTCCAGCTGACTGGTAAAAATGACCTGGAATCTGGAATAACCATGGCACTGACTAGTTGGTGCCACTGATAATGTCCTTAAATTTCTTTAATTCCTTAAAAGATTATTTTTATTTTTAAAAAGGGTGGGAACTCTGTTCTATCATTTATTTAAGGTGGTTGCAATTATTAGCATATACTTAATTTTCTCTTTCAAGAAAAATGTTTTACAATTTTTCAAAATTTCAATTAGAAAAATGTTCATGCTATTGAAGGGTTTTATTAATGTGCTGTATCTTGGTAAAATAGACTTTTTATTAGAGTAAGTAAATAATTTCTTTTTAATTTACTCAAAGCTAAATTGATGTAATATATATATTTTTTAAATATATTTTTAATAGCAATTATAATATTTGTTGCGCTTGAAATTCATAACTTATTGCTCAAACGTCATTCGCGCAGTTTTCAGCTTTTTTGCCTTTTTGTCAATCTCATCCCTGTGAATTTCAATAAATAATCATATTAATATTGTTTATAGCTTTCTTTTGAATGTATTAACTTTAAAGTTAGATAAAAACAAGTATCTTAGCTTTGTAAAAAAGCTGTTTTATCTTATTTATCTACAACCTTTAATTACTAAAAAATAAAAATATGATGATGAAAAATTTTACTTTTAGAAGCTCAAAACAACCAATCAGGATAAAATAGTTCAATCTGAGCTAAACATATTTTCTGAAGGCTATAAATAATCAGTGCAGTGCTGTTGTCTATTAGGATAGAAGAGAAGCTTAAAAAAAATTAAATAAATAAAATATTAGGGGGTGGTTCACATTGTCCATAGGTTCAGTTTGTACCGGTCTCCCCTACCTAAAATCTTTTGATTTTAACTGAAAAGCTAGGTAATCAAATTTAATTTTTAAGTTGCTCTTACCAGAATCTAATAGGAATAAAATTTGTATAAATGGCTGCTTTTAATGGATTTCATGTGGTTAAAAATTTTATTAATTTTAAACCAGATTACTATTTTTTTTATAATTCTGTCTTTCATATTTTATAATCTGATAATCGGTAAGCAGATAATAATATTCAAGGACATCAAAAAAAGAGGGCTCATGTAGCTCAAGCCAACGCATTGCTTAAGGTGTGCCAATTGGCTTTTATAGCGAGCATGATTTGGTGCAAAATTAAATACATTGTTGTAACCAAGTTTGTTCTTTTACATGTGACTAATGTTTAATGGTATAATAGGTTATCTTTTCCTTATTTCATTGCTCAGCTTAAAATTTTTCTATTTAATTACACGGAATATTAGCCTATTGCAGTGCAGGGTTCAATCAAGACAAAAATTGGGACTTATTT
Source organism: Maratus michaelseni (assembly GCA_963931845.1). NCBI lineage: Eukaryota > Metazoa > Arthropoda > Arachnida > Araneae > Salticidae > Maratus > Maratus michaelseni. Next base: position 188,882,451 of record OZ007598.1, on the reverse strand, counting down.
AGGTCTCCTTCACGAAATTCCATTTTAATAAAAGAGTCCCACTTACAAAATTTGTTTTAATAATCAGACCCCTCCACAAAATTAGTTTTAACAAAACAGGCCCCATCACAATATTCCTTTAAAAAAAACAGATCCCTTCATACAAATCCTTTAGAAATAAAACTGGCTCTTTCACAACATTTTTCAGAACAGCTATCGCAGATGCACTGGGATTAGCACGATTTTTGTTTTGTGCCATTTTGGTGAGAAAACCCTGTTTTCGGGTACCTGTTAGGCCTAACTTGCTAAAAGAGCATGTTAGTTTTATTTCATTATGAAACAGTTTATTTTATTATAAAAAAAGGTACTTTTCGGTTAGCCGGGCGCCAGTGATATATATTGGGATCGGAAGTAGCATGCTACAAGTAGCGAAACTACTGTAGTCGCTACTTTTTACAGTAGTTTGTAATGAAGCACGCTACATTTTGAACAATGTAGTGTAGCGAGTAGCGCGATACAAAAATCAGTAGTTTGTAGCGAGAACCAACGCTACTTTTAACGCTACTTAGGAGAAAAAAAAAAGCCATTTTGTAAATCAAGTGGTCGAAACTCTCTTCTTTTGTGCAGAATTTGTTCTGCTCAAAAATTTCCAAATCGCAGTGGCAAATCTCAGCTGCAGTTATAGCAACGCATCGCATGAAGTCAGATACTTCCATTGACACTTGCTGCTGAAATCAAGTACTAACCCACCAAAGGAATTAATTTTCTTATTGGCAACACGTGTCTATTTAATTGTTGAGATGTCTTCATGTTTTAACACCGGATTTCTTATTATTCGGAATTGCTCCATTTACAGATTTATTTATTGTTCGCATTTAGAGTTGTTTTTCTGTAATTTTCTAGATTATAATATCTCTCTTAATTTTGCTACGAAATGTGTTAAGTGTGTTTAACCTGACGTTTTCGAGACGAACACAAAACTTTTCCTTGTATGGTATCTTTCTTAATTTTTTAATGCCGTCGATTATGTCACATTTATTTAATTGTATCCCAGCAGACGTGATATAACGAAGGGTCACTTTATTATTTAATCTGTGTCTTCGATTTCTAGTGTAAATTGAACACTTTGACAAAATTTGAAAGTAGCAAAGTAGTGACTACTTTTGAAAAGTAGTTTGTAGTCACTACTTTTTAAAACAAGTAGTTGTAGTTGTAGTTAACTACATTTTCGACAAAGTAGTTGTAGTTGGCTACAATAAAAAAGTAGTTTTTTTCCGACCCCTGTACATGTATGTATACACACACATATATATATATATATATATATATATATATATACACTCATATATCTACACATATGCAAATATATACATATAATATACACATATGTCTATGAATATATATATTTATGTATATACATACAGTGGAACCCCGATTTTAAGTAACCCGTTTCGTACGTTATCCCGCCTCTTATGTTATTTTTCGTCGGTCCCAAAAAATTCCTATTCCAATAATGTTAAAAATACCTCGATTTTGCCTTATTTACTCTTAGTGTTTCCCGCTTGGTACGTCATGGTAGTCGAAGTACCTCAGGAAATTTTATCTTTTTTCACTCATGGAAAAATTTTCAAAAGAACAAAAATGCTTTCCACTTGGTCAACTGTTTGATTGTTACCAAAAACAATTCAAAGTAATGAAGAGCTATTATTCGTCTATCAGCTCTTGACCAAACCTGCGTCATGTGATATCGGGGTGGGGGGGGTGATTATTTTTCCGTTGTTCATTCATTTCAACCCACAGTGGAGTAGCTCTCTTTTACTATCTCTTAGTGATTGCCAGTCAAAAGTAGGATGTCTAAAAGAAAATGTTTCTCTGTAGCCGAAAAGGCAGAAATTATCGAAAAATCCAAAATAACTAAAGGCAAAACTCGTAAAATCGTTCGCTATCGCTTATTCCATGTTACAAACCATCCTGAAACAAAAGAGGTCTCTATGGAATTAAAATCTGAAAAACTGGGAAATTTGTCCAAGAAAAGAAAAACATTGAAAACCTCTCATTTTGAGAAAGTGGAAAAGATTTTGTACGAGTGGTTTAAAAAAAGCCTGTGCTGCTAAGATTCCAATCAATGGCTCAATTTTGTAGGAAAACGCTCTAGTAGGAGAAATTTCTTCTCGACTTGAAATGCCGAATTTCATGGCATCCAACGGTTGGATCGACCGATTCAAGAAGAGGTATAATTTGTCTTACAAGTTTATTTGTGGTGAGGCAGATGGAGTAAATACTGCGATCGTTGAGGAATGGATGGGCAAAAACTTTGTCTTCTCTTGTGTGTAATTACTCAAAAAAGACATCTTTAACGCAGATGAGATCAGATTGTTTTTTTAAACTCTTCCCTGATAGAACATACACTGTAAAAGGAGAAACGTGGCACAGTCGGAAGCTATCAAAAGTGCAATTAACAGTTTTGTTATTACGGAACTGAGAAGCCTTTGTGATTGGTAAATCCATGAATCCTCGATGCTTCAAAAACATTAAAAGTTTGCCGACAGATTACAATGCCAACCATAATGCTTGTATGAACCTAAATCATTTTGAAGATTTTGTAAGAATATTGAATATAAAAATGAGCTTAAAAAAGCGAAAAATAATTTTATTTGTAGACCAGTGTACTCATGTTAATTTTAATTTAAAGAATGCGCATATAGAATTTTCCCCACCAAACTGTACCAGTTTACCTCAGCCATGTGACTTGCGAATAAACAGATCCTCCAAAATGCATTATAGAAGAACTGGTAAGAAAAGGCCTTTTTTCACTTGATTCAGTTGAGCTTCAAGATGCTTAGAAAACAAAGCTAAATGTGCTGGAGGCATTTCATTTCATCTCATTGGCGTGGAATGGTGTAGATGAAAAATGCATGTCAAATTTTTTTTTCTGAAGGGAAAATTTTCAAAATCCGAAATTAACAGTGAAGCGCCGCCGGAAAAGCTCTCTATGGAAGACTACACTAAAGAGGATGAATTTATACTTGCAGACATCAATGCTGGTGAGTACATTGTTTGCTATAAGGATGCTATCGCTACCACAGACATTCAGACTATTTCCGATTTGATTTCGCAATTTGGAAGTGAGGATGATATTGATGAAGATCCAGAAGACATCGTGCCCTCATCGGCAGAGGCCATTGCGAGTTAAAAAATTTTAAAGAAATTTTAACCGGACATGCAAATTAAGAAAAACAAATTGCAAAAACTTGCATGTATTGAAAATAGAGTATATGTGAAATTACACTTAAAAAGAAAACGCAATAAAGAATAACAGACTTTTTTAAATACTAATGTGGTATTAGTAAGTTTATTTTTGTATAATTTGTTTTCTTGAAGTGTTTTTCTCTATTTGACCCTGATTTTACGTTTTCCCATTTCGTACGTTTTTTTCTGCTGGCCCCGTGAAAAACATAAAATCAGGGTTCCACTGTATATATTTATATATGTATATATATCACTGGTGCCCGGCTAACCGAAAAGTACCTAAAACACACATAATTTTATTATAAAACACGCACAATTTTACTGTAAAACATACACAATTTTATTACAAAACACACACATTGTTTAATTTAGTGTAATACAAACGCGATATGCTTTACCGGGTTGCCATATAAAGCAAAATCTTACCAAAATTGCGGGTTGCCCAGGCATAAAATCACCAAGTCGGCTTCAAAAAGATACCCAGTGCATCTGTGACAGCTGTACTGATCCCTCTTAATAAAATATATCCCTTCACAAAATTTCATTTCATAAAAGCAAACTTTTCATGAATTACTATTTTTGTTTTGATGGGTTTTAAAATGTTTAATTTGCATGACAAAACAAATTCACCAGCTAGGAAAACTTTAGTTGGAAGACAAAGTTATTATTTATAAATGCTTTGTTCAAATTTGAGCAATTGGATTGAGTCAGGATTTGATCTTTCAATGCAAAATTTTATTTTTCACAAAAATAACTTCGGGAAGAGTTCCATATCCTGTGCTAATTGGCACGATTGGTAAAAAAATCCAAAAGCGTGTGACGTCACGTAGATGAAGTCCATTCCAGTAGTTAAAAAAGCAACCCCAAAGGCTGAAGATCACAACAACCACATCAAATATTTATCACCAAAAACAACTCGCCAAAAAAAAAAAAAACAGCACAGGATACGGAACTCTTCCCATAACTTTTTATTAAATGGGCCTCGAGAAAAATAAAGCCTGTAGCCTGCAGTGACATTCTTATGATTTGAAGAAATGTTAAATAATTAGGTTGATTTAAGGTTGCTTATGTTCTGAATATTTTTAATAACTCTGTAAATTAGTTGCTTTGAAATATCAATAAATAACCTGTCTGTGTTGATAATGTTTTCTATAAAATTTTCTCTAAGGTATTTAGTTTAAAAATTGATAATGTATCATATTCAAATTCTAAATATTGTTTCTATTCTCAATTGAATGTTAAATCACATTTACCTTTCAAAGTATCAGGTAGCCATACTGTTGTGTTTTGAGGAAAGAAAGGTTATTTACTAAAAAAATAGAGGTATATGTGTATAGAATATGATTAATTAAGTTTCTTGTAAATTTTGCTTAATTTCTCCCAGTGTTAAAAAAAAAAAAAAAAAAAAATCTCTATCTAAATAAATAAATAAAATATAAGAATTTAAGGACACAATTGTTATTTTAATTAATGAAATAACTAATAAATCAGTAAAACATAATGATAAATACAGACAAATGTCTAATTAAAAACCACTTGATGACATAACAAACACGTATAATGCTTCTGACATCAAGTAAATAGGACTACATTTTTGGTATTTAATCTTACAGTTTGGCAATAGTTTTTTGTTATGAAAAGTGGTCGACGGGATAATAGAGAAGTACCTATTTTTGATTTGAAAAATATTAAATTAAGATGTTAATGTGTGGTTAACAAATTAAAGGTACTACTACTTGATTATCCGGTTGACCAAAAAACTATCGCCAAACTATAAGATTAAATGCCAATAATGGAAATGGATGATCGTAAATGTCACATTCACTTTAAATTAACCATATGTTACATGTGTTTGCTATATCCTCAAGTGATTTTTAATTTGACATTTTATTTTTATTTACTGTTTTACTAATTTATTTGTTCATTCGTTATTTAAAATAAAAATTATGTCAATTAAAGATTATCTTATGATATTAAAAGAGAAAAAATATTATACAGTTTCAACTGATATCACAAATATTTATCTATCAATCAAAAGCGGTAACTAAGATAAACTATTTAGGAACTATAGTATAAAACCAATAAAAAGTGTGTCATCATGTTTGATTTTAGATAAAATGCTACCACCATTTTTAATTATTTTGTGGATGTGAGATTTGTTTTCTAGTGAAGAATTTTTTATGATTTCTATTTCTCTGCTTTATCTCGCATTTTGATAAAATATGATAAAGATCGATCTTCCTTCTACAGAAAGAACTTGAAGTGATAAATTATTTTCAAAAGTATGGGATTCTGCCATAAAAAAAAATTACACAAATGGGCATGATATGAAACTTTATTTGCAAACTGATAATGGTGCTGTAATATTAAAAACTGTGATAAAAAAATATCTATTAGAAAATATTTTTTTTTTTTTTTTCAAGCCTATATCTGATGTTTACATACATTTTATAGTTATATCCGTTTAAGTTTTTTGACTAAATAACGAACATTAAGTTCCTTGCAATCTTCTGTTATCATTGAATAAATGAATGAATAACTGAAATCGTTTGAATAAATCAAGTTCTATATTTGGTATGTCACTACGTCATAAGCGAACATCATCTTTAAAGTAACTATTCTTTTGTGACTTTTTAAATTTAAATTCATTAATTTTCCTAACTTAAAATTTTAGAATGACAATATTCTTCTATTTGAATAATTTGGTGAATAAATAGTTTGGCGATTTGTATAATTTGGAAAAATTGGTCGATGGGATAATCAAGTAGTACTCAATTAAATTATAAAAAAAATAATTCATGTTCAATAAATAGTGAGTTCACAATGTTTGGCACAGTACAAAAGATTTTGCAATAAAAATCTTTTAATCAGGGTTGAAATAAATGGTGCATTAGTGTACATTTTGGCATGGTGTTGATATAAGTGAAAAGTACCAATATACTGGTTACAATACTTGCTTTTGTGAAAATAAATCTATTTTCTGATCTAGTGAATAATTTAATAAATTAATTATGAATTTAAAGAAAGTAATAAAATTTGTTGTAAATCTTTCATTTGTTTTTGTAGTTATGACCATTTTTGGGAAAAAAAATGGTTCGTGGAATTTGTTACATATCATAAATTTGTTGTTATTTATTTTTTTTAATTACATAATTTATCATATCACCAAAAACAATTCTTATTGTAACCCTAAATTTGGCAAAAACTGTTGAAAACTGTTTTCTCTAGCACCAGCATAACAAACATCACAATAAAAATATGATACATACTCATAATGTAATTTATGGACTGAACCTATGTTTAACTGAGTTATAAAATGTGCTTCTTTGTAACAAATAGAATGAATTCCATTTTTCAATAAGAATTGGTGTATTATCGAGAAAAAAGCAAAATTCTTATATGCTATGCTGCTAATGAAAATTGTATTTTTTCTTCCTTAGATGAGGTAGCTACAAATAATCAAGTGCAACCAAAGGCTGATTCAGTAGAAAAGTAAGTTGATCTGAATATTTCCATGGATTTTGAGTTAGTAAAGGTGAAAATCAGGAATTTTGCTTAGTAGCCACTGGCCGGCAGGTTGATTTTTTTTAGTAGCCAGTAACTGGAAGCCAGTAGCCAGAATAAGTACAAATCACGCATTTCATTGATCGCGTGCATAAAAATCACAAATTTTGTCGAACGGGTACGGAAAAATCATGCATATAGTCGATCGGGTGCGTAAAAATCATGAATATTGTCGAACGAGAGCGTAAAAATCCCGAATTTCGTCGATCAGGCGTGTACAAATCATGAATTACGTCCACCGGGCGCGTAAAAGTCATGAATTTCGTCATTCGGAAGTGTAAAAATCAGCATTTTTGTCTATCAGGCGCGTAAAAATCATGATTTTCGTCGATCAGACACGTACAAATCATGAATTACGTCGACTACGCGCTTAAAACTAATGAATTTCGTCATTCGGGAGAGTAAAATTCACGAATTTCATCATTTGGGCTCGTAAAAATCATGAATTTCGTCGAACGGGCGCGGGAAAATCATGAATTTCTTCAATCAGGCGTGAAAAATCATGAATTTCGTCGGACACTGAAAAATCATGAATATCGTCCATCGGGGGCGTAAAAATCATGAATATCGTTTAACGGGAGCGTAAAAATCCCGAATTTCGTCGATCAGGAGCGTACAAATGATAAATTACGTCGACCGGGTGCGTACAAATCATGAATTTCGTCATTCGAGAGCGTAAGAATCATGAATTTCATCAATCAGGCGCAGGAAAATCATGAATTTCGTCAATCAGGCGCGTAAAAATCATGATTTTCGTCGATTGGTCACGTACAAATCATGAATTACATCGACTGCGCTACTAAAAACTCATGAATTTCGTCATTCAAGAGCGTAAAAATCATGAATTTCGTCAAACGAGCGGGGAAAAATCACAAATTTCGTCAATCAGGTGGATAAAAATCATGAATTTTGTCGATCGGGTGCGTAAAAATCATGAATTATGTCGAAAGGGCGCGTAAAAATTATGAATTTCATCATTCGGGTGCGTAAAAATCATGAATTATGTCGAAAGGGCGCGTAAAAATTATGAATTTCATCATTCGGGAGCGTAAAAATCATTAATTTTGCCAATCAGGCGCGTAAAAATCATGATTTTCGTCGATCGGGAGAGTAAAATTCACTAATTTCGTCATTTGGGCTTGTAAAAATCATGAATTTCGTCGAACGGGAGCGTAAAAATCATGAATTTCGTCGGACACCAAAAAATCATGAATATCATCCATCGAGGACGTAAAAATCATGAATATTGTTTAACGGGAGCATAAAAATCCCGAATTTCGTCGATCAGGAGCGTATAAATAATGAATTACGTTGACCGGGTGCGTACAAATAATGAATTACGTCATTCGAGAGCATAAAAATCCTGAATTTCGTCAATTGGGCGCGTAAAAATCATGAATTTCGTTGAACGGCCGGGGGAAAATCATGAATTACGTCAATCAGGCGGATAAAAATCATGAATTTTGTCGATCGGGTGCGTAAAAATCACTAATATCATCGATCGGGGACGGGGAAAATATTGAATTTCGTCGATCAGGCAAATAAAAATCGTGAATTTTAGGAAATAAAGGAAATCGGAAAATCCTGCATTTGGCTGGTTCTTTCCATATTTTTAATCGCCAGTTTTTCAAGTTTAATCGACGAGTGGTGACTGGCGAGTGCTTATTTTCACCTTTATGAGTTAGCCTATCAAATACAGAATTTGAAGGTTAATTTATTTCTAAAACTGGATTGTAAAGCATGTTTTGCTTTCTTACTTATTGAAGTTGTTGACATTTCAGGAAATTAATAAGGTTTGAACAAGAAGTAGGGTTACTAAAGCTTTAAATTTATTATTACCAAATTAACTATAGTGAATACTCTTTTTTACAGATAATTCAACTATTTGTTATAGGTAATACAACATTGTTTTTCTCTTTGTTTTACAACATCAGCTGATAAGAGAATGAAGCGTTTCCTAAACAAACGTGTTGTCCAATTCTGGGAGAACATTGCAAAGACAAGAGATAAAACTACGACTATTAACCATTTTGAAAAAAAAGGGGAAAAAAATAGCGATTTGAATATTTAAGAGAGATGAAAAAGCTAGTCGTTGGTAGCCACCGTAATACATACCCATCATGGATATGCATAATATAAAATATGAAAATAAAACACGTGTAAACTATTTATAAAATGCATTGCAATTCGAATAAAATTCTGACTTGATGACATCATAAACTTTAAATGCCCTATTACTGAATTGTGTAATAGAAACATCCGTGTAACTCTAAAAATGATAATCCTATTAACTAACAGTTTACTGCATCAGATTAAGTGTCTCTTTACTAATTAAAATATATCTTTGAATTGAAATTTGAATGAAATACAGGGTCATGAAAAATCCAAAAGTGTGGAAAATGTGATTACAAATATCTTGGCAACTTATTATCTGATCGACTTCATTTTTAATGCAAAATTTATGTTTTTTTTTTATTGTCTTTTATATTAACTCCTTAAAAAAAACAATTTCGAAAATTTTTATGTATCTTTTATCAGAACGAATATTTCAAGAGTCCAAAAAAGATAGTTCCGGATAATCAAGGTTACTGAAATTCAATAAGCTTCTACCCATTATTACATACTAAGCACATACCAAATTTCAAGCCCCTATCTCAATTTGTTCGGGAGATAGAGCATTTACAGACACACACAGACAGATGGACAGCAAAATTTTTTTTCTAAAAATATGTTTTTCAATAATCTGCAGTGTCTAAAACGTGTGTAAATCCGTCAAAAAATTTTTTTTTTTTCAATTTTCAAAATGATTACAAGATTTACCCTATACTACGTATGATGGGTAAGTAATAAAAGCGGATTTCAAAAAGCCTGAAGTGCATACACATCTAAATTTACACCAGAAATCATTCGCAAAGTAGAGAATCTCTTAAGGAAAATGTTTCGGTTTTCATCCATGCAGCTGCTAAAAAATTGAAATTAATGTATATAATTAAGATTATAGATTTAATGTATATTAAAAAGAAAATAGACTTGGAATTAAGTGTTTTGTTAATGAAAAAAAACTTTGAACTATGTGAAGAATTAATGAAAAATCAGGGTTTTCAAAGTGTATGAATAAGAATTGAGGTTATTAAAGTTTTAAGTTTATTATTAAAAAATTAATTATATCTGATACATATTAATTATTACAGAATTTGATACCGAATGAATATCGAATTTTTCCTTCAAAATCATCCCTATCAGTTTTGAATGGGAAACTGATAAAATTTCTAGCTCTCTGACGATTTTTGCTAACGCCAATATTTCCGAAAATTAAATAATGCAACATCTATACTCGATTATTTTTCAGTTTTTAACGAAACTTCTAATTTTACAGGTAATTCAGAGATTATTGTTTTGTAATGCAACATTGTTTTTATTCATTTTTAAAATGGTTAATGGTCATTGCTTTATCTCTACCAGCAATGTTTTTCCAGTATTCAACAACACGTTTTACTAATGCTTTCATTTACTTTTGGCTTATGTTTTGAAACAAAGAGCAAATATAAAATAATGTTGTATGAAGAATTAATAATCATTGAGTTACCTGTCAAAAAGAGTAATAAGTATTAGATATAATTAATTTTCAATTAAATAAAATTGAAACTTTATTAATTCTGCCTCTTATTCAAACCTTAATGTCTTAAAGGATCAGGGTCCATAAGCCGTGTTTTTGGCCCATGAAATAAGTCTAAAACTCGATTTTGTTATACTGACTTAATTATTTCACTTTTTAATATCAGAAGGTTTATTCTGTACGATTTCAACAATAGTTTTTGCATTTTGTTCAGATTTATATGACTTACACAAGCTCAAAGTTCGTATTCGTAGTTTTTGATGAAAAATACGCAATTTCTCCTAATTTTACCTTTTTTATGATTTTTTCCTTATCTAGTTAAATGCATATATCTGTTGCTTCTGATTTTACACAATCTTTAATTTTATCAAAGTTTCTTTTCCTCAAAAGTGACGTACACTGGCCACCTGTATGAACTAATGAAATTAAATGAATGCCGCTTAACTTCTTTACATAATAAATTTTGAGAACTGCTTACAATATTTACTTACAACTCATTAAGAAATTTAACATATTTTGCTTTGTTGCATTTGAATGACTCATGGCCATTTAAATTGCAGCAAAAATAAAGGGAACCTTTTTCTCTATTTCTTCAATTAATACTCTTCTGACTTTTATAACCACAGTTGAACCGTCGGATTTCAAACTTAAGGTTTTTCAGGTTTAAGTTTAAGCCTAGCATCAACTTCTGGTTTATGTGATTTCACATTATCATAATCAAATCTTAATTTGTCATAAATTTTAAATTTTTGTTTGAATTTAAAAATAGAACATTCCTGAAGAAAATATTTTTTAAATACATGATCATTTATTTCATTTACAATTTTCATTTATTTTTTTATTATTAAACATACTGAATCGATATTACTTCAAGAACACATCTTCTTCATGATTAAAAAGTATTCATCTAGCCATTCGTCATCTTGCATTTTTCTTTTTGATAATTCGTGGAGCTCTGTGTTGAATTACATGTTGGACCAAATTCAGAAATTAATAACATTTTCAATATATCCCATGAATATAATTTACTTTCACATTGAATTAATAATTTTGCTTTGTACATCTTTTGGCAAAAATCAATTAGATAAATCATTTTTATTAAATAATGTAATTATATCTTCAAAGTTTTCCAGCCATTTTTCAACATTTGAAATTAATTACCTTCAAATGGAGTAAACATGTTCCCTATATCAGTGAAATTAATCAAGACTTTCACTAAAGTATCAGAAACTAGAAGTCGCATCATTATGTTTTTGGTGCTACTAAAATCATTTCTTGCACTATTTTCAGAAATACTTTGAACATTATTAATTTTACTACTAGAAGTATTATCTGCACAACTATTAGAATTATTTTCAACACTAATTTCAGTGTCATTGTCACTGTTATCATTATCTTCAGGAATTATATTTGATTTCAGGATACTTAAATCACTCAAACAAGAAATTATGCTAGCAGCTATTTTATCAAAAGAACCTGAATTATCTATACATAGCACATTACAAATCATTATTAAATCATTAACTGAAAAATAATCTTTAGTTTACTGAATTTTTCCTTCAAAATCATCCCTATCAGTTTTGAATGGGAAACTGATAAAATTTCTAACTGTCTGATGATTTTTGCTATCACCAATATTCCTGAAAATCAAATAATGCAATATCTATACTCGGTTATTTTTCAGTTTTTAACGAAACTTCTAATTCATGAAAATCTATCAACTTAGAAAATAAGTTTTATTATAGTATATTTTATTAAAAAAGAACAATGCAAATATAATAATTTCAAATTCACAAAATTATGACTTGATTTTTCATAAATATAGAAAAAAATATATATAGTTTCACTAAAACAGGAACTTGATAATGAACCAGAATATAGTGATAACTTCAAATTTATAAAATTATGACTTGATTTTTTAGAAGGAAAAAAAAATGCAATTTTCACAAAAACACAACTTTAAAAAAAAAGTTTGGACAGACCCCTGTAATATTATGAACAAATATCACAATATGCATTATACTTTTGCCTTAGAACAATTTGACTGCAGTACACTCATTATTTGATAATTGCCTAATTGTGCAAACCATATTAAAAATATTTTTAAATAAAAACAATTCTTTTTAAATTTTATATTATATTTTTTCACAAAATAAGTGAGTCTTGAAAGTTTAAGTGACAATTAATAATTGGGTAATTTAATTAGGTTGAAAATTAATACATTGGGTTGACAATTAATACATTGGTTGATGAGAAATAAGCAGTTTATCTCATTTGATACAAAACTGTAAATGGTGTCTGTACTGGTGAAAAGTACTGAATTTTGTTCTAATTTATTTTAATTCATAAATTATATCATTTAAAATTTATTTTATCATTATAATGTGAGTTTTATTTATTTATTTTTTATAAATGATGATTTACGTTATTAATTTTAGAAAGTCACCATCTGAAGGTCCATCTAAATTACAGGAGTCAGAAACTATTGGTCAAGCCTCAACAAGTATAGTTTTTTTAATCACCCACCAGTATTGTTTTTTAAAGGTTACTTCCTGATTATTATCACGGCTCTACCAAAGTACAATGTTAATCATAGCAAAATAATAGCTGGTAACCCCAATCAAATGTTACAAATATTCATATGTAATAAAATTATGAATAAATTCCATCTATTTATTTGAATTTTTCCTGTTTTTGTATTGCCATCTTTTATTTTTTTCCTGAAAACAATTTAACAATCATTTCTTTACCCTTCAAAGTGCAGAAGTTGTTATACTTTTCTTCCAAAAAAGAAACATTTTACTCATTTTGTACCCTACCTTGAAGAGTTCATGTTGTAGCAATCCATTGCATGAGAAAATGTTTTTAGTAAAACATTAACCCTGGAATGCTTGCTTTGGGTCTCACAGATCTAGTCAGCCATATTTTTAAAATAAATCTTGAATGGAGGATTTTTTTTTGTGTGATCTTGGAACTTTTAGCACCTTCCTAAGTAGTGGGCATATTGAAAATGTTTTAAGATATTTCAAAAAAGTGAAAAAAAAACAAAAACAGACTGAGTATATTAGATCCATTGCGAGTATTAGATTGGCATTTATGATGCAAGAAGTTCAGGGTTAAATGCAACAACCAGAAATTCTATACAACAAATAAAAATGCTTGCTGTTAAAGAAAATTGTATATATGTGTATGCAACAACTGTATGTAATTTTGTTTCCGAATGATTAACACTTAGTACAGTTTGCATATAACAAGGGCTATGATAATGAGGAAGTACCTTTTTAAATGATACATTTATCAGTTTCCATGTTTTACTTATATAATATGAATATTTCATGCATGACTTTGTAAATATTATCATAAAACGAGAGTAAATATGAAAAAAAAAAATTGTCAAATATTTGTAACTCAATTAAAATACTTTTGATGAGAAACATTCTTATTTTCTTGAATTGGCTGTAATGTATGACAATTGTTATTGCTAAACTTTTATGAATGTTCTATTCTTTCTTCTTTTTATAAATTATTTCTATCAGATTTATTTTATTGCTAAAATATGTACTATTAGCAATATATATATATATATACTATATAGCTATGAAAGCATTTCTTAGACTGTTTGAAACCAGTCCATCTGACAGTTTGAAATTTATGACTTCCGTGACTTTTGTTTTGATGAAATTTTTGTGACTTTTATAACAAAATAATTTTTTTTATTAAATTGTATAGATATTTATTATTAATAAAAATATTCAGATTGTGAATCCCCAAAATTTAAATGTATCAAAATATGTTCAAATTTAATTGTGTATTTAAGTCAAATTTTCAGTTGTGTAAAGTATTGAGTATGATGTCAACTACCTACTATTTAATCTTCATAAAATTTATCATGTTAAATTTAGAATATTTTTAAGGTATGTGTATGCTCAGTTTTTACATTGAAATGTGTGAAACTTATTTTTGCTTAGTTTGAAATAAAGAAAGATGACCTACTAGTCTCTTTATTTTAACAAAAGTAATAGTACTTCCACATTATTTCATTGTCTGGAAAAGTTGGCACATATTTTGATAAAAATATGCTTATTTTTTACAATGAAACATGTAAAATGTAATTTTTGCTTCACTTGAGAAAAAGGCAAATGACCTATTCTTCCTCATATTTTAACAAAAGAAGTTTTTCCAGATAATCTCATTGCGTAGAAAATTTTACATAGATCTTGGTAAGATTGTTTAAAATTGTAGCAACCAAACATCTTTGATAGTGATCAAAACAGAAGTATTAAAGACCGTGTTTATTAAGTCAACCACATAACAGTTCATAAAATAGGGTATCTGAATGCTGTTGTGTTGTTTCTATATGTTTTTAAATTTACCATTTTGCCAAAGTTTGCTATGTTATGATTGATTGATATAAACATCAATATTGTATTATTTATATATGTGGTTAAATCTATAATATTTAAATCTAAACACGCTTAACTTATTAGATTTATAAGCTTAATTGGCTTTGATTTTTCTTTTATTGAGCATGTTAGGAAATGTCATCTACTTCTCTTTGATAACTTTCTCCCAACTTAAAAATATTCTTGAAAATTGTCAAACCCTTTGCTGTAGTGTAACAGGCTACAATTTGGAAAATTTCATCTTTATTTTGTTTATATGCCTCAAATTATCTTTTCTTTATACTCTAAAGCACATTTTTCTGATAAATTTGTGATTTATGACACTAATAGAATCTGGCACATATGATGTATAGGTTTGAATCTTTGTTATGGAAGCAATGATACCAAAAAATATTTACAAAACTATTTCCAAATAACAATCTTTATGGTAGATGTCTATTGCAAATGTTGTAGAAATCTACCTCAAATATTTCTGTTTAAAAATAGTAGTGTTAAAAATTTTTGGTGACTTTTTTTCTGTGACAAACTTTTAACCTTGGTGATGAAATAGGTAGAAAATTTGTCACACACGGTAGAGAAGATGCAAGGGTAATGAGTTTCAATACATTTCTCCTCATTTAATTCCCATGCTTAAGATTCACCATCTTAGTTGCTATGGTACTAGGATCAAATAATTTTTAATGAGTTTGTAGTGATGATGAAGTAAAATTGGACTGCATTGTCTCCTTACCAAAGAAGAAGAATGATTTCATATTGCAAGCTGAGCATTCTCTGGTTTTTATATCTCCATCTCTTAGTTCACCTATATTAATAAAACTAATAGTTTGGGATTCAGTCTGTGTACACTCTCACACTGTGATTATAAGGCTAGCACTATGACATTGGGTATAGAGGTACTTCTAGGTGCAACCAAGAACCCCTCAAAGAGATTTTTTTTAAAATTCAATTTAGATTTTTAAAAATTATAAATTTTTTACGGGATTTTTACATTAGGAATTTTCTTTCGCCATTCACATCTTTGTTTTTCAATATCACATAATTTCAATCTTTACAGCACAGAATAGAAGAAACAATGCACTTTCAAATTTCAAATAAAGTTGTCTCAAAACTCCAACATAATTTACAAATTTTTAATGATTAATTAAAAAAACCCTTTTAATTAAAAAAAATTTAAACATGCATTTTTTTTGTTTTTAATTTCAATAAGTGTCAAACCGCAAATGATTATTTTCATTCTTTGCACAACACTGAAATCCTAATGATATATATATATATTTCTGAAGTTTGGGAAAACAAAAACTGCTGCCAAAACATATATGCACCAATTTGGTTTTTATAATAAGAATTCTGAGACTTGAAAAAAAATGCTTCATTTTTATGCAGTCATCAGCAAAGATGTTTAAAATTCATGTATGGAAATGAGCGAGTTTCAATAACGAATATTTGCCATTTAGTGCCTTTAATAGTTTTATTGCTTAGTTTATCAATGAAAAGAAAAAAAATTCATGTTCTTTATTATCTAGGGCTTTAATCTTAGTCTAAACTGAAAATAAAAGTGAAAAGTACATCTCCTTTAAATAATCAATGCAATATAATTCACTTTTATGGATGAAATTGGTGATATAGTTTTACATGTCATATTTATTGATGGAAGCATTGTGTCTTTCTATGTTTAGGGTTGATGAGTACTGTTTATTCATTCTTTCCATACAAAGAAGAGGTTTACTGCTAGTTCACAATACTTTTATTTTTAATACTTGTATTTATCTCTAATATGTTGATGTCTTTTAGTCTGTATTAGCCTTTTCTTGATGGGTGGTTTAAATATTGGCCAGAAGGCATCCCTTTTTTAAAAAAAGGTAATGATCTTAAAATCTATCAATTGTTAATTTGTGCTTTGGGGTGATATTGTAACGTTGTGACTTAATTGACTTGACTCAGGATGGCTTTTTAAGCTTTTTTTTATTACCATTACAGCTACTGGACACAGCACAGTCTAAAACAATTAGAAGAAACACAATCTTGAAGAAAGTTACAAATAGACTAATTTAAATTAGTCCGTCAGCAGAATGTTATTCTGCCCGTGGGTTCAGCGTCGCTAATGTTATAGTATAGTTTGTAGCATTTCCAGGGACAGCTTAGTTCGCCTGTAACTATTCCACATCACCAAAGTAAGATCCGGGATTTCTGCTCGCCTCGCTAGCAGCAGAGGAAGATCAGACGTCCATCTATCTTGCTCTCTTAGTTTCAAGTCCTCTTTCAGCCTCTCTTCAGTGGTGTATATCTCCAGGCTTTTCCATTGTACCTCAAGTGGAAGTTGAGTACTTATCATATGGTCTCAAGCATGTAGAGAATTATTACATTCCCATGTCAGAAAAGCCTTCAGAATTTCTAAGGGTTCATAAAATTATGATACTTCAGATTGTCAATTTATTGTTCGGCCCAACACTCGACAATATTTTACGGCCTGTGAATAAAAAGTTACTTACAGAATTTCACTCTTATAGAGGAATAATTTGGGACAGTCTGAAAAATACGTGACCTTTTACTTTTCTCATCAAAATGAGGGAAATACCTCACAATATGATTAACAATGATTGTTAGGAAAAGATGCATTTGCTAGATTTTAATGTTAATTTGTATCTTTTTAGAAAGAATGATTCCTTGTTAGCACTCAAAACACCCTTTCTCAAAAGGTTAATATCTTTCTTATAATCTGTCTTAATCTTATGCATGTTCATTCCTAAAATCTAAAGTTATATTTTTTATATTTTGCATTACTTATGCTGGTTTGAAAAAGGTTGCAATATTTGTATTTCTTCTGTTTAAAAAAATTATGAATTTTCTTTTACGTAGTACTATGTTATCTACAGTGCTGGTTACACTATAATCGTAGAACGATAACACATTTTTTATTGTTTGTTACAATTCTCCTCTTCTATTCCATTAAAAATTCATTTTATTTTTGATATTGTTCCGAACACAGGTTTCATATCAGCGGTGCCATTTCAAAACTTTCTTGGGGGAGGGGTGTAAAAATATTTTTTGATTTTGTTATGTACAGCTAAGAAGCAATTAACGCAGTGTTATTTTCACAATATTTTTTTTTTAAGTAGCCAAATTATTAATTGAGGATAAATGTGTAAGAGTAGATAAGTTGAAGAATGTTGCAATAGCAAGGCTTTAGCAAATATTATTTATAATTATAAATTTCCATGATTAAAACATTTATTTAATGCTAATGTTTCTATTTTAATGAAATCCAACAAATTATTTTAGCTTTTGTGCAATTTTTGATTTTTTAAAATCTGACCTGTGATGATTTATGAATTATCAAATTCCCTAGGAGGAGGAAGAAACTGTTCTTCCTAGTCTTCTCCAAATGGTATCCCTGTTTAATGTATAGTTGAAAATCTGTCAAAAGCAGTCCTTGGGGCAACACATTATTTATTTTAAGAATGTTCAACAGAGAACCAGAATTTACAAGAGCAGGCACACTATTACATACATTCACAGCATAGGCAACAGAAACTTCAGGAACAAATAATCTACTAAAACAGAGAAATCGAGTGCCTCTCAGTTCCACTTCTGTTTTTTTTTATACTCACGGAGAAGCAATTTAAGGTTTCACTGAAGTTATTCCTTTTATGAAACATAGTCATCTTTAACTCCACTCACCCGGACGTGTGATTTAACTTGGCTATGCTCACCTACTTTTGCTATTCTACCAGTTTGAAGCATTTTAGGTCATACAATTTCTGTGCTCTGCCTATCACAAAACAAAAGCTTTCGGATCTGTAACATTGCTCTGCCCAACAATGGGTGAAAATAGCCTGTTTAGAATCAGTACCAATATATTAATTAAAAAAAAATTAAGTAGCATTTTAATTTCATTTTAATTAATGGCTGATACTTTGTTATGTTATCATTAAATGGTTCCATATAAGTTACATTACAATATTGTTTATTTCCACAAAAATTGGAGACTTGTTAGATTAATATGATTTTAGTTATAAGCTGAAATATTTTTTGTTAATTATTTTATTCTTACTTGAATTTGTTCATTGTTAATTTTTATTTAGGTTTTACTGTTGAAAATTCATGTTGGGATGAGGAGTTCAGTGACAGTATTTGTAAATCAATTTCTAAATCAATAATTGATCAGTTATGGTACCCTGATAATGACATGGAATTTAATAATAAAAACCATCAAGATCCTCCAAAAACTCCAACATTAAAATCAACGAATGATGATGAAGAAGGCAGTTATAAAAGCTCTTTAGATTTATTTCCTGAAGAACCATCTTTAGAAGATGATCCTATGCCAAGTTCAAGTGGTGGTTCTCAAGAAGTTATTAAGTATACTTTGTAATACTTTTATTAAATTAATTTAGTTTTTTTTTCCCTTTGTGTAAATTATATACAGCAGACTTTCTCAAATCTGCAACTTATAATCCATAAATCTTCATAATCCATCATTCACTTTGGGAGGTAAACATTGAAAAACATAAAATAGCATTGTGAAACGTTCGGTCTGTTCATGAACAGCGTTCAAGTCGGCTGCTCTCAAAGGAGATTAGAACATAGGGAGCGAATCTTTACCATACATGTATGCATGAAATAAACATACAGTTACAGTGAATTTGAAGGTCAGACATTCGGATCACAGATTTGCCTATTTATAATGCATTGTTGCATTCCTGAAGTGAGTTCGGTTTCCCATGGTCAGACCTGTTGAGCTTAAGTCAGGATAGCATGGGTTTGATTCCCACATCCTCCTTTTATTTCAGATTTTTTTCTCTATTGTTTTATTTAAAAAAGTTTTATCTGTTGCTTTACATTTTTCATGATAAACAGAATATTTTTGATAAAAGTAAATTTTGATATTAATAACACTTTCAGATTTATTTATATTATTAAAATAAAATATTTAGTTAAATACAGTAAAAGAGCTCTCTTCTGAGTGAAATTTTATGTTACAGCACCTTTTAATATTAAAAGTTTCATTGCAATGCAATATTATCAAATATGTGAAATTTTTTGAAGCAAATGAAATATAAGAATTGTGCAAAAATATCAGTTTGCAGATACAATAATTTCTCTGGGTATTTTTTATGGATTATTTCAACTGTGAATTATTATTGAAAATAGCATACAATGCATACTTTATGATGTAAAAATCAATGTGGAAAATGCTATAAAAATAAAATGTTATAAATATACTCTATTTTAACAAGAAATATCAGCACTTATTTTTTAAAAGAGGTGAAATACATGGAGTTTGCCATCTAGTTTAGTAATGCATAAAATATGGTTAGAATGTTCATACATTTTCTACTGAAAAATAAGTATTTTGCATGTGCTAACATAATTTTGAAGGTCAAAATTATTTGTTTTGCATGTTTTATGATGCATATTGCCCTTTTTGTCTGTACATTATTAAAATATGCAACCATAAAATAAAACAGTAAATAATGCAATGAAATTTACATAAAAAGAATATTTTATGAAATTAATTTTTCTAAATAGATATTTGTTTCACCAATATTGTTATCGAAACAGATATTTTAATGAAATGTATAAAAGCAGCTCTTTTTATCAAATTTGAACAAATATTTTATTTTACTAATATAAATAAATCTCATAAAATGTTGATATTGTAATTTTGTTTTATTAACAGTTATACTGTTATTCATTTCATTTATAATGAAAAATTTAAAGCAATGAAGTATTTTTAACTAAATTAAAAAAGAAAAGAAAAATCTGAAATAAAAAGAGAGCACAGGCAACAGTATTTATAATATTTTTCAATTCATTTTTCTTTTCTTTTTTAGAGTTTGTGTTTAATTACTTCAAGGCTATTTTCTGTCTTTGTTCTTCTATTAACTTACACTATGTTAAGCAAATTGGTGATCCAAACATCTGGCACTCTCCTTTTTAGTTACAAAATATTTACAGATTCACAATAGAATTATGCATTCACAATAGAATGATGCATTCATTATTAAACTTTATTTTATTATATATGTATTATTGTTTTGTACAATAATACAGATATTTTTATAACTGCCATCATATAGCACTACAGTCAAACCTCGTTAACACGAACACGCTTAACGTGAATTACTGTTAGCACGAACTGTTTCTGATTGCCCCATCCAGTTGTATGTAACGTATTTAAGTTCGGATAACACGAACAAAAAAAGTTTCCCCTTGAGTGTTCGCGTTAACGAGGTTCGACTGTATAACTGATATATAAATCATACTCTGCTACTTTTTTCTAGATATATACTGGGTCATTAGGAAATATGAAGGTTTAAAAATTATTTTAGAATGTTAAAAATTTTAGATCTCCAATTGAGCTGTTAAAGCTGCACCAATAAACCTACCAAAACAATTGAAACATAAACAAAAAAAGCCCAGTCACATGATCAAATTGAGCACAGATTTTTTGTGAGCGAAGTGATTGAACCCCGATTGAAGAATTTGCTGTTTATGAACATTGATCTGGATAAATCAAATCATGCGATACCATTCCTGAATATTTTTGATTTCGTCTGAGTTTACATCATATTTAACACAAATGCTTCCATTTTGAAGAACAAACCTTTTCACAAATAAACTTTACACCATGGAAAAACAAACAAACACGTTATTTAAGAAGAGGATAATCTTAAAACTTTATTTAACAAAGCTTTAAACTTATGGCTTCTTCTGTGAAATAAAGTAAATGAATAAGATTTTCTTGTATTCTGAAACAAATATTTTAAAATTGAATTGAAATTTTGAAGGAATTAACAGGAGAATTTTACAGTCATATAGTGTTTGCCAGGAAAAGACTTAAAAAAAAAAAAAAAAAAAAAAAAAAATATATATATATATATATAAATGGTGGCAACTCAGCAAGACTTAACTTTACTGCTCTTTGTGATTTAAGAAGGAAGTTTTTAAATGCACCAGAGAACAAACAGTGTCTGGAGTAAGCGATTATTTTTAGAAGTTGCAAACATACAGGGTGTTCCTAAAATTTTGGAAAAAACTTCGGGGGAAATAATGCAGTCAGGAAAAAAAAAGTAAAGTACAGGAAACCAGTATCACAATCTAATTATTCTATCAAAAATACAGGTTGTCTCACTACAAGCTGAACCCGAATATTTGTTCACAACTTTAAAATAATGAAGATATTTTAGCAAGATTTTCATCATATTAACATTGTATGAAATGTGATAACATCATTGCAAGTAAGTGACTTTTGGTCGCTAACACAATATATGTACTGTCAGTTGCATTCTGTATAATAAAATGTCTAGCTCAATGTTATTTAGATGTGAATGATGGCAAGTTCCAATATTTCTTATCTTGTCGTTATATTTCACAGAAAGCAAAGTAAGGGTGTTGAAAATATCAATATCTTCATTATTGTTAAAGTTACAAATGAAAATCCAAGTGTAACTTGGTGAGAGATACTGTATTTTTGATTGAATAAGTGGATTTCGATCCTGGTTTTCTATACAAAAACTGTTTGTCTTGATGCCTATAATCACCTCTAAATTCTATTTGTTCCATTTTGTTAAGAAACACCTCGTTTGTTTGTGTAAAAGCACAAAATAGACAATATTCAGAATAATTCATTTATACATAAATTCCTATGAATCTCATCATTAATAGTTGATTTTCTTAAGTGTCACTTTTCAAGCAGCAATTAAATAATGTAAAAACAATATTTTATATAAATATAGTTCTATTTCTTAATTATCCTGAATAACTTTTTTTTACAGCTAAAAACAGTAGGTACATAAGGTTTTAAAAATATTTTTTTTTAAGTATCCAGTTTGGCTGAATATTTTGATATTTGATCAAACTGAATATTTGGCAGACCTAATAGTTAGATATTCAGCCTAACTGGATATTCGGTATTATATTATGGCTGAATAGGCCGAATGCATACCGAATATTTGGTGCATTCCTAGTTAAAATATCCTCCATTACAAAAACTAAACTGGTTTTTCCACAAAATAAATAAAAAGGAAATGTGTGCATCATGTGTGACATGCATCACTGCAATTGTCAACAATAAACATGCTGTCATTATTGACCTTAAATAACTTTGTTTGGCGACAGATTTTGTTTACCATAAATGGTTGACAAGAAAATAAAAAGTATAAATATATATATATATATGTAATTATAATATCTTTGAATTTCAAAAAACATATCAAGTTCTTGTAACATTCTAATTAAATCTCCAAAGAGATAATTAATAATAATGTGTACACAGAATACCACATAGTTAATAAATTAACAAGTGCAATCATAATTTTACCATAGCTTGTGCTTCAATGGTAATTGGCCAAAAATACTGAAAATATGAAGAATATTTAAAAAGAGATAGAGAGAAAAAGAAAAAAAATATATATAATAAACCATAAAATGTTAATAATTTGGAGTTGATATCAAGTGAATACAAATGGATTAAGAAATTAAATATGAACTAAATATAATGGAAAATTGGATAACAAGAAATTTAAATTAGAATTGGATATGAAAAAACACGTGTAGATATAATCATCAGCCTGGATGTACCCACACGTGTTTTAAAAAATAATTCAGTATTTCATAATTATACTGGCATATATGCTAAGATCAGTATAATCATCCAGGTATACTGAATTATTACCAGGAAATAATAAAATTGGAAATAAAAAACTTGTAAAGAATAGATAAAATATTTTACTCACAATAATTGTCCAAAAAATCCGTATACAACACTATACTGAATTATTACCAGATAACAGTTGGAAATAATAAAATTGGGAATAAAAAACATGTAAAGAATAGATATAAAATATTTTACTCACAATAATTATCCAAAAATCCTTAAACAACACAAGGTCTTCATTTATACCAATACGACCACATGGCGCACATCATGAAATATCATATACTTGATGATATACAGTATGGAACCATTTATCCGGAATCCAGTTAACTGGAAAACCAATTATCCGGAATGATATTTCCAACTGACTGATTTCAGAATTTTTTCCAGAAAAAAGTGCCATGCAGTGCCAGTTTGACATGTTCATTGCTTGATAGATTACCACATGCATTGTACAACTTGACCAATATCGAGTATTTGAAATGAAAGCCTATTTAGTCAGACATTGAGCATTTTGATTCTTATGCAGTATTATTGTTTCCAAGGTATTGCCAGATATTGCCTTCTTTCAAACTCTGATTAATCTTTGATCTTGATAGGATCTGAGCCTTAATCAGAGTAATCTAATAATTTAAAATCAGTAACAATGCTATAACCACATTTATTCTACAAATCTCATCAAATGGATGTTGTTTTAATGTCCAACCAGTTATCCAGAAAAACCAGTTATCCGGAATACATCTGGCCCCGACCATTCCGAATAAATGGTTCTATACTATAGTCAAGTTGAGAGAAATTATTTGAAAGTTAAGTTGAGAGAACATATTTTGAAATATCACCTTAATTATTACACCTTAACACAAATTGATTTAAAACACACAAATTTATTTTTGTAAAAAATACACTCAAAAACAAATTTATATTTGTGAATATACAAATTTTCCATTTAATTTTAATCTTTAAAAGTAAAATTTAAATACACAAGCGATAAGCGCCCTCTATAGGTAAATTAAAAATATTATTAACATTTATTTGACAAGTAATGTGCTGCCCTCTATTGGAATAATAATAATTATTCAAAATTAAGTTTGATTTACATATTTATTATATTAGATTTAATAATATATATAAATAGTAAAAAATAATAATATCATTGTAGTTTTATATTAACATCGTACAAAATCCTATTATATGAATTAAATTTAACCAGAATTAAATTTATCTTACATAGTATTTCAAAGATTCTTACCAAGAGTAAATATTATGTAAAAAAGATATTTCTTTTAATACATAGTGCTCAGTTATTTAAACATTTAAATTACTGTTATTTCTTATATGTGAAATATATATATTCATATTTCATATACATTCATTCATATTTCACATACATTCATTCATATTTCATATTTATTCATAAAAAAAATTAATATGAATAACAGTTCTCATTAAGTTCATTCAATGTGATCATATTTTCATTATGAAATATTTTAACCCTATCACTCACAAATTATTTTTGAAACTCATTCTTTAATGTTTAATAATTAAAATTCTATTCTAGGCCATGCATAAAAAATAATTTAGACCACACATAAAGCCTTGATGCTTAATACGTGCCCATCAAAATAATATTTGGCCAAAAACTGATTTTCAAACATTCTTTTCTATTTTAAGTTAAGAATCTCATATGAGGTCTAAGTGAGTGAAAGATTTAACATACTTAAAAATAATGTAATCTGTAACTCTGTTTTTTAATTGGTGTTTTTGAATCTTTCTATTTTGAAATGTTTAGCTATTGTGTGTATTCATTTAAAAACAAAAGGTGCTATTGTGTTTCAGTTCGCAGGAGTTATTTAAGTCTAACTCGCCACCCTCTGAGGAAGATGAAGCAATTGAATCCTCATCTGAATCTGAACCAGTAAGTAGCTTTAATAATTTTAAATGATTAAAAACAAATGCAGATACAGACATTCTGCAGAAAGTTTTTACTTGAAAGAATTTTATTCTAACACAATTATAAATAAAATTTTGCAAACAGAACTTTGAGATCTTGCCTCGATAATTGCTTTGATTTTTATACTTTCTTTAAAGAGTGAAATAACATATTTAATCATATATTTTTCATTCCTTCTATTTTCTACTTGTCAAAAATTAGTATAAAAAAAAAACTACATAAAATATAAGAATATATTTTCTATTTCTAAGTAAAATTTAAATTTTTGACAAAACACATAACAGGGTTTGTATTTTAAAATTTTACGAGTCAATTTCATTCATTAATCATAAAACTGTGAGTCAATCAGTGTGAAAATGCAAGTCAATTGTGAAAAATCATAAATTAGGTTTAACTAATGAGAAAATATACTAAAATTCACATGCTACAACCCATATTAGTGGCTGCTGCAATTCAGATTTTCATTACCAACTATCTTGAATAAATATAAGGTTATTCAGAAGGTTTCAATCACGACTGTTATAAATAAACAGTAGGCTGTATTAAGTTGGGGAGGAAGCTAATTCTAGATGAAATTATTTTTCAGTCGTGGACAAACATACTTTAGCAGGGGAATTCAGTGTTTAAGCAACACTTCCTACAAGAACAAGAAAGCCCCCCCACACTGGATTCCTAACATCACAGCAAGTTGTCCATTGTTATTATGTGAGAGATTTAATGCCTTTCTTCAGTGATTCAAAATGATTTTTCTTTGAAAAACAGATTGAGTGGGTCTCCTGCAAATGTAATCTGGCCACTATATTTATTTATTTTGTAATTTGATATTTTGCAGCTATATATTCACAGTATGCTTCTTAAAAATAAAATTTATACTATTAAATAAACCAGACTCTATTATTAAAATATACTAATCTTGCAGTGAATAACTACTGAAGTTAAGCACATACTATAAATGTCTCTGTGAAAAAGATATTGCAGTATTTTAAGGCTTCTGAAATTCAAACTGGCTACTTTATGACGTACTTTTTAATTCATTTTTGTTCAGAAACTCATGAAATATACAGGTGTTCTTATTCAAAAATTTTGTAATCGAAAGACATTTTCCATTTTTTGGTAAAGGCATAAGATCTTTAAAAAAATACTGTCAAAATCAGTGTTTTGAACCGAATTTCTGATACCGCAGCACGAAAAAGACGAAAAACATGTTGTCATGTGACACAAATCGCTTATAACTCTATAAATAATATATTTATCAAAAAATAGAAAATTCTTTTCGATTCCAAATCGTTTCCATTGTCAGGTTTTGCCTTTGTGTTTACAAATGACGCAGGGTTCGGTGATATATATCAATGGATATATATCCAATATTTATTTTCAAAATATCATGAAGTTTGATATTTTCGATATTTTTACATATTTGATGTTTATTTTCAAAATATTGCTCAGAATTTTTTTTATATTTTCAGTCAAAACAAGTGTAAAGGAATTTTTTAACTGTTATTGGCTGTGTCGTTCTGTAGATATAGAACTTTTGCTCTTATAGTGGCTTTTTATGCCCCCACCCTAACTGAAAAAAAAGCTAAACTTTTCCAAGCTTTATATTTGAAGATGAATTTTTAAATGTAGAATCAATAATTATGTGGGACAGTATTTACTTAGAAATGCCACTGAAAGATAAACTATCTAATTTAGATAAACTTACAGCTTCATATAACTTTTTTTCTCATTTTGGTTTTGTTCAGTTAAGCAGACCAGGCTTACTAGACTTATGTTCAAATTTTTCAATAAAAAAAGTATTTTGTTGTATAAAACAAATTTTCTTAAAACTTTATTACTGAATCTTAACAGTTTGTTTTTTGTGAGTGTAAAAAGCAATTTGTGTCTGTTTTCAATTAGTTGATCTTAAATTTTGTTAAGTAAGTGAAAAAAAAAAAATAGAAAAAGACATTTAGAATATTGTTTTATTAAGTTTTCATGCTAAATGACATATGTCTTAATGTCTAATTTATATTAACTCTGAAAATATTTATAAAAGTTGATTATTTTAAAAATATCCATATATATATATATATATATATATATAAATATCAGATATATATCAAAATATCGGATAATTTTTATATTTTTGAAAATATCATGATATTTACGAACCTTGAAAATGAGTCAGAAAATGTGTCAGAAAGTTTCATGTTGTTGAGCAGGTCATTTGAGTAAATAAATTTGAAATAAGTTTTTAAGGCAAAGAGATTTTACTTTGAGAAATATTTTCTACTAATGTAGTGAAATTTATGTAAACAAGAATATGATAGCTGAAATGCAACCCCCCCTCCCCACTCCCTCCATATTTAACATGAAATTCCGATCTCAAATTTAATATATTTATAAAGAAAATTCTTTATTTTTTAAAGTGTACAGATTCATTTTTTGATTACCTTTAATTAATATTGTTATGAAAATAATGCTAGATTGAACAGTTGTAATTTGTATTTAAAAATTAATTTAAAATGCACCAATATAACTTTTTCTTTTGTTTGAAGGTGTTTAGATTTTTTTTTTATTACCCTACTCTAAGAATTGCATCTTTCTGACATAGCTATAAATTCATTTTTATTTGTACATGCATCAAATTTTCAAATATTCTTCATTCTTCTCTTTCATTTAGTTATCAGAAAAGCAGCCAACTTTTTCTCCTATACATGTAATAATTTTTTTATTTTACCAGATTATTACTTGATGATCACCTTTTCAAGACCTCCATGTTGTTCTTTCAAATGCAATTTGCTTGAAAACTGTGTATCTCAATTTAGTGGGGGTTTTTTATGGTTAAAAAAAAAAAAAAAAAATCAGACATGTATTTAAAAAATAAATAAAAATCTGTCGTGTGCAGCCAGATTACCAAAGATTAACTTGTTTGCACTTACAATAATATAAATAGTTTGGCATTTGTTTCTGGCTTTTTTCTATGACAAAATTAAAAATGAATGAATAAATAAATAAAATGATATAAATAAAATACAAATTTAACTGACATGTTATCAAACTACATGCTTAAAGCATTGAAATAATCAGAATCAAAAAGGTTGCTGTAAATAGCAAAATCTTGGGCATTCCTTTGGCTATTAACTCCTGGCATGTGGCTAATATGAAAGTATCCTTTTAATAAATTTAAAAACTTTATTTGAATACATAAGTGATAAAATGCTTTTTGGTGGTGTTAGTGAGCAATCTAAAAAAGTGTATTAATGTAAAAAATCTATTAGAGTTTTAAATACTAATAATAAAAAATGGTTTGAATTTTTAAAACCGGGACAGGATAGGCACGCTCCTTCTAGCTTCAGACCTATTTCTCACTTATGCTGCTTGTCTAAGGTCTATGAATGCATACTTGCAAACTGTCTGAAAGAGTTTGTTACCTCCAATTGGATTATTATACCCGAGCAGTTTGGGTTCAGGCCCAAACACTCGACTCAACACCAGCTATGGAGAGTAATTGAACTTGTTCATGAGGGTTTCCTTCGTAGACAAAAAACAGGTGTCGTATTCATAGATATTGCTAAAGCCTTCGATCGGATCTGGCATTATGGACTTATTTATAAGTTAATTCTTCTCAAGGTTCCGCCTCAACTTATCCTTATTTTCTTGAAGTACCTTAACGGTAGGGCCTTCTCTGTTAAAGTTAATAACTCGATTTCCTCTTCTTGCATTATCGAGGCAGGCGTCCCTCAGGGTAGTCTGTTAAGCACGTGCCTGTTCAACCTCTACATTAATGATATTCCTCACATTATTCCCGATGTCCTCTTAGCATTATATGCGGACGACATGGCCATCATGACCAGCAACATTTCATTAGACTTCGTGATGACTAAACTCCAAGTCTACCTCTTGGCCCTTCAGATCTGGTTTAAAAATTGCCATATTAAAGTCAATGCAGCAAAATGTGCTGCCATGATTTTTTCCCATAAATCTATCTCCCCAATCATTAATCCTTCTCTCAATGGTGAATTCATACCCTGGGTCACCAATTACAGATATCTAGGTATTTATCTAGATTCAAAATTAACCTGCTCCAGGCAGATTAAAGACGTAATTGTCAGATCTACCAAAGCTCAAGGATCCCTTAAATCTTTACTGGCTTATCACAGCCCTCTGTCACTCTCGAATAAATTATTACTGTATAAATCCTTCATTAGATCAACCATGACCTACGGGTCAGTTATCTGGGGTTTGATCTGTGAAACTTGGATGCAGAAAATTCAAATTTTTCAAAACTCTTTATTACGTAGGATTTGCAAGGCGACAACGTTTGTCCAGAATGCCGTCTTCCATGCTGATTGCAATATTAGGCTTATCTTGCAAGTTATTAAAAAACTTGCAAAAAATTTCTACAGAGATCGACTTTTAATACCCAACGAAGCGTTGCGGTCCATTCAACCTTACATTGTACATAGCAGTAGAGGGAAGAATAGACCGCTTGCCATCTTGAGTAGAGATGACGACTTTGTTCCACCTTCCAAAAGGAGAAGGGAGGCACCCTAAATGCTTCGTTGTGCTATTCAAAATTCAAAATTTTATGGTACCTACATTGTTATTCTCATTTGGCATTCCTACACTAAAATTTTCCTTTTGACGTCTTTCTGCCTTGCTTTTGGCACCGGGTTCTGTTAACTTTTCTACTTAGCTTCTTGGTATTGTTAGGAAATTTTTTTTATAATTATTATATTATTTTTTACATCTTAATTTTAACTATACTTAATTTTCTTTGCATCTTACATAATTTAATTATATGCATCTTATATAAACTAATTGTTTGCGTCTTATTTGAAATAAATTGTTTGCATAGTGTATTAGATAAAAATAAATAATAATAATAAAAATTATGGCTCTGATGGGGCCTCCCCCCCTCTATGCTCACCATTCTAACACCAATCAAAGCATCAAAAGTCTCTTCTAGGTGTGAAGTAGATGTGGGCATTACGCCCCATGTAGGCATTCATAAATAATCGTCTTTGATCTTTGAATAAATGGTTTTCACCTTCTATAACCCCGGATGCCCAGATTGGGTCTTCTAGTTGAAATTTATAGGCACAA
Organism: Maratus michaelseni; assembly: GCA_963931845.1. Taxonomy (NCBI): domain Eukaryota; kingdom Metazoa; phylum Arthropoda; class Arachnida; order Araneae; family Salticidae; genus Maratus; species Maratus michaelseni. The sequence continues at coordinate 188,851,942 of OZ007598.1, read as the reverse complement.
AATCTAGTCACTGCTGATTTCAAACCTGTTCAAGTGTGCTGTAAAGTTAAAAAAAAAAAAAAAAAGGTTGAGAAACATTGTTCTGATGAGGCATTGATACAGATACATTTTTTTAATAAATCTGCTCCACTGTTTTATGTTTACTATATTTTGAGTGCCAAAAACTCTGTATGTTAGTGCAGGGATATGCCTATGACACAAGTGGCTGGAACATTAAAATCTGGAATTAAAGTTCATAAAGAAATTTTTTAAGCAAACTTGATAATGTTAGAACACCCAACCCATTTATTGAATTTTTAGAAATACCAGAAACATTCTCCAATCTGTTCACATCACTGCTTGCATAATTAAACATCTAAGTGATCTTCTCCATACAAAGGTATAGGGGTTGATGCAAGGTTTTTTATTTCTGAAAAATAAAATTTTGTAACATTATACTAAATACAGCTAATCAAATTCAAGCTAAAAATTTATTAAAATTAGCTTTTTAAAAGTCTTCTTGTTAAAGTCTTTCATTTTGTTAGCTTGTTTTGTTTTCAAATTATGCATTTAAAATTGTAACAAGATAAAAAAATAAAATATATTAAGGAAAACTTGCTTTTATGGAATGAAATTTTATGTAAAGGATCCTTTTTATGAAATGGAATTTTGTGAAAGGGAGCCTCAATTTTTGCCTGCTGTGACTTCTGGTTTATCACTTAAAATTGTAATAACAGTGAGATATTTATTAAAAAAAAAACTAATTAATTATTATTATTTGGAAAGAAGGGTTTGAAGTCATTTTCCAAATAAGTTGTTGAGTTGCTGTTGTAAAATTTGTATCATGTTTTATGAATTTTCTGGGATTTGCATGTAAAATGCAAGTGAATGCAAAACCTGCATAATAAAATTTAACAGTGGTTGTCTGGTTTGTTTCCTCTATTAAAATATAACATGTACATGTGATCTGTTATACATTATGTTATAATTGAAATTAATGTGTATTAAATAATGTTCTTATGATAATTTTAATATTCTACTTGTTCACCAGAGAAAACTTATCTTTTATTTCAGGATAATACTGCTGTTATAAACAGAAGTCCACATTGTGATATGCCTCTGCCAAAATTAGAGCCTTCAGAAAATCATTCCATCATGTTTTCAGTAATTGGATTAATTTATTTCTTATTAACTTTTAATTATTTATTTTATTTCTCTACGTTAACTGTAGTTATCAAATGATAAAAAAAGTAAAATGGTAAAAGCACCATTTTTAATCTTGATTTTATAGAATGATTTTATAACAAACTTATTGAAATTAGCATCATTCTGACAGTTTTTATTAAATATAAATATTTTTTGACAATTTAGAAATTTATAACATAACAGTGTACCAAGTAAAAATTTTTATGTATCTTAATATTCTTCATTGCAAAACCACATTCTCCAAAATAAAATTGTTGAACATAAAATCCAGAATTAACTATTCCTTGGCACACCTCATGTTTTGATCATCTGTTGTACGCATGGTCAGTTTGACCAAAGCTAATTTTCATTAAGTTATATCTCTGCCAGTTTACACCAAATTAGGTTTTATTATAGTTTTTTTTTATAACTTTTGAACTGTACTACTTTAAGATCATTTTCTAGGATTTTAATCTACGAATTATTTTTAATCGAGAAAAATTCATTTAAACAGGACTATGTTATAAAAAAAGTCAACTTTACTTAAAAGTTGCACTAAAAAGTCATATTTTTTGGTAAAAGTAAAATCTGAAATGAAATTTTAAGTTCAATTTTTACTAATTATCTGCTATCTTGGAATTCCGCATTCATGCAAAAAGTATATATTTTTTAATAGCTGAAAGTGCGATAAAAAAGCATTAAATTAGGATGTTTTAAAAAATTATTTATTACAAAAAAATTACATATCTGCTGAGTTATAACCAGAAATTGTTTGAAAGAGTATGAAAAATATATAAAAGTGCAAAAACTTAATCATGGCTCCCACTGTCTGTGCACTTTTGTACACATTAGTCAGTCAGCCAGTCATGTCAGTGTTTTCCCAATGAAAAATGAAGGTGGGTGACAATATTTGGGTCAAATTAGCCAGTGTGCTCTCGAGTGGTTAACTTTCTGGAGATAACTAGTTTGAGAAGTAAAATAAAGTATTAATTATCTTGGTAGTTGTGAATTTGTAGTAAAAAGGCCTACATTTCTGATACACAATTAACACTTGAAGTATTGCACTAAATTAAACCTCATATTTTCTATTACTATGCATATTTTAGTAACGTATTTAACTTACAAACATAGTTCTATTTTTGGGTCAGTTTGTATTGGAGGTTGCTCTGTAATATCAGGTATATCATAAGTTTGTTACAACCTTAGAAATTAATTAAAACCAAACAAATGACAATAAAAAATTGAGGTTCATATAAATAGGACCAGGGAGAGTTTTTTTTTTGTTTTGTTTTAAAGATTGTAGTCGCAAAAGTGCAATTATGAAAATCAGACCATCAATAGAATACCTGAATGCACTTGAATTCTTTGTTCATTGTCAACAGTCTACTATCATTACCAGGTCCAACATTATTTTATTGATTAAACTTTTTTACATGAATGGGGAATCAGCAAACAAAACACTGCAAAACTGATGCAGGTAAAAGGACTCAAGACCTCAAAATGTTCATTTCAAATCAGGTTAAAGCTTTTCAGATGCTGTCTTGTTATTTTTTCCTGTTCATTGCATTTTATTACAAGCTTTATTCTCATATCTGTTTCATATTTTGGCTAAACACCCTCTATCAGTGACTTTGGATCTACAAAATTTTTTTCTTATTAAAAAAATTTTGATCTCATCTTGATCTCAATCTTGCAAACTGTAATTTTTTTATCATTTGCTCTTTTTAACACTTTTTAACATAGTTGAAAAGTGTTTAGGAATTTGGTTTGTCTGTCTGTCTGTGCTCTAACTCGCGTAAATATACTCGGATCGTCATGCAATTGATATATGTTATTGAGGCTTACTATAGCATGTTCGGTATTGAAAATGAAGTGTGTAGCACATAGTTTTTTTACAGGGACACTCAAAAGAATTCCATTGCATTACAGTCTATGGAGAAAAATTGTTTGTAGTTTATTTTAATAATGTTCTACTATTTCAAACATATTGAAATTGATATATAACATCACTAAGGTGAATTTCAAGAGGCTTACTATAGAATATTGTGTGTATAGCATTAATTTACAGGGACACAAAAAAATTCGGTACTGTCTGTTAACAATAATTGCTGGAAGTGCGTTTTCAGTTGCTGAGCACATTTTTAAATTTAACTCATTTTTTGTATATTACTTGGTGTTTATCTATTCTATAGATCATATACAGGGCAACACAAAAGTTTTCGAGTACGTTTCTGCTTATTGACGGAAATTCCAGAAGGGGAATGTTAAACTGTGCTACGCATTTCTTAACTGAACTAAAATTTAGCTTTCTACATAGTATATATAAAAATCTATAGATCATATACAGGGCTTCACAAAATAATTCGGATATTTTTCTGAATAGTGTTGGTAATTCCTGAAGTTGGGTTTTTAAATATATTATGTGTTTTTTAAATTGTCTACTTGGCTATCCTGGTCCAGTCATCCCTTGTCTACTTGGATATCATCTTTCACCTTATTAAATAGTAAAGATTTGTAGAATTTTTTTTGGAAGTGTTGAAAGTTTACACAATCTATGCTTGATGCATGATTTTTCGTTCTTGTTAAATTATTGTAGTGAACCTTTTGACACACCTGGTAACTTGAGGTTCATTTTTTAGCATGCTGCATGTACAATTTTATGAAGTAAAAAATCAAAATTTTGTTTTAATGTATTTGTACATTTTATAACAACTAAACATCTCAATAAATTGCTATTTTTACTGGGCATTTTGAATTAATTCAATAATGTTTTGTATATAATAGATTAAGCAAATGCTTTCAAAAGATTTTCAGTCACATTTTCTTGGTAACAGTTTAGCAACAAAAGTATCATAAGTTATCGAAAATTAACACAAATTTTGTTGCCACATGTGCTCACATGATGAAACTGATAATTTATATATGAAATTTATTGTGTTTAGAATGATAGTCTTGTGATAACGTTTTCCCCTTTTGAGCAAAAATTATTTATTTAAATATATTCTTATTTATTATTTTTTCTTTTTCTATGAAATGATATTTTAAGTACTGAAGTTGTAATTTATGCATTGGGATTTTCTTCTTTTTATCCATTTTATGAGTATTTACGATTCATACTTTTATTGATTTTCAATAATGTTTGACAAATAAAATTAATTATCTTCACAAAATGATAAGAATTGAATATTTTCTTAATTAAAAATTAATAATAGTGCACATAATGGAAATTAGGCTGGAAATATCTGCTTTGTTGCCAAGGAAATTGGACTGGCGATAACTGCTAAGCACTATGAATGTTGTACAGTCCATTTTATGGCAATGACTTTTCATTAGCATTACATTGCATTCCACGTGTTGTGATTTAATACAGAGATATGCTTGCCGCATTCCTTGTATATTTTTGACTAATGCAGTCACAAAGTGGGAGTACAAAAAGCAGTGGTTTAAAAAAAATATATATTTATATATATTTATTCCTTTCCATATGTAGAACCAAATTTTAATCTGATTTCAAATCAGCCTACTACTAATAAAATTTCTGATATACCATTATTCCATCTTAATACTCCATCTAGCCCGAGCATAGAGGGACTAATCAGTAAATTACAGGGATATAAATCAGCTCCAGCTACTCTGGGTATACAGATATTATATGATCATTCGGTGACCTATTTTTGTTATTTCTTTATTATTTCTTTATTTTATTCATTTATTTATTTTTATTTTTATTTATTTATTTATTTTTTTGATGGTGGTGGTGGTGGTGGTGTTGTGGGGGGGGGGGGGGGGGGTTGTTAAAACTTAACTTCAATTACTTTGGGCATACATGAGATGATGTTCAGGGAACTATGATGGGGATATAAATGAGTTAATCTTTGTAAACACATCTTTGATAACATTAGTACTAATTGGAAAATTTTAAATTAATGTTTTTTTTAGTTTAAAAAATCTGTTTATTTTTAAATTGAGATCTTTTGTTAAAAGCATTATTTTAGTAGGTTAAAGCATAAACTAGCTAGTATTAATAAGATGTTGAAGATGAAAAAAAAAAAAAAAAAAAAAAAAAAAAAACAATCTTCTTTTTAAAACACAAGTATAGTTTTTAGAGAAATCAGTGATTTTCTTCTTTAGCTGTAGCAAGTAAAAGTTACTTTAGTAAAGATAAAAACCCATCTAGGCAGAGTGACTTTTATCTTTTTACCTTTGCTTAACTAGTTCTTCATGTAGTTAGATATTTGCTACAGTAAGAAAGGATTTGCTAATTAATTGCTCTCAGAACTGTAGTCATGGTTTTACTAATTTTCTTTAAAAAAGAATCTTCAGTACTAAATTAGCTTTAATACTCTTTAAAAAAATATATATATTCTGAATGATTTATTTATTTATTTTTTTAAATAACCGATTTAATAGAAACAATTGGTAATGAAACAGTTTTAAATGAAAACAAATAATTTACCACTAAATATTGGTTGAAATTTTTTTGAGATTTTCAAGGTCAAGTGCTTCTGATTTTAATTAACATGAAAACTTGAGGTTAATTCGAGCTTCAATTTCAATAATTTACTTACAAATTATAAATTTTAAAATCTAATATTAAACTTGTTTAACATTTGGATGACCTAGTGGTTTCACAAAAAGACACCAGCATCAGTTTTTATTGAATTTCTAATTCTTTTTGGGCTATAACTGTAACATATATCATTAAATGTCTTTAAAGCTAAGTATTGGGCTTTATTTGATAAGATAAACAAATAAGTGTTTTTTTTTAATTATCCCATATGGCCTTTCATATTTTAAAATTTCATTTGGTCATCCAAAAGTTAAATGTATAATCAAAGTTTATATTGACTTTTGGAGTAATATAATATATAATGTTGCAATAATATATTTTATTACTTTTTTAAAAATATTTCTCTGTTTTGACCTTTATCTTCATATAGAATATTCCTGGAATTAAAAATATACATCAAAAGATTCTTCCCACTCTTTGAAAATTTTATTTTAATAATTGATATAGTGTTTTTTAAGTTAAACTTTGAAGTGAAATGTTGATTTATTATTTTCTCTGTTTTCTAGTGATATAAACATTTAATTATTCACACATTAACTACAGATAAAAATAATTTAAAATTAAATTAGCAAAGAAACAAAATTGAAGTAAACTTTGAGATTTTATTAAATTTGATTGCTAATACCTATATTATAAATTTTCATGCTTTTGGTTATTTATTATTTATATCATACATAGAGTTATGAATATTTACCCTTGTTATTTATTTTCTTCATTTTCTATTTTCAGCCTCACATTCGACCTGGAGATGCTCCTCGCCCCTTTCCTAAGTCATTTAGAGACAAATGGGATTCTGATCATGTGCGTATGCCATGTTCACCTTTAAATCGATATCCACTTGAGAATTCAGTAAGTTTTCCTTTTTTTTTTCAAAGTTTTGTCACCAGCCCCACCCCCCCCTTCCCCCCTGGAAAAAAAACAATTAATTGTAATATCATATATTCTAATACGAGCAAATCTTGTGGGTGGTTATATATATATATATATATATATATATATATATATGCAAAAATTATCTTAAAAACGGCTCTAACGATTTTGACGAAATTTCGTATCCTACAGTTTTGGGGCACCAGAAAACCATTTGGCTAGATCACATGCTCGAGAAAATTCGATTAGTGGGTCATTTTGGATCATGGTCTAGCTAATTGCATCTAAAAAACGGTTCAAACGATTTTGACGAAATTTTGTATCCGACCATTTTCGGGCATGAGAAGTCAATTGGGCTGGGTCACATGTTCGAGAACTTTCGATTAGTGGGTCATTTTTGGGTCAACGCGGGTCAAATTAATTTTATCTAAAAAAACGGCTCTAACGATTTTGATTAAATTTTGTGTCCTACGAGTTTCGAGCACGATAAAAGCATTGGGCTAGGTCGCATGTCCGAGAAAATTCGATTCGTGGGTCATTTCTGGGTCATTGTGGGTCAAGATCTAAAAAGCGGCTCAATTTACACTAAATTTTGCATCCAATGGTTTTCGGGCACGAGAAGACGGTTGGGCTAGGTCACATGTTCGAGAAAATTCAATTAGTGGGTCATTTTGGGTCATGGTCAAGCTAATTGTATCTAAAAAACGGTTCAAACGATTTTGACGAAATTTTGTATCCGACCATTTTCGGGCATGAGGGCTGGGTCACATGTTCGAGAACTTTCGATTAGTGGGTCATTTTTGGGTCAACGCGGGTCAAATTAATTTTATCTAAAAAACGGCTCTAACGATTTTGATTAAATTTTGTGTCCTACGAGTTTTGAGCACGATAAAAGCATTGGGCTAGGTCGCATGTCCGAGAAAATTCGATTAGTGGGTCATTTCTGGGTCATTGTGGGTCAAGATCTAAAAAGCGGCTCAATTTACACTAAATTTTGCATCCAATGGTTTTCGGGCACGAGAAGACGGTTGGGCTAGGTCACATGTTCGAGAAAATTCAATTAGTGGGTCATTTTGGGTCATGGTCAAGCTAATTGTATCTAAAAAACGGTTCAAACGATTTTGACGAAATTTTGTATCCGACCATTTTCGGGCATAAGAAGTCAATTGGGCTGGGTCACATGTTCGAGAACTTTCGATTACTGGGTCATTTTTGGGTCAACGTGGGTCAAATTAATTTTATCTAAAAAACGGCTCTAACGATTTTGATTAAATTTTGTGTCCTACGAGTTTCGAGCACGATAAAAGCATTGGGCTAGGTCGCATGTCCGAGAAAATTCGATTCGTGGGTCATTTCTGGGTCATTGTGGGTCAAGATCTAAAAAGCGGCTCAATTTACACTAAATTTTGCATCCAATGGTTTCCAGGCACGAGAAGACTGTTGGGCTAGGTCACATGTTTGAGAAAATTCAATTAGTGGGTCATTTTGGGTCATGGTCAAGCTAATTGTATCTAAAAAACGGTCCAGACGATTTTGACGAAATTTTGTATCCGACTATTTTCGGGCACGAGAAGACTATTGGGCTGGGTCACATGTTCGAGAACTTTCGATTAGGGGGTCATTTTTGGGTCAAAGCGGGTCAAATTAATTTTATCTAAAAAACGGCTCTAACGATTTTGATTAAATTTTGTATTTTACGAGTTTCGGGCACGCGAAAATCATTAGACTAGGTTACATGTTCGAGAAAATTCGATTAGTGGGTCATTTCTGGGTCATTGTGGGTCAATATCTAAAAAGCGGCTCAATTTACACTAAATTTTGCGTCCTATGGTTTTCCGGCACGAGAAGACTGTTGGGCTAAGTCACATGTTCGAGAAAATTCAATTAGTGGGTCATTTTGGTCATGGGTCATGATATTTGAACTCAAATTTAATTTTGACCGAGCATAGCTCGGTCTTCCCTGCTCGTCATATCTTATTTTGAATGTCGAAAACAAAGCTTTATAGTACTTTTCTTATCCCCTCTCTCCAAAATGTGTAATAGGCTAAGTCATAGCTTTAGGCATAGGGTAATGATTGCTTATGCTTATATCACAATCTTCTAGAACAGTGTAACAAACATCTTTTGTAAATTTTTTTGCAAATAAATTACTTGTGATAAACTTGCTACACTGGATAAATAGTTGGAAAAAATTTAACAGAACAAACATAACACAAAAATGCATATTCTTTAATGTCAGTTATGAGAAATTTCACTTTTTAAAATTATATTTATGTGACTTGTTTAATTTTGACACTTAAGCATTTGTGTATTGTAGCTGGACAATAGCTAAAATTGTAAAGGAAGGGAGTGTGTGGGTTTTATGACACTTGAGGGAATACTAATAAAATTTTTGAGATATTTTAAATCTTCTTTTTGTTAAAGAAACTAATGTCTGATATACTTTATCCAAGTCTTGTTTTTTTTTTTTTTTAAAGTAAGGAGTTTTTTGTTAGTAATTGTCAATATTTTAAAACAATGAGATGTTACAATATGTTATCGTAAATATTAATGAAGTTATGTGATAAATCTATTATATTTAATTTTGTTTTTGTATAACTATTTATTCTGTCTGGTTTCAGATGGGAGAAGTTGTGATTGGTAGCCGTTGGGATCTTATATGTCAAAGTTTAATGACTGATATTGGCTCATCAAAAGACTTAGAAGTAATATATGTTTTATTTTCCCAAGCACAAAATCAAAAATTTTATAATGAAATGTTTAATTTTTTTGTGTTTGAAAATATTTTGATATTGAATTATTAAATCATATTTAAATGAAAAGTTTTTATTGATGTGTATAATTTATTTAGTATGAATTTATAAATATATTCAGAACTAGCACATGGACTTTTTGTAATGTGTGAAGAATTTGTGGGCACCCTTTCTTGAAAACAATGTTCTCATGTTATGCATGATTTATGGTACACTTTCCAATCTTACATTCATACATTATTATTTATGTGTCTGCTATGTTAATTTTCAACTATATGTCAACTCATTAAAGCTGCCTCATATTTACTTCATCAAAAATTTTAGAAATTATTGCTCATGATTTATAATGAATTTAAAATATTTAATGTTGGCCTGAATTGTTACCTAGTTTATGGAGCTTTTATTTAGTTAGTTACATTGCCAGTTTTATTAACTTGCATTTTAATAGGCTTGAAACTAAAATTATAGTTAACATTTGTGAACAACAGTTAATCTTTCCTAATCTTTCAATTTTTAGTGTATCTTAAATAACAAATTCAATTATTACATTGTTTCCAAAAGGAACATTTTAGAGTTAATTGAAGAAAACTAAAAAGTTTAGTTTTGCTAAGAAAATTGTAATAATGTGTATAAAATATGTTGGAAACAAACACAAAACATTGTCTTGTTTGTTATCTTTCTTAATTTTTTGTTCTCAGTTATATCACACTTATTTCTTCATTGTATCCTGGCAGATGCAATATAACAATATGCCACTGTATTTTTTAATCCTTAATTTCAAGTGTAGATTGAACCCTTTGACAAATTCCGAAAGTAGTGTAGTAGTGACTACTTTTGAAAAGTAGTTTGTGGTTGCTATTTTTTAGAATAAGGAGTTGTAGTTAACTACATTTTTGCTAAAATAGTTGTAGTTTGCTACAAAAAAAAAAAAAAAAAAAAAAAAAAATCTGACGGTCAAAATCATATCTTGGGATGTATCAGGCCCTTTAAGATGAAATTTTGTGAATGGTGAATTTTTCAACATAAGTATGAGTTGTCTTTTAAAAATGTAACCTCGCTCTCCCAATCAGGGGATGCAAAACTATCAATCCTTTATACATGAAATTTTGTGTGATGTGTAATTGCAAAACATAGGTACATGTAAAAGTGTTGTTTTTTTAAAAATTCAACCTCCATCATTCTCCCAGGGAGGGGGGAGAGAAATATATTTTGGGATATGTCAGGCCCTTATTAATTAATTTTTTTTTTTTTTTTTTTTTTTTTGTGTGTGTGCGTGTGATGGTTAATTTTAGAACACAGGCATGTGTAAGCAAGTTCTGAATTTAAACATTTGCCATTGGATAGCTAAGGTATCAAATAGATACCAGTTGTTAAAATACAAAGTCTCCATTTTCGACTGAATGGGATCGTTTTTTAAATTAAAAAAAAGCTGTACAAATTTTGAATAAACTTTATTGTTAAAAGAAGGCAAAATTTACTATATTGGACTAAAAGGTTGAATTTGGATTGCTTTTATGGGAGACCCAAAATTTCCGCTGAGCAGGGGGAAAGATGCAGTCTTTTTTTCATTCAATAAAAGATTTATTTAAAAAAAATATATATAATAATAATCAAAGAAAATTCCAAAATCTGAGACTCTGATACATTCAAACTGTCTTCATCTATCTGGAACAAAATTTGCAGACCTCCTATATGCAATAGATTTCCCTAGCCATCCCAATAGACACAAATACACAGATAGACAGACAAAAAACAAACATATTTTTGTTATTAAGGCTGTTGGTCAGTGGGATCTCAAATTCTCCTCGCTAATGTTAAACCTATGGATATGTAATACATTCACATTTTTAAACTATTTTCTCAGAAAATTAATATTTTTATCTTCTTTTTTTTGTGTGTACTGTTCTTAAAGGATGTCTCCTTTTAATTGTCAAAATATTTCAAAAATATATACCCAATTTATAATTTTGTGTTAAAATCTTAAGGAAACTGGGCAAGATTTTAATGCTTCACATAAAATTAAGTATATATTTTAGAAATATTTTGACAACTAACAAAAAAAAAAAAAAAGAGACATCCTTTAAGACCAGTACACAGAAAAAAGAAGTTAAAAATATTGAACTCCTAAAGATATATTAAAAAAATATGAATGCATTATATGGCCATAAGTTTAATATCAGTGAGAGGAATTTAAGATCTCTCTGACAAACAGTCTTAATGTAGGTTATAGCACTTTTGTTACTGATATTTTAAACTTAGTTTTTTCAGTGAAAAAAAAAAAATTTGCACTTCCCTGACAATGATAAATTGAAAAAAAGTATATATATAAGTGTTTCCATATTTTTCGCCCATTTTAACTAAAACTGAACTTCACTGTACTGTTCAAATATTGCATAAAACCAAATGTTAAGTGTACGCTATTTGTAAAAACAACATTAGAATTTATCTTTTCAAATTTTTTCTTATTGCGATTGTTTTGAAATTGTCTTTTTCCATTATCTAATGCTGTTATGAAAATCTAAATAATATCTTAAGACTTTTATTTTCCTCACAGGAAGCAATTATGAAATACAATCGCCAGCATGTTGGAAAATGGAATTTTCTAGGTTTGCATTCTCTAATAAATGAGGTAATTTTTATTTTGCATTTTATATATTACAATTTAAAAAAAAATATTTATGATGTTGTTTTCAGTTTATTTATCACATAATGTTATATTTGCATTAGTCTAAAATAATAAAAAAATTCATAAAGTGGTCGGGATTTTAAATTAATTTTATTATTCGGAAAGTGATCTTGTTTTTATAATTTATTAACCCTATCTTTTTAATCAACAACAAAAATTGTAGAAATTTTTATCTCAACTTTTTTTTTTCTCTCTTACGACTACCTTAATTATCCAGATTTCATCTTTTCTTGATTATGTCTAGAGAACATTGGTTCAGATAACTAGAGTTTCATTTTATTGTTATATACAGACTTTTGCTATACATTAATTCTTACGATAAATCTGCTAGGCCATATAAATTGTCATTTTAGAAAGATTTCTTACAGACATTGTTGTTATATACATGTTTCATTATATTAATGTCATTTGTGAATTCTACAATTATTTTTGATTAATTATGATATTGTAGACATCAGATAATGAATTAAATGATCTCTAAAAGCTCGATTTTGCAATAAATAGTCAGTTTATATATTATGTTGCATATATGCAACTCTGTGATTTAAAAGCTAATTGTAAATTGTTTTCTTATAAACTTTTATTCTTATGTTTCATTTTTTACAAACTCTTTAGCATTGGAAAGAAGAAGAAAAGGATCACTTTTTTGAGAACATGCTACCAGTTATGATTGCAATGGCCCTGGATCTTCCTAATATTTGTACGCAGGTATAGTTTAACTTATAAATGCTTAATTAGTTGCTATCAAATTGTAAATAATTTAATATTAGTTGACACTGGAAATAGCTTTAAAAATTTTAGATAACAGATTAATAATATATAGTTATTCAGTACTTTTGTTTATTATTGGTGTTTTATAACTTTCTACCAGCAATATTTCATATAAACTTATCTTCTTTTTTTAAATTTTTCTAATCATTTCATCTTTATTTCTTTCATATACATGTCAAATATGGAGCTCCATGTAGAATATTAAAGTAACTTTACTGTGAACCTCACTAATATACCAAATTTACTTTAATAGTAGTTCACATGGATAGCATACATGGGTGATACGTGGGAGTTTGATCATTGTTATGGAGGAGGCCTTGGGAGCCATAAATGTTATATTTAAAGCACCTACATGGTCATAAGTTAAGTAATGAATCTCATATTAACAAAATTTGTCATTTTTATGCATGTTCTGGGTTTTTGATAAGCGCTTGTAATATTTTTCAGTGTGTGTGCGTGGGGGGGGGGGGGGGGAAGGGGGTGTCAAATTGGGAGAAAATTGGTGTATTTAATTGGTGTAGTAGCTTTTGATTGATGTCTGGCATGTGACATGAACAAGGTCTGGGTGCAACTGAAACCACATACTCTTGCAAATTGTGCTTAGCTTGCACTTTGAATCTTAAAGTTGGTTACAATGTAATATCTTCCCCCTTTTATATTATTCCCCTCCTTTTTTATAGGACTTAATGCCAATCAGGGTATATTGTTGAACTTTTGTTGCTTAATAATATTATTGTGAATAATTAAACTTACTTGCAGCTTCATTCTGGCTTGTGTTACTTACACTTCTGATGTTTGTTTTGAGAAAATTTGTTTAGTTTCCATTTTTTGTTTGGTCATAACACTTACTGTTTACTCACCATAATGTTTTCTTTCAATTGTTCCATGTTTAATTAGTGCCTAAACAGTTTTGTATACTTTCAGCAACAAAATGCATCAGTTTGATTTTCTCATTTTTTGTTGTTCTTTTCTTGCAATTGCATAATAAGACTATGCAACATTTGACACCATTTTTATTATTTTACATTACTATTTGAAGAGGATTTTTGATTTATACATGTTAAGAAAAATTTAAGGTGCAAATATAATACAGTAGACTTGCAATTTTATGACCTGATTTAGTGACTCCTTGTGATTTAGCGACCACTGCATCCAGTCTCGACAGTTTTCCAATTCTCACAATGTTTTTCCTCACTCGTTTTAATGACTCGTAAATAATCTGAATCTCATTTAGCACCTTCCGAGAACAGGAACAAGCTGCCCATTGTATCCCTTTTTTCCATGAAGTTTAAAAAAAGAAACTAACCAAACATTTCTTTCTTTTGACCCTTTCAGATGTCGGTCAGTTCTGCCACCCCTCTTTCTCCCCCATGCTGTAGGAATGGCAATGCACCTAACAACACCTCTGTTAAATTTCTTGTAAATTTCTCTCCCCTTTCGCTTTTAGTTTGCAGCACACACATACTGGGCTTTGCCATTAGCTGGCTTGTGATCGTCACAAAAATACCTGTACCAGGCAAATGTGCATTTCATGTGAAGGGATTATCTTTTGATATGTAAATCTTTCAGGAGTCATTTTGTCAACCCTAAATCATTTGTGTTGTCTGTATTTTTTTATGCTATTTTTATGCTATTTTTTTATGCTATTTTTTTCCATGGATCCTATTGTAAATAAAAGATCAGCTATATCCATTGATGTGAAGGTGAAAATTCTAGAAAGTGTGGACAAACATTGTATAGCAAAATGTGAGTGTGCATTGCTAAAATGTATAACATTCCAAAAAGTACTCTTTTCACGTTCATAAAAAATTGAGATGCCATAATGAAAGCAAAAGAAACCAAACTGACTGCATAATAAAGAAGCTAAATATCCTCTATTTGAGAGGACTCTTGTTGAGTGGATGAAGAATTTGAGATAAAAGAATATGCCAGTCTCAAACATTTGCTGAAAAGTTGGTTGTCGATGAAAATTTCAAAGCCTCAAATGGAGGCTGCAAAATTTCAAAATGCAGAATGGATTAATCTTCAAAAAGCTCTGCAGAGAAAGCTCTTCTGTAAATCTCAAAACAGTGAGTGAATGCAGAAATACAACACTGAAAACACTTTTAAATGAATACAATGAAGATGAAATATTTATTGCTGATGAAACTGCTCTTTTTTACAAGTTGCTCCCAGAGGTATTTTTAGTTTTTAAAGATGAAACTTGCCCTGGAGCGAAGCAGGCAAAGCAAAGTTTCTACTAGCAATTGTTCTACTAGCGCCTAACATATCTGCAACCAAAAAACTGTTACATCCATTTTACAGCTTATGGATCAAGGTTTATACAGTGTTTCAAAAAATGTTCCGAAAGAAACTAATCAAAGACATTCTAATTAGTTTAGAAGCAAACAAAACTCATACAATGAATTTGTTAGAGGCTAGTCATTATAGCAAATGCTGCTTGGCAAGCAGTTTCCCAGGACACAGTTTCCAATTGTTTCCGTCAAACCGAATTTTTAAAGAAACAAGCTTGTGAAATTGAACCTGCTGCCGAAAAACAGAACACTGAAACTGAAGATTTCAATCCTCTAATGCAAAAATTATGGAAACATGTTCTTTTGCCGGAAAATATAACATTTGAAGATTATGTTGCCGTTGACGATAAGTTAGAAACTGAGTTAATCTGCAGCCTTCTCAATACTGAACAGGACATTCCAATAAATCTTCCGACGAGAAAATTGATGATGTTTCAGAAACACCTCCTATATCAAAATAAGCAAAAGATGATATTAGACTCTATGGAACTTTTATGGAAGGGAAGAAGATTCTAATGACGACTATCATACGATCAGTGGCCTTGAAAGCAGCATTCTGGAAGTTTTCCACCCCACTAATTGAAGCAAAAATGTATAACATCATTTTTCAAAAAATGTGCTAAAGCGTACGTCATTTTCTAATTTAGTAAAATGGTTAAAGTAATTCTTATAGAATTATTCCCTAATTTTTATGCATTTTATAATTCTAAAGATTAAGACAAATTACAACAAATATATATTTTTAAAAATTGTATAAATCAATAGTTTTTATTACAATAGAATGTTAGGTATTTTTCAACTGCATTAAAAGCAACCAATGTTACTAGCTTTTGATTTAACGACCATTCGATTTAACGTCTGATTTGCTGAGGTCTTGTGAAGGTTGTTAAATTGCGAGTCTACTATTCAAAACATTGATGAATCGAATGTTAGATCTTTTCTAGTGGCTTAAAAAACTGCGTTCAGATTTTTACTTGTAATCTATTACTGAAAAGAGGAACCCGCTCCCTCCTTTTGTAAAAAAGTATCCAGTTTATAGAAATGCCTCTCCAGGCGTTCAGGATTAGAAAAGTCTAGTAATATCACTGACTATTTTAGTATTTTGTTAAGACACTATTTCTGCTTTTAAATTTTAAAATACCTTATATGGAAATATAGTAAATTATAACACCTTGTAATAATATATTTCTTTTTAATGCTGAAAGGTGAAACTAAAAACAATATACAGTAAAATAACTTTTATTAGATTGTTGACATGTTTTGGCTCACTCCGAGCCATTATCAAAAACACATGAGAATAATTCATAATTGCACTGTCTTTGAAGCTATTATTTTAAATGCTATCATTTAATGTTAATGTACTTTTTAAAATACATACGTTATTTTTAATTTTTAATTTGTTGTTTATTTCCATATTTGTAACCATGGAGTAACTCGTGCCACAATTTTGGTAAGTTAAATGATGCTGCATAGTTACATATTGTATGTTTGCGTGTTACCATCTCTATGGTTTCTCTTATTATAGATAGCTAGCATAGACTGGAGGAAATGTGAATAATTAATGAATCCAAATAAATTTCAATGAAAGTAAAATAATTTTTCTCTCCAGTCTATACTAGCCATCCGCAAAAATACAATATGTAACGATGCAACATCATTTAAGTTACCAAAATTGTGGCTCAAGTTACTCCATGGTTACAAATATGGAAATAAACAACCAAGTAAAAATAAAATAACGTGCATAATTTTAAAAAGTACATGAAAATTAAATGATAGCATTTCAAATAATAACTTCAAAGACCGTGCAATTATAGAATATTCACATTTGTTTTTGATAATGGCTCGGAGTGAGCCGAAACATGTCAGCAATCTAATAAAAGTTATTTTACTGTATATTATGTTTTTAGTTTACACTTTTTAGCATTTAAAAAAAATACCTTATATGGATGTATATATCAATTGTTTCAAATGTAGAGTAGATATAATATTTTGGTATTAGAAAGAAAAAATAAGTAAACTTTCTCTTTGTAAGTAGTTCTTAATTTTAAATTGAAGGAATCGCCCCATCACCGATCATGTAACCTTATACATATTTTAAAATTAGGAATTGGTGAGAGTCTCTATAGTCTTAACATGAAATGAAAACAGTTGTGACATTACAACCCTATGTAATAAAATAAATTGTTTTTGTAATTCTCTTTTCAGTAAATACACCCTTCAAAGTCTGTGGTAAATCCATATATTTGTTGATTTCGTCACATGTTTCATTATATGTCAATTATTTAATCAAAGAATAAATGAAATTTATGAAATAAATATTTTATAAATTTATAAACATTTATTACTTATTTTAAACAGCCTGTGCCTTTGCTTAAAAAAAAGAAGGATCATTATGTTACAATGTCACAAAAGCAGATTGCGTGCCTTTTGTTAAATGCATTTTTTTGCACATTTCCACGAAGAAATCCCAAACACAAGTCAAGATTCAACTCTGAATATGCTGAATATCCTGATATTAACTTTAATAGGTAATTTTTAAATTATTCATTTTCGTTCAAATGTTATTCAAATTTTCTATAGTTTTAAATACATATTTAAATAACTTTAACTTATTTGTAACTCTTTTGTGATTATTAATATAAAATCTTATTAAACAAACATTAAGTTGGAAATTGGAATCAATTATATGATATAATGTAAAGTTATACTTAAACAAGCAATAATGAATTTTCTGTTTATTTAAAAATTGATATATATCTTATTTTATATTGTTGGATAAATTATATTGATTTTAAACTAGCAAAAGCCCTGCTTTGTTTGGATTTGTGAAGCATTATTTTATAAATATTTTTTCAGCTGATGGTAAATAAATCTGCTGTTGCTCTTGACTGAGTATTCGCTGAAAAATATTTTCATTTTCGGGTAAACTCTGCAAATTATTTTCATCAATAGTAATATAACGATACCAAGGATTGTTTTCCTTTAGATATTCTAAAGCAGACTTAGCATTTTCATGATTTACTATAAAATCTTTGTATCCTTCACCATCTTGTCTTCTAACAAAGATGTACTGTGATATAGTATCTATGGAATGAGGTAATAAAGTACAAAATTCTGTAATATCTTGATGAAAATTAATAATTTGCCCACTGTATCCAAGCTGACCACCTTTAATGTGAGTAATAACTGGATGAACTTGGGCAATTAATTGCTCTTCAACGAAAGTTAAGTTCTTCAATATTTCCGGTTGTGGACCTGGATCCATATTATTAGCTACAGAAAAAATATTTAGTTCATTATTTACTATACATTTATAGCAAGTCTTACAAGATCCGTCAGATTGAATATGCATGTCAAACCAACGACAATGACAAATTTTACAAAAATATAATTTAAAATTTTTTTGTGCATCTTCGAAATTTAATGCATATTTCCGAGCACATGCATTCTCTGTCAGAAGAGATTCGTCATGTTAAACATTGTCATCATTAACAAAGCTTAAATGTTTAAAACTCTAAATTTTAAAAAATCTCTTTTCTGTTGTATTTATTGATTTTTTGTAACAATTTAAATAGTCACTCATCTTAACTTCTCTTCCTTGAAATCACCCTCTCCTCATCTCGTGTTTGATTCCAGTAAACCATTGCTTGCCCCACATAAGGGAACATACATATACAACATTATCAACTTTTTGGTAATTTTGAATTCTCCCTCTGCTATATCATTATCAGTCTAATTTTTTTTCTTTCATTTGCAGTTATATACATATATACGTAGTTATACATTTTTATTTGCACAGTTTACTCCTCATTCAAATGCAGAGAAGTCAATAAAATATCATTATTATATATGAAATATCTTTATATCAAATAACACTTAAAAGAAAAAGTTACAATTTAAAAGTATTAAATTATAGGTTTTTGTTACATAATGCATTCAACAGTAATAATGTCTTTTGCACTTGCCCCCTGCATGGGGAAGGGGGCAAGCAAAACTTCTCATCAACAAAACAGATGGACCACATTCTTTCTCTTTTCTTAGTGTTGACTCTAGAAAAAAAGGGCCGCCGAGCGGAAATTTTTTAAAAAGGGAATACTATTCTAAAAAAGGACACATTTTTTCAAAAAGGGAACACTATTCTAAAAAAGGGCATATTTTGTCAAAAAGGGCACACTTGTACCTTGTTCACAAAAAATATTTTGAACTTGTTTGTTTAGAGTCCCCTAATAGAATTTGCGATGTTTTCCCTAGAGTGTTCATGCAAAATCCGAAGAGTTGAAGTAAATTTGCCAGAAAAAAATCCGAATCTGTTCCAATTCCCGATTAGTTCAATTCCCATGCTCGAAATTCTCGTTAACATATTGCTAAGATTGGGACTGGGCAGAAAAACATGCACTTGCTTTCGTGCAAATGCTGATAGAAGGAAAGAAAATGGCAGATTTTGATTATAAAGAAAAGCAATTGGATGCTGTAAAACTCTCTTAAAGGCCACGGGACACATAGGAAGTATTAAAAAGGGCCGCCGAGTGCATCGGAAGGTTAAAAAGGGCCGCCGGGCGCATAAAAGAAATAAAAAGGGTCCCCGGGTGCATAAAAGAAATAAAAAGGGACGCCGGGCGCTGCGCCCTGCTAAAAGGGCTTAGAGTCAACACTATTTCTTTACTAGTAAACACAACAAGTATCATTTTGAACATACACTTGGTTTCTCCAACAGCGAATTATATACATACACACGTATGGCAGAAGAATAGGGATGCCAAATGTTAGGGCATTCCATATTTTTTAATGAAAAAATGTTATAATCATTTAAAGATTTTAATAATAACTTTGTTTTTTCATAAAAATAGTTAACAGGCCAAAAAAGAAAAAGGCAGAGTATTTTGATGCAAAGAAAAAGTTATATAAAAAAAGACAAAATTTCGGTTGGATAAAAAATTATAACGATATCAAAGGAAACATCCTGCCCCTCTCCCTAGAGATATCTTATGTTATCATGTGCCAGACCCCCGCTCCCCTCCTTCCTAAAATGATAACGTTATATAGGTACAGCTCCCAAGCACGGAATTTGTTTTTCTATGAGCCTAACATGGATACTAGTATAGATTTACTTTTCATAAGAGAATTCATAATCATGAGAGAACATTAATAGAGAATTAGTTTCAATATTGGAAGATAAGAAGTTCATTGCACAAAAGATAATTTGATATAAAGGAAAAAAAAATATTTTTCGCCTTTTAGAGTTTTAAACCTATTAAAATTTTAAAATTTAAATGATAAAATAGATACAATAACCCCTTTGTCATATTTAGAAAATAAATTGTTAGGTTTCTCTTTCATAAACAGTATTCAGCGACATTCAGACTTTCTTTCTTTTTTTTTTTTTTAAATGTGTATTTTCTTCAGTGATTTTATTATTTTTAGCAGAAACTTTATTATGCTATATTATTTTTTAGGCTATTTTATGGAACAAAAAGAGGTTGCCCTGGCAGTAATGCAGAAAAGCTAAAATGTCTGTTTAACTATTTTAGAAGAATTATATCTAAAGGTAAAATACATTAAGTCTTATTGGTCATAATTCATTTTGAGAATTTAAATTTCTTGAGATGAAAAAGTTGAATATTATTCATTTAGATGTGTTCAGTTTACATAAAAAAATCCATTTTTATTTAATCATTTAATGCAAATTTTCTGTTTTCTGTAAGTTTTTTAACTTCACATACCTTCCAAGTCTTAGTGATTTAAAAGACGACTTCCAGATTTTCACATTTTATTCCAGAAGATGAATATTTCCTGATTTTCCACTTTCTCATTTATTCTTTTTTCCCCTCCATTTTAATAATCAATAAAAAATAAAAATCATTCTATTTTATCAAAATAATAAGCAAAATATCTTATTTGTTTTCATAATTTATTAACTTTAATTGAAAAATTCAGATTCTGCATGCTTAAAATTACTAATCATAGCCTATAGTTATATATATATATATAATAAATATCCATTAAATCACTTAAAAAAATTGACACTATATGAACCAATAATTTTAATGCAATACAAAGACATATATCCAAAAATGTAAGACTCTCAAATTGAAATAAATGGAAAAAATAAATAAAAATATGTGAAAAAAAAATCCAATGTGCAGAAGATGAAAATATTACAAGAAGCAAATGGAAACTTATATTGTGAAATATGTTATCAAGAGCAATATTCCACAAATATAAGTAAACTTTGAGTAAATACGCCTGAGCTGAATTTTCTTTACTGAAATTACCTGATCAACCATGATGTCTTATGTAAATAAAATTTAAAAAAAAATTATATATATATACTATTATATGAAAGGTATTAAAACCCTATTTTAAGTCTAAAATAATAATTAATTTTCAAATTCTTAATGTATAATTCTGAATCTATTCCTTTTAAGTTTTTTCCTACCCCAACAAATATTACTTTCAAATATTAAATTGTAAATAACTTTAAGATTCAAACTGATTGATAAGATTCTAAGCTCAATTTGTAAAAGTTTGTGGTGCAACTAGGACTTGCTCATGTCACAGGCCTAAGCATCAATTAAAAGTATTAAACTAATTAAGTTAATTTCTTCCCAAGCTGACACCTTCACCCTCTGCTTGAAAATGTAGTATGTGCTGCTCAAAAAGTGATAATATGTGCAAAAATAACAGATCTTGTAGTTTTGAGCCAGCCTACTGACTGTAGGACAATGTAGGAATTAAAATAACCTGCACAGAAATCGGGGCCTCTTCCGAACATCCCATGACTAATGTCAGATGGAACTTTTAAATTAATAATTTTGTTTAATAAAGAGGTCCTGGACCTTTATTTCCCCTAGCCAATCTTACAAGTTATTTAATGTAAAAAAATAAAAATAAATAAATCTGATATAAAAAAAAATCATGATTATTTTTTTTTAGTATGCAAAGTAGTACTGCTTTTTAAAACAACATAACAAAATTTGGTAGCAGTTAGCCTATCTACAAAAGTTAGAGACTGAAGCACAAACAGACTAACATGCCATTTTTTATCCTTATGAAATATGTTCATGGGATAGCACGAGTGAAATAATGTACATGAGATTAGCACAAGAATAAGACCCTTCCAAGAAGAAAAAAACAAAATTCAAATCATTTTTGCACAGTGTTGAATTTTGGGGAAGTCCCGTAGAGGACATTCCCCTACTTGTAATTACAATTTAATCCTGAAACTGCAATAATGGATATTGATGATTTTTTTAGTGATGTTTTGATAAAAAGTGCGCCAAAGACTAAAAATAATTATTTAATTTGTGTAATTAATGTATCAATTAATTGTAATTGTTAATTTCATCAGTTAAATTTTTAAACATTAAATATTTTATCAAATTTTATTTATTTTCTTTTTCTTCTTGGGGGGGAGGGGGGAGGAGCTGGAACGAATAACTATTTATTTTTATAAAATTGCTAATTAATTGAAAAAAATTACAAAACTGAAACTCTATGGTGTAAATTAGCAATCCTTTTGTTTATTTAAATTTTCTCTTAATTTTGAATGAATTATAATTTACACTTTCTATCAAGCTTAAAACAAAATGAGGAATTTTCAATAATTGGGGCCCATGTCAAATTAATGTATTGTAACAGTCATTTTTTTAAATTTCACGAATTGCAGTCATGAAATTAGATGTGATTTTTAACACTTTCCAACCTAGTTGAAAAGTGTTTATGACTTCTGTTTGTCTGGCCGCCTGTCAGTGCTTTAACTCCCGTAAATATGCTTGGATTGCCCTGCAATTTTTATATGTTATTGTCGTTATCTATAGCATGTTCCCTATTTCAACTGAAGTGTGTAGCACTTATAGTTTTTTACAAGGACACTCAAAAGAATTCCGTTACATTATGGTCTATGGGGAAAAATCATTTGTGGTTTATTTTAATGATGTTACACAATTTCAAATACATTTTAATTGATATATATCACTAAGGTGCATTACAAGAAGCTTAATATGGAATACGGTGTGCATAGCACTTATAGTTACTTTACAGGGACAGTCAAAAGAATTCCGTTACATTACGTCTATGGAGAAAAATCGTTTGCAGTTTAATTAAATAATGTTTCAAATGCATTGAAATTTATATATATCACTAAGGTGCATTACAAGAGGCTTACTACAGAATATTGTGTGTATAGCAGTCATCGTTCATTTACAGGGACACACAAAAGAATTCTCTACTGTCTGTTAAAAATAATTCCTGGAAGTGCGTTTTATGTTGCTGAATGCGATTTTAAATTTAACTCACTTTTTGTCTATTACTTGGTGGGTATAAATTCTGTATTTCATTGACAGGGCAGTACAAACGTTCGCGAACACATCTCCATTTATTGACAGAAACTCCAGAAGTAGAATTTTAAACTGTGCTACGCGTTTCCTAACTAAACTAAAATTTAGCATCCTATGTAGTATATATACAAATCTATAGATCATATACAGGGCTGAATAAAAGTATTCGGATAGTTTTCCGAATATTGTATATGTTGGAAATTTCTGAAATTATGTTTTTAAATATGTTATGCGTTTTCCAAATTGTTTACTTAGATGTTATATTTCAGCTTATTAAACGGTAATGATTTGTAAAATTATTTTGGAAGCGTTGTAAAGTGTTACATAATCTATGCTTGACGCATGATTTTTCGTTCTTGTTAAGATAAACATTGAATTCTTATAAAAGAGTGTTTAAAAATACAACTGTTTATATTTTTATACTTATTTATACTTTAAAAACTTAATTATCACCTGGTTTGTGTTATAAAGTTGATTCCAGAAGTTACTATCGCAGTTTTTATTTATTTTTAATAAGAAAACATTCTTCAAACATCTCTTATGAAATTCTCTTACACCATAATCAGAATAAATTCTCTTTAAATAGTGTTAAATTATTTAAAAAAAAGAATTGTTCAATATAATTAATATCGGAGTTTTTCTCATGTATATACTAAAATTTTTTTATAGTGCCATCTGGTACTGTTACATTTCACCGCCAAGTGATCTCCCATAGAAATTTGCCCAACTGGTATTCTTCTACCCGTGGTATTAGAACTGCTGTGATAAAATCACATGGGCTTATTGAGGATGATGGTCATGGATTGCTCCAGGTAAGTTTAGGACTAAAATGTTTGTCCACAGCAGGAAATTATTTTAAATTGCATGGATCAGTTATATGTATTCTGTCTTTCATAAGCAGTAGTTTAGCAAGTAACTTTTATTCTTTGGATATTTTTCCAGTAGATGGACAGACACCAGTTGTTAGTTTTACACCAAAGCAACACATGTTACAAACTTCTAATTTCTCGTCAACCCTTTTATAAATCTTCACTTATATATTGTGTGTTTTTTCTTTCAAAATTTCCTTTTTTAGTAAGGTTTAAAAAAAAAAAAAAAAAAAAAAAAAAAAAAATTAAGATGGCTTAAACAATTTGGCAATTGCCAAATGATGATTGTTCTGTGATTAATTCTTCTAAAGCAAAGATATAATTCATATTGTTATTACTGTGTATGATAACATAATGTATTCTTAATTTCAAAGCACTAAAATGACGCTGAGACAAAAGAAGGAAGATATGCACATCAAAATCTGATTTCAAGATTAATGCATTCCGTTAATAACTGTTGCTTGATTTCTATGGTGTACATTAATAGATTTCTTTGGATCATAATTGAATTTATATAGCATCATAGGCATGGGAAAAAAAGTGTTTAGATGTCTTACCGCCAGGTTTTTAAATTTTTAAATCTGTTAAAAAAGGGGGGAAAATTCACCTAAATCTGGTGACTATAAATTCTTCCGCGGCAACCTATCTGTATTTTCGAGGATGGCAAACATAAAGATTTGAAGAGAGGAAAAATCTTTTCAGAGAAAAGTTTTGCATGCATATAGTTATGTCATTGGTGATCAGAATTGAAGATTGCAATATGCTTGGTTGGTTTTAGAGGAGCATATTCTGGAAACCCATAAGGAGAAGAGAAATTTTGGAATAGCTTTTCTTTATTAAATTATGGCTTGTTGTAGATTGACTTTTAATTGTCATGTAGTTTATTACGTCAGATCTGCACAATGACAATATGAGGAAGTAACAGTAAAATTTCAAAACTTTACTGCCGGTTAGCAGGAAGCTTGAATTTGTCATTATTCGTTGGATTATTTCACTGAAAGGAAGCTTCCAATTATGAAGAATAAGGGTATCGCTAAAATGTTAAGTGAGTAAGAGTTAATTTTTTATCAAGAACCAGACTATGAGGGCCTGTTAAGAAATATTTTTGGCCTATCTGGCAATCCCAACAGACCTTATTTTTTATAAACTGTATGGCAAAAAAGGAGTGTGGAGAGTCTTTTGGATTTTTTACAGGTTGCTGGCTTACAATTCTTTTTTTTCTTTTTCTGGATTTTCTACATTTTATTTATTTTCTTTAAATTTTTGCAACCATTAATTGCGATGCAATTAACATTCTTTTTTTTTTTTTTTTTTACTTAAACGTTTTTGAATTCATTGTAGCCTAGAGTTTAGACTTGATTCTAATTTTTTTTTCTTGCCTTTTTGTAAATTTTTTCCTTTACACTTATTATTTTTTTTTAATTTTAAAATCATTCTGTTTTCAATTTTTTTTTTCTTTAAATCTGGTACTGAGTGTTATCCATCTTTAAATGGCCATTGATCGTCAAATGGTATGTTTACAATTACATGTCCATTTTGTAATAATGTTTTAATGTTATTTGGAATTTGTTACAAAAGGAGGGGAGGGGGGTTACATAAAATACCCTTCTCAATGTTTTCTGATACTTTGTCATCTATAAATATTGTATTTCCCATGATTCCAAGATGACAGTGCATTAGAAAACAACAGTCTGGCACAAGCCTGGAAAGCACACACAAAAAAAAACCCATATACAGAGTTTACACATCTGTTCTAAAAAAAGATATATTTTCAGCAATGCTAAATGAAATCAACTTTCTGTCTGCTATGTAATGAAATATTAATTTATTGTTTATGAATTCCCTTCATATTTTGTATTTAATAAAATTGTTATACTTTTTATTAAACTATAAGTATGTCGTTAGGATTACTATTCCCATCCCCTACTTAAGTTAGCTTCCACATATACTTTTTGTAATATTTGTGAATGATGTCTTTATTAGCTTTCAAGTTAACATTTGGACACATTGGGAGATGGTATCCATCTAACGAAAAAGTATCATTCTTTCCCTCCTCCTTTGTTTTTGTTTTTTAAACATTTATAGAAAGTGATTTTTTGAATATTTGCCATAACATAAGTAATTTACATCTTAATTATACTTTAAAAAATTTTAGGTCGATTTTGCTAATAGATTTGTGGGTGGAGGTGTGCTAGGCCAAGGTTGTGTTCAAGAAGAAATTCGTTTTGTTTGCTGTCCAGAACTCATAGTATCCCGCTTATTTGTTGAAAGTCTTGAAAATAATGAAGCATTAATTATAACCGGTAAATTTATTATTATTTCCAATGCAATTCTTTTTATATTTTGCTGTATCTTCTTATACCATTTAAGATTGGAGAATAGATTAGACACTATTAATATTTATTTTATAATTTAGATTGGACAATATTAATGCTTAAGAACACGGGTGACATTCTCTATAGCCAATGCCTTTTAAAGTCTAAATATAAACTTTTAATAATATTCTTGTTTAATACAGTGTCTTGTAAATAGTATAAAAGTAATAAACAGTATTAAATTGAAAAAAAAACAAGAAAAAAAAACAGTCACTCAGACAAATCTTAAGATTTCTTAAACAACTGTGGCAGCTCTTACTAGTATGTACCCAGATAACAATTTTTGATTTTTAAAACATTTTTATAACCCCAACATGTAAATGACTAGATGCTTTTTAAAGGCTTTGTCTGAAAGGTTTGCCAACATTTTAAAAAGCATTATAAAAGGTTGCTAGTTGACACAATCTGAGGTACTTTGTAAGTGTTTTAGGACAAGCATACCAAAATGTAGAAACGTAAGGCTAGTTACAGGATTTCATATTAAACATTGTAACAAGAATTACAATCAAAGGCAGATAATAATGCTTTTATTATAAGCATCTATAAAAGAAATTAAAAATGTTTTGAAAACCTGTTAGTTTTAAATCTTAATTGCATTAGATTTTCATCAAAATTATCTGACTTAGAAATTTTCTTTGTTTCTGTGGGACACTAAATTTTAGCTTAATTTCTATATACTGAAGAAAAAAAAATGGAAAATAGGAATTTTTATTAGCTGATATTATATTTAAGAACTCATAGTAAGTTATATATTTTAATTAATATATTTCTTTTTTCCTTTGCTAAAATTCATTTCCTATGTAATTGCTAAAATTTGAATATATTTGATTTTTTATATTTTAATTAATGTATTGCTTCTAAAAAAATATTAATTGTTGATTACATTAATTTTTTTAAAATCTAATATGCATTTTGTTAGAATGAACTATAAGAATTAATTTACAGAAGTTTTCTAACTTTTGTTTGAATTTGACAGAACTAATTAAAATATATAACTTTTTTTGTATCTTCTACCATTCAGTTTTAAAAATAAAGTCTAAATTATACCGGGGATAATATTTTCCTTTTAAAGTGAATTCGGGCAACAAGAAAATTTGTATATTATATTTTTTCTTAAGCCCTACTACATTATCCTGAAAGTTTCACAATAGTTTAAATTTCTGAGTTGGGAATTGTTTATGTCTTGGTTTTTATGTTGCTTTTACTTTTGTGTTTTTATATTTGGAAAGTGATAATGGTTACCCACTATCAATTACTCTTATTTATTAGTTGATTGGCAAACTAAAGTAAGTTAAACATTACTGCATAATTTAATTTCATAAAGATTTAAGAACTATATAAAACCAAATTTTGGTGTTTAAATAATTACTAGAAAAAAAATGCAATTTCCATATATAATATTTTAGTATCATAAGCATATTACCTATTTGTTTATTTTTAGTCTACTTTAAGCATGTTTTCATTCTACTTAATACAGAAGAACAATAATTTTTCAGAATGATTTATCTCTGAATTAAATCTATTGATGCTCCGTAATTAAAAATAAATAATAATGATCGGTTAACATTATTTAGACTTTTTTTATTTTCCCTTTTTTCTTTAAAATATAAACCTTCATTTTTAAAATCTTTCATAACTATTAGTATGTACATTGAAATGTCAAAAATTTAAATAGTTTGATTTCATTAAAACTCAATTTTTTAACTTCATGAAAATAAAATGTATTAAACAAAGTAATAAAATAACAATACTTTAAAATATTGTAGTGACGCATACAATAAAAATTTTATATCTTAAACGTACATAATATAAAAGCAATTGTCATTGAATGATATTTTTAAATGAAATTTTATACAACATAAATTACTAAAATATAAGAAAATAAAACGTATGCGCAAAAATAATTAACTTTGACTAAATTACAGTTAAATACTAGTACAAAATCTATTATTATTATTATTACGCAATATTTCAAACTTTTGACGGTAATTTTTAAGCACATGAACTATAAGATGAATATTTTAAAATTGGGGAGCATCAATAGATAATAACATAAATGATAATAATATATTTTAAAAGATAAACATAAACAAATGCTATTCTCTATTGTATTTTGTAATGAAAATATGTGTAAAGAACTCGCATTAATTCATTAAGAATAAAAACATATTATAAATGGAAATTTCAAGAACTACAACAGAAATATGCATGTGTATATAGTTCTTACAACGAGGTAAATCTTTATGAAATGAAATTAATACAAAATAGTTTAACATACCTTAGATGGAGCATGATTGCAAGTGCAAAGCCGGCACTTTCAGACCGGTGCTACGACGTGACCAGCTCGCACATCATATAACCTTCAATGAGTCATGAAACGCAAGCACAAGGACAATTTGCAGCGCGAAATAAGTTGCGCATGCGCGGAAAATGAATGTGCAAAGGATGATTTTAGACGGTAGGTTTTCTGACGGTTATTCCAAAAATCTAATATTGAAAATATTACTGTGACCGTCGTATACGGTAAAGATAATATACCTTTGCAGAAAAATCGAAAGAAAAGGAAAAAAGACCGTTTTCGGAACCTTGCTTGCTATCTGGGTATGCTTGGTTACTTTTATATGTATTTTACATGTAAAATTTGAAATATGGCCTGTACACCAGTTGACTTTTTAATAGAAATAATAAAAGACCCCCCCCCCCCCCCCCCCCCCCCCAAAAAAAAAAAAAAAAAAAAAAAAAACAAGTGACTTTCAACTTTTAACATTGGTTCAACACCGAAAGGTTTTTAGGAAGAGGGTAAATAAGAATGTTCTTAAGCCGGCATTAGTTGCACATGTATCTTTATGATACAAGCCTCCATTTTTATCTTGTAAGTTTTGAACCAAGTAGATTCGAAACCCGTGGCTCCCTCTGCCTTTCTCCTATCACTTTGATTAAATCTTTCTTTCTTTTTCTTTTCTTTTCTTTTTTTGTTAACATAGCTGGCAAATTTTATTTTATGAAAATTTAGAATTTAACCCTAGAATGATAATGTATATAAATTTTACTCATTCATGTCTTGTTATAGAATCATGAACTCGAACGTGCTACCATTTTGGGGTTAATTAGAAATTATTTTCATTTTATAATTAAGTCGGTAATTGCAACACATTAAAACTCCACTATTTTTTTCTTCTTCTTTTTTCTATTGCAGGTAAAATCGGCAATATTTTCGAAACTGGTATTTTTCAATGACATTGTTGACATACATTATAATATTTATTATAAATAATACATAATTAATAATTATATTCATAATACATAATATTTTATCAAAAATTCAATTTACAATCAATCTTTTGTTGGTACTTGTTGGGATGCTTTATACCTGCATTAGCATCCTAACATTTTGTTTACTCATCTAACGCAATTCAGCATAAAAAACCCTGTCCCTGCACACATTTTTAATTATTTAAAAACAACCATGCACTCCACGAAAAAGATAAAAAGACGGATGCATTCAGTAAGAACACTACTTCTATGGGGATTAATCAATAACGGTTAAAAATTAATTAACCAAGCCAATTAACAGTTATTAGTCACATATTGACATTTTTTACACAGAAGCTGGCCATAGCAATGAAATATTTATTGCGGCCAGACTTCAAGTTGCCGTTTCGGAAGTTTTACCACAATGGTGAAACAGTAAAATTTATGGCCATAATTTACAGCTCTCACCCTGAGTAACCTGAGGACCACCAACAGCCAGAAGGAGATGCTATTGCATATTGATATTATGCAAATTGGACATGTCTGGAGATCTCTCTTATTATTATTGGACGAGTTTCTGATTGGTCAGGGAAGAGACCAATCATTTTGTACATGCAAATTTCTATTGTATTGTTTGTATCATGTATGTAGAAATATAGTAAGTTAAGAGTAAGAGTAGATGTTATGTTTGAAGTAACAACATAGAATGTTTTAAGAAACCGTTGATATAAGGCGTGTTTTCAAGTTGCTCCCGAGTGGAGAACTTATAATTTTTATAGGATGAGAAGACAATTGCGATTCCGTGATTTTTCCGGATGCTTCTCATTGCCTCTAAGTTAGACACTTAATTTATGGAAGTTGATTTTTTTTTAAATAAATAGATTTTATCACTTCCAAGGCATATCCTAGAAATGCTTTTTTTTAAATGCATAGTTAAAATAAATTTTGAGATCTTAAAAAATCTCACACATATTGTTTATGGAGAATGCCAGGATGGTGGATTCAAGGTAGTGACATCCGAGGATCTCCAAGCCCTTCGATTCTCAGCACAGGGTGCTACACCAGGTATGATTCTTCATACTCAACAATAATTGTCTCATTGCATTTAAATATATGTAAAAAATAGCACATGTACAGCATAGTCCTCAATATAATGAATTTACTTAATATTAGAGTTAGATGTTTGTCACAGGCAAACTCAAAATATTATAATTAAAAATTCACAGGATTATTATTAAAACTAATTACTTGATCTTAAGCATCAGCAGCAACATGCTGATTTTTAGAATTTTGTAAGAAAAAGGTCAATGTCCTTTTCTAGGTAAGTTTAATTTCTTTTAAACTTTTTGTAAATACTTTAATAATTTTGTGTTGTAAAATTAATTTGTAATTTAATTTTAAATCTCTTTATTTACCACAATAATATGTGTAATTTTATTTCTCATCATTAAGCAAATATTCTCTTTTAGGTATTTTATTTTAGGGTAGTTATTTAGATACTTCTCCCGCCATTTCTTATTGTAATTTTAAAGTGCTTTACTTTGCATTTAATTTAACATTAATTTTAAGGCGGATAATTCATAAATAACAGGAGGTCTAAGAAACACAGTGCAAACTTTTATTTAATTTTAATTGTTAATTTTAACATGAGCGTTGTTTTATTTTATCCCTTTTGTCTCGCGTTACCTGTTATTGGAATTAATTTACGATCTCATTAACTTTTATTTATTATAAGTATTCTAAATGCTCTCACGTACTCCTTGGTGTCGGTTTATTAATGTATGCTGGGTCAGTCTTAAGTGTAATACCAGCAATTAATCTAAGAGGCTATATTCTGCCCAGTAGTACTTTTATACAATCATCTGTATTGTTTGGATACTTTAAGCACTATAAATAACCACTTCATTTATTTCTTAAAAAGAGTGAGAAGAAGAAGATTTATTACAAAATGAGCCTGATGTATAACATTTACAAACATTAAGCAAATTATTTTTAAGAGTTATTAAAAGTTTTTTTTTTAGTAATTCAAACTTTGGACACTTACCATAAAGTAAAAAAGTAACAAAAAATATTTTGGATAATGTTATTGTTTTGATCCAAACAACTGAAATTCTTTGAGAAAATCTTCTCTTGTCTAAAAAAATAAAAACTGTCAAAGGCAGATTTTTCAAGTAAATATTCAAAAAGCAAATGGCTGTCCCAGTATTTCACAAATATTATTGAACTTCATATGAGGTTTACGTGTGGTACAGTAATAAAAAAAAATATATGCAGAATTCACCGTGAGTTTTTCAGTACAACCTCAAATGATATTTCCATACATAAGAGAGTTAAAGAAGAAGAAAAAAAAAAAAAAACTTTCAATTAGCCGAGAGAACTTTTTACTATTTGCTTCCTGCATTGAGTCTTTCCTAAAAGATCAAATAGGTTGAATTTAACACCAAGTTTATAATTGACTTAATTGCTAATGAATTTGTAAATATGCATAATAAATATGTACTATTGCAGGGCTTGTAATTATTTTTATTTATTGTTTGCTAGAAAGGTAGTCTTCTACTACTAACATTTATAAATGGTGGGAAATAAATCCCTTTGAGAGGAAGATAAAATTATCTTTAACTCTGTATTTATTTGAACATGCTATTTAAATTAATCATAAGTAATGGTAAATTATCACACATAGTAAAGTACACACATGGTAAAGTATCATTGAATCTATGTCAACAATTCCGAAAACTTACACAAATTTTATGTGCTCTTAATATTTGTGTTTTATTAAGTTTTTGTGGTCTTAATTTCCTAGCAGCCATTGCATTGCTTCTTCCATTTGATCATTTTTCCAAAAAAGAGTATTTCCAAAAATTAATGAAATATTTTTGGTGGGAAGCTTTTACTTGTGAATTTTTAAATTTTGACATGAATCCTGCCTTTTTGCTCTGAGTTTCAGGCGCTCTGGTACAGTTTATATTATTTTTTAAATATTATATTTTTACATATTATTCCAGACAACTGATCTGCTGAATAACATTGATACCGTATAATTTTTAAAAATTTATGTTAAATGAAAGTTCTTGACTTTGATATTTCTTTAGTGTCATTTGTAACTTTGAATATTCTTTAAAATTTCTTGAATATTTATTAGCTTATTTTTTATGTAGGAGTTGAACAGTATAATAAGTACAGTGGTTATGGTAATACATTTGAATGGGCAGGTGATTATAGAGATAACAATCCTAGGTTAGTAAGAATTTATTCCTTAGTTCATCTCTATTTATTGTTGATTTTCTATCTGCAAATACCTGTGAAACATTTAAGAACATATTAAACAAATTTATATTGTAGCAAGATGAGATATAATATTGTTAATATTTAAAAATGTAAAATATTTTTAATACTATTTCTACTAGTGTCAAATAAATTACACCTTCTAATGGTTTGATTTATGTTTATTTTACTTGTAATTTTTTTAATTAATAAGTATAAAAAGTAAGTCTTTAATGCTCTAAAAATAATTTGTGATTGTTTTAATCTAAAGATTACAAATCAAATAACCATAAATCGAAATCTTTTAAAAGATGTCATTTGACACCCGTAGAAATGTGTTAAATGCGCTATTTTATATCGATGGTTTGGTATAAAATGTTGTACAATTATATATCTTTAAACAATGTTTTTTGAATAATTTTTCTTCAAACTGTACCGTTGATTTTTTGAAGCGTAAAATTTATAGAAATATTGTTATAATCAAATAATAAAATTATTTTTGTGTGTTAGTATCTCCATGGTTTCTCTTATTATGGATGGATAGTATAATAAGACATAATAAGAGAAACCATAGAGATACTAACACACAAAAACACAATATGTAACGATGCAGCATCATTTAATTTACCAAAACTGTGGCTCAAGTTACTCCATGGTCACAGAAATGAAAATAAACAACCAAGTAAAAAAATTTTTTTTTTTTTTTTTTTTCAAAGCAATAGCACTTAGACAAACATCAATACACTATTATATGCCACCAAAACAATTGAAGAATAAACGGAACAACAAATGAAACAAGGGTGACATATAGAGACTTTAGAGAAAACAAAAAGTCAACTGTAAACAGGGAATACAATCAATTAGGCTGAAGCTCTGAGGTCCTCATTAGTTCCCTGGCCTCCCAATATCTGCCAGATATACTGTTACTTGATAGTGCGGGGCACAGTGGTAAATGCTGTGCATTCAAGATTACATCCTCTCCACAAATAGGGCAATTTGGACTTTCAAGAATACCAAATCTGAAAAGGTAACTAGGTAGACAATCGTGTCCCGTGACAAGTCTAAATAAGGCAACACTTGTTCTTCTAGGTGCTGCAGGGACATGAGATATTGCATTTTTCCATTCTTTATTTTCGATTTCACTTAGTTTTCTCCTTTCATATTGAGAGTCCATTTTTCTCTTTATAATTCTTGATATTGAATTGAAAGGTATTTCATTGCTTGGTGTTTGTATTATTTTAGTTCCTTTTTTGGCTAGTTGGTCAGCCGATTCATTCCTGTATATTCCACATGGGCCGGGATCCATTGTAGTTCCACTTCCTTTCCACTCTTTTTTAGTTGCTTAAAATTTTTCCTGCAGTCCTCAATTCTTCTTGAGTCGGGAATCTTAAAGGAAGTTATTGCTTGAATAGCAGAGATTGAATCCGATAAAATAACTGCTTTTTTGAAATCATTATCTCGTATAATTAGCTGTTGTGTGGCAATACAGATAGCCTGCACCTCTCCATCGAACGGTGTTGTGTTTGTTCCCAAGGATGCATAAAATGCGAAGAGTTCCGAGTAGATTCCAGCACCCGCATTCTCTTCCAAAGAGAGTCTGGAGCCGTCCGTATAAACGTGGAGCCATTCTTTTATGGGGTACCTAGTATAAATAGTTTCCATTGCATATGCATGTAACTCTTTATCCCCAGCATCCTTTTTCCTAATTGGATACAGCAAATCGGTATTACCTCGTATACAAGGTAACTCTGTCGGGTTCAACATTGGAAGCAGCTTTTCAGGATTACTAGGAATTTCTAGTGCAAGGCGATACTCAGTCACTTTCTGCATGAATCCCTGCTGAGTTTTTAACTTTCTTAATTGTTCAGTATTATATTCTCTCTAGTAATTATTTGAAGGCAGTCTAATAAATTTCTCAAATAAAATTAGTGCCTTTTCTATGACAATCTCCTCAATAAGCTTATTATCCGTCAAACACAGCATTGCCTGGATCGGTGTGGTTTTAATCGCACCGGTTATCAGTCTTAAAGCTTGATTCTGAACTCTTTCGAGTTTTTCGATATAAAGCCCTGAGCATGTTATCAGTGGCTCACAGCAATACGTTATCAAAGGCTTAATATACATATTATACGTAATATTAAGGGTGTCTCTACAGCAGCCCCACATCACTCCTGCTAATCTTTTGAGAATTGAAAATCTCTTAATGGCCTTTTCTGAAATATTTGCAATATGGTGTTTCCATGATAGCCTTTTATCAAATGTTACTCCTAGGTATGTACTGGCATTAGTTTCCCTAATAGGTATGCCCATATACTTTATGGTCATTTCCGTTTCTTGATGCCTTAGTGTAAAAGTTTGGTATTCAGTTTTCTCAATGTTTACTTGCATTTCATTTAAATTACACCAATCGGCCAGTACCATCATTGCATTGTTAATTCTGCTAATCAATTCATCTCTTTTTCTATGTTTTCCGGAGGTCCAGATAACTAAATCATCTGCATACATCGCACAATTAATTCCTGCGATTCTTTTTAGCTCTTGAGGAAGATCGTTAATGTAAACATTAAAAAGCGATGTACTAGTAACTCCTCCCTGTTGGA
Organism: Maratus michaelseni; assembly: GCA_963931845.1. NCBI lineage: Eukaryota > Metazoa > Arthropoda > Arachnida > Araneae > Salticidae > Maratus > Maratus michaelseni. Next base: position 188,816,138 of record OZ007598.1, on the reverse strand, counting down.
GTCCGCGATGAGTCTGCCTATATTTTGAAGTTTGGTTTCCATATCAAACAGAACAAAACCTTTGTATCCAATACCAACCTTTGTAACCAACTACGGATCCAATTCAACATATTTCCTTTAATTCCAATGTTATGGAGCTTATAATGTAATCTAGCTCTCCAGATATAGTCCCCAAGTAAAAATAAAAGGTAATGTGCGTAATTTCTAAAAAAGTACATGGAAATAATAACTTCAAAGCCTGTGCAATTATGGAATATTCTCATTTGTTTTTGAAAATGACTCGGAGTGAGTTGAAGCATGTAAAACAATCTAATAAAAGTTATTTTAATTTGTATTATGTTGTTAATTTGCACCTTTTAGCATTTAAAACAAATATATTATTACAAGGTGTTATAATTTATTATATTGTCGCTTATTTGTACAATTAATCATAAATTTTATTGACTTACTAATGTAATCTATATCTCAACAGCACTTCAGAATTTTAATTCTGTAATAAATATCTATTATCTTTAATAATTTAACAAATATTTGCAAGTGTATTGCTGTATTTTATTAAAATTTTGTTTTCAGAGATTCTTGGGGACGTCGATGCACTAAAATCGTTGCTATAGATGCCATTCCTTTCAAGAAAACAGCTGAGCAGTTTATATTTCAAAATTTTAAAAGAGAACTTAATAAGGTAAAATTATCTATATTTTGTTTATCTTTAGTTTCTATATGACTCTGTTTAAATTAATTGAATGCAAAATATTGCTTGTTTAGCATAATCATGGTTTCACACAAGCTGAATGATCAATAATGTTATACTAAACAGCAATTTGAGAAGAGACATAATTTCTTGCATGAAGATATAAGCCATATCACCTGCTAATACAAACAGTTACTGTGTGTGTATTATACCACCGTGAATGACTCTAAATTTAATAGCAATGTTAATATTGCAATTATTAAGGATTTTATCAACATTGCTTAAACCTACATAATTTGCTAAACATACAATTCACCAATGATGAAGTTTAAATACAAATTTTTACAGATTTTAGAGTTTTTCTGACCTTTGGATGTTAAGATTTCTATTATAAGATATATTTGTCTTCAAATTTTAATTATTAATAATAAATAAATTAGCAGAAATATATATGAAATACAAAACTGTAAAAGAAAACAAATTATAAATTGTTAGAATTTAATGAACTTCTAAAATATTTAAGATCGTTAGGCTAGTAGATTTGTCTTTTTAATTCATTGTGCATGAGTTCAAAAGTAGAAAATATTCTTTTGACTTCTTTCTGTGCTTTAATTTTATTATGAAGTCTGATCTTTTTCTCCTATGTATTCCTTTATTATACCTATGGAGTGCAGGTATTATCACCTTTCATTCTCCTGTAGTTGCAGTTTATTATACATTTATTTGTAAAAGTAGAATGTGAAAAAAGAGAATCTCTACTTTTTTTTTTTTTACTGACAGAAATGGTGCATATTTTATGTGGTAGAATAATTTAATTACTCAAAATTATTACGCTATATTGAATATGTTAATTGCAATAGATTTAATTAACATAACTTTTAAGTAAAACAGTTTTCTATAATTTATGAAATCATTGCTAACATTTAAATAATTAAACTTGTAAATAATTTTTTTAAGCTTATTTTATTATTTGAAATTTAGAAACAAAAGAAATATTTATCTTTAGAAACATTACACATTGATCTTTGACGTTAATACTTTCTTATCTTTGACATTAATACTTTCTTTTCACATCATTTTAAAGATTAACAGGTAATAATTAAATAAATAAAATCATACAATCAAGTGATTTCAATTATCAGATTGAACCATTGGTACTCTGCACACTATTAACAACCATCTTAGTTCATGAATTTTTTATTGTAATTTATTAATTATAAAATGTTTTAAATATATGTTTTTAAATTAGTATTTTATGTATTATTAAACTTTTGTTGCTTGATTTTGATTTTTTTTTGAATGCTTGAAGCATACTGTCATCTTTTAAAGGATATATTCTATTACTTTAAAAAGAGTTTTCTTTCCAATTACATAAAATTAAGTGCGTTAATCAGTCAGAAAAAGTCTCACTATTTATCATTATGAGAAAAAAATGCTTTCCACTTTGAAAGCTGTATAAAGTTTCACTGTGTTGTAAAAAATTTCAACATCAAATTGTAGAATTTTGTATCTGAAGTTTAAATATACTTAAGTGAAATATTTTTGATTGTGTGAATAATTAAGATCATACATATTGTCAAGTGTTTTTCAAATTTTGAAAACACCAAATAGTTTTTCAGTAATGTACTGTTATTCAAGCTTATCTGCTTCATTAGGATTTTAACACACAGATGCACAATTAAAAAATTAATGTGTACAGTAAAACCTCTAAAAAAGGAGCCTGTCTATAATGAAAAAATTTCATGGTCTTGGCTAAATTAATACAAAAATATAATTTTAATAGACAATGCATCTGCTAAGATGACAACCATTCTAAAATGAAATCTTTTTCCAATCTTGTTGCTGCTTCCCTTGACATTGGTTGTCACCTGTGTCTCCATTATGCATTCTAGTGGGTTTTTGGTTATTCCATTTGACAACAGTTAGTAATTGTCAGTAGTTTGTTTATCAGCGATCTATGCAGACCTATCATTATCTATGAATTCACTGGATCCACATCTTTTTGAACAATGTAAATATGAATATTCTGTATGTAATTATTTGTGTATATAAATATTTTAAAAGTAAGAACTTGTTTTAACTTCATATTAAACCAGCAACCATCAGTATTCATATTTTACTTCCACCGTTTTACAAATCCCTTTGAATTCCATTTTAGTAGGTTTTACTGTACTTTAAGCATATATCGAGTGTGCTACACATGCTCTGGTCTGTTTTTCCAAACAAACCTAAAATTTGTATGATTTTTTATTTTTTTTATGAAAAATTTCCCAAAGAACTATGGGGCCAAGTTATAGTGATTGGCAATTTAATTTCTGACATTTAGATATATTAAACTTTCAATTCTGACCGAAAGTTCCTGAGAAAACCTAAATGGTATAAAACACATACCAGCCTCTCACTTTTTAAAATGCAAAATTATATCTTCCAGTGTATGTAAATGAAGAGGTTTCCTCGGACATGCATAGAAACGAAAACCTCTCAGAAAATGTTCCAAAGCGCAATTTTCTTAAAATGGGAAATTATACTTTCAAAGACACTGAGAGAAAAAAAAAAAATTCCAGCGAATCTGTGAAACAATTCCAAGAAAATATATTTTTTAAATAAGAAAGGCAATTTTTTAAACCAAAGATATAGTTTGAACTGGAAAAGTACCAATAATATGTGGGTATTTTTTTGTTCTTTTTCTACTTTCATTCGGGGAAAGAAAAAAAAAAAAGAAAAAAAAGGGCATTTTAAAACTAAGGAACAAACGGAAAAGATGAAAACAAATGTGAATCAACCTCCAGGAAATATGTATTTTTTAAATAGTAAATACTAATATTTTTTTAAACCAAAGGTACAATCAGAAACACAAAAATACTTTGAATAGGTGGGTATTTTTTTTTTTAATATTTCTGTCAGAGTAGCAGACACAGCAGTTTTAAAATGTAGAAAAAATAGAAAACTTAAAAAGGAACGTCAGAAAAAAAAAAAAAAAAAAAAAAAAAAACATTTCAAAATAGCAGATATTAATGCTTTTTTAAGAATATGCAGTTACACCTCGAGTAAGTGGGTATTTTTTCTGTTTTAGTATTTTCATCCGGAAAGCGGATGTGACAATTTCAAATTCCAGAAAAATGAGAAACTTGAATGATGCAAATCGATGTCCAGTAAAAATGTTTATTAAAATAGTAAATAGTAATATTTTTTTTTAATCTAAGGTACTGTTGGAACTAAGAAAAAAACCAACACTTCGTTTTTGTCAGCGTGAAGATCTGAGGAAACTCCATAAAGGGGCAGGCACAATTGGTGGAACAAATAAAGCCTGCCATTTTGCGATGTTCATTATGATCATTAATTAATGTTATGATTTAAAAATTTAACTCTTAATTTATTCAGTATTGTTACATTTAACTTTAATTTATTCATCAATTTAATTAAATTCATTAAATTCATTTAAATTAATTAAGCTAAATTTCATTTTTGCATTTTAAATCAAACATTCTTTCTAAATTATTTACTTTTGGTGAGAATATAAATTAATTTCAGAATCTTTCCATTACATATGTTTTAGGATATTTATTCATTCAATTTAATTTACATTTTATTCACTTTGCAATATTAATTAAACTTCATTTCAAATGATCTAAAATAAAAATATTTATAACTTACTTTTTCTAACTTTTAAATAATATACAGTCTAAAATAAATTATTCCAAAATATAGTGTATTTCCTTTTTAATAATATTGATTAAAAAATTGGTTAATTGTTAATTTTATTCTTTTCAGAAAGTTCAAATTCATTTATTTTAATTCAGGCAAATTCTTTCAGAATAACGAACTTTTCCATATTTCATTTCAAAATTTCTAAGTCCAATAATCATTTTTTCCATTACATATGTTTTAGGATATTTATTCATTCAATTTAATTTACATTTTATTCACTTTGCAATATTAATTAAACTTCATTTCAAATGATCTAAAATAAAAATATTTATAACTTACTTTTTCTAACTTTTAAATAATATACAGTCTAAAATAAATTATTCCAAAATATAGTGTATTTCCTTTTTAATAATATTGATTAAAAAATTGGTTAATTGTTAATTTTATTCTTTTCAGAAAGTTCAAATTCATTTATTTTAATTCAGGCAAATTCTTTCAGAATAACGAACTTTTCCATATTTCATTTCAAAATTTCTAAGTCCAATAATCATTTTTCAAAATTTCTTAATTTAAATATTTTACTTTCAAAAACATATCTGGTGGAAAGAAAATTTAATTTTATTTAGATTGCTAAAATTTCATTTGTTTTCATCCATTAGATTGGCAATTATAGATTTTTAATTACTTTCGTTTTTTCTGTTTTGAATTTCGTCGAGATTTGCGATCAGACGCCATTGATGAGTATTTAGATGTTTCAGGTAAACAAGCAGGCATTATTTCTTAGTTCCCGCGCATTTGTATCTGGGTCAGTGACTCACGAGAGGCAAGGTCATTATCAGTCCGATTCAAGGTGACAGATAGAAGCTCATAGAACATTCGCAATGACGTGTCGTCAACAGTGAATATTTGACTTTGACCGCGTGGGTGAGCTTCTTCAAAAAATCCATCAGGTGGTGTCACGAGCGCGACAGTTAGATTCGGAACCGTTAGGAGATGCTCTTTTTTGATTGGCGGAGATTTCAAATCTCAGAGAGAGATCGTACTTTGAGTATTGAAGGAGAATCACTTCGCCAAATTCGTTTGATCGACTAATAGCGTTTTTTTTGGGCTGTCGGGCCTCTGGCCTGGCGGCAGTTGAGTTTGTTCCAGCACTGGATGAAGTTATTCACTTAGTGGGTGGAAATGTGTTGTGATTTTCTCGAGAGATAGAGATACTAAGATTTTTAGATGCTACGGAGCAGTGTTACCATCTCTTTTCGACATCTTGAGCTATTTATTAGCTATCGCTAATTTATTGAAGAGTATTTACGATGTATTAAATTGAACCAGCAGAATTAGATGCTTGCCAATCTACTTTGACATCTAGACCCACCTACATTCTTCAGCGTGTTCGGAGAGCCAGTCCGTGAATTTTCGTACATCCCTGAGTGATTTCTCATCAGATAGATGCAAGCGTGATAGAAGAAAAACGTTCATATTCTTTATTTTCCTATTCCAACAATGAACTCCATTTCTTGAATTTATTCATATAACAATAGCATTTCATTTCAAGTATAAAAAATTATGTTCATCGACAACTGAATTTACCGTGTAAAAGAATCTGCCATTTTTCTGAGAGACTTTTTTTTTAATCTTCACGAACATCCTTAATGATGAACATTAAATTTTGAAACAATAAACTTATTTAAACGAATAACATTTTAAATTAATCTAAAAGGACTGAACATCATACATTTTGAATGTATTCTCATGATTTAAAATTATTAAAAATTATCTGGTAAGAATTATTGTGAAAGAAGAAAGAATGTGAATTAATATAATCAAATGAAGTTCTTTTCATATTAATATTTTGTGAGTGCTCTTTCTGCTTCAAATAAATCTATGTGTGTCATCTATTTGGTGAGTTATTTATTTTCTTAATTTACATTTCACCGATTTCAGATGGATCAACTTTGGTACAAATGTTTATCATTCTTAAATTTTACAATTAAGCTTTCAACTTAAATTCTAATATTCCAACATTAAATTTTAACCTTTTTAACTTAACTTATTTCACAACGCAATGTTACTGTCACTTGAGATTACGCCATATAGAGAGATTTTGGGATAGTTAACTTGTACTATTTTCAAAATTGAATTTTCAGGTTTGGATTCAATCGGAGTATTTTTCGTGAGAATCATCACTTCATTAATTTTTCCCGGGATAAGTTCTCCGATCCCAAAATCTCGCTATAATTAATATCTCAGTTAATTATCAAGAATCTGAATACTGGCTTCAAATTGCATAATTTCAGACATATAGATACCTACCTGCCAAATCTTATAGCTCTGTGCACAGTTGTCTCTTCAGAACACATCAAACACACACACACAGGCAAACTTCTATCCTTATTATTGTAGATTTTTCATCAAAAGTACTTTGCATTCAATTAAATCCCAGAAAACTATGGAGTTTATCTCCATAATGAAAAATTACTTTTATAAAAATTTCATTACAGCAAACAGATATTCGAAGTCCTCTGAAATTCTTTTTAAATGAGATTTGACTATGTATCCATAAAAAAAGAAAAAAAAAATCATTATTTGATGCAATGCTTAAAAAAAAAATATCTTATGGCTGTATGTTTAACATTAAAGTGGATGATTTCAAGTCTAATTTATTTACACCCTTAAATTATTGTAACTTTTCATCAATTCCTTCAATTTCAAGGATTTAAAAAAAAAAATAAAATAAAATAAAATAATAATAAAAATAATGAGATTTTGCAATTGTAATATTTTTTTTTAATTTATAAAATCTTTATAAAAAACCATCTGAAACAACAAACACTTTTAATTATTAAGTGTTTGTATTTCAGAAGGTTTTTTATGATCCTTTAATAATATTTCTTGCACTTAAGCATTTACATTTTTTTTAAAAATCTTGAATGCTGAAATATATATTTTGTTTTTTTAGGCATATTGTGGATTTTATGAAAATACTCTACCAAATCATCTACCAGCTGTTGCAACGGGCAATTGGGGATGTGGAGCATTTGGAGGTTCTGCTAATCTGAAATTTCTGATTCAGCTGATGGCTGCCTCTGAATGCGGTAGAAGTTTAGTGTATTATACATTTCAAAACAAAAAACTGAAGAAGGAGTTGCAGGAAATGTATGAGTTTTTAAATGAGAAAAACCTTGCAGTTGGTAAGATTTTTCAAATGCACTTATAAGAAAAGATTTTCAATTATGAATTTCTAAATTTAGTTAAAATATTATTTGTCTTAGTCATAAGTAGCACAAGGTGTAGCAAAATAATTCGGCCAATTTCAATACACTTGTTACCGACAAATAAATAACATTCCAATAGAAAGAGAGGATTGTGAAATTTTTTTAATAGATTACACTTTTTTTTTTTTAAATATAGAAAATACTGTTGTGAGAATCTCCTATCTGGAAATATTACCAAACTGGTTTTTCCCACAATTTGATTTATTTTATAGCAGGACAGAACATTGCCATTTGAGCATTTCTAAACAATGTAATTTTACAGTATCCTTGACAATTTAACTATTTACCATTAGTCTGCAAATTTGCTCAATCTCGCTATATGTGATTTTTTTTTTTCCATTTGTGAAAAACTGTTTTTCTGCTATCGCTTCTTTCCTTTCTGTGTGGAAACTATGACACTGAATAAAGATATGCTCACTTAGGATAAACTTGATTCTCCTGTAGATGTATACAATCCAAACATAGATAACAGAGCTCAGTAGGCAACTGTGCAGGGATGAAAGCAGCTATTTTATTAAAAAACAAGAAATAAAAATCATGTGTCAAGCATAGATTATGAAACACTTTCCAGCACATTCAGAATACTTCAATAAAACTTCACCGTTTAATAAGGTAAAAGATGATATCTAAGTAAACAATTTGGAAAATGCATAACACATTTGAAAACCCAATTTCAGCAATTATCATCTATAGTTAATAAAATATGCAAATTGTTTCATGCAGCCCTGTATCTGATCTATAGATATACATGCATCATAAATACAAGAATTTAGTTCAATTAGGAAATTCATAGTATAGTTGAAAATTCCCTTTCAGCGATTTCTGTCAATAAATGGAAATGTACTTGAATTATTTTTTGCAGCCCTGTATAGGATCTATTGAATTTATAACCTCCAAGTAATACGCAAAAAATTAGATAAATTTAAAAAACTCATATTACAATTGAATTTATAGTTCGTTTACAGGGGCACTCAAAAGAATGTTGTTACATTATGGTCTATTAAAAAAAATCTTTTTTGGTGTGAAAATTTGATGATGTTACACTATTTTAAACATATTGCAATTGATATACATCACTGAAGTATACTACAAGATGCTTACTATAGAATATGGTGTACCATTTATTGTTCATTTGCAGAAACACACAAAAGAATTCGATTAGTACTGTCTACGAGAAATAATTACTGGAAGTGCGTTTTCAATTTAGCTAATTTTTTCCATATTACTTAGTGTGTATAAATTCAATAGATCATATACAGGGTTGCGCATAAGAATTAGAGTACACTTCTGCTTATTGATCGAAATTGCTAAAGGAGGAATTTTCAACTGAATTATGCATTTTCTAGCTGAACTAAATTTTGGCTACATACAGGGTTGCACAAAATAATTTGGATATTTTTCTGACTATAGATGGTAATTGCTGAAATTGGTTTTCAAATGTGCTATGCATTTTCCAAATTGTTCACTTAAGACATAATCTTTCATCTTATTAATTGATGATGTTTTGTTACAGTATTCTGAATGTGTTGAAAAGTGTTCCATAATCTATACTTGACGCATGATTTTTCTATCTCCCCTCCCCTTAATTTGTTTAAAAAAATTTTTCGACATAAGTTTAATTACCAGTGCTTCATACAACTTTTTAAAAACTTATTTAATGTTATTATTGATGATGTAACATAGTGCAGTCAGTGTTGATTATATTGAAAGATTTTTTATTCTCATTACAACCAGGATTGATTGTTCTGTTACACCATCAATAATAATACTAAATAAGTTTTTAGTATTGTTATTGCATTATTAGTTTGTTGTAATTGAGTTCTGTCAATAACAAAGTTAAGTATATGTTGCCATGAAAACAGAAAAAAGTTATTTAAAATAACTGGAGAAATGGAATATTATTTTATTTTCAAAATTTTACAACATTGAATGTCATAAATAGGTTAAAAATATTATAAAACTGACATAAAAAAAAAATCATGTTTACTGTATATTTTTTAGTTTCAGCAAATTAAAAAAATGTTTTATCTTTTTCTATTATATAATCACTTTATCCCTTCTAATGTAATTCAGTGCACAGAAAAATTAAAAAAAAAAAATTAACCAACTGTTTTTGCTACATTTTCTTGTTAAGACTGGGTTCTCATTAAATCTGAGTTCACAATAAAAAAGTAACAGATTTTCTAAAAGAATAAATAAAATCGAGAATACACTAAAAAGATCAAAATGTTAACTCCACTTTGATTTATTATTGTCATTTGTCTGCATTTTGTTTTGAAAAATGAAATTTTATTGCAGGCAATGAAGGTTAAATTAACCCTATATATTTGTAGTATAATTTGACAGCAAATTATATTGTTTGCTATTCTGAATATAAATATTAGTTTTTTAAATTTATTCAGCAACTAAAGTTTTAACTGTACGTTAAGTACTATGTAATCTTTAGTTTACAAGCAAGTCAGATGTTCTGGTTTGAAAGGGGGTTCCCTTGTTAAATGTTAATTTTAAAATGAAATGTATGAATGTTTATTGCTTGAATAACAAGAATTTGAGGTCTTTTAGTATGGAAAGACAAAAGATAAATATGCTAAGTCTAAAAATATTTATCTGTTCTAATATTTTTAGACTTAATGTATAGACTCACTTTAGAAATAGACATTCTGATAATTTAATCTTCAAATTAGGATGCTTAAAGAATGAAATCCCATTTAAAAGAAGTAAAATGACATTCTCATAAAATTTTGTTTATGAAAAGAAATATATATATATATATTAGAGATGAGTTTGGGCTCTCTTTTCGGAGCCCGGGCCTGCCCGAGCCCGAAAAAAATTGCATAATATTTAAAAATTGTTTTAAAAGTAATATATCATTTTTAAAAAACTTCGTACATGAAAATAACTGTTAATCTGTGTACATAATTAATTTTATGGAAATTTACATTCCATCTTATCAAAAGAGTTTGATATCAAATAAAAATATACTTCCTTAAAAGGATGTTCATATTTTTCTCTCCCAACAAGCAAATCTGATGGACTCAGATTTCAGTCCATCAGATTTACAAGCAAATCTGATGGACTCATTAACACAGTGCATTTTATGAATAAATGCATGAAATTTGTAGAAATTACTATTTCTATGCCGAAGAATCGAACGTTTTCTATTTCGTATAAAAGGTGTATATCCTAAATTATAATTGATTCCTTAATTAAAACAATATTTTGTGTTCCTGAAAATCAGCTTAAATTAAAAATTTGACACTGTTATATGAAAGATTCTATGCTTTTATAAGAAAAGTGGAAACACTGTTCGATTGCTTTCTATCGGAATAACAATACATGACAATTATATCTACTTACGAATGAAAGTCATTTTGAAATTGTGCAGAGCAGAGCTTTAGCAGGAGCAGAGTTCATAATTAAAAATAGAATCACTAACGTTATTTTCATATGAAGAGTGATTATGACTCACACACAATAGAAGACAAAAAATTTCCGAACCTAAGCAAATGCTGATTGACTAAAAACAAAAAAATATATATATTCATTTCGCTTTAGATCTCTAAAAAAATAAAAATAAGTAAACGTTCCAATTGAAAAAATATCCTACTGTTCCACATTAGCAAATCTAGCAACGAATATTATTCGTGCCTTTTCCGACTAGCTCCGCATCACCCCGTCGCAAATATCGTAAATTTTCTTTTAAAGTAGCATTCTAATACTAGAAAAGGAAAATAAGATTTATATTTCCCCTTCTATTCATTCTGATAAAAATAACATTAAAAGGAATTGAAATGAATATGTAATTTTTTAGGAAAGAAAAAATTATTTTTATTTTTTCTATATGAGAATAAGTAAAATTGTCAGTTTCAGAAAGAATGAGCCCGAGCCCGAAGTCTGGTATAAAAATCGAGCCCAAGCCCGTCTCATCTCTAATATATATATATATATATATATATATATATTATTACTTCTGAAATACAATTAATTGTAAACTAAGTAAAGGAGTACTGTACATTAAATACTTAAATATATTATTAATGGTAATTTTTAAAAATATTTTCTAATGGTGTTGATTTGTTTCTCTCTTGAAAAAAAATTTCATTTTGTTTGATGTAACCTTTTAATTGAAGCAATTGTAGGTTATTAAATATAATGTATATATAAAGTAATATATTGTAATATAAAATATAATAACACATAGAATTGTTGGAAAGTATATATTTTATGCACACAATTTCTTTGTTTTCTGATAATAAAATTTGTGAAGAAAATTTATTTTGTCTTTTTGAATACATTAATGCAAATCCATTAAATCATGTAATTTATTCCTTTTTAAATCTTTTTTTTCCTCACATATTTTTAACCTCTTTGCTTCTGCAAGACCTAATTAAGTATTTCAGATGACATACTCTTACTTCTACGTAACTTTGGTTAAAAGTACTGTTGTAGAAAGAAAGAACAGCCCACACTATATTATCAAAAATTATCATAGAGAGATGTGAGAGATACCATTCAACAGTCTTTCGACTTTCTGAATATGGATGCAATTTTGGAAATAATAATCGTCTAGATATTAAAAATTGCACCAACTTTTTTTAAAGTGAAAACTTGGGTATTTTTTGAGATGGGGAAAAAACCATTGAACTCGCGACACACCGACACCTCTGTATATTTGAAGTGAAAACTTCTTAGGCGCGTTGGGCATTTTTTGAGATGGGAAATTGAACTTGCGACACTGTTACTGTAACCGACACCTCTGTATATAAGTATGTACATGTATTGTGTATAGTTCAATATGAGGTAGGGTGGGGCGGGCGTGTCGCATGCGCGCAATAAATCCAATAAAAGTTTTCTGGTCAGTTTCTAAGATTTTCTTCTTTTTTTTTTTTTTTTTTTTTTTACTTTTTGCAGATCCTGTGATAACAAGACACAGTCAGTCCCTTTAAACAATTAAAAAGTGAATTTTCCCTGTATCGTTCAAACTAGATTCAAATGTTCATTTTAAACATCATTAAAGACAATATATATATGTACCTAAGTGGTTTGTAAAAATTGATTCAAATAAAAATATCAAACTATAATATAATATACACAATAATTAATAAAAACTATTACTGCGTTCATAAAAATGTGTCAATACAAAAGTTTAAAAAAATGTAGAATTAATGTACTCACATACCCATGTTTCTGATGATTGTGGTCTGTTTTATGTAAAAATTAATGTATATCAGTTTTTAAAATATGAATTTATTAATTTACATAATTAAAAACACGTTTTTGAATAAAAAAGATTCTTGGAATATGTTTGAGTTTATTCATTCTATCTTATTAAACAAAAAAAAAATATCAGATGATATTTTGGGAAGATATAAATTAAAGTTTGTCACATGCATTTAACGTTATCATCCTCAAACTTTGACATCTTGCTATGAAGATTTAAGGAAAAAAAAATGTAATCTATGCCTTTTTTGGGCTGTTTTGTTCCAATGACTAAAAAAAAAAAATGTCAAAAGTAGGTATTACCATTTGAAAAATCAATGTTGGTGCAATTTTTAATATGTAGATGACCCTTATTTCAAAAACTGCATTCATATTCAGAAAACATAAACAATTCCCTGACGAAAGATACTTTTTGCATATCTGTGTGATAATTTGGTGATAAAATAGTATGGTGTTCTTTTTTTACATCTCTTTCTTTGACGACTGTATATACAAAGTTTCAATTACTATTTATAGTTAGCTGTTTTTAATTAATTTTTCATACACAAAGTTCTCATTTTGAAACAACTTTCGTATATAACTTTATTTTTTGTAAAACATATTCAATTTTAATTGCATAGTTAAAGAATAATCTGTGAAACTTTTTGTTTTGAATATCAGTTTAATATTTTAAATAGAAATATATTCTTACTTATCAAAACATATACATATTTTTTTTTCTTGGCAGCGAAGATGTGATAAATAAAAGTCTTTGTATTTTAGCGTATATTTTCTTTTACTAAATGCAGTTTTCATGTATTTTCCTAGTTTTTTTTTTCCAAGACATGTATGCAATTCAGGCACAAAAAAATCAGAATATCAGTCGCCCTCTGAGTATAAATTGTTTATTTTAAGCTATTATATAGGGTTAGTCAAAATTATGTTAACATGGTAAAACAGATTTTAAGTTCAGATTTCAAATATTCATAAAAAATAACAGATTTTCATATCAAAGCGGTTTGCACCATAAACTTCTCAAAAAGTGAGTTTTTTGTGGCAAAAGATTAAAAAAAAAATGTTCAGTATCTAATAAGTCCGTTCAAATTTCAAAATGTCATAAAATATTAACATTGTCATTAGAGGTGTATCGAGTACTTGGTTTATACTCAGTATTCATTTACCAAGTACTCTGTATTTGGCCAAATTTTGACTATGCACTCAGCTAGTATCGAGTAGTTGTAAAAATTTGCTTTAAACATTGTTATAAAAAAAAAAAAAAAAAAAAAAAAAAAAAAATCATACCCAAGTGATTTGTAAAAATTGATTCAAATAAAAATACCAAACTATAATATAATATACACAATAATTCATAAAAACTATTACCTCATACGTAAAAATGTGTCTACAGTGTCTACACAAGTTTTTTTTTAAGTGTAGAATTGATGTATAAAAAAAATTAAATGATTAATACAAATAAATTATTATTCTTTAAACAATAGGCAAATTGGAAATTTTGGATAAATAATTCATAGAAATAGAAAATACAATAAATGCTTTTAAAAAATAATTAAATTATCAATGGAACAGTACCAAGCATTCTGTATTTTCAGCAGATGAATTTTTATATAGGGTGTGTGTACACACATAATTCATAAAAACATGCATTTTATTCATGTAATCTCATTTTGAAAAGGGATTTTAATGGTCAAGTTTATAAATACTATATCAATCTAAAAACAATTTTATAGAGAATTAAGATTTACAATAACACTATTGTAAATGTTGTGCACATGAAAGATGATAAGGAACAATACATACTTTTTATAATTTTTTGAAAATTGCAAATAATTTCTAAAATCAAGAAGATACGGTAAAATTACAAAAGAGAAATATTTTATATTCAATAAACTTTAAATTCTTAATATCAGAAACAGCAATAATTGGTTGAAGAATCAATTTAATTTTTTTATTGATTAGTTGTACTTTTATTGTTCTTTTTTCTTTCCATAACTTTTCAAATAATACTGCTGGTTTAAAACATTGAAAAATTTTGAATTATATATAAAATTTCTTTAAAACAATGCATATGATTTACTAAATTTGTAATTAAAGTGAATTAACAAAAATATATTTACATGCTCAAAATGGATGTTTCCAATCAGTATAGAAATTTTGCATATAACTGTGTGTCTCTATATATGCAACTTTGTTTGCAACATTTTTCTTATCTTCTGAATGTTATCTCTAAGCTCACTTCTGTGTATGCACAAGTGTTTTTTCCATACACACTAATACTGGACACTCAGTAGTCAGTACATCAGTAAATGTCGTATCAGAGTGTGATTTTACAGGTATGGTTTTCACCATAAGATGTCAATTGGAATTTTAGTTGCAAAAAATAATTCCAAGAAAATGTTAACTATTTTTTGCTTTTGCCACAAAAAATTCCGACATTTTGACAAGTCTTATGGTGTAAATTGATACGACAATGTTTATTTTTTTTAAATGAATTTTTGAAATATGAATGGATTTATGGGATTGAATGGAAATGATTATTCATTTCAGCAGTAACATAATTTTGACAAACTTTCCCCATTCATGTATATATATAATTTTTACTTGTTCTATATTTCTGTTCTGTCTTTCAATAAAATGCTGAAAATATAACTACCTATATAAAATCTTCAATTTTTGTTACAGGTGACTTGTGGAGAGTTTTAATAGAGTATGCTAATACTTTGAAGGATCATGATTCTAAAAAACTTAAAGATTTATATTCTTTCATCTATTCCCAGTTTCAAACAAAGAGAGCTTCTCATCAACAAGAAAACAGAAATTGTAATGAAATAACAGACAGTTGTAAAGAAGCAGCAGAACTGCTTTTTGTAGATATCGCAAAAGGTACTTCACAAGATTCTGAAGACATTACATGAAAAAGGTTTTTTATTCATAAGACAGTGAGCAAAATACATTTAAAAAAGTTTTTATTAAAATTTATTTTATATTTGTACATAATTTTTAAAAAATAAAATTATTGAACATTTTAGTTCTTTGATTAAAAAGAAACATTTACACATACATAAAATCACCTTAAATATTGTCAAGACGTAATTTTCCTTTATTTTCTGTGAAAAATAAGAGATCTGTCATCATTTGTTCAATTGTAGCTTGATGTGCCAATTCACATACCTAGTAAAAAAAAAAAAAAAAAAAAGAGTTACATTAATTGCTCACATTATTCAAAATTTGTTTTATATCACATAACAAAAAATACTTAAATATTTAATGTATGATCAGCTTTTGCATATTTAAAGACATTTCTTTATATGGCTATTGAGGAGGAAAACCCCCATAATTTTTACATTTTAAAATTTAATTATTTTACAAGAGATCTTTTTTCCATTGTAATCATCATTATAATAAAATCCCAAACCACATGACTGCCTGAAAGAAACAAATCCAGGTTAACTATTTTACAATTTAAAGCCAGTTGGACATTTTTTCTCAAAATTATTTTTTGGAATAACCACCTACAACTCATATTTTAATTTTAAAGTAAGTAATCTTTTGGGACTTTTGATTTCTTTTTCTAAAAACATGTGTATTTCATTTGTACTTTATTTGAAAATCTATCATTAACGTTTAAACATGTGTAAACAAGGCTTAGTTCATGCACAAATAGAAACCACGGGGTGGCACAATGGAGTTGCAGATCGCATATCTGAAAAAAAAAAAAGGGGGGGGGGTTAATTTTATGAATAGTGCAAAATCAGGATCATCTTCTGCATGAAAAAGCATGCATTGCTGTGGAACGGCAAAAGATATTGTTATGAAGTAGAAAATTTGATGTGTTTTTGGCGTTATAAGCAAAGGTTGCAAGAAATTACAAAAAAAAAAAAAGTCACTGATCACTCTAAAGCAGCCATACTCACCCTGCGGGCCGCATGTGGCCCGGTGACCTTTTAATGTGCGGCCCGAGACACATAATCAATAATCCATATTTATAAAGTCAACTGAGATGTATTAAGACCTTCAGTGTTTTTCGTTTATTTTCATAAGGAGACAAAATCTATCGTTATGATTCATTGAAAATTATGCTGTTTTCCCAGTCAAAAGTTCCCATTTGTGTTACAGGATTTATACATTTTTTAATCTTCAATGCTAATCAAACATTATTCAAAATTAATTAAATTTGTTCTATATATTTCTACAATTAAAAAAATAAAAAAATTTGCATTAAGCAAAAAAACTAATTTATTAGAAAAAATCTCCTGTTTTTTTTCCCTTCAGAACATGGAAATTCTGCAATGTTATATAATTATATTTTATACTTGTTCTTATTATAAAGCTAATACTGTTTTTTAAGCTAAAATTTTTGTCGCTGAAAAAATTAACACCAACATTTATTTACACCCTTATTTCCAAACAAAAACTTTGGGTAATATTTCTACATCATTTGCAATAAAAATCTAGCACAAATTGGAATTTATTGTTTGGAAATACTGGTGTTAAAATTTTTTGTGACATGTCTTCCGTAACAAACATTTAACCCTACTAATAATATTAACTTTGACATACTATTTATGTTATCTTTATAACTTATTGTTTTCACCCTTTTTTAAGTGTGTCGCGGCCCGACTAACGTCGCAAATATATGTTTGCGGCTCACGAAAGTAAAATCTTGAGTATGGCTGCTCTAAAGGCAATATAACGTATTTCTTTTCTCAACTAATACCCTGTTCAGACTAACAAGGAGAGGACCAAGCTTGGTAATCACAGATTTTGATTATTTTTATATATGTCGTAGAGTAGAAGCAAGGTTCAACAGATTTGACACAACGCTCCTTAGTTCTTGAGAAATAGGGGGTCTAATATTTTAACACAACTTAAATACTTACTTTGTAATGAAATTACTTCGTTAGTCATAGCTCAGTTGTTATGGCGTCTGCTCGTTGTTCCGCAGGCCAGGGTTTGAGACCGGGACTAGCTACGTTTGTTTTTCTCATTTTTTGTTTTATAAATATACTTGTAATTATTATTTAATAATCCTAATTAAAAATTATAATATTGTGTATTAATTATAAATAAGGTTAACCTATTTATTTTTTATTTGTAACTAAATCGTTGTATAAAACATCATTAAACAGTTAATTTTTTTAATCACTTTTAAAATGTATTTCATAAAGCTTTATCAATGCAATAATATTAAACAATTGTGTCAATTCATGATTTTAAGAAAACATCATTTATATATTGCCTTAATACAAGAAGTCAATGTGATGATAATACTACTGTTTTTAAAGTAAGAAGCATAATTATATTAAAATTTAAGCATAATAATTAAATTACAACATATTTTTTTTTGCATATTAAAGATTTTTAAATTTGTAATATGTATGCTTGCACATTGAATTAATTTATAATTAATAAAATAAGGTATGATTTTGTAACGAATTTGGAATGTTTACTAGTCAATAATGGATCTATTTTAAAAAGAAATCTCTTTAAATGATGAGAAATGTTTAATAATGGCTTAAAAATCAAATAAATTAAATTTTAATATGTTAACATTATAATTAATGTACGATATTAAAATTTTTAATTGAGATTTTTAAGTTATAATTACAAGTATATTTATAAAACAAAAAATGAGAAAAACAACTGTAGCTCATGCCGGTCTCGAACCAGGGCCCGCGGATCAACGAGTAGACACCATAACAACTGAACTACGACCAACGCAGTAATTTCGCTACAAAGTAAGTATTTAAGTTGTGTTAAAATATTAGACCCCCTATTTCTCGAGAACTAAGGAGCGTTGTATAAAATCCGTTGAACATTTGACTAAGGGGCTTCTACCCTATAACACATATAAAAATAATCAAAATCTGTGATTACCAAGCTTGGTTCTCTCCTTGTAAGATAAATTTGTCTTCGTTTAGGAGATGGTAGCCCCAGAATCAGATTTTCCTGTTCACATTGCAAAAATTTTTAAGTTAACTCATTTGAACAAAACGGAAGTGTGTGCAGGAGCATTACAGATGAGTTTGGGCTCTTTTTTCAAAACCCAAAAAAATTGTGTCTTATCAGAGCCCAATACTGAAAGAATAACATTTTAAAATTGCTTAAAGATTAATTTTTTCAGTTAAAAATATTTTCTTACATATAAATAAATATTAATCCTAAATATGTCCTTATGTCAATGTTTCATAATTTTCATGTGCCAGAAAATCTGTCTAAAACAGCAAATTTGCTATTTGTATCCAACCACGGGCAGAAATCTATAAAAGTCACAATTCTTATTATTTTAAAATATCTTAGAACTCATGTCTTTTTGCTATAGATGTACAGTTTTACAATAATTCTGGAAAAGTACTTCAAACAGAAAGAGAGGATAGACAAGGGATATCCCACCACTTTTTTATGTTACTAATCTATTTCAGACTAATTTTTAAAGAATTGTAAAACACTTTAAGAAACTTATACTTTAGTCTTGTTTTTCAAATCAAGGTTTTTTTTTTTTTCCCAATTTGTGATTATTTAAAATTTGTTCTGAATCTGAGCTCGAAGACTGGTATTGAAATCGAGCATGGGCTGAGTCTGTCTCATCTTTAATATGCATAAAGTTAATACATTTGTAACTGTAACTTTTAACCTTTACTTAAAAAAATTAAAATGTTGTACAAATGTAACAACAAAAGAAAAAACCCAAATATCTGATATAACAAAAAATGGCTACCAGATCCGAAAAAATGGAGAATAATTCAACAAATCTCAACAGCTAATCAGAATGAATGGTAGCAGGCTATATTATCTAGCCATAGATTGCTTGAACTCACTGAATTAGGACGTGAAGGGAGTTAACTTAAATCACCTAGTCTGAATGGGATTAGTGATCTATTTCATTTTTCGGATTGTCACACAAAATAAAAACACACAGTTTCAAGATTTTTTTTTTTCGGTTAGGGATTTTGCACTTGTGTTGCACTTGTGTCTAAAGAATGAAGGAAGATTGATATGTATGTATTTGTCCAATTTCACTTTGCAGTTAAATTCTTTCAGGTGTTCTTCTGTTGCTGTATTGTTGAAAATTTCCCAGAATTTGTGAACAATTTCATTTGCAAATAAATAGATGCAAAAAAAAAAAACTTTTGACTGAACCTGTCTATAATAAAAAAATATTTTTTGGCAGCCTAAACCCAGGCTTTGTCTGTCTGTCCAACAGTTTAATGAAGTTAGTTAAACCTATTAAGACAAAATCTGCAAAAAATGAAAAATGATTACATTTTTTATAACATAGAACCGGGCTTTGCCCTTCTACCAGACTAATGAAAGTTAAACCTCTTAAGACAGAACCTGTCTATAACCAAAATATACATAAAACAAAAGTTTTTTTTTTCTGCAGAAAAAAAACTGGACTTGCTAAATCTGTTCTAAGATGAAACCTGTTTAAAACAGGCACCTGCATAATTTTTTTTTTTCCGGCTTCGTCTGTCTGTCCATCCAACAGTTTAATGAAGTAATGTTAAAACAGTTAAGATGAAATCTGTCTTTTACAGAAACTTGCATAAATTGAAAAATTATCATTTATGCATCCTGCTTAGTTAAAAACTTATTTTAAAATAGACCTTCATTCAAATCCATGAGATAGAGAGGCAAAGCCCGGTTATATGCTGCCAAAGGCAGCAAGGTCCCCAACTGTCTAGAGCAGCGCTTCCCAACCTTTTTTCCTTCACGTACCCCTTGCTTGGGCTATTCTTTTCAGAATACCCCCTTTTATCAGAAACATGTCCCCATCCCCTCACACATATAACGCAAATATGCTTTTAAAAATTAGTAATACATACTCATTAAAAAGAAGGAAGCTTTCCTATTAATATAAGTTAGTGACATAACCCCGCTTATTCGAAAACAAAAATTAGGGCCGGCTTTTCAACGCGTTTCAAAATAAAGCATTGGGAGTAGTAATTTTTAATTAAGGCGTTCTGCAATTATTATAAAAACGGAACAATAATATAAATGTGGTGGGGAAGTAATATTGTATAATGAACAATAGCAGTTTTCGCGAAGATGAAGATAAATGTATTAGTACTCATGCAATATGATTAGCGGTGGGTGGAGCTAGTGCCATTGAATTATCAATGAATTATTATGTGTCCTTTCCCCTCATTTTGAGCGTAGCATATTGGAATTACACATGAGACTAACTTTGTAATCCAAAAAGTGTCAACTTTCTTTATGTTTTTTCAGTGAAACCATTTTTGTGATTTCCGCCATTACCGATATTATTTGTACGTACCCCCTGCAGATCCTCCACGTACCACCAGGGGTACGCGTACCCCAGGTTGGGAACCGCTGGTCTAGAGGGTTGAAGTCAGCTAGTTTAATGAACAAAGATAAGGAGCATCATTCTTTGTTAATCTAAAATCTATATTATAAAGCTAAAAAAAAAAAAAAATGTTGTGGATATACACTGATAGCATGATGTTGCAATAGAAAAATTGGATTAATATCTGGTACATAGTTACATACATATTTGCATACAAACATATTTATCCTCTCTCATTACCCTGACCTTCATATGAGGCTCCTAACTTAAACAATAAAACACAATGTTTTAGAAAAGGCTTTCGACTAAATTTTATTTTGAGTGATATCTTTTAAATATTCAAACCTCATTTAGGGCATAGATAAAAAAATTTATTGCAATCTTTAATAGCATTTTAATTCTGCTAATTCAAAAACTAATTTGAAAAAAAAAAAAAAATGGGAACAAGAGAGTTACACAAACACTTGCCAATTTTTCTAAAAATATGACCAAAATATAGTCAAATTTGGTGACTTTTACAAAGTTTCCACTGTAATATATGTAAAGTAACATTTGTGTTATTTATTGCTTAAGCTTAACGAAGCATTAAGCAAAAAACATTTTTTGCTGGTTATCTTAAAAGTTATCTATTATAATAAAAGTTAATGAAAGTCATTTCTGGTGTGTCATCGTTATGTTATCCCACAGATAATATTAAATATGGAAAACATAGCTGTGTGTATGTAACAATGCATGACAAATTATTGCCAAGTTTCAGAATACTTAAGGAAATACTGTAAAGTTTTGCAACAAATATAAATCACCATAAATAAGGTGTTTGGTTAATTTGGCTAAATTGGTTAATTTGGCAAAAGTAGATGGGTGGATAAGTATTGATTTTGTTCCCCTTCCTCAACAGAATAAAGAATTTTTTTTTTTTTTAATGTTTTGTTTTGGTAACATATGTAAAAACTATGGCGATGTTATGAGTGTGTTGTATAAAAGGAAAAAAAAATAACATAAAATAAAATTTGCTTAACACATTTAATCAATCCTTAAAAAAAAAAATCAGAGAAGTATTAAATTTAGATAAAAGAAAAATAAAGTTTGGCCTTATTGGGGTGCTGAAAATAATTATCTCCTTTCAAATCAAATTTTGACAAAAACTGTGAAACTTCCTTAATTGGTGTCTATATCAGACAAGCATTTTAGCAATTGTTTTTGACTTATAATTAACAGCAATCTTGTAATGAAAGTTGAATTTTTGTGGCAAACATAGCATTATTATTTAGGTACTTTCTTTAATTATTATTTTTAATATAGTGTTATTTTCCTACATCATTTATATTTGTCACTAATTCTTGACACTATATCCTGATTAAAGAATTTTCTCCGGTATCTTTGAATTAAACAAAATGCGAAAATTTCATACTATTTTCAGTACATACCATATAATATTTTTTTAAGACATTTCAGTAAACAGTGGGTGAGAATTTCTTTTTCAGCATCTCTATATTTTGTTTTCACTCATCATACTTTACAAGGACCTAGTATAAAATAATTTGATTTCATGAAGTATGCTTAGGGGGCTATTAGGTAACTTTCAATTAAAAAACTAAAAAGCTACCTATTGCAGCCATTTGGAGGAAAGTAATTCCGGAAAATTTCGGTATATTTTCACCGATCATGACTCCCAGACCCCAAACAACCCTCTATTCAAATGTTGATTTATAAATATGTTGTGATATATGATAGCACTCGTATTTCTAAACCAATTTGGATGAAACTGTGTATTAAGCTCACCAATATCTTGACAGAGTTCATTGGCCAGCTTGTTACAAAATTGCAGCCACTAAAAGATTTAAAATTAAAAAATATATACAAAAAAATTAGAAATTCAAATGTTAGGCCTTGATACAAGGATTCCGAAGCATTTTTTGTTTTGCCTCTATCTTAAAAAATGGCTGAGATATAGCAGTTTGAAATTCTAGGGTGGCTGACATTTTGAAACAAGACAGCAGATTACAAAAAATCAAGAATTAATTTATCAGCTTCAGTGACAGTGATTTCTCGCACATCTTTCATTGTTGTAAACATTTTCCCAATCATACACATAAAACTATATCCATATTCGTTAGCATCAAATTCTCACCACGCTTGGCGACACTTGGTGAAACATCACCAAATTCGGTGACATAAATGAAGCCAACTTGGCTATAGGCCCCTAATTTGGCGAATTTCTTATTCAAGTTCAGTATTAATGAATCTTCTGTAATCGGGTTCTTTGAATTTTAGCTTGCTGTTTTTAAGTAACCTTAGCTAAAATTTTAAAACGAAGATATAGGAAAGCTACCTTTTCCTCCCGGTACAGGCCAGGACGACTTTTTTCTTGTTAAAATAAGTATACAATATTGGCGACACTTGGTGAAACATCGCCAAATTTGGTGACATAAATGAAGCCAACTTGGCTATATGCCACTAATTTGGCGAATTTCTTATTCAAATTCAGTATTAATGAATCTTCTGTAATCGGGTTCTTTGAATTTTAGCTTGCTGTTTTTAAGTAACATTAGCTAAAATTTTAAAACGAAGATATAGGAAAGCTACCTTTTCCTCCCGGTACAGGCCAGGACGACTGTTTTCTTGTTAAAATAAGTATACAATATTGGCAACACTTGGTGAAACATCGCCAAATTTGGTGACATAAATGAAGCCAACTTGGCTATATGCCACTAATTTGGCGAATTTCTTATTCAAATTCAGTATTAATGAATCTTCTGTAATCGGGTTCTTTGAATTTTAGCTTGCTGCTTTTAAGTAACATTGGCTAAAATTTTAAAACAAAGATATAGGAAAGCTACCTTTTCCTCCCGGTACAGGCCAGAAGTACTTTTTTCTTGTTAAAATAAGCATACAATATTGGCCAAAATTGTGGAAACCTTTTTGAAAAGGTGTATTTTTGTGATTTGATGGCCCATAACACCACTTTTTGTTTAAGTAATACCATAAAATTATATATCAGTAGAAAGATAATGTAATCAAGGATGTAACAAAATAAATTTTGTTCAATTATTAGTATTTAATCAAAAGTTATAAGACAAACAAAAAAAAATATATACACAACTTGCTTTGGTTAACATGAAGTAGCTTTGAATGATACTAATGAGCATGAGTGTTTAGAGAGCTAATCAGGTGTTATCCTGTTTTGGCAGTGAGTCAATCAAGTAACAGTAGGATTCAACTACTGTTGTCATGTTTTGGAGCAGTGAGGAAAACATTTGTCAGTGCTTTATGTGATTGATATTAGAGTTGGGTGTAAAACATAAGAAATTAAAGTAATGGCACAAAAAGTTGACTGGTTACCTAGAAAACAATGTAAAATAGCATTAAATGAACAAGGTTACAGTTATGAAGAAATTAAAAAGGAAATTGGTGGTAATGTAACCAAAGGTGGCATTTCTAAATTTTTGAAGTGGTTTAAGGAGACTATGTCACTACAAAACCAAACTGGTAAAGACAAGAAAAGGTGTACAACAGCAAGTGTTGATAGAAGAATTAAGAGACTGTGCATAGGGTGACAGAATAAAATCATCTGGATGTATACAAGATGAAATGGTGCAAGTCAATGTGATGTTGAATGCAAGGACAGTTAGGCACAGACTGCAAGGATTTTGTTTATATGCTAGAATTCCACAAAAAAAGCCATTTTCATCTCTCCAACAAAGGTTCAAAAGATTAAACTAGACCAAAACTCATGGTAACTGGACAACAGAACAATGGACAGTGCTATTTGGTCTGACGAGACCAAAATTTCCCTGTAGCATAAAATACATAAGGAGAAGAATCTGAGAAGATTTGCATCCTAATTACATTACACACTGTATCCAGTCAGTACTATGATATGAGGTTATATGACATCAAAAGATGTGGGCAGAATTAGTGTGATTAACGGGAATATGAATGCCTAATAATGCATAAATGAAATATTTTTAAGAGTAAAGGTTACCAAATTAAGTATTAACGAACATTGTGATAAATTTTGTACATCTCATTTTTTCGATGTTTCCCTCTTCTTTTTTAAAACGGCTGTTCTAATAAATATTCCTTCATGAAATTTGTTGCATTACATTCTTGATTATATTATCTTTCCATTGGAATATAATTTTATGGTATTATTTAAAGAGAATATGGTTTTATGAACCATTTCAAGAATACACATTTTCAAAAGATTTCCACAATTTTGACTACTACTGTAGATCGGGAAACTTACAATAGAAAAAAAAAAATCATATTTTTCATTTGGAATTAAATGTAATTTCAAAAGCCCAATATTAAATAATCTGAAATCAAATATTTATAATTTTGAAGAACTAACGGCACTTTTTTTTACAATTTTTATTTGCTATTCTGAAACATCTTTCTCATTATGCTGACAGATAGCAGTTGAATAATACGATTCATATGACAGATGTACAGATGTCAAAAATAAGAGTTCTGTCATTGCTTGTTCAATTGCAGTTTCATGTGCCAATTCATGTACCTGGTAAAAGGGGGAAAAAAGTAACATTTATGTATGTTTACTGAGCTCACATTAAACAAACACATTTATCGCATACCAAACAATAGAAATACCTAAAAAAAATCTATGGCCAGATTTTGCAGATCTATAAACCTTTTTTATGATGACATGCTTATTATGGGGGGAGGAAGAGAGTAACCTAATTTATATAGAAATACAAAACTCTGAAATATAGATAATTTCACAACAGAAATCTTTTTTTCGTACATTTCACTGTACAATGATGAGAAACAAGAATTCTTAATCTCAAAATGTATTATATAAAATACAGCAGAACCCGTCTATAACAGAATTCTGTTTTAAACGGAATAATTTCATTGACCCAGTAAAAATAATACAATACATTTATACCTGTTAGGGCAGAAATATGACTAAAATAGAATTTATCTTTTGGTCACTAATGATTCCCTTTTCACAGGTTTTGCTGTAATTTTTTTAATGAAATCTTGTTGAAGTAAGCCTAAATTGTAAAACTTTCAATTAAAAAAGAAAAAATAAATTTTTATTCCACAATTTTCGTCTGGAGTTAAATGTAATTTCAAAAGCCCAATTTTAAGTAATTTGAAATCAAATGCTTAGTGGTGAATTTTATAAATTTTTATTCACATATTGTGAAATAATGTTCTCATGCTGAAATATAACAGTTGAATTATTTTTCAGATGAGCTAACACAGTGTTCTTGGATTAAACATGTTTTTCCTGAAAATACAGTAGACTTTCGTTAATGTATCTCCACTTAAGGGGATTCTTTACTCACTTGAAAACACCCGCTTGCTAATGTTAAACCTATTGACAGGTTGTTTTCGAATTTTTCTTTTAGATTTGAATATTTTTAAATGATTTTTTTTACATAGTATAGCTGAGGTCGATTCCTAATATGGCTATTTTTTACTTTTCGATTTTGGTTGCAGATTTTTTTTTATAAAGGTATTTATACTTTCGAAACTGTTTTCAAGTGAGTGAAGAATCCCCTTAAGACATTTCTCCAGTTAATGAGAGCAATTTCGTTTTCCCCGTAATTTCTTTTTAACAATGTTAAAGACATCGCTCCAAGTGGATAATGCAGACAACTTTTACGCAATCTGGCCAAGCAGAATCAAAACTGCTTTTGTACATTATTTTTTCAAAAGCGACTTTGATGTAACTTTGGTGGTTGAGATATCAAAAAATTGTCAGTGACAATAAGGAAGAGAAAAAAAAAAACTTTCTACCACCAAAATGTTAGAGTTTCAAAAGTTGCTAATGGCTGTTTGCCAATATTATCAATCAAAATGTGATATAACAGACCAAATTTTCAACTATGTCACAAAACTTAAGAATAGTGTGGTAAAAAAATCATTTGTTGAAGTAATGTAAAGAAATGCAAGAAATTAATTGAATTAAAGTTAAATTAAGAAAGTACGGCAATTTCTGTGCATGTTTTGCTTGTCTCCAGTAATTTATTCTTTTGTAATTAACAAATTGTCACCAATTTTAACTAAAATTACTAAATTAAAGAAAAAGTTGTTTATTTTAAGATCAAATTGATAGCTTATTTAATTTCTGTCAAAAACTGAATTAAATTTATTCAATGAAAGGGGAATTCACATTCATTATTCATATTCATATAAATTATTCACATCATTTAAATGTTTGCATCATCTAATGCAGACAAAAAAATGGTCTCCTTTGGAAGTCCCACACTAACCAGAGTTCACTGTATTGTCTGGCTGTTTTCTTCAATGCATTTATATAGGTCGTCCTTTTGAGTGTGTTGATGTCTTTCCATGCTAATAGAGATCAGTTCTATTGGGAGTGATTTTTTTTTTTTTAAAGGTATCTTTTTTGTCAATCTTCCAAGTTTAACTATCCTATAAAATCAAGCTTTGAAGTAAAATCAATCTTATGCTAAATTTCGCTAATAGCATACAATGATCATTGCATAATTATGGCATCAAAAGTCATACATGTCTCTCTCATTAAATGTTTTTCTGACAGGAGACTTTTTAATAAATTTTTACAACGAACAGGCGAAATTTCAGTGACAGAAAGCTCTGAAATGTAACAAAATTCAAAGTACCATATCTCGTTGGGTTTTGGTCATAGAAGAATGGAGTTTTAACTGTTGTACATCTCAAAGCAGGGTGAAAACTTTGTTAAATATAACTTATAAGACCCATGGATAGTATAAAAATTTAAAAAGTGTAACTTTTTGAAAAATAATGACAGGATTATTTTGTCAATATAAACTTACATCCTATCTTATTTTGAATATTTTTGTTATTTGCATTACCTACATATCTCTAACACAGCGCTTCCCAACCTTTTGTCTATCACGTACCCCTTGCTTAGGCTATTCATATCAGAGTACCCCCTTTATCAGAAACACGCCCCACACACCCACCCCCACTCATATAACGCAAACATGTTTTATTAAAATTAGTGATATACTCATTACTAAATACCCATTAAAAAAGAAGGAAGATTTCCTATTCATAAATGTAAATTAGTGACATAACCCCGTCTATTCGAAAATGAAAATAAGGGTCAACGTGGTTTTTAAATAACGCATTAACAATAGAAGCTCTAACAGAATTAAGCCATTCTGCATTTATTATTAAAAACGGAACAATAAGATAAATGTGGTGGGGAAGTAATGCTGTATAATAATCCCTGGCAGTTTTCGCGAAGATGTGGTAAATATATAAGTACTCATGCGATATGATTATCGGTGGGCGGACTTAGTTACATTGAATTATCAACGAATTATTATGTCTAGTGGGCCTTTCCCCTCATTTTGAGTGTAACATGTTGGAATTACACATGAGACTAACTTTGTAATCCAAAAAGTAGGAACTTTCTTTATTTGTTTTCAGGGAAACTATTTTTGTGATTTTCCACCATTACCGATATTATTTCTACGTACCCCCAGCGGACCCGCCACGTATCCCCAGGGGTACGCGTACCCCAGGTTGGGAACCGCTGCTCTAACAGATAAAAAATTACAGCACACTTCATTCTTTTTAAGACATCCTGTTTATATGTTACTAGCAGACCTGCCTAGCAATACCTGTGCTAATCTAGAGGGGGAGGGGCTTCTGAGTAAAATAAACAAAAATGGGATAACCTAAAAAATATGGCTATTATTGTGACTGGGCCCTATGCGCTTGGCACTTATAAATTGTTAAGATGGTGATAAAAATAACAGGCTCTGTGCACTTTGCAACTTTAAATCATTAAAACCACAATCACTATAACCCTGTGAACTTTGTGTACATATATCATATAAAGGACAATCATTTTAACAGAGTTTTGTGTGTTTCATGCCTATAAATTATTAATATGGCAATCACTATATTATTAATTTTCCATCACCACCTTGCAGCATAAGCTATTAGCTGTATGCTTATCTTAAAGAAAATATTATGAAGGCTATTTAACCACATTTCTTTAATTCAATCAACTATTAATGGTTTTTACTACAAGTTAACCTCGGGCTTCAGCAGCGTACACTGGGTGGGTATGCGACCCACCTTCCAATCTGTTTCTTCAACTGAACCTCAAATTTGTATGATTTTATATTTATTAAATGAAAATATTTCCAAACAAACTAAGAAACCTCTATTATACTGATTGCAGATTTTATTTCTGGCATTTAGATATATTAAATTTTCAGTTCTGACCAAAATTTCCTGAGAAAACCTAAATAATATAAAATATACATTAGCCCCCTACTCTTTTAAAATGTGAAATTATATCTTCCAGTGTGTTGAATGACATGAATTGAAAATGTAGAAATTTACCCAGACATGTGCTGGAACAAAAACCCCCTCTGAAAATGTTCTAAAGTACAATTAAAATGGGAAACTATATTTTCAAAAGCACTACGAGGAAAAAAAAAATCTGGCAAATCCGTGAAATGACTTCAATAATAACTATTTTTTTAAATAGTAAATATTAATATTTTTTTTTAAACCAAAGATATCTTTAGAACCAGAAAAGTACTGGAAATAAATGTTTTTTTTTTTTTTTAAATCTGCAAAAAGGAAATGACATTTTAAAACTGGTGAAAAATGGAAAAGATGCAAATGAATGCGAATTGACCCTCAAGAAATAATTTTTTTGAAATCGTAAATATTAATATTTTTCAAAACCGAAGATACTACTAGAACCGGAAAAGTATTCTGAATAGATGATTGTTTTTTCTTTTTACATTTCTGTCCAGTAAGCAAATGCAGCAGTTTTAAAATGTAGAAAACTTGAAAGAGAATTGGAAAACACAAAGCCAACATGGAATCAAATTTTGGAAAATAATTTTTTTTAATAGTAAATATTAATATTAAAAAGACACCACTAGAAAGGGAAAGGTACCTCAAATAAGGGGTACTTTTTCTTTTTTGTGTTTTCATCTGGGAAGCAGATGCAACTGTTTCAAATTGAAGAAAAACAGAAAACTGACATGAATCAATGGTCATTATAAATGTTTTTTGATGTTTTAACGAAAAATACCATTAGAACTGAGAAGTTAAGGCAAAAATTTTGGTGTTTTTTTTTTCTTTTTGTAATTTTAAAAAAGTAGCCAGTGATCATGATTTCAAAATTCAGAAAAAACTGAATACTTCGCTCTCATCTGTGTGAAGAACTGAGGAAAGTCCAGAGATGTGCTGGCACAATTAGCAGAAAGAAGGAAGCTTGCCATTTTGCAATTTTTGTTATGGTTTTTAATTAATATCCTGGATAATTATCAAATAAAGGAAAAATCTGAGCCTCATGTGTATTCAGACCTGTTTTCATCTATTCTCATCTAAATTTTCAGACCTCTATGTGCGGTAGATTTCTTTAACCATTGCCTACAGACAGACACACAGACTAACATCTTTCTTTTATTAATACTAGGGCATCAAACCTGGGCTTCTTGGGATAGAGAATATATGTGAAAACCATTTATTTTTTTAATTGAAAATTCTAATAGATTTTTTACATTTAATAATTTTGTTTAGATTGCCCCCTAACAACACCAAAAAACATTTTTATATGAAATATGCCAATTATATATTCAAATAAAATTTTGAAATTTATTAAAAGCGGTAATTTCATATTGACCTCATGCCAACCCAGAAGTTAATAGCCGAAGAAATTTCTAAAAATTTCGTTATCTACAGTAAAGTTTTTTATTCTGATAACTTTAGTGGTTTTAAGTGCTTATTTTAATTACATGTCTGTTAAATTTGTGTTTTATTTAGTTTTTTATTTATTGCTTAATGAAGTTTTAATTTCGTTATTGAATATCAGCTGGAAACAAATGCTGAACTTTTTACAATGTTTAAAGTGCAAACGGATTAATATTTTGTAATCGTCTGCAAATGATAGATTTAAAAAAAAAAAATCATGCTTGAAATTTAATTTAAATACTAATAAATCAGTAAATTGTGATACAGTTTTCAAACAAACGGCATTTGAAAGTAGATTGTCCCCCCTATATAATGGTGTAAGAATTGAAAATGTGCGATTTTTAGAAATTAACATTATATATTGCATTATATTGCATGTTATATATACATTGCAGTAGCAAAAATTGCAAAACCAAAATTTCATTGTCAAGTGTTGTCATTCCCAAAACGACATCAGCGTTATGCACAGACACGTTTGTTCTTTATAATATAGACAGAAATGTGATTAGTTATGGCCTCAGTACTCCTCATTTATAATACAACCATTATCAGTAGCCAATATAAGAAAAGCTCACAAAGTAAATGCCACTGAAAATTATGCAGAAGCACTATCAATATAGTTTTAGCAGGAAAAAAACCCTATAAACAATACCAATAATAATAAATAACTTACTGGCTTATATTTGTCTTGTGGTGGATATTTAAAATGTGGTCCAAAATTTAATGAAACCTAAAAAGAGAAAATAGAAAGAAAAATTAATATAAAAAATGATATGTATATATTTTACATAATTTTTAGAAAAATAGAACTTATTTAACATATTCAATTTTTTATTTATTTATAATATATATGCTTATGCTGAAAGAAAAAAAAATATATATATTAAGTTGCATTCAAATTAAAACAATTTTAACATACTAAACCTCAATTTCACAAATAAAATTTTATATAAAAATATTAAGCTTTAAAGAATAACAATTAAGGATAAATAAAAATTATATATTTCACACATTATATTTTATTATAATAATTTTCCATGCATATAGCATATTTTACAATTAGATTACTCTAGAATAGATGTTTCCAAACTTTTTAAACAGATGTGCCACCAGATAACAAAAATGATGTTAACAGGAAATGATTTACAGCAGGGTATTTGTGTCCTGAGCCCCACCTCTCGAAAGAGCCTTAAAACTCTAAAATAGGCCTGATAAAAGAATTAATATGTATATAAAATTTTCTGGGGTGGAGGGAGGTGAAAAGCATGTATGACCAGGGCCTCAAGCTTATAAGTTGTTCCTGCAATACCAATATTTAAAAGTCTATGATTACATTACTAAAATGGTACTTAAATTATCTTCTTTTATTGATATTCATACATGGAATAGCATCATGTTCACATATTAATTATGTGTAAAATATCATAAAACAATTTGAAGTAGACTACAACAACTTATGAGTTATTGGTATATGCTTATATGTACTATTGGTTAACTTATATATACTATCTTGCATATACTAACTGGACTTGTATCATTAATGTGAAGAGCAGGTCTGCTTAACCAAGTGTAGCTTCTTAATGTTCTTGTTCAGTTAAATGTTTGTTATTTTTTTGTCATTCTTAATTCAGTATTCATTTTGGTTTAAATTTTGTTTTAAAATGCATTCTCATATAAATAAGTTGTACTAAATTCAAGCAAACATTTTAGCTTTCGAAGAAATGGGTGGCTTTTTCGTTCATCTAAGCAAACAAAAAAAATCTTAAATTCACCCTTTTTCAAATGTTCTCAAGAATTTCCTCATAGGACACAGAATAAGTTATTTTTTCTCTCTTTTTATTGATAATGACACAGTATTTTCAATAAATAAGAAAATTCTCTTGACAAATCCCCTTGTTAAATTTTCTGGAAAACAGTCATTGAAATCTATTACTATATGGCATTCACATTATTTTTATTTATGTCACTTATCAATTCAGGATGTACTTTTACTATGTATTGCGTTCTCATCAATGAAATTGTAGAAGATTATAATTGATGATATTGTTTTGCTATTTAAGAAGTTTACAATAAAGAAAC
Organism: Maratus michaelseni; assembly: GCA_963931845.1. NCBI lineage: Eukaryota > Metazoa > Arthropoda > Arachnida > Araneae > Salticidae > Maratus > Maratus michaelseni. The sequence goes on along the minus strand of OZ007598.1, from coordinate 188,783,215 downwards.
ATTGTTTTCTGCAAGATTTTGTTTTGTCATTGACTGAGAAAGATGCATGGAGTTCGGGAAATCTCTTACTTAACTCCATTTCATTGAGAATAACAGGTTCGACTCATATGCATACTATAGCCATCGTTTGGGAAACTCTGCCCCAGAAGAGTCTACTAAATATTTTACTCTAAAAGAAGCATAGGATGATTAAAAGGCTACTATTTAACAATTTATAGGAGCGTGCCCCTGTCAGATAAAAAGAAAAGAAAGAGAAAGAAAATCTGCATCCTCCTTATTGTTAAATTTCTGTTCTTTTCTATTATAAGAATTTTAGAATAATTTACTTTTGATTACAATTAGAATATTTACTTTTGATAGATACAAAACTAGCTAATCTGCCCAGTGTTGCCTGGGCCAGAATAATAATCTTAAATATACTTACAATGAATGTTGAATTCAAGCATTTTTCTCCGAGAGGGATTTAGTGTTGAGAGCCCCAATGCCTTTGGCAGCATACACGTCTCAAATTTGTATGATTTTATATGTTTAAATGAAAAACAAACCTAGAGTTGGGGACACCACTGCCCTTGCGCACCTGGGAATGCTATACATGTTCTGATCTGTTTGTGAAAACATCACTGAATTTGATGATTTTATATTTTTAAATGAAAATCTTTCCAAACAAACCTAGTGTTCAAGGCCTCACTGCCTTCAGCAGAGTACACCCCGGTCTGCTAAACACACTCCAATCTCTTTGGGCAAACAAACCTAATGTTGCTGGGCCCCACTGCCTTCGGCCTTTAGCAGCATACATGTCTCAAATTTGTATGATTTTATATGTTTAAATGAAAAACAAACCTAGAGTTGGGGACACCACTGCCCTTGCGCACCTGGGAGTGCTATACATGTTCTGATCTGTTTGTGAAAACATCACTGAATTTGATGATTTTATATTATTAAACGAAAATCTTTCAAACCTAGTGTTCAAGGCCTCACTGCCTTCAGCAGAGTACACCCCAGTCTGCTAAACACACTCCAATCTCTTTGGGCAAACAAACCTAATGTTGCAGGGCCCCACTGCCTTCGGCCTTTGGCAGCATACACGTCTCAAATTTGTATGATTTTATATGTTTAAATGAAAAATGAACCTACAGTTGGGGGCACCACAGCCCTCCCACACCTGTGAGTGCTATAAATGTTCTGATCTGTTTGTGAAAACAAACACTGAATTTGATGATTTTATATTTTTAAACAAAAATCTTTCCAAACAAACTTAGTGTTTGAGGCCTCACTGCCTTCAGCAGAGTACGCCCAGGTCTGCTAAACACACTCCAATCTCTTTGGGCAAACAAAACTCAAATTTGTATGATTTTATATTTTCACATGAAAATCTTTCCAAAAGAACCTAATGTTGGTGACCCCCACTGCCTTCGGCAGCATACATCCTCGAAATTATATGATTTTATATTTTTAAACAAAAATCTATCCAAACGAAGCTAGAGTTGGATGCCCCACGGCCTTTGGCAACATACACCGGTGTGCTATGTATACAAGGCTGTAGACAATACGAGGATCAACAGAATTGCACCTCCTCTCTCTCATTTCGTCAAAAATTCTAACAGGATAACTATAAATATGTCATTAATTATCAGTTAAAACAGTCAAGATTAAAAAATGAAAATTCTATGCTAGCATTTCTTTTTTGTTTGATTTTTTGAGCATATAGCAAAAATGAATGCAATTCATACAAAGTCTTTTAAACTAATACAATTTTTTTCAGAATGGGTCTCTGCAAAAGCAAAATTTCACCACTGATTTATAACATTCTGATATAGATTGCCCAACTTGCTTAACAGAAATTCTTATTTCCAAATATCTAAAAACTTTTTAATGTTTTGGCAAACTTAGTTGTTCTGACATATGGTGGTGAGAATACATTTTTGACATTAAAACATTTGTGCAAAACTAAAAAAAAAAATAAAAAAAATAAATAAATAAATAAATAAAGTTTGTTGACATTAATGTCAGTATATCAAGGATACAGCATCAACACAAATGAGATTATAAATTTATCTGCAATAATGAACACCCTATGATAAATTTTTCTTTTGTAATAACTATTGAATTATTCAAATTCAGAACAAAACTTAATGAACTTTTAATTCTATTAACCTTAGTAAAAAATTAATCTAAAATATGATAAAAAAAATTTGTAGGTACAAATCCCTTTTCGAAATATTTTTCTGGCTACATCCTTGTATGCACACTGCAGTCTGTTTTTGCAAACAAACCTCGAATTTGTATGATTTCATATTTATTATGATGCACTCATTTCACACCCAAGGTAATTCAGAAACCCCAAGCCAGTTTGAAAGAGAATCAAGACTAGGTCATTTTTTTCACAAAATCAAATCTAATCTGCAAGCTACTAGGTCAGCAAAGCTGCTTTTATGGAGAATTCTTTTCAACTAGACAAACACACAGCGCTACACTTGCTATAATTGCTTATATTTCGTCTCTGTGTTAGTGTTTTAGTGATTATTTTTGTTATTTTTTGTAACCTCTGTAATTTGTTATTTTTGTTAAGGCTACAACAGAAATAAACACTGTTCATTGGATAATTAAGTGGAAATGAGAACATTTAGAATCAACTGGATAGCACAATCCAAATCTCTTTCAGATTCCAGAATCACTGAACAGCTTTTTATTTTATTTTATTATATAATTAAACAGTAAAGTAACCTTCAGAAGAAAAAAAATTAACTGTATGTGATTAGTTGAGATATGAAACATGAAAATAATGGAAAAGTGTCCATCAGTTAGTAAGGGTAAAAATTTTTAACTTTTAGAAACGCCTCAATTGACACTTTCACAATATTGTATACACATAAAGTATCAATCTGTGTTTATTTCACATTTTCTTTTTTTCTTTCTAACTATGTCATCAAAATTTCATAAGTGATTTTATTATTATTTTTTTTAAATGTAATTTTTGAAAGGAAATTTTGTAAAGTGCATTATCAACTCTCTTGATTTTGTAGCTTTAGTTCAATAAAGCAATATTTTTCTCTCAGTCTAATTGCACAGAAAACTAAAATGTAAGCTACAGAATTTATTTGAGAAATAAACATCATTAAAAAACTTAATATTCGTCAGATTTATAATGAAAGCTACATGATCTACATAGGTAACAATTTATAGGCAAAAGAGTAAAATTAGGCAGCTTTGTAGTTGGAATAAATGAAAAGACTATAAATCCTTTGATTTGTGAGTCCAGCCAATTCTATTGTCTAGCATTTAACAAAAATTAGTAATATACGAGGGTGGTTTGATAAGTTCTTGGCCTGACAGTGAAAGCACAAGATTTTTTACATAATTTTATATTAATTTTCAATATAGTCTTGCAACTCATTTAAGACACACTCTTGTGTACGAATTCTTTAGTGCCGGTTGTTCTAAAAGTTCTCGGCCTGACAAAGAAAATACAAGATTTTTGACAATATTTCATTTTATTTTTCAATTTGCAACTTGCATACATTTCAGAACACTCTTGAGAAATGTTCATTCTTTGGCGTTTCTGGTCGACGCTTAACAAACACAGCACGGATCGAGAGGAAAGCTTTTTCTCCAAAAAAACTCCAGCAACAACTCAACTCCATACGGAAACGACCCGACCGAGCTGAAAACAACACAACCCTGTCAACAGGTGGCCGAAATTAACTTTGTTTGCGTGGGAATGTTCTGGAAAGAATTTCAAACTCCCTTTTCCCCATTAAAAAATACGTCCCTCAACCTTGAATGCCTACGTGAGTGACCCCTAAACCAAAATGGGTGAAGATTGCGCGCTAAGATTTTGTTTATGCTACGCACGAAGCTTCAATTCAAAATGGTGAGGCGTCGTTCTGAAAATGCTCAGTGTAAACATAAGAATTAAGAAAAAAGTTTAAAATGTATATCTGCCAAGATTTAAGTTGAATTTCGCTAGAATTTTGGCAGACTACATAAAGAATTTTGCTTAATCTTTTGAATAAGATTTTAAACGAAAATTATTAATATTTAAAAAGGTGAAAGATATATTTTTGTACTTAGAAAAAAATCGCGATGTGATCGCAAGGCGATGTAAGCGATGTCAACAAACGGAAATTTTGTATTTCTTTTATCCAGAGACTTAAATGAATAATTATATTTTATTTTAAAAATGATTATTGACTTTAAGAAGTGATTTAACTATAGAAAATAAATTTAATTGATAGTAAAATATCTTAGAAGAATAGTTTAAACGATTAATTTTAAAAGATAGAAAATATTGACTGTTTAAATAATAACTGTTAAATAATTAATTTGAATGTTGATTAATATTATGAAATCCTTTAAATAATGATTAATTACGATTATATAATTAATTTAAATAAATAAATTATTGAAAAATATTACATTTAAAAGCTGCATCATAACAATAACAAATAATGAGGGGAAAAATTCTTAATGATGTTCTGAAATCCGAAATGGCTACTTTTAAAGTTATATTTTCAGATTTAAACAAATTGTGAAAAATACAGCAAGCATACACTTGAACTTTTAAATTTTAAATGTCTGATCATTTTGTTATAAAAGACAATTTCATCCACCATCAATTTTTTAGCTGATCAAAATCATAGTCCACATCTGTCTGCCTATATCTGATAAAAAAAAATTAAGCAAAATTTGAAAAAAGGATCCCACATTAGGCCATTTTTAATCATTTTACAGATTTTCACACATAAACTTTTGCAAACTGCTTCTTCTGTTTACACCAGAAGTTTACACTCACACTCAATCGTAGTAAAAAAAGAAATATAAGTGTTATGAAGCTTCCAGATTAAAAAAAATAATAGTTTTTAAGCTTGCATTTGCAGGGCTCCCAACACATTTTAGTCTTCCAAAAGGGGACCATTTTTATTTAAAAAGGGGACTTTAGAGGACCATTTATACTAAAAAAGGGGGACTTCGGGGGACCATTTACATCAAAAAAGACAACTGAAAAGGGACCACATGTCTAAAAATACTGCACTAAGTTTTCCTAAATATGCAAATTTTTTTAAATTACCTCAGAAAATATGTTAATTGGTTATCTTTACAAAGATGTCATTAAACAATGTACATAGCTTTATTTAACACACTTGAATATCCTACGGCAAGATATGTTATATTTAAAACAGCAAAAAAGGATTTGGAATAAAATATAAACAGTAAAAATTAATGGATCTAAGAAAATATTAAATAAATTATTAGCGGAGTTACACATTAACAATTACAAAAGTATAGCACATTTCTTGGAATCTAACATGTAGTAACAGTAATCAGTGAATTAAAAAAGCACAGAATAACAGTGCCTTCTGTTAAGTAATAAAATTTAAAATTAGATTAACATATATATTGTTAATTATTAACTCAAACATAAAATTTAGTTCCTTTCTATACAATAGAAGCTTAGATGCTGAAGAAATTTTAATTAAGATTTCCTTTAATAGCTGAGATATACTTCTCCATCAAAACAGAAAACAAAACTACATCTATAATAATATAGCAGTTAATCTGTGTGCCGAAGAGACTGCTGCGCATAGAGCTACAAGATTTGGCAGAAAGGTACTTGTATGTCTAAACTTAGTAAGGGGTTTTGAATTTTTTGAAGAAAAATGGTTTTGAATTTTTTGATTAGATTTTTTTAAATTTAATTTTTCATGCAATTTTTACCATTTTTTTCATGTTTCATGGCGATTTTTTCACATTAATATAAGGAATTCAGTTTCAATTTTTTAGCCCAGTAGTAATTTTTTTCCTTTTTTCAATAAAGTTTATTTGGAATTTGTATAGAGATTTTTAAAATTTTCACGGATTTTTTTATACAAATTTCAGTTTTCTTTTTGTGATTTGTGGTAATTTTTTGACATTGTAAAATGAATTCGGTTGCAAACTTTTATATTTTGTTCTTCTGCAATTGAGTTTTTTTATTTGAATTTTTACCAATTTTTAGCCTTTTTTCTTTTTTTTTCGTGTTCTGCTGCAATTTTTTAACATTTGTGAAAGAATTCTGGTTACAAGGTTGTCAATTTTTTCTTCTGTGATTTTTATACATTTTGCAGTGATTTTTTTTACAGAGTAGTAAAAAGAATCAGGTTTCAATTTTTTAGCCCAATATAATAGTAAATGGTGTCCTCTTTTTAACAAAGTTTATTCGGAATTTACGCAGCAATTTTTAAATTTTGCGAAATTTATATGATTTTTAGATTTTTTTCGCATTTTGCAGTGATTTTTTGACATTCTGAAAAAGAATCCGGTTTCAATCTTTTAGCCCAATTTAATAAATTTTGTCCTCTTTTGAATAAAATTTATTCGGAATTTGTGCAGCAATTTTTAATTTTTGGCTAATTTTTTTTTTTTTTGTGTGTGTGTGTGTGTGTTTTGCAACAATTTTATGACAGTAAATTTTGTCTTGTAGATTTTTTAATTTTTAGTGTTTTTTAATGAGATTTCCAATGCATTCTTTTAATGTTTTTGTACATTCTGTGGCAATTTTTTGACATTCGTGAAAGAATTCCGGTTACAATGTTTAAGCCCATTATAATAAATTCAGTCCTCTACGTTTTTTTTTTTTTTTTTTTTAAGTTTTTTGCCTTTTGCGGCAATTTAACATTAGCAAAATTTTTTTTAGTCATAAAAGGGGACTAAGGGGGCCAAAATGCATAAAAGAGGACTAAAAGGGATCTTTTTCTAAAAAAGGGCTTTAGAGGGGAAAAAAGGGGACTATTTGGGAGCCCTGCATTTGTGAACGGGTGAAAAATGACAGCAGGTACAATAGTCGCATATTACCCATTCATAAAAAGCTATAGTTTGAATATAAGTGAAATTCCAAATGTATATGCAATTCTTTTCAGGGTGGAGTTGAGAATTTAAATTTTTTAGAACATGCATATTTTATGCAAAATGAAAATAAAGAGAACTTCTAATAAAAATGAAGTTTGAACGTAATCTGTTTAAAGAATAAATTTTTTATAAAACATTTAGAAATAGATTTGTTTTATCTGAACTGAAACTGTATTGAACACGTCTTTTTCTTTTTTGTTATTTGAATAAGAATACATAAAAAAATCTTTTCTTTTCTTGGCTTGTAATCTTCCTTTCAGTAAAAAAGTTGATTTCTGAATTACATATTAAAAATATTTATTCAGGAAAGAAGTATTACCCTATTAAAATTATTTTAATAGAACAACAGCATCAGAAAAATTAGCTTTATGAAACCCAGTTAAGATAAATAACATTTACAAGAAAATGAACAAATTAAAAAATGCAAAAAATAATTAATATAACAACTTGATTTTTCAAATAAAAAACCCAACAAATATTTAACTTACTGTGACACTTTTGTATAATGATATAGCTGGATAATATGTGCCTTTATTTATATCTTGAAATGCTGTACCCATGCATTTACCATTCTTGTAAAATACCATCTGCAATCAAAAATTAACAAGGTATCAATCAGAATATATTAATAACATACATAAATGAAAAGAAAAATCCTTTATCATTTTCAAATGCTAAACACTATGTTAATAAAAAAAAATCCCTGACGGCTCGGCCTACAGGCACAGGCAGATTTCGAAGACGCAGAACGTGGGGTGCCTGTTTGTCGGGAATTGCGGAAGAAATGACCTTTTTGCGATGATGCTGCAGTTGGAACCGCCTACTTCGAAACGAAACTTGTTTGCAGGCGGAGCCAGCAAGGATTTTTTTTTTTTTTTTTTTTTTTTTTTTGCTATAAGAGTTGGTCCTATAAAAAACATGTCAATATAAAAGTTTTAGATAATATTAAGAGGATTTATAATATATTTAAGCGGATTTGAAATATTGCGAATTGACGAAGTTATGAATTTTTTTCTTCTAAAACCCCCCTTCCCTCCCCCCCTTAAGGCAATTTTTAATTATATCAAAAATCTGTCATACATAAGTTTTTGGCCCTGTTCCTAGAAGTAATAATAACTTCAAACGGATTCGATACGTATCATAATTAAGAAATTATGGGTTTTTTTCTGTTTTCACAAAAAGTCTCCCCCCATTCCCCCCCCCCCCCCCCTGGTTCGATTTTGCCCATTAACAAACTTGACCGAGATTTTTTGCTCCTTGATTTTATGTATCAGTTTCGAAAAGAAGCGGGAGTTGGAACCGTCTACTTCGAAAAATAACTTGTTTGCAGGCGGAGCCGGCAGGGATTTTTTTGTTTTTAATTTTTTTTGCTATAACGGTTGGTCCTATAAAAAACTTGTCAGTATAAAAGTTTTAGATAATACTAAGAGGATTAATAATAAATTTACGCGGATTTGATATCTTGTGAATTGACGAAGCTATGATTTTTTTTCTCCTAAAACCCCCCCTTTTTCCCCCCTTGGGGCCATTTTTAATTATATCAAAAATCTGTCATACATACATTTTCGGCCCTTTTCCTAGAAGTAATAATAACTTTAAACGGATTCAATACGTATAATAATAAAGAAATTATGAGAATTTTTCTGTTTTCACAAACCCCCCCCCCATTTCCCCCCCCCTTGGTTCGATTTTGCCCATTAACGAACTTGACCGAGATTTTATGACCCTTGATTTTATGTATCAGTTTCGAAAAAATGCGGGAGTTGGAACCGCCTACTTCGAAAAATAACTTGTTTGCAGGCGGAGCCGGAAGGGATTTGTTTTGTTTTTAATTTTTTTTTGCTATAACGGTTGATCATATAAAAAACTTGTCAATATAAAAGTTTTAGATAATACTAAGAGGATTAATAATAAATTTTCGCGGATTTAATATCTTGTGAATTGACGAAGCTATGATTTTTTTTCTTCTAAAACCCCCCTTTCCCCCCCCCCCCCCCTTGGAGCCATTTTTAATTATATCAAAAATCTGTCATACATACATTTTCGGCCCTTTTCCTAGAAGTAATACAGTAAAGAACCATTTATCCGGAATGGTTGGAGTCCCATGTATTCCGGATAACTGGTTTATCTGGTTAACTGGTTTGGCATTAAAACAACATCTATTTGTAGAATATATGTGGCTCTGGCATTGTTTCTGATTTCATATTAATTATTAGATTACACAGATTAAGAAACTGATCCAATCAAGGTCGAAGATTTATTCAGAGTTTGAGAAAAAACAATTTATTGGAATCCCTTGTTTCTGCATAACTCTTCCCCAACAACATTTCTGCATAAAAATCAAAACTCCCAATATCTAACTATATATTCTTCCATTTAAAATCCTAGATATTGGCATTAAATTATACCAAGCATGTGAGTAATGTATCAAACAATGAACATGTCAAACTAGCACTGTGGCACTTTTTTTCTGGAGTAAGTCTGAAATCAATCAATTGGAAATATAATTCTGGATAACTGGTTTTCCAGTTAACTGGATTCCGGATAAATGGTTCCATACTGTAATAACTTTAAACGGATTCGATACGTATAATAATAAAGAAATTATGAGGATTTTTCTGTTTTCACAAAAAGCCCCCCCATTTCCCTCCCCCTTGGTTCGATTTTGCCCATTAACTAACTTGACCGAGATTTTATGACCCTTGATTTTATGTATGAGTTTGGAAGAGATTTATGCAGAATTTTCCAGTTATCGTGGTCAGAAAAAAGTGACATAGATAGATAGATAGATAGATAGATAGATATATATATATAAACTTTTGAACTGGAGGTGGTTTTGGGTTCTGGGAGTCATGATCGGCGTAGATCTGCAAAATTTTTTCAAAATTTCCAACTTAGGTGAGAATGTAATAGGTAGTATTTCTTACGAAATCTACCTAAAAAAAAAAGAAGTTTTCAATACAAAATGTAATTGACATTCATGAGATCAAATTAGAAGTCTGCACAGGCCAAAATTTCCAGGCCTGGGACATTTATGATTTTGCAGTCCATGGCCCATTCAAAAATCAGTTTTTACAGGCCCAGATGTGCAAAAATCAACAAGATCAGGCCAGACCCAACTCAATTTTTACAAAAAAATTCCGATTTTTCTTAACATACAATTAAGATTCTTTTAATGAATAGTTTTGAATTCTGCACACATATTTATGGAAAAATTTTACAGTATATTACAGAATAGCAATTTTAATGATTACTTAGGCTCTTAGACTATTACATTCAAATAAAAACATAAAAAAAATGTATGTAATTTAGAATTAAAAAAAAAATGGTTAAAAACATCATAACTTTTAAAGCTGTATAATAAATAAAAGTAGATTTTTGAAAATGTTTTTCTATAATTTATTAAAGTATATTTCCAAAGATTTTGTTAATAGAAGTTCATGATCGCTATTACTATTTTTACAAAAAAATTTTTGCTCAACATCTTCTGGGAATAATTAAGTCTAGTTCTGGCCCGGCCCAAATATGTAGAATAAAATGTAAGCCTGATCACGGCCTGGCTCGAATCAGCTGAAAAAATTAAGCCTGCCTCAGACACAATGTAACTGTCCTATGTCGATCTCTACGCTGCACATGTTATATTTCTGTATTGATGTTGTCAAGCTAGCATTGGCTCATGCAGCACATTTATGTATATTCTCGTCCCAGACATGTACATTGAAAATTGTTCATGTATTATCAGCTTAGTTTGATCCTTTTAAATTTGTTATATTGGGCCAGTCAGGCCTCTTAATTTTTTTATATGCCTGGCTGGCCTATTTAAATTTTTTAGCAGCCCATCCCAGTCTGTTTATCCTTTAATCGGCCCAGCCCGTTAAAAAAATTGTTTTTATTCTGCTGGTCCATTTGAAAATTTGCCTCAATTTTGCCAGGCTGTGTATGGGCCTCGAGCCAACCCGGGCCCTCTAGATCAAGCGTGTTTTCTTAATACAATCTGAAACAAAGTTTGTGTAATTTTTGTTTTAAAATATCTTTTTAAAATTAAGGAAATATGTAAATTATCAAGATGTATTTGCAGGAATTAGATGTAGGCGATGAGGTGCTGGTATATTTTACATTTCTGGTATCTTTTAGGAAAACAATAAAATGGATGTAAGGTATAAGATAATTGGATACTTTTCGGTTAGACGAACACCACTCGCAGTTTTGCTTTAAAGGGACAAATGTGATGTGATAAATTGTTTATTTCTCATTATGATGATATTTTTTCATAAAAGCATATGATAAAGTAACGTGTTCTTGATTTCGAATCACCAAAATGGTGCTATAGTCAAAGAACAGAGATATGCACGTCAAAATCTCATTTCAAGATTACCACATTCCTTACTACTGTTTGATTAATATACTTCTGGTTTACATCTATTGATTTCTGAGAATATTTTGTGAATCATACTTAACTGAATATCTATAGCACCATTGGCACCATCTATAGGGCCATTAGATATTTTCAATGCTAAATTAAATATCAACTTTATGGCAGCTTGAATTATTAATTATGTTTACATTTATTGTTGAGTGTATTGTTCCTCTATGTTTTTGTTACATCTAAGGTTCGTGGTAGTGTAAGAACTCATGCCGGTAGGCAGCTAAAAACATAAACAACATTTATTCAGATCTGAACAACCTCGTTACATCGCGGCTAGTGCCAGACTACCGACCGACCGACGATCTGCCGATCACATAAGCGCACCGCAGTGGCGCCATCTGTTGTGGACAAGATCGAATATTAAACTCATAACATTCCCCCCCCCCTTTTTAAAGAACATACAAAATGTCAGAGTCTTTTACATAGAGATAGTTCAAAGCAAAACAGTCTATCACAGAAAACAGTTCAACACTAACAAACAGTTTGTCAGGTTCAAGGCAAAACAGTCTAAAACTGTAGACGTGCTGGTTTCACTTTAATACGTCCTGAACGCCTAAGCAATGGAGTACTTACATCAGGGATGAACATTTGTGGTGACAGAACTGGGGGGTTTGCAGGTGACTTGTTCACTATATTTGGAGAACTTACTTCTAAGGGGAGCACAGGGGGTTTGGCGGTGCTCGTGGGAATCTGCAGATCAGCAGATTCTGTTTGTGAAGCTGTAGGAGCTGGTAAGTCCGGTGGTGTACGAACATCAGCAGGCAGATCTTCCTGCCTGAGCCTCAGCTGGTCGATGTGACGTGTCCAATTTCCCAAAGGGGGTTGAGACTTCCCACATAACTTTTCCCACAGGACGTAAAACATTGCCCGCAACCCATGGTGGGCCACGACCAAACGAACGCACCCAAACTGGAGTGCCTTTTGTATATTTCTCTGAGCTGATCTCTTCCTCCTCATACGTTTGGCTTACAGGATCTCTAATCAGGTCCAGCCGTGTCCAGAGAGGACATCTGAACAACCTCGTTACATCGCGGCTAGTGCCAGACTACCGACCGACCGACGATCTGCCGATCACATAAGCGCACTGCAGTGGCGCCATCTGTTGTGGACAAGATCGAGTATTACACTCATAACAGTTTTGTACTCAACAAAATAGTTAACACTTTCCATTAAACTATACATATTCACTAGGATTACTATTTTTATCTGGTACCTAAGTTAGCTTTCGCATATACTTTTTATAATATTTGTAAATGGTATCTCTATTAGCTTCCATGCTTACATTTGCTCTTGGCACAGAGTTATGTTTGTTGTGTACCGTATAATGGAAAAGTACCGATATTTGCATATAATAGTGAATATGTATGTTTGATGTATGAATTTATATATACAGTAGTCTCTCGACCTAATGTGGTGGAAGGACAGGCCGTATAATGAAAAAGCCAGATAGGCCAGATTTCTATAAATACCCAATTCCTGCCATCCCCGTATCATTAAAACACGCTTGTTATACCAAAACCCACTATCGTTCATGTTTTCTGATCTCTTAGTACAGGTCAATACCTCATAAATATTTGTTATATACAGTAATATACACTTTAAAAAATTATTACAGAAGAAAAATGATACACATTTTAAGATAAATTTTATGTCTAAATTGCAGGAAACATAAAATCATATGTTTCCTGTATAATTTTATGAGCTACTATTAACGTAAGAAGTGACTGCATTTAAATAAATATGGTAATTTATTATATAAATAATTTCTTTCATATATGTTCGAAAATTTTACAGTGCACAACAATTCGTTACACAAGTTTGACATTTTTTTTTGAAAAAAAAAAGTTGAATGTTTTATTTTAAAATAGCAAGATATTAACATATATAGCATAGATAAGTACAGATATTAACATAGATGTGTTATGAATACTCTGATATTATTTGAAATACTGGCTAGAATAAGTTATATCTCATCTCAAATTGTTGACAAGTCTAAAGACATGCAATACATCACATCTTATTTTAGTCAATTTTTTCAGTTATAAACTTCATAAATTGTTGAACTTGTGACTTCTTGAAAATCAAAAATTTACATACAGCAGATTCAGGTTAATTGGCACACATCAGTTCAAGCACAATTTGTCTTGATTAAATGGCTGTCCCAATTATTAGAAATAAAATTAATAATATTTTTTGACTTTGTTCTTGATATTTTGTCTTAATTAAATGCTGTCTCAAATAATAGAATCTACTGCATTTGTTAGTAATTTTAATATTTTAAACCATAAAATTAAATAAAAAATGGGTTACATTAAAAAAAAAAATAATCCTGTTAAAACAATTACACCATCTAGCAAAACAAAGCAAAATAAATTAAAAATTCAGAGAATAAAATGAATTTGAAAAAAGGACATTGAGAGAATAATATTAATTTAACAAAAATTTTTTCATTTAAACTGCTTTTAAATTTAGTGCAGAATTGAATGGCTGTATAAAAAAGAAATCTAGGCACAGGTACTAATGAATAAACGAATAAAGTCTGTAATATCTTTGATTTAAAAAATAACAATTTTACCTTACTGCCTTTCAGGGGTTTCATATTTTTCAATTCTAACTGCACTTCATCTTTTTCTTCATAATACAAGTAACTTTTGAATTTTACTAAAGGCTGAAACAAAAATTTCAACAATAAGAGAACTAGAAAAAAAAAATTAAAACAAAAGAGATATTTAGATAAATGCAAAGCAATGAATACCTTATCTTTATAGATTGGGGGTAATGGAATAATACTGTGATTATCAGGTAAATGAATAAGAAAGCCCAGAACATCACCTTGTCCATAACCCTCTTCACTGTAATGTAATCCTCGGCTTTCATGAAATTTTGAGCCTTTACGAGATCTCCAAGAATAGCTAAATTTGTCATAACCTAAAGGACCTTGAAGATTCGCTATTTGAAAAAAAAAATGCATTTATAAAATAACCTGTCTTTCCTTTGTAAGTTAATATACAGGGTGTCCCAAAAAGAGTGAAATGTGCTTATTTTGTTTTAACTGCTGAAGCTATGTAGGTAATGGAAATTGCAAAAGTGTCAAAATAAGGTAGGAATTAAGATTATATTGATGAAATAGTACTGCAATTAATTTTCTAAAAGTTAAACTTATTAAATTTTTATACAGTCCCTGGGTCATATAAGTTATATTTCGAAAAAATTTCTCCATGCTCTGACAAATAAAAGTGTAAAGATCCCATTCTTCTATGACCAAAACTCATGGAGTTATGATACTTTTAATTTTATGAAATTTCGAAGTTTTCTGGAATTGTCTGTCTGTTTTTAGTGCCGGAAAGCTCTGAAATTTCATAAAATTCAATGTATCATAACTCAGTCAGTTTTGGTCATAAAAGAATGGTATCTTTACTGTTTTACATGTCGAGACCATAGATTTTTTTTCTTCTGAATATAACTTATATGAGAACTAAAAGATCTTCTTAAAACACCATCAAAAACTTTAAAATGCGCTAGGCCTTTCGAAAGATCTGAGGCTTTCTTCATCAGGTGTAAAAAGACGTGCTTCTACTATGAAAGCAGCAGCAAGACTCAAGCTTGCTGCTGCTTTCATAGTAGAAGCACGTCTTTTTGCACCTGACGAAGAAAGACTCAGATCTTCGAAAGGCTTAGCACATTTTAAAGTTTTTGATGGTGTTTTAAGATCTTTTAGTTCTTATTGTTTCACACTAGTTTCAACTTATTTTCTATAACTTATATGATCCAGAAACCATATAAAGTTTTGTTGAATGTTTTAAGATCTTTTAGTTCTTATTGTTTCACATCAGTTTCAACTTATTTTCTATAACTTGTATGATCCAGAAACCATATAAAAATTTAAAATGTGTAACTTTTTGAAAATTAATGGAAGGACTATTTCATCAACATAATCTTAAATCTCACTGTATTTTGAACACTTTTGCAATTTATACCATAAAAAATGGAATCTTCAACAGATAAAAAATTAAAGCACATTTCAATCCTTTTGGGACATCCAGTATATATCTAGAAAAATGTACACATATCATATAGGTGAAAATTAGCGGTCGCCACTCGCCATGTGGCGATTAAAAAATCAGCTATCGATCGCCACCCTAGTCGCCACTCGCCAAGTGGCGATTAAAAAATATGTTATCGATTGCCAAGTGAAATACACCATTTTTCATGGAAATATGCATCTGTACATTGATTACATCTAATTATAGAACTGGTTAATTCTTTTTCTTACCAGATGCAAACAGATTTCAATGACTTAGCTGTATTTTCAATATTTCGGCTTTTTCTCATGTGCTCTTACCTGCATGTTATGATTGCTCTTTAGTTGGATTATTTTTTCAAGAAATACAGTTTTATTCTGCAAAACATATTAATCAGCTTTGATTCCACATGCATTTCAAGTAATTTATTCCTTTTTTCCCACCGGATACAAGCATATTTTAAGGCCATTTCAGTATCTTCAATATTTCGACTCCTGCCACATGCTCACCAGTTAGATTATTTTTCTTCAAGAGATACTGTTTAATCGTGCGAAATACACTCATACTCATACAATAGAAGATATAAAACTCTTATAGAAAAATATGTTTATATACAACGATTATAATTTATCTAGATGTCAAGAAAGTTTGAAACATAATAGTGGCCACTAACTTTAAAAAGTGGCCACTAATCAAACTAAGTCTACCGGCCACTGGCTACTAACTAAATTTCCCAGTTTTCACCTATAACATATCACATTTACATATTTTTTACGATATTATTTAAAACTAAATTTTGTACAGGGCGCACAAAAAATATGGAAACACCTTTCAAAATACCAGCCTTAATTTATATTAATACTACAACAAAGTTTGTCAGTGGTGGTGTCTTTTTTGCATAGTGCAGCTATTAAAATCCCATCTACACACTCATTTGTATCACGACAGTGTAACTGTGAGAGTCAGAACTGACAGAATTGCAGACCTGCCAACCTTTGAAAATGAAAAATAGCAGCACACACAATTCAAATTAATCTGGAGGTTGGTTGATTATTTTTTTTTTTTACGCTGCAAATTTTAAGCGAACAAATACTAATCAACTGAATGTATGTGTAATGGACATAAGCATACAAAGTAGGAGACACTTTTGTTTTTGCTAATTTTTTGGTAGTGGGTGGGATTGATTACATGTAATTCGTCCCATTCAACTCATGCTCTGTCCACTCCTAAGCTAAATTTCTGACAAGAAACCTACCAACAGCAGACACATATAAAATTGAAGGAATTAAATTCAAAGAAAGGGAATTCAAAGGTAAAGAAAACATTAAGTATCTAGGTGTAATCATACATAAAAACCTAAATTGGGAAACACACTGCCAAGCACAAACAGCCAAAGTAAGGAAAGCGTTTTGGATGATGGGACAAATGGCCAAACGGGGTTGGGGATTGAAACCAAGCATCTTAAAAATATGGTATAGAACAGTAGCTGAGAAAACACTGACTTACGCAGCCTCAATATGGGGACATAATCTAAACCAAAGAAGTAAACAAGTACTAACAACATGCCAAAGGCACTTTTTGCTGGCTATAGTTAGGGCATATAAAACTGCCAACAGCGGCCCTTCAGGTACTTGCTGGCCTGATTCCAATTCACCTCCAAGTTAAATACGAGGCAGAATATGGCACAATATCATGTTTAAGAGAAACGACAGAAATACACGAAACCACTATCCACCATACAGACTATATAAAAAAGATTAATGTATGGGAAACACATCCCACGGACACCATAGAACCAAGAATAGGCCATAATTACAAGGACATAGTAATATATACAGACAGTTCAAAATTGGAATCAGGTGCTACGGGTTCGGCATTTGTAGCTTTAAAAATGAACAAAAAATAAAAACATGGTCAGCTCCATTAAGGAAGTACAACAGTGTTTTCCAAGCCGAACTACTGGCTATACTAAAAGCAGCAGAATGGGGAAATAGCACAGGGAAGGAATACAGCATTCGCTCGGACTGCATGTCAGACATCCAATCACTCAGTAAACCCTTCAATGTAGCAAAATTAATCGATACAATACAAAAAACAGTAAAAGACTCAAACAATAAATTCAAAATCAGCTGGGTCAAAGCACATGTGGGTATCCAAGGAAACGAGGATGCCGACAAATTAGCAAAAAAGGCTGCAGAAAACCAAACTAAAGAAATTCCATACCATCTAGAAAGACCGATATCAAACTTAAAAAGAAAACTAAAAGAACTCACTATCAAACAATGGCAGTACGAGTGGGATTATGGGGAAACGGGCAGGAAGACATATGAATACGTCCCAAAAGTAGATTCTCGCAGAATCATCAGCTGCAATCTACTAAGTCAAATTTACATGGGTCACGGAGCATTCCCGGACTACCTACACAGGTTTAAGCGTAAAGATGCACCAAACTGCTCATGCGGGGAGTTGGGAACCCCCAAACACTATCTAACAGACTGCCCACTAACCCAAACACTACACCTGATCCACATCACACCGAACAATGAAAAAATATGGCACAACCAGTTAGCGAACAACAAACAAGTACAAACAAAAGGAAGAGCAGTGATGAGATGGTTAGTAGAAAACATCGATCTCATATCACAATAAATACACCTTCCCAGCAGCGAGATTCCTCAATAGCATTTCCCACCCTCAAAAGCCATCACTTTGGTAAGTATATTTTCTAATATATCTTTAAAAAAAAAAAAAAAAAAAAAAAGTAGCAAAGGAACCTCTTTGCTACGCTAAAAAAAATTGGTTTTTTTCAGCACTAGTGAGAAGTGGAAGTCATCGGTGACGGACTGAATTTCACCAACTGATGAAGGCAAGTAGCCAACAAAAAGTGAACAAAATGCAACAAAATAATTAAATGGTGAATGCACAAAGCACACCTGCCAAAGAAAGTTATAGGGAAAAAAACAGTGTCACATTAAGTGAATACAGCCTCATAGATACATGACGGACTAACGGCCACGGAACAAGCCCCACTCCATTAGTGCGACAAGTTTCTCAAACAACAAATCAACAAGTTGCACAAAGTTCAAAAGCAGTGATAACAGCCATTAGGATTCAATGGACTGATCGCAAAAAGCGTATTCACGAAGGAAAAAAAAAAAAATCAAAACCCCCAATGCTTGGGTGAGATAAAGTGACAAAGACAACAAAAATGAGTGTGCAACATCCAGAAAAGTGACAACCACCAGTAACAAAAGTTACAATGTGACAACCACCAGTAACAAAAGTTACAATGTGTCAACCACCAGTAACAAAAGTTACAATGTGTCAACCACCAGTAACAAAAGTTACAACGTGACAAAACCCACGATAGTGACATAATAACCAGTGGAACTCTCGAAAGAAGACCAAGATTCAAAATGTGAAAACCAGCTCTAGCACAAGCTACAGGTAAAAATATATCAAGAAAGAGAAAAAAAACCAATGAATGATAGACAAAAAACAACCCACAACAGGGGTGAGCCTATAAAAACGCTAAAAAGCCTTGACAGAGACAAATACAACAAGAAGTGAAATCAGCCCATAAAAGAGGCGATAAATACTACAGCGACAACCCGCCATGAACGTGACAAGCCAACAGACATGGTAAATATGTAAATCTATGTACGCTAATGGCACCTGGTGCATGTAAAATCCGTCGTGGGTGCAAAGCCCTCCAAGTTACCTGTGAATAATACCTCTGGGGGTGCCTAGTCAGGTGAGGGTCTCGTCACCTGATCAAGGTTCTAAATTACAAGACCTATTAAATCTGTCAATTCAACAAAGTTAAACAGAAACCTTGAACCGGCAAACAAAGATAACGGTAGCAAATCACAAGAGATCAAGCACAGCAGCGATGTGAACAAATCTATAGTCAGGTGGATCACAGCCATGCTGTGATCAGGCGATTTCCGCCCCGCACCCAGGGCCTGATTACCGACGGGGCACACTTCCACCAGTAAAATTTAATAGAAATTTTCGTCTTATTAAAACACCCTAATCATCCAAAATTGCAGCCATGAATAAGGGGAAAATTTCTATTCTTTGTTACTGGTGGAAGTGTGCCCCGTTGGTGATCAGGCTCTGCCCGCACCCAGGTACTAACCCGTTAAGCTAGGCATTCATGCTGGGCAGATAGGGGCCTGGTTAGCGGTATAAAAAAAAAAAAAAAAAAAAAAGCTAAATTTCTAAACTTCGCAATGAATTTTCTGAAAGATTCTAGGGCGGTTGGGGAGGGGGAGATTCCCCTCCCCTGACGAAACTACTGATATTTTTCCAGAGAAAAATGTCTAAATTTGTTTAAAATGTCCTGCATCAGGTTGGATAAGGCCTGCATGTCGGCTCTGTGCTAATTTTTTTTTTTTTTTTTTTTTTCCTTTATTGCAGGTCAGGTTAATCTCATTTTTCAAAAGTTAGTTCAATATATTGTTTCAGATGAAAAACTAAACCTATAATAATAAACATAGATGTTTGTCTCTGTGTGTGCTGTTTTGTGAAGAGACTGCTGCGATGCGTACAGATCTACAAGATTTGGCAGGCTTGTTATGTCTGAAGTTATGCACTTTGTAGCCAGTTTCTGGATTTTTAAATAGACTTTTTCAATTGATTTTTTTTTGTTTTTTACGTTTCGTGGCGAATTTTCTATATTAGTAAAAGAAATATAGTTTAAATTTTTTAACCCAATGTAGCAAATTTTGAAGAAATTAGTGTTTTTTCAGCACTTTTTTTTTGACGGAATTCGTGTATTTTCAGCAATCTTTTGACAAAATTTGCATCTTTTCAGCGATTTTTTAACGAAATTCGCATTTTTTTCAGCGATCCTTTGATGAAATTCGTGTTTTTTCATCAATTCTTTGACAAAATTCGTGTTTTTTCAGCGATCTATTGCCGAATTTCGTGTTTTTTTTAACGATCTTTTGACGAAATTCACGTCTTTTCAGCGATCTTTTGATGAAATTTGCGTCTTTTCCGCGATCCTTTAATGAAATTCATGCTATTTACCGCGATCCTTTAATGAAATTCGTGCTTTTTTCAGCAATCCCTTGACGAAATTCGTGTTTTTTCAGCGATCTTTCGCACTTTTTACATGATTTTTTGATGAAATTAGTGTTTTTCCGACGATCTTTTGACAAAATGTGCCTCTTTTCAGCGATACTTTGACGAAATTTGTGTCTTTTCAACGATACTTTGACGAAATTTGTGTCTTTTCAGTGATCCTTTGACAAAATTCGCTTTTGTCCAGATATCCTTTGACGAAGTTCACGTTTTTTCCGCGATCCTTTGATGAAATTTGCATTTTTTCCGCGATATTTTTGACGAAATTCGCTTTATTTCAGTGATTCATTGACGAAATTAGTCTTTTTTTTTTTTTTTTGGGGGGGGGGGGGGGGGATTTTTTTTTGCGAAATTCGCATCTTTTTGCAGAAAATCGTAGTTTTAGACAAATTTTCGTAGCAACGTAGTTTTTAACTCCAAATCGTAGTAACTACAATTTCTTCGTAGCAGTTGGCAGCTCTAGAATTGCCACAGGAATAAATTATTTGTATAGTGGGTGTTTCTGTAACTAATGTAGCAGAAGTTTTCAGGGTATTTTGAGGTACAGTATCCAAAATTATAACTGCATGCAGTAAGGCTGGAAAAACCACTTCTGCCAAACACCAACATATACAGAAATATTTGTTGAGTGACAAACACAGATGAACATTGCACATTCAGTTGTGATAAAAGAAAAAGAGACTTCATCAACATCTACAAAAGTAATTATTGAGCTTAAATACTTTGCTCACAAATCCTATGAGCACCAAAATGTTTTAATGTTTTGGTGAAATCCCTAAACAGGAATTAATGGATGAACTGCCATTCAAAAAGATCTCATTAGTAATCAAACTGCTAAGAGGAGACAGTAGTGCCAAAGCCCTGGATTATGGTGCATTAAGAAAAGATCATTTGGTCAGATGAGTTGAGCTTTACACCGTTTCAGACTCTTGGTTGAATTTATGTCTGGAAAATGTCATTTTAAGTTTACGATTTGGATTGTTTGCTATTATCAAGAGTGAAATATGGCTGGAATTAAAGTCATGGTATGGGAAGTCATATTTTGGTGGCTTACTAGACCCATCATTTCCCTGTGAAACCACATTACTGGAAACAACATGACATTTTGAATGACCAGGTCCATCTTATTGTGCAAAATGTGTTCCCTGATGGTGATGCCATTTTTCAAGATGACAAAGCGCCTCTCACACTGCTTTCATTCCCCAGGTTTGGTTTTCTGGATGCAAATATGAAATTTTACATCTGCTATGGCCTTCATAATTGCCCAATTTTAATGTTATTAAGTACTTATGGTCAGCATTGGAGACAAATGTTTGAGTATGATATGCATCTTCATTATCATAAGTGGATCTTCAAAACGTTTCCCAGAAAAATGGTACAACGATTCCCTGAAAATTACACAGGATGTCTATTTATCCATTCTAAGGAGACTGTTAACAGTTCTGCATGCCAAAGATGGTTTTTTACCATAATAGTCAGAGTTAAATATACTTTATTGCACATTTCCATATTTTAGTTTATTCACTGTACCATGTTAACATTTATCTGTACAAATATTTGAATTGCTACTGATATTTATTTTAGCTATATATGTTTTTTAGAAAGTAGATATGTGCCTATATAATCATGCATGAGTTAAAAAATACAATAGCTTGAACATATATGAAATTATAAAGCAATCAATAATAAAATCACAAAATGAAAATGTCAAAATAAAATATATTTAATAACACATTAATAAAAACTGAAATATTTTTACCTAAAGGTTGAGACCATCCTAAACGAGTTGCTGATCCATCTGGCATATCTTCAATAGTAATTTCAAAATACCAAGTTCCTCGATTAACACCTAAGTATGCAAAATAATGCTTTTGTGAAAAATCAATGCTAAATTTATATTATTATATATTTTACATAAAAGAAGACCATACCATTTTACTAATATAAATGGGAAGTAATAAGATTAAAACATTTCTCAAGAGCATATCATTTTTCTAATGTAATATATAAAAAAAAAAATATATGTTCATTTATTTCACAATTTTTTCCCCTTCTTCCATTTTTTTTTCTTTGAATTAAAAATTGTAAATATTAAAGCACACTTTTCTCCTGGAATAAAAAATTAACTCATATATATATATATATATATATATAATTGAATCATATAGGTTCCAAAAATTTTTTGGTGTATATAAAAAAATTTAATTTTTTTCTATTTAGATATTTAACTATTGAAATGTATAGTGCTATATGATGATGCATGTCTTTAGTGATGTGTTTGAAATATTTATTGATTTCTTTTTTTCTTTTTATTGCGTTAGGTTGTGTGTGTATGAATTGAAAAAATTAAAGAACAATATTATCTCAGAGCACACATATAGTTTTTGAGAACAGATAAAAAGCTGTCTACAGCTGAACAATCATTTGATGAACTAAATGGGCTGGTATAGACTCCAGCCGAAAAATCAATTTTTTTTATTGAACTACATTGCTTTAATTTTTGTTCAAGGATATAGTCATAATATTTCAGATTTATATTAATATAAGTTTTTGCAAACATAAGATGAGTTTTTCCATCTGAAGATACCCCACTCTGTACCTTTACAGAGTGGGGTGTGCAGACCATTTCACAGGATCTAATATCCTATCATTTTGTTCATTAAATGCTGGTTAAACTGTAAAAAAATTTCACCTGTTTGCAATACATTTATGTGTGTGCATGAGAAAATGTTGTCCTTCATGCTTTTGCTTAACAAAAGGAAAAAAAGAATGAGGACTTAAAACACATAACTAAAGGCATACATCACATATAACATCTACATATTGTGAAAATTTAAATATCTAAATAGAAAAAATTATATTTTTTAAAGCACCAAACCTTTTACTTCCCTGTAGACATTTCAATACATATAACTCAAATTGCAAACAGTTTTACCTCTGTTTCTTCCTCTTATATAGTAATATAATTAACCAAACCTGGTTTAAAATATTAAGCTGACTGGATTTCATTTACTACCTATAAAATACATTTAGTAATTATTAAATCTCTATCTCAGTAAAAAAAAAGGACAAATATAATTTTTTCGGCATTTTGAAGAAAAATTGATTTAATGTTTTATTATTATATTATTATTATTATTTTAGTTATTTATTTTAGTTATTACAAAAAAAATAATTTTCTTAAGAAATAAAATAGAGGATGGACATTGGCATTTATTTCTGGTATACCTATGATTATCATGAAGTGGTAGAACAGTGATTATTATGGAATGTATTAACGGGAAGACATTGGTATCTTTTTCTAACACACCCATAATGATTGTGAAATGATTGGTGAACATAAAAACAGTGGTAATTAATTATTAAGGTGGTTCTTCAATTCCCTGTTCAACAACGCAGAATTTTCTGACACATTTTTAAACATGAAGGCTGATTGCATTTTTCATTTTTTTGAGAAATAAATTATTTTCCGAGTTATAAGTGATTATTGTCATGTAACAAGTTTTTCCCGTTTCTTGCACCACCACACCAGGAATTCAGTTCTAAAAGCTGAATTTGACAGTATTTTGCCTTTACCAAAAAAGGGAAAACTTTTCTTGATTACCTAGTTTCTGAATAAGAACACCAGCCAATTTCATGCATCTCTGAACAAAAATGAATTCAGAAATGTGTCAGAAAGTAGCTCTTTTGGATTTGAGAACAGTCTTAAAGAACAGCTTATTATGAAATGTATTAAAGAGAGGAGATAGGCATTTTTTTTTCTATTATATCTATGACAATTGTAAATTAATTTCTAAACATAGATAAAAAATGGTGATATTGGACATAGGCTATTTTTCTACCAAGGTATAAAAATAGCATGCATAATATGATTTACCATGTGTTGCTCGAGCCATGCAATAACCCTTTTCACCAGTAACTGATAACCTATCTTCAGACACCTTCAACTGTGGAGCTGAAAAATAAGTAAGCAAGAATTAGACTAAGATTTTAACAACTGATTTATGATCAATAAGAAATGTATCTGAAATTTTGTTCATTTGCCTGTCATTGAAAAAGAATAAAGAATAATATATATTAATAAAAGAAAGTGTTTGACTGCTTGCGTGCCTATCTCTCTGCTGATGATGGCTAGGGAAACCTGTTGTACATAGATGTATACAAATTTGGATAAGGATAGAAGAATACAGGTCTGAAATTTTTCATTTTTTGATAATTGGCTGAGATATTAAATAAAAGCCCTGTTGCACCTTGCAAAATGGCCAGCTATCATCATGTCAGCGATTCTATCTGCACCTGTCCGGGTCATCCTTGGTATTTCAAGCAGGTGAAAGGAAGGGGTTCCATTTTTTCTGCATTTTGAAATCACAATCGCCTGATCTCCCAAACAGTTATATTTAAAAATAATAATAATACCCACTTATTTAGGGTATATTTCTGGTTCTAATGCTATTTTTCGTTAAGAAAAATATTAATATTTACTATTTTTTTAAAAGAATAATTTTCTGCAGGTTGATTTCGTATTCCTTTTCACATTTTCTATTTTTTCTGCAGCTTTAAACTGCAAAGATGGAAATACAAAAAATGCCCCTTTATTTAGGGTACTTTTCTTGTTCTAAAGGTATCTTTTGATTAAAAAAAAAAACAGAAGTTCAACATTATATTTTCCAGCTTATTTCCATGTTTTCTGTTTTTGCTGCATTTTGAAACTGCCATCCCTATTTCCTGGGTGGAAATACAAAAACCCAAAAAATACTCACTTATTAAAAGCATTTTCTAAATCGTAATGGTATCTTTTGTTTAAAAAATATTAATATTTACTAGTAAAAAAAAAATAAAAAAATCTGGAGATTAATTTGATATTTTCCATCATTTCTGCAGTTTTAAAATGCCATTCCCCTTTTCCTGGATGAAAATACAAAAAACAAAAAATGTTTACTTAAAGCTATTTCTTTACTTCTTTCAATGTTACCCTTCATTAAAAAAAACATTAATATTTATTATTTAAAAAAAGTTATTTTCTGGAAGTCTTTTAATGCATCATCAGACTTTAATTGCGCTTTCGATCATTTTTGGACAGGAAAGGTTGATAATTTTTGTTCTATATGTGAGTAGAAAAAGATGGAGATAGAGTGAGACATTTTTTTCCCACTGTGTTAAAAAAGTAATAATCTAATAACTCCACAGCTAATTGGCTGATTTTACCATTTTTTTTTTAATTAAAAAGAGGAAAGGAATAAGATAGGCTATATTGTTTTTTTTCCTTTAGGTTTTCCTCAGGAACGTTTGGTCATAATTAAAAGTGTACTATATCTAAATGTCAGAAAATAAATCAGTAATCACTATAAAGGTTTTTAGAAGGGGAGGGGGTTGTGCTGGCTTAGTTCGTTTGGAAAATTTTGGCTTAATATATATAAAATAAAATCATACAAGTTCGAGGTTCATTTGCAAAAACAGTATCGTTTGGGAAGATTTTCAATTAAAAATATAAAATCATACAAATTTAAGGGTGTACATTACCGAAGGCAGTGGGGCCCCATGTCCATATCATTTCTTATATACACATACAAAATGCACAACAATGAATGAGGTATCACATAAAAAGTTTTTGAACTAACTTTTGACAGTGTACACTCATATTTCGTTAAAGCCTGTTGTTTGATAAAAATAGAAGTTAATTAATAATTTATAAAAAAAATGTATTGATAAATAATATCAAAGACAATGTGAAAGTCTTGCAGCAATAAGCACTGGTATTTAACTAATAGAAATGCCTTTTAAATAAATAAATATCTTTTTCATATATCTTTATTTATTATTATCATTTATATGACACTGAAATAGATGTAATTTATGAATAGTACTCTCTATATATATTTTTAAATAAACAATGCCCATATAGTACAGAAAATTTTTATTTGATACAGTGCTACCTTATCTCACAAAGATAATTTGTTATGGAATCACATTCCTTAGCCAAAATGGTATTTTTCATCAAATTAAAATGTAACACATCTGCATTATGTTAGCATGCACATTCAATAAAAGATTTGTTAACCAAGTCAGAGAAACAGGGGAAAAATATTATTAGCCTTGATATCACTGTAGTAATATAAAGATCAATCAACTATTCTTTGTGTCCTCATTAAAATTTTATAAATCTATTTTAAAACCATTAATCGTACTTTTTATTAATCTGAAGAAGAGCTAGATCATTAAAATCTATGCTTTAGCAATGCAAATTTTTGAAATAATTGTTAATATCTTTTTTTTTTTCATTATAACATAGGAGACAGATATAGACTTGAATGAAGTGAAAAATGGTAACAAAAAAGTGTGCTGTTAGTTCGATATCTAAAATTTCATTTATTAATCTAGTAAAAATGTTAAATAAAATTTTGAATTATTTATATATATAAAAATACTTAACTCATCTTTGATTGACCCATAAGTATAAATGTTCAAAATACCAGATTCGACAAGAGTGAGTAGGATTTATACCCTCAGAATTCTGTACCATTCTGTCTGTCATATTACCATACCCTTTAAGACCCAGCTCGCACAATCGTGCGGGTTAGATATTCATTTACATTTTTGCTTCTGAAACAGTCGTATGTAATAAAAACCCGAATCGAACGATCGTTCTGGTTAGCAGAAAGAGTGAAGTATCATTTTTTATCAACAGATGGCGGTTGTAGTCCATGTTTTACTTTCAGCAGGCATGTCTAGCTTTGTTTACAAGTACAACGGATATAGCTCATCATTTTATCTGTCGTAAAAAGGTAATTATCAGTATATTTCTAATTGCTTAGATAAATATTTTTGCTTTAATGTCTAACTAAGTGTAATATAATAGAAAACATTAATTATACTCTATTTATGTTGCTCTTACGACTCAAGATTTCCTCACCCGCACGATCGTGCAACTTGGGCGTTACGTTAGTCAGTGCTGCTGTAAAGGTAAGTGTTTTTCAATGTTCATTTTGTTTTCTGTATCAATAATTTTGATGATAGCCAAAATAAAATGAAGTATGCTGTTATATAATTAATGCCATATTATTTTCTTGGGTGTTGTCATGGATGAATCCGTTTTCTTTTTTTTCCCAATTAATTTTTACTTTTTTTTTTTTAATTAATAAAATTTTCTAATACTTTTTCTAATTTTTTATGGAATACTTTGTTAACTTTTAACAAAGCAAAATAAAATACTTTTTCAGATGTCTAAACGGAAAGGAATTCTCACTCAATAAGAAATATTTCAATTGATGAATAAATCACACTCTGAATTTAGTGATCTCTTGGATAATGACGACGTTGCATACAAAACATTTGAAGCAAATTTATTAGAAGGACAGTCAAGTTCAGATGAGCTCGATGAAGAAAAAAAATGACAATTTTGGATCATTCTTCCTCCTCAAAGTCCCTTGAACTCATCCCCCAAAGTTCTACCTCCAAGCCAGTTTCGGCAAATACAAAGAGAATGAAAAAAGAAGAAAAACAATACAAGTGGACTGTTAAAAAGTTCATTTCTGTATCTCATCCTGGACTTTTAGATATCACGCAATTGCAGGTATATTTTTCAATTCTTAAATTTTAATTAAAAAAGTTATAAACTTATAGAAAAAATAAAATCGATATCATAAAAAATAAGCTTTAAAAATATGGCAAACATTTTTTAATTAATTAAAATATGAATTTTTTGAAGTCGATAAATACATCTCCAATAATATGTTTTTTCCTTCTTTTTTAGGCTTTAGAGCCAGTAAGGACTCCATTACAGTATTTCAGCCAATACTTCCCAAATCATTTTTTGAAGACGCTGCTATCTTTACTAATCAATACTCTGTCATTAAAACTGGAAAATCCCTGAAAACTAATGGATTGGAATTAAAATCATTTTTGGCTTCCAATTTAATTCTGGGATGTGTAACATTTTCACGATTACGAATGTATTGGCAAACAGAAAATAAGTATCCACCAGTAGCTGATTAAAAAATAATACATCAATAATTACCTTATTTGTAACAATTTTATTTGTTTGAGTTTGTCTCTTCTATCCACTTAGAGCCAGAAAATGTATAAATCTTAAAATATTATAAGAAATAATTTCACAGGAAAAGCCCAACCCGCACGATCGTGCAGGTGTGGCTTCCATAGAAAAAGACCAACCCGCACGATCGTGCGGGTACTCTCCACGCTCTAGGGGGGGAGGAAAAATTTTTTAATTATTTTTTTAAGTGTCATTAGGGTCAGTATAGAGTTAATAACCAGTAGAATGTAATATTTGATGATGAAAATGTTTCGGGTCTTAAAGGGTTATAGCTTAGTAAGAATCTAATTTCTTGACAAATATACAAGAAATTCTGCTACAATATGTTAACTGATTATGGAAATTCATGAGTAGTTCATGTAATAAATCGACATAGAATTATAAATTAACGATTTTTGAATTTTTTCCTTTATATGTGCTAATAAGACCTTGCTTCATGTCAAATTTCAAGATTCTAGGTTAACCGGAAGTATCCTATAGCTTGTGAGAATAAAACGTATAGGGTACTTCTGGTTGATGTTGAACCTTGAAATTTAGCACAAAGGAAAGTGTTATAGCACATGTACAGGAAAAAATCTGAAAATCACTAATTTATAATTCTATGTTTATTTATTACATGATTTTCCATAATCGAGATTTCCAAAAACATTATTTTAAAGCTGTAACTTTTGATTGCAGAAAGTTAGAAACTCAAATGTCTACACAACAATGAGATCATGGACCGTATTATTTTAAATTAATTTCAACTTGATACTCTCAGCTGTTCCTGCAAAAAATTGTCTTGACAGACAAACAAACAACAAAGCGAAACTATAAGGATTCTGTTTTTTTCTTTTGAGGCACAGAACCCTAAAAAAAAACATGAGTATATGCTGTCTTGTAAAATAAAAGCATTTACCTCTATCATGAAGAGCAATTAGGACATTACTAGGAGTAAGTTTTCTATATAGCCATCCAGGAATAGGTTTACCAGCCCAATCTTGACTTTCATCAAATTCTTGCCGAAAAGGTGCATGAGGATCAGGTTCAGCTAGAATATATCTATAACCATCTTTATTGAAAGGATGTTCCAAAGGATAGCCGTTAGGAGGCAGTTTGGGCATAACAAGGTCACTAAAAACAGATACAAATTTTAATTTATAGCATGAAAAAATAAATTTCTAATTTGAATTAATAAATACGCTACATTTAATGTGCAAAAACGTAGTATATGGAATACAAGTTAAGTAACATTTTTAAAAAGTTATAAAAATATCAGTAGCAATAATCAGTAGCATAAAAGGAAATGCTTAAGTGAATTAAAATTAAAACTATAATCTCTCTATTCTAAAAAAAAGTAGTCACCAATGTCATTGCTGTAAATGAATTTTTTGTGTCCGGTGGTCTTTCTCAGCTAATATTAAGAAAACTATTGCATATAAAAATATGAAAATTGGTAGTTTTATAGAAAAATGTTCAATAAACATGCTGAAACAGACAGTATTTAAATCAAAGAATTATTTTAAGAGATATTTAATGTTGAATTCGGTCAAAAAAGTTACGTTAAAAAAGTTTTATAGGAAGAAAAACTATGCATAGGAAATTAATATTATTTTGTAAGGATATAGTTGATAAGCTTGCGGTGTGCAGTGTTAATATTATTTTTTTAATTTGACTAATCTTTTGAAGGGTGTTTTTTTCCAATTTTTTATTCAAAATTTCATTATTTTAATCGAGATAAAGCCATTTTTTATACTGTTGCCAATTTGTAAAACAGCACAAAGAATAATATTCCCTTTCAATTAAAAAATGTATTTACATGTGACTGTTAAAAACAGAAATAAAACTTTAAAATAATAATCGAATGATCACGTCTTAAAATCAGGAAATGGAAATTACATCATAAAAAATATACTTTCACATGAATATAAAAAAAAAAGGAAATAAAACTTTAAAGTAATAATTCAATTATTATGTGTTAAAAGCAGTAAATGGGGAAAATCACCCTAAATTTTAAATGCTCAAATAATATTATTTCCAAAAAGTTTCAATTAAAATATATATTTACATGATAGATACATTTATTTCGACAAAATCTTTACCTATTGTTGCAAATTTTGAAAGAGCACAAATAA
The DNA here is from genome assembly GCA_963931845.1 of Maratus michaelseni. Taxonomy (NCBI): domain Eukaryota; kingdom Metazoa; phylum Arthropoda; class Arachnida; order Araneae; family Salticidae; genus Maratus; species Maratus michaelseni. The sequence goes on along the minus strand of OZ007598.1, from coordinate 188,752,627 downwards.
TAATATTTCCTTTCAATTAAAAACTATATTTTCATATTATTAAAAAGAGGAAGAAAAGTTTGGTGAAAATTATTTCATATTGAAAACAATGCATTTAAAATGTCTTATTTAAAGCAATTAATTTAGGTTAAATGTCATATGCATACACACATAGAGTACTTTATAATTTATTTATTTACTTATTAAGTTCTGGGCGTTTCAATAATAATTTAAATTTGATGTTGATAAGTTAGTAATTTTGGACCATACGGAATTTGGTTTTATTTTAAATGCTAAAAAAGATAAAAGTTAAAAACAAACAAAATCACAGCTTTAAGAACTAAAATAATGCATAATGTGAGACAAGCTTGGTAAACTGAGAAATTTGAAGATAAACATTAAATCCTGGCATTCCTAAAATGTGTACATGTGTACAATACTTTTTATTCTGTGAATATTTTTTCAAATCATGGTCAATTATTTGAAAAAAAAAAAAAAAATACAGGTAGTTTTTGGTAAAGTTTTTATATAAAAAAAAGTTAAGTAAATTTTCATGTAACATTTTTGATGTTTTAGAAATATACTTTCTGAAATCTAATACATATTTAACCTTTTTGTAGAAATAATATTGATTTATTTGAAGTCCTTTTGAAATATTTACTCAAATAATATATATTTTTTAAAAGTTGTTATAGTGTTTGCATAGAATGTTATTATTATTTTTTTAATATTAATTAAATATCTTGAAAAAAGGATTTTTTTTTTTTTTTTTTTAACTATACAGAAGCAAAAGACAAAATTACTGTTATGGCATTAATATTTAAAAATAATTCTGGAAGATTTTCAAAATAAAGCAAAAAGTGAAAATAAGGGTAGGGTCTAGAAGGAAAATAAGGGATATGGAAAAGGTAAACAGAAATAATCACACAAATATGTTGAAGAAAACACCCATTTTATCCAAGTACAGCTGAACATTTTAGGAAATATTTATAGTTTATTGTAAAATAGCCTAAATAATATAAATTAATCATGAATTGTAATAATGTACTTTTAAAGCCTTTTCATGGGCAAAATCTGAGAGGAAAAGAAGTTAGATTAATCATCTGCAAAGTTTGTCTCTTTTCTTTTCTTTCTTTCTTTTTTACGGATTGCAAGAATATATACATTATTCATTAAAAAGCTATTAAATGTCAATACTTGACAATCCTATCAATACTTGAGTAGCTGACTACTTTAAAATTGTCAATTCGGGATAGAATTTTTGTATTAAATATAGTAATAATTAAAGATTGCAAACAAGGGCTTGTTCATGTTTCTACAGCTGGGCCAAAAGTATTAGGCACTCTCATATTTTAAAGATATCATTAAAATTAGATTTTAATTGATGTAGGAAGGTGTTTATCTGCCTATGATTATGATTTTTTAAAAGTTATTACTATTTCAAATACATATTTTTACTACTAAATTGTATGCATAACTTTGTCACTTTATAAATAATAATGAAATATAGTCTCATATTTGTATGAAACTTTTTGATCTTTGTCTATGTACTCTTTTCTAATGCTGAGACTATAATACTTTTTATTCTGTGAATATTTTTTCAAATCATGGTCAAGTATTTGAAAAAAAAAAAAAATCACAGGTAGTTTTTGGTAAAGTTTTTATATAAAAAAAAGTTAAGTAAATTTCCATGTAACATTTTTGAAGTTTTAGAAATATACTTTCTGAAATCTAATACATATTTAACCTTTTTGTAAAAATAACATTGATTTATTTGAAGTCCTTTTGAAATATTTACTCAAATAATATATTTTTTTAAAACTAGTTATAGTGTTTGTATAGAATGTTATTATTATTATTTTTAATATTTTGAACATAGTTAAATATCTTGAAGAAAGGGGTTTTTTCCCCTAAACTAATTAAATTAATATGGGATTGTCAAACAAAATGTTTTATCTCATTCATATGGAAGGCATCCTACTTTGAAACACAGACATACATTTGTAACAGATAATATTGCTAGCATTTTTTTGATTTTATGTAAGATAGCATTACCTTATATATGGGATATTAAAGGAAACACATTCACAGCAAGCTTTTTGGGAGACATAATACTTGCTTTAATGGAAAGCTTTAAAAAGCAATAATTTAGACTGGATAATGTAAGCTTTTATAAATCAAATTTTACTAAATGCAAAAAGTACAAAAGAATAAATTTCGATACATTAATTTATTCATAAAATGTGAATCAAGCACACATTCTGAAAATGCATGAAAAAGAAATACAATCAATTGCACATCTTCAGCACTAAACTTAGCAGCACATTTAACAGTCAGATTATCAAAGCAGACACCCAACTAGAAAAGACTGTATGATTTTCACTCTTCACAATGATAAATGATATGATACAATAATAAATAAATGTTACGGTAATTTTGCAATTAGATTATTATTATTATTACTTTTTAGTTTGATGTGTTATGCTTTAGATATATAAATATGAAATGTAATAAAATAAAGCTCTTTTTAAAGTTAAAAATTTAAATTCCCAAATTATTATTATTATTATTATTATTTTGTAACTTTAAAATCTAATGCTCAAATCTGAAACTTCACTTGATAAGTTATTTTTACGACTCAACATTTATTACTTTCAGACTTCAAATTCTATCCAACTTTTAGGTGAAAAGTGGTGAGTTCAGCACTATCCTCCTTCATCTACAGTCAAGATTTGCAGAGCAATGCCCAGGAGGTTTTTGGCACAGGCTGCCCCAGATACCAACCAAAAAATTCTAATCCAATCATTAAAAATGTAATACCTATTGTCAACCCTAGGCCTCTACAGGGATAAATTTAAAATGCAAAAATAAAAACGGAAAACACAAGCTGAAGAGAGCTTCTTCTGCTATAAAGATCTACCAGTTAAATTTATAACCTCTCAGAGCACCGGGTAAGATTCCTAACAGAACTAGCCTCTTTGGTTTTACTAAGGATATCTAGTGTCACGACTACCTCGAAACGAATTAGAGTGGTGAGAGTTAATTAATTATAGATATAGTACCACAACATCCAGATATTGTTTAATTTTTATATTCCAAAAATGATATGTATTTTCCATTTCTTTTTCATTACCAGGATACATGGAAACAAAATTAAAAAAAATTCCCCAAATAATTGCTGCAGAAGTAAAAGGAAAATTAAACAAAATGTAAAAACAATGAAAACTGTACAAAATGAACAACATACAATCGAATGTATTAAAGAAAACTGCAGTTTAAGATAAAAATAAAAGCATACCTTTTCACTCTTTTTGCACCTGACATCTGACTATCAAAATATTTTCTTTTCTGCCTGCCTTTGCTTCCACTAAATGCAGATCCTAAATATTTTTACATAATATATATATATATATATTTTTTTTTAAGTATATTTTTTAAATAAAAAATGTCATATGATATACTGACCAAAAAAAGAGATATCTGAATATTTAAAAAGAAAAAAAATATATAATCAGAAAGGGATAACAATTAAAAATGTACCACTTATCAATACAAATATGCAAATCAGAAATTCCTAAACTTGTTTCTTTTCCCTTTTTTTTTTTTGCCTCATATAAAAAAACCCTCTATATATCAATAAAATTATTAACCAAAAGTATGTTTTTATTCAATTCCTACTATTAGCTCACACTCTCTATATATTTATATATCTCGTAAAAATTTTCAATCGTTAATAAAATAATTTTTATTCATCCACTCAAGTTTAAATACATTTTTTTAAACTTGTAGTGGATTACACTTGAGGTTAATACAGTTTTTTCAAATATTAATGCATTAATTAAATTTAGTTAATTTATTTTAGTTTTATATGGGAGAAAAAAATTTCTCCCATTGTTTTCATAAATTAAATGAAAGATTTTCCTCAATTTAGTGATGCCACAGAAATAAAATACCGCAACGATGATTATAAAAAAATGTTCAATAAAGATAACGTGGGACATTAATGCTGCATGGGTTTATTTTATATATTTACAGGGTGTTCTAGAAAGGACTCCCCAACTTTTAAATGACATAACTTCGAAACAGTGAGAGATAGAAATGGGAAACAAGTTGAATGTTAAACAGATAGGTCTGGAATTTGTTATACACGAATGTGAAAAAATAGTTCCAATATTGGATAATAGGTGGTAGTACAAGCACATGGAACTTTAAATGGTACTCAGAAGGACAGAAATTTCATTCGTGCGTCTGTTTCATTGCTGACACGTGTAAAAAAGTTCTATAGAATTAGAGAATAATTCGGAATTCAAGAATATCATGCCGTATTCACCATATTCCCCGGATCTGAATCCATGCGACTTCTTTTTATGGGGTTACTTGAAGGACGCTGTTTATTCGCTGTTTATTGAGTGCTGTTTATTCTAAGAATCCCCAAACGTTGGAACAGCTCTAACAATTCATCTGTGAGGCATGTGCATCCATTTCAATAGAAGTATTGCAACAAGTGATTTCGAACGTTACCTGTAGGTAGCGTCATGTTGTTGCTGAAAAAGGTAACCATATCGAAACCATTGTAATGGGATTTTTATCTCAGTTCAAACAGCTCACTTTCAGGAACTATTTCAAAGACACAGCTTTGTGATTGCAGCGCCCTCTCATGTCCAATATTGGAACTATTTTTTTAAATTGATGTATAAAAAATTCCAGACTTATCTGTCTAACATTCAACTTGTTTCACATTTATATCTCTCACTGTTTCGAAGTTATGTCATTTCAAAGTTGGGGAGTCCTTTCTAGAACACCCTGTATGATTAAAAAGCAAAATTCAAATTGTCAAAAGGAAATTCGCTTTCTATTTTGCCACTTAATATTGTGATTCTGTCATATGTATATACATATTTATATTAATTGTAATAATTTTAAAAAACGTAACTAAAATAAAATTTTTCTTTGTTGACCTAAGTAGGAATTGACTTAAAAAAAAAAAAAAAAAAAAAAAATTATATTACTTGTTATACTTAATTTTAATCAAAAAATTCTATAAAATTAAAGAAATATTTTACTCATAACTAATCTCACAATCCTATTTATTATTATTAAATCCCCAAATCATTTTTTTTTACTACAGGGTGAAAAAAGAAAATTCTTAACATTATCGTATGTTCACACAGTTTTGATTTCTCATTGACTCGATTAGCCGGCAACTACTGTACTTTTCATTATACTAATTTTATTAACAGCTAAATACATAACCCAGTAGCTAACATTTTTAAAAGTTTATAAAACCAAAATCATAATTAACTTTTTTATTTATCAAGAAAATGATAAAAACCAGCATTTTTATTCTTTAATTTTTATACCTTTAGAAAATTTTAAAAAGATTAATTATTTAAAACATCTTTTTCCATTGTGTAGATAAAATATTAAGATAAGAAACACACAGTATAAGCAATATATTATTGTATAACTTTCAGAAATGAAATAAACTAAAACTTTTAATTGCAGCACAATACTTTTCGAGCAATATATGAAAAAAAATAATTAATGTCCATTAACTATTTTTTTATTTTGAGAAGAACCAAGCTGCAAACAGACATCAACTAATTTTTAACACAGTGCTATGGGAAGAGTTTTTTCAGAAATACTTTCTAAGAAATCGAAAAAATATAGTTTTGAAAAAACAAAGCTATTATGAAGATACTATATAATCACACAAACAGACCCGCCGTTCTGAGTCTGCCGAGGAAAATTAAGCCCAGGTCCAGCCTAATTGTATTTTGATGTAAAAGCAAAATTAAACGAATTGGAAATTGTACGATAAACATGACAAATGAGGTGCGTTCGTACTATTATAAAATATAAATATTTATAAATATTCAGATCTTGGTGCAATAGCTGTTGCACTCTTATGCAAAAATGCATGAATACAAAATTTATTTTATGTGCAGATTTTTATACTATAGATATTAATTTTATTTTATAAAATTAAGTTTCAATACACTTTTACAAACAATTACAATTCTGTTACATTAAAATTATATCAATCATGTGCAAATATCCAATAGAAGACAATGAAAAAAAATCATCATTATTATTTCACTGGAAAAAAATGAATTATATCGTCTGTTATTATTTATGTCATTAATTATGATATGATTAATTTCTGTAATAAAATAAGCATTTTAAGTTGGCAACATTTTATCTTTTGTTGACATTGACTGAAAATTCCAATAGGAAACTTAAGCCTAGCTTTAAAATTTTCAGAACTTGAAATCCATATTTAGACTCTTTTCCCATTTAATATCTATTTTTCCAGAAACATCTATCCAAAAAACTGTCAGTAAATTATATGTTTAAACAATTTTAGAATACAAATTCGGTTTTTAAATCCAATAACACATAAATAATATGACTCCATCTTAAATATGATGTAATCACCATGGCAACCTATAATCATTATCTATCATGGGATATCATTGAATTAATTACGTATGATAGGATTTAATAGAAATCTGAGTCTAAGGTGCAGTGAAACCTGTCTTTGTATGTCTGGAACCAAATTTTCCAACACTTCTACATGCGATCAATTTTCCTAGTCATCATCATCAAATGTGGTCTAAATTAAAATACTACATATGCAGACACAATACTACAGGTGATATTATATTGTGAAATTTGCTGAGGCTATGAAAAGAAGCTATAAAAAGTGTATCACTAGAGGGTTGAAAAAATTGTTATAATCATGCAGCTGATTTAGAAAAGGAATATTAGATAAGATAGAATAATAGGAAAGTTGTGCAAACCACTTTGTTTCACAGTTAGTTCTGACAGTGAAAGTGTGTCTGACACTGAAAGTGAATATTCTATTGCTGACTAACATATATAGGAAAATTTAAAGAAAAAACAAAAGTTAACATTTAAAAATTATGTATTTTTTATATTAAGATTTTATTTTCAGAATATTGCTAGCAAATGTCTTCTGTTTCCCAAGTTAAATTATCTCAAAGTAGAAAAAAAAATTACATAGTAAGGATATATATATATATATATATATATATATATATATATATATATATATATATATTTATTTCACTTCAATAAAAATTTGTTTATTTATATGTTTGAACTTTTTTTATTTTACCTGTGTATTCTTAATTTTAGTTTATAAATTATAAACTTGATTGGTTATTATATGCTGCTGCATTTTTAAATTACATAAAATCATAAGAGAAACTGAATGAAAAAATATATATATATATATATATATATATATATATATATATAATGAACATTAATAGTTTCAAAATTATTTAGTGTGAAAACTTTGCACATGTCTGCTAGAACCCCTAACAACTAATCAATTCTTCTATTTTTGCCTTTAAACTGGATGTTTACCTTTCCATCTAATTGGTGGTATGACAGTACACTATAATATTACAGTACAAAGTCCAAAATCCGGAATCCTCCGGACTTCGGTGATTATGGATTTCAGATCATTTGCAGTTTATTTTTGTTTTTAAAAAACCTCCCCTTCCTTCCCTATTAATTATTTATGTCAGGAAAGCATTTGCAATACTAAAAAAAGCTAATACTGAAACAAATATTTTAACAACTTCATGGAGTTGAATAAAAAACAAACTGCAGATAATTCTTTCTTTTTTCTTTGCAGTTGCTCTATACTGGTTTTTTTTTTGTAGTGTGCTTTAATTTTTGAATAACTTATTATATTTCTTTAAGTCAAAAGGTGTAAATAAACAACATAATACAAATTAAAATAACTTTTATTAGGTTGTTTGACATGTTTCTACTTACCCTGAGTCCTTTTCAAAAACAAATGAGAATATTCCGTAATTGCACAAGCTTTGAAGTTATTTAAAATGCGATCATTTAATTTTCATGCACTTTTTTTTTTAATTACGCACATTATCTTTTATTTTTACTTGGTTGTTTATTTTGATATCTGTAACCATGGAGTAACTCGAGCCACAATTTTGGTAAGTTAAAAGATGCAGTATTGTTACATATTGTATTTTTGCGTGTTAGTATCTCTATGGTTTCTCTTATTATGGATGGGTAGTATAGACTGGAGGGAAAAATTATTTTACTTTCATTGAAATTTATTTGGATGGTTTCTTCTTGATTTAATCTTGCCAGGGCTGTGGTTTTTCTATTATACTTAATATCAGCTATATGCTCCTTTTTTCTGTAACTAAATTTTCTGCTGGTCATGCCAATATAGTATTTCTTGGATCCGTCTTCTTTAATAAAAGGTATTTCATATAATCCTGAATAATTCTTAAAATTAATTGGGTAAATTTTACTGCAAATGATATTCTTTAATTTCTGAGGACGTTTGGCTATTAAGCAGATATTGAAACGTTTAAGGCTGTGTTTTAATTTTTCAAAAAAGCTTGGATAATATTAAAGAGTATAAAGTTTGTATTTTTGCGAATCAACTTTCTTTTCTGGTTTCTTATTATAAGCAGTTTTACAAATATTATCTAATTCATTATTCAATTTATTTTCAGTACATACCATAAAGGCCTGTCTTATGAAAAATCTGTAGGCTGAAATTTTCTATGTAAATGGAGAACATGCATTATTTGACATGGTAGATTGGTTAGCCATGCTTTTTCGGAAAACAGCTCTGTCGATAGATTTATTTGTTTTGGTTAACATTACATCAAGGAATGGAAGACTTTTATTATGTTCAATTTCAAAAGTGAATTTAATGTTATTGTCAATTGAGTTTAGCTGATTTATAAATATTTTAAGTTCATCAAGACTATGCTGCCAAATTATAAAAATATCATCAACATATCTGAGCCAAGTGTGGTGCGTTAGGTCAAATGTGCCAAACACTTTAGTTTCCAATGGGCGAAGAGTATTTCAGCTAATAAACCTGAAATAGGTGATCCCATGCCATTACGTCCTATAGTTTCAAAGTGTTCAGGACTGACTTATTTTTCAGTAAAAGCATATGTTCCCTTTTTAAGAGATATTTTACCAGATTCTACATTAACTATTTAATCAACAGAAAATTTCATTCAAAAAATAAAACATATACAATTACCAGATAATTATATAATGGCTAGGCTTGATATTGAACAGATAGAAGAATTTAATAATGATATGAAATTAACAATAAAAAAAAGGACTTAATCTAATCATTCATAATAACTATTTCACATTCAATGGTAAATATTATAAGCAGAACCATGGAGCCCCAATAGCATCACCTATTTCCAGTTTATTAGCTGAATATACTCTTCGTCCATTGGAAACTAAAGTGTTTGGCACATTTGACATAACGCCTCACACTTGGCTCAGATATGTTGATGATATTTTTATAATTTGGCAGCATAGTCTTGATGAACTTAAAATATTTATAAATCAGCTAAACTCAATTGACAATAAAATTAAATTCACTATTGAAATTGAACATAATAAAAGTCTTCCATTCCTTGATGTAATGTTAACCAGAACAAATAAATCTATCGACAGAGCTGTTTTCCGAAAAAGCATGGCTAACCAATCTACCATACCAAATAACGCTTGTTCTCCATTTACATACAAAATTTCAGTCTATAGATTTTTCATAAGATGGGCCTTTATGGTATGTACTGAAAATAAATTGAATAATGAATTAGATAATATTTGTAAAATTGCTTGTAATAATGGTTTTAAAGCACACCATATTAATAAATTAATCATGGATATCGCCAATAATAAGAAACGAGAAAAGAAAGTTGATTCACAAAAATGCAAACTTTATACTCTTCAATATTATCCAAGCTTTTTTGAAAAATTAAAACACAGCCTTAAACGTTTCAATATCTGTTAATAGCCAAACCCCCTCAGAAATTAAAGAATATCATTTGCAGTAAAATTGACCCAATTAATTTTGAGAATTATTCAGGAGTATATGAAATACCTTTTATTAAAGAAGACGGATCCAAGAAATACTATATTGGTATGACCAGCAGAAAATTTAGTTACAGAAAAAAGGAGCATAGCTGACATTAAGTATAATAGAAAAACCACAGCCCTGGCAAGATTAAATCAAGAAGAAACCATCCAAATAAATTTCAATGAAAGTAAAATAATTTTTTCCTGCAGTCTATACTACCCATCCATAATAAGAGAAACCATAGAGATACTAACATGCAGAAATACAATATATAACAATACGGCATCTTTTAACTTACCAAAATTGTGGCTCGAGTTACTCCATGGTTACAGATATCAAAATAAACAACCAAGTAAAAATAAAAGATAACGTGCGTAATTAAAAAAAAAGTGCATGAAAATTAAATGATAGCATTTTAAATAACTTCAAAGCTTGTGCAATTATGGAATATTCTCATTTGTTTTTTAAAATGACTCGGGGTGAGTCAAAACATGTCAAACAACCTAATAAAAGTTATTTTAATTGGTATTATGTTGTTAATTTACACCTTTTAGCATTAAAGAAAAAAATGTTATTACAAGGTGTTATAATTTATTATATTGTTAACTTATTAAATTTTAATAAAAATTTGTTACATAGCCTAATTTACTATTATTGCAACTTGCTGATAATTGGAACAAAATCAGTCGATTAACAACTGAGATATCAAAAAAAAATTTTAATAGTAAGGAAAAAATGGGTTTTGATTTTCATTCTTCCTATTTTAATTATTTCTTTCTGTTTGCTAGCAGCTCAATAATTTATTTCTCTTTCACTCAAACAATGCGAACTTGCTGACACAGTCAGAGAGTCCTTTTTATGCATAAAAGAATAGTATTGAGAAAATTTTCAAGAAAATTCTGTTTATAATATTTCATGTTGTCAAAGGGAGAGCATTATTTTCAGAATTTTACAATAATAAAAAAAAAAAAAAAAAATTACAAAAACATCTTTTCGTATATAATTTATACATAACAGATTGAATTGATATTAGAGACATATTTGTAAGTTAATTTTCCATAATTGTATTAAAATATGGATTATTCGGGTTCGAATATTTCAGGTTGAGTTTAAGCAGAAATTTCAAATTGGGCTCATGTAGGACTAATTACAGATAACCATGAAAAGATCTTTTTCATTTTATCAGCTGACAAAATTAAAATCAAATTACATGAAAAAAAGGTACTTCTCTATTATCCCGTCGACCAGTTTTCATAACAAAAAACTATCGGCAAACTGCAATGCCAAATAAACGGGAGAACGTTGTCATTGGAATATCAAAATAAATAAATAAATAAATAAAATATAAGAATTTAAGGACACAATTGTTATTTTAATTAATGAAATAACTAATAAATCTGTAAAACATAATGAAAAATACATGCAAATGTACCACTTGATGACATAACAAACACGTATAATGCTTCTGACATCATGTAAATGGGACTGCATTTTTGGTATTTAATCTTACAGTTTGGAGATAGTTTTTTGTTATGAGAAGTGGTCGACCGGATAATAGAGAAGTACCGAAAAAAATATATGTCCACTTGAGAAACAAGAGTATTTTTTATTGCGACTTTTAATGGAAACAACAACAACAAAAGATTCTAAACTTCAGCGCTTTCTACGAAAAATTGGCAAGTCGCTAATAAAGATTATCGCTTGTGCATGGACATCTGTATTCAACAAAGCCCTTCCTTGAATAAATTAATGCAAATTTCGGAGGTTGGGGGAAGAGGGGGACAATGAGTAAGGAATAATCAGAATAAAAGTTAGAAGAAACCAAATTAAAAAATATATAGAGACAAATACAACAGATAGCAAGAAAAGCAACTCATTCCAAGACATATATCTAAAAAACGCCAGTTAGCGAAACATCCGGATTTTGGAGAATTAAGAATATCGGACTTCTGGATTTGAGACTTTGTATTGTATTGATTAGAATGACTATAATATTAAAAAATAGGTTTTAGTTTTCTTAAACTCTAATTATTTAATTAAAAAAAAGTTTTTAATTATTACTAATATATTATTATTATTATTAAACCATTTAATTTACTTACCACCTTGAGAAGAAGAAGAATCAATATTAAACTTTTGGGAGCCTCTGCCTTGAATATCATAGGAAGGACAGATTTTCGCAAGATCCTGAAGAAAAATTATAGAGTTACATTAATCTAAATTATTTTTTTATCTAGTATGTTTTGAAAAACTGGATATTCTTTATTAAAATTAAATATCAAATTGCTCTTTATTTTTAATTAAATGTTAAAATTAAGAAATTTGGTTAGTAACAAAAGACTGGTTGGTTCAAACTTTTAGTTGGCAAATTTTTATTTCAAAATAGGTATTACAATTATGCATTTCATGAAAAATGCAAACATATATTTTAAAATTGTAACGCAGGATAGCTGACATTAAAAACATAATTTTTCTTTTATAGATTAGTATCATAATTATGATATTATCATAGGCAGTTTTAATAATAAACAATATACAGTTGTATATATGTACCTGATTTACTAATCCAAACATTGGATATAAAGAATCTGCACTGGTATCATATGGTTTTTCTTCACAGGAAAATACATCTGAATCCTTCACCTAAAATATTATTAAATATAATGTAAATATTTAAATTATTTTAACTATATTAACAAAGCATTAAGAAAAAAATTCAGTTGAAATAAGATTCAGTTATTTTGAACATTTTTAAATAGATTCATTCTTACATGGTTGCAACCATCCAGAACACTGTGCCAATTTGACAAATTCAAATAAGCATGTTATTAGCCAGAAAGTTTACTCAATAAATGAAACCAAATATACCGGGTGGTTATAATATAAGTATCTCTATTTGTAGCTGTCTGTAGCTCGAAAGAATAACCCGAATGAAACCAAAATTGGTACACTTACTATTCGCGAAGGGGGAAGAAGAATGGAACAATAAAAAAATAATTGTAATAATCGCTGACAGATGGCGCTTTTGAGTGAGAAATGTAAATGTAATATTGTGTACCGTGGAGGTGTCTCAAACCTCAATGAGTTTACCGCATATCAAGACATGCGCGAAACATCACTCCTGATGCATTACATTCCGCAGTTGAGCACGTCGTGCACCACCTGGATTGTATCATCCAGCACAATGGTCATATGGAACCTGAACATGATCGGCATTGCCATGCAAAAGCATAACCACATTTACTGTGACATTTTCCAATAAATTAGGTGTGTCATCCAGTTTGATGCTTTAATTATTTGTTCTTGTATTACACATTATATTTCACACTCAGTTTCGTTTTGTATGAAATTTAAGGTTATTACATGGGACTGAGTGGGTCAGCTAGTAACTAATAATTTATTTATGTGCACAGTCTTTAAATAGCAAGTTGTTTAAAATTATTGTAGGTTTGTTTTAAAATGAATTTTAGTCTAATTTTGACATTACACTACAATAAAATATGATTTACAAATATAAGTGTAAAAATTGAAGAATGTCTTTCCTTCTGTAATGGCAGTTTTTTGACTAACTGCTTACTTATAAAATTTGGTTAATGATTTCCCCAATTTGGCTAATAATGCAAAATTCTTAGTGCAGGCCCTGCGACCAATATATTACAGCAAAATTAATATACTTGTGAGATGATAAATAAAACTTTATGAGCAAGAAATAGCAGATTGAAACTAAGCAATTCTGGAAAATTTTGGTATATTTTTATGATCATGACCCCCAGACCCCAAAAACCACAATCTGTTCAAATGTTGATTTATACATATCCATATATATATCTTATCTTTGTCATGCAATGACACTCGTATTTATAAACCGATTTGGATGTAACTAAGCATGCCAAGCTTACCAAGATCTTGACTGAGTTCTTTAGCCAGCTTGGTCCGCCATCTTGTTTAAAAATGGCAGCCACTTATTGATTTAAAACTAAAAAAATATACAAAACAAGTAGAAATTCAAATTTATTTTTTGTATTAGGACTTGATACAAAGATTATAATTATCTTTCATTGTAGTAACCATTTTCCTAATCATTTACATAAACTATATATTCATGTATATTAGCAACAAATTCTCATCAAGCTTGGTGACACTTCGCAAAATATCGCCAAATTTGGCAACCAAAAGTAAGCCAACATGGCTATAGCTGACTAATTTGGTGAAATTCTCATTGAAATTTAGTATTGACGAATCTTCTCTAACTCTTGCCATTTTAGCTTTGTGTTTTCGAGTAAAATTAGCTAACATCTTAAAACAAAGAAATAGGAAAGCTATTTTTTCCTCCTGGTACAGGCTGGAAGGACTTTTTAATTATTATTCTATTTTTAATAATAATAACCCACAGCATAAAATGAGAAAATAAATACAGAAAAAAAATGTGAGAATCGCTAAAAATATGCTAAAACTGTAAAAAACTGAGAATCTAAATTATGTACAAAAACAATCTAAAAATTTTAGATCTGTAAAAGAGTTTTATATGGAAACGACATTTTGCAAAACATGAAAGTTGAAAAAAGCAAAAAAATTTTATGTGATATCAGCAACAAAGTATTTAATAGATTAAAAATATGTTTTAAAAAAGAACTTACCATAGCCTTGTAAACAGTATTATGCCATGTTTGTTTTATTCTTCGTTGCATAGTTGTTAGGGACTCCCAATTAGCAACAATGTATGGAATGATTTCCTATTTTAAGGAAAAATAATTTAATAAGTTCAATATATTTAGCAAAAAAAGTGAACAAATATCAAAAGAATAAAAACAAAATAACCACAGTAAAACTCAAATAATCTGGATTGGACTAATATGTTCTGCAACAATCTGGGTAATTAGGATAATCATAAAGAAGGTTCTGTTGTGAAATACAAATTTCTCTAAAGTAACTTTTGCTTACCATAAAATCCCGATTGTAAGCTCCCTTTTTCAAAATCAAAAAGGGTTAAATTTGGAAGGGGACTTATAATCGAGATAAAAAAAAATCATTTAATAACCTGTTTTTATCATTAATTTAGAAGTAAAAAAGAGGCGAGAAACTTTCGTATTTCTATATTGCCTCTCCCCCCCCCCCCCCACACAGACCCAAAAAATTTTTCTTTCCCCAACCCAGCACACAAACTTTTTTTTTTTAATTTTTATGCTGTATTGTTACTTTGTAGCAACAATAAATAAATGATCATCTAACTCTCCCCTTAAAGTTTCATTCCCCATCTTCAGAAAAAGGTGTGAATTTCTAGAAATGGAGGGGGGGGGGGGGGGAGAGAATGGCAGAGAGAAGAATTTTAGTCTTTTTTGTAGTTTGGCTGTTCTCACAGTTGATATTTTGTTAATGGAAAGGGGGGTTATTTTAAAGAATATATTTATTTCAAAACATAAAATATACACATGATTCAGGGAAAAACAGCCAAACTGCAAAAATGAAAATTTTTGCTTTCCTCTCACAAAATTTAAATTTTTAGAAATCCATCCCTCTCCCTTGGGAGAAAGGGACAGAGTAAAAATTTCAAAAGGGATGATGATTTTGGATGAGTGATACTGATATGAGATGATGCAGATGAGAGGAATTACCTCACTAAAAAATAAGAAATAGAGTAGCATTTAAAAAATAATAATAATAATAAAGATTTTAAATTATTTGATGGGTGGGACGGAGGGGGAAGTGGAACTTTCGGAAAAAAGGAGGGTAATTTAGATGACTGGTTATTCATTAATACTTTTACTAAAGATAAACAAATACAGCACTTTTTTAAAATAAGAGTTTTAAAGATTTAAAAATTTGTATGTGTGTGTGTGTGGGGGGGGGGGGGAACTGTTGGGGTAGAGAGAAAACCTAAGTGACAAATTATCTATTTATTTTCACTAGAGCAACAAGTAAAACAAAAGATTTCTTCAAGTAAGAGTTTTACAAATTTTAAACTTTGTATTCTTGGGGATGAGGAGAAATATAAATTTCGAAGGAAGGGGGTTTGTAATTTAGATGATTTGTTATTTTTTTATTGTTAATAGAAAGAAGAAATAGGACAAATGCTTTTTTTTTTATAAATAGTTTTTATTTTTTATTTTTTTTCATAGGGGTTGACAAAGTGGAGGAAGCAAATATTTTGGGAGTAGAGAGATAATTGAAATGGTTGATTATTTATTTATTGTTACTAGACAGCAACAAATAGGGCATATATTTTTTAATAAAGAGTTCTAAGATTTTAAGCTTTATATCCTGAGAGGAGAGGAGAGGAAAGGAAGAATGAAGAAATGTAAGTTTCAGAGAGAGAGAGGAGTGGAGTGGGGAGTAATTTATATGATTGATTATTTACTTATTGTTACTAGAGTGCAACATATAGAACAGAATATATTTTTGAGTTTTAAAGATTTTTTTGCAGGGGGGGAAATACGTATATTGGTGGTAGAGAGATAATTTAAATGACTGATTATTTATTTATTGTTAGTAGAGAGCAACAAATAGAGCATAATTTCTTAATAAAGAGCTTTAACGATTTTAAACTGTATATGTTGAGGGGGGGGGGGGAGGGAGAGGATTTATTTTTTATTAATTGTTATGTTACTAGCGAACAGGAAGAAGGACAGAAGGATTTAAGATTTTCAAGTTTTTAAACTTTTTGTGTTGGGGAGGACAGAGAAGGGAAACAGACATTTCATGTGTGTGTGTGGGGGGGGGGGGGGGGTCATTAACATCATATAAAAACATGAGTGGAAATCTGCCAAAAATGTCAAAAGATTGTGAATTCCCTTCCTTGGATTTTTAAAATCAATTTTTTGTAAAAAAAAAAAAATTGTTTATGCGGGGGGGGAGGCTAATATTTGGGAATGGAAAAGAAAATCAAAATTGCTTGAAAGTGGGAGGGTGCTTACTTTTGGGATTTTACGGTAATTAAATGGTAGGCCTAATGCATGTTGAAAATAAGATTACATTTCTACAAACTGTAAGTCACATTTCAAAAAATAAAAGTAGTGTGAAATCTCGATAATTTTTTAAAACTTATTCTTATTACATTCACTAATAATATTCAACACTGCTTGGTTGTCACTTGAAAATCCAAAAACAATTTTTAAAATACAAGCGGATTCTTTGAATTTTCTTAGAATGTGAGAAAAGAAAAATACAGTATCTTTGAAGCTGGTGAAATACCAACTTGGAATTAGCGAAATATAAACCTAGAAAATTCCAATTAAAAATAAATTTAATTTTTGTTAAACTCTGAATTTCAAAGAAATTATATTTTTATGAATGTATTCATAAGTTTATAATTCAATACTCCTTAATTCAAATGTATTTTTCTATATATCCTGAGAGACTGAATTTTTAGAAATCCAGATGACTGTACTTTGAATAATTGGAGTTTGACTGTATTTGCATTATTAAAAAAAAACTATGTTTAAAAAAATATATATATTACTCTTTTTTTTTTTACTGTTTAGTTTTTTAAATATTTTATCATTACAGTTTTGCAACCAAATAACATTTATATGATCATGATTTGGTGCATAATTAACTCCATTGTTGTTGTAACAATTAAGAATATTTGGCGATTCATTACCTGTCACCAACTAAAGGAAGGATGCCTTAAAATTGAATTATTAATTTATAATCAAGTTCTAAAAATATTAAATTGTAGCATTGTCATCAGAAGCACACTTGTGTACATAATATTTATAATTCTAGTATAACAGAAAGAGAATAAAAAACTGATTGCAAAATTCCATCTTTAGATAAATAAACCAAGTTAAATTAAAAAGTGTAAATGTTTTCTTGTTTCAAATTGATGCAAAGAAAATGTAGGATAAGTATATGAACAGAATAGACCTAATTCTATTTTTAGTACTAGAAAATTATAAAAAGAAAACAAACATCCGAAACACTATGGATTACTATCATCCCTTTAAAAAAAGATAAACAAAAAGCTAATGATAAATTACTTTTTGCTAATGATAAATTACTGATAAATGAAAAATAAGCTACTATTCAGAAACATAAAAATTATTACACATAAGACATAGGGTTGGCAAGTTTTTGCCAAACATGGAAACTGATAGAAACCATGGTGGCAAAAATAGGTATATGTTTTATTTACGGGAATGTAATTACGTTATTTTAACTTAGAATAGTCAATGCATCATTTAAACAGTAACGTAAAATCTATTAAAAGTTTGGTACTTTTCGGTTAGCCGGGCACCAGTGATATATGTACATATATAAATATATATGTATATGCATATATTTATATATATTCATACATATAAGTGTATATATACATGTATGTAGATATATGTGTATATGTGTAGATATATGTGTATATATGTGTGTGTATATATACATGTATATATATCACTGGCGCTTGGTTAACCGAAAAGTACCAAAACTTTACATTATTTTTAGTAAAATATTTTTTTGGTTATGCTATAGATGCAGATTTTGTGAAAGGGGAAAGTAAATAACAATAAAATAGCTCCCTGTTTTTGGTTTAAACAGTCATAATTATTGAACAACTAATTTTTAATGCTTCAGT
The DNA here is from genome assembly GCA_963931845.1 of Maratus michaelseni. Classification (NCBI taxonomy): domain Eukaryota; kingdom Metazoa; phylum Arthropoda; class Arachnida; order Araneae; family Salticidae; genus Maratus; species Maratus michaelseni. Next base: position 188,734,172 of record OZ007598.1, on the reverse strand, counting down.
TAATGGTTAACAAAGTCTAAGAAATATTGCCCACTTTGCTTGTGCTATCAGAACTTCAAAACAATAGTAATTTGAAGATATAAAGTCAGGGGTGATTGTGGGTTCATGAAAAAAATACCTGAAATTTTAGTGAGAAAATGGTTCCGTATGGAGAGAGGGGGGGGGGGGCATATAATTTATTACAGGGAGGTCAAATTATGAAAAATATGAACTTTAATTTAATTATGTTTAGCAATCATGTGAAATTGATTTTTTAGTCTTACTTTATGAATTTAACTATCAGAAAAACTAGAATTTATGTACTGAAAATGAAAAAAATACCTGAATTCAGGTATATAACCTGAACACAATCACCCCTGTAAAGTATAATTAGTATGTAATTGCTCCCCTCTCTCATATAAATTGATAATATCTATATGTTTTTTACCTAAAAAAATATTTTTGTAGGAATTTTAAAGGATTACATTGATAAATTTTAATAGTAAAAGTTATAGAGGTTCAGATAAAGAGAAAATGAAGATTGATTTTATTGTTACAAAGCTGTTCTGTATGTGTGTGTGTATATATATATATATATATATATGTATATATAAGCTTTCTGTACAATTAATCCATTGAAACATAAGATATTGACCAAATACAATGAAATCACAATACCAAATAGCAGAGCCAAATTACAAATTAAATGATGTAGTCCTAAGAAATAAAATAATATAAATTCAAATGAAAAAACAAGAGTATAATATATATATATATATGTTACAAGGAAACTTTTAATTTAGTAACTTTTTCTTTAACTATTACTATTAAAGATGACATTTTTTTATTGAAAAGGAGGAATGAACAAAAACAGTTTTATCTCCATCTAACTTTTAAATTTATTTACAAAGTATATGATTTGACTCGTACTTCCAATGTTATCACCAATAAAATTATTTTAAACAATCAAATTAATATCAAAGAAATACAAATTAATACAGTCGAACCTCGTTAACACGAAATCGCTTAACACGAAATAATACTGAGGTCTCGTCAGATAAGTCTGAAAATCAATGTTAATTATTTCGTTTAACATGAAATAGAATTTCGGAAAATCCCGCTTAAGGCGAAATTTTCTTTTTTGTTCCAAAGTCAAAACATGATTCCTTACGCAATGTTTTCGATATTTTAAACTTACATGTCGCATCCTCTTATTAAAAATGAATTTTTCGCATTGTTTGAAAAAGACCTAAAGTGGAAAAGGGTTTCAGAAAATGGTGAAATATTGAATTCCTTACTAATCCCTGGTTTTCTTTGATCTCTGATATGCGGAAGTGTTCCCACATTAACCATATGATCAATCACAATAAAAGTTTGAGTGATTTTTTTTTTTTTTATGATTGTTCCATTACTTGGTTTAATGTACTGACAATGAAATAAACCGAGTTTCTGAATTCCCCTATATTTGAGTGACAAAAGTGACAACACCTACTTTACTAATTGACTAACATAATTGAAACTTTGTTCGCAGTTGCTTTGTAGAATTTTGTGAAAGATAGTCGAAAACAGCAAGCTATATCTTTAGAAACCAAGCAAAAATTTTTAAACAAAGTCAACAATAAAGGGCAGAAAAAATCAGAAAATGCAACGATTCTTCCAACAATTGATCCTCTCTACAAGTTTAAAGAATCGTGAAATGATTGAAGCGGCTTATACTATGAGTCAATTCAAACCAGTAAGAAAACGAATGTGTAGAAGAAAGAATGAATAAATTTAAATTGCTCTTTTGCGGTGGATAAAAGAGGCAAGATAGCAGAACATTGTTTTAACTTGTGCAGTTTTGCAAGAGAAAGCAAAGGCTTTTGCTGATGCTCTCAGTGCGAACAATCTTCTAACAAATGACTGACAAGATTTAAAGAGCATCATAGAATTGTCTGCAAAAAGATATGTGGACAAAAAGAAAGGGAAATTTTTTCTTGGACATTGTTTTTTCCGAGTACATCTGCATAGATGAAGATGTGCTGACTTCGGATGTGACGACAAACAGAGAAATAATAGCTGAAAAAAAGAAAAAAAAAAGATGACAACATCAAAGTGTCAGACGAGGGTGAAGAAATTGACACAGGAAAAGTTTTGTGTCATTAAATGAATCTGCAGCAGCATTGAAAAGTGTACAACGTTTCCTTATGGAACAAAAGGATGCTTCCCGAGCTTTGAACAAATTAGATGAAGCCCATACAGGGCCGAAACTAATATCCTTTTCACCCAGGGCAAGCATGAACTTTGCCGCCCCCCCCCCCCCCCCCTCCATTCCAAAATAAATTTATAAACAGAAGTTTTTGATTCATTGACTTTATTGATTTAAGTCTAACATAATTGCTAGAAAGTATATTAATCTAATTATTTTTAGATTGGTTTCTTTAGAAATCGAACCTATTGAAATCGTTTCGCTGGAATCATTTCATCTTGTCACCACGATAAAGTCTGAAATACTGAACCAATTCGAACCTAATTGGGACAGTAAATTGATCTGCCATTATCTTCGATGAGTTCGTTAATCAAGTATGTAGCTGTTATAGTTTGTTTATAGGAACACACAAAAGCAAAAAACATTCAAAGCTTGTCATCACAATAACATTCGAAATGTACTGAGCAAATTTAAACCGAATTAGGACAGTGTATTGTTCTTGCAAGTATCTTGGAAGAATTCAAGTATTGTTTTGTTAGCTGTATGTGGTCACCTAATGAAAAAAAAAACAGCTCTGTTGAAAGCAAAGAGAAAAAAAATGAACGAATACGTTTTTATTTTAGGTTGCCCGATTACAAGTCTTTTTTTTCAAATTTCGTTATTTGTTTTTTGTACCGAAAGAAGAAACAAATCCTATTTTGGCGCCCCCTTCTACACTGGCGCCCGGGGCACATACCCCCTTTGCTCCCCCCTAGTTTCGGCACTGAGCCCATACGTTTATAAAAGAAGTTCTCTACAACAGGTGAAGCAAAATTCAATAACGGATTTAAAAAAAATGATTAGCAAGTAAATAAATTTATTATTACCTAAAATGATGATCAATCTATATAATTTGTTAATGAAATTTTCTATTTCTTATTAATTTATGATTTTATGAGCAGAGATATATTTGTATGTTAATTTATTTAGTTTTTATATCTAACATAGATAGCACAACTATTATAACAGTTAACACGAAATTTCGGATAACACGAAAAAAATTTGCAGTCCCTTCAATTTCGTGTTAACGAAGTTCGACTGTATTCTGATTTAAGTCTTGGTTATATAATGTAAAAAATTATATTTTTTGTTGTATATTTTTTTTATCAAACCATTTTTTCAGTTGTTGCCACTGTCCTGGCAACATCACCAACCCTAATAAGACATAAAAAAGTTGTTATAAGCTCATTTTCTTAAAATGCAAATGTGTAGCTTAATTTAAATGATATGAAATTAAAAAAAAAAAAAAAAAAAAAGCATAAAGAAAACACAGGAGGAAAAATAATGATATTTGGAACTAAATTTAAACTTTAAACTAACCTTATCTTTTGAAAACATGTTACGACTGTTGCCTTCACCAGCAGATTGCTGCATTAAATTTGCAATAGCTGTCGCACACATCTGACTAAAGCCTAAATAAAAAAATAAAACATTTTTAATAACATTTCTCAACTAATTTTACATTTTTACTTAATGTTTTAAAATATTATTAAAGCTTTCAAAACAGTAAAAGCTGCTAAGATGGTATCACAGGGAGATGGGAAAAATTCTGTTTTGAAAAAGGTTTTTGTCTTAGAATGTGTACTGTTTAATGCATTTTTTGTGTCTATTAGCAACTTTATTTCTCTGTAGCATTACAAAATTTTCCAGAGTCATCTGCCAAGTTATCAAAGGAAGACTATACAATAAATAGATTATTTAATAAAAAACTAGATTCTGCCAGTTGCTAGTAACAATTGTCAGCTTAATTATTGAATAAATTCATCAGCATATTCCACGTTCCATAGTTTTCGAGAAAAGCGACTGTGACAGATGGACATACAGACACATGAGTGAGCTTATCATGGTTCTGTTTTAACTTTTTAAGTACAGAATTCTAAAAAATACAAAAAATACAAAATGAAAAATGACAATTTGTGGAAAATCTATTATCATTCAGCTAATTTACTCGATATTTGACTGGCCTTTTTCTACAAATTGCCCTATATAGTTAACTATTAAATTATGCAACATAACTAAAAATTATTTTGTACAAATGCTCATATTTCATCAAATATTTAATATATTTATATTTGAATTGTAGTATATTGTTTCAACTGTACTTTGTCAAATTTCCTGAAAGTAGCGTTAAATTTGATTGAAAACCTCGCATGCTATAAACGAAAAACATTCAGAAATTTCTTGAATTTCGAAATGAAACCTTTATATCTCCATGCATATACTTGCTATTTTTATACAAATTAACACAAATATTGTACAATATACACATAATTCTATGCTAAAGCTACAAATCATTTAGAGCATTTTATTTTACAGGGTGATCACAAATATTTTTTTAATATAATCGTTTGTCCGTCCTCTAATTACCCATGTGATCAAATCTTTGCTAAAAAATATGAGGTTAAACATGTTCTTTACATTTCCAAAGTTCCAGAAGAATTTATCAAGTATTTCTCTAGATGTTCCAGTAAATGGCTAAAATTGAATGTGTCCAGTGACTTTTCATCATATAGTGTATATACAGAGATCAGTCAAATCCCCAAAAGTCATCATGTATTAATGTGCATCTCAACTTTTAAAGTAGCATATAAAAAAGTATGGTAACTGAACTTGCAAGAGAAGATTTTTATTTTGCTTCCTTTTGAAGATAAATCTCTTTTATGCCATACACATTTAAGAAAGATTATTATAAAGGTAGTATTATTTATCATGCAATATGTGAGTCTCCATTTTCTACTCTTCAATTAAATAATTGAAGTTGGATAAATTCTTCCTTGTGATAATTTAAGGAGTATTTTCTTTACTTAAGGAATTTCTAAGAAGTCTATGTACACCCTGACTTTATAACTGGCAACGAAGACAAAATGCTGAAATCTATACCTCAAAATATGAATTTTCAAGGCTTATTTATATTTTCCTGATTACCTAACAAACTCAATGATTTTGATTTGTCCCCCCTTAAAAATGTTATATTTTTGCATATTTTAATGCAGGAATTTTATAACTTGTTGAGAAAATATTTTTCAGAAATTTAACAATATTCAAAAATGCAAACTGAAAATTGACCCTCAGTTAAAATTTTTAGTTAAGTAAGTTTTATAAAAATAGGAAAAAAATTAAATTCTAAAACATACGAACATATTATTCCAAACACTAAATAGATTTTGTGTTCATAATCTATGTAATTCAGATAAAAAGCTATATGAAATTGAAGAATTCGACATGGCAGAGATAGGATTTTTTTTTTTTTTTTTTTTTGTGCCCTTAAAAAATTATCAATTTTTTTAAGGCAAAAAAATTTTTAATTAAAAAAATTAAAATTATCAATTTTTTAAGGGCACTAAGAACAAAAAATAATTCCAAAAACTTTAATGGCTATCATGAGATATACAGGGGAAAAAGAAAATTAATAAAATGACTTTTATTCTTTTGAAGTGCTGTCATAATCAAAGTGATGTTAATTTTTTTTTATCAGGACAGAACTCATTATAAATCCACACATATATGATGTATGAGCAGCTTCAATGAATGCTAAAAAGTCTTTTTCAAAAATATTTAAATAACAGTTGGATATCAGTTTGCTATGCACAAAATAAGGAAGATAAAAATATACCTTTCATGGATTTTATTTTATTTTTTTTAAGATGAAAATAAAGTGAAGAATAGTGATATTCTTAATAATATAACAGTTTCATCAAAAATAGGATACATTTGATTCATAGATCACAATGCATGAATATCTTTTAGTTAGTAGAGTGAAGTATTATTGTTTTTCGTTTATAAAATTCAATGCACTTGGTAAAGACAAATGTTACTTTATTATTTTTTTTTTTAATAAATTGTAGGCAAAAATTTATACAACAGAAATGTTTCAAGGTTAACTTTACTGGAGTAAATTTTTCTTGGAAGACTAAGCTGAAGAAAATAACAAATTTTCAAAGCATATTTTGTGTGTCATGGAGGAGAAAGTAGTTAAATAGATGAAGAACAGTAAGACTTATCCACTTTCACCTTGAAGCTATTAATTTATAATTTTCAAGGATTTTAAAAAGGACAGAACTTAACAGCCAAAATAGGAAATGTTCAAACATCATTTAAACAAAATAGCAATATGTTGCAACGTAATAAAATACTTAACAACCAAAATGGAAAAACTGTGATAAAAAAGATCAATAGTCAATTATACTTCAATCAATTTAAGTAAAAATAATTTGATAGATCAGTAAGAATTCAATTGATTAATAGTAACAGGCAGTATAATAATTGCAATAAGCAAAGCTGTGTACATAAAATTGCTTCCACTAAAAAACAAAATTATTTTAGAATTGGTTGATAATATTCATAAAAACATTTCAAAATCTAAAAAATATTTCATACAAATATCAAATATAAGTTTCAATAGTAATTAGAAAAAACAGGCATTATAATTCATTACTAGATGGAACCCGTCAAAACGTGACGGAAAAAAATACTATAACAATATCAGTAAAATTAGCTTCTTTATTATTTAAGTAGGGCTTCGTATGAAACAGTCTTTCAAATATTTTATTTTAAAAAATCCCCCCCCCCCCCAAGTGAAATGCTATTTCCGATGCAAACTCCAAATGAACACTCAGTAAACAAATGTGTAATGCAAATCAGTTTGACATTACCACCATTTCCCCACGACAAAAAAAAAAAAAGGTCATGGACCTATAAAGTATCATACAAATAGTCCTATCATAAAGTATCATACAAATTTCCTACTTTCATCTCATATTCAGTAAATAAAAGAACATAGTATAAGCACACCCCCCCCCTGTGATAATGCAATCGAATGAGCTCCTATGCGCATATGTATTGCATCTGCCCAAAGGCACCGTTGAAATTCGACGTTAAAAAAAGTTTTAAAATGTTTAAATTAAAAGTTAAATGTCCTCTTTAATCATTGTTCGTTTCAAATCCATATCTTCTAAAACACATCCATTGTTTTAAGCTAATCAATTTTTATGTAAAAATGAAGAATTTTTGTTAAAAATAATAAATTAATATGCAGATGAGGGAGAATTTTAATGTTTTCAATTGTAATTTATTTGTATGGTTTCTTCTATCCCTTTACATAATCAGGATGATTATTCCTTTTCCATCACAGTCGGTCTCTTATACAGTTAAATATCCAATGGATCTTTAAAAAAATAATAAATAACAGTTCCTAGCATATTCTGATTCAACATATACATCAACGAATTCAACATATCAATTTTATGTTAATCATAAACTAAAAATAAATTTTTTTTTTCTTTTGACAGATTTTATATTAGCGCTAAAATACTCTATCTTATGGATAGTCTGATCTTATGATTTATCAGGTTTTTATTATTATTATTTTTTTTTTCACTTTTCATGAAGGTTAGGGATACCTATTTTCAATTGTTGCAACTTTCCAAGGAGCTATTTTACATTATTAAAACAAACGGATGGTCATTGTTGAGATAGAATTGAAAAATATTTCATGCTTGAAAATTATTTAAAAAGTCGTTAAATTAAGCGGCAGATTTCAAATAAATTTCAATCGAAAGCTAATTTTTTTTTTCGAATTGAGGATGTAAGACTTGAAATTGTAAAATGTAGTAAAAAAAATTAAATTTTTAGTATTTAGAAGTGATGTAAGCGCGATGAAAGCTAAAGCGATAGTGCCGTTTGTTGTCACAACCGTTATACATTTCTAAATATTGCCACTGTGTTTTGGTTGGCGTCCAAAAGTAAACTACCATTTTTTGACATCGAACGAAAAATTCACAGTGAAAGAAATAAGACTTTGCCGCTAATAAGGAACTGTTAAATGAACTTATAACAAACCTACCAAAATAATTCCTATAAAATATTAGCCTTACATTGTTTATTCTAGCTAAAAATACAATCATTATTTCAAGTTTTTTTTTTTCCTGAAATTCTTTACTTTTGTGATTTTTTTTTTATTAGAAAAGGAAATCTTAATAATTTAAATCCTATAATTCCTATAACTTAATCCTATAATTTAAAAAAAGTAATTGGTAACATGTAATCAAGGTATGCAATCAAGATGAAGCAACCAATAAAGGCTCCAGTTCTAATCTTTAAAATTAAAAATTGAAATATCAGTTAATATTACGCCATGTTGACACAATCATATAAATTTTTCTTTTTAGTTTTATCAATGTTAAAATGCATTTCAAGCTAAGCATAACGTCATTTTCACTGGTACAAACTTTTCACACGTACATTTATGCTTAAGCACCATGCGTACAAATAAAAATATATTTTGCATTTAATTGTAATGAAAAAAATGGCATCAACAAAGTTATAATGCTTAATGATAAAATGAACCCAATGGACAATATTTCTGTGACGTCACAGTAAATATGAATTTTTATTTGCTTATAAAACACACGGATAAATATTTTTACCGAAATACTTAAACATTTTAACTATATTTTAACTTACAAATTAAAAAATTCGGCCTATTTGTCACGTTATTTTAATATTTAATATTTATTTTTTATGCTCGCAATCATTGAGTTCAGAAAATAAACTCTGTACGTCGCAACAGTGGGCGTTAATCCGATTGCCGACTTTATGACGTCATAAGCAGAAGTAAAATTTTAATTTAAGATTACAGCTAATTAATTAAATTTTCGAACAAACGAATGTACGATAACAAATCTGTGACCAAATATCTTTCATTAAAAAAAAGAATGATGTAATTTGATGTAGTAGTTTGTTCTCACGGATTGTCGAAACAAAACGCTTAGCGTTTTAAATATATAGATTTATTATATATTTAACAACAGCTATAAAAAAAAAATCAAAAATGCTTATTAAATAGTATAATTAATTTTAAATTAACTAGGATTAAAAGCTACAGCTAAAGCTAAAAGTTCAATTATTTGATTGTCCCAATTAAAATGCATTAAAAATAAAGAAATATGACTATAACTTTGAGAACAATGAATTAGGAAGTTCCCTTCATCAGGTGGAACTGAATATACATACATTACTATAGTAAAAAGGATTTCCTGGATACTATAATCACATTTCCTGTTGTTTTATTTATTCTTGAGGTCAAAGAAGAATTTTTAATTCATAAAGCTTTTATCCACCAATTTATCTGCATTAAGTAAAATGTTTGCCTTTTAATAGATAAAAAATAGTAAGTAAAAATATACTATTTCATTGTTTTTTTTTTTACAAGTCAAACCTTACAGAGAGAGAGAAATTTTGCAGATGCTATTCTTTAGCAAAGAAAATTCAATTTATTCTTCTAATAAAGCATATTAAAATCAGCCATTTTCATAAAGCTTCTAATATTTCTCAATTCTCATTATACACTAATTATATTTCAGTCGAAAATAGCAAATTGTTCTTTATTGAGCTAGTACTGCTGCTCAGAGAAAAATAAAAAAATTGTTTTTTTTTTTTTTTTTTTTTTTTTTTTTACAACAAAGGGGGAGAAAGAAGAAATGATTATTTAGAGATTTAGAGTAAGATTCACTACAAAGTTTACCTTCAAATGATATTGTGGTTTCTTCAACTAAATTAAGTATAATATTTTATATATGGATCTATTTATTTATTTACTAATGCATAGAAAAATATTCTTAGACAATATTATAAAGCCAAATGTAAGTTGTTTTTGTTTCTCAATCTGCAATAACATTCAGAATTTTAAGATAAATTCCAAGAAATATTAGCTTTAAATAAATTAGTTAAATGTTTTTCTAAGATCTTTATATCAGTAGGACAAAACTTCAAGAAAAAGAAAAATATGAATAAATACAGTGTAATACATATACACCAAACATATCACAATAAAATTCATTTGATTTTATAGACTGTTTATACTTTCAACTTACTGGATTGTTTCTTTGAAAATGTTTCTACTCCGTTCGGGTTACAATGCTTACAATAAAATGTGTAGTATGTCATAAATGGAACACTTTTTCTGAAATATAAATAAATAAATATTTTATATATACATTTGTAAAACAGTATTTAAATGATATTACGATTTAAGTATTAAAATATAAACAGAAAATAATGAAGAGAGTATCATGTTCAGGAATTTGATGTTAATAGTATTTGCCTTTTCAAGAATTTTTATTTATTTAATTTTTCATGTATACTTTGAGCAATTTTTATATATTTCAAAATTTATCATTTTTCTGTCAGTCTATAAATAGAAATTTTAAAAAACTTAAATCTACACATTCAAAAATTCCAGAAGACCAACACAAGCTTCCAAAAAATAAATAAACAAAATAAATTTTGCTACATTTTCCAAAGTATATAGAAAAGTAATCATTTAAACATTGCCTAGCATTGTCACTTTCTAAAAGTAGGAAGTGATTCCATGTTCTAAGCTTCATAGAGTTATGGGTTAATTCATATATTTTGCTACAGGTCAAATGACTTTTGCTATTTTAGGTTTGGTTTCGACTCTTTCAACAGCACAAATTGAAAAATGACCAGTTAAGGTTAACCTGATCTATATATAAAAAAAAGTTCCGAATATTGTTCTAGATAAAGAATTATATATTTGAATATGAATGAGTATATAAAAAAAAAAGGGGGTTTATGTATCACTCTCTCACTGCTCTAATTCTTTGCTATTTCACAGAAGAAGTAAGGGACATTCAAATTGTCCTTTTCCAATTTCTGCTAGAATCTGTAGAGCTGGATAAAGTCCTGCACCAGTTTAGGTAACCTGAACCCAATCCAGGATCTGGCACTATTTTTTTTCTTTTTGCAGGCTGGGTTGACTCTTACATTTTGCTACAGGTCAAATGTCTTTTGTTATTTTAGGTTTTGTTTTCGACTCTTTCAACTGCAAGAATTGAAAAATGACAGGTTAAGAAGGTTAACCTGATCTATAAAAAAAGTACAGAATATTGTTCTAGATAAAGAATTATATATTTGAATATGAATGAGTATATATATATATATATATACCGTAAAATAGCGTTAATCCGCCCTTCCCGATTAAGCGCCCCCTCCCACTTTGTAAACAAATTGGAAAATTCAAAAAATCCCGCGAAAGCGCCCTCCCCAAAAGAAATTTGTAAGTGCACGTCAACATCAACACCAAAAATTTTATTTCCTGAGTGTTTTCTTTTTTTTTTTCCCCGACGAATCAGACGGGCGTGACGATTCTTTGATATATCGCAAACATGTACAAAACACATTGTCGATCTGAAAAAGCAATATAACTAAACATTAGTTTTGCTGTAAATTTATCTCCATGGCGATATAAAGGTTATAAAAATATCGATAGTGAATATTTCTCATGAAATAACTTTTAAAAAATGTGTATTTGATGCTGTGTGGACAATATTTTGATTAAAAGAGAATCTATTTATTTTATTAAAGAATTTATAGTTGTATTTAACATTATTATGAAAACCAATCACAAAAAAAAATATATTGATTGATTGATCAGTTCAATCGATTTGTCGATACACAGTCGAATTTGTAGCGTAATTTGTGCTATCTTTGTGGTAGTAATGTTTTTTGTTTTAATAATCTGGCAACACTACCAATTCATTCTATATGTTCTCAATTTTTATGATTTGTAATATTTATTTAGCATTTATAGATACGAAACCATGATTTAAAAAAAAAAACGGTTATTTAATCTTCCTAACTTACAACAGATGGCAACACCATATAAAATGTTACTAGTTCTCGAAATTACTTCAGAACATTTTCAACTGCAATTTCTCAGTGTTTTTAAATTAAGTTCCTTTTATTTTTCTGTTACCATATTAATGACAGATATTAGTGTTATTACCCTAATTTCCTGCCTATAATCCGCGGATTATACATTAAAAAACTTTATTTTTCTTGTAATGCGGATTATACGCCGCTGCGGATTATTTGCGATTTTTTTCCTACTCAATATCTTTGCAAATGTCAATAAACATAATTTTTTTTAGCAAATTGGCAAATATCTTTTTTAAAAATCAACAGATGGCGTGACCGTGTAACTTATTAAATCTTGTTAAGAAAAATCATACCATTATTTCATATCTAGGTCTTACTGCCTCAAATACACTCTTTAAACACAAGCATTCATTACCATTTACTCATATGTCATCTTTATTTACAGTTATTTAATTTAAGTATAAAGTTCATAAACAGTACATATCAACATAACTTTATTATAAAGACGTAATTATTAATTTTAAAGTACTTTTAACTTACCAATAATCTTTTGATTTCTGTTTTATATTAATAACTGATTCCTTAAATCCATTTATTTCATGCTTTACAATAGTTTTTAACTCATATTTAGTTTACAAACATCGCACTCTATGCTTCATCCATTATAGCTATTCATTCTCGGCATACGGCGATATTCGATTCAAACGATAATCGAATTGCGTAGTAAGCTTTTACTTCGACAGATGGCGCCAGACAATTCTTCGTCTGATTTGCTAGATCTTGTAATATTAAATTATAAATAAGACAAAAGGAAAAAAAAATAACTAGTACAAGGATTTTATATTTAATTTAAACAAATATTTAAGTAATTAACTTACTTAATTATAATTTTATACTAAGTAATGTTAATCTTCGTAATAGAATTGCAAATGTTTGTGTACTGAATTATCAATTTTTCTATTTCAGATTTAATTATTTATCAAGTGTTATATTAAATACAAAAGTTAAAAATTAAAATATTTTACAATAGATTCAATATTTTTTCTCTTATGGCTGAACATTAGTCCTGTAGATCTTGTGAAATTTTCAGGAAATTAGGGTATTTATCTAAATGCATTCCAGTTACAAAGCTTCTGAAATCCAGAATTTTCTATAATCTGAAATCACCATTAATCGTGAAGTTATACTGTTTTTCTATTTTGTTTATCATTTATTTTTCAAAATGTTTTACTTTTGTTACTTTATTAAAATAATGCATGCTTTGCGATGATCAGCCATTAGCATCTCCCTCCACCCATCCATAAATATCATATACTACAGTTTTAATACCGTGTAAGCGCCCCCCCCCCTGCTTATTTTACGATTTTCCGTCGTGTTTAGGGGGACGGATTAACGGGATTTTACGGTATATATATATATATATACATATATATGGGGTTCATGTCAGAGTTCACAAGATTCACATAATATTTTTAAGAATTCCACTTAAAATAACTCTACTTTTTTATCATCCTACATACAATTTTGTTAAGATCTGAAAATCTCAGTTTATTGATTTTTTATTTTAAAGTGTGAACACTGACATATATTATTTTTTTTTTACATAAAAATATGAAATTAATGTTAAAGATTAATTGTAGTTTTTTTTTTCATAATTGCATTAAAATAGGGATTTTTATTTTATTTTTTTTCTAATTCAGGTTCGTGTCGAAGACCTGCCTGGGTTGTATTAAAATATGGATTAATTTTCGTTTCGACTTATGTAGAATATTCAGGTTAGAAATTAATCCATATCTTAATACAATTACGAAAAAGTAGCCTAATATCTCTAATATCAATTTTATATTTTATGTTGAAAACTGAACATATTAATATTCAAATGTATAGTTTTTTTCATCTGAAATATATTCTAGACTCTTTTGAAAAATCAGGTCAACCCAAACCCGTTCCACAATGAATCAAATCCAAACCCTAACACAAAACAATTAAAGTCCACCTGACCTGAATCTGACCACAGAGAAAAAAAATGTACGCCAATCCAACCTAACCTGATCTGCGGTTGTATCATGTTGTAATAAAATCGCGTTACCCGACCCGATGCTTGGTTCTAGTTTGTATCAACAAAAATTATTTTGTCAGGCTTGAGTCGGGTTTCGGGTCAACAATTTTTTTTTTTTTTTGTCAGATTTAGGTAGATTTTAATTCCAACAGAATTTTCAAGTTCGGGTTTTAACTCAATCTGTAAAGGACTGTAGTCTGGGCAGAAGGCAGAAGATTTCGTTAGAGATTCTTAACTTACAGTATTTTTAACATTTAAAACTATATGTGAAACCCTTCACAAAAGATTCTGTTGAATCTTCATTATTTCAGTGCGGACAACTCTAACTCCAGAAATTTTTTTTAGCATTAGAAAGTGTCATTTTCAATATATATGACAGGATAAAAATAAACCCTTTTTAAAATGCAAAATTTAAATTTTAAATCTCAAAACATTTTTTCTAACTTATAAATCTAATGCTTAAATCTAATCTGCCCCTGTGATCTTTGTTTCTCAGCCTCACAAATATTACTTTCATCTATCAATTTCGACATCTCTTTAAGTTTTAAAAGTGATGAGTTTGCATTTCTTGCAGCAATCTGTGGGGTGCGGCTCCCAGGCACGGCCAAGCCTTGGTGTCGGCATAAGACCCCAGACATCAATCAAAAGCTAATTGACCAATTAAAATAAATGATCCTCCCAATTTGACTCTTTCTCCCTCTGCTGGAAAATATCCTAAATTCTGATTTAAAACCACATGCAAGGACGAAGAAGACGGAATTTTGGCACATTTGAGCGGTCAGCCAAACCCTCGGCCATGTAGATCTCAAAACAACGTAAATGGCTCGCGGGACCTCCGATTGAACGCGCGAATATGACTGTAAGAAGGAAGGCTTCAATAAACGAGTTAGATCCGTAAGAGAGGTCCCGAGTCAAACTTATTTATGTGTCACCAACTTATTTCTCCCAAGTCATCCCCGGATAATTCGTTACATTTTATAAAGTCGGCATGACGGTCGCCTACTTCGAGAAAATCCCAGCCTTTCTTCCAGAACTTGATAAAGGACAAAATCCACTTGTGCCATGAAAAATTCGGATAGTTTCAGAGTTGTGTCGGCGCAATCGGCCCACGAACAATCTTAGAATATTGCCTGTAATTAATGTGACATTCGATTGGAGAAAGAGAACGATGTTTTTGCGCATACCTTTGCGGATAAAAACTCGAACTGAGTAAGAAAGGGAAAAAACATTCAGTGTTCATTTATTTTTTTAAGTTTTTCTTTTCTTTCAGTTGAGCACGTTAAACTAAAGTGATTCATGATGCACTGTGAACCGACCACCGGAAAATGTTATTTATTTACCTTTAGTGAACAAATAACGATAATGATCTGGGTCAGAAAAAGCCCTGTGTTTTATTTTATTTTATTTTATTTTGTTTGTGTGTGTGGGTGTGTTAAAGCAAATTGGATATTTTAATCCACAGGTAAGTTTTATTGCTATATAAATTTCCGTCTTAATGGTTTTGTAGAAAAAAAGTATAAAGTTTGATTACATTCTTTTTAATTTCTTCATTTAAGTGTTTGAAAGTAACTGATATTTTTTAATTGAAGCTTAAATTTTTAAATATTTTAATAAGTTTTTGTATTAAAAGTAATTAAGCCACACTACAGATTTCTTTTACGTTATTTCTTTTATCAAAAGGTGTTTTAAAAAATCGATTTTGTTAAAATAAACAATATTTTATTTACTTATTTGCTTAACGAATTAATATTGAAAAGTTACTTCTGGAAATATCAAGAATGAAAAAAAAAAAAAAAAAAATTGCTTTTATCAATGTAAAGGTTCCGAAAGGTTCTTTTAAAGGTTCAAAAGTAGATTTTTCTAAAATATCACAGGTGGGTTAAAGGGATTTTAGAACTCTTAAGCAAATTTAAACTTATTATTTTAACATTTTATTAGCTTTATTTTTTTTTGTAAAGTTCAAGTTATTAAAGTTATAAGAAATTTGGAAATGACCAGCTATGCACATTAAAATTGTGATAAGTTTTGATAACAGTAGTTTCTTTTCTTTTTCATGAGGTGAAGCATACGTGTGATCCCCAGAAAATAAATGCAGTTTAATTTAATGTTTATGCTTTTATAAAGAAATGGGTTGAACTAGTTACTTTTATGAATGTTTTCCAGTAAAAAGATTTAAACAGACAACCTTTTTGTTTATTTTTACAACTTTTTCCATATAAGAGTGAATTTTTTTAAAGTTGTAAATATATGATTATTATTATTTTTAGATTTTGTGTGTGTTTAATTATTAGCTATGGTACTTATTCATCATTACAGTTCGTTTCTTTTTATATGAAAATATATTTTTATTGAACTGTTGGAGATACCAATCAGATTGGCAGTATTTTTAAAAATATTTCATGTAAGTAAGTATTTATGTTGTGTTTCCAGTGCATTTATTCAATATTTTTATATTTTATATTATATTATTTTTACCATTTACTTTTTTATTACTCATATCACCCCTTTATTTCCCATATCACTTTTTAATTCAAATATCGTGACCCATCATTCCCTGTGTTGGTTAAACCCCAACCAGTTTTAAAGAAAATTTTGGAAGACCCCGTTCTTACCATTTTAAATATTCAAAATAAATTCAATTCATTAACCAATCGGTTTAGGCATGACCTTGATGAATCCACTTTTACCGTGGTAAGTCCAATAGTGTCTAAATCCACCCATTCAACTTTTAAAGATGACCATGGTTCCAGTCCATTAAATCTTTAAGACCACAATTTTTTTAAGTTTTTTAGTTGGTTAAACCCCAACCAAAAACATGCCTGTGCAATCAAAGAGGACTCAGTGATGTACATGTGCAAATGTGACGACTGCTGACATTTTTGTAAGAACAGATTCATAAGTAAACAGAATTATCACCAGGTTGCCATGCACTTCTAAAACGCTGTCCTTTTTTATTCATACCAGGTTTATTATTTTTTGTTTTATTAATTAATTTTTCCTTTGCCAGTAGTAAAACTATTAAAAATAAAAGATTTTTGCTATTTGTGTAAAAGCTAGCAAGGAAAATTCAGAGCGTTCTGGCCTCAATCTTAAAGGAAAAATGTTCTGCGATTTATACTTGTCTAGAGCAGGAATTTATTATTTATTTTTTTTTCTTTGAGCTAACAGTGAGATGTAGTTGTAATTTATTATATTGCTGCTCAGATTTATTGATGCCACTGGGGAAAACAAATACACCTCAGTCTGCAAAACAGTAAATTCCATTGCTTACAATTAAATTGCATCTACATCTTCACCCAAAATAAAAATATCATGCTCAATTTACTTTTTTTTTTAAATTTTTGCTAAAACCTCCTCGAGGTTTAGGATCTGCTAAAACCTCCAAAGGTTTAGGATACAAATAAAACTACTTACCTAACCAGTAGTCCCTGTAAATAAACTCTATATCTTACACTTGTTTTGTCCACACCTGTTTTGTCCATTTTACAGTATATTTCACCATTTTTAAATATTTGCATAATCTTTTTAATTTTAACAATCTTATATTACTGCAATTTTAATATTTTCACGTTTTGAAAAAATGTGAATAACTAATTTCAAGTTTCTTTTTCATAATTTAACATTTTCAAGTATTTGTCTAATGTGAATATTTTGCATATAAAGAACGTATATTTTTCACACCAATTTCTTACGTTTATTATTATTTTATTATATTGATACCATATGTTTATATATTTGTACATAACTATTTTTTATATTTAATTTTTGCACTTTTTACCATAAAGTTATAATTTTCACAGAACTATATATATTTTATAAAATATTTTGAAATTTTGTGCTGTAAGGACTTGAACAAAAATAGCACAAAAATGGCCAAAAAACTTTTAATCCATGCAATTATGGCCAAAAGACAAACAACAAATTTATGGCTATTATTTTAATCTTTATCTTATTAGTATTTTTTTTTTCATATAGTTTTGTGGTAATATTACTGTATTATTGTTTTCATAGATTCCGCATGTTTTGTGGTATAATTATTATATTTTTCAAGTTTTTAATGTAAAGTTTGGTCAGATTGTCCCGAGAGCCATATCCCAAATTTAGAGCTTTTTAGCATAAAACCATAAGATCTTTAATTTTTCCTTAATTTATATGTGTTGAAATTTAAATTTTAAATATATTTTTCCAGCAGCAAAATTCAGCCCTCACTTTTTACCAATCTTAGTTGTAAATTTAACTTTAACATTAACTTATTTTGAAGCCTCACTCAATTAAACACTTCTTTTTAATTCACTTTGGCATTCTCAGTCTTCCAGGAGAGTTCCCCCAGTTTTGCAGGCAAATCTGGTGGATCTCATCTTGGAGGGGGGGGGGGGATATGACAGGATAAAAATAAACCCTTTTTAAAATGCAAAATTTAAATTTTAAATCTCAAAACATTTTTTCTAACTTATAAATCTAATGCTTAAATCTAATCTGCCCCTGTGATCTTTGTTTCTCAGCCTCACAAATATTACTTTCATCTATCAATTTCGACATCTCTTTAAGTTTTAAAAGTGATGAGTTTGCATTTCTTGCAGCAATCTGTGGGGTGCGGCTCCCAGGCACGGCCAAGCCTTGGTGTCGGCATAAGACCCCAGACATCAATCAAAAGCTAATTGACCAATTAAAATAAATGATCCTCCCAATTTGACTCTTTCTCCCTCTGCTGGAAAATATCCTAAATTCTGATTTAAAACCACATGCAAGGACGAAGAAGACGGTTTTTTGGTACATTTGAGCGGTCAGCCAAACCCTCGGCCATGTAGTTCTCAAAATTTACCGTAAATGGCTCGCGGGACCTCCGACTGAACGCGCGAAGATGTCTGTACGAAGAAATGCTTCAATAAACGAGTTCGATCTGTCTAGAGGTCCCGAGTCCAACTTATTTGTATGTTTCTGTAAAGTATTAGTCTCCCAAGTCGTCCCCGGATAATTCCTTACATATATATATTAAGACTTTCCTCTTATTACCTTTATTATTATTATTTTAAAATAATTTTTAGATCAACTCTCTCTGGATCCTGATCATGATACAAGATCTAATATTTGAACATTTTAAGGATAGGATCACTTCATTGAAATTTTTTAGCATAGAAAAAGCACAATAAAAAAATTAAAAAGTTATTATTGTGCATTAAGCATAATAATAGTAATTAATATAAATAATATATTAAATATTAATATAAATGTAAATAATCTAAATTAAAAAGGGAGTTTACTATAAATGTTACTAAGATAATTTTAAGCAATCAAGATGAAGTCACACATAAGTTATCGACAAATAAATAAATTCAAGAGAGACAAGGGAGAAGCAAACTTACATTTTTTTTTGTAATTTTAAAAATGGTTTAGATAAACAGATTTTCAGAATTTAATAAAATACAAAGAACAAGATATAAATACTTTACCCAATGGATATATTGATACACTGCTCATGAAACCATTTGGAACAACCACCACACTGTAATTCTACTGTACCAAGATTTCTTTCTTGGCCACTATATTAAAATAGTATACAAAGAATATTTACTACGATTGGAATCAAACATGTTGACATTTTTCAAGAAATACATATTTTTTTAAATAATATATACAATGATAATAATATAATTAGTACTTGTAAGTATTTTCCTAAACTCAGCATTTTTGCTACAGTGATTAAGCCCCAAATTTAATAAATGTTTGTTTTATTCATTAATTTTTCACATTGTTATTGAAACCTTAAAAATATATTTGGTACTTATGTATTATCTCTACCAGGAAGATGATACATCATGCCAGCAATACTAATTACAATAACCCTTTTTTTTCTTTCCACATTGCAGCTGCATAGTTAATATTATATAGTTGTTATATTAAAGGCAGTTTCAAAAGTATTTATATATAATCATATAATAGTATGAGTGTATACATATAATATTCATAGATGTAGTATGTGTATAGGATATACATGTATTATATTCATTCCAGCAGGAATAACATCTTGCTGGATATAAAACTACCATTGTAAATATCTTTTTTCACTAATAGCCGCTGTTTATCGTAGAAATAATCTTCAATATGAATGAATAATCTCATTGACTGAGCTATTAAATAAAGGAAGTGCAATCATCTTCAATTACAAACTTTCGATCAAATTCCTCCCACGCAACAAACTTATTGCCTGAATAGTTGCAATAAGTGTAATAACTGAACTTTCCACGCAATGGCTGTGTTTTACAAGGTTTTTCCCCTAATTAACTTTTGTGATTCCCCAGTGAAAGTGAAACTTAAGAGAGGGATAGCCCCAATCTATCGGATCAGAATCAAACTTGCAACTGGACAGTGCAGAAGTCCACTTCACCCGCACCAGAAGGACCTCACAGTGACTACTTACTTGTATTCATCTCCTACTAGATTATTTACACTGCACATATTATTAACGTAAGACGGAATATTCTTTCAAGCAGAGTATCTGCTCATCTATGTTCCTAACACCAAAGGTCACCACAACCACGTTTGTTGTACATAGTTAAACATTGTTTGTGTGTGCAATTTGCTACGATTTTATTTTTTACTTTACACACCAACACATCCCCCACTCATGGATACGAACCACGACATTCTGAATAGCCGCCAACCTAATTTTATGTATTTAATAAATGTATACTAGGCTATTTTTTTTATTATTTTAGTAGCTTTTATATTATTTATATTTTTTATCAATGTTGTGTATTTAATAAATATATATTAAATTACTGTTTTGAACATCATTAGTAACTGAAAACAACAAACCCCATTGGCCACTGACACCCATTTTTGGTGATTCATCTTCTTGGCACGGATAATATGCAAGTACCATATATATATTTTGCATATCCTATTTTCTTCTTCAATGATCGTTCCATATTTTTATTCAGGTATTTATTTATTTTTCAGCTGGGAGGTAGGAAAAAACATTCAGGTGGGAACTTGTGTAAAGAATATGGTATTGTAGAAATTTTTGGTAGCCATATGTATAAAAGTATGACTTTGAACAGAAGTATGCTAAAATTCTATCTAGGCAATTATTGAATATTGCCAACAAGTTTGCACGTACTTTGTAGTACATATAAAATAGGATTTGACAATGACAACTGGTGTGCATTGATAAAAATTTGAGAATCATATATATTATTTCTCCTGTCAACATCCCTTTTTCTCTGAAAATACGAAACGCAGAACGACGAATGAGATAGCATATGAAAGGATTTTGAATAAGCTTCTGACATAGCACACTTAACGTTTCGTTAAAACATGTTTTTGATTAAAATTTGCTGAAAATTTAAAATTAAATTGACATTGTTTTCTTAAAAGAAATGAAAGGTTTTCTTCAAATTATTGTTGCCACAAAAGTAAAATACCACATTATATGATGCTCAGCAATTATTATAAAAAACACCGCATGGGTTTATTTTATATTTATGATTAAAAAGCGGAATTGAAATTGAAATGTTTAGATTTATATTTCTATGTCCCATGTTTTTCCGGAAGCGGATGACGCCATCCTCTAAAGCAGTTAAAATACGATTGTTGATTTTTTTTTTCTCGCACGTGCCTTTAGCAATCTTGGATCAGTTTTTAGTCTAACTTTGATGGAATAAATTAGATGATATTCTGGCTTGACTAACAACTAAATGTTTTTTGCAAATATTTTTATCCTTTCTTTTTCTTTAGACGTTTAAACCTGCATCTAATAAATATTACATATTGATAAAAAATGGTACTTCTCTATTATCCCGTCAATCACTTTTCATAACAAAAAACTACCGCCAAATAAACGGGAGAACGTTGCCATTGGAATATCAAAATAAATAAATAAATATAAGAATTTAAGGACACAATTGTTATTTTAATTAATAACTAATAAATCAGTAAAACATAATGACAAATACACGCAAATGTCGAATTAAAAACCACTCAATGACGTAACAAACACGTATAATGCTTCTGACAGTAAATGGGACTGCATTTTTGGCGTTTAATCTTACAGTTTGGCGGTAGTTTTTTGTTATGCAAAGTGGTCGACGGGATAATAGAGAAGTACCTAAAAAATATTAGATTTCAGTGCGAAATCTTCGCACGGCCCCTTTGGTAACTTTGTATTGGCACTAGAAATGAAGACCCAATGAGCTACCAAATAAAAAAAATTATTTTACCATGTTTTGAGGCCAACGTTGGGGAAGGGTGACATTTTCGAAAAACTCAACTTTTCTAACTAAGCTGAGTGGGATATCATTTCCTATGTGTACTTTCATGCTGAATTGAATGACATCGTTCGCAAGTTTATACAATCACTTGTTACAAAGTTATGGCAGATTTTATGAATAACAAGTAATATAAAAAAAAAAATTAAGTCAATTCCTACTTTTTAATCATAAATATATAAAATAAACCCGTGCAGCATTAATGTCCCACGTTATCTTTATTGAACATTATTTTATAATCATCGTTGCGGTATTTTATTTTTTGTTGGCATCACTCATTTGAGATAAATCTTTCATTTCATTTATGAAAACAATGGGAGAAATTTTTTTCTCCCATATAAAAATTAAAAATAATTAATTAAATTTAATTAATGAATTAATATTTGAAAAAACTGTATTAACATCAATTGTCATCCAGTACAAGTTTTAAAAAATTTATTTGAACTTGAATGGATGAATAGGAAATATTTTATTAACGATTGAAAATTCCAACAAGATATATAGAGAGAGAGTGTGAGCTAATAGTAGGAATTTAAAAAGTAGAAAATTACACTTTATGAGAGAGTACAATTCTATTAGATTTATTTTACATTCAAAAACATATTCTTTGTATCGTATTGAATCACCTTAAACTTATTAAATGTAGGCAAAATAGCAATCATCAAAATCAAGGTTATCTGAGTATTTTTCAAGGTCATCGAAGTTGTTGAAATCGACTTCAATTGGCATTCGTAACTTCTTTATTAAGCAGTGTACTGCAGACTGCAGCAGGCCACTGTTGGATTTGATGATAGATCCTAAATAAACATCTTGGACAGCACTAGCAGAAGTAGGGATTTCAATTTAGGTTTTCTTTTTAAAGACATCTGGAACTGAGTGTAACAAAGGACATCGAGACCCTTAGTACTATAGAGATGAAGGAACAGGATTTTACCTGCTTTCTTCACTTCACCAACTATGACATTCATTTTATTGAAAGTGTCAACATATTCCTTCAAAGCACTGTCACTAGCTATCTACTTCAAAAGTAACTTTTATCTTTGCCATGTATGGCACTACAGTAGACTTCCGATTATCCGCCATTCGATCAACCGTCACCTTCGGTTAACCGCCACCCCCCCCCTTTCCATTTTTTTTTTCAATCTGAAATGAACAACAAAAACACGCATGTTCAGTGAACCCGAGTGAGGCGGCGCTATTCCGAGAAAAATGCTTGTGTGACGTCAGCTAAACTGCATCCACCGCCCCCTGAATTATAGAGCTTTTAAGAATATTAACATGAAAGCACTGCCTGTCAATTATTACAGTAAAAAAAGTTCCTGGATGACGCAAGATATTTTTAAGAAGTGTTTTTTTTTATATCTTTGTTCCCGGAGTTAAAGCACATTTAAAAAAAAGTAATCTTCCTCAGAAAGCAATCTTGTTGCTTGATAATGCAGGAGCACATCCGGAAAATTTAGAATCTACTGACGGTAACATCAAGTGCTTATTTCTTCCACCTAATACACCATCACTGATACAACCAATCGACCAAAGTGTCTTTGAATCGATGAAAAAACGTTATCGGAAAGCTTTAATTCAAAAGCTGCTACTCGCTGATAATGAATCAAATGTCTTCGTTTTTTGGAAATCATACACTATCAAAGATGCCATATACAACTTGGCTGATGCCTGGAATGATTTATCTGAACAGATTTTCCAGAGAAGCTGGAGAAAATTGTGGCCCAACACTATTGATACACCGGAAGATGCTACCAATACTACCAGCACAGAAGATGTACCTGATGATGATACAGAGATACTGACCTTGGAATCAAACGTACCATGTTTAAAAGATATTTCTGCAGATGAAATGAAAAACTGGCATAATTGTGATAACAATGATATTGGTTATGAAGAATTTATGGATGACGAAATTATCCAAAATATTTTGAATCCAGGGAAACCTGAAGCGGATGAATCTGATGAATCGGAAAATGATGACCCAGGAGTCAGTCATGCAGAAGTGGAGACAATACTCTCGAAGTGCATTAATTGGTTTGAGATGCAAGATGAAGCCGATGCAACTCAAGTACTTTTATTACGTAAAATTCGCAATCTTGCTGCTGTAAAAGGACAAGCAAACTGCAAACAAACATGTAAAACGAATTATTTTCGATGAAAACAGGTAATTTATTTACTGTGTAAAATTTTAAATTACTCTCATAAATTTATTTGTTATTATTAATTGTGTTTTCTATTCATGAAATACACAGCTAATAAAAAAACACGCGTTTAAATATTGTTATTTATAAACCAGAAAATAGAAATGTGATTTTAATAATGGTCTTTCGATTATCCGTCTATTTCGATTATCCGCCACCCGGTCGGTCCCGTGAGTGACGGATAATCGGAAGTTTACTGTAGTTGTGTTGCACCTTCTAAACACATGTGCAAGGAGGATGTATGTTTCATGCCATTGTGGTAGATTTTGTAATGAAGTGGAAGAATACACTTTCCTCTTTACACGCCCTAATTTGGGTTTTAAGAAAAGCATAGGCTTTTCAGGTGATTTGAGGGTGGTTAGGATTACCAGAACATCTATGTCTTAAGTAATAATGATTGGTAGTAACTGCTCAGTTAGAATAGTTAGGATTACCAGGGCATCTATATCTTTAGTAATAATGGTTGGTAGTAACTGCTCAGTTATCAGTTAGAGTAGTTACTATTACCAGGGCATCTATGTTTGTTTTGAGTAATAATGGTTGGTACAAATTGCTGAGACAACTCCACAGTTCTCAGAACAATTAGCACATATTCATCTCCAGAACACTGTCATTATTGTTTTGAAATATAGTTGACAAAGTGATAATCAACTGCTTCTTGTTGAGTATTACTCCCCTCCCCCCCCCCGAAAAAAAAAGGCTTAATTGTCATAAATTAATATACTAGCTGAAATGAAACTGTGGGTACGCCAGTACAGTACCCATATAATTGTTTACGCTTTTTTGTAATATTTGAGTCATCATAACCATCGAATACCACTGTTGTGTGTTTTTGCCAGTATGAAATTATTTTTAAGTAGTTTAGGTACTGCATACAAACGTCATGGTCAGTTTTGCAAATGTCTTTGTTCTACTTTACACTGTATGTATTAGGTAATTACCATGAACAATGAAAGCTTCAGTGAGACTTAATTCATGTTCATTAACAGTGATGAATTCATCATACAGTCCTGACTTTACGTTTTTATTCATTCCAGAGGGGACAGAGTATATGATAAGGAGATATATAAGAAAACGATAATCAAAGGTGGAAAAGTTTTTATTAGATATTTAGAATAATAATTTTTTTTTGTAAATTGTAAAACTTTTAATTAAGGCTACTTTTACTTACTACAGCAATAAAATTACTTGCATAACTACCGATAAAAAGTGCCAATAATTTTGCTCTCTCTACACAGGTAGAATACTCGAAACTGAAAGGAACACCTGGGCTGGCAACTTGACAGAATCTCTTCTCCCTTTCTGTTATGTCCTTGGTCTCCACCACACCCCAATTGTTTTTGTTGTTATTCAGTCGATGGAAAAAACTAATAAATGGAGAATGGAACTAATGAAATGTGTCCCTGTTCACTTACCTAAATTACTTAACACCTGAACATAACTTCTAGGCTGTTCACAAATTTTTCATGACCCTGTTATTGATAATCAATTAATTAGGATTGAATCATTATCGAAAAGATCAAGATTACTTGTTATGTGAGTGTATGGCATGTATAATAAATGTAATAAAGTGATGCTCTCTCATAAAGCATAATTTCTACTTTTTATACATAAAACTTGTTGTAACTTTGTAACAAGGGATCGTATTGGCTTGTAAATGGTGCTATTTGATTCAGCATTAAATAATACTCCACTTGACCTAGTTAAAGAAATATGGGTTTTTTAAAATGCCCCTCTCCCCCAAAACATGATAAAACAAATTTTTAATTTGGAGATTCATCGGAACTTCATTTCTAGTGTCGAAATGAAATTCTTCCCAAATTTTCATGAATGCACAACAGTTGTTGTCTATTATTCAATTTTTGGTCTATTTTATCTGTGCTATTAGAAGAGAACATTCCTTTGATAATTCTTTTTAAAAGCCCACTTATTCAGTATACTTTTCCAGTTGGGGAGGTAACTTTAATTTTAAAAAATATTAATATTTACACTTTCAAAAAAAAAAATAATAATTTACGGAAATGATTTATGTTTGTTTTCATGTTTTCCATTTTTTTCTAATTTTAAAATGCCATTTGCTTTTCCCAGATGAAAGCAGAAAAATACAAAAAAGACCCACCTATTCCCAGTACTTTTCCGGTTCTAACAATATCTTTGATTTAAAAAAAATATTAATATTAACTATTTCAAAAAATATATTTTCTGGAAGTTGTTTCACATATATATATTTTTTTTTTCAGTGCCTTTGAAGTTATTGCTTTCTCTTTTAAGAGAATTGTGCTTTTGAACATTTTCAGAGGGGTTTTCGTTTCTGTGCCATATCCTAGGAAACCTCTACATTTTCAACACAGATTGTCAATAGACTGGAAGATGTCATTTCATGTTTTATAAAAGTGAGGACCTGTGCACATTTTATATTATTTAGGTCTTCTCAGGAACTTTTGGTCAAAATTGAAAGTTTTTATATTTCTAAATGTCTGACATTAAACCAGCAATCACTATAAAAGGAATCCTCTTAGTTTGTTTTGAAAGATTTTCATTTAATAAATATAAAATCATACAAATTCGAGATTCAGAGCATGCGTAACCACAGCAGACACAACCATCAGGAAAACAGGATGCAGCCATCCCCTTTTCCTGATGGTTGTGCTGGCACAGGTCCCCGCACAAGTTGTAATCTTGCTAGGGGCCCCAAGCCTCTCTATACAATTAAAAATAGCATTACTGTATGTAAAATAATGATATTATTGCTTTAAAGTTGTCTTAAAAACTTCTTTTTTGAAAAAAAAAAAAAAAAAAAAAGGTAATATTAACTTTATTTCTTATAGCTATAGTTGATATAATTGTCAGGGAATGTATAGATGTCAAGACCCTGAAAGTAACACTGTAAATGCAAAAAATTAAAAATATTCTAAAGGATAGAAAGATTTTAAGAAATTAAAATAATTACCGTAATTTCCAGCATATAATCAGCGGATCAAACAATTTCGTTTCAATCCATAAAATTTATTCAATAATTGAAGTCAAATATTTACAGCAATCTAGTAAGTTACATTTTATAAAATAAAATTTCTGGGTCAAAACATGATTGTTTGATCTGCGGATTATATGACGAAAATTACGGTATACACATTACATATGAAAGAATGCATGCTTTTTTTCATACATTTTATACTCTATATTATAAATTATTCTATGATATATACAATTAAAAAAAATGTTTTTTATTAGTCAAATATTGCAGTCAGAGACGTTGGGCCCTGCTAAGTGATTTGCCAAAGCCCCGTGCGACATTGCACTGGCCCTTTGTGTAATACACCTGGTGTACACAACATTAGGTTCAATTGGAAAGTTTTTGTCTAAAAATATAAAATAAAATCATTCAAGACTGATTTTAAGTATATTTAAAGATATTATCAGGGGCCTGGGCAACATCGGGCAGGTAAGCTAGTAATTATTCTAAATTAAGGATTAAAAAAAATTGAAAGAAAATCACTATAATCTTTATAAAAAAGAAGAGATGTGTGTGAGGGGAAAACTTCTGATGCATCTGATTTTGGGTTTCATTTGTAATACACTTATAACAGTTAATATGAACTATTGCTTTAAAATAAAGATTCAAGTGAAAATTAAATGAAAATTACCAATAGCAGTTTTGAATTTCTGAAGCTGGCCTACTGAATTCATCTACTGAACACAGACTTTCCTCATTTCCATTGACAGCAATTGAGTTGTTTTGTTTTGATCCTTTCAACTCTTTCTTAGTAGTTTTGTCAGTTTGTTCTTTATTGTTTTGAAAAAGTACGTAGGTTTCAGGATTTTTGTTATCTTTATTCTCATTATCATTGGAATATGTATTAGCTTGAATTAGTTCTTTTGGTTTGTCGACAGAATCAATTGCTGGAGCAGTAACAGCATTTTCATCTTTGGGTGGGTCATTTTTACTATTATTTTCTACTGGAGGTCCTTCATCACAATCCATTTTTTCTTCTTCTTCTTGGGGTACATCATTCTCAGGTTTTGATTCATTAACAGTTTCTTCGCTACCAGTATTTCCATTATCAGTACATTTATTTTCACTACAGATTTGGAAGAAAGAAAAATGTACATACACATAAGAACATAAAATCAACAAACATTACAAAATAATAATAATTCTGATAAAAAATACATTAGTAAAAAAGAATTCATCATTAAAACGTATCTAGTGAGATTAAAAATTTCATTAAATCTAATTTATCTCATCTTATACATGCAAAAATTAAGTAAATCTTTGTTTTTTTTACTGAAATTTTTTTCAAAAGTAGGGGATGTGAATATGTGAGGCAAAAAATAAGTGGCTAAATGAGCATTTAAATGATCTTTGGATGCTACATGCCTTAATAACGCTTGCGAAAAATTTTTTAAATCATCAAATTCTTCTAAAGATCCACACTCTTACTTGCATTTAACAGTAAACAAGGCCAACAGAATAATTTTGATTTTTCTCCGATTTCTTGGTTTTGTCAGCCATTTGTACTGGTTATACTAGGAAGACTGAAAAGTCCTGCTTTGAATTTTATATGTTTTAAAAGGGGGAAATTTGGTGGTAGGTCGGCCACATTTTATTATGTGACTTTTCTCAATGCCAGTTCGACGGTAAATATAATTTTCAATAAAGGAGGAATAATATCTTTACTTACAGTGCCTATTACACGAAAACATTCATATGGAATGCTAAGAACACAGAAATCAGTGTGAAAACCAATAAAGAAATAATAAAATGTTCTTTTGTTATCAGAAATATGATGCCAGCATGTGGCCTTTTGTTTTATAAGCTGGATGCTAGACAGTGAGGAGCTTCCATCTGCGATTGGCACTTATTAATTTCTCCATTTTCTCCTCTTCACAGAATTTCTTCAAAACATTCATACACACAGAAAAAAGTCAACAATTCTTATTTATTGTCAAAATATGTATGAGGTAATTTCAGTTTAAAGAGTCTCTCAACTAGGTGCCCTTCTACTTAATCATTTTGTACCTCTTTTCAGGTACGTAATCCTGCAAGGTACAAAGTATGTTGAGCCATCCCTAGAAACATTTACAAAAGCCAGAGTTTCAGAAGATGTTGCACCCTGTCTGCAATTTGATTTACAAAATAGCACCCTTCTTGCCCCTCATAAAAAGAATTAGCACCCTTTTTGTCCACCCCCAGTAAAATAATTAGCACTCTTCTTGCTCCTCAGTAAAAAAAGTGCCGTTTCTTTTTTTTTTGCATTAAAAAGTTTGCTTTCATAGTAAAAATTGACTCAATGTTGTCTTGAAAAAGAGTGCCCTGACTTTTAAATATCAAAAGTGGCTTAAAAAATCAAAAGAATACCTTTAACAATTAAAAAACATGCCCTCAAGAATCCAAAAAATGTCCTTAAGAATAAAAAAGTGCCCCTTTCTCACCTGCAGCACCCTGCCCTTTTTTAAACCTGGGTGCAACACTGCAGAAGCTTTTTCTTTCATTATTCGGATATAATAAAATATTTTACTAAAGAAAACATTCACACACACAAAAAAGGTCAACAATTTTTATTTATTGACAAAATATGTGATATAATTTCTGTTAAAACTTCTCTCAACTTTGTGACCTTGGCAGCGGCGCTTGGGGTGGTCGCCCCCCTTAGCTATGCTACTGCAAACTTTCATTATTGTTCCTGTTTATAATGTCTCTCCAATAAGGAATTTTGATGCAAACAGCTTTATCTAACAACTTTTAGGACAGGTGTGATGTCTAGTTATTTTTAAAAATTTTCCAGTGGACTACTCTCCTGACAATCTTCTGTAGCCAGGATACGCAGACTAGACTAATTACAGCCCACACTAATTGGCCGAAAATTGTGAACGTGTAACGAATGTGATCAAATAGGATCTTATTATAGGTGAAAACTGGGAAATTTAGTTAGTAGCCAGTGGCCGGTAGACTCAGTTTCATTAGTGGCCACTTTTTAAAGTTAGTAGCCACTATTATGTTTCAAGCTTTCTTGACATCTAGATAAATTATAATCGTTGTATATAAACATATTTTTCTATAAGAGTTTTATACCTATTGTAAGTGAGTATGAGTGTATTTCGCATGATTAAACATAAACAGTATCTCTTGAAGAAAAATAATCCAACTGGTGAGCATGTGGCAGGAGTCGAAATCTTGAAGATACTGAAATGTCCTTAAAATCTGCTTGTAGTTGTATCCGGAGGGAAAAAAGGAATAAATTACTTGAAATGCATGTGGAACCAAAGCTAATGAATATATTTTGCAGAATAAAACTGTATTTCTTGAAAAAATAATTGAACTAAAGAGTAATCATAACATGAACGTAAGAGCACATGAGAAAGAGCACATGAGAAAAAGCCGAAATATTGAAAATACAGCTAAGTCGTTGAAATCCGTTTGCATCTGGTAGGAAAAAGAATTAACCAGTTCTCTAATTAGATGTAATCAATGTAGAGATGCATATTTCCATGAAAAATGGTGTATTTCACTTGGCGATCGATAACAGATTTTTTAATCGCCACTTGGCGAGTGGCGACTAGGGTGGCGATCGATGGCTGATTTTTTAATCGCAACTTTTTAAACTTTAATCGCCATGTGGCGAGTGGCGACCGCTAATTTTCACCTATAGATCTTATGCATTTTGTGGCATTAGATTGACCATTGTTTGGTGACAATTATTTTTTACAGAAAGTAATCAACAGGAAAATAGACAAAAATCATAATTTTTAATTAAATAAGCTGATTAGTTAATCTTCAATAATCAGATCCACTAACAAGGGTTATGTGAAACATGAGCGATGCTTGCAACAATGTAGTTCAAGTGAATAGGGATACCATTAAAGGGCTGTCACAAACCACTCTGTTGCCTTGACTAGTGTTCCCATTTGATGTTTTTCAAAGGGTGCTGCACCCTGCAATTTTTGTTTGAACTGCCGATTCACTCTGTCCTTTTTAGACATGGTAAAAGCACCCTGGTCCTTTTCCCAGTAGCTCCTTTGCGTTCTCTCAGGGTTGTGCGAAAGGGGCAAAGGGGACCTTCGCCCCAGGTGCGGAAATTGAGGGGGCGCAAAAATTCCTACAAACAACCAGTTTTATTTATTTATTAATTTTTTGGCAGTTGATCATTGTCTGGGAATTTCTCTCATGGTGATTTTTTTTCCTATCGCTATTTTTTTCCCTATCAATTTCTCTAATAAATAAGTGCAATTTTTTCTTATTTTCTCTTATGTTATTTAGTTGTTAGGAATTTCTGAAAATTAAAATTAACCTTTTATAAGTTCCAAAAAACACGAAGTATTTATTCAAGGGAATTCAACTGTTTCAGTACTTGATAAATTTTAGAAGGAGTGTGTGGGGGGGCGGGGACCAACTAAAACTTTGCTTCGGGTACAAATTTTCTTTTGTACGGTCCTACGCCCTCTATTTTTTTTTTTTTTTTTACAATATTTGGCTTTTTCCTCTCATACCGCTCTCCCTCTCCCATTCCTCCCAGAAATCACGTGCACTTTTGAAAACAGAAATTCTGATTCACTCATGTGTTCTAAGTTCTAAATCAATGTAAAAAAGTAGATGCAGCAACTGAAAACTTTGTTTCGGGTACAAATTTTCTTTTGCACGGCCCCACGTCGTTTATTTATTTTTTTCACAATATTTGGTTTTTTCCTCTCATACCGCTCCCCCTCTCCCATTCCTCCCAGAAATCACGTGGACTTTTGAAAACAGAAATTCTGATTGACTAAGTTCTAAATCAATGTAAAAAAGTAGATGCAGCAACTGCATATTGTATTGTGTTTTCAAATTCCAATATGCATTTTCCATTTCAAAATCGTCCCAGAACAGCACATGTTTCCATAAGTGGAATATTAAAAAAATGGAGTTATTTTAATCAGATTATTTTATGAGATTCTTAAAAATACAGCACAATTTCAGCTTACCTTGATAATGTATGCTAGTGAATCCAAAAGGTGGCTCCTCCCTCCTCCCCCCCCCCCTTTGAAATGCTCTCCAGGAAATTTAAGCCTTAATACTTATTTAATGGTTTAGAGCTGAAATGCCCATATTGAATTTTAATTGCTAGACTGCAATCATTACATAATTTATATTAAAAAAACCTTTTACTCAATATAAGTGCCCTTTTCAGCAAATCTGCACATTCAATATAAGTGCCCTTTTACCGGACAAAAATGTCCTTTTCAGCAAATCTGCCCTGCCCTTTTTAAAAGAAATGTAAACAGCCTTGACCAAACTTCCTAAATTATGCCAATGGACCACACAAACAGGATGGAGCACACAGTGCATGTGGAAAATTACTGTATTTGATTGGCTCTTCTGGAATGCTTGTGGAGAAAATCGGGACGCTGATTAGCTGTATAAAAGAAAAATGCCATTGTGACATTGGATGACGTCAGAAATGCTTGTGGTCTATTGACAATGGGAAGTGGTTACAGAAGATTAACCAACCAATTCAATAAAAGAAAACTTGAATAATTTATGATAACCAAACCTTTTTTTTACCAGACAAAATTTCATAAATAAAAGGTCTGACAATAGAGGCATGAAAGGGGATAATGCAAGTGAAAAACATTAATAAAGACAGAAAATCAATAAGACATTCAGGTATATTTTATTCAGTCTTTTATATAAGTTGCATCAAACGTATGAAAAATACATCATACTCTTAAGGATTATCTCCTCTCAATCCATTCACATCTAAGCCATGATGCCCTTAATTCTTTATCCAAAATTTCATCTTCCTAAATGCTTTTTCTTTTGTTTTGTAACAAATAAAATAATTTACGAAATTTCGTTTTATTCTCGGTATTAAAATTAAAATGTTGACCTGTACAGCATATAATGCGGCATTTGGGAAATTTTTTTATCATAAATCTAAAATGTATTTTAAAATTAGATAGTTTCATTCCTAGAATTATTCTAAACGTCCATTGTGATTAGATTTTTCTGAAATTATAGTAATACATCTCAGTAGAAGAGAAAAAGAAAAATTATTTCATTCTCAAAGAATTGAATTTTGAAATTCAAATTTGATAAAATTTCGCGGGCATAAATGAGCGACATTTAAAGACAAATAAAGAATCTATTTAAAGTACAGATTAAAAAATGGTAAAGAAACTGATTATTATTCTATTCAGTTTTAATAAAAATCATAGTTATTAAAAGTAATTAAAATAAAAAATACTTTTTTTCAACTTCAGCACTCTTAGCATTTTCATCAGCCATCTTTCTTGTTTACATTCATGATGCGATTACAGTCATAGTTAATACACAAAGGGTTTCGTTTTGCTTACAATCGAGATTTTTCTTTTTACATAGCTCCATAAAAATATTTTCATTTGCTTCTTTGGACACAAATAAACGGGGCGACTATATTTTGAGAGAAATAAATCCCATTTATCAGAATATAAACAAGATAGCATATTTTAAACAAACAAACAATATAGCACGCAGTTTCCCTCCACTTCATCAATCATAACTAAACGTAAGCAGTAGGCTTCGCTGAAGATCTGATTTGCGGGGGCTGTTACTACTAGATGTACGGAAATGATCAAAATATACTATACTGAAGAGAAAGTTAATCCTTGAAACACCCCACTTTATGTTTATGATTTACAGTTAAAATTAACCTGCGCTTACGATGTTAAAAGTTTTCGATCCATGGAAGATCTATAATTTGTACAAAGATAAACTCGTTTGTTTGAAGTAAATATTATTCTCCAATTCTTTATTGTTTCCTTTCTTTGTTATAAAGTTTCTTTGATAGCTCAATATGGTTTCTCAAGAAAACCAGCACTTTATACCCACGGTTTATTTTAAAGTTCTAATATAAAGAATGTCTGTTGACAGATGCTCTTTAAATGGAAATATTATTTTGGAGTAAATTGTATCTGAATATTTTCATATATTTTATTATGTTCAGTTTATCTGATCAATGTTTTTACTTCTAAGTGTACTATATCTTTAATTGTTATAATTTGTTTTAATAATGTTTTTAATTTTAACGACATAATATATTTCAGGATGTTTCGTTGATAACTATTGATACCATAGGAAGTGTTCATTATATCCATCACCATGAAGAGATTATTCTCAAGATCAAATCCTAAAGGGGACCAATCTAGTAAGGAGCCCAATTCATTTATTGGAAAAGTGTTCAATGTTGGACGTTTTACTGTTACTGTAGAAGATATAATAGCTGAAGGTAAGGTGAAGCACCTGTGTGTGTACAATTTAAATTTTTTTCATATATAATTCTTAATTTCACAAACAGCATATATTAAGTATATTCTAAAGTAGAATCTCTCTATATTTTTAAAAACATATATACATATCTGAATTTATTGCTGATTTTCTAATGAAATTCCTACATCTCGAAATCCGTGTAAGTCACTCAAAATAATGTAATAATTTGTTAATTATTGAAATAATTTGTATTGTGAATCATAGTTGAATTTCATGGTATTTTATATTTTGAAAGTCAGCTGTCAAAATTCCATATTCAATAAATCATCATGTTCATTATAAGATATTCAAGAACTTTAAACTTTCACTATAACTTCTGCTGATTGCTGTGGTAATTTTCATTAGTAAAGAACAAATTCTCATCCTTTACCTTTATTGTGCTTTTCTGTTGTAGTTCCAAATCACAACTACACTATAAAAAGTTGCAGAGGCACCTTTACATATATGCTGTATAAAGTAGGGATGCAACGGATATCCGACGTATCCGGCTGATTTTTCAACAGGGCCGTAGCTAGGGGGGGCTCAGCACCCCCTGAAAATTTTTGAGCCCCCCCCTGGGAAAGTTGGCAAGGCCACCAAATGAAATTCTGTTTCAAAAATCCAAATGAAACTCTGTTCAAAAATTGAACTTAGTTTTGGGAGCTTTTTACAGTTTTGCATAAATACTAAATTGTAGTATTTGTTTAAAAACTGCAAATAAGTGCTTCAATAGGCACGCATCCTATCTGCACATACTCAGAATTTGCAACCTTTTGCTGATACAAACATTGACTTTTGCATTATTAGTTATATACTGAATTTTTTCATTTTGCAGCGTTTTCCATTATTAGCATAAAACAAAGTTATTCTAATGAGTTATAGCCAATTTAAGTACAAGTGGTTTTAGCTTTTGACTAGGCACAAAAGTCATTTTAAAATGCAAAATACACTCTTCATTTTTTTTTAATGTTTTTTATCATATAAAATCATAACTTTAGAATCCTTAAGGGCAGGGAATATTCAGAAAAAAATTAAAGGTTGCAACTCTTTTGAAATAGGTGAACTGTCAGCTTTTTATTTACTTATTAACATCATCACTTATTATTTCACTAGTATAATTATACACTGAAAATTTTCATTCTGCAGCCAGTGATGTATTAGTAAAAAAACCAGAGGGCATATGCTTTAGGCAGAGGGTATACCCTAAAAAGTATATGCTATAGTGTTTTTGAGAAGAGGGTGTATGATATTCTTTAAAATAATTCAGAAGGTATACGGCATATCCACCGTATATCCTCCATTACATCCCTGTCTGCAGACTTTACTTTTCTTAGCATCAAATAAAGTTATTATAAACAATTTAATAAGAAACATAGTGCCTACAATATGAATATACACTAATTTACCTTTCTATATAATACTTTGATCATATATATCTGTGTTTGTGCGTGCATGTGTCAGAGAGAAAAATAGTATGAGCCCCCCCCCCCCCCCCCCTACATTTTCTTGAGCACCCCCTATTGTTTACTTCTAGCTACAGCCCTGTTTTTCAATATCCAAAATATCTCGGATATCCGTCTCTCCACTACAAAATATGCATAGGACATGATGGCAAATTGTATTCGAACATCCTTGATGAAAGTGACTTCTGTTTATAATGCAAAATATAAATATAGTAAATTGCCTATCCATGAGTAAAAGGTCCTATCTCTCAAAAATTTAAAGAACTGTCAGCTTTCTTAATATAGATATTTGAACTCCTTAATAAATTTAAGAATTTATGTTTACATCTTTTAGAAAATTGTACCTTTACTTTCAGATTGTAAAATAAAATTTGAAGCTGTTTATTAATGACTTTATTAATTTTATTTCCTCCCTTTAAGTTAAACAGACCTATTTTTGTTTTTTAACTTGTGTGTTAAAAAAACTTTATACTTATTATCTAAACTAATAAAAGAAAGTTTCGCTCTGTGTGTCTGTGTCTGTTGGCGATGGCTAGGAAAATCTGGCCCACCTAGAAGGCTGGAAATTTAGATTTAGGTAGTCCAAACCCTCTCCTGTTGCAACATTACTTCAGAATTTTAATATTTTAATTACTTTCTGAAATATTAATTAAAATGCACAAAGAACTCTCATTAAAAATACGCTTTTATTCTCTTAGGTTGGTTGGTTCACTGGTTGGTTGCATCGATTCTTCACAGAAGTAATTAAATGAATCAGAGTAGCGATGCATAAATAAGGATTTCTAACTAAATAGTGTGAACATGGATTGAAGTTATCAACGTAGAGGAGCCATGCAATTGTCGCGCCACCTGTGCATGACAAATTACACATACGTCCCACTGATTGAAATATTTTGCAGGCATATTTTTCTTCATGACAATTAGTCGGGTTTAAGTTTTTTTTTTTCTTTTTTACATGACATTTATTATTATGATGGAGATTAAAACTTTATTTAACAGATTGTTTTTTATATTTGCGGGAATGAAGAGGGGCAAGGGTCTAATTACATTTAAGCTTCAAGGTGTATTTCTAGAAAGCAGTTACCAGAATTTCCGAATAATAGTGTCAGCCAAATTTCAAATTAAATTCCTAGCTTAACCAAATGAATCAATCATTAAAGATGTATTGTGATCCTCCTAATTAGTTATTTGCTGAAGGCCACTTGAACAACCCCCCCACCCCTCCCGGCCCGTCCTTCAAGGTTTTTTCTCTAACTCTGCTCCGTTTCCATATCTCAGCAACTATCTTTCCGATTTCAATGCAAGTGATTTCAAACATTATAATTAACTTAATAGTCACCCTTTATAACATTAAACTAAATTTATGAGTAGCGGTTACCACTATTTACGAATAACAGTTTAAGCCAAATTTGTAATTAAATTCAAAGCTTAAGGAAACGAACGAATTTTGAAAGATGCATAGTGGTCCTCCTAATTAGTTATTCGCTGAAGGCCACTTGAACAACCCCTCCCCCCCCCCCCCCCCACTCCTTTCAAGATTTTTTTCTCTAACTATGCTCCGTTTTCATATCTCAGCAACTATTTTTCCGATTTCAAACATTATAATTAATTTAATAGTCACCCTTTATAACATTAAACTAAATTTATGAGTAGCGGTTACCACTATTTACGAATAATTGGGTAAGCCAAATTTGTAATTAAGTTCCTAGCTTAAGCAAACGATCGAATTTCGAAAGATGCATAGTGCTCCTCTTAATTAGTCATTTGCTGAAGGGTACTTGAACAAACCCCCCCCCCCCCGGCCCCTCATTCAAGGTTTTTCTCTAACTATGCCCCGTGTCTATATATCAGCAACTATCTTTCCGATTTCAACGCAAGTGATTCCAAACATTATATAAACCTGTTATCATTAATATAGAAGTAAAAAGGGGCGAGAATCTTCTGTATTTTGGCAGATTTTCACTCAAAAGTAAATAAATATATAAAATCTAAATCCTCTCCTGTAAAGTCTGCCCCCCCCCCTCAAAAAATTAATAATCTTTAAAAAAAATTATAATATTTTTCTTTATTTGTTTTTTTGTTGAAACATTAAATAATCAATCATCTGAATCCTTCTCAAAATTATTGCTTCCCCTTTGCCTCCCCCGCCATATAGTACCAAAACCCTATAGTTTAACTAACCTTTATAACTCTTTAATTTAAAATTTCTTTTCAGACTTATATTTAATACTCTGTATTTACAATAAATAAACCTAATCTACCACCTAAATCAACCCCTCATCCTAAAATCTCTGCTTTTCTCCCCCTGCCACCCCCCCCCCCAACCTCATCTCATGAAGACCCTCTCCCTGCAAATGCATCTCATTAAATTTTAAATCTTTAAAATTCTTAATTCTTTTTCTGCTCTATTTGTTATTTTTTGTAGCAATATTTAAATAACAATCTAAATTATTCCCTTCCTTTGCCTCAGAAAGTCTTCTTTATTTTCTTTTCCTTCACAGTACATACTTTAAAATCTTTAATTTTTTTTCCTACAATAATTAAATAATAATTTTCAACAATAATTAAATAATTATCTCATTTGCTCCTCCGTTCCCCCCCCCCTCCCCCCCCCAAATACACAAACTTTAAAATTATTTTTTAAAGATTTTTATGCTTTATTGTTATTTTGTAGCAACAATAAATAAATGATCATGTAACGCTCCCCTTAAATTTCCATTCCCATCCTCAGAAAAAGGGGTGAATTTCTAGAAAAGGTTGATTATTTATTTATTGTCACTAGACAGTAACAAATAGAGCATATATTTTTTAATAAAGAGTTTTAAAGATTTTAAACTTTGTATGCTGAGGGGGAAGGGAGAAACATACACTTTGAATGGTGGGGGAGATTCTTGTTTGGAGGACTGATTTTTTACTTATTGTTATATTACTAGTGAGCAGTAAAAAAAGCAGAAGAATTCTCAAGATTTATAACTTTTTGTGTTGGGGAATCTGCCAAAATTTTCAAAAGATTGAAAATTCTCTTTTTTGTGCACAATTATTTTTTTTTTTTTATGGGGGGGGGGGGGGGGTCTTATATTTGGGAATGGAAAAGAAAATCAAAATTGCTTAAAAGTGGGAGGGAGGGCTTACTTTTGGGATTTTACAGTATATATATAAATATATATATATATATTTTTTTTTTTTTTTCGGAATACTTAATAATATAACATAAAAAAAAATCTTTCATGAAATACAAAAAAAAAAAAAAAAAAAAAAAACAGGCTAGTTAGATTTTCTGTTCCTTTCTCTTATGTGTCCAAAAGGCTTCCATTTTCTAAGAATATGCACAAGGGGATCTGGAATTTCATTTTTTGTATGCAGTTGATTTAAACTTTTTGCAATTTAAAAATAAATAAATATTTTTATTTGTTGAAAACTTGAACAATTAGACAGTAGAGTTAGAAAATATAGGTGAACATGCAAAAATGTTGCTCACAGACAATTAAAAAAAATAATAATAATAATAACCCAATAAACTCTGAAAGTATTACTAGGTAATCATAAAATCAAATTATTTGTCAGCTAATTGATAGATTTGGTTTGAAGAAGTCACATCAGTAAGGATTTTGCCAATTCTCTATCATTTGCCAAGCTGATACTTAAAAACAAATTTCTTTTGTCAATAGATTTGTAATATTTATTTTTTAAGAAATAATTTTTAATTCTTTATAAATGGCATTATCAATTTCATGTTTTAAGTGTGTATATGTGCACACAATTCAGCAAATTTTTAGGCAAAATATTTGTTAGTTTCATTTGGCACCAACTGTTACACTTGGTGACAATGGTGTTGGTATAACAGAAAAGTACCAATTTTTATAATAAAATTAGGTGAGGGGACACTTCACCTGTTTTACATGACATGTAGCTACTGTTATCAATTATCCTTCCATATATATTTGCATAATGAGTTATAAATATCTATAAATATTTGATTTTTATGTATATTATTATTTTAGGGGGCTTTGCAATAGTGTTCCTTGTTAGAGGTGCAAATAATGTTAAATATGCATTGAAGAGAATGTTTGTCAATAATGATCATGACCTAAATGTCTGTAAAAGAGAAATAACTATAGCTGTAAGTAATATAAAAAATTCTTTAACCTATTTGATTTATTATCTTTTTCTATCTAAAGATTTGAATTTACATCATCACTTCTTTTGTGTGATATTACATTTTCTTTTATTACCGTAATTTCCGACATATAATCCGCAGATCAAACAATCCTGTTTCGACTCAGAAATTTTATTTTACAAAATGTAACTTACTAGATCGCTGTAAATATTTATCTTCAATTGTTGAATAAAAATTCTGGGTTGAGACAGAATTGTTTGATCCGCGGATTATATGCCGGAAATTATGGTAAATAAATCAATTGTTTATATGTGTCAAATTAAAATAATCCCAAATTCATATTTCTCATAATAATAATTTTTTTGTTTTTATTAATTTTTCTTCTATCTAATTTTGTGTATTTAAGATTCAAATATTGGAATCATTTTCTGCTTCTGCCATTTTATTTTATTTACTTTTTTCTAGTATTTTTAATGCTTATTGTATCAGCAGATCAAGTTTAATACAATGAAAATTTTCCTTTTTTTTTTTTTTTTCCCCCTCTATAATTACATTTGAATGATTTTCTGAACTATCTGAATATATCCATCTTGAGATTGATTTTTTCCTCCCTGAAATAATTAGGTGTTGAAACAAATACAGTAAAACCTTGTTAAAATATCTCTAGGGGAATTAAATAGATTTACATAAATGGATGTAGAGAAATAACTTTTTTATAATTTTTTTTTTATCTTTTTGAATTGAATAGTTCTTTTTTGAACAACATGGTGCATTATGTAAATCTAAAAATGTTCAGAAATTACCTTACTTTTATGTAATAACATCCTTATATATTTTTTTTCTGAATATGAAGTATACTTGAAATATTCTTAATCTATATTCTAATGAAATATATTTAACTTTTTTAATTATTTTATTTAATGACTAACTTAATTACATGTTTTCTTTTTCTTTCTAGAGTAGTCTAAAAGGTCATAAAAATATTATTGGCTTTGTTGATTCCAGTATTTATCCTGCTGGAGGAGGAGTGCATGAAGTTTTAATGCTT
The DNA here is from genome assembly GCA_963931845.1 of Maratus michaelseni. NCBI lineage: Eukaryota > Metazoa > Arthropoda > Arachnida > Araneae > Salticidae > Maratus > Maratus michaelseni. The sequence goes on along the minus strand of OZ007598.1, from coordinate 188,692,872 downwards.
ATGCACTATTACAGAGGTATGTTCAATTTAATAATAATAAAAATAAAATAAAAAACTTTTTCTTTTTTCTATTATATTTATAGAGAAAATTTATGATAAAATAAAAACATATATTTTTTTTATGTTTGTTTTCTTATTATAGCATGTTTGTTATCTGTGTATTAATTTGATATTTTACATTTTAGAATGAATTAGTATAGAAATTTATATAAATTGTATGTATAAAAAAAGTTAAAATATGACTGTATGATATAAAAAGTTTTTTTTTTTCTTGTTCATAAATTATTAAAAGAATATTTACTTGTGGCATTGATCATTCACATTTCATTCTTTTGCAAACTATTTTGAAATCTACCATCAAAAGATTATATCTAGATAAATGTTCAGTTAATAATAATTTGGCCTGAAAATAATTATTTTATTTATTATTTTTATGCTATTTTTATTTTATTTTTTCAATAAGAAATATACTTTTATGTTAGCGGGGCATAAATATTGCCAAAAGTACTTTTTTTTCTCTCTAATAGCAACTTTTATTTTCCACATGTGTAAATTAAAAACAATGCTTTGATGCTGAAATAAAATATTTTGGCTTATGGTCTTATTATTATTTTGTTGTTGTTCGTATTTTAAATGAAATCTGTGAGTGAAAGACGTGTATTTTAAATGTATGTAATATATGTATTTTAAATAAAATGAGAGAAAGGTTTATACTTTAACTTTAAATAAAATGAATGTAATATGAATCAAGGCTTAATTTGAGCCGGAGCTCAGCTCCGCTACTCTGTTATTAGTAAATATTTAAATGGCCAGAATTCACCGGAGCTCCCAAATTCTGAGCTTCGGTGCCCAGTGCAATAACACTTCTGAAAAACGAATTCTAAATTATCCCTTCCTTTCCCTCCAATCTCCAATTTTTTGCTTTTGTTTGTATCAAAACACTTATATGTGACGTAATGTGTCGCACACGAGATGCAGATGAAATGGGCTTGATTTTTATGTTTGCCTTCGGGTTTAGGCAAGCTCGAGCTCAATCTGTCTTAAATTCAAAATTTTATTTATAGAAGAAAAAAAAAAACTTCTTAAAAATTACGTATTCCATTTCAAATCATTTTAATGATATTTTGATCAGAATAAAGAGTAAACAGAAGTAGTCTTTTTCTATTCTAGTGTTATTTGCAGATTTATGTCTGCATGACGTGTTGATATGACGCCACTCAAAAGATCGAACAATGAATTTGCTTTTAGTTCAATTTTCTTTTGTGACAGTAGGATATTTTTTAATTGGATCGTTTATTCATTTTATTTTTTTATTTGAATATCTAACCCCAAAAGAATATTTTGTTCCGTTTTTAATCAGCGAGCATCAGCTTGAGATTTTGTTTGTTTGAGGTTTTTAGTCTTCTGTTGTGTCGAGTATGAAAATAAAGTTAGTAATTTTTCTATTTTTCATCATAAACGCTGCCCATGTTAAGACTCTGCTGTGCACATTTATGAAGTCACTTTCATTTGTATGTAGATATAATTGTCATATATTGTTATTCTGATAGAAAGCAATCGAGCAGTGTTTCTCCTTTTTCTATAAAAGCATTGAATCTTTTTGATAATGATGCCTGGTTTGTACTGTCAGTTTAAATTATAAAGAAGAATGTCAAATGACTTACAATCAGTACTTAATTTGCGCTGAGCTTCTTTATTTCAGTGAATATTTAAATACTAGCTGAAGCTCACCAGGGTCTACCACAAAATGAGGTTCTTTCCCAGAAATTGCTGCTTGAATAATAATAATAATTCCTTGCCGCATAAGATTGTTTGAAAAATTTCCTTATGAATGTTTTTTATATTTGTTCATTAGTTATATATATATATATATATGCATAGGGACGAACTATTCCTTTTTTGTGTTCACTATTTCCGAATAATAATCCTGAGCTTATTTAATTGCAGAATTCTGCAGTTAATTAACATTAAGATTAGGCAAAGGTTTCTATTCGGAAGTAGTGATAACTAAAATGTGGAATAGTTGATAGCAAAGTATACGCAGATAGATGTATTTAAAATTTATATTTTGCTAAATTAAAAAACAATGTTTTATATTTTGAAAAAAAATGTATGAAATATAAATATGCAGATTGAAGTGATGGCGGAGGGGGTATGCTACGGGGTGTTAGGCAGAATATTAGTGCTCCGGTACTTTTTTTTTTTTAAATTAAGCCCTGATATGAATAATGACAATCTAAAGAGTATTTAGCAATTTATCACCTGCCCCAGCTAACATAAAATTACCAAAATCGATCATAGTAATTCTTGAAAGTTTGATATGATTGACAGTAGAAGATTATTATTTTTATTTATTTTTATATTACATATTTATAAATAAAGATTTTTATTTTTTTCTTACGTTTTACATATTTTAGGACATGTTTTACAATTAATGAATGAGAGGCTTCAGTCGGGTTTTACTGAACTAGAAGTTATGCAAATTTTCTGTGATGTGTGTGAAGCAGTTTCACGTCTTCATCATTGTCAGACCCCTATTATACATAGAGATCTAAAGGTAATACTTAAATTAGTAATTTCTTTAATGCAATTAAGGGAAAATGTTGTCATTTAATATTTGTTTTTTCAGAGATGCAGTTTTTGAGCTTTGTAGGTGCTATGAGAAGTACTTTAGGTATAATAAAATACATTTTATTATGAATTAAAAATTGTATCTGTGTATTATTAAAATGTTTAAAAGGGGGTGGATTGATAAAGCTCATTTTTGGCTCCAGATAGGATTAAAAAAAAAAAAAAAAAAAAAAAAAAAAAAGACCTCTTTCTAAGATGTTTTTACTTTTTAATATAACGAGGTGGAACCCGGCAAAAGGAAATGTTTAAAAAGAAACTCTTAGATTGAGTTTATAGACCTACAAAAATAATTACAATAAAAAATCAATCTTACATTGGCCAGTCTAACTTTTCAAACAAATATTATTTTTAACCAAAGTTACGAAAATAAATACTATTTCCATTAACTTCAATTTTTCAAATTATCGAAAATTGAGCTTTATTCTTATGAGTAATCAGTAACATGTAATCAAGGTAAGTAATTATGAAGAAGTTGTTGATTGAGAGTCTGATCTTTGGTATTACAAAATGAAACATCAGCAAAAATTACATCACCTTGACACAATCATAATTTTCTTTTCAATGAAATCTAAATATAATGTAATTTTCACCATCGCAAAATTTACATGAATACTTCTCATATTCATATTCACCATTTAAAAAATATTTTAATGTGCAATAGGTTATTACTAAACATATTTCTAAACTTGACGTCACATTAAGATTCAATGATGTTTGTTTTTATCAAGATTTATGCAATACATAATCTTTCATATAAATTTATTTGCATGGGGTTTAGTTTAATGGGCTTAATAATTTTCAATCAGTGTTAAAGTGTTACTGAATTGGAAAAAGAGGCCTACATGTAAATATGACTGGCATTCAGCAACCATTTTTCGCTATTTCAGGGTTCCCAGCAACATGGAAAGTCAGGGAATTTCAAAGTAGTCAGGGAAAGTCATGGAAATTAAAAAATATATAGGAAAAGTTAGGGAATTTACAAATATTTCCTAAAAAGTCATGGAAAGGTCTGGGGAAAATGTTTTTTTAATCATTTCTTTTTCAGAAAAGTGTTACTCTATTTTTCGCTATATGGTACCTCTGAAAAATCTCTCCACTCTTGTCGGTTTCAAGATTGAGAAATTTCTTCAAATGCAATGCAGGAAAACCATAATATGGACAAAAGTTTTCTACATTTTTTAGACTTTTTCATGACATTTCACATTTTAGACTTTGCCGTATGGCATTCATTTGAAAACTGGCAAAGATGAAGTTTTTTTTGAATTATAATGTTTTATAGAATTTCATTTTGCAATTTTCTTAAAAGGTGCTTGAATTTTCTCCTGGGAAAAGGGTATGAACCCTGTTATTACAATACAAATTTCTGATTTTTATTTTATTTTTTTATGCTGCTTGTTATTTTGTGTATGTCCGTTTGGTCATGGAATTTTCTTGAATTTGGTCAGGGAAAATCATGGAAAGTCAGAGAAATTGCCAGACATGTTTTACTTGGAACCCTGTATTTATCTTCCTGGCACAGGTAATTAACCATTTCACTGTTTGCCCTGAGATAACTCGGGGGTAAAAGCACTGTTTCCTCATACCTGTTGCCGGTGAAGTGGTTAATATGTAAGTATGAAATAAGAGAAAATACTCATCAAACATGGACAGTCAACTGTAAATTGTAGTAGCTGCCTCTTTCTTGTGATTTTTTTCCCCTTCAAGAGATGTAATATTTTAAAAGTATAAATAATTTTTTCTATCTTTTTTATTTATTTTCCAGCGCCCGGATTATGAAAATGCCATTTTGTCATGATTATTAGCTGTGATTAATAGATAAATGTTCATTGTTGAGGTAGATTTTTAAAAATCATGCTGGAAAATGAACATATCTAAAATATGTATAGTATATATATATAAATAAACAAATTTAGTTAGTTTTCTAATATATTGCATTTAAAAGTCCCCCCCCCACTGCTTTTTTTTTTTTACTATTTGATTATCTACAGATATATATATTGATTATTTTATTTATTTATGATAAAGTTTTAATTTGCATGGAATATTAGCTGGAAATAAAGGCTGAATTATTTATATTATTTTAAGTGAGCTGCATGCAGTAGAAATAAATTTTATAAAAATTCATGCTTGAAAATTATTTAAAAATCCATAAAAAATTAGTAAATTGAGATACAGATTTCAAACAAATTTCATTTCAAAATACATTTTTTCTTTTCTTATTCGACAGTGTAAAAATTGAGTTTGTACGATATCTAAGCATTAAAAACATTGTAGTAAAATGGAAATTTATTAGGTAATTTGTTACCAATATAATTGAAATATATTAATGTTTGTTAAGCTATATTTCTGATCTTATATAACACATTTAAATAACTTCAATCAAAAATTAATCACATAGGCAATAAATACAAATCCTAAATTATATCAAAAAACTTAAAAAAAAAAAATATATATATTTTTTACTCTATTGAGGGGGAGGCAAAAATCTATCCCATTTTGATTTTCCAAAAAAAGCATATCATTCAAAAGTTGTGTAATATAATTTCTTGATTTTCTGTAAATGCAAATATTGTTTTGACGAGATGATTATTATTTTGACCGAACCAAAAATTGAGATTGAAAAGAAAATATGGAATATTTAATTATCTGTAATAACTGTGTACTTTTTTATTTTTTATGTTATTTATTATTTTTTTTTTTGCAAAACTATTTTTTAATAATTTTTGCTTAAAAGCCTTGTTTTGTAATATTTTAGTTATCTTCTAAATTATGAAAATAGTTTCATACATGGATAATTTATTTTAAAATTATTGAAAAAAAAAAAAAGATTTTATTATTTAAAAAAAAAAGTTAAACAGGCTTTTTTTTATTTTAGTTTTGCTGTGAGCATTCTTTTTATTTTACACTTTTTATATTTACTGTTAGGTGTTTCTTCTTATTAATTATCTTAAGAGATCCATAAGATATTCATAAGGGTAAATAACAACTGAAAAAAAGAACTGTTTAAATATTCAGAAATGAAGCTCTTCAATGTTAAATTGTTTAGCATTTTCTTTCTCTATTTTCTTATGCATATTCTGTGTTCAAAATTAGTCTAAAACAATCGAAAAATATTTATGCATTATGTATACTGAATTGAGTCATAAATTATTATTTATAAATATTATGGGTCCATTACTTAATGTGTCATAAAAACCTCTTTAGCTGTTGTCCTCTCTTTGTTTTAAGAATTAGTTATTTTATGATTTTTTTTTTTTTATGGTTTCACAAGAACCTTACATACAAATGTTAAGCAATTTTTATTGTTTATTATTATTTTTTTTTAATTTATTGTACAAGTGCATTTTGTTCTCTTTTAGATGTATATTTTATTTTTGTTGAAGATATTTTTCCCCCATATAACTTCTGTTTAGTTTTTATTAAGATTAGTTTTAACCAAAATTCAACATTTACTGTAAAATATTAGTTTTTCTTCAAGTGCAGTTGATCAAAGACTCAAATTTTGTTCTAGAGATTCTAATTATTTTTGTATTTTTACAAACATTACTTTTACTTGTTTTTTTTTTTTTTTTTTTTTAAATTAAAAACAAGATTAAATAATGTTTTTCCGGACTAGCATTAAAATGTAATTTATAAATATGTAAAAATAAAAATAAACTTACTCAAACATAAAAGATGGTTCTATGCATCTATGTTATATCCAGTTCCTTATCTTTAAACTCTACCTTTGCATTTCATTTTTTTTTTCTATTAGATAGACAATTTCATTTATGAAATTTTATTTCAATCTTATGGTTTTGCTTCAAACAAACTTTAAATAAATAAATATAATATTTTAATATATTCCAAAGAGAAAACTGGACAGTATTTCTAAATTCTATTTAATAAATTAAAGTGAAAATTTAAATTTGATAGAAAATGTTTGACTGTTTTGATGAGTCAAGCTTCAGTTAAATTAAGCTAAATTACAATTAAGTTAGTATAATTAATAAAGAAATATTTTGTATAAATAACATTTAAAAATTGTATCTGACAAAAACAAGTATGTGTATTTATAGATGGATGTATATAAAACTTTGCTGTTGCAAAATTATTAATATGGAAGTTCTTATGCAGATTGACTTAGCTTTACTCCTTTTTAAGCCATGCCGTATTAGTGCAAATTTTTTTTAATTTTATTTTATTTTAATAATATCTTGTAAATAAGTCTGTAGTCTGTGTAGCTTCCATGTTAACTTGTTTGACATATACTGCTTCTATTGGACAAATGACCATGGGAACACTATGCTTGTGATGTTTTCACATATTTTATTTGTAATTTCACTTTAAAATAATTTAAAAGTTAATATTTCTCTATTCTCCTCCAAATTTATTTATAAAATATATATTTCATATAAAATATATATTTTACATAAATGTATATTTTATAAAATATTTTAATAGTTTCTATCATTATTTAGATCTGGCTTTCAAATTTTAAATAATTAAAATCATGTAATGTAGTTTTTAAATGTCATATATTTTCTAGATGTAACTTTATCATTCCCACTGTAAACTAAAATGTTAAAACAATTAGAATTTATATTTCTCCTTCAGATGGCTGTAGTATTTTATTTGGTCATATCATTTTTTCTCATAAAGAATTAAAGTTTACCATTTGTCTTTAATAAACTCAGCAACTTTCTGGCTTTTCTCATAGGGTTGCAGTAATGCCATGCGAATTTCACCAAAGGCAATAATTGAATTATGATTGACCACACTCAGTTCAAAATTTCACTCTTTCTAACAATCATTTTACCTGTACATTAATCACATTGGGTTGAAATTTTTTTTATGCCAATTGCCAATACATTTCTCTCTGTGATATTGCCTCATCAAAATTATATTCATAATTGTAGTTGCTACAATTGGGAGAGCCCACATGCTCCTGGTCGATGAACTTATTAATTGCTGTTCATATTTTTGTTAATTATGCTTTAGCACTATTCTCAGTGTTATTTTATATATAAATTTTACTTTGTCATTCCCCCATTTACTAAAATGCTAAAACAATTATAATTTAGCTTTCTCGTTCTAATGGCCATCATATTTATTTTAGTTATCTCATTTTCTTTCAGAAAAAATTTGAGCATACTTCATTAATTGTTAAAAGGTATTAGATAAAAGTTTTTATAGATAAACTGTCTATTTTGGCTTCACCAAACAGTTTATATGTATAAACTTTTTTACTGTTTTTATGGTTTTAAATTTAACACCTTTTAGCGATTAATGAAATATATTATCTTGGGACGCTCAGATTTATTATATATTTAAAGAATTAGAGTTTACCACTGGTATTCAATAACTCAGCAACTTTCTGGCCAATCTCATATGTTCGCAATAATGCCATGCAAATTTCACCAAAAGCAATAATTGAATTAGGGTTGACTGCACTCAATTCAAAATTTCACATTACTTATAATTTAACGATCATATTTTACCCATACAGTAATGATGTGGGCAGGGGTCGATTTAGAAAAAGAAAGTTGCATAGCAGTAACTGCTATACAAAGTCAGTTTTGAATAGCAGTTAGACACTTTTGTATAGCAAGTAAAAAATAGCAAACGTAACTTTTAAATCTTGAAAATTTACAACAAATTTTTTTTTAAAAAGCAACATTTAACCAAAGGCATAAATGAAAGTAAATAAAATGATACAAAGAATAAAAAATAAATGATAACTCACCTACCCAATATAAATTACTTAGGAAACTAGAAGCTGGCTCTTGAATGACTTATAGGTCAATTCACCTTCACCACAGGTCAATTAAATATATGTATCAAATAACCACAGTACAAATTCTTAAAAAATATATTTGCTGTGAGGGTCAATATTTTTTAATAAGCCATAAACTCAGAAACACAATTTTTATAATTTTAAATAAAACATAAAGGGGAAAAGAAAAAAATGAAATCTTCATTTAAGTTAAGTACACAAGTATTATTACACAAAAAATACCTCTTGTTCATATTATTTACAGGCTATTTACAAAATTTCTGAAACTTCATTGTTTTAGTTACTCATCCTCATTAAAATTTTGCTTCCTTTTTCCATATTTCTGTACATTTGGTTGACGAGGTTTTGAGAAAAAAATTTTTACAGCTCGATTAGATGAAAAACTTTCCATTTCTGGTCCTTCCACACAAATACGTATGAGATTATCTAGCACATCCTCATTCATTCGACTGCGAAAGTCAGTTTTTATGCGACACATATACGAAAAACACCTTTCAACTAGGGCATTTGATGCAGGCAAAATGAGAAGAATCTCAAACACATGTGACAGGTTTGGAAAAAGATCCTTCTTTGATTTTGTAACAACAGTCCACACTTCATCTCTTGACAAATGTGTCCAATTCAGCAACCAAAGAGATTTCAACTCTGCCCATTCATCTGAAATAGAGGTGGTAATGACTTTATGTTTTTGAAGAAGCAGACTGAAGCTATCTACTAATATCTTAATTTCATCATTACCAAAAACTTGTAACGAATCTTTATTCTGTGGCCAAATTGATACATCTAATACTTTAAGGCAGTTAACGACACCTGACGATAAATCTGGAAACCTTTCTTTTACGCATGCACTGAGGGACTTAAGGTATGTGTAAGCAGTATTGATATCAATTTCTTGTCCACTTAATTTAATGCTGCAAAATTCTCCTGACTTTATTACAGACATAAAGATTTCATCATTCACTAAGCTATCACACTTAACTTTTTCAATAAAAATTTCAAAATGCTCAAGGTAAGTCTTTGCATTTAGCAAATTACAACTATCCTTCTGTAAGCACAACGACAATTTTCCGAGGGCTTCACAAACTTTACTCATTAGCAATAGATAAAAAACAAATTTTCGTGACTTTAAGATTTTAAGAAAACCAGATATTTTGGCTTTATCCACAGAATCTTCATTGTGGCCTTCTACAGTATTCTCTAAGTGTGCAATTACTATTGTATATGAATTTATTAAAGCAGCAACTGCTCTTCTTTTGTCCCTGAATATTGCTAGGAGAAAAATGTTTACTGTTCTCTTCTTGTTCAAAAATATCAGCTAAATCAGCTACTTCTCTCCTTCTTTTAGAACTTCGCTTGTAGAAGCTGTAAAGGAACATCAGCACTGAAATAACTTTGTCAAAGTATGACTTGGTCATAGAATCCTTCACAGCCAATTCTAATCGATGCTTGAAGCAATGAATTGAAATTAGCCATGGACATTGTTCCTTAATTAGCACTACCAAACCTTGGTGGACACCTAAATTTACACTAGCTCCATCACTGCAGAAACCAACTAGTTTTTTTTAAATGTCATCAATGCCATAGTCACTGAAAATTTTTAAAAGTGTATCCAAGATTCCCTTTGCTGTGGCGTTAGTCAAGTCTTTCAGGGCTACTAATTTTGTTTTCACAGTTCCATCATTACCAATGAACCGCACATACACTAACAATTTTTCTTTAATGCTGATATCTGTGGATTCATCCACCATTACAGATATATAATTAGTAGATTTCAGTTCCAAATTCAAGTCCTTAAACGTGTCTGCAATGCATTGAGAGAATTCTTGGCATTTTTTGTCATTCAAATATGTTTCCCCTAACTGAACACCATGCCTCTTTTCTAATTGCGCAATTTCGGTAAACAAAGAATGGAAGCTCTTGCTTGGCAATTAAATAGGAAATATCTATTTACTTGCCAACTTTATTTTCTTCTTCATTGCTGGCTTGAAACATAGCTTTTCCAATTGGTGTATCCATTATTTTTTTTACACTGTCTGGCTTGTGTTCCAAGTTCACTGCCGTAACATGCATGTCACTTTTGGAGTGCTTGACAATATTATCTTTTTTTAGACTGGCTCCAGTAATTCCATTGATGAATCCTGAGTTGAAATTTCGTTTCATTTTCAATTTGTCCGCGAATTTCGAACATAATATACATCGTATTGATATGACATTGCTTTTCCCATCTGTTTCAAAATCTAACCATTCTCCAACGGGATCAACAGTTTTTTACCAATTTGTAGCTGTTTCCTGTTTAACTGTAGCCATATTATTAAATAATTAACAATTCGCAAAACAATTAACAAATTACTTTAACGTACAAAACCAAAACGATATAAAACACAACAGCACTGAGAAAAGAGAAAACCGAATTTCCCTCACTAACTTTTTTCTCTTTACAGTCACTCTCAAATGCCGCTACGGTCACGTGGCTACGGCAATCTCCCTGAAAGCGAGAGAGAAATTCTTTGCTTCAGAGAGAGCAGTTGCGCAGAGCGGATGCGTGAAACAAATGCGTACGGTAAGCGAAGTACGGTCGGAGTGAAGAAGTGGGGTCAGAATCTGCGCTGTCTGTTTCGATGCATAAATAAAGTAAAAGGATCGTACTCCATGATCGTAACAGTGAGTGTTCATTTTAGAACCACTACACCGTGCACGTCAAACTTCTATGAGTAAACGCCGTGATTAGCGAGTAACAGTGATTCAGTAATCAATCACAGCGTCAGAGCGGGAACAAATCATGTGTTTACTGGGAAAACTGCACCTAGCAATGGCGTCTCGCTGTACTTCCATTGTAAATAAACACTTGGGGAGGGTGAAAACACAACGTATGTCGTGTAAAAACACCTTTAAATTTTAACTTTAAGTGTACATGGCATAACAAAGGGTGTGGGGAAAATGCATCGCAATGATTGCGATTTAATGCATTTCTTGGATCGCATTTTAGTTAAATTTGAATCGCAAATTGCGATGCGATACCGCTTAAATCGAACCCTGGATGTGGGGTTTGGAATCTCTTTTTATGCCAATACTGACTCATCAAAATTATATTCATTAATGTAGTTGCTACAGTCTTAAGAGCTCATGCACTCCCAGCTAACAAATTTATTAATTACTATTCATATTTTTGTTAATCATGCTCCAGTATCATCTGCGGTGTTATTTTATATCCACATTCATAACAAATAAAAGTATAGTCAAGAATTATCAATGACTTTTATCTTCTATTATACATAATATTTTTCCAGTTAAAATGTATTTTCAGATCTGGGATTACAATTTATATGAAGTTCTTTTAAACTGACCAAACCTCATAATTGTGCTGCTTTAAAATTTTGTAATGCCTTATACCTGAACGTCAAATCAGTGGTACGAAAAGTCACCTTACTTGAAGGTTGGTATGATAGGTGGAAGAGATGCTTCGTACCAGGAGATCCCCCCCCCCTTTTTTTTTCAATCTTTTAGACCTGGTCTGATGCCTCAGTTGGCCAGGGGGCATAAAACAACACAGGGATCTCAGCGACAGGGAAAGTCAGAGAATTTCAAAGTAGTCAGGGGAAGTCATGGAGATTTTAAAATATATAGGAAAAGTCAGGGTATTTACAAATATTTCCTAAAAAGTCATGGAAAGGTCTGGGGGAGGGGAGATTTGAATTTGAAATTATTTCTTTTTCAGAAAAGTGTTACTATATTTCTCGCTACATGGCGCCTCTGAAAAATCTCTAGACTCTTGTCGATTTCAAGATTGAGAAATTCCTTCAAATGCAATGCAGAAAAACAATAATATGGACAAAATTTTCTACCTTTTTTAGACTTTTTCATGACATTTCACATTCTAGACTTTGCTGTATGGCATTCATTTGAAAACTAGCAAAGATGAAGCTTTTTTGCATTATAGTATTTTATAGAATTTCATTTTGGAATTTTCTTGAAAGGTTCTTGAATTTCCTCCTGGGAAAAGAGTATGAACCCTATTATTACAATACAAATTTCTGGGTTTTTTTTTTTTTTTTTATGCTGCTTGTTATTTTGTGTTATTTAAAGCAGATTTTGTGTATGCCCGTTTGGTCAAGGAATTTTTTTTTTTTTTTTTTTTGATTTGATCAGGGAAAATCATAGAAAGTCAGGGAAATTGCCAGACATGTTTTGCTGGGAACCCTGCAACAGCTACTTTTATAGGTTGTATGTCATAATACGAAATCAGTACTTGCTAACCATTATGCAAATAACTGTAGCAATAATAATGGTTATTGTAAGCCTTAAAAATTTTAATTTACATTGTATGATGTGTAGACAATAATAAAAGTTAAGAATCTAATAAACTAGAAGGCATTAGGGGAAACGTTTGGAGGTTTCTTTATTTTTGTACTTTTTATTGAGAACATTCTTTTAAATTTTTATCAGTGTGTTACAGTTTTAATATAAGACATTTAAATATTCATCATTAATGCAGACCTTAAAGCAGTTCATATTTATTGCTGACTCTCTTTCTTTTTTTTTTTTTTTTTTTCAGGTTGAAAATATACTTCTTAGTGATAATGGAAATTATGTGCTATGTGATTTTGGAAGTGCAACTGCAAAAGTTATTAATCCTCAATCATATGGTGTTACACAAGCTGAAGAAGAAATAAAAAAGTAACTATCTTCATTTTCTTATTCAAATTCTTTGTTTTTATTCGCTTTTATTTATATTTTACAGTGCATATAAAAAAAACTTAAATTCTAGAATAATTTGTGTTTTAACTTGTTAAATAAAATAGTAAAAAAGTTCATTCTGTGTATAAGAGTGATATACTGTAATTCTTGACAGGACCGGCATATTTTGGTAAACATCTTAATCATATTAATTATATGGGTGGGTGATTCTTAATCACAAATTATTGTCTCAAGTGAAAAATATATGAAGTTTTTTTACATTTAAAAACACATTTAATTTCATCAGTTTTTATAATTTTAACTATGGACACATTACCTGTCAATAAATACAGGGTTATTAAAAATAATGTATGATATTTTAAAAATTTATATTTTAAAAACTATTACACATATTGTAATAAGTGATATATGAAAATAAAGAAAAAAACATTCCAAGTTTTTAGACGTCGCTCAATGGTTGATTGGACGTGCGTGTAATGATGATTTACCGTTATTTACATTGCCACCAAGCGGCACTCTCACTGCGAAACCATTGATCAGGGAAAAAACTTAATACATAAAATGTGGAAATTTTACTCTTTTAATTTATTTTCTTTAATTTATGTATTCCTGACTTTTACGTAAAATGCATAGTTTTTGAGTTATTTTGAAGATTTAAAAAAAAAAAAAAAAAATTCCCAGGAAAAGTTTTGTTGGCAAAGCTCCTATTCGTGCTTAGCAACCCAAAAAGCATAAAGGCATTAAATATCAAAGCTACACCAAAACTTTTTTTTATTTGTCCTTTTTGAGCACCTAGTGTCTGGACTAGAGCTTGATTATGTTTGTCGGGTTACGAAAGGTTCACACATTGAACATTTGTAACTGAAAAAAAACTTTAAATGTTTTTCTTTATTCTCATACATCACTTATTACAGTATGTGTAATAGTTTTGAAAATATAATTTTTAAAAATACTGTACATCATTTTTAATAACCCTGTATATCAAAGCTAATTCATATTTTAAGCTATTATGTAAAGCTAGATTTTTCCCCTTTACATAAGAAAAACACTAATGTTTAGCATCAAACAATGCTGAGAGATGCTATCGCAGATCAACATAGAGTTTCAATGGAAAATGCTTGTTTTTCAGTAACTATGTATAATCAGTGAGCATTTATGTGATAGTATTGTCAGCAAAAAGGGATGCCTGAATCTGCATTTGACTAAATACTCAGTGGAAAAAGCTGTTATATTTTCTGAATTCTCTATTTTTTTAATCAGGCACCCCATAAAAATAGTCATTCTTAAAAATATGATAATTTTTCTTCAAAATATAATTAAATTTTATACTAAGAGTTGTTTTGTATCTATACATGTTATAGTATGTGTTGCAAAAGTCAGATAATTGAGATAATTCACAATAACATTGAAAGAGCAAAGAGGCAATTCTTTTTTCTATATGTGTCACTGTTTTGATTTCTTGTAGATTTTTTTTTAATCGCATTTTAACCTTAAAATTATCTTTTTCATCTACTGTATTTTCTTAGAAAATTTAACTTTATAGATTTGCAGGTTTTGAGTTTGGTTAATGTGTTTTTAATTAAATATTATGAATAAAAACAAGAATAATGTTTTTGTGGACTAGGATTATAAATATGTCCGGTAGCAGAAAGTGCATGACGCGCATCGCAGATTTATTTTACACCTTGCAAATAAATTTACCAACATGAAAAAAATTGAGTTGGGATGCAAACAAATTGTTCTTACGACGTTCCATCCGACACCATAATGTTATTTCAAAAATTATAAGTAATTCTGAATGTCTACCTTGTTTTAAACTGTATGTCATAAAAATAAGGCACATTAAAAAAAAAAAAAAAAAAAAAAAAAAAAAATTGATAACAAAAATTTGGTGATTTGAAATGATTTTCTTTGTGCATTTGTATATAGAGGTTTTCAGAGTAATTTTTACAGTTCATTTAATTTTTGTTTTATATTGTTGGTTTGATTTAATAAGAAAGATTATGTTACGCATATTATTCAATGAAATTAGATTTTCTTCCAGTGTATCTAAAAAATTATTCTCATTCAGATTTTTTGTTTCATAATATTTATTTAGTTTTTCAAGGTGTCATTGCTATAGAATTATGACCTATATAATATAATGCAGTTTAATTTTATTAATCAGTAGGAACCATATTTTTTTAACACACTTATAATGTATATAAGAAAATTGCAGCATGCGATTTCTGCGGACAATTTTCATCCCTCTAAATTGCTATCGCAGACACAACCATAACTTTCTGCTACTGGGTAAATATGGAAAAATCAAAATAAACTTCCTCAAACATAAAAGATGGTTCTATGCATCTACATTATATCCAGTTCCTTATCTTTAAACTTCACCTTTGCATGTCTTTTTAACATTAGACTTGTGCAAGACTTTTGCACTGCAATCATTGAGATTATATGCTGATAAGTCTTTCATTAATGTTTAATTAACTGTAATTTTTAATCAAACATGCTTTTTATAAATGTGAGCACACTATGTCAAAATCCTATTCAAAAGCCTTTTGTTTGCTACTTCATTCATTGTTTTTTGTGTTTGTGCATAGAAAAAGGTATGTCGACATCAGAAATAATATATATGAGTATCTTATGTGTACACTGTTGTTTATAGCCATACCTTTGTAGTAAAAAAGGCCAATGTCTATTTTTTGCATTTTGGAAGAAAGTTGATTTAATGTTTATTTTTTTATTTCTTTGAATTATTTCTGAAAAATATTACCCTTGCAGAATAAATTAAAAATCACTGGTATTTATTTGTGACCCATTATTGTGAAGTGTTGATGGACACAAAAAAGTGATGATTATTATGAAAAATATCAGTTTCCTCCAGATTTAAAAAAGAGCAGAGTGCTGTTGCTTTAAAAAAAAGGCCACTCTTTAGTTTAGATTCTTAATAGCATTTTTTTAGTTTTTAATATTTAAAAAGTTGGAGCACTCTTTTCAAGATGTGGCAAGTATTTTTATCGTGCAACCAATATTTTAATACAAAAAGCAGTAAAGGATGAAAAAACAAAACAAAATCCTTACTGAAACGTAAAGATAATTTTTTGCATGGGGAAGAGTGCTGTTAACCAAAGAGGAAATTAGGTGCATTGTTTATATTTTAAAGAATGAAATATTTTTGAGCATTGAACATGTTTCTGAGATTGCTAGCACAATATGTGATCATTTGGGTAGAGATAAACAGAAATAAGTCTACAGCTATACTGTGCTGAAATCATCACTCTAAAGCAGATTGCTAAAATGGTGATTTTTCTTGAGTCAAACTGAGAGTACCACTAAGAATTTTTTTTTTTTTTTAGAAAAACACACGGAAGGAGAAAAATAGTGGTAATTAAAGAATGGTGATTATTACTGAATGCATTAAAGTAAGAAACATTGCCCGTTTTGTTATGTCTATGAGTATTGGGAAGATTTGGCGTATTTGGATAAAATATTGTGATTTTAAAAATTGATCCTTTTTCTATCTTTTCCTACTGTGATTTTATCTCTAAAATCTCTTAAAACTGATTCTAGTTTTCTAAATTTTTAATGTATTCGCTATCAACATAATTAAAAATTAAGTTCTGTTTGAATTACAGTAATAAAATTCTTACATTTTATTGTTCCTATTCATAGGAATATTGCGTGAGAGTTGATTATCTGTTCATAGTAGTGCTTTGTAAAGCAAACTTAAAAAGTTATCATGGCAGATTAGGCTGTAATATATTTTTTTAATTCACTAGTATTAGTATCTCAAAGTTATTTTTTCAGTTATATCAATTTCCACGTAAGAAGTGTTTAAAAATCAAATATTACTTTTAAAACAATATTTAAATATTATGCCTTTTTTTTTATATCGGGCTTGAGCTCTGATGACACAAAATGTTTTGGGCTTGGATTTAAAATCATTGTGCCTTGGCTTCGAAAAGAGAGCCCAAACTCATCTCTACTACAAACCTTATGACCATGTAAGGCAAGTCGCATACTGAGATGACACAAGCAACATTTCTCACGTCTTAGGAGATGAAACGGGTTGGAACAAAGAAGAAACCGGTTTCTTCTAAGATGCAAGACATGTTGCTTGTGTAGTCTCAGTGTGCAGCCTGCCTTAAACTCTAAACTAATCTCACGGTTCCCGAGGCCTCCCTCGTAATGTCCTATGTCTATGTATCCTGGAAAGGCTTGCTAATAAATGATGTTAGGTAACTGAAGAGGTCCCCGAGTCAAGATATTTTAATTGTACATAAGGTCAAGTTACGACATAAACATCTTATATTTTTGAGTGTATATATATATTTCCTTTTTTTTTTAGGTACACTACCTTATCATACAGAGCACCTGAAATGATAGATTTATATTGTGGTAAACCTATAACTACAAAAGTAGATATATGGGTAAGCAGTCTTTAATTATTATCTTTTTATGTTGTAGATTGTTATATCTTTGGGGAGATGACACTATTGCAAGTCTATTTTTAGCTTTAAAAACTAATATTTGGAATTTTGTTTGTTTGTTATTCTTACAACATATTCTGATTTGTGTCATGTTTTGCTGTATATGAATGTATAATATTTAAGACATCTCTGGTTTGTTGATGACATTTTAATTTTCAGTAATAGCATTGAAGAATTGGAAAATATGCTAAAAAATTTGGAAAAGACTAAGGTGATGTTCAATTCATTTGCATCAAAAAAGAAAATAGTCTACAACAACACTGAGATTACAAAAGCGCAAAGTTATGTATACCTTGGACAGGAAATATCACCGGACAAACAGTATCATGAATGAATTGAATAGAATAATAAGAAATGGATGAAGTGTTTTTGAAAAGAACAATATTATTCTGAAGAGTAGCATGCATCTTTGTTTGAAAAGAAAGGTCACCAATGTGTTTTACCTGCACATGGACTTGTGGAGCAGAAACATGGACGTTAACAAAATGGATGGTACAAAGATTGCAAACAACACAGTAAATTATGGAAAGATGTATGCTAGTTATAACTAGAAGTGACAGAAAGAGAATAACCTGGATAAGAAGTCAGACAAAAGTTTTTGACATCATTGAGAGAATTAAATGGCTAAAATGGAAATGAGCTGGGTACAATGCAAGAAGACAAGACAATAGATGGAGCACAAACACCCTACAGTGGTATCCCAGAGATGTAAAACGACCAAGAAGACGACCTCAAGTAAGATGGAGTGACGAAATCAGAAAAGTGGGTGGTGTTAATTGGATGACTAAAGCACTAAACAGGAAACAATGGAAATATCTGGGGGAGACTTACATCCAGCAGTGGATTAAAAACGGTTGTGGTTGTTGATGATGTTATATTAATGAGGTGGGGGAAGGGATAGTGATATTTAAGTAGTTGTTCATTATTTTTTGCTTAATGAAGAGAACTTTAAAGAAATTACTTTTGATTTTGTACTTGCTCTGTTTCTGTATTTTCCAAATAATTTAAAAATAATTACCTATCAAAATTGCACATTAGAAAGAGCAGTATGAGAGTTTTAATGTTAAAAGTGTATTGCAGTAGCCTACTCATTACATTGCACATTCCAGAAGACAAAAAGAAAAACAATGCACCCAAAAGTGTGACATAACTGAGGGCATTAAATTATGGAAGATGGTCACCTATTTCTAAATGTTTTGCACTTGTCTTAAAAGCATTAGTTTATTTGTCTAGTACAAATTTCTTAATAAAATTAATTATAAAAAATTACATATATTGTAATTGTAATTGACACATAAAGCTAATTAAAAAGTGCAGTTGAGGTGAAGCTAATTAAAAAGTGCAATTGAGGTAAAACTTATTTTTTTCATCAGACATAAAAAAAAAAAGTGTGTTATAACGAGATGCTACTGTGCTATAATTTTGCTTCTTGCTTTCTTTCTTATATCTTATATATATATATAAGCAGAAAGTGTGATATACATTGAGTTTAATTAGATTTTGGTGTATATTGTCAAAGAGTTAGCACAGTTATGCTGTGTTTTTCGCAACTTCCTTGATAACTGTATTTTGACATCTATGGAATAAAATTTCCACAAATTTCATATACAAGAAAGAGGCTTATTGTGAAAAATTGTGCTCATTCAATTTTGGCTTTGATCATTCAACAGGTGGTGCTGCTGTCCTATGTTTGGAGAAAGTTTCATAATAGCGTACACTGTTAATTGATGTATTTCAGAAAGCATGGTTAGCTGTATAAATAACTTTATTATTGTTATAACTCTCATACACTTTCAACCACATTATTGTCAGAATTGCTCATTTTTTATGCATACCTTGACTGTAGACCCAAATGCAATATCATTTAATGCAGTATACCTGTGCTTTTTGCAATGAACATTATAGCTGTTATCTTATTTTCTATTGAGTGGAAATGTACTAAATATTATGTTCGAGAGTTATTTTTATTCAGTATGTGTGTTGATCCAATAGGGAGTGTTGTTGTACCATAGGTTTATTATTATTATTCACTAATCACTGTAAATCATTGTTAAATTTAAAGGAGTGCACTATACTTCGTATTCATAATTGTTGGTGAGTTTGTGTTATTTAAATTAATGTTTTAATGATATGGGAGAAAGTTTTGTGTTGGAAAAAACATACTTAATTTGGGTAAGAGTTTACTTAGTTTTGGTATCACTCAGCTGTCAGGTTTTAATTTGTAACACTGTTTTTAATTTATTGTAAAGTGTTGTTAGAAAAAGAATCATTTTAAAGTGTTTTTTGTGCCTAGTATATCAAAATTGAATTTTTGTAGCTATACTGCATTCTGACACTAAACCACTATTTTCTGTAATTATTGAGCTCGTTAAAAAGTAAGATGAAATTTCCTGAAAATTCATCTATACCAGCCATACTCAACCTTTTTTACTGTGCGGACCGCAAACATAAGTTTGCTTCGTTAGGCGAGCCGCAGCACACTATACTTATATAATAATGTAAAAAAAAAATGTAGTTAAAATAGAAACATAACAAAGTAGCATAAGAAAGCCGTGTAACAAAATATAATTAGCTTAATATAGTATATACTTATTATATACCTTCAGCTATATAATAAGTATAAAACGACATAGTAAAATACTGAAAAATTTCTAAATTAATTCTAAAGGTTACCAAAAAAAAAAAAAACAGATTTTATTTAATAAATCCGATTTTCCTCAATACAAAAGTTTCATATCTTTTTAATGTGAAAATATAAATATAGTTTAAACTTAATTAATTTGAAATAGTATTTGATTAATGGTAAAGATTAAAAAATATATACATCTCTGTCATGCAAATAAGACTGTGTAAAAAGGCTTTCACTAAGCAAACAACGTCCTTTTACATTATAAATGACTGGGAAAATTTTGTCTTCTCATTAAAACATATAAAACAATGATAAAGATTTTAAATACCATTCTTCTCTTTTATAAATATGGATTAATAATTGCATATCTCGGGCCGCAAATAAAAGGTCGTCAGGCCGCAGGTTGAGTATGGCTGATCTATACTAATAAAAGACAGTTTCACTCTTTCTGTGTGTCTGCAATGAAGAAAATCTAGCTCACCTAGTCTGTAAATTTTGGTGAAGATAGTCCAAGGCAGATCCTGATGCACCTGAGGTTCAGACTTTTAATTTTTTGATAATTAGTCATGAGATTAATTAAAAACTCCTAAAAAAAAAAAAGCGACAAACTTGCATGCCCAGAACCTAATTTACGCAGTGGAAGAGAATAAAGAACCAAATGACCATTTTTGCTGTTTTGTTTTAATGTTCATATGCTAAACCATTTGGTTTTGTTAAAAACGAAGACATATTCTGAAAGATTTTTACATCTCAAACACTGCAATCAGTTCGAAAAAATATCGTTCTTAATCCTTTTTTAAACTTTTTTCCAGATAGGGTCATTTTCCTTTTGGATGTTTTTTCCCTTACAGTAATGACCTTCCAGGGAGCAATTTTAGTGGTACCAACAAACAAAAAATATGTTCTTAAAGCTGAGACCTTCTTTTCGATGGTGCATTCATTTTTTAAAAATGCAAGTTTTATAAAAACATTGCTGACCACGGGACACTTCGTGCCTTCCAAAAGACTATCATTTTTTCTACACCAAATTAACTAAATATCTGTATTTCAACACAATCTTTTTAGAGCATCTCAGCAGACCAGATTTACATCATCTACAAAAATTTCAAAACGTTTGGATAAATAGAAGTATTTAAATAAAAATTAAATCTGTAAAAATTTCTATGAAAATGGAAAATTGCAGCTGTTTCGACATGGCTTCGGCTCATGTTTTCACTACTAAATATGTATATTTTTCCACAAAATTTTAAAGAGAGCTTGGATGCAGTTATATGTACAACCGATTAAAACTTCAGGGAGTTCAGAAGATGAGATTTTTTTTTTTTTTTTAAATTTTAAAGAAGCCGACACAAAAACAACAAATAAGCGAGACGAAAACATATTTCTTTTACAACTAGATAACAATATTTTTACACAAGCTGTATAATTGTTATATTTATAAAAGATCAAAATTTCAGAATTCGGAGAACAAGAGCTTTTTTTTTTTAAATCTATGAAATGAAATGAACTTATGTGAAAAAACAAGAAAATGCATTCCCACGAGCGCTTTAACCATTAAATATCAATATTTTTTTGTGAATTTTTTATTTAAAAATACAAAATCATACAAAATCTGGTTAAAGATATAAAATCATACAAACTTGAGGTTTGCTTAAGGTTATTATCACATGCCTGGGCAGCGCCGAGCAGGTCAGCTAGTTAAAAGTAAATTAAATATGTTTATTTCCCATTATGTTGTAATGATATATTTTTCTTTCCCTTATAGGCTTTAGGATGTTTATTATATAAACTGTGTTTCTTCTCTTTGCCTTTTGGAGAAAGTGCTTTAGCAATCCAAAGTGGAAATTTTAGCATTCCAGATAACTCCCGTTATTCAAAAAGTATCCATTCCTTAATTAGTAAGTTTTTTCTGTGTTATTTTATAAAACTTTTACTGTTTAAATAAGAATCAATTTTAATTAGATATATTTATCTATTTGTATATATTTATATTTTTATAGGATATATGTTAGAAG
The DNA here is from genome assembly GCA_963931845.1 of Maratus michaelseni. NCBI lineage: Eukaryota > Metazoa > Arthropoda > Arachnida > Araneae > Salticidae > Maratus > Maratus michaelseni. The sequence goes on along the minus strand of OZ007598.1, from coordinate 188,670,642 downwards.
TAGATCCAGAAAAAAGACCTGATATTTATCAAGTATCCTATGTAGCTTTTACAATAGCTGGAAGAAAGTGTCCAGTCACAAATCTTAAAGTAAGTATTTTGAATACATTATTCATCTATAATTTACCTTTTATCTTTATTTCATTCATTTTATATGTCTTGGGAAGGAAGAACATTTTTAACAGAAATTATTAGTTTGATTTTAAGAATTTACCAGCTATAAAAAATATCCATTGCACTTATAAGCAATCAAATATTTATAATTTTATTAACTGAGTGGCAACCTGATGTGTTGCTTTAGCATTGCATGAGATCTTTTGATTTTGAGAAGAAAAAAAAATATTTTTGTTCTATATTTAGAAAAGATTTATAATATTAATTTTATTATATTTCTTATATTAAGTAAAAAAATATTTTTACAATGTAGGTTAAATGGAAAAATGGGATTGTGATGCTTTTATAATAAAGTGTTACATGATGTCAATGAAAATACACAATTTCAATTACATCATTTTCACAGGTGAAAGCATTTCATCGCCTAAAGATTTGGCCTCCATTTCAGTGCTGGGGGAATGAAAAGTTCCTGAAAAGATATCATTATGATGAGGTTATAGAAAATATTTATGAATTGCATGTATTCTTTTAATTTTATTTTAACCCACAAAAGCATTCCACTTTGAGTCCCTTGAGAACAAACAGCCTTAAATACTATGTATTCAAATTAAAAATACTTTTATCTTTTAAATTTTAATGAGAAAATGACACCAATAAATATATAATAATTCTAATTTTTTCAGTCTTCCTTTTTCCACAACAATGGAATAATACAATTGATACCAGCAAATTTATTACACGATTTTTTTTTTTAATAAATTAATATTTCAAACTTCAAGAGCTATAATAATAGTTTTTCAGATGATGATAGTTTCTTTCAGGTATCCTTATGGATACTAGATGTCCGTTTTAACATTCAGTTTATTATTTCTCGAAGCAGTATACATGAAATATGTACAGAATGCATACAGACAAATTTTAATAGTGTAGATTTCTTAAAGGTCATCACTAAAAATTGACCATTTTGTTGATCAGAAATCTCTATAAAGGAAGCCTTTTTGTTGTCAATTATGCAAATTAGTCATACTCAGTTCAAAACCTAACACAGTAGTGCAAAGGTAGCCATAGCTTGCTTATTTCACTGAAGGGAAAAAAATGCATTCCATATGAAATAGTTTATTATCAGCTGTAATTTAGCTTTAACATTATTTACTATGTAATTTTTTTTTCGTGTGTGAGTGTGTGTGTGTATTTTAAATTAGCATACATATTTGTTAAAATTTATAACATTATTGAAATTTTTTATAGGGTTCACCTGTTCCAGATATTGATATGTTACCTATGCCTCAGACTGAAAGTGAGGCTAAAAAAGCTACTGCCAAACAACAGAGGTTGGTAATACTTTTAAATAATCCTATTTTATGGAATATCATCTTTTTGTTAAAGTTATAATAAAATTGGTAATTTTTTGTCATATGTTGACTAAAATATTCGGTATTCAGCTTATCTTTGCATATCATTCTACTTTCTTTTTATTTACTATATAGTACTAAATTAATCTTAGTATTTTTACATGAGGGTTTTTCTTTCTTTTTTTTTTTATGATACTGTGAAAATTTTGCACTGCAGTATAATATTTTTTAGCATTATCTAATATTTTTAGATGCAGGTTTAAACTTCTAAAAAGTAATAATTAGGGATAAAAAATTTGGAAACAACATTAGTCAAGCCGGAATATTATCTCATTTATTCCATCAAAGTTACAGAAAAAACTGATCGAAGATAGCAAAACACACCTGCAAAAAAAAAAAAAAAAAATTAACTATCGTATTTTAATTGCATTAGAAGATGATGTCATCTGCTTCTTGAAAACATGAAACAAAGAAAAATAAATTTAATGCATTTAAAATACAATTTATTCTAACATAACATAACATTACAACATAAGTTCTAATATAACAAAGCATGCCTTTTTATTCTACACATTATCAATCGATAGTGTCTTTTTCTTCTGAACATTTCCATTTCAATTTTTCTTTTTAATCATAAATATAAAATAAACTCAAACACAGACATCACACTTTATCTTTTTTGTACTATTTTTTTTTATATAATCATAGCTCAGCATAATATTATGCAGTATTTTATTTTTGTGGCAACACTGATTTGAGAAAAACATTTCATTTCATTTATGAAAACAATGCTGATTTAATTTTTAATTAACTTCGAATTTTAATCAAAAAACATGCTTTAACGAAATGTGAACATACTAGGTCAGAAGCGGTTCAAAAACCTTTCGATTGACACATCATTTATTGTTGTGCGTTTTGTAAATGCATAAAAAAAGGGATGAAGAAATAATAACAGAAATAATACATATTTGATACTTGTTTTAATCATAATTCTGAAACTTTTAAAATTAATTTTCTAACTCAGTACTTTAAACATTAATGAATATTAATTAAATATTTATCATAATTACAACTATGAATCATGTATTAAATTTCAAAATTATACTTCCACAAAAATCTTTTTAGAAAAGTTTATATTATATGTCAACAAATATAGTATTTATGCTGTTTCCTAAATACTTGCTGCTTAAATTTATATGTAATAAGCTTACTTCTTGATATTTATTTCTGCTTTAGGCCTGCTTCAACACCTGTCGTTGAGGGAACCTCGGTAGCTCCACGTCAGAGACCTAAAGGGTCTCAAGCTCCTCCCGGTGTTGGAAGTTTGACACTTCTTCCTCAAGCTACGCCTACAGCTGGAAAAAGAGTAACTCCTACTACACCCCATGGTATGCTTTGTTAAACTCTTTTCAACTGTTATTCTAAGTATTAAAAAGAAAAAAAGACTTAACTGCTATGTTTATGAAATAAAATTCTAAAGTATAAAACCTGTATACATAGAATATTAATAATAATAATAAAAAAAAAAAAAAATAATGCTATGGAGGGATATGATTGCAAATACTTATGATAATTTTTACGGCTTTTGATATTGCATTTGAAAATCAAAACTAGATTTCCTCCATGTTGCTGCAACACATGTTTCTCACTATATTTTATCAACTTCCTACAATTCCTAGAATCTTCCTAGAAATTTGCAAAAATATTTTCTTACTGATACTTTGGTTTTCTTATTTTATTACACTCTTTTGTTTAACTTAACTTTGTTTTGTATGTAAAGATGGAATTTTGTAATTGATTTTTCGTTCACTTCCTGATAAGCTAGAATTATTATTTTTAGAACTTAACTAAAAATTAATTTTAGGCATTTTTCCATTAGCCATTACAAAAACAATGGAGTTAATTATGTGCCAAAACACTTGCCAAATGGCTGTGAAACTGAAATAATTAAATATTTTAAACACTAAAAAGAATAAAATAAAAATTAATAGTGTAATATTTTTTTAACCGCCCCTGCCTACCAGACGGGTCCAATGGACCTCTGCCTTTCAAAATAACTACTATTCAAACCAGAATTTGTTTCATAAAATAAGTTAAATATAAGCCACAGAGAACTAAGATAAATAAATAAGTTAAATAGTTTTAAATAAAAATTCTGGTGTGACATGTTTTTATCAAAGTTGAGTAAAATTTTCAGTAGTTCTAGGCTTAAAAGAGTAGTACTCTTTATCAATTAATAGCTTAATTTTAATTAAATTAATATTAATTAATAGTTTAATGTTAATTAAATACATTAAGAAAACAATTTATAAATTCTGAATAAATAGTTTAATAAATGTTTTTTTTTTCTTTCCTGTTGCCATATCTTTAAAAAGAAATGGAGCAAGACTTATATTATACTTTTGTTAATAAATTCACTAGTTTGCACTTTCAAGCGTAAATCAATGTGGTGAATTTTCAGTAATCGGGATCAGTGCCACATTAATGTATTGTAACGGAAATTTTCTGAAACTACATGAAATTTCAGGGCCATGAAATTAGTTGTAATAAACACTGAATGCTTATAAAAGAATATTTTAAAACAAAACTATTTATACTTTTATACTTATTCTCCAATAACCTTTCCGAACTTATTAATCTCTCATTTGAATTTCTTTTTGTTTTGCAGAACAATATATTTCTATTGAAACTTTAACATTTACTTGAATTTGGATCAAATCTTGTACTTTACTTGGATTGTCTTTCTTCCTCCTTTATTTTTCCCCTTCAGCAAAATTTAACCCTAGTCATGCGGTAGAAAAAATGATGTTCTTCGTAATTTTATTTATTAAACAATTTTATCTTTGACCTTATTTTTTTTATATACAATACTTAAGGATAATTTTGATATATTTTATTTTAAAAATATATTAAATATATTTAAAGTTATTTATGCTCTTTTGATGGGGCTTTTCGGGCCTTACAGTGACCATTGTAGTTTAAATTTGACCTATCTAAAATTTAAATAATTAATGTTTTTTAATTAAACAAGGTTTATTCTAGTGATTGGACAAAGAAATTTATGAAGAACTACCATAATTTCATGTAGATAACCCACAGGTTATCTTATTAAAAAAAGCCCGATTTTTGCTGACTGCAGGTAATCTAATGACAATATTATGCCATTGGCCGTGTTTCTCAGAACAGTCAATCTCCCCTGAAAATAGAAGTGGATTGATCCAATTTTATTTTGTTTAAAAGTAGCATTTTCATGGTATTTTTGAAAAAAAAAATAAAACAAAGAAAGAAATTGCAGAATTTGAAAAAATAGTGAAATTTGATATGATGTTAGACTGATTAATCTTAAATCTGTACAACCTACTGAGCATAGTTTTTTATTTTAACAAATCGTCGTTCTCTCATTCGAGATTATATTTATGTATTCTACCTATCTTTGGGACTTGATCACATTGATCAGATTCCTAGTTTTCATGCTTCACAGTGTATAAATTATACACAAATTTAATTTTTGATATTAAATAGTATAATATTAAATTTGTGCATACAGTTGACAAATAACATGTACAAACATAAAAGTAAGTAGTATAAACAAAACTGTTTATACTAATGCAACTAAGAAAAATATCGGTAATGAAAGTTTCTCATTAAATAAGTTAAATGTGCTCATTAAAAAAAATTCTTATTTACTTTTTCAAAGAATTTATAGTCATATTTAGTACTGTTATGAACACTAATCGCAAACAAATTACCGATTGATTGATGTTTATAATAGAGTGATTTCGCAGCAATCTTTTTTTATGCAGTGCTTTATCAAATTTGAAGGTAAGTCAAAGATTTTTGCATAATTTATAAAACTTCTTTCATACTTTTTGGTGTAGATATCCCAACAGGGGGCACTGCTATACCACTTTTCTCATGATTTTTACGAAAGCTATATCTCATGAACTAATGCATGGAATTTCATCAAACTTCAGATTCTGTTAGACCATGACATAAATAAATGTTGATTACGTTTTGGTGTAAATAGCCCAACAGGTGGCACTGCTATGCTACTTTTTTCATTATTAACACGATAACTATATCTCAAGAACTAATGCATGGATTTTCATCAAACTTCAGATTCAGTTAGACGTTGACATAAGTTGTTATTGATTAGGTTTTGATCGAAATCTCCCAAAAAGTGGCACTGCTATGCTATATTTTGCAGGATTTACACGATTTTAGCAATAGTCATATCTCAAGAACTAATGCACGGAATTTAATAAAATTTTAGATTCAGTTAGACCTTTATAAATTGGTGCTGATTCTTTTTAGTGTATGCGAAATCTTTGTGAGATAGAAGAAAGTTTTTGGATTGGCACATCCGACTAGTTTAACATTCAAATACAGTAAAATATCTGAGTAGAGAGTTTCTCATCGAGCTAGGTTGTCCCTAATTTTCTTTTTTGGATCAGTTGACTCTTAATTTTCTTTCTGCAGGTTGGGATTTTCACAAAAAGTTTGAGCAAAACTGTGTTTCAGATGAAAATTTGAGCAGAACTGTGTTTCAGATGAAAATAAATACATATTTGAATATGAATGAGTATATGAGGATTGTAAATAAAGTAGTGGCAACATAAATAGAAACAATTTTTAATTACTTACAAGCAAATTTTCATTACATTCCTTCTGTATAATCACCAGCAAAGTTTTGTACCTTTTGCCAAATATCTGGAAGACGTAAGATACTGTTGGCAAGATGTTTGTTGTTCATGACAGCGACAGAGTGCCCTATTGCTTGGAGCACAGATGCCAGATCAGGAAATTGGATGCGTCAGAGGGGTTCCTTCAACTTGGAAACTGGTCAAAGTTACAAGCACTCATGTCAGGTGAGTACAGGGAGTGTTCCAAGACCTCCCAATGCCACCATCGCAATAGATTGATTACATTGTGTGCAACATGATAATGAGCATTGTCATTCAACAAGATAGGGAGATTGTCTCACAATGAATGTGAATGTTTGTACCACAGGTTACAGGTGGTGCTGTAGAAATCGCAATAGTAGTCTGTGCTGGCAGTTTGTCCTGCAGGCACAGCATGCGTAAGAATAACATCTTCACAATCATATGCCACAATCAGCATAAGCTTCACCTGACTGGGTTCTTGTCAAAATTTCTGTGGACATGGCTAACCTCGGCGATGCAATTCTTTCAATTGACGCTTAATTCAGGTTTGTGCCTGCGTCTCATCAATGACGACAATATGCTGCAAAAGTGCACCTCCATCATTGCGGTATCCGTCGAGGTTGATACCAACCAGTGCATACCGGTGCCATTTCTTTTCTTTGGTGAATCAATGTGGAACCCAGCAGGACAAGATTTACCTCATGTTAAGACATTTCTTTATTATGTGCCACACCTTTTGATGACTGAGACCAGCTTCTATGGATAGGAATTCCTGGACAGTCCATCGTGTATTCTGTGGAAAGGAGACTACTCACGATGTCAATCTGAACTTGAGTAATGGACGACCAACACATACTCATTCTAACCTGCACGAAATGCTTTGACTCATCATGCAACCGTCCTATACAGTAACATATTCTCGCCACAGGCTTCATGTAATCCTCAATAACATTCAGATGCATTTTTCTCATGGGCAACCTCAATTTTAATCCACAACTGCAGATCACCTTTTGTAAACATGCAAAGTGTTAAAAATGACAGTGTCCACTTCAAAGCCACCAGAAACTAGCCCTTCTAACTAGATTGGCTGTTTTATCTACTGTAGACATCGACAACAATGCCACTTTACTGCTACCATATCCTGTTTGTGCTTGCCCAATCTTCTGCGACTTTTTGGACTATGTTAACACTACTTCATTTACAGTCTTCGTGTATTCAGTTTACTGCATGAAAAATAAAATGTATATAAGAAATGTGATCGTAGATTATTCTTTCTTTAATGTACAGTTAAGAACCCTTTTTTCTTCTCTCAGAATAGGAAAAATATTACCAAAATTTTGTTTTTAATACACACAAAAACACATTTGTGATAGTTTATGCCCACATGTTACATTTGTATAGATTCTGCCGTGTCGTGTCCACTATTCAGAGGTAAAAGCATACAAATATACGATTGTTAGGAATTGAAAATCTGTTCACTAAATAGAGGTGTTTATACATATTTTTTCAGAACACTAGACATTTTTAAGTATAAAGTATATGCTAATTTATTGACATATACTTAATACCAAATTAGTTCCTGACAGGGCCTTCTTCAGCTTTAGGTCCTAACTGTTTTCCTTGCCCTTTCCCCTTGCGGCCTTACCTATAAATATATCTTCAATATATTAAAAAGAAAAACAGTGAATTAAAAAAAATACTATAATCAAAATTATTTTAAAAAATTTCTTTTGGTGTATGTAAGCAGGGATCTGTTTAGGAAAAAATTGAGTACTTTAAAGGACCCTTCACAAAACTATTTTCCCTAAAACAACACCCTTCACAAAACTATTTTCCCTGAAACAGGACCCTTCACAAAATTATTTTCCATAAAACAGGATCCTTCACAAAATTATTTTCCATAAAACAGGATCCTTCACAAAATTATTTGTCTTAAAAATAGGTTTTTCACAAAAATTTTCCATCTTTAAACTGAACATTTCACAAATTAATCACTTAAAATTAAAATCTGACCTGTCACTTTTACACATATAAAAAAAAAATATTTTTTTTTATATCCATATATCTTCTTAAAAAAATATATAAACAAAAACCTGAATATAGCAATCATTTCAAATTCACAAAATTATGACTAAATTTTTCACAAATATAAAAAGCTGTTCATAATTTTACAAAAACAGGACCCTGGGAAAAAAGTCTGGACAGACTACTGGTAAGAACTAGTGATTTGTGGCATTTTCTAACTAGTGAACATATTAAAATAAAAAAAATTGCATATGTGACTTTTATTTATTTACTTATTCACTATCTTTTCGTAGTTTTCTTTTTCTATCTTAAAATTCTATTGTGAAGGGAAATCGCTATAGTTTGTTTAAATATTGATTTTCAAAAAATATTTATACAGCTATGTAAAAGGTTTCTTTTTTTTTTTTTAGAATATAGATAAATACATTCTACTGCATGGAATCTCCATCATTTTTTAAGTTTTATCATCAAAAAGCTATTGAAACATTTGTTTCTTTCTTAGTCTTTTGATAACTTCACTTAAATAATAATTTCTTTATGAACAAAATCAGTATTTTCCCTAAAGTCATTTCACTTGTTTGTGATTTCTTCATGTTTATATTGAAATCATATGCAGAGAAATCTCTCTAATGTAATCATCAATGGGACTGACCAAACAGATCCCCTTAAGTTTGTGGTTACATCACTTGATAAAATATAGCTTTGATGTGACCGCCCTCAAAATCAACAAATTTGGTCACTTTACTAAAGGGGATGTTTTCTTTTCTAACCACCTGACTGCAAAAGAATTCCAGGAGAAAACTCTTTTATATAGCATTGTTTATTTTCAAAAGATAATTTTATTTTTTGAGACTTGTATGATAATAATCATTATTCTTTGTTTAATGATTTCTTCTCTGATATGTATTTTTGTGGATAATTAATTATTCTTCACTATATTTGTGTCATAGACAAATATATTGACAATAGCTAATTATTTATTTTCAAAACATAAATAAATCAATCAATCAAAGTAATAAATTAATAATATTTTTCTGAAAGTGCTCATGGAACTCCTATAATATGTAATCTGCATAGCAGGGAGGGGGGGGGAGTAAATAGTTTAACTATGCTAGTTTTAACTTTTAAAATTTATTTCTAATTTTTACAGTTAATTATTTCAATTAAATTTCCTATGTGTACTTAAAATGTTATAGCACAGAATCATATTCTATCTAACACAAGGTCATTTAATTTGTTTAAGGCCAAAAAAGATACTTCATACCTTAATGTTAATTTTCTACCAAATAAAAATTGAAATGCAGATTGAATAAAAATACTAATGTACAATGTTCATCAATGTTTAAACGCTGTATGTAACTTTGAAGTAAGATAAAAGAAAATTTATGATGAATAACTGCTTTTACCTTTCAAACCATTTTCAGTGTTTTAAGTATTCAAATGTAAAATTGTGTGTCTTTTAGGTATTGAGTTAATTTTCTAATTTTCAGTTTTATGATATCAAATTTAAAACATAATTTAAACATAAATTTAAAATTGGAATTAACACTGCTTATTTATTATTTTTTTTTAAATATATTCTTGTTTGATATATTGTCTGTAAAAGTTTTTGTATAATTTTAGAAACAATAGCTTGAGCATTTACTATTTTAGCTACAAAGTAATGTCAAAATTTGTCTTTTCTTTAGAAACATTTTTTGGGAACTTTTCATTATGTGTAGATGTAGATATAGTCTTATCAGTTTTTAGTTTAGTAATTATGAGAATGGAGCATTTATCGTATTTCACTTACTAATTTAGCTACAAAGTAATGTCAAAATTTGTCTTTTCTTTAGAAACATTTTTTGGGAACTTTTCATTATGTGTAGATATATATTGTTATTAGTTTTTAGTTTAGTAATTTTGGGAATGGAGCATTTATAGTATTTCCTGCGCTTCCCGTGTTTCCTTTTTCAACTGCACAATTATATAGCTTTTTTTTATGCTCCCTGATATTTGATTTTATTATGCTCAATTATTTTATGTTGCATGTTAAATGTTGTTTTGCATGAAATGCTTATGCAGTATTGTAAATGTTGAGTCACTTTAATCTTAAAAATCCAAGATTAAATCAGTGAAAATTATTTTTTAATGTCAATTAATCTCATCAAATACTATTTGCACATTACTTCTTGTCTGTCTTTGCAAACACTTATTTCATTATTTAATTGTATTTCTTAAATACATTTATATTTTTCAAAAACTACTTCGGTATTTAATATTAAACCCTTAGAGCTTCACTAGCCAAAAAAAAATTGTATAATTCATTTCATTGTTCAATGTTTTCCAGTAGAATTTTCTCACTGAATTATATCCATTGTAATAAAATTTTATTAAACATTAGTTTTAACTAGTTTCAATTTAATTGCTTTATAATTCCATTTAAAAAGAAATGAAACTGCAAAGCAAAATTTAATATATTGCAATTTTATGATATTGAGCTCGTTCTTTCAATAAATTGATTTATTGTAAATTTTTTTCGCTGTATCCCCTTGGAAGTACAGTAAAAGCTTATCCAGCATTCAAGAATCTGGAAAGTTCAAATAAGTAGAATGGTTTGAAAAAAAAAAATCATCTTGTATTCTATTTACCTAAAAAATTAAACAGTGTGCAACATTATGAAGCCACATTGTACATAAATAAGTTTATCTCTGAGTATAATGATTCATTTTATGCAAACTTATTACATTTATTCAAGAAATTTTTATATTATGATCAAATATTTTACTTTCATAATTAGATTTGCTTAGTCTGTATAACAATAAGGTTTCATATTTAAACAAATGGACAAGTTTGATTTTTAATTACATTGCAAAATTTCCAAGGCTTATGGTGCATTTATTGTTTTTTGTTTTGATATAAAATATATTTTTTTTTATTCCTTAGTTTTAAAATTTAAACAATAATCAGCATAAAATATGAAGATATGTTCTGAATGCAATGCTAGTCTTCTGATTTTCTATTTCCTTATCGTTTTTCTTTTCATGTTTCAAAATCCTACAAAATTGACAATAAAATAGATTTCATTCTTTTATTTTGAACTGGCAGTTTTATTTTTCATTCGTTGTGCTTTTTTTTGTGTGAACCAGATTTTTTACATTTTGTTTTCAACTATCCATAATTTTCGTCTGCACTCTGTTATTCCTTTTCTTTCCAAAACAGTCAAGCTCTTACTGTTGTAAGATGTAACTGTTTTAGCATACAGTCTATGTTAAAAATCTTACATGTACAATCGTACTACAATCTAATCTTTATTTGATACTGATAAATAAAAAGCCCATGTAAAGAATCTTAAAATTAATTATTTAAGAGATTTATTATTGTATTTTAGTTTTATTTTGAACTTATTTATGAACTACTTTGTTAAAGTTTGTTATGACTGTTTTGTAAAGTAGTTTTCAAATTTAATGAAAATCCCTTGGTAAATGCAAAAATTTCTAAAAGCAGATCTCCTATATGCAAAGAAAATATCAAGAGTTTAGTTTCATTTAAAATATACTTAATTGCACTCTCAACATTGTAGTTGTTGCTTAAATTGAAGTATATTGCTCTTTTAAGTATCGTAAAATAAAAAAGTTCATTCAGATTAGTTATTTTCTCCTTTCCTTTGTTCTTTCAATGGCTTTTTTAGGAAGTAACTACCATTTATTATTTAAATGTAAAATAAAAAAGTTCATTCAGATTAGTTATTTTCTCCTTTCCTTTGTTCTTACAATGGCTTTTTTAGGAAGTATCTACCATTTATAATTTAAATGAACCTAATGTTTTTAGTTAGACTACAGTTACACTACATTTTAGTTTACACATTAGTTTAGTTTAGTTACACTACATTTTTTTACTCATATTATTTCCTTATGTGTTGTTGCTAAAAATTTTTAACCTATCTTTCCAGATATGGCTAACACTTCATCTTTCCTTCAGCCCCCTTCTGCTTGTCCATCTCAAATTTCTACTCCGGTTACTCCTATTGGCTCATCATCCCAAACTTTTCTTTCTCTGAATCAGTGCTTCATCCCAACTACTCCCCAAACAGCAATGTCTGCTCCATCTCTCATAAGTCCTTTTACCCAACAAACCTTTCTTGTGCCTTCACCATCTTCTGTCTCTACTGCAGCCTCTGTTCTGTCATCTCCGGAGTCAGCTTCCCAACTAGTCATTCATCGGAAAGCTTCAGCCCCGGAAGAGATTGCAGTTATTCCTCCACCTCCCGCAACACAGCAGGTTTCTTCCAGTGTTTCTCATGCCTGTGCTGAGGAGACAAGACCACATCTTGCTGCAGCATCCATTCCTGAGATTTCTCCACATAGTTTAGTGTCTGCGACACCTCCTCCTTCTCCAACACCAAGTCAACATAGTCACCATAGAAGAAATGCCAGTGATACTTCAGCATTTGACAAGTATGTTTTACAATGAGTGTAGATATTTTAACAAATGGTTCAATCAATAAATTATTTTTTTTTAAGGTTGAGGGCTTGAAATTAAAATAGGGTGAGAATAAATTTGGATGGTTAATTTCATAAGTTATGTATCATATAGAATGATTCAGAGAAAGTGCAATATTATGTGTTTAACTTTTCTTGTCAAGTTTTAATTCTTTTAGAAAAATATTTTGATAAATTTTTCAAAACCCTTTCCCCCAAGCCATGAGCCATTTCATATTTTTTCTCTATTATGATTTAGTGTAGATTGTATGTGTTATGCAAATCATTTATTTATATAGGTTTTTTCTTTCTTTCTTTTTAATAGAAATGAAACTATTAAAACAAACAGATAAAAGCAATGTATGAAATAAGTAATTTGCATAATGCTACACGTATAAAAATAAATAACCATGAGTTTTGATAAATTTAAATGTTGTTCACTGCTCATATGTTGCAGGTGTATAAGGTTAAGAACGTTTAGCTTTTTATTTTATTTAGGTTGTGTTATTTTCTTTTTTTCATATTGCAGTTTATTATATTCTGTACCAAATTAAATTGTATTGTTTAAGTGCTTACATAGAGAATTGCCATTTAGTATTTTTTCGATTGCTGTAAGTTGGAAACTGATTGACGTTTTTCAATTTTCTTCAAGTGCATCTACTCAAAATATCTTGATGGTAGAAATTGCTTAACAAATATATATTTTTGTTTCTTTTTATTTAGTTATGTGTGTGTGAATGGGGAGGGGAAGAGATTATTCATTTTCAAATTATTAATTTTCAATTCAAGTTCTTTAAAACAATTTGTTGTTGATAGTAAAAGACCCAGGTGAAGATATTTTAGTTGTGATTTTTTTTACTGCAATTTATGAATATTTGTTACAATTTATTGTGTCTTTAAATTATTTTCTAATATATATTTTTTCAATATTGGGTTTCACTAAGTTTTTTGTAATAAAATATAAGGCGTTTGATCTATTTTGGCTTCACTGTTATCTGTTTAGTATATTTTGCTTCCTTCAATAAAGACTTTTGCAGGGACCGCACAGAATTCAGAATATTAGCCAATACATTAGCCAGATTTGAAAATCATTAGTCAATTTCCAAAAGCATTTGTCAAAAACTATTGTTATTCTGGAAGCCTTAAAGATTCAAGTTACTGTTAGGTCACAGGCAGGAACTCTGCTAAATCCGGCTTCATGGGTCCATTTCACATTGTAGATTTGATTGATTCCAAATTTGCCTGTTTTCTTTGATGTATTTTAAAATACTTTAAGAATTTTTAAACATTTGTTCTGGCTTCTTAAACAATTGTAGAAAAAATAATCGGTCACCTAATATTTCATCAAAATTGAATAATTTTTATCACCACTTTTTAGATTTAATCGCATTTGGCGAGGTGGCAAATGTTTAATTTGGTCCCTGCTTTTTGTACTACAGAAACTTTCCTAACAAAGGTACTTGTTTAGAGAAAAGGAATAATTTTATTCTGAATTTTCACTTTTTTTTTTTCTTGCTGTAACTATTTGATGCATTACAGTAGCTTAATCCTGGAATGCTATGCTTATTTTTATTAAACAGATCTGCTACACTGCGGTACAAGGATATCCCAAATAGAATATTTTTTTTAAGTTTACAAACGTTTGTATCTAAACAACAAAAGGAAAAATTAAATCATATGTATATCTTTGGTACTTTCCTATTATGAGGGCCTTGGTAAGAAAAGGAAATTTTTCACACATATTTTCTGGCAACCTATTCACTGTTTCAAACATACAAGCATTTCTTTTCCAGTATTTATATAATTTATTTAATGTAAAAATATATTAATAATAGGTCGAGAGCTAGCTGGTGAAAAAATTTACTTACTTAAATATTTCATGAAGTTGAAAATCCTGACTATGGATGTTAACCTGGCTAGCATTCATTCTAGAAAGATAAAAGACAAGGTACTAGTCACCAAAAAGGGTCTGGTTCACTATAAAAGAGCATTATTTCCAGAGGAAATATATTAGTAATGTGTTTAGTAATGATATAAGAAAAGAAAAGTAAAGTATGTAATTTTTAAGTATGATAAATAAACTTGCATTAATTTTGCATGATTTTGTGAATTACAAATTAAAAAATACAATTAAATTACAACATAATTTAACAATATCTTGTGTTTTGTCTAAAGAAATGAAATCGTATAATTTTTACAAGCTCCTGCAGCACACAGTGGAGTTAGAAATACTGTCATATGGGGATGATTTTTACAAAAAATCTCTATGTACAACTAAAGGTGAATTTTACTATTTTTAAAAAGAGCAAGGGTGTATTTTGCCAATATTAAAAAGGGCAGGATGCTGCACCCTTGAAAAATGGCCTGGTGGGACCATTAATTCTGGCTATGCTGGAAATCATCCGTTGTTAGGATGCTATTAATTTTGCTTTGCGGTGGGTTATGCAATATTACTATTTATAATTTTAAACTGCTTGCAACTGCAACTGCCAAGTCATCCATACCTATTTTAGGTAAGCAAGAAAATTCGTTTTTAAAATTTTTCAACCTTTATCAAATATTTAAGTACATTTCTTCATCAGCTGTCAGTCTTTAAAGGGAAAAAAAAAAAAGGTGGTAGTGTGTAGGTGTACTACATATATAGCATCTCAGGGTTAAAAATGACTATATATAATATTTATAATATATTTTCAATTATTACATACAAAATATATATTTATACTTTAATATGGTTAAAAGGCCAGTAAACTTTTACCATGTTTATTACTTCAGCATATTGTCTTCTTTCTCCTAACGATCTTTCTGCTATTATTACAGTTTCATGATTGCATATCTAATTTGTTAATATTTTAATAGAAATGTAGCTAAAGAAATTACACAATTCTTAACACCCTATGAAACATCCCAAAACCATGCAGTAACAAGCAATGAAACTTCTGCGACTGCTGCAACCCAACAAAAAAATCTGAATGATTTATCCCAGTGGAACCCTTTTGTGAATTCTGCTCCTCAGGGCAATTTGACAGAAGATCATGCTTTTGGTCAAGAGTTTGATAAAATTCGCCGTGGATCACAAAGTAGTAAGTTCTTTTAACAATTTTCACCTTTTATTTCACTCTACTTTTTGTATTTTAATAAACACTATTTATAATGAATAAATATTCATTAATTACTTATTTTGGTAAAATAATATTGTGCTGTCCTCTAAAAAAAAAAAACATTTTTTGAAATTTTCTCTATATAAAGTCTAATAAAGAATTTATAAAAATTGAACATGGCTAAATAATTACAGCTTGTTCTGACTAAGATTTTAATGTTGAGCATTTTTCATTTTATCAATTTATTACAAAATGGCAGCCAATTATGTGAGAATTTGAAAAAAAAAAACCCACTTTTCCAAAAAATGACCCAAGTTACCTGAAAACAACCCATACCTGACATAATCAGCTGAAAATAAAGCATTTTATTACATATCAATGGTTTAACATAAAAAAAAAAAAAATATGTAGATCATTCTAAAATTCTATTATATAAAGAAAATCTGTAAAAATAAAGCTCGTGTTTTGCCAGAATTCTGCAATTGTTAATTTAAATTATTTTAAAACTAAATAAGCACTCCTTAGGTATTTTTAACTATTTTTGTTTTTCTAAATGGTGCATAAAAACAGAACAAAAAAAAAATGATTTTAGTAAAATATTTGGTGTAGTACTAGGGTGAGTTTTTTTTAGGAAACATTTCAGTGTGGATTTTTTTTATTAGAGGACAGCACAATAAATGCTAGTTTTAAAGAGATTATTTTTAATGTTTCATTGAATGTTGATTTTTTAATGTTAGGAGATTTATGAAATTATATTCCCTACTTTATTTTGAAATATGTATGATGCTTATGCTACTTTCATAAGCTTTGAAAATTTGTTTTTAGAAAAATACTAAATGCATACCATAAAATACCGTTAATCCGCCCTTCCCGATTAAGCGCCCCCCTCCCACTTTGTAAACAAATTGGAAAATTAAAAAAATCCCGAGAAAGCGCCCTCCCCCAAAAGAAATTTCGCCGTGCACGTCAAGATCAACACCAAAAATTTGATCTCCGGAGTGTTTTTTTTTTTTTTTTTTTTTTTTTTCTTCCGACGGATCAGAAAGGCGGGACGATTCTTTGATATATCGCAAACATGTCCAAACACATTGTCGATCTGAAAAAGCAATATAACCAAACATTAGTTTTGCTGTAAATTTATCTCCATGGCGATATGAAGATAATAAAAATATCGATAGTGAAAATTTCTCATGAAATAAGTTTAAAAAAATGTGTATTTGATGCTGTGTGGAGAATATTTTGATTAAAAGAGAATCTATTTATTTTATTAAAGAATTTATATTCGTATTTAACATTATTATGAAAACAAATCACAAAAAAATTGTCGATTGATTGATCAGATCAATCGATTTGTCGATACACAGTCGAATTTGTAGTGTAATTTGTGCTATTTTTGTGGTAGTAATGTTTTTTGTTTTAATAATCTGGTAACACTACCAATTCATTCTATATGTTCTCAATTTTTGTGATTTGTATTATTTATTTAACATTTATAGATACGAAATCATGATTTAAAAAAAAAACGGTTATTTAATCTTCCTAACTTACAAGAGATGGCGACACCACATAAAATGTTACTAGTTCTCGAAATTACTTCAGGACATTTTCAACTGCAATTTCAAAGCTTTTGAAATCCAGAATTTTCTATAATCTGAAATCGTCATTAATCGTGAAGTTATACTGTTTTTCTATTTTGTTTTCAAAATGTTTTTCTTTTGTTACTTTATTAAAATAATGCATGCTTTGCGATGATTCGCCATTAGCATCTCCCCCCTCACCCCCACCACCCATAAATATCATATACTACAGTTTTAATACCGTGTAATCGCCCCCCTGCTTATTTTATGATTTTCCGTCATGTTTAGGGGAGGGGGGGGGGGTAACAGGATTTTACGGTATATATACAAACCCAGTAGCAAAAACAGTGCAGCACGGCAGTGGGTGCTGCAGATTTTTTTTAAACCTTGCAGATTAAACTAACAACTTAAAAAGAAAGGCTAGGCTTTAAAAAAAAAATTGCAGAAATTTACTTTGTCTCTAGATTTAATGAATTTTTTTATTACATTTTCAATGTAAATGTTGCTTATTTTATGGGTTATTATTATTTATTATGATAGTAAGCTTGGTCCAGCATTTTTGGTTCACAAATAAATTTTGGTATGCTACAGATTGATACAGAAAATTCTGGGGTGTTTCTACGATCATGGACAAACTTGGAGGGGTAGTACAGGACACTGTAACAAACAATTTTTGTATAGAAAAGCAGGGTCAGAAATCCATTTATGTAGTCAAAAATACTTGGTGTCTCACTCCAATCCGAAGTCGCGTTTTTGTTCATAACTTTAACAGTAGTGAAGACAATCCTTACAATATGCTTACAGTTCTTACAAAGATGAGTCTGTTGCGAATTTTGTTAAAATATCTTTTCTACTGTTAAATTTAAGAACAAAAATGCGACTTTGGATTGGAGTGAGATGCCCTTTATTTTTTACTATATAAATGGCTTTCCGACCCTGCTTTCCTATACAAAAATTGTTTGTTACAGTGTCCTGTATTACACCTCCAAGTTTATCTCATGATCGTAGAAACACCCTATATATATATATGTGTAAAGGTTTTTATTCTTGGCCTTTTTTAATAAAATTTTCTTTCTGAATCTTGTTTTTAACAATTTTTGATACTTTTCCCATATTTTTATAAAACGTGAGTTGAATCATAGGCTTGAAAATTTTAACCAGTAGTGCAGGCAGATTTTTTAGATTGGATATAAAATAATGCTTTTGCATTATATATTTTACACAGTAAATAATGCATATTAATGTATGTTCATCTGTGCCAGTGTGTTGCAGATAATCTGTGTTCAACTCTTTTAGCAGTACTGTTAAAGGATCAAAACTGAGGATGAATGTAGTTATTTGATAATTTTTTAAAGTGGGTTTTATAACAGAATATTAAAAAGATTGTTGTATTAGATTTTGTAGTTGGAATAATCCTTCTAGTACAGTTTTTAGCTATATATTTGTTTTCTTATTGTTAATTCCAGTTCTTCTTCAATATAAATGTTTATTTTAGCTACCTTTTAATGTTTTGAGTAGTTCTTTAAGCTTTCCTAAAAATCTGAATTACATTCATAAAAAGATTTTCATTTTCATTTATTATCTTTGATCAAGGAGGAAAAAATGTAAAAGAATGACTTCCAGTCATGAAAAAGTCACAAGTTTCATTAGTCGGTCACAAAAGTCATGAATTTCTTGCTCCATAAGGATAAACCCTCTCTAATGATCTGCCATCAAACATGGCACTGAAATTTACTTTAGTTCAATTAATTCTTCTCCATCCATAACATTGAATGTCAGTACTTAAAATGAAGAAAAATGCTTATTTGACTGCAAAATTTCCTTCCTATTTGTTTCCTCTTTATAGAAATTTTTGTCATTGTAAAGTTTCAATGTTTATGTTGTAAATTGTATAGGACAGAAAATCTTCCTTATTTTTATTCTTTAGAGTTGGCAGCTATAGTAGTAAATTTTTTATCAAGTGAAATAATATTCTGCTTCTCCCCAAAATATAAATGTAAGTACTTAATTCTAAAATTAACTTACACTTTTTACAATAATGGCCTTATTATTTTCATCACTAAATTTTGGATATTTGAATGCACATTTTTAAACACTTGGAAACGCTGCACCATGTGATTCAAAATAGAGGTTATGGCAATTATCTTGTAAACCACTGATGATAGAAACATACTTTCAGTTACAAAAAGTATACAAATAATGTATAGCTTTTAAGTATGACATTTATTTTACAACGAGATGCATAAATATTAAAATATTAAACATATATATTTGTGCACTCTCTGTGTCATATATGTTATATTTAGTTAAGTTTTTCTTCTTTTTAGATTCCTACTATTAGCTCACACTCTCTAAATATATCTTGTTCAAATTTTCAATCGTTAATAAAATATTTTCTATTCATCCACTCAAGTTCAAATAATTTTTTTTTAACTTGTAGTGGATGACACTTTATGTTAATACAGTTTTTTCAAATATTAATTCATTAATTAAATTTAATTAATTAATTTTTGTTTTAAATGGGAGAAAAAAATTCCTCCCATTGCTTTCATAAATAAAATGAAAGATTTATCTCAAATTAGTGATACCACAGAAATAAAATACCGCAGCGATGATTATAAAATAATGTTCAATAAAGATAACGCGGGACATTAGAGTTTAATCTAGGAAAAAGAGAGTTGTAGCTTTTTGGCTAATTGCAGCCAATAACTGTTAGCCAAATAAAAATAGCTTTAGCCAAGAATTTTTTTTTTTATTTATACAAAATTTCTATATAAATGAGTATTATTTTTAACTATACAATATACAAACAGTACACCACTCTGTAAGATTGACCCTCTCGAGATTTGGCCATACATCACACATCAAATGCTTTTTTAAATAGAAATTATTTTCAAACTTCCCCTTCCAAATTAATCATAATTAAGTTACTTAAATTTTTGATTGTCAGTCTATTTCTCAAGTCAGTTTTTGTTATATTCACAAGACTCAATCCTCTTTCACAATCTGCTGTAGACAACAAAATTGTTGCTATAAATTCATACAAAGAAGTCACATTGGGAAACATTTCAGTAATGCCATTTTAATGGGAAAAATGAATACAATCAGCTGGTTTCATTTCTTTACCCCTTGTAGCCAGAATCTGCCTAAACAACTTCCATTCATGAACCGTTTTGGTTTCATTTCCTAAGTTGGGATCATCAACAAAAATTAAACAAACTCTTTTAATTTCCTCAATACGCCTAACGCAAATGATATCACACTATTTGTAAGATGCTTGCACAGGCAGGACGAGACAAATTTTGAAGTAAGTTGCCGGGATAGAGGCGGTGTGAGTTTTTTTTTTTTTTTTTTTTTTTAACGCGGCAGCAGCAGGTTTACAAAATGCAGAACAACAAAATGGAAATGATATATTTTTTTTTTGGCTGTCGCTATTTGGCGAATCCACTAAATGCTTTGGGGGAAAAGGTGCTTTCAGTTAGCTTTTTGGCTATTTGGCTAGCGCTAGATTAAACCCTAGACATTAATGCTGCACTGGTTTATTTTATATATTTATGATTAAAAAGTAGGAATTGACTTAAATTTTTTTTTTATATTACTTGTTTCTCTTTGCTTTCTTCTTCAATTAACACAGTAAAAATTCTATTTTTCTATGACACAAACTTGCCAAATTTTAAATTTTGTGAAATTTCAGAGCTTTCTAAAACTGAAAAGATTGTTTATCCATTTTTAGTGTCGGAAAGCTCCGAAACTTCATAAAATAACTCATCAGTTAATTTTGTTCATAGAAGAATCTAATTTTTTGCTGTTTTTTCTGTCAGAGCAAGAAGAAAAAGTTTCTAAATATAACTTATAATAGGATCCAGAGACGGTATAAATAATTTCATATTTTAATATGTATTATTAAGCGCTATATGTATTATATATGTATTAGCGCTTTACAAAACAAATGACATATCTAAAAGCTATACTTTATTTGCAATTTTTGTAATTTGAAGTATGTTTTTCTCATCAGCAATTAATAAATAATTGCCATAACCTCTATTTTGAATCACACAGTACATTTGTCGTATTCTTTATATAATTTTATTAAGCATCAAAATTTTAATAAATTACTTGTAACATTGTTGTAACTTGTTGACATTGATAGAAATAAGTAAATGTTATGATATATATATATACTTTTTTTTTTTTTTCATTTTATGATTTCTTTTTGGTTAAATGAGAATGTATAAATCGAAATTATATAAAATTTGAATTAAAAGTTACTATAATATCAGAATGCTGACCTGAAAATTTTGTTTCAGGCATATCAAATGTAAAAAGCAGGGAAAGTCTTGTGATGAGCTCCTCAGACTTATCTGAGCCTGATCCTTTTGGTGCAGCACCATTCAACTTAAGTGGTAATTATATTATAACACATAAATTGTAATTTGTGTGTGAAAGAAAGTATGCATGTGTGCACACATTTTGTTCACATGTCATTCAAAGTTTTGCATGATGTAAGCAAAGTAATATTTTATTGCATGTGTTTAAACTGAACCTGAAATCAGATTAAATACATTCTTTACAGAAAAAAGGCAAAACAATTATTTCTGTTTTATATGTTAGTTTTTTTTTTTTTTTTTTTAATAAATAAACTAGAAGTTAAAATACCAATTAAGTTATAATAAAGTTTTGAAAATATTTTATGTTCACTATCAGTGTTCAGTTTATTTTGATATTTTGGGAATAAAAATGTAAGTACAGCATTATACACTAGTTATGCTATTTAACTTTTTTTTTTTTTTTTTTTTTTTTTTTTACAACCTTTTAGTAATCTAGCACACATCTGATTTGATATGCGACAGATTGGTTAGTCTATCTCATAAATTAAATTTTATTGTATTAAATTATAAGTATTTTATTAAATTTCTTATACTTTATATTTCATGGGGGGAAAACAGCAAAAACAGATTAAATATCAATGTTTAAGAGAAAAAATCAGTATTGGCTTAATTGCTCAATTTTTCACTTTGAATCACTTTTTTTTTTCTTCTTTTGCTTTGTACAAGCATAACACTATTTAAAAGAGAAGACACTCCTCAAGATGCCCTTTCTTGAACAAAATATTCATATTACTTTTAATTTGTCAGATCATATTTATTTAATATCATAAGACCTATCTCAATACTGTAGTATAGTCCTGAAGAAAACTAAATCAAACAATTTTTTTAATATCCTTTGTTGTACATATCTACTGTATATATTTATTGTATGTAGTAAACTTGTTGTATTGTAAATACTTAACAGGAAATTTTATATACTTGTTTATTTTACAGTTCATTATAAAAACCCAATCTCTAAATATAAAATGAAATAATAAACAATCATCACCAAATAATGTGATTTATTACTGATAATGGATAAGCATGATATCAAACCAAACTCATAAGTTGTTTCTTTGGTTATAGGTAATCTAGATTATTATTTTATTTTTTATTTTTTGAAGCTTTCAGATAGATATGCAGATATTAAAAAAAATCTGTCAAGAAACATTTAACTCAATTAATGATGGAAATTTGAAGAAACAAATTTAGTCACAAAATGAGTAAATACAAATAAGAGGTATGTCTATGATCGTGAATACTGTGTGTGTTTTTGATTGATTACGAACCATTGTTGTTTTTTCTCACATTTTTAATTACACAGCACACAGACGTAACGAGTACAGAACATTTATAAACACATAATAGTAAACATGGTGATATTGGGGTAATAAACCCGCTAATTAAGCTTGTTTGATGACATATGTGGGGAATATTCCCGCTGAACCAAAACAGAATAATTGGGGATAAGACCCGCTAAAACAAAACGTGCCCTTTCGGCAGCTAGAGCAACAACCAACTGCTGGGTCACATGACCGCAAAACTGCGGAGCTCGTTCGGCATGCGCACAAGGTCCGAACATGCCGCCCCGCCTTGCAATGTGTATAGCACATTCAAAATTTGTGAAATATACTGTTATTACAAGAACTATAAAAATACCAAATGCAATAAAATATAATTACAATACAAATACAATAATTACAAGTTGCGATAACAATGTTACTATATAAGCACAATAATAAAGAAAATTCAATGCTAAATAAGGGTTAAATTATTTTCCAAAAAGCAGTTCGATATCGTACTTAAGAAACCTTAAATGTAAAATATATTATATAAACATTTTACTGTACAATACACTTTAAATCAAATAAACAAAAAGAAAAATAAGCATACAATTATTAAATGTTATCAATGGGTAGAATACACAATTTAGATACTGACCTAAGGAAAACATTCGAAGCAGTTTTTATCTTGGCAACCCTAACATTACCATCCTTACCTGGTATAACTTCTAAAATTCGTCCCAGCATCCATTTGCAGGGAGGTAAATTGTCTTCCTTTATTATGACCATTGCTCTTGGTTTAATATTATCTCCTTTTTTCTGCCATTTTGTACGATTTTGGAGATGACTCAAGTAATTTAACTGCCAATTTTTCCAAATTAACTGGACAAATTTAGTCACCCTCTGCCACCGAGATAATCTTGATTCGCTAATATCTATCAATTGGGGTTCCGGAATTGCATCAATAGGCCGACCAATTAGGAAATGGCCCGGTGTCAATGCGTCAAAATCATTTATGTCAGTCGATAATGGAGTTAAAGGACGCGAATTTAGTATCCCTTCAATTTGGGTGGTGATGGTTTGGAATTCTTCTATCGTTAATCTAGCACCCTTTAATGTTCGTTTTAGATAATATTTGAACGATTTTACTCCGGCCTCCCATAAACCACCGAAGTTGGGCGATCTGGGAGGAATAAACTTCCATTCAATTGCTTCTGAAGCTAAATAGTTAGCTAATTTTTCATCTGGTCTATGAACTAAGTCATGAAGTTTACTTAATTCGGATTTAGCCCCCTTAAAATTTGTTGCATTATCCGTTATAATGGAAGAACATTTTCCTCGCCTAGAAACAAAACGTTTAAGTGCGGCGATAAAGGCGTCGGATGTCAGATCCGTGACCAATTCTAAGTGCATAGCCTTGGTCACTAGGCAAACGAATATCGCGACATAAATCTTTTGAAAAATACCCTTCCTTTGATTTTTGTATTTAATTTCAAAAGGACCGCAAAAATCTGCTCCGGTATGGTAAAAGGTAAAATTTGGGGTTACTCTCTCTGGTGGGAGATCGCCCATGATTTGGTTGGCAGTGACCGGATTATTCCTGAAACAGACTATACAATCATGCACTACCTTACGTGCTAAGTTTTTTCCGCTTACGGGCCAATATTGCATACGTACATAATGCAATAAACCCTGGGGTCCAATATGAAAGTATTTTTTATGAAAATATTCAAAAATGAGTTTAGTAAGTTTGTGGCTCTTCGGCAATATCATTTGATACTTATTATCAAAAGCCAAGTTCGAATTGCGTAATCTTCCGCCCACTCTTAAGATTTCATTGTCATCCAAAAAGGGAGATAAACATTTTATCTTACTTGAAGGAGGAACCCCTGACTCCCGTTTTAGGCTCCTAAGCTCTTCCTTAAACTCTAAACCCTGTACTAGTCTAATTAGACACGTTTCCGCACCCTTTATTTCTGGGGTGGTAAGACTGCCTCGATGCCGGTCTGCATAATCACTTTTACAATTGTAAATGAATCTATGAATGTAAGCTAATATGCGGAGTAGGTGAAGGTAGTTATTGCTGATATTAAGAAAAAAATCTACATTTTCAGGATTCCTGAAAAGAGAAAGAGAAATGTTAGAATTAGAGTCACTAATATCATTTCTATATTTTGATTTTGTTTCTGGCAAATAGTCCGTTTCTGGAACAGTGATAGTCTCATTTTCGATCAGTAAATCATCAGCTGCAAGAAAGTTTGGTCCCTTAAACCACATGGAATTGTTTAAAAGTGAATTCACACTAGCACTTCGAGTCAGGATATCAGCAGGATTGTCCTTGCTGGAGCAGTGATACCAAGAGTCAGAATTTGTTAGTGCATTTATTTCCGTGACACGATTTGCCACAAACTGCTTCCATCTCTTTGGTGAGCCTTTGATCCAATATAAAGTTATTTTTGAATCAGTCCAATAATATGTTGTAGCTGTTACTTTCTGATCAAGGATAGGCTTTATTTTGGCAGTTAATCTTGCACTCAGTAGTGCTCCGAGTAGTTCTAACCTCGGCAAAGTAATCTCCTTTATCGGGGCAACGCGACTCTTTGATGTGACGAGGTTGGTTTCCACCCCTGTTTCTCCTCTTACTCTTAGATAAACAGCAGAGCCATATGCTGATTTACTGGCATCTGAAAACGCATGTAACTCAACATCTGTTAGTTGATTTGAGCAACTAAGGATTTTCCTCTGGATTTTTACTTCTGCTAAATTTGGAAGTTCTTCGCACCATTTTAACCACTTTTCCTGGACATTAGTTGGCAACTGCCCATCCCATGGTGTCTTCTTTAGCCATAATTCCTGAAATAGGCATTTGATTCTAATGGTGAATGGTGTGAGTATACCTAACGGATCGAAGATTTTTCCAACTGCTTGCAATAGGAGACGTTTTGAGCTCTTTTTCGATGACAGGAATTCTATCAGACTTTTAATTTCGAATGTCAGACAATCCTCTTCTGTTTTCCAAGACATTCCTAATACTTTAGTCAAGTTACTCCCCAGACTTACAGTAGCATGTTCTGCCTGAATGTCAAAACCTTCCTTTTGCCAACACTTTATTAGATCCTCATTATTTGTTATCCATTTTCGGAGAGTCATTCCTGCTTTAGACATTATTTT
Organism: Maratus michaelseni; assembly: GCA_963931845.1. Lineage (NCBI taxonomy): Eukaryota > Metazoa > Arthropoda > Arachnida > Araneae > Salticidae > Maratus > Maratus michaelseni. Next base: position 188,644,532 of record OZ007598.1, on the reverse strand, counting down.
CTTAGCATTAAGAGAAACATCAAGAGCTTCCTGTAGAGTATCTTCACCTGAGATGAAATCATCTACATAAATATATTTATCGAGTAGGTGAACAGTCCTTGGATATAGATTATCAAACTTCTTTATGTGTTCTTTTATTGTGGCGGATAGTAGGAATGGAGAAGCATTGACTCCAAACAGAACACGTTTGAATCTAAATATTTTAAATTTTTCAAGAGATCCAAAATCATTATCGTACCACAGAAAGCGTACAGCATCGCGATCTTTTTCAGCGAGGGAGATTTGAAGGAACGCCTTCTCGATATCAGAAGAAAAGGCAATTTCATTTAATCTAAAATGGATTAAAATGTCGAATAGAAATGGATTTAAGTTGGGGCCTGGCCACAGGCAATCATTTAGGGACAACATATTGTTATCATGGGAGCTGGCATCGAATACGATGCGGACTTTTGTAGTGAGCTTATCTTCCTTACAGACAGCGTGATGGGGCAGATAGTAAACAGCCTTGTTTAAAACGGGTTCATTCTCATCCACCTGCTCTATAATTCCTCGATTTAAATAATCTTCTATTATTTCAGAATATTGTCGGTAAAGTTCTGGATTTCGATAAAATTTTCGTTTTAAACCTTCCAAACGTTGCTTCGCAATATTAAAATTATCATTTAATTCCTTCCGATCACTTTTCCAGGGTAATTGAACTTCATAACGATCACCTGTAAATGTCACAGTCTTGTCGAAAATCTGTTGCGCTTGATCCGTTTCCATTAATTTAGGATCATCATGTTTTATGCCGATAGATTCCAGTTCCCAAAATTGTTTCAAATTATCATTAATTTGATCGAAATCTCTAACAAAATAACACATAGAAAAATTACTTAATGACACTTTTTCCTCTAGTGCCCCAGTTGGAATCCATCCAAAAACGGAATCTTGCAAAAATAGCTTATCATTAACTTTAACCGATGTATGTTTTAAGATTCTGTAAAATAGTTCAGCTCCGATTAAAGCATGAATTTTTCCCGGTTTGAAAAATGTGGGATCTGCTAATTGCACAAAATTCGGTAGATTAATGTCCGATACATTTAATTGTGTCGATGGAATTACATCGGTTATTTTTGGAACAATTAAGAAGTCAATGTTCTCTTTGAAAGTTTCATCCGCATTGGAAATTACACTAGAAATTTTATTTTTTATATTATGAGTAGATCCGTTTAATCCACTGACAGGCACGTTAATTACTCTTTTCTTTAAATTTAATGCGTCAGCACATTCCTTAACTAAAATATTTACATTACTAGCCGAGTCCAAAATTACTCTAAATCTTCTTCTTTTTCCGAGATTATCTTCCATAAAAACAAAACACGTGCTCAATAAAATAGATCGCTTTTCAGTATCCGCGCTGAAACTATTCAAGGCCTTTAACGAATCATCATTATTTATTGAAATGTTTTCGCTTTTGACAGAAGAAGTAGGGGAGGTGAAGCGTGGAGAGGAGGATTCGGTAGTAATTTCGTTTTTTGATTTATTTTCTTTTTCTCGGTGAAGCAATGAATTGTGTCGTAATCCACACGTATGGCAATTATATTTTGATATACAAGAATTAACAATATGATTTTTGTTCAAGCAATTAACACATAATCTGTGTTGTTTCACAAATTCATATCGTTCCGATGTATTCATTTTAAGAAACTGAGAACATTTGTTCAAATTATGAGCAGACAGTTTGCACAGATCACATATTTTCACTTTTGATTTCTCACTAGAATTAAGCATGAAGTTTTTTGTTTTATGGAAAGGAGGAATGTTTTTATTTAAAGGTTTTGAAGCGGAATGTCTATTTACACTTTCTAGAGTACAACTTCTGTTTTCTAGAAATGACATTAACTCTGCGAATTGAGGGTATTCTGTTTTCTTGACAGAATATTCAAATAATTTTCGTGTTTCTTTGTCTACCTTTTGTAATATGATATTAATAAGGATAGCATCTGAAAGATTGTTTTGTTCATATTCTAAAACTTTTAAAGCCCTTAAGTTTTTATTTACACAATCAATAAACGATCTCAATTCTTTTGAGGATTCGTGATGGATTTTTTCATAGTTAATTATAGCTGACAAATGAGTGTCTATGAGTAAACGATGATTTTCAAATCTTTCAGTTAGTGCCGTAAATAATGAATCGAATGAATCATCAGCACTTTCTAACTGTTTTGCTTCGTTTTTTAGCGATGCTCGCAAATAAAAGAGTTTCTGTGCATCATTAAGTTGTTCATTGTGAATAATTAAATTTGTAAATTGAACTTTAAAGATAGACCACTCTTCATATTTACCATTAAATATGGGTAATGGGATTTCGGGCAATTTAACTTTAATGTTATTAAAACCTCTAGAATCAGCATGCAAATTTGTTTCAGAAACTTTGAGATTTTTAAGAAATATATTGAGACTTACTTCTATTTTTTCAGTTCTGCTTTCAAGGTCATCCAGTTCCTTTTCAATTTCCGGTAAATCCTTAATCTCCGGGATATCATAATATTTATCCCGTATTTCGGACATTTTTGTTTGAAGCTCCGGTAGTTTTCGGAGTTTTATTTCGAGCTCAGTACTCGAGCAAGTACTTTCCTCCGTGTTTTCTTGTACAAATTTTTCCAGTTTCGTAATGGCACCTTTTAGAGCACCTTTCGATCTGTTTAATTTTTCCATAGCAGCTATTCGGCGGCGTCTCGACGGACCACTAAATGTCTATGATCGTGAATACTGTGTGTGTTTTTGATTGATTACGAACCATTGTTGTTTTTTCTCACATTTTTAATTACACAGCACACAGACGTAACGAGTACAGAACATTTATAAACACATAATAGTAAACATGGTGATATTGGGGTAATAAACCCGCTAATTAAGCTTGTTTGATGACATATGTGGGGAATATTCCCGCTGAACCAAAACAGAATAATTGGGGATAAGACCCGCTAAAACAAAACGTGCCCTTTCGGCAGCTAGAGCAACAACCAACTGCTGGGTCACATGACCGCAAAACTGCGGAGCTCGTTCGGCATGCGCACAAGGTCCGAACAAGGTATAACTTAATATTGTTTGTTCTATTTAGTCACTGTTATTCCTTTTGACCAGCTGTAAATAAACTTTACTGCAGTTATAAATGCAATTTTGGAACTATTGTACCACATTCCTTTTATACTGAAATTTCGGGATAAGACAGTATATAGGTAAAAATTTAAATAAATATGATTCACCAGCAACCAGCACCGGAGTGAATCAGATACCTAAAAATAATTTTGCGAAAAATATAACTATATTATCCCAAAATCTCACTATAGGGCCAGATGTATAGTAGTGACATTGCAAAGAAAAATTAATTTGAAGGAATTTAATAAATTATTTAAGAAACAAAAATTAATGAAAATTAAGCTTTAAAGTTAAAATGAGAAATATTTGAAGATCCTTTGGAATTAAATTTCTTATATCTAACTTAAATTCAGAATTAATATGTGGGTGATTCTACAAATATGGGAATATTTGTGGTGTGTAAATTTCCAAATTTTTTTTTTTTTTTTTTTTTTTTTTTTTTTTAACAGAAAAAAAAATTAGCAAAGTACTTTAAATGTTATATAATTAAAATATTATATCAGCAGAGCTTAACTGTTTGTATTTTATTGTACTTTTGTTTATTTATTTTTTTGAAGGCATATGAATGACATATATGGGCATGTGAATGACACGATAATAAAGATAAAAAACACTTACCTTGAAATTAAAGTTAAACTTGCTACAAATCACAAAATATTTGAAGAACAGCAAAATACATCTTCAGTCAGGAAGAACAGGCTACCATGCTTCTTTTTAAGAAATGTTGCCACTTTTTGAAATCAAAATTTACAGACAAAAATATCTATAATTTTCAGCCATGTGAATGACTCATAATCATTGGGACAAAGTTTAAATTCGTATTTTGAGGCAATATTTTCACATTATTTTAATTTTATTGTGATTTACATCCTCTACACATACACATTCAATAATAAAAAAATAATGAGAGAATATCACCTTTTTTTTTTTTATCTAGAGAAATATATTAGATTGTGAAAATTACAGGTATGGGACAGGGCATGTGGCTGACATTTCAATGCAATGTTTTATTTTTAATGGAATAAAAATTACTTTTTGACATAGTTCAAAATCAGAATTATAGTTCTAAAGAAGTGTAAAAAGATCCCAAAAAAAAGTTTTTTAAAGTATTCAAAAAAAAAAAAAAAATCAGTATGGAACACAAATTTGCCCATTTTTGTAAAATCGCCCATATACTGATATTAAAATTTCAATGATAAAATATAGATAATGATATTTTAAAGATTTTCTGCAAGATAAAATTAAAATAACACTCACTCATATGTAAATCAAAATGAAGATACATAAATATGAAGAAAGATTATTTTATTAATGATTGAATAACTAAGTTGTGTGCCCCGTGGCAGAATGTATGTGACGCTGCGACGGGCGTCGCAGACTTTTTAGGGCACCTGCAGACTAAAAACATACAGCAATGCCGCAGACACGCTATAGCGCGTAAATTACGCGAAAAAATGGCAAACTTCGTCGAAGGATCGCGCATAAAACGTCGAAATTCATTTAACGTTCGCGAAAGATGGCTAATTTCGTTGACAGATCACGAAAAAAAAACACAAATTTAGTCAAAGGGCCGTGAAAAAACGTCAATTTTGTCAAAAGGCCATCAAAAAAACATGAGTTTCTTTAAAGGATCGTGGGAAAATGCGAATTTTGTCGAACGGCTACAGAGAAAACGCCAACTTCGTCGAAAGATCATAGAAAAAACGGTCAGTTTCGTCAAAGAAACGGCAAATTTCATTGTTGGATCGCAAAAAAAAACTGATAATTCTGCCAACAGATCGCGAAAAAACGGTGAATTCTGACGGATTGCGAAAAAATGGCAAATTTTGTCGGAGGATCGCCAAAAAATGGTAAATTTCATCGAAGGATATCGAAAAAAATGGAAAATTTCGTCGAAGGAACTTGGAAAAACAGTTAATTTCATCGAAGGATCTCGGAAAAAAATCAGCAAATTTCGTGGAATGATCTCGAAAAAACGGCAAATTTCGTCGAAGGATCGCAGAAAAAACACGAATTTTGACCAGAGAAAAATCGTGAAATTCATCAAAGGATCTGGGAAAATGGCTAATTTTGCTGACAGATTGCGATAAAAACACAAATTTCATCAAAGGGCCGCAAAAAAACTTTAATTTCGTCAAAAGACTGTAAAAAAAAAAAAAAAAAAAAAAACATGCGTTTCGTTGAAGGATCGTGGAAAAAATGCGAATTTCATAAAGGGCCACAGAGAAAATGCAAATTTTGTCAAATGGCCGCAGAAAAATGCTAATTTCGTCAAAGGATCACGGAAAAAGTGCAAATTTCGTCGAAGGGCCACGAAAAAAAAACGTGAATTTCGCCAAAGGATCGCGGGGGAATAAAGAAACGCTAAGTTTGTCAAAGGTTTGCGAAAAAAATGTGAATTTTGTGAAATAGTCCTGGAAAAGATGCAGCATTCCTTTAGAAAACAGCAGACACACAAAGTTCTATGCTTATTAATATAGGCATAGTTTTTAATCTGAAACAATATACTGAACTAACTTTTGAAAAATCGGGTTAACCCGAACTCAATTTGCAAGAATCTACACTCAGCCTGAAATCGACTCGAATCAAAAGCAGAGTTAATCCGACCTGCAACAAGAAAAATTATTGCCGAGAGGGGATTTTCTCCCTTCCCCCCTCTGCTGTAAATTTCAGAATATTTGCTGTGAATTTCAGAATTTTTTTACTCAGAAAGGCTGATAAATGCTGATGCATTAATTAAGTAGCACTACAACTACAACAGCAGCAAGAATAGATTTATATGATATATTGCGTATTATTGCAGACTATTTTTGAAAACATTATTAGCGTTGCAGACACTTGAAGATAGTTCTGTCACTGGGGTTGTATGTGAAATGGAGCTCCACTCCAAAAGGAAGAATAAATTTTAAAAAATATCATTACACATCTTTTCTTGTGATACCAACTGTAGTTAGAAATTCAGTTCAAATAAATGCTAGATCAAAATTGAAAAAATATTAAATTTAAAAATTTGATAAATGATGTTCTAGAAATAAATTAAAAAAAGATTGTTCATAAAAAGAAATTTCCTGAAAAAATTGTTTCAAAGTCAAAATTGCTGAGTGAATTAATGATATTGTCTAAATTTTTTGTATTCAGTCTATGGTATTCTGTATAAATTTATAAGTTCTGAAAAATGAATCGGAATATTTTAAATGTTATTTAATTCCACAAAGTTGAACTTTATTGTTGAACGATGAATCTGAAAATCGTAGATGATTTAAAATAATGAGTAGAAAATGGATAAAAAGTCAGGACGTTGTACGAAATGGCACAATCCTCTAAGATGCAACTTTGTTGAAAGAAATGATATGATCCTCTAAGATGGTAACTTTGCTCACGATCCTCTAAGATGTAACTCTGCTCTTAAATGAAGATATGTTGTATCATAGATAACATAACTCGATATTCAGTAAATGGATGGTATTTCAGGAAGACGCACGCCAAGATACAATCCATTAACATGTAGTGAATATGACTCATAAAGTCAACATTATTCTGCATACACAACGATTCAAGATGCCACCGAGGACCGTTGTAATGAAGAAAAATATACCAAAGGTAATTTCAGCATCACCAGTTGAAAAGTGCTTTGAAGATTGGCAAAGGCGAGGAAAAATTCTGTGTAGATAATATTAATCAATGTTCTGAAAATGGATTACAGGAAGATGCCAAAGAAAAATGCTATAAATATTGCTGGAGATGCCAAAGTGGACGGTTAGTCAACGAAACTCTCCCCACTGGGCCTGAGGCCCGGCAGCATTTATACTCACAACCGCCTACACTAATCCCTATTAGAAGACTGATCTTTACCAGACACCACATTTTTCAATTTATTTTCAAAAACGAACTTTGCTTCAATCAAATGAAAGCGCTACGTCAAACCACTCCCTGACAACGTCATGAAGCAATGCCGCGATCTCAGCCCCACTTGACGGAGTTGAAGTAGTCAATCTCCAAACTTACCGTAGCAAAAACACACTCGCGGTTAAAAGTAGGCTTTCACTGGCATAACAATCTAACGAAAAAACACAGAGAGAGCTCTAGAATGTTCTATGACGTCCTTGACACTGCTAAATTTAACCTTGAATGCCTAGAGTCAATGACTTTACCTCAACATGGAGACAAAAAGTAGAAAAAGAAGTTATTTTGATATGAGGAAGGAAGAATCTGACCGCAAAAATAAAGAAAATATTAAATTTAAAGAATTTGAGAAAAAGTATTTTTGAAACTTAGAAAATTATCTGAACATCGCGGTTTTTATAACTTTTGACTGAATCAAAAGATATAAAATACTTACGTTCTGATTTGATTTAAATAGCGATTAACCATTTTTAATTTAATGATTAAAAAGGAAATGCTCTGTATTATTGAGATATTACTGTTATTTGGAGAATTTTAAGATTGAAGTCTTTGAAAAAGTAAGTTAGATTATTTTTTAGAAGTAATGTTTATTGAAAGTTAATAAAAGTTAAATTTGGAATATTAATTTAAAATTAAAATAATTTGGAATATATTAGAAATGGAAAGAAATTAATATTAAATTTATCTAGCAATAAAAGTTATAAGTTTAAAAGTAAATGTTTGATTTAAAAGTATTATTAATTAAGCATTATTTATTTATGTAAATTTTAAGATCTGTTTTAAATAAATGAATAAATTAAAGTTAAATATTTAAAAGGATGAATAAATTGTGGGTAAATATTTTAAATCATAGCACCTTTTATAATATATTAGCTTGTCACAATTTTCCACATTATATAACCACTTTGTGTACGTATATATATTGCTGTCACTGCCCCTTCCCTAGATAGTTTACCATAAACCCCTTAACCAGATAGTTTACCATAAATAGCAGGGTGTAATTTTTTTAATCAAAATAATTATATTTTTCTGATTTTTTTTTTCTCTTGTTTTAGGATAGGCAATTGCTACCAAAAGTTGTAGGTTTCTAAAAGAATTCATCTTCTAATCTTAAATAAAAATTTTACTAAACTTATGTGTACTTTTTTTTCTTTTTAAACTAAAGCTTTCATAATGAAGACAAATTCTGGGACAGTTTTTTCCTCCCTAACTAACACAATAATTTGATAAATATTATTTACTGCAAAAATTAATTTACAAAAAAGAAAGAAAAGCTTTCCATTTCCAAAAACAATTTTCTTTGTTTTACAAGCACACATACAAAAAAAAAAAAAAAAAAGTGTTCTTACAATTTGCAACACAACCATGAATAAAACAGTTGCAATATATTTTAAAATAAGTAAAAATATTACTTTATCAAGCAAATTATATAAGAGTGTCATATTAAACAGCATTTTAATGATGCATATAATAGTAATTGGCCTAGGTGGTAAATAAATTTTGGGTCACTTTGGTTCTGGAAATGCCACTTGGGATATCTCTCCTACGATTAGATTGTTGTTGCAATTGGGAATGTAAAAGAGTCATTCTTAGGCACTTGTGTTTTCTATCTTTTTATTTCTATTTTGGCTTATTTGATCTAAATAAGATGTAGGTTGTTTAAATTTTATTGTAATCCAACTCAAAGCAAAACTATATTTTCCAAAAGAATAAAATTTCAATATTGATTTAAATCAGTGATTTTTTTAAAAAGTAGAGTGATTTAAACCATAACCTGATAAATAGTGGACTGAAAAGTAAACAAGTAAATTTATTTCAAGTAAAATTTATTTCTGTGATTGTCAGTATCAGTTCTTTGTTATATATAATTTCAACTTTTTTTATTTAGGCTCATCAAAGACCAGCAAAGGAGCATATCCTCCCCGACCCAATCAACTGCCAATCGCTTCATCTGGTAAGAATGCTAAAAACGACTCTGCTACACGGTATTCATAAGGCATCTCTCTAACTGTGTTGCTGTCACTGCACCTTCCCTAGGTGTGTCCATTTCATGGAATTAACTGTGCTCATTTTACGACTAATTTTCTGGAAGCATTGCACTCTCACCCATTAACATATATTCATTAATTGTTTCATATTATTTAGCATGCCTCATTTTATGTCTAAGTGTATAAATCCTCATTTGTGATGTAATGGTGATTTGTTTCTTTGCCTAGCATGTAATGGAATCAGTTTTACTTTATCTAACATTCACCATTATCTGCCTATCGAGGTAACATTTTTTTGGTTATAAATTCATATTTTATTAGTCTTTTTGTTTTTCCTATGTGTAGCTCTATTTATTTATTGCTAATTAATTAATGGCCCTGCCAATTTAAGTGAAAATGCGTTTTAATTTTTTTAAAAATCAACTGAAAAAGTTGTTTAAGAAAAAATACGTTTTGCACTGTAAAATAAATTTATTAATTTTTCTTGTCAACTATTCTTTGAATGTGCCATCAAAAGGTGATATGTAACTAAATAAACATTATCTATACACACCGCAACACATGCATGTATAAAAATGTCCATTCATTTATTTTATAATGCATTTCAGGTATTTAAATTTTTATTTGGAAAGAAGAAAAAAAATCCAAGATTTATATTCATGTATCTGTCTTAATATAAAAATGCTGTCCTTGATAAAACAAAAATAACCATAATACATCAAATCAAATCCAATTTACAAAAAATAAAAATAAATAAATAAATGATAAAGTCTTCTCTAACAGTTTTTATATTATTACTTTCTTCTATCTATAATAGAAAAAATTTCATATTCTAAATTTTTTTCGATTTCTGCTTTTTGACAAATTTATACGTTTTATGAGTCAGCTATCCCAAGAAACGTGTTTTTACAAAATGTTTGTCAGTCCATATGAGTATATCTTCTTTGTATCATTGAAAAGTGTATGAAGTTATGCACAGAATTAAATCGAATGTCATATATATTTTTTTGGCCATAGCCAGCAGGTCCCAATTGAATTTCAGGATATTCTGCTGGAAGGGGGTGCTGTGAAAACGATATTTTTGTACCATTTTTATTATTATTTCATTGGAAAGTGTACAAAGTTATGCATAGAATTGAACCAATTTTCATAGATGCTTTTGGCTATGGATTTCAGGTCCCAGTTGGAAATGGGAATATTCTTCCGGAAGGGGGCGCTGTGATAGCAATCTTCTCGGGTTTTTTTTTTTTAAGATTAAGTGAAGAATTTGTGAATATTTTTCAATAAAATTTTATATTTATAAGTAATGTAATAAGTCAAGGTTTGTATAAAATTTTGGGGGAAATCGGCCTAAAGATGGCGCTCTGATAGGGAATTTTGTTTGATTTTCATGATGGGAGCTGCTCAGAATGCGACAGCCCCGCAGGTGCGGGATGCTGGGGAGCCATGGCTGCATGAGATGATAATATAAGATTTGACTAACCAGAGAAGATGGGAAAAAATCATACTGAATCACTCAATTGTCCAATTTAAGTTTAATTTTCAATTTTGAGTATTAACATGCATGAGATAGAAAAAAGTTTTGTGATTGGCATATCCGACTAGTTCTAATTAATAATGGATCACCACAACTTGTTTTTCTAAAGTGCAATTCTAGAAACTTTTATTTTGTTAATGCCCTAAATGAAATCTAAAAAAAGTAAAAATACTTTTGTTTCATAGTGTAAATGATAAAAATGTCTAAGTAGATATTTTCTTCTGAGTGATGTAAAATAATATAATATATCCAGTTCTTTTTAAATAAAGATTACCAAATACATATATTATGAATATAGATAATAAATTAAATCTGAGGTTTACTTTTTTCAAGACATATTTTTTGCATTTTAGACATGCATTTTTAATTTATTATGTTGTTAATGGAAATTACTATATCTTTACTGATACCCTTTTCTCATTGCAATCAAAAATAACTTTTTAAAACATTTTTGACATTTAAAACAGAAAATGACTTTACTTTAAAAAAAAAAAAAAAAAAAAAAAAAAAAAAAACACTAATTTTCCCACTTTAAGTTGTTACATTTCGATATTTTTTCATTCATTCTGCTGATACTTAGTTTGAGGTGCTAATTTGAAAGAGAGGCAGAATGCTTCAGTGGGGGAAAATGACATCATATTTACAAGAAAATGAGCATTTTCTTTGATAAAAGTAAATATTTTACTATGAATGATAAAACTAAATATTTTACTATGAATGCACCTATAAGACATAAACTTGGGGACTTTTTACTATCCGGTATTGAAATAAGAACCTCAAGTCAAAAGTACATATGTTCACATGCAAAATAGTTATTTTGCTGTTGCATTTGCTTTCAAATGTGATGTCAAGTTTGGAAATATATTTATTTATAGCCTATTGCTCATTAATATTTTTTTTAAATGATGAATGCGTATAAAAAGTATATATGCAAATAACGTTATGCTTAGATTTCATTATTTATCTTGATTACATGTTATTGATTACTTATATGGATAAAGTTTAATTTTTCAATAATTTGAAAAACTGAAGTTAGTGGAAATAGTATTTTAAAGCTGTAGTTTAAAATACTAATTCCATTATCTTCCGTTTTTGGAACTAAAGTTCATTTTTTAACGTTAGTTTAAAATAATATTTGTTTTAAAAGTTAGACTTGCCAATGTAAGAGTGATTTTTTATTGCAATTATTCTTGTAGATTTATTCTAAATTCAATCTAACAGGTCCTTTTTAAACATTTTCTTTTGTTGAATTTCGATGGGTCACACCTCATCTATATTAATAAAAGAAAGGTGCCTGTCTGTGACGACTAGGAAAATCTACTGTGCATAGAGGTCTGAAAATTTGTAGAAAGCAGATCCTGATACACCTGAGGCTCAGATTTTTCATTTTTTGTTAATTAACTAAGATATTAATTAAAAAAGTAATGAATATCACAAAATTACCCAAAAACACCCAGCACTGCAACCAGAATGCCATTCCAGATAATCAGAAGCAGGAAAGATTCAAAAGTGTAAAAGCGTCTTTTTTTTACCCTGTCTTTCTAAACTTGCATTGGCCAAACCATGAACATATTCTTAAATTTTGTACATTTTACTTTTGAACGCTGAAATCCACACATAAAAAAATACAAATTTAAATCCTTTGCAGAAATTTTTTTTTTAAGTTCAATTTCGTGATTTTTTTGTTTTTTCCTTTTTTTGAAGCTCACATCAACCTCAATTTTAGAGATATGGAAAACAAAAAACGCTCACTTAATTAAAAAAAACTTTCTTCTCTACAGCGGTGTAATTTGTTTTCCAAAGTACAAATATTAACCCTTTTAAAAAAAATTCCCACTTTTATTCCTATGCTAAAAGTAACTAAATGTCAGTATTTTAACTTGATCTTTACACGTTCTTTGTACACTCTATTTCCATCATGTATAAAAAATCTCTAAACATTCAGATGATTAGAGGTATTTAAAAAAAAATCTTCAAAATGTTCGCTCAGAACATGAATACGCAGGTGGTTTTTGCTCATTTTTACTGGTAAATATCAATATTTTTGCATACAAATTACACTTAGGCTTCTAAAACATTATATTTATAACTCAAAGTTATTTCAAAGAGTTTGGATAATGATAGCTATTTTGTTTTTAATATTGAATAACCTGAAGCCCCCTTCTCCCCCCCCCCCCCCCCCCCCACAAAAAAAAAGTGAAAAGAAAACACAACCTTTTTACAATTTTAGTGTTTTTTTACAAAGGCTTTAAAATCATTATACAGTCGAACCTCGTTAACACGGAATTGAAGGGACTGCGAAGTTATTTCGTGTTAACCGTCATAATAGTGGCGCCATTTATGTTGGATATAAAAAAGTGAAAAGAAAACACAACCTTTTTACAATTTTAGTGTTTTTTTACAAAGGCTTTAAAATCATTATACAGTCGAACCTCGTTAACACGGAATTGAAGGGACTGCGAAGTTATTTCGTGTTAACCGTCATAATAGTGGCGCCATTTATGTTGGATATAAAAAAGTGAAAAGAAAACACAACCTTTTTACAATTTTAGTGTTTTTTTACAAAGGCTTTAAAATCATTATACAGTCGAACCTCGTTAACACGAAATTGAAAGGACTGCGAAGTTATTTCATGTTAACCGTCATAATAGTGGTGCCATTTATGTTGGATATAAAAACTAAATAAATTAACCTACAAATATATCCCTGCTCATAAAATCATAAATTAATAAGAAATAGAAAATTTCATTAACAAATTAATCATTTTTAGGCAATAATAAATTTATTTACTTGCTAATCATTTTTTCTTAAAGTCTGTTATTGACTTTTGCTTCAAATTTCTTAGAGTACTTCTTTTAGGAACGTATGACCTCATCTAATTTCTTCAAAGCTCGGGCAGCATTCTCTTGTTCCAATTCTTGTCTCTTGTTCCGAGTAATGGAACTGCACAACTTCAGTTGTACAGTTTTCACTGCTGCGGTAGATTCATTTAATGACACTAAACTTTTCAGTTCTGTGGCAATTTCTTCATCCTCGTCTGACACTTCAATGTTGTCATCTTTTTTTTTCAGCAATTATTTCTTCATCTGTCGTCACATCCGAAGTCAGCACATCTTCATCTATATAAATGTACTCAGAAAAAACAATGTCTATGAATGAATTTCCAGTTTTTCAGCTACATATCTTCTTGCAGACAATTCTATGACGCTCTTTATATATCGTCAGTCATCTGTTAGAAGATATGAAGTCACTGTCACTGAGAGCATCAGCAAAAGCTTTGCTTTCTCTTGCAAAACTGCAAAAGTTAAAACAATGTTCTGGTTTCTTGCTTCTTTTATCCTGCGCAAGAGAGCAATTTCAATTTATTCTTTCTTTCTTCTACACATTCATTTTCTTGCTGGTTTGAATGGACATATAGCATAAGTTGCTTCAATCTTTTCACGATTCTTTAAAATTTTAGAGAAGACCAATTGTAGAAGAATTGTAGGTATCCCATACTTCACTGCATTTTCTGATGTTGTGTCTTACCACAACAAAAGAAAGTATTAACAAGATTAAAAATTAATTAAATTATTCATTAACACCACTGATGAAACAGCTAAGACTGAAAAACCAAAGTTATCCCAAATTAGATTAATAACAAGAAAATAAAATATTAAAATCTTCCTACATAAGAAATTATTAATTTTATGAACACAATGAGAGAAATTATAACTAAAAATTTAAGATAGATATTAAAAAGATTTTACTGGAAGAAGAAGGAGCTGCATTGTGAAAAGCTCCTGAATTTAGAACAAGGAAGTTAATTAGTTAAGAAGAAAATCCCAGATACAATAACCCAAGCCATGGTCAGTGAATATTATCTTTGCAGATTCAACATTATCTTCATGTTGGCCGAAATTAATAAAAACTGCTGAAAATTTAATTAAAGATTAATTTACTAAACATAATGCAACAAATGAAAATTTAGAATAAGAAATGAAAAATGGCAGGCCCTCCTGAAGATGATCTTAAATCCCTAAAGGAAGAAATAATAATAAAAAAAAATAATTGAGAGATAGGCACTGCAGGAATGACTCAAAAAGAATATATAATTAAAAGGGATTTATTCAATTCTTATGACGATCTTTACATGCTTAACTTGGAATTATTTAACATTCTGACAGTTGTAAATATATTACTGTGTGATTAAGACACTAAATTTTTCCTGCATTAAGGATTAATTGTAAACATGAACTTTTCACATGATAAAATTTCTTATACAAGGAGATGAAGAGACTTCTTATTATAAATGATAAAACAATCAAAATATACATTCATTTTTCTCTTAATTTAAGTTTAACAAAACATAAACCTTATTATTACTTATTAATATTACCCTTTAATTATAAAAAGATTGAGATTTGAGCTACGGAGTTTTTTTGAAATTGCAACACATTGTGTTACAAAAAAAAAAAAAAGAATTGGCCAATAAAAAAAATATAAAATAAAAGAAGCAAGATTAATTAAAAATAAAAAGGTATTGAATTAGCTGCATCGTGCTGAATAGCTAATATAAAAAAAAAAGGAAAGAAGGAAAAACTTATCGGATTGATGACGATGGGCCCATCATTCTGCTATCCTCCTCATAAGAATCACCTTCCTTGTTGCTGGCTGAAGAGAGAATCCTCTATTCATTGCTCCCGCGGAATCTACCTGCACCACTCTGCAAATCATATACTGCCGTACTAAAAATATAGTGCGGAACAAAAACTGTGGGATGTATATTGAATTATCTTTTTAAAAGGTTATAATGTGCATAAAATTGCACATCAGGACGTTTACTGTTTCATTTTCATGATGTTTTATGACAATTTTAGTTGATTTAAATTTTTTCTTTTTAAATTTATCCGTTGGAAAAGCAAAACCTTCCGCGGAGCATAACGTCAATCCTCTTCTCTAAGCGGCGTCACCACGTGACCTTCCCGATCATTTTGGCGGGAGATACCATATCGATGTTACGATTGTTGCCACATGAACTTAACAGTGTAAAAATTGAAGAAAAGAGAAATGTCAGGATAGAAAAGCAAAAATATAAAAGGGAATTTTAATGTTAATTAAAGTTAAATAATTTAATAAAAATACCTAAAATAAAATAACTCCTGTAGCTCAAATTCGAAACTAAACACTCCGGTAGCTCAAAATTAACTTATATAAATACACAATTATGCATACCTATCATTTGTAAAAATAACTATATAAACAATATTAAAATAATAATTAGTTAATTTTTTGTGAAACATTTGATAATCCACAGAATGAAAGCGTGCAATTTCAACCTGCGCAGCACCAAATACATAACGTCCAACCAACCAACCGATTAAAACATTGCATACACAGCATCTTTATTTTGATTTAAACCTGATGGATAGTGTGAAAAACCATTAAAAATTTTGTGCCAAAGATTAAATAAAACAATTTAAAAGCATAATGAATTTAAGTTTAACTGCAAAATAAGCTGTGACCGCTAACCCTAACCACCGACGGCGCGAAAATGTAAACAAACCAGACCGAAGTCGCGATTTGTAAACAAACGAGATCGAAAAGCGATCTTGAATAAAAACAAAACCCCAATTTAAGATTTAGCAAAAATATGATTTTAAAACTAAAATTAAAGAATTTTGTAAAATAAAAATGTGTTGTTTGCAACACAACACTGATTTTTTCAGCACTTCACCGATAACTTCGTTAAAATTGTTTTGCTTGGTTTCTAAAGATACAGATTGCTATTTTCGACTCATCTGTCACAGAATTCTACAGAGCAACTGCGAGCAGAGTTTCAATTATGTTAGTCAGGTAGTGGAGTAAGGGTTGTCACTTGTTTTACTCACAGATAGAGAAATTCGGAAACCCGGTTTATGGTTTATGTTACTGTCAATACAGTCAACCGAGTAATGGAACAATCACCTTCAAAAAAGAAATTCCTTCACCCAAACTTTCATTGTGACTGATCTATAGCTAATATGGTTAATGTGGGAACACTTGCACATATCAGAGATAAAAAAAAAAAGCAGGGATTAGTCAGGAATTCAGTAATTCCTGATTTTCCACTTTTGATCTTTTTCAAACCATGAGAAAATTCCCTTTTTAATAAGAGAATGTGACATGCAAAGTTTGAAGTATCGAAAACATTACGTAAGGAATTATGTTTTGATTTTAGAGCAAAAAAAAATAAATTGCGCTTTAAGCGGTATTTTTTAAATTCTATTTCGTGTTAAACGAAGTAATTAACATTGATTTTCAGACTTATCTGACGGGACATCAGTATTATTTCGTGTTAAGCGATTTCATGTTAACGAGGTTCGACTGTATTTATAACTGATAATAATTTCAGAGTTTGAACTAACTATTAAATGACCCAATGAGAAAAAAAAAGTCTTACAAGTGTTTACCACTAAATATCAATATTTTTTCATGAATTTTTTATACAGGGTTTGAAACTATTATATTTATGACCCGTAACATTTTAAAGAGTTTGAACAATAAGAACTTAATTTGTATTTATATTAAATGACCCGATGTAAAAAAAAAAAAAAAAAAAAATCTGCACACTTTAAAATTCTGAAACTGCTGGTTTTTATCAAAATACGGATACTACTTTAAATTGATGCATTTGGTTTTAAAAAATATAAATATTGTGGAGCCCCAGATACGAGGTTTGTTTGAAAAGATTTTCAATTAAAACTATAAACTCTTACAAAATTGGGTTAACATTCTAAGTAATTTGTCCATATTTTTCAGTTTCCCAAAAATAACTTAAATAGGCTGTAGACAAAAATATTTGTAACAGAATTGTATTTTAAAATATATATAAAAAAAGAGATGTGAAATGCATTTTAGAAGCAAACGGAAAAAATATTTAAATTAACATTAGTTTTACAAACATTTTTATGAAAATGTAGGAAAGCCCACAAATGCTCAGAAGGTTAAAGACATAAAGTCAATACAAATTTTAAGTTTATTTAAGGTTATTATTATAGGCTCCAGCAACACTGGACGGGTCGGCTAGTATATCGTAAATGAGTAAAAATAAAATATGGAGTTTTCTGAGTGTTGTTTTATGTTGCAACCTCATATGAGGTTATCAAGTATGGGAGGGTTAAAGTAGGAAGGTTTGCACCAATAACAAATTTATTTATATTTAGTGTTTAGCATTAATTTAAGACTCCATCAATCTATACTTTTTGGGGGTTTTGTATTAATTTCAAGCTACCCACAGTTCGAAATAATTGTTTGTTTGTTTCTGAAAAGTTTAATTATTGGTTTAAATTATTATTTTTCTCTAAAATTAACCTTGATCGCCAAAAATAATTTTATGTACATATTTAAATTATAGTGAAATTTGTATACATGTTTTCAAAAAAGCTACTTTCTAAAATAAATCATACATGTATAAACAAGTACTTATTAATCAGTTATATCAGTTTCTTTCTTTTTTTCATTCATTATTGTCTTGAATATTCAACACTTACATAAAAAATTATTGTTATTGATTTTTTTTTAAATGTAATGTCATATGAATACCAGTCATTTTCTAATTCTTCTAGTTAAAATCTTTTTTTAAATAGGTATATGTTTTCTTCCAGTTTTTTTCTGTTTTAGTTGCTGAATTTCTTATGTAGTTTTTCTTAGATAAATTCTTTTTTTAGGTTGCCATGTAATTTATTTTTCTTTCATCTTTTTTTTTTTTTTTTCAACCTCTTTCCTTTAGGATAGAATATTATTGATTTATAGATATATTTGTAATTTTTATCTGTGCCTAATGAATATTTACATATTTGACATTTATACCGAAACATTTCTGTTAAGCTTCGTAATATAAAATTTAAGTTATCGTTTTATGTCAACTGAAGTAAATGGCAGTATTTTCCCTCATTTATATTATGTTCTTAAAAAAAATTATCTTTATAGAAATATTTTAAATCTGCATTGTTTAAATTTCTTCTAAAGATTTGCATGTATCTAACATTTAGCATGATAGTGTTTTTATTTGAAGCAGATGTTACATGTCAAAATTTAACTGCATTTTTAACAGTAGTTTAAGTATTAAAGCATGTTATTTATCTTAACTAACTTAATTTAATTAAATTGTTTTAGTGTATTATTAAAATGGTTTCTTTTTATCTTTAGGTTTACCAGAACATGACATAACTAGCTATGTACCTTTGTACTCTGAAGAACCAGAAGTTGATTTACAACTAAGGCACCGACACAGCAGTGAAAATTCCAGTGCCTCTCATGAAGGTAGCCAAAGTGTACATAGCAGTCGCTCAGGGAAGGATTTATTTACTGCTTCATTTATACGAAATCCTGCAGAGGATCGCTCAAAATATGAAAAACTATTAAATGATGACTTTGAAATGAAATCACCTCTTGATCTTAACGAGAGTGCTGAAAAAGTTCCTTATCGAGTTACTATGGACACAAGTGCTCCTTGTAATGTTGAATTCCATACTAATAATGATGACAGTGATTCAATAGGTTCAGCTAGTGATCTTCGAGAAAGAGTGGATTCTAGTGGTGAGGATGATGGTTCATCAGCTGTGTCTGATGATGGTGGTAAAGCTAGTGATATGCCAAATATATCTTTAGATCAAAATGCATGCTCAAGCAATATATGTAATGAAAAACTGAATAAAAAATCGCCTGGTTTAAAAGATGCATTACAGGAGGTATTCAGTGGTCAGGGTCACATAGAAAGTGGACGCCCACTTCTTGAGGAAGAATCATCTGATGATGATCAAAACGAAGCCTTACTTCCTGGAAATGTGAAAGGCAGCAATTCATCTTCAGCAGTTGCTTCTCCAATCACAGCTGTCACACCCCCTGCTTCTCCTGGTGAGAAGTCTCGAAGCTTAGATGTTTTTGGTGCAGCTCCTTTTAAACGTCTAAGTAAGCTTGCTAATCCTGCTAAAGATCCGTTGTTGTCACCAGACAAAAATGAAGAGGATGTTTTTGCCCAAGCTCCTTTCAAAATACCTTTCAAAGGTCAGAAAGACAGTTTTAAAAATTCTCTGAAAAAGAAAAAAGACTTGGACATTGATACTAAAATTGTTTCTCAAAGCTCTGAAACATTTTCTGCTGTTCAAGGCACTTTCCTACCTGATGTTGTTCCTGGAGTTGAATTATCAGCTAGAAAAAATAGTGTTAAATATATAGCTCAAGAGAGTAAAATTGTTGCAGCTCCTATTCCACCTGTCTCTTCTACTGATTTATTTGGATCAGCTCCTATTCCACCTGCCTCTTCTACTGATTTATTTGGATCAGCTCCTATTCCACCTGCCTCTTCTACTGATTTATTTGGATCAGCTCCTATTCCACCTGCCTCTTCTACTGATTTATTTGTGTCAGCTCCTATTCCACCTGCCTCTTCTACTGATTTATTTGGATCAGCTCCTATTCCACCTGCCTCTTCTACAGATTTATTTGGGTCAGCTCCTATTCCACCTGCCTCTTCTACAGATTTATTTGGATCAGCTCCATTTGATAAAATGTCGGAAAAAGATTTAAATAAAACTCAGAATATATCCCCAAATACAATTCAACCACCATCTGCACCAACTCAAGTAAGTAATGTAGTCATAACTTATCAGAAGCAAATATTGGCCAATCAACCTACAGCATCTCCAGCTCCAATTCCTCCCCCTTCTGCCAGTGGCAGTATTACTCGAAGGAAGTCAAATCAAGACCTCTTTGGTGCTGTTCCTTTCAGTGCTGTTGCACCGACATTAGCATCCCAGAAAAAGCCTCCTCCCCCTGTCGCCCCAAAGCCTAAAACTATAACCAGAGCTCATACAATAGGTGATCCTCTTCCTAGTTCTTCAATGTCAAAGCATGTTACTGATAATGGTAATATATCTCGTGAGTCTTCTGGGTCTTTCAGCTCTGAATCCTGTGATGAATCAAAATTGACTGCCTCATTGACTGCCTCTGTGGACAAATCAAAATATAAAGAACTGATAGACGAGGACAGCCTTGCTCATGATGAGAATGTGAATGTTCTGAAGTCAGGACACGGGCATTATACACAACTCAAACCTATTAAAAAATCCAAACATTTAAAAAAGAAAGAAGCTAAGGATAAAATGAGTAGCAGCAATGCATTTTCAAATATGAGTTTTGAGGATATCGTTAGTGATGACGAGTCTCAGTATACCCAGTCGTTCCTTCGTGAGAGTAGCAGCATCAGGCGAACATCTAATTCCTTCAGAATTGCCAAGATCAATTAAATATTCAAAATGTTACATACCAAACTGTAACTTAAAAAGTGAATTTTACACTTTGTAGAATATGTAATTATGCTTATAATAAATTTATTACTTTGAATTTATAGCATTATGTAAAAGTCTAAGATTTATATATTATAACATTACCCTGTTGTTTATTTATATATATATATCTAATATTGTTGTTATAAGTCATAGGCCTTTTGAAATACTGTAGACAGAATATAGGCCTAGTGTCACAAGTGTGCTGACTTTGTAAATATTATATAAATAAAATATATATATATATATAAATAATTATATCAAACTGGGCCTGTAGACAACGAAGTTATCAGAATCCAGAAAAATAAAACATATTCTTGCATTATTTCATGTGAGATTTTTTTCTTTTGTTATCTCAAAATTCTTAGTGGTTGAAAATTTTCTGTAGTCATTATTTTTTTTACGATCATTCAAATTTATGATTAAAAGAATAAGTATTGTTGCTCAACTAAAGTTAAAAATGATTAAATGTAAGAAACAATTTCTTTTTAAAAGATTAGTTTTATTTTGTAAAAACTTTTATAGTTATGTTGTGTTTTGATTATTTTCTATTAGAGGATAAATTAATTATTACAGTCAACTCTGTGAAATCTATATAACTTAGGGCCTAAAATTTAGTGGATTATAGAGTTTGACAGCTTATATATTCATTGTTTTGTTTACATCTTTCAGTTTGACTACAAATTAACAATTTTTTATATGTGAAAACTAATAAAAAATAGTGCAAGAGAACAAATATTCTTAAATATATTCAAATTTCATTGGTTATTTAATTTAATGTTTAAATTGGCTTTTTTCCCTCCTATGATTAGTCCTTATTTTTAGTTGTAAGATGCAAATGAAATCATCACAGATGTATTTATTAAAAGAACTTTTCAAATAAACACTTTGTTGAGACAAATTCAAGTATTGTTACTATATATTTCTCCAACTATCTATCGTTTTAATCAGGGTTGTTATGTTTAAAACATTTTGTTTTAAACAGTTCACATGGAAATCTTTCAATAGAAAATTAATTATTGTAGAAAGAATTTTATTGTGGATTTTTAAATTGTTGGCAACTGCTATAACGAAAAATGTTTAAATTTAATATGAAAAGGCTGTTAGATTTTTATTTTATCTCTCTATATTAAAATAATATGATATTTTCAAAATGTTATGATTTTCAGCATGACAGTAGGTATTCAGCTGTAAGTACACAAAATTTCAAGTCTGTTAGTTATACAGTTTCTGAGAACTGGCTCTGTGACGGACAGACAGAGAAGTGAGACGAATAGGGTTTCGTGAGATGAACGAAATCCTAAAAATGTTATGCTGTCAGTTACCAATCATAAATTCGCTACTCAAGAATCAAAGTGGACAATTTTGTAGAAATAACACCTTTATCTTGGTGGATAAGCCTTGAAAAACACGTCGATAAAAATGTCATGCAGATCATAAAGCAATTACAAGCAGCTGTATGCTCTACTGCTGGTTTAGAAAGAGTGTTTTCTACTTTTGGCTTTGTGCAGAACAAAACTAGAAACCAGTTAGGTGTTTGATAAATGATAAGGCTGCCAAACTTGTTACTATTTTTAAAGAATTTAATAATTAAATGTTTTAGTTTAATTAACAATTAATTTTTTTATTCTAATGTTTGGTATTTATTATATAATTTTTTTCTTCCTTACTGTTTTTTAAAAATATTTTCATTCTTTATATTTAATTTATTAATTTTTGCTCACTTTAATCAAAATTGTGTTGTTGAATGAGAAAAAAACGTTTTAAACAAAAAAAAAACACGTTTAAAAAAAAAAAAAAAAAAACATGTTTTTTTCCAACCCTGGTTTTAATGCATAACTTAAATCTTTAATTGCTCTTTTAATATTTGCAGTTAGTAATTCTTTTTTCCAAGCTAAAATTAAGTTTTTTTTTTTTTTTTTTAAGCCAGTCTGATTTAACTCCTACATTGTGCCAAAGAGTGATGTGAATAATACTAACGAGTATTTTACAAGAAAAGACCATGATCTACATTTAGCACATCCTGCCTTTTTATTTCCGTAATTCTGATTTTTCCCAGTTGGGGTGAAAGTGTCAAAATAGTCTCTTTAATTTTAATTAGATAATTAGCTTTTGATTGATGTCTGGGTCAGTCTGCTGCAAAACTACCCGGGATTACCTCCAGCAAAACTGACTTCAGAAAAGTTAAAGATGCTCTCAGACCAGCAATTTTTATCTTAAAATTACTTTGAATGTAAACAATGAACGTAATAATTGCTGGGCCAAGAAAACCCAAAACAGGGGGAAGGGGAAGTTAGGAAAAAAGAAACTGGAAATTTTAATTTTTGAGTTTTAATTCAAATTTTGCACTTTATTAAGTTTTTAATTTCTTATCCTTTCATGTAGGATAAGTCAAAACTTTTAAAATGCAATAATAAAAAATAAATAAACCACTGCTATATTAAATTTGTTCTGTGAACTTAAATGTAAGTGGATTTCCATCATTTCCGTCCCAAAGCAAATGGCAAATTTCAGAGAGTTGACTGTATGCACTAACGATCCTAATTAAATCTTATTAAGTACTGCATAAATTGCCTCTATTTATTAATATAAAAAGCTGCTTACTAATATGAAAAAAACCTCTTTAAAATAATAATTATTTTTTCTTTTTTATCTGTTAGAATTTTTTTTTATTGTTTTTTTTAAATCAGGGAATATGCACAATGGTTTTGATAGTATAAAAACACGAATTTTCCCTATTTAAATTCTTATTTCACTAGCTGATGAGTCTGTACAAACTTACAATCATAAGTGATATTTTAATACATTTCTCATGCTCTCCTTATAACTCTTTAACAAATATTATTTGTACAAGATGGAATAAATTTTGGAATTGAAATAATTGTTCCTTTTAATTCCAAATTCCCCTGCATTATGGGGTACCAACTTAGTTAAAAAGTGCCCTTTATACATGCAAAAATCATATTTTATTAGTTAAAAATCTATATCGAAGGTGAAAGGGTAATTTTGGAGCTACAGAAGTTGAGTGCACCACAGTGAGTAAACAGTAACGAAAACTTTAAACTTTCATTTTGTTTTGGAACAGCATTTCAAAATCAGTGGATTATAAAAAATTGTGAAAAAAAAAAAAAATCGTTGTATGAATTTAGATTAAATTTTATGGAAACGAGGACAAAATTTACTATAGTGGACTAAAAGTTTGAAACCAGATTCCTTTTACTAATGTGAAAAAGTGTTAAAAAATGCATTAAAAAAATAAAGAAATAAATGTAGAAAATTTTTCAAAAACTGACTTAGAGGTGCTTCAGACATATTGGTACCTGTCGGCCAAATATTGTAGCTCTGCACGCAGTGGTTACTTCAGAATACAACACACACATACAAACTACTATCTTTATTATTATAGATTTCCTCTATTGTTCTATAATTCAATACATAGAGTTTCCACTAGACATTACAAAAAAAAAAAAAAAAAAAAGAGAGAAATGGACTTTTCGGGTACTAATCAAACGTTTAAGTGAAATACTCAGAAATTTTGGAAGTATTTTACGAAATTCTTAAACATATAGCAGGCTTTCAGCTTACCTTGATAACATATGACATTGATTAATTCAGAGAGCAGACCGGTCAGAGTACTGACAAATAATCCAATGAGAAGTGTAATGAAAATGCCCTTTCATTCAATGAAAAGTGTCCCTTTAATTAACAAAAGTGCTTTTTTACCCAACAAAAATGCCCTTTTCAATAAATTTACCCTGTCCTTTTTAAAAGGAAATGTGAACACTAGTTAACATAGAATAATGAGACAAAAAAAGATAGTATTTTTAGTCCTGTTTTAAAAGAATTACATTTTAGTGAAATGGCATCAACTCAAAGTAAAATTCAAATTTTTAACTAAAAATTTCATTACCTAAAGTTATACAGAAAAACGAGATATCAATATTTTGAAAAAATCCTACGTATTTCTCTAGAAAATATGCAATGATTAATTTTTAAAAAGACCAGGTTGATTGATTGAAAATTGACAGAATCAAGAGTTATGTGATTTTTACAGGTTTTTTGCATTCTATGGAGATTTTTTTTACATTCATTAAAGGAATCCAGTTTTAATCTTTTAGCCCAATATAATAAATTTTATACTCTGCATTTTTTTAAATTTTAGCTTATTTTGGGGGGTTTTCACATTTCACTGTGATTTTTCTACATTAGTAAAAGGAATCAGTTTCAATCCTTTACCATATATAATAAATTTTATTCAGAATTCGCACAGCAATTTTTTACTGTTTTGGGATTTGTTTAGTAATATTTATGGATTTTTCACGTTTCTTGGCAATTTTTTCACATTCTTTAAGGAATCCAGTTTCAATCTCTTAGTCCATTAAAATAAATTTTGTCCTCTATTTTTGAATTTTTAGCGAATTTTTTAACATTAGTAAAAGGGAACCGATTTCAGCCCATTTTGTCCTCTTTTCAGTAAGTTTACTCTGTATTCATACAGCCGTATTTAGTTAGTTTTTTTTTTTTTTTTTTTTTTTTTTTTTTTTTTTTTTTTTAAGAGAAATAATATTAAAGAAAAAAGAAACAAAAGCAAAACCCTTTTCTTTTCTATTTAAAAAAAAAATTAGTATCTCTGTTAATAATTGACTGATTACATTCAAATTTTTTAGCAAGTTGCAATAATAATAAATTAGGCTGTGTACCAAATTTTTATTAAAGTATAATAAATTATACAGAAAATTACAGCCCTCCCACAAAAAAAGTCCACTATTAGACACATTGGGAAAAAAAGCTGACAACTATCTGCGGTTTGTTTATTTAGCTCAGAGAACTCGGACGTTATGAGAGTCAGATAAACTTTCCGTGGATAGTATGTTCCGTTATGTAAAAAAAAAAAAATCCCTACAAAGAATTTAAAAAAAAACTAAATAAAAGCAATTATCCAAAATAGGAGATTCTATATATATATATTACCATGCTTAGAACCAGTATATAAATTTTAAAATCAATCTTAAGTATTACAAATTGCAAAAATACTGCAACAAAAAGTTTTGTTTCATTATAGATAAATAATATTGATGGATCATAATCATATAAATCAATAAAAGATTAGCTAGTTTTATGTATTTTCAACAAGGATCGCAATAACCAATTTTAACAAAAATATTTAATGAATCAAAACTGAAAAAAGAGTATTTACTTTAAACATATAAATTTTTTGCATAATAATCCTTCATTTTTCCGATTTTTAAATGGAAAATGCATTGCAGTTTGGAAAACACTATGCAGTTGCTGCACCTATTTTTCGCATGGGTAGGATGGATTAAGGCTTTACATACAAGTCATACAGAGCAACAGAACTTCTGTTTTCCAAAATCCACATGTTTTAACGTAGGAAAAAAAAAAAAAGAGTACAAAGAAGATACTGGGAGAAGGCAAGGTGCATCGGCACTTAAAACAAAAAGGGCAGAATGTGGCGCCCTTTCAAAAATGTCAAACAGAAACAATAATGTTAACTATATTCACTGCTAGACCATCTTTTTGCAAGGCATTTCCACTCATCAGCTGTCAAGCTTTAATATATCAACTTAAAAAAAAGATTTTATTAAAAAGAGGTTTCTGATTTAATATCTGTACAATAATTAAGTGTAAATTGATTTTTATAAATATTTCTTTAAAAAAAGCCTTAAATTTGAAGATTTCAAAGTAGTGTTACCCCTTAATATCAGAAACAACATGCTAAAATGCCTGACTGTATAGGTAGTGAAATTAGACAGGACCTGGCTTGGGGAAGGAAGTCTCTCCTCATGCTCTACCTAATAATAGAATATGCAAAGGGTCCTTTGCTCCCTAAGCCAACAAAATAAATTGACAATATTATATTAGCCTGTGTAAAAATAATATGCTTATTACATTCTTTTAAATGAAACTACCCAAGCTAAGGTAATTTTTTTATTTATGCCCAAAAAGAGAAAAATAGTCTTATGAGCCTGCTTTATTAATGTAACAGAAAGTATGTTTAAAACTTTATTTTTTATATTAACATCTTACTGCCTGAGAGAAAGTTGCAGCATCTATTTGGTGACCACATCTCACCAGCATAAAAGGTTAAATCATATTATAATCTTATATTCAAATAATTTGATAAACCAAAAATTACAAAAGTTTATTGTTCTCCTTTAATTTTCTTTCTCTCATTTAATTGCTCATGATTGTACAACTCTAAATATTTTGTACATGATATGTATTAAAATACAAATTTATTTCTTGTACATTAAGAGAAATTTTTCTTTTTGCTTGAAACTGTTCAATTTATAACAAAGACATCTGAGAGACTTGCAATATCCCTCTTTCGAATTCAATGGCAAATTGGTGACAGTCCGTGATTTGAAAATTAGGTGAAGAGCAACAAATGAGTATGAAATGTCTTAAAAATTAAAAAGTGCTTATAATAGCCTAGTTCTGATCTGCAGTATCTCCACATTTAACACCAACAAAAATATATTGCAGAAATCGCAAAATTTTTTTATAGATGTGTAAGAGTTAGAAAACAATATTAATAAAAATATCTGTAAAACAAATGTCATAAATTAATACAAAGTCTCAAGTTTTATAAAGAGAAAAAATTGATTCTTTTAAATATATAAAAATGTGGATTATACTGTCAAATTATATATACAGTATAGAACCATTTATCCAGAATGGTCGAAGGCAAATGTATTCCAGATAACTGGTTTTTCTGGAACACTTGTTGGGTATTTACAGCAACATCCAGTTGATATGATTTGTAGGATATATGTGGCTGTGGCATTATATCCGATTTCAAATTAATTATTTACTCAGAATAAGAATCTAATCCAGTCAAGATATATATATATATATATATTAATTAGAGTTTGAAAGAAGGCAATTTATGGGAATCCGTTGGAAACAACAAATTCTGTATAAAAAAAAAAAAAATGTCCAGTATCTAACTAAATATGCTTCCATTTC
Organism: Maratus michaelseni; assembly: GCA_963931845.1. NCBI lineage: Eukaryota > Metazoa > Arthropoda > Arachnida > Araneae > Salticidae > Maratus > Maratus michaelseni. The sequence goes on along the minus strand of OZ007598.1, from coordinate 188,616,663 downwards.
AAATTTTAGATGTTGGCATCAAGTTATACCATGCTTGTGATAATGTATCAATCAATGCAAATGTCAAACTTCATTTTTTTCTGAAAAGTTCTGATTTCTATCAATTGGAAATATACTGGTTTCTGGATAAGTGGTTCCATACTGTATATATATTTCATCATTAAAGCATCTTTCTTGAAAGAAGTATTTTCTTTGATATATCTCTCAAATAAGTTCTTGGTGATATATTTCTCAAATTATCATTATAGAAAACAATTAACATTATAAGATTTGTTTCTGTTCTTTTTACTATCACTGTAATGATTCTATTTCTTTTTCATCTTTTTAGCAATTGGTGTTTGTAATTAAGTAAATATGTCAGCAGAATGCATACTAAAATTTCTATTTTATAAAACATGTACAATATTAAATATCTACAGTTAGCTGCAAACAATAGAAGAAAACTGGGGAAAAAATGTCATTTGCATATGAAACAAGACTGCTCTTATGAAGTGTATCAGCTCTGATTTGAAATAATCTTCACTTATGCTTCCCATTCTTCCAAGAGCTGACTGTTGATGTCAGTGACCATTACAACCACCTAACTTCACTCAGATTGGTTCAGAAGAAAGCATTTGTGCCTATCTCACTGTGATTGTTATTTTTAAAAAATAATTTGTGTACATGTGAATGAAATAAATATAAAAAAGAAAAGAAAAACAGAATATGAACATTTAAGCAAAATGTTTTCAGTAAAATATTAGGTGAAGAGACACTTCACCTACTTCTTCTGTGGAAAATGCACAGAGCATGTTACATATTTTCGGGAAATAATTTTAATTTAAATGAGAGAACAGTACAAAATTTTGTGTTATAATTTATATTGGGTCTGCCTTAGCATAATACTGACCGATTTACATAAGTATAGTAAAAGTGTTATTGGACATGACAAATTAAAACTTATCATATACACCAGATAATTAATGGAATCTTCTGTTAAGCAGCATACTATTTTACAGTTCTAGATTGAAATAAATTCGTATTATAGGGTGGATACAACTATCCTATGTTGAAATTCCCTAATATTTCCCGATCAGCATTAAAATAATGAAATTTTCACAAGTAATTCCTTTTGTAGCACCACTCTGATACATATAGTCTAGGGTGGTCACAATTTATTTTACATCAAAATTTCCTGGTTGGTGCTAAAATTTCCTTGATAATGAATATTTTGTTGTTAAAAACATCATTCCCACCTATACTGTCATTATTTAGTTTAGTGGATACTAAAAAAATGTCTTCAGATGTTAAATAGAATCATATAAGAGCAATATACAATTATATCATTTTTAAAGCAATAGAGTTAAAATATCTATATATTTTTAAATAAACAGCTGACCAAAGATAATCTTTTTTTTTTTTTTTTTTTTTACTTGGATCTGTAAAAAAAAGAAGTTATGTTAGCCATTTTCCAAAAGTAAAATACTGTGGCCAACTTGAAAAATATTCAAATGTTGAGGAACTTTAGCATTTTGTTCGTAAATTAGAATACAGGTGAGCACAAGCAGTCAACAGGTCATGGTAGAATTGATATACAATTTCCAAAATTATGTACTAAAATGTACCGTTACAAAAAAAAAAAAAAAAAATGTTTAGTTTTGTTGAAAAAATTCTTGGTGTCTTTGTGGTAAGCATCAAAATGAAATAATCTAGCTCTGACAACAAAATTGTAGTCATAATTACACAGGATTGGCACGGCTTAAACCACGTGGGTTTTTTTAGGTAGATTTCGTAAGAAATACTACCTATTACATTCTCACCTAAGTTGGAAATTTTGAAAAATTTTTGCAGATCTACGCCGATCATGACTCCCAGAACCACCCCCAGTTCAAAACTTTATATATCTATCTATCTATCTATGTCACTTTTTTCTGACCACGATAACTGGAAAAATTCTGCATAAATCTCTTCCAAACTGATACATAAAATCAAGGATCATAAAATCTCGGTCAAGTTCGTTAATGGGCAAAATCGAACCAAAGGGGGGAAAATGGGGGGGCTTTTTGTGAAAACAGAAAAACCCTCATAATTTCTTTATTTTTATACGTATCGAATCTGTTTAATTATTACTTCTAGGAAAAGGGCCGAAAATTTATGTATGACAGATTTTTGATATAATTAAAAATGGCCCAAAGGGGGGTTTTAGAAGAAAAAAATCATAGCTTCGTCAATTCACAAGATATCAAATCCGCGTAAATTTATTATTAATCCTCTTAGTATTATCTAAAACTTTTATATTGACAAGTTTTTTATAGGACCAACCGTTATAGCAAAAAATAATTAAAAACAAAAAAAATCACTGCCGGCTCCGCCTGCAAACAAGTTATTTTTCGAAGTAGGCGGTTCCAACTTCCGCATCTTTTCGATACTGATACATAAAATCAAGGGGCATAAAATCTCGGTCAAGTTTGTTAATGGGCAAAATCGAACCAAGGGGGGGGGGGGGGCTTTTTGTGAAAACAGAAAAAAACCCATAATTTCTTAATTATGATACATATCGAATCCGTTTAAAGTTATTATTACTTCTAGGAACAGGGCCAAAAAGTTATGTATGACAGATTTTTGATATAATTAAAAATTGCCTTAAAGGGGGGGGGGAAGGGGGGTTTTAGAAGAAAAAAATTCAGAACTTCGTCAATTCCCAAGATTTCAAATCCGCTTAAATTTATTATAAATCCTCTTAATATTATCTAAAACCTTTATATTGACAAGTTTTTTATAGGACCAACCGTTATAGCAAAAAAATTAAAAACAAAAAAAACCCTGCCGGCTCTGCCTGCAAAAAAGTTATTTTTCGAAGTAGGCGGTACCAACTCCCGCTTCTTTTCGAAACTGATACATAAAATCAAGGGGCATAAAATCTCGGTCAAGTTCGTTAATGGGCAAAATCGAACCAAGGGGGGGGGGGGACATTTTGTGAAAACAGAAAAAAACCCATAATTTCTTAATTATGATACGTATTGAATCCGTTTGAAGTTATTATTACTTCTAGGAGAAGGGCTGAAAATTTATGTATGACAGATTTTTGATATAATTAAAAATTGCCTTAAGGGGGTGGTAGGGGCGTTTTAGAAGAAAAAAATTCATAACATCGTCAATTCCCAAGATTTCAAATCCGCTTAAATTTATTATAAATCCTCTTAATATTATCTAAAACTTTTATAGTGACATGTTTTTTATAGGACCAACTCTTATCGCAAAAAAAAAAAAAATCCTTGCTGGCTCCGCCTGCAAACAAGTTTGGTTTCGAAGTAGGCGGTTCCAACTGCAGCATCATCGCAAAAAGGTCATTTCTTCTGCAATTCCCGACAAACAGGCGCCCCACGGTCTGTGTCTTCGAAATCTACCTGTGCCTGTAGGCCGAGCCGTCAGGGATTTTTTTTCTTAATATATATACATATAGAATAACTTTAGTATAACATTTTCTCTTTTTTGTAATTTGAATGCTTCAAACCATTGGATATAAATAACTATCTCAGCAGTCAAAATCATACATAGTGAATATAGGTCATGTTTGTGTACGTATAGGACAATGACTATATCTGATGCTCAGAAGAGTTATCTTAAACCATGGTCAATGGTTAATTTCATTTGTGATAGACATGACTTCAGACAACTGTTTTGTTCAATTTGAAGTACTAAATATTAATTTATCTTAATGAATTTTGGTGTGCTGATATATATATGTACCCTATTTACAAATAATACAAAACTTTTAACCTCAGAAAAAGTAATTTAAATTAATAAGGTAAAAATATGCTGTGACAGACAAGACAAAAAACAGACATGATTTTGAGTGACCTTTCACTATCACTCAATTGCTCTAAATTGGGACACATTTGAAGTTCAGAAATTTTTGCACACACAAACAAAACTTTCTTCTGGTATATAATTTTTAAAAAGATCTGAAATTTAAATTAAATAAAAATTATTTAACAGCGTGACAGACATGACACGTGTGAAAATTCAAATTACTGTTGCATATTCCTTTATATATTTTAACTGTATTTTTCATAAATGATGTACATTGTTGTTTTTTATGTATAATGTGTTACATTTTTAATAAAATCTTAAAATGTATATAATCCCCGATAATTCAGTAACATAGGAGCTATAACTGCTAATACAATTTGTTCCTATTTATACCAAACAACATGCTCATTAGATTAAAATTTAAGCATTACTTTCATTTTAACCAGCACTAAACATTTTATTTAATATTGCTCTTCTGTCATTTCTGTTATCAGCCCATGAAATTCTACATTATCAGACTTTACAATGACCCACTGTCCACATTACAGTTTGATTTTCTGTTTTTTCCTGTGCTACAGTATTTTCAACACATTTACCAGATAGGAAATTAAATAAAGTATCCTTTTCACAGTAAGATGCAAGATTGTAAAACACTACGCCAGATTAATATGAGCAAAAGCAATGTGCTCTTCTTGTTCCAGGAATTCCTTTTATTTCATGACCATTAGTGATCCACATCTCATCCAGTAGTTTCTACTTGTATTTTCTCGTATGACTCATACAGGACATTTATTCCTGGACAGATTTTTTCAGCAGCATTTGCAAATTTAAGAGGTATTCTGGGATCTGCCTTTCGGCTCGACTAACTTCTCAAACACGGCGTCCCACCTACATCGTCAATACAGCCTTTGCCATTTGATATATCTGAGAAATGCCACATTGTGGATAGCTTAGTTCATTGTCATTGTAAAAATTGTATATTTTTGTTTAAAGTGTTCTGAAATTCATCTGATTGAAATTCTATCTGTTGCACTCTGGGTGTTTTTCTGGAAAACTTTATAGTATCAATTTATTAAACACTGTGACTGCATACTTATCAGAATGGTTATAATCAGAGCAGAGATCATGACATAAGGCACAGAACTGACATCAGTAGCTTTGGCATTATCACGATAATAGACTAATTTTTGTTTTGTGCCATTTTGGCGAGAAAATTCCATTTTCAGGTACCTATTAGAGATTACTAAAACAGCATGTACTTTTATTACTTACCCATCATACGTAGTATAGGGTAAGTCTTGTAATCGTTTTGAAAATCGAAAAAAAATTTTTTGACGGATTTACACGTTTCAGACACTGGAGATTCCGAAAAACATATTTTTAGAAAAAAAAATTTTGCCGTCCGTCTGTGTGTCTGTGTCTGTAAACGCTCTATCTTCCGAACAAATTGAGATAGAGACTTGCAATTTGGTATGTACTTAGTATGTAATAATGGGAAGAAGCCTATTTCATTTCAATAACCTCGATTAACCGGAACATTTTTTTTCGGACTTTCGAAATATTCGTTCTGATGAAAGGTATATAAAAATTTTTGAAATTGTTTATTTTAAGGAGTAAATATAAAAGACAATAAAAAAAACATAAATTTTGCATAAAACATGAAGTCGATCGGATAATTAGTTGCCGAGATATTTGGAATCCTATTTTCCACACTCTTCGATTTTTCATGACCCTGTATTTCATCCAAATTTCACTTCAAATATATATTTTAATTGGAAATTTGACGCTTAATCAGATGCAATAAACCGCTAGTTAATAGGAGTATTATTTTTGGAGTTATAAGGAAAAACCTCTTTCAAGCAATTCAGTAATTGAGCCTTTTTATGACGTCATCAAGCCACAATTTTATTTGAATATCAATGCATTTTATAAGTAGTTTACACATTTTTATTTTAATATTTTACATTATACATATACATGATGGGTAAGTATTACGGTGGCCCCCAACGACTAGTTTTATTATGAAATAGGTTATTTTATATTAAAAAACACACAATTTTATTATAAAACACACACAATGATTAATTTATTATAAAGTGGGTTAAGCGGTTTTTGTCAAGAAAGATGAAATACATAACAACAAAAAATATGCGAAATGCTACCACAATCGCAAAAGTTCTTGATTTGTCTATTAGATTTTTTCCGCTTTGGCGAAGGATTAAGGAAAAAAATAAATTATGAATAAAAGTAATTTGTTACAATGCTTAACATACATTTAAGGGCGACCAAACTGGTCGCCAGTGGCGGCTAGTTTTAAAATATTCTGTCTGTTAGAACCTAGTTATTTCAAAGCAATAGTATCCATTTACTTTCTGTTGAGATGAATAATTATGTAATCACTTGACATGTAATTGTTATTTTAAAACTTGAATGTATAAAACAATTATTTTTTTCATCTTGGTGATAAAAGTTGAAATTGTTTAGTTAACAGAATGTATTTCTTACTGTTTAGTTATGGTGGTTTTTTAACTATTATATTAGGCAAAGTAAGAAAGCCATAATTAGTTACTTATGGTTACACAGAATACTTTATCCTGGGTTGGGCAATTTCCCAGGGTAGAAAATATACATGATTAACTAAATAAATTCTTTAGAAGCTATCATTCATAGAGGTAATACTAAAGTTGTCTCTGGTGCAATTTCTGTAGACAGTAATTGATTTTTAATAGCTCTGTAACTAATTTTAAAAAGACTGCTCCTGAATTCAGAGTGTAGTATAGGAAAGAAATTAGTCAATATTTTAAGCTTTAAATATTTTTCACTAACAAAATATTCCCAAGTGAGCTTAGCCCCTAATTTTCCTCTTCCTTCACATACTTAGCATGTACAAGTTTCTGAATAAATTAGAAATACCATACAGTCAATATCAATATTTGTTAGAACGAACCCCATAGAAATGCAAAAATCTGTTCTCTGTAATGAAATTCCTTTATACTGGTTTTGTATTTCATACTAAACATTTTGTTATTAAAAAATTTTTGCTCTAATGGAACTCAACTGCATAAATTTTGATGGTGGATGTTGTCCTCTTTCTGTAAAAGTGAGAAAATTAACAATCTTTGAAATTCTAAATCATCTTGTACGCTGTGTAATAATTATCAGCATATCAGTTACATGAGTAAAATTTCAATTGAAAATAGGACTTTTGAAACTCAGTACCCCCAGAATTTGTAAAAGATATGCATGAAATTTTGAAAAACTGGTCATTTTATTACTTCACCAAAATTTCTATATTTTCCCTAACTAAAATAGATTTTGAAGCTAATATGAACTTTGATTATATCTGAGTAAGAGCCAAAATCTGCAATGTTTTAAACCTGATAAATAATTTATAGAAGATAAATAGGTGGAATTTAAGATGTGATGCAATGATGATCACCTTATTATAAAGATATATTTGTCTTAAATCTCAATTTTCTTCAAAATTACAAAGGCATCAGAAATAGCTTGATTAAATTTGTGTAAATATGTGCTTGAGGTACTTATGTGGCAGATATGTGAAACTTGGCCTAGCAATGTCCTGCACTATCATATATTAATGTAAGATGCAATTATTGATTACTGTTCTTTTCTATTAGTAGAAAAATTATATTGCAATTAACCTATTTATGTATATAAATAAGTTATATATAGGACCTGCTTATATTCTTCATATATTTTAATTTTAAGTGGTTTTTAAAAATAGTTTCTTATAACATTAATAAAAATCTGTGAAGTAAAAGAATTGATCAGTGATTTCAATTTTCAAAAACTACTTTCATCCAAGCTTTAAGATTTTATAGGAATCATTAAAAACTGCTACACACAAGTGTTACATATTTTAAGAACTTTTCTGTGTTCACTACATTTCTCAAATCATTAAATATGTTAATTGGTTATTAATTTATTTTATAAGAATTAAAATTATTTTGGACTTAGGTTGTTTTTATAGTCAATGGGATTTAGTGCCCTACAAATGAAACATAAAAATATATATTAATTGTATTTGTATTGGGCATTTGACAAAGTAGACATAAACCATTTATGTCTGCATCTTAACCCTTAAATCAGTCATACTCAACCTGCGGGCCTCATGTGTCCCGGCAACCTCTTATGTGCGCCCCAAGATGCTCAATTCACAGGCCTACAAAATTTAACTTTTTGTCTGGGGTTTTCATGAATTTGTGTAAATTGTAAGAAATCTGCTATGCTTATTTCAAAAATAATATCCATTTTTATGTATCACGTCAGGATTTTTTACAATTAAGAAACTAAGAGTTTGGAATTTGAGAATATATAATTTACACAACATTCATTATAAAAAGTACATAAAAATCAGATAAATAAATAAAATCATATGTACATATATAAATGTGTGTGCATGTTTTATAAGGAATTATATTCTAATATATACAGTAAAAGTACTTTTCTTTATCATCAAAAGAATGCTTGTGTCCTTTAAATTTTAAAGCTGGTTTAGTTTCTGGCAGTAATCTGCCAACATACTGACATTCCAGTGTCCTTGATAGTGTTTTTCCATGCATTTTATGTCCTGGTGCAATTTTTCACCTTGTTCTTCACTCATTTCACCAAGATTTTCAAGAAAATATTCAAGATGGGAGTGCAGAAAATGTATTTTTAAACTCATGTTGCAACCTAGTTTTTGAAAGTTTTGAAGCATTTTTTCAACGATCGTTGCGTAATTAGGATCTTTGTAATTTCCTAAAAATTTCTGAGTAACGTCTTTGAAACTAACTCATACATATTTCTCAACTGATTTCATGGCTCTTGCCATACCATTGGAATAGCAAAAGGAAGACATTTTATTTTATCTTGAGTCCATTTCCGTAAATGTTCAACACATGTGTGACAAATTATTTGTGGGGCCCATTATTTTTCCTGGTCATCAAGTTTCATACCGAAGTAAGCATAATATGCTTTTTTAATGAAATTGGTTATGTTTCGATGCCTTTTTTTGACTGCGTATCCACCACAGATGTAACAAAATGAGTTCGGGTTATTTATACAAACTCTTGATGCCATATTGCTATAAGAAACTGACAAAACAAACGTAAGATATCAATAAATGAACAAAATAAACGTACGTTCTTACTACAAATGCTTGGGAGAAAATTGCACCTTCTCAGGCAAATATCAACACATAAAGTGGCGCCATCTATATTTATATTTGACATCCTTTAGTGCAGTGTTGTATTTTACATTTATTAATGTCATTTTACTAAGAAATTAATTTTTGTTTTTATTAAGAATGTATTTTATTTAATAAATATTACACATTAATTCTATTAAGAGGCACTCCTTTTTTGATTTGTGAAAAAACTGTGGGTGATAGCAAAAAACTAATGTCATATTTGTCATCAGCGTGACTGGTTTACTGAGAAAAAAGTGCTGTTCTACAAACCCCAGATTTGTGTTGATCTGTGATCAATCCATATTTTAAAAAATTTGAGAAGTGCATAAAAGGTATTTAAGAATTTTTTTGTTTTTTTTTTTTAGATTTTTTAATTGGAAGATAAATCTACCCAGTTATTTATAATTTAAAAGAACATCATTCGCTTAGCAAAAGTCATAAATAGTCCTATTTGCATTACAGAAATGTATGTATTTTTTTAACCAATACCAATTCAAACATTATTTAAAATTAATTAAATTTGACGTATGTATTTTCACATTTTAAAAAGATATGAAGCTTTTGCATTGAGCAAAAGCCTATTTTATTTAAGAATATGTTTAATTTTTAGAATTTAGAAATTCTACATTGCTATATTATCTCGCTTTATATTTATCATAAAGCTGAAGCTAATTATATTAATTTTGTTACATTGCTTTGTCATTCTACTTTTGTTATGTTTCCATTTTAACTACATTTTTATATAACTAGTGTATTGCAGCTGCCTAACGAAGTTAACTTATGATTGCGGCCTATGTGGAAAAAAGGTTGAGTATGTCTGCCTTAAATACTGATTCACACAGCAAAACTTTCTGTGTGGTGTATTTTGAACACCATATATTTTCCATTTCTAGGAAAATAAATTAATGTTTTATGATTAATTTTAAGTCAAATACATATACCATGTTGTACAATGTTATTAAAAAACTAACTTGCATTTATGACAATATTTTTGAAAAATGCACATTTATAGCAGTTTTATTTAAATTTGTAACACCTAATGGTGTACAAAGTGTAAGTAATTAAGAGTTAAGAAGATTGACATTAAGTGTATAGGTGCCAAATATTATGGATTTTGAATACCACTATTTCCAAATAGTAATATTCACCTTATTCAGTTGCATAATTCTGCAATTAAATAATGTGAAAATTAGTATTTGAAAATAGTGTATTTAAAATCTGTAATCCTTGGCATCTATTCATTAAGGCACATAACCTTATTCACGGCAATGTTCAATCACATTTTCTTCTTGATCTGTTGCTGGCCATTGGAATATATCTCAGTACTGTCATTGACCAATGTTGTGTTTGAAATAAACAAAAACTTTGAGGGGCAACAGATAGATAAATCTATGTAATTTTTGGCTAAATTTGCAAAAAAAAAAAAAAAGTGGACTTGTGTAGTTTTTGAAATCATTGATTCAATTTTAGAAGATAAGTCAACTGTAAGAACAAAATCTAAGCAACATAATTTTCTCCTGTTTTCACACTGTAACAGAGTTCAAAATAGATAGAAGAATGATGCTTTGAAAGCTCATACGTATCAAAGTTTTAATTTCACACCACTAAATCTACATGTTAAATATCTATAAACATTAATTTTTACATATTTTTTCTTTTATTGTTAAAAATTTAGAATGCACAAAAATAATTTAATAATGTGTTGATTTGATAATGAGTGAAACATTCTAAAATAAAGTGTTTCTATATAATAAGAAAAATACAATAAAACAACATATCAAGAATGGAAAATATTTTCTGAAATAAGTTTGACATATATAAAAAAGTACAAATTTATTTTATTAGTCATTAAAAAAATACATATTTTAAGCAATTTAAATCATGAAATTACAACACTGATAAATTTTTAAAAATCCAGAGATATTTATAATTCATTCAACTGCATAATGTTCTCATAAATATATGAAACATAATCGAAATATGATTTTCAAAACTACTTCCTAGATCAACCAGTCAGTAAGTTTTTCAATAAAAATTTTTTTAATTATAATTACTTTTTTAATATAAAATAAGGCATTTTTTATAACAAAAATTTAGAATACAGTAGCCTATTAAAAAAAAAAAGTTATTTGTCATATTTGTAAATTCCTTCTCCTGATTTTTTGCCCAACTTTCCTTCTTTCACAAGTTTTCCTAAAAGTTCAGATGGCTTGAAAAGGGGGTTGTCTGGATACTTTTGATTCCAACCTAAAGTTTTAAAAAGGAATTACAAAGAAAAAAAAAATAATCACACAGAGCCTAAAGTAAAAGGTATAATAGAAACTTGTATAATTATTATTATGTATAAAACAATTTTCAAAAAGATCTTACCATCTAAAATGAATTTTGTAGTATCCAGACCAACATAATCAAGCAGTTCGAAGGGTCCCATTGGGTAGCCAGCACCCAGTTTCATAGCAATATCAATATCTTTAGCTGTTGCATCACCTGTTAAAGATTTATGACACAAAAGTCAAAACAACAAATACTTTCCTTTAACAAGAGTAAAATTAAAAAAGTATCCTGTATCTACATTTCAAATAATCCTGTATCTTCATTTTAAAATTTTAGCTAATGTTACTCAAAAACAGCAAGCTAAAATGCAAAGAAACCGTTTACAAAAGATTCGTAATACTGAATTTGAATAAGAAATTCGCCAAATTGTTGAGCTATAGCCAAGTTGGCTTCATTTAAAAGACTTATTTTGGTCACCAAATTTGGCAATATTTCGCTAATTGTCGCCAAGTTTTGCGAGAATTTGGCATTAACGGATGTGAATATATAGTTTTATGCTTATGATTGGGAAAATGATTACAACAATGAAAGAAAATAATTTGCAAGCAATCACTTTCACTAAAACTCATAAATTAATCGGTTTTTTGTAATGTGCTGTCTTGTTTCAAAATGTCAGCCACCCTAGAATTTCAAACTGCTCTATCTCAGCCATTTTTTAAGATAGAGGTAAAATAAAAAATGCTCTGGAATCCTTGTATCAAGGCCTAACACTTAATTAAAAAATAAATTTGAATATTTAACTTTTTTGTATATTTATTTTAGTTTTAAAATTTTCAGTGGCCGCCATCTTGAAACAAGATGGTGGACCAAGCTGGCCAACGAACTCGGTCGAGGCATTGGTGAGCTTAATACACACAATTAGTTTCATCCATATTAATTTATAAATACCATCATTATCGTATGACATAGATCAGATATATATAAATCAACATTTGAACGGAGGGTGGTTTTGGGGTCTTGGGGTCATGATTGGTGAAAATATATCGAAATTTTCTGGAATTGCTTTCTTCCGAATGGCTGCAATAGGTAGCTTTATACTTTTTTGTATTGAAAGCTACCTAATAATAACACTAACTTTAGCAATATTTTTGAATAAAAATGGGAAAGAAAAATTATATTATAGCATTAATTAATAGTATTTTAATAAATATTGTTTCTTTCTTGTACATTTTATGTAAAGCAATTAAAAAAAAAAAAAAATCTGAATTTAAACAATCTTTATATAATTTATCCTCTTTTTTGTTTTTTAAAGCATATAATTCATTGTAAAAATGACAAATATACAACTAGTGAAAATAATTTGTTTTCCCTTGATAATTATCCCAAATAAATTAAAGTCAAACTGATTTTTTTTAACAATAAAATAGCCTTTTCACTAAAATTTTTCTTTGGTAACACACCAAATAAGCATCTACAGTATTTATAATTCTCAAAATTATGTTAAAAGAAAATTTTACATTTAAATTCAGCATATTAAAAGTCCACCTTTATAAGAGACAACTAGTGGAGCTTCGCTGGTCATTTTTTTCCAAACAAACCTCAAATTAAATATACCTTGAGTTGAAGGGGGAGAGTCGCACTGACAGGCTCACCAAATGGCAAGTAGAAAGCGAGGTATTATTGACAGTAAAATTTTACCAATACATCTACTGTACTGGTATGGATAAAATCACCACAAGTGACTTATTCGTGAAAGAATTTATAAAATATCCTAGAGTTGTGAAAGAAAAATAGCTCATCACATCGTGATGCTTTCTATTAGTATGATGGCAGCAAGAAAAATTTCTTGCTCTTTCCTTTCCTTGAACAAAATTTTAGAAATGGGGAAGGGGAATAGAACATAGTCAAATATCTTGGCACAAATAGGGTAAAATATTTTTTTAATCATTATCTAGAATAACAATTGAATAACAATTCAAAGAAGATTCAAAATACTTCCTGAATATTATGAAACTGGTGGAGTAGATATTTGCAATTTCTAACAGCACAGCTCCATGTGAACATGGAGTTTCATCCACAAATTGCATTTCACACTTAGCTCGAGGAAAATTGTATTAGGTGATCTTTAATATGATCAACTACAACAGAGACTCTATTCACTGTTTGAACAAGGAAATGCAATGAAATTAAAGAGACGAAAAAATAGCGATACTATAATCAAGCATTCTACTTATAAATTATGATTTCATTTCAAATAACTGCAAAAAAATTTTATTGTACAATAAGTATGCTTTGATCAGTTCTCTTAAAAAAAAAAAAAAAAAAAAAAAGAATGTACATCATGAAAACAAGGAATATGTTCTCCCCCTTTGATTTATTGCTGGTAGATTTTTACAACGGGCTGGTAGAAAATCACAGACTTATCAGCCACATTGGCTGGTAGAATATCTTTACTTTTGCTAAGCTTGTTCACTAACTTTAGCAGTGTACAACTGTGCAGCTCCACTCACTCCAGTCTTAAATCAAACAAACCTTAAATTATAGCAATTTTTTTATTTTGGCCGAAATTAAACTAAAATTTTCAGTATCTTCATTTATGTTGCCTATAGGAACAGATTTGACATTTTTCACCTTTAATTTAATCAAGGCAGTAGCAAAATTTACCAGAGAGTTCTTTTAGTTTCAGAAAAATATTTCAAACAACTGCTGTGAAATGCAAAAAGCTAAAAATCCTGTATAAAATTGGAGAAAAATTAAAAAAACTTAGGACAAAATTTACTACATTGAGCTATAAGAGTGCAACTAGTTTCCTTTTACAAATGTCAAAAAATTGCAGCTGAACATGAAAAAATACTAAAAAACATATTCAAAAATCACAGAGGACAAAATTTACTATATTCGGCTGAAAGATTGAAACAGGATTCTTTTTACAAATGTCAAAAAACCTGCAAAATGTGAAGAATTACACACAAAATTAAAAAATCACTGTATAAATTTAATTAAATTTTTAAAAATCTAATAAAATATAAAAAAAAAGAATTTCACAAAAAATATTCAAAATCACAGAGGACAAATTTACTATATTAGAATAAAAGATTAAAACCAGATTCCTTTTACAAATATTAAAAAATTGCTGCAGAATGTTAAAAAAAATGAAAAATATTCATACAAAAAAATAAATAAATAAATAAATTAAAAAAATTAAAAAATCACAAAAGACAAAATTTACTATATTATGCTAAAGATTGAAACCAGATTCCTTTTATGATTGTCAAGTAATAATTGCAAAAAACCAAAAAAACCCAAAAGTCTCAAAAAAAAGTCTGAAATTTTTTTAAATATAGGACAAAATTGACTAAATTCAGCTAAAAGATGAGACAGAATTCTTTTTGCAAATGTAAAAAAAAAAAAAAAAAACTGCAAAACGCAAAGAATTGCATAAAAAATTCAAAAATGGCTGTATAAATACCAAATAAACTTTTCAGAAAAAGAGAGAAAATTTAATGGATTAAACAACTGAAATAGAATGCCTTTTACTAATGTGGAAGTATCGTCACAAAAACATGCTAAAAATCAAATAAAAAATTAAATTAAAAAAAAAATCTAATAAAATATTAAAAAGTTGCTTTGGAGTCATAACTTCAGACATCAGGTACCTTCCTACCAAATCTAGTAGCTCTGGGCACAGCAATCTCTTAAAAAAAGCACACAAACATTTATCTTTATCATAGAAGATTAAAAATTTGTTTATGCAGAAAATGCACCATGCTACAAATTAGTAAAATCAAAACCTAACACTCACCTATAAGATAATGCAGGTCTGTAAACATTTCCGTATTAAGAGCACATATCAACTAGTTGCTAAGTAAGTGATAGCAGTGAGACATCACTATTATATTATTAAAAATATGCCACAATATTATCTCACTATAGTAGTGATGATAATATACATACATCTATATGATACTTTAATATCTCATTTCACAGTAGTAGTCTTAAGGGCTGTGGGATGCAGAGACTCCATGTAAAAATAAATTGCAGGGAAAAAAAACAAATATTAATTTTAGCATCACATTTTTCCGCGGAGAGACTATCTCAAAATTTTTTATAGGGAAAGAACTGAAAAAGTCCTGGCCTGTACCGGGATGAAAAGGTAGCTTCTCTATTTCTTGGTTTCAAGACTTTAGTTAATTTTACTCGAAAACACAAACCTAAATAGCAAAGAACCCGATTAGAGAAGATTCCTTCCCATTTTCCGTCAATACTAAATTTGAATTTCATCAAATCATTAATTGTTATGCAGCTATAGCCAAGTTGACTTCATTTATGGAGATTCATTTTGGTCACCAAATTTGACGATATTTCTTCAAATGTCGCCAAGCTTGGCGAGAATTTGACACTTGCACATATGAATATATAGTTTTATGCTATGAGAATTGGAAAAATAATTACAACAATGAAAGATAATTTACAAGAAACCACATCCTTAAAACTCATAAATTAATCCCTTATTATTATTTTTTTAATCTGTTGTCTTGTTTCAAAATATCAGCCACCTTACAATTTCAAACTGCTATAGCCATTTTTTAAGATAGAGGCGAAACAAGAAATGTCCTGGAATCCTTGTATCTTAAAAGCCTGTGCCACCACTTTTCAAGTGGTGGCACAGGCTTTTTTTCATTTTTTAGATGTATGTGTTAGAGATCTGCACGGGCCGGGCCAAGGCCCGCAGGCCGGGCTCGGGCCTATTTTTGTTCACGGCACTCGGGCTGGGCCGGACCCGGGCCATATTTTTTCTGAATACTCGGGCCGGGCCGGGCCTTACTTTTTTCTTGAAGCATAAGGCCGTGCCTTAAATTATTTTTTCCGTACAGAGCCGGGACTAGTTTCATTTTTCCTAGTCTTCACGCCTCAAAATTTTTAGTCCTGGTTTTGATCCGTATGAAAGTCATTATCTCGACGTGCCTGGTCCTTTCGAAGGTCAGTAAAATAAGATCTGGCATAAAAATCATTGCAAAACATGCATACATTTTTAAATCGCCATTATTTTATAATTAAACATTAAAATTTATTCTTTTTAAAGAATAGTAGATTTATACACTTATTAAAATATGGCTAAATTAAAATATAGTAAAACGTGTGAAAAAGAACCTGCTTATGACGGAATCCTGTCTTAAATTGAAAAATGTGTTGATCCATTAAAAATGAATATACTAATACGTAAGAAAAGAATATATAATACATCTACACCTGATAAGAAGGCAAATTGTTTATAACTCATTTTTTTCTTCCCTATGCAATTTCATTTTAGAAGATTTTACTGCATAGCATTTTTCTGATTTTTAATACTTCAATAAATGGAATATGGATTAACAATATTGATGATAACTTAAACACATACATACAACAAATAGAGATTTATTAAAAAAATAAACATTCCAGCTTGCGGCACCTCGATAAAAATGAAGATTATAAACATGAAAAAAAAAAAGGCTAAGATATAAAATTTTTGGTTAGATCTCCTCCTACAAGGCAAATTTTTAACCAAATCGACGTAAAAATTATGTTTTGTAGAAATTTACTCGGGCCGGGTTCGGGCCGAGATTTTAACTTTTTTTCGGGCCGAACTTTTAACTTTTAAATCGGGCCAGGCCGGGCCAATATTTTTTTTGTTCAGGCCAGGCCGGGCCTGGAAATTTCGGCCCGTGCAGACCTCTAGTATGTGTTACCAACACATACATTTTGCACAAACAATTGCCAGATTCATGCAGAAATACTGAGGTGAAAACGCTCAAGGATTTCAGAAGTGAAATCATTATTCATCCGATGTTAATGGGAAAAAAAGTTCAGTGTAGAAATGGTACAGCACATAAGCAATCCCAATAATTATAAAAAAGAACAAGCTGTTTGTGCTAGAGGAGACTCGGTACAAAAACATGGAGCACATGCCCATCAAATGTGCCCAAAGATGTGCACTTTGCAGCACAAAAGCGAATGTGCACAAAACATGTACAATGTATAAAACATGTAACGTCCCTTTATGTGTTAGGCAAAAAGACACTGCCACCTGATTCGAACAATTTCATTCGAAATAATGAGACATTTTTATTTTGTATATTTTTTTACTTTATATTTTAAAATTTTAACTTAATTTTAAATATTTATTTTTCCATTTTATCTAATTTAATTTAGTTTTTAGTTGATATTAGTATTAATTTGGAATTGTTTTTATTTATTTATATAAAATTTTGTTTAAAATAATTTTTGTAATAGAATTTTAAAAAAAAAAATATATTTTAAATTTTTTAAAATGGTTTGAATTTCTTCGAACATAAATAAAAAAATGTTTATAAACTTAAAATATCCATAGTTACTGTTACTATAATAAGAAATTTACGCAATCATCTCAGAAGATTTCCTACGAAACGACTACTCTAGACGACGGTGCCCCCAAAAGTGAACACTACCTCCCGCTGAAAGAGGTAGGTTTAATATTCTTTTTTTCTGAAAAATCTGTGTTTAGACAACCAACAAATCTCATTCATTATGTTTTAAAAATTTTAATAATTCACACCGGAAAGGGTTAAATTATGTTAGAAAGTGTTCCAGAAAATGAATCATTATTATAACTATATAGAAATGTATATGCAGGATCAATGACTTCCCCTATTAACCACTGGAACTATTTGAAAAGCAAGACTGACTCACATGTGATGCAGAAAATTAAAAACTGGATTAAAACTGTTGTAAAAAGGTTAAAGCTTCTTGTTCACAATAGTACATTTGGAAATTTCTAATTCATCAATACTTCTGTAAAATGTTATTTTTGCTTTTTAAACCAAAAAAATACCCCCCCCCCCCCCCCACACACACACACACCTCTTTCCCTAAAAAAGAAAGAAAGAATTGACTTGAATGGGATAACTTTACTGATGACTACAGATACAAAACAGTTCCTGAAACATTGAACTTTAGCTTGAAAATTTGATAAAGCCTAATTACATCTTTTTCAAACTTTAAATCACATAAAAAGCTTTGTTTTTCATGTTATGACAATTTGTATAATAGATAAATTTGCTTAAGAATACGAAATGTATGTCAGAATTTCCTTTCTTGTAGAATCCAGAATGTACTCACTGAATCAACAAATCTTAGGTTTCGAGAAAATCTTAATTTCAGGACAAAATTAAATTGCTTAACTATGAAGATTTTTTTTAATGTAACAAATTTAATATAAACAAATAGATTGTATATTATTTCACCAATTAATTTTCTTGAAACTGTAGGATGGATTTAAAATAAATAGTTCTTGTATATAAAAAGAAAAAAAAAAGATAAATTCCAGTTTTTTTTTTTTTTTTTAAATATTTTAAAAACAATCACTGACAATATGTAGGAATAAAAAATAGAAATGATTTCGTAAAATCAATAAATACCTCTTTCAAGCATTTTCACAGCCTCACTCAGATAGGGAACAAGTAAACGATTTACAACAAAACCTGGTGTATCCTAAAATAAGGTATGTTAGATTCAGTAACAAGAAAATAATAACAGAAGGGAAAATGTGAAATTTAAAAAATAGCACAACATTTTTAGTAGAAACTAATGAAAAGGTATTGTTAAAGTATTTATTATTAACTGGGGTTTTGTTGCATTAGATTTAAAAAAAAAAAAAAAAAAAAAAAAAAAATCTTGCAAAGTATTGTTTCATTTTAGCAAGTAAGAAGCTTGTTTGTTAAGAATATCAATGGATATTAGAGATTCAACAAATAGTAAATTTGCCAAACACCAAATCAATAATTCAAATCTGGCCAAAATCAAACCTGGTTATTTGACCATAGAAGAATAAATTCATTTTTGTATGAAAGCAATATAATAAACACTCTACACACAATTCTTATGTATTTCTCAAAATGTATTATTTTCTTTTAAAAGACTCGACTTGAACAAATTATAATTTTTAAAGGTGTTAATTTATATTATTAAAAAAAAAAGCATATTTGGTCTAAAACTAGTAAAAATAAAAAGGTTTTCCTTAGTAAAATTTCCTCAGAATCAGACTGTTGGACATAAACTTTTAAGATAATATTTTGTTTCATAAGATTCATTTATTATTTCATGAAACTTCTGAAACAAATTAAAAATAACAAAATAGTAATTTTTACATATAAAATGAATCATACTCAAAAGAGTCATTATGAAATTATTTTAATCAAATTTCAATCATATACAAGTGTAAATGTTGAAACAAAAATTGTAGAACAGCATAGATATTTAACACAATTTAGCAAAACATACATAGATCTCTACCTTGTAATAATGTTAATGAAGATTTATTTTCAGAGGCAGGAAGTATCTATGAGAAAAAGCAAAACAGACTAACAAATAGGTAATAAGGAAAAGAAATGTTGATGTAATTTTTATGATTTTGAAAATGTGATGTCTAATTAAAGTGAAATAATTTTTAATTTAAAAAGTTCATATTTTCAATTTATCAAGTCAATCACTACAATCAAGTCATTTAACCTTTTCAGTAGTACACCTGTATATAGGAGAGAGATTAATAAAACTGGGTCCCAAAATGTTTTCAGTTATCTTTTTTTTTTTTTTCAAAGCAGCTATGTTAACAAAATGACAAATTTCTATTTGAATGATAAATTGATTTGTTAATTAGAGAAAACAATTTTTTTCAATGAGAAATAATTATATTTTGGATGATAAACAAGTTAATTTTTGGAAATATGCAAATACCTGGTTTTATCAGATCAGGTTGAATATAGCCGGGTATATATAGTAAAACTTAAAAATTGCTATTGTATCACTATTAAAATATTTATTTATTAGCTGACTCGCTTGGCGTTGCCCGGGCCCATGATAATAAATTAAAACAAACCTCAAGTTTGTATAAATGACATTTAAAATGATAATGCTAATTTATTCATCAACAAAGTAGTGTAATTATGATCTATATACTTACTCATTTACGAAATTAAAAAATTCATATATTTACTATTTAATAATTTATATTCTAGCAAAATATTACTTAAAATTTATTAACATTTTGCATGTATCCCCTGGCGGAGGAAAGTGGAACTAAAATCTTTCAAGCGATCAAATTCAAGTCGAATGACAAAAGCTATGCTTAGTGACCTTAAAAAAGTTCTTATCATTGTAATGAGACATAACAACAGACGTACAAAATAAAAATTATTTTACTCCAGTATTTCCAAAAAAGATAATACAAAATTGTCATTCCATGGTAACAGTAGTGTTAGCTTCAAAATGTTTTTCCCAAAAATACACCACTGCAGAAATTACTTTTAATATACTAAACATTTTTATTCAAGTCTATGTCTACTAGTGCAGTTAACAGGAACATTCGCCAATTGTCAACTTCTACAACATAAAAAAAAATTATGTACATGTAATTAAATCTAAATTTCTACATTTCACAATTACTTACAAATTTTATTTCAAAACAAACCCAACTTATTTTTTTATTATTAATAAGATCCTTTCTAATCTTTCTATTAATAACATCTATCTTACAATATCATGAAGCAGTTGAGTTGTGATCAGCACCGCAACAACTCCATTTGGCACCTGGTGTGAAACCCCTTGTTTGTTTTTCTACCGATCGTAGATGCATGAGTAGTGATTAGTGTCGGCACCAATTAAGCGTGTCAGCGACTATTCTAACTGATGGCTGCTGGTGAGACCTTAGTTGTGATAAAGACAGACAAAAACCCATAGAAACTTTACCCTTTAAGGAGAAAATGAGAAGACAACTGTGCCAAACACATGACAAAAATAAATTATGTTCCCATGACAACAGAAAAAAAAAACCCACTGATTTCACAATTATTACTCAACTTAAATAATCCCCTCCCTTGTGTGTGTATGCATGTTGAAAGAGAGAGAAGTATCACAATTTTTTGCAATGTTTAAATCAAAACTAAACATGGCTTAATTGTTATACATTATCATTACATTACAAAATAAAAATTTTATCATTTTCAGTAGTCATTCAATAAATGAATCAAAAGAATGGTTTATTAATGCCTTTTAATTTCTTTTTAAGGTCAAAAAACAGAAATGAAAGAAATCATTAGATTTTTTTTAACCATAAAATTTGACAGCTTAATTTAAATAGTCTTACAGTAAGGTTTTATATATTTTTAATTATGACAAAATAATGTTAAAAAAATATTTAAAAGAGCAATTCTAAGAAAAATGAAATAAAAATCCACATCAAAATGTTATATTTTCAAACAGTAAAACTGATAATTAACACTATTCCCAACATTTCAATAAAATAAATAATAAACAATATACAGTACAGTAATCCCTTAACATTCGCGGTTTTAACATTCGTGAGTTTTGATTATTTGCGAACATGAAAATGCGAAAACTTAACATTCGCGAGAATTTGACTTGATTATTCGCGATTTTTAAAAATTATATCTTTGCTTTTTCAGAATTTACAGTGGTTAAAGATTGTTTCCCCTGTGTATTCTCAGTATGTATTTACAAATCAATTTTTAGTTGTCAACTGAAAAAAGAGCGGGTGTTGTAGGAAAGCAAAATAATAACAGCAGCAGAATACTCATTGCAATGCGGATGTTAGAAGTTTTAAGGCAACGGCATCTTCAATCCATTAATTTAAAACGTGCTTGTGCAGGTTTTCGTAGAGATAGAGCTGAAGCTGCTGCATGGAGTTGAAGCTGCATACATTATCATCTCTTTGCGAATAGAGAAAGAGTCGAAATTATTTTATTAAAAAAAACTATGCTTTTTAGCTGCAATTACTTCTCCAGTTAGTTAATTTCAATTATCTTCATTAAATAAATTTGAGAAATATGAATATGTGTGTACATTCATACAGATATGTTATGCATAACGTACTGTTAATACATATATCCTTTTGTTTTCTTGAAATACTGAGCCACTCTAAAATTTTCTAGAACGTTACTCCTTTTTTAGTGCAGAGAGATAGACTTAACATTCACAAGGTTTCCCTGGAACGTAACCCTCGCAAATGTTAAAGAATTACTGTATTGTAAAGAAACAAAATTTGGGGATGGGTGAAAGTGGGGGGGGGGGGGGGATAAAAACTTTAGTAAATTATGACTAAAAAATTTATTAAATAAAATAAAATAAAATCGAACTGTTAGTATCTGTGTTTTTCCAAAAATTAAAATTAATGTACAAAAAGAGAGGCATTTCAAAATCAAATTCCTGAGAATTTTCTAAAAGTTTATAGTTCCAAGTTTCAGTTAATATGTTGAGCAAGTAATTAACATGTTCATGCCAATGAAAAGGAAAAAGAGAACTTAAAACAAAAAAGTATTTTGTTATTCAATAGAAGTATTTTCCAAGAATAAAAATTAATAATAATGTTAATAATTCTGGAGAAAAAATGAAATAATATACCTTGCATGTGATTGTTTGCTTTCCAAGACGCTGTCCGAAGTCCATCATTGCTTTGTAAGTTTCTTCACTAGTTTCGGGAATTCTTACAACCTAATGAAAAATAAGAGAGACTTATAGCTGATAAATTTACTTTATGCATGTGTATGACTGTGCATACATAAAAAAACAAATATTTTCTTTGAAGGATACTAAAATTATTCATATTTAAAAAATTAAGACAAAAATTTATGATGTTTGAAATAAAGTAACTGTTTGTGAAAAGAAAATGTATCATGTTAGTTTAAATATGCATTTTATATGTGAATATTTTTCTCCTAAAAATAAGCCTAAAGAAAAAAATTACTAAATTATACTTTTAAAAAATACTAAATTCTTATCTATCAAACTTCAACTTTAAAAAAAAATTAAAGACAGTAATAACTAATGAACAATCTTTCAAATGGTACAGTGGTTGATCAGAAGAAAAAAAAAGTCCAGAATCAAAAACAGCATATAGATATTTGTTTATTTTAAGTCTTAACAAAATTAAACTTGCTTTGGATGAAGTTTTTTTTTTTTTTTTTAGCTATCAAAACATAGATGCATTACTAATTCAAGGTAAGGAGCACTTTATCACTATTTTATTTCAGAAATCTTATCCTTATATTTTTGTGTCAGATTAAAAATTGTTCTGTGATTAATTGAAGAATTGGTAATATTTTTCTGCAATTAAATACAGCAAAAAAAATATGTTCTAAAATTGTGGTAAAACTCCATGCACCCTGCTTTCTATACATTACAGCTTGAAATTAAAATGAAATAAAATCTTAGTGAAAAATTGCAACACTGGAAGTATTAAACACTTATTCAAAGCCAAATGCTATTTTATAGAAAATACTAATTTTTTTAAATATTGTAACATATAATACAACTGCATTGTTTCATCTGATAAAATTTTGGTTGGTTGCTAGTAAAATAAAGTTTTAATAACAATCAATATATGAGACATTTAAAAGCAGAGTGGTGTAGTCACTAATTTTGAAAAATCAAGTTAAGTGCATGAAGGACATCTAGACACATCAATTTATACATAGGAATAGTGGTATAAATGATAGTTCCATGAAATTAGCCTGTAAATAGCACCCAGAGATAATTTACTCCACAAGAAATCATTGTATAGTGTCCAGAAAATAATTATTTTTAATCACTTAAAAATATGACTTATACCACTCTACCTCTAAATGGCTCATACTTCTTTTGAAATAATACTCTCAAAAATATTCGTTTCAAAAGTTTTATTTCAAAGTTCGAAAGAAATATGAAAAACGTGTAGAAGTTTTATAATATATATATATAGTTATAAATCTTAAAGATTTTATCAATAACTGTTTTTCATTCTTACTAAAATTTCTTAAAGATTGTTTATATTAAATGATCTAAAATCATAAAAACTCTGGAACAATCCACAGTGTTCTGTTAAAAGACATTAAAACTTAAATAATATAGGAGTGAGATTTTTGGTACTTTTATGTTAGCCGGGCACAAACCTTGCAAATAGCAGCTTTTAATTTTGAAGAGGATAAATTAGAAACAATACTTTGATGATGAAATAAAATGTTTTGGATTATAGTATTATTTCTTATTTTTATTTATTTTTATTATTATTTGTATTTAAATAAAATGAGTGAGAGGCATGCATTTTAAAAGTAGGATATTTTAAATGCAGACCTGCCAATCTTTGAAAATGAAAAATAGTAGCACACAAAATTCAAATTAATCTGGAGGTTGGTTGGTTGGTTGTTTTTTACACTGCAAATTTTAAGCGAACAAATACTAATCAACTGAACGTATGTGTAATGAACGTAAGGATACAAAGTAGGCGACTCTTTTGTTTTTGCTAATTTTCTGGTAGTGGGTGGGATTGATTAAATGTAATTCTTCCCATTCAACTCGTACTCTGTCCACTCCTAAACTAAACATCTGAACTTCACAATGAATTTTCTGAAAGATTCCAGGGTGGTTGGGGAGGGGGAGATTCTCTTCCCCTGACAAAACTACTGATATTTTTCCAGAGAAAAATGTCTAAATTTGTCTAAAATGTCCTGCACAGGGGTGATTCTGAGTAAAAAAATAAATTCTGAAATTCACAGCAAATTTTCTGAAAAGTTACAACAGAAGGAAGGGGGGGGGGGGGGTCCGTTCCCACCACTTTTTTTTGCGTCCCTTTGACGAAATTTGCATTTTTTTCGCAATCTTTTGGCGAAATTTGCCATTTTACGCGATCTGTTGACAAAATGTGCCGTTTTTTCGCGATTTTCTGATGAAAGTCACGCTTTTCCCGCAGTCTGTTGAGAAAATTTGTCATTTTTTCGCGATCTTTTGACAAAATTTGCCGTTTTTCGCAATGTTTTTGGCGCAATTTGCCGTTTTTTACGCGACCTTTTGATGAAATTTGCCATTTTTCGCAATGTTTTTGACGAAATTTGCCGTTTTTTCGCGATCTTTTGATGAAATTTGCCGCTTTTTGCAATGTTTTTGACGAAATTTGGCGTTTTTCTGTTTTACCCGCGATCTTTTGACAAAATTGGCGACTTTTCTTCGAACGAATGACGAGATTGATTTTTTTCGGCGATCATTTGCCGAAATACCTATACATTTTATGTCCGAATTTTCGGATTTTTGACAGATATTTTCGGAAATCATTGCCTTAATTTTTCGGAAAATTCGGACCAGAATCACCTCTGGCTCCTGCATCAGGTCGGGTAAGGCCCGCATGCCGGCTCTGTGCTAATTGTTTTTTATTGCAGGTCAGGGTAATCTCATTTTTCAAAAGTTAGTTCAATATATTGTTTCAGATGAAAAACTATATCTATAATAATAAACATAGATATTTGTCTCTGTGTGTGCTGTTTTGTGAAGAGATTGCTGCGATGTGCACGGATCTTCAAGATTTGGCAAGAAGGTACCTGTTATGTCTGAAGTTATGCACTTTGTAGCCAGTTTATAATAATATAGTTATAATAGACTTTTTAAACTGATTTTCTTTTTACGTTTTGTGGCGAATTTTCTACATTAGTAAAAAGAATATGGTTTCAACTTTTTGACCCAATGCAGCAAATTTTGAAGAAATTAGCGTTTTTTCAGCATTTTTTTTTGACGGAATTCGTGTTGTATTTTCAGAGATATTTTGACAAAATTGGTGTCTTTTCAGCGATCCTTTAATGAAATTCGGGTTTTTTTCAGCGATCCTTTCATGAAATTCGCGTTTTTTCATCAATTCTTTGACGAAATTCGTGTTTTTTCAGGGATCTTTCGCCAAATTTCACGTTTTTTAAACAATTTTTAGACGAAATTCGCATGTTTTCAGCGATCTTTTGACGAAATTTGGGTCTTTTCCGCGATCCTTTGACGAAATTCGCGCTATTTACCGCAATCCTTTGTTGAAATTCATGCTATTTACCGCGATCCTTTGTTGAAATTCGTGCTTTTTTTTCAGCTACCCCTTGACAAAATTAGAGTTTTTTCAGCGATCTTTCTCACTTTCTACATGATTCTTTGACGAAATTAGTGTTTTTCGGCGATCTTTTGACGAAATTTTCGACTTTTCGGCAATCTTTTGACGAAATTGTTTTTTTTTTTTTTTTTTTCCAGCGATCTTTTGACAAAATTAGCTGTTTTACAGATATCCTTTGACGAAATTCACGTTTCTTCCGTGATCCTTTGATGAAATCTGCATTTTACACAATTTCTTTAACGAAATTCATGGGGTTTTTTTTGTGTGCGATTCTTTTGCGAAATTCACGTCTTTTTGCAGAAAATCGTAGTTTTAGACAAATTTTCGTAGCATCGTAGTTATTAACTCCAAATCGTAGCAACTACGATTTTTTCGTAGCAGTTGGCAGCTCTGTAAATGACACTTATGTAGTATTTTTAAATTAAATGAGTCAGGTTTAGATTTTAAATGAAATTAATCTAATATGAATGATGATGATGGGAACAATATTTGGTGACTTATCCCCTGTGTCTGACTAACATAAAGTACTGTATTTTTAAGGCTGGTTAAAACAAAGGAACTCATAGTCATAATATGAATAACATTTAAACATTTTTTTAATTATGTTTTTAATATTTTTTTAAGTTCTAGAATATATTTTGACAAAACTGAACATTAAATGTATACAAAGGTGGGGAATTGCATCATTGTACTTACCAACGGCAAGGGAATTTTTAGGCATTTTTTTTTAAATTACAGGCTATAGAAAATATATCAAAAACATTTTTATATTTTATTTGTTAGCCATAATTTGAAACTCATTTTTCTCGATGTAAACATAGCACTAATTTCTAGCTATCTTATATTAACTTTCCTCTGTTGTATATATTTCTTAATTTAATTTTAAAAAATTACAAACATGTATTGTAGAAATGAATTATTTTTACAATTGCAGAAATTTTGTTATAATTTATAACTGTACGTTGCATTTTGCTAGGTAGTAAAACAAATTGTCGGCTGGTAAGATTTTCTGAAAATTCACCACGTTTACATATATAGATAAATTTCAGCATTAAAAATATATATAGTGAAACCTCTCTAAGGAGACCACACATAAAAAATCAGTCTTTCAGAGAGGTGGTCTCTGAATAGAGGTGATGAATAAAGCTAAGTTTCATGAAATACATACCATAAAAAAAAATTATTATTGAATTAGTTTATTATATTTCATGTCTATACAGCTTTAAAGAAGGAATTAATTGTAGTTTGCTTTGATTTTAACAACTTCTCATTTAAATTTTTATTTCTAAACATTCTTTTGATCTCTTTAAACAAATTATTTATTTTAGTATCATCTCTATCGAACTTTCTATCATTCTATTGATTTCAACAAGTGTTTCTTGACATGAAATAGATAATTAAACTGTTTAAATGAAATTAAACAATTAAACAGTGCCACCAATCTCCTTTCTGATGTTCCATTCTCGTGTGCTCTTAAAACTTTCACTTTGTCTTTCAAAGTTAACACAATTTTCTTAGACATCATCTAAATTGGTATACTAATAAGCACACAGCAAGCAAAACACGATATGCACTTTGATGTGAATATGCACTTATAACTTCCACTGTTAAACAAACCTGAGGTGATAATAAGTGGAAATCTTTCCAAGAAAAGCAACAGAATTGAGATAAACTGGAATCTGGACCACCCCCACTCTCCCTCTTGAAAAAGACTCCAGCACTGTACAGGTGGACTCACTTCTCCCACCAACACCAACTATCCCTTCGTAACCATAGTGACATTAAACATGGTAATGCACGAGAACCAGCTTTTTGTTCCTAAACAGGGGGGGGAGGTGACCTTGATTCGTCAGGTCTAAGGAAGTAGACTTAGCTGACCGTGTTTTCCGGATAGAAGTGGAATTTCGAGATTTCCCCATGCAAAGGAAAGTACTCCTACTCTTCAACTGAAAAGTGGTCTTTCATGGAAGGAAACAAAAAATAGTGGTCCTTTAATGGAGGAAAATTAACATTGATCCTATAGCCAAAAATTATAGACCATAAATAAATGGTCTTTATGAGAGGTGGTATCCTTATAGAGGTGGTCTTTCAGGGAGGTTTCACTGTATATTATAAGCACATTATTAAAACAAAATATCATAATACCTCCAACAGTTTCATCATAGGCACAGGATTGAAAAAATGAAGGCCACCAAACCTATCTTTCCTCTGAGTACTGCTAGCAATCTCAGCAATGGATAGTGATGATGTGTTACTTGCAAACAATGTGGAGCTAAATGGGTGTGAAATTATAAAATTAGTGAATATCATAAGACTATTTAAACAGTGAGCAACGAAAAAACAATTTTTTTTAAGTAAAGCAGTTATTTTTTACATTTCATCATGTATAACACTCATTGTTATTTTGATATGTGCTTTATTGTGTATTATTTGTTTTATGTGTGAATTATTATTTTAAGCTACTATCACATTCAACAACTTTTTATGCAATTTTTCAACTAATCCTTGATTTGAACAGACTTTCTCAGAGAATTTGCCTCAACACCGAATCTGACAGCAATGAAGAATATGCTCAATTTTTTTATCATATTTCACAAAAAGTTGTTTGTACATACAGTCAATCTCTCTTTTGATAATCCAATCAGAGATAGACGTTTTACAACATTATTAACCAATATGACCAACTCAAAATGATGAAGTGGAACCATGAGCAAGAACATTATTAACTTAGTAACAGAAAGAAGACATGTTCTCAGTGACTCTTTTGTTGGCAAAAGAAACTTTTTGAGAGCTATCATCCTCATAATAAAGAACCGGGTTTTTCTTTCATTACTTAGTTCAATAAACATTCAAATGATACCTACTAAACATCCCTTATTTGCTTCTATAAAATGAGACTATCTTAACAGGTATAAAGACAACCAATTGTAATTTTTGTAAGCATCAACAGCTTATTTAAATAAAATTTTGATCCTTGAAAATTAGAAATGTTTGTTTTTATTGTAGACAAAAGTAATAGATTTAATTTATATTTCATTAGATATTTTTTTGAAGAATATAAATTAAGAACAAGTTTTTTTCTCCTCTTTCCAAGCTCAAGGGGTAGGTTTGACAACCTCACTCGCATGAAAAATATATCCTCCTCATCGAGAGAGGCTTCTAACTTTTTAAAAATCTATTTTTGCATCTCTTGAGTCCTACTATTCAGTTTAAAGCTTTAAACTTATTTTACATAAAAGACAAAGGAATATATTGTTTGCCATATAGAATTAAGATCAGACATTGTATTTTCATAAAATTTGTACTCTACTGAGAACTTTTAGAAATGTTATTAACCTTTACACGGGGGCTCGGACAGCATCTGTCCAAGTTTACATGTATTTTTGCATTCTCGGACAGATGCTGTCCAAGCCTCCGTGTAAAGGTTAATAAGAAACTATAGAGATAAGATGAAATAACAGAAAATCAAAAATGTATCCGTATCAAGTTAAAAAATGACCATATAAGAAAGTTTGGTACTTCTACATTATCCTGTTGACCAATTTCCATTTTTAAAAAAACTATCGCCAAACTATAGGATTTAACACACCAATAATACATAATGACATCATTTTTTTATTTTAAATGCAGCACTTGCATATGATGTACATATTCC
Source organism: Maratus michaelseni (assembly GCA_963931845.1). Classification (NCBI taxonomy): domain Eukaryota; kingdom Metazoa; phylum Arthropoda; class Arachnida; order Araneae; family Salticidae; genus Maratus; species Maratus michaelseni. The sequence continues at coordinate 188,586,825 of OZ007598.1, read as the reverse complement.
ATTTTTACTTATTTTGTGGATAAATCAGTTTAGTTTTCCTAATGAAGGATATTAGTAATTGCTATTTTTCTGCTTTCGCTATTTTAAGAAAAAAATGAAAAAGATCTGGGATTTTCCATCTATCAAAGTTGATGCGATAAGCAATTCTCAAGATTATGTGGCTCTGCCACAAAAAAACATCATTAAGAAGCATGATATGAAACTATCTGCAAATGAATAAATAGTGACAATGTAATGTAAAAACTGTGATAAGTGAATATCTATTAGAAAAGAAACATGGTATGATGGTTCCAAAATCACATTTGTAACGACATTAAGGTTTATTTATAGCTGATCCGATAAAGTTAATATCTATGAAATAAGAAAAAACAGTTTGATTTAAGCCAGAGTATAGTGATTGATTGGAATAAATATCTCTGAGAAGTTTGTATGTCTAACATTCTAGAAAGACATGTAGGAAAAATCAGAGGCTCTAAAAAGATTGTAGAAATTGAGAATACTTCTGTTGTTATTGGGATTTATTACATCCCTAAGGAATTTTAATTATAACAATATACAAATACCTAAACAAGGTACTTTGGTACAAACACCTTAATCCCATAACTTTTAGGACGGAAGTCTTGCCTAGTATTTTCAAAATGTTCGACAGAATACCTTCCCAAGAATCTTCTTTATTCTGGACCACATGGACGTTGGCTGAAAATCAAGGATGTTGACGAATCTGACATCAAGTATTGACATACTTTTAGGAGTTTCCAATGAGGTTATAAGAATTTTTAAAACTTTTAACAGTAATATAAGGATATTCCGGACCACATGGACGTTGGCTGAAAATCAAAGATGCTGACGAATCTGACATCAAGTATTGACATACTTTTAGGAGTTTCCAAAATGATGTTATAACAATTTTTAAAACTTCTAACAGTAATTTAAGGATATTCCGGACCACATGGACGTTGGCTGAAAATCAAGATGTTGACAAATCTGACATCAAATATTGACATACTTTTAAGAGTTTCCAATGAAGTTATAAGAATTTTTAAAACTTCTAACAGTAATTTAAGGATATTCTCCTCCTCCCCCCTCTCCCACATACAAAACACCTTACCATATTATTTTACATATTAGATTTTAAGTATTATGATAAAAACACTAATAATAAATACCTAGGAGCAGCTTTATCTAAAGACTGGAACAAATCTTGTTTTATCTGGATATTTTCAACAATAGCTTCAATTACTATATCAGCATTTTTTACAGATTCAGTAGCTTCAGTGTGTGTTTTCACTCTAGATAAAGTTTCAGAAACAAATTTCTCACCTTCCTACATAGCAGAAATAAAATTTTAACACAAATTTAGAATGTTAAATAAAAAAAAAACCTTTTTAATAAAAATGATAAATTATCCCTCCAAGATATTTAAATACTTACTTTTGGGTTATCTGCATATTTTTTCTTTGCCACTCTTTCAAGGCTCTTTTTCATGCTTGATGTGGCATGTTGTAAGACTTTATCTGATACATCAACTAATGTAACATTATGACCTGTCTGGGCAGCTACCTAGAATTACATTTTAAAAATATTTCTTTAAATAAAATTATATATTCATAAAAGTATAGGAATGCAATTGTATAAGAGTAAAGTTAACACATATTGAGCATAAAAGTAAAGGGCAAAATTGGGAATTTTCGTCAGTTGCCAGTAGTGTAACAGTTTCATAAGTGGTGTCCACTGTCTTTATACTAGTGGGCACTTTTTTGTTGAAAAGTGCTTAACAGTAAAAGTTTGTTAAAATTTCTATTGGTATTAATCTAAAATTATATAGCTCAAATAAATATATTAATATAAACATATTTCAACCAGCTAAAGAAGAATCCTTGATAGAATGCAAGAAAATTTTATTCTCTCCCTGTACGAAAGCAGCCATAAGGTGGCCGCTGACATACAATTTCTTAACAATCACTTTTTTCGGCTATGATGTCATACACTCACGCAGTTTTTTTTTTTTTTTAAATCAGTTATAAAAAGAAAAAAAGTCGTTAAATTTAGGGGATTTGGTTTGGCTTGGGCTTGAAAATCGCGCCAACCAAAAAGTCGCCATACATCGCTGCGTGAGTGTAAAGCATCTGTTCCCTTTTTTCATTTAGTGGACTTGTGGCCAGTGACTAGTTACTAATTTTGCCCTTTACATAAAATACAAACAATTTAGAGCACAAATACAAAACATTATAGAGATCAATTAGATGCAAAGTTGTAATCATGCCTGTTTCAGTGTTGGCTCCCAAAACAGTATTATTGTTGATCCAAATTAGAATTTGTTCTATGCCACCCCTGAAATTATCTTAGTATGAAAAAAAAAGGCAAACTCCTATGCTTTTTAATCACTTAATTGTCCTAGCCAAAAAAAAAAAAAAACATTGAATGTTAAATTGTGTCTTCTATATATATATATATATATACAGTATAGAACCATTTATCCGGAATGGCTGGGGTCACACGTATTCCGGATAACTGGTTTTTCTGGATAACTGGTTGGGCATTAAAGCAACATGTATTTGTAGAATATATGTGGCTGTGGCATTGTTTCTGATTTCAAATTAATTATTAGATTACACAGATTAAGAATCGGATCCAATCAAGATCAACATTTTATTCAGATTTGAGAAAAGACAATTTATTGTAATCCCTTGTTTCTGCATAACACTTCCCCAACAACATTTCTGCATAAAAATCAAAACTCCCAATATCTAACTATATATTCTTCCATTTAAAATCCCAGATATTGGCATTAAATTATACCATGCATGTGAGTAATGTATCAAACAATGAACATGTCAAATTAGCACTGTGGCACTTTTTTTCTGGAGAAATTCTGAAATCAGACAATTGGAAATATTCTGGATAACTGGTTTTCCGGTTAACTGGGTTGGGTTGGGTTGATTATTGACGGCCAATTATCGACACTAGGGATATAGGCCCAGGGGGAGTGCCCTTCGTGGGGGTCTTTCTAAGGGAACCTAATCTATTTACGCATGGAGAAAATCCATTCCGGTTAACTGGATTCCGGATAAACGGTTCCATACTGTATATATATATATATATTTTGATTGATTTTTCAATTGTAATATTCAAATTTGGCATTTTGGTTCCAGAGTAAAATTTGTCTTCAGATACTAAATTTGAAGTCATTTGATAAAGAAATTTATGAATTAATCTGATTCAAATTTTAAGCTCAATATTAAATTAATTTTTTATATCTTCATTAATATTTCCTGTATTAATAATTATTTTTTTCTGGTGGATTACTAAGTATTCCAAACATAATTTAATATTAATGCATTTTTATAACTAAAATATTTTTTTGCATTGATCATTCTATGATTTAATCTCTTCATATGGGCATATCTGGAATAAGTTACAAAATCGGCCAGGAGCAGAAAAAGTTATTAAAATATATTGTTGTTAAAAGTCATTAAAAACCTACTGATTTTTATATGTGGATGTTCTCAAGTATTATGTCAGATTATTTAATTTATTAAATACATCTAAATTATTTTGCTTTAACAAATATAAAAAATAAATACCAGTACGTTAAAAAAGTGTGTTTCCTTTTTTGATGTATGGTGATTTGTAATTTAAACTGTACAGTATATATGAAGAAGCTATGTAATATAACTTCATAACACTATCTTTGAGTTTAATTTAATGCATTTTACACAATGTCTGCATTCTTTCATACATATTGCCTGCATTTTGCTAGCAGCAATAAAAACATTTTATCGTTTAATACTTACTAAAAGTTCGCAATTTTTTTAGTAGAAAACATCTTTGCTCGCATCAAAAATTGATTAATGCAAATTTAATTAATGGGAATTAGCTTTAACCAGCATTCCTTTAATAAAAGCCCATGCTTTTATAAGTAGTTAACCCTCCCACTCCTAAAAAAAAAAAAAAAAAAGAAAGAAAGAAAGAAAAGAAAAAAGGAAGGTCGGCAAAAATTTGACAATTCTGTATCAAGGAGTCATGAGTCAATAACAAAGAAGTACTAATTTTAGATAAACTACACATAACACTTAAAATATAATACCCCGATGCACTGGTGAATGAACACTGAATTTACAAGAGCTAAAATTCTTCCAAGACAAGGAAAAAAATAAAATTCATAGAAATAGCTTTAGAAAGAAAAACTCCATTGTATTAATAAATTTTACTTATAACTTTAATTCAGCTTATCAAAAATTTAAAATTCGAGATCCGCCGGGTCGAACTGATAAGAATAATTTTATAATTCCTTACTTGAGCAATGCCTGAGCCCATCAAACCACTGCCGATAACAGTGACATTTTTTATGGCCATATTAACAGCAGATGAAGAAAAGTATCTAGCAGTATTTAAAAGTTGGGAAGCCATTTCTAATATCAAATTCTTAGTGAAAAAATCCACGGACGGAAGCCAGCTGACTATTGTTGTTGTTGTTGTTGTTGTGGGGTCTGAACGCCCCGATCATGGGATATAAGTCTACAGACTCTTTATCCCTAACAATCCTACCTCAAGGAGGCAATTTATACACTAGCTGCAGAAACAACTTGTACAAGAGGAGATAGTGACTTCCGGTTTAAAAACGGTTGGTACAAAGAAGGAAAGACACTAAAGATCGAGCTTGCGAGACTCCTGTCACTGCCAAATCACATAGTTGACTAAAGGATATGGTGGGAGATCCAGAGATACCAAGCCTCTGGTACAAAATAGTACGCTCGGTAGCGTAACGTCCGCATGTCATAAGGTAGTGTTCACAGGTTTCTGGAAGAGAGCAGACTGAGCATAAAGGAGAGTGGCAAAGGTTGAAACGGTAAAGTAATGCTCGGGTGGGGAGAGATTTTGTGCGAAGGCGAGAAAGAAGAACCTCCCCTCTCCTGGGAAGGCGCAGCTTCCTGTGATCCCAACTCCTTTTGGTAAGGTGAGGAAAATCGGTGCTGTAGTTTCCGAGAAGCCAATTATTAATATCCTCCTCATAGAAGAGGCGCCGAAACTGGACGCAGATGTCCTCTGGGGAGATCCACCTTACTGGGTCCGTAGGCAGAAGGTGAGAGCGGGCCAGTTTGTCCGCAAGCTCATTGGCATAGATGCCAACATGACTGGGAACCCAGACTAGTTCAATCGACGAGAGTTGATGTAATGCGTTAGTAAGTTTCTGGTATACCTGAGTCACCACTCGAGGAGATTTGTAGTTTGGTGATTGGAGGCTCGTCAGGACGGATCTGCTGTCGGATAGAAGGAGCAGCTTGCCAGACTGCGGAATAAAATCTAGTGCCAGTCCAATCGCTAGAGCCTCTGCCGTGTAAATGGAATTAATGTCATGAACTCTGCTGGAGTGCCCATAGTTCTGGCTTACATCCCAAAAGGCGATGCAGGTCTGTGAAAGAGTCTTTGAGGCGTCAGTAGCCATTATGTGACAGTCACCGCGAGTAGACAAAAATGCAGAAAAGAGCTGACAGATTAGATCAGGGTGGAGCTGCCTGTTCTGAAACTCAAAAGAATCGATATGGCACTGGAAGATATCTGTAAGAGGAGGACGGGGAAGCACCCACGACACGATATCGGTCGCGGAGATATGAAGCCTAGAGAGGGTATCGCTCAGGTGAGCAGCCAGAACAGAATTTTCCGTACTTCCGGGGAGCACCAGAGAATAGATTGGCGACTGGGGGCCGAGTGACAGGTGCCGAAGAAGGTAGCAACACCTATGGAGATCTTGAGTGCAAGCTACTGACAAGGAGTTGGCTTCCCGACGCAGAATTGGAATGGGTGTCCAACGCGGGAGGCCCGTCGCTATTCTAAGGGCTGCGTTAAGGATGGGTTCTAATTTCTGTCTGGTTGATGGGCACGCTAGCGAATAAATTGGACTACCATGGTGTAGCATACTCGTGACTGTAGCCTTGCTAATTCTGATGAGATCTTTGGTTGTTACGCCCCGAGAGACATGCGCCACACTTTTCAAGACGCTCAACTTCCTTAAAGCTTTCTGTTTGACTTGAGCAATATGATCGTTCCAGTTAAGGTTGTAAGTGAAGTTCAGGCCTAGAATCCGAATGTTGTCCACCCAGGGGATGTCTTCTGAATTTATGTGAAGATTACTGTCAGGGATCTTTTTCCTAGCTGAGAAAACAATAGCTGCACTTTTACCCGGATTTAAACGAAGTTTCCAGTAGGCGCACCAACGAGCAACATTGAGAATGGCCTTCTGGACTTTCGGCAACACCACCTCCAGAGACGGGCCGGAGCAGTAAACGTAAGTATCGTCAGCATAGACTAAACCATCCACATCGGGGCCAAATGCGTCAAAGATGTCGCTCATGTAGACAGAGAAGAGAAAAGGCGACAAGACTGCCCCTTGCGGCACCCCGACGTCCACCTCGAAAGGGTCCGACAACGCACCTCTCCACCGGACCTGAATAATTCTTTGCATTGAGGAGTGAGACCATTTTGTGAGATGGCCATCGATGCCGGCTGATACCATTTTCAAAGCTAGGCCGTCCGGCCAAACAGAGTCGTAAGCAGAGGCAATGTCAAACGACACTAGGACACAAACCTGCTTATGGAGGCGAGCGGAATGAAGATCGGAATAGAGCTTTGTGAGAGCAGGAGTGCAGTCCCGGAATGGAATAAAGCCGTAGTGGTTTGGGTGGAAGAAGTTTGTGTGAAGGATCCAAGAAGTCAGCCGCTTCAGAAGAATCCTTTCAAAAACCTTCGAGGCGACTGAAGTAAGCGAAATTGGTCTGTATGATGCCAGCAAAGTACTGTCTTTTCCGGGCTTCGGGATAGGGACGACGATGACTTCCCTCCAAGAGCGGGGAATGACACCCGACAACCAAATGTCATTGAACACCCCAAGCAGTTTATGCAGCCCTATATCATCAAGACACCGAAGAGTCCGTAACGAGACCCCATCTTTTCCTGGGGTACGGAGGGTTGAATGGTTGAGGGCATATCTGAGCTCTGAGATGGGCGTTGGAGGTTCAGATCAATATGCGCACTAAAATCCACGGGGAGGTAGCCGTAGTTATGGGTTCTGCTGTAGAACCTAGCGAACTTATTTGACTCTTCGATGGCGCTTGTCGATAGCGAACCAGGGGTTACAATGAAGTTATGAGACAATGGAGAATCTACCTGTCGATTGCGAATCGCACGAATGATCCTATAGATGGCACCCGACGCGGCTGCCCCTTTGCAAGTTGCAGCCCAATACGTGCGCTTTGCGTCATTTATTTCTCTCTTCAGGATCGCTGCGATTTTCTTATAACGAGACCAGAGAGTCGGACAAATAAATTTTCTTGCAAGACGGAAAAGCTTCCTCTTTTGGCCCAGTAAATGACTACACCGGCTGTCCCACCACGGGGCCCCAGCACGGTCAACAATCTTCACCCTACGGCTGCTTGCTTTTAGAGAGTCACAACATATGCCTAGGAAATCCTCATAAGAATTGTTGTGAAGATTAAGGATTGCTTTATTCAGATTCTTTGTAACGGCTCCCCAGTCGTACCGATATCGAATGGAGTGGCAGGTGGAACTTCTAATCCGAAAGTCGAAATGAAGATTAACAGGACAGTGGTCGCTGTCGAAAGTGTCTGGGTGAACGTTGTAGCTGGTGTCGACAAAAATATCTGGCGAAGTGATGGAGAGGTCCAGGAGAGAAGCTCCACCAGCGTAGACATGTGTGGGCGTATGTGAGTTGACGAGACAAATTTTATTTTGAATTATCCAGTCGATAACCAAACTGCCTTGGGGGGTATTGTGGCTACCGCCCAAGCTGGAGTGAGGACAGTTAAAGTCCCCAATGATAACAAACGGGGAGCGACAAAACCCCAAAATGTTATCCAGCCAATGTGAATCTAACTTGCCCGGAGGGGAGTAAATGTTAATGATCTGGAGCTTAAAGTTGTTGGGGAAGATAATTTCCACACCTAACACCTCGTTAAAGACTGACTGAACTGGTAGAGCGAGATTACGGGATGGAAGAGTATTCCTTACCGCTGTAATCAGCCCGCCGCCGCTCCTAGAACTGCGGTCGAGCCTATAAACTGTTTTTCCTGGAATTTGAAACCCGATGGTGGGCTTAAGAAAAGTTTCTTGAAGAGCAATGATGTCGGCAGAGTAAAAAAGAGAGTGACGGAGCCAGGCTGAATTAGCCCGAGCTCCCCGGATATTCCAATGAACTAATGAAACGCCCATGAAAAGGAGAAAATTAGTCATGGACAGGCTGGGACTCGCTGTGGTCCATCGGACCGACATCAGTGGCTAGTGATTCGGATTGGAGATTTATATCGGTTCTTTTGCTTGTGTCATGTTCGGTGGGGGAGGTCATACGACATTTCTTGAGGGTTGGTTCGAGAGAGAAGGGAGGGGTGTCATTTCTTGCGGAGTCTTGTTTCTGTTTTTCTTTCGTTGGTAGGGTTGGTTTGAGACTCGTAGGTGTTGTGGGTGGAGGGAGTTGCGTCTTTTGGACGGCCTGGATGATGGTAGCATTCAGATCGTGAACTGCGCTATGGATCGCTTGAACTTTTTCGTCGAAAGCAGCTGAAGCTTGTTCTATAAATGTTCTGCATTGAGCAGCTTGTTCCACCAATAATGATTGAAATAGCTGGAACATGTTATTGGTAAATTGGTCCAAAGTTGCTTGGAGTCCAGTTTGTGTTACGATATCGGAAGGTTTGGAATTATTAGCTTTTGAAGCATAAGAGTTCGTCTCACGCCGTTCAGCCACTCGGAACTGACGGCGGGCCTCGGCGATGGAGAGGTGGTGTTCGCATTTGAATTTTTGGATTCGGATCTCTTTTTCATAAGCCGGGCAGTTTTTGTCATCAGCGGTATGTTCACCTTGGCAGTTAGGACAAATTGGGGTTGGGGTCTGACAGTGACCCTCGTGTGATGTACTACATTTACGGCAGATTTTCTGTTTATGGCACGATTTTGTACTATGGTTAAATTCCCAGCAATTGAGACAGGGCCGGGGCCGGTCAATAAACAGCGTAATCTTCTGAATTTGGTAGAAAATTTTTACCTCCCGCGGGAGTGTGGTTCCCAGCTTAGTAACCAGGACTGTAGTTGTTGGGACGGTGTTGCCTTCATTTTTCCGTAGAAAACGTCTGATTTCGAGTACGTGGAAACCGTTATAAATCAGTTCATCGGCGATTTCTTCGCAAGAAACATCGGTAGGAATTCCGTACAGAAGAAATCGAGTTGTTATACTGTCGAATTGCACTCGAGGGTTCACGGGGATTTCGGCTATCGAAGTGAGTTGTAAAGCTTGAGTCGCCGTTTCGACAGAGTGCGTGAGAAGAATTATTTTACCCTGTTTGGTCAATTTTATGCAGTCAATAGCCGCATGGTTTTTTATTTGTTTCTCCAAATCCCCTTTTAACTTCTTAGGATGAATAGTAGGAAAAGCCCCGGATTTAGCTTCTATGAAAATTGTTATGACGTCACTACTACTCAGTTCTGCAAAACTAACTAAGTCCGCCGGAGGATACACACTCTTATAAAAATTGAAGTCAGTAGGTGGTACAACATTTGAGTTTAACGAGGACAGGGTAGCCATGACAGATGAATTTAGTAAACTAGAAGTAGTTGCATTATCTGACACTTGCGACATAAAGTCCGTCAGCAAAACACCCAACAACACTACAACAGTCAACTACAACTACAAAATTAAACAGTATAAGTCCACTAAAATAAAGTTTAGGCAAATTAAACAACCACGAGTTCAAAAGTCCTAAACACTCGGAACGGGAACCGCCCCCAAAATGCAGCTGAGTATCTATCAAAGCCTACATCCTGACTGCGGCAGCGGAAAAACTTCACAAAACTTAACACGAAATAACACTATACTTTAAAATGGAAAAATCTCACCAAATTCCAAGAGCAGCAGCAATCACCGCAAACTTCCGAAGCGAGACTCACTGTTGTCGCCAGCTGACTACTCTAATGTAAACACAAACCAACCCAACACTATCGTTTCCAAATGCAAATTACTAATTTCAATTCAGCATTATTTTTATGTGTTGTTGCCACTTCATTTTTCTGTGCAAAGCAAGCTTTAAACGAAAAGAACTATTAATTTTCAATATTTATAACCCTTAAAAAATAATATTAACAAAAAATTAAACATTTTTGTTTATAAATCGTAATGCAGTAAATCAAGAGAACTTCGACAAAAACAAAGTATTTTCAAACTGGAGTTTTTGTCCAAATTACGGCAAACTACATTCCAGAAGTAGACGACACGCGTCTGGACGAATGAAACAAGTTATCAAACATTAGCTTGACGAGACTAGTAGTACAGTGCCTAGAAGTATATAGTGTTGTTATCGGCGTCAATATCATACTTCAGAAATAGAGGACGCCGATAGATGGCGCCAGTGTTCTCGCCGCGGCTATGGTAACTTTCGTTTTTACATACACCTCATTTTAAATCTATTTTTTTCTGTATAAATCAGTACTTTAAAATGCTCTAGATAAAAAATAAACAAGGAAAAAAATTCTAATAATGAAAATACAGTTGAAGAGAAATGTAATTGATTTCATAACAACTAATTGTAATGAACTCAAACAGTTACAAACTTTATCATAGGACAATGTTTTTCTTCCTACAATATTTAGTTATTTCTAAAATTAGATAAATACAATATATTGGATAAATATATTATACTATGATGAATTCTTGCAAAAACATATCCCTATTTTGACAACTTTTTAATCGGTATTCATTATTACATAACTTGTTTACATCCTGTTAACAAACTAAGAGTAAATTGAGTTGTTAAAAATTTCTGACATTTCGGAGCTTTAGTTTTGAGTAAAATAATTTAAGGTATACTAGCAAACATCAAACATTAAATTAATGATAATTTCAAATCTAGAAAAAAAAAATAATTATTCTCCTGAAAGTATGACAAGAATGCATTTTCTTTAAATTAGGGTAGATGCGCCAATCATCCTTAAAAAATTATTTAAAAATTATTTTTGATTAATAGTTATTATTATATATTATTATTATTATTATTATTATTACATTAAGTTATCAACAATATTTAACCATTCTCATACTCACATTTCTCAAATGTGAATCAAAATTTTAATAACAGAAATAAATCAAACACTTTCCAGTTTTTTTCGAGTAATAGACACCCTACAAAAAGTAATACATTGATTTTGTGAATGTATTTAAAACCATGATTGAATGAAAGCATACTAATGAAACAAAATAGTCATGTTAAAATAAATTTTAAAGTTAGGATATCAATAATTAATAAAATATTTATGATAATGTTCATTGTTTAAATTATTTATTGTCATTATCACAAGATAAATATTTTAATTATTTTAGATAGAAAAATTAAAATACTAAATTAAAAATAATTGAGCAAATCTTTCCCTTCAATAGTGTATTTGTAATTTCTCTCAATAAATCGCTCATGAAAATGCGATTCACATTAGAGTCCTGCATCGGGTCGGGTTACCCGCACCCGACCCGTCCCGCGGTTCGAGTCGGGTTGGCGCTCTTTTTTTTTGTTGAGCTTCGGGTCGGGTTGACTTCTACTTTTTGCTGCGGGTCCGGTTGACATTCACTTTTTCGGGTTCGGGTTGGGTTTTTACTCTTGCGGGTCGGGTTCGGGATGACCCGCTTTTTCAAAAGAATGTCCATTATTTTTTCAGATTAAGGAAATCGAGGTAAATTTTTTGTCGGGTTCGGGTCGGGTTGCTAGTTGACTTCAAATGAAATTTGCGGGTTCGGGTCGGGTACAACCCGACCCGTGCAGGACTCTAATTCACATGCAACTGAATGTTGGTTCAGATCTTTGTCGGCACGAGGAATGACTTTTAACCATTTTTCAAATTAGTTTTAGTCTTTGGGGGGGGGGGGGGGATAGAGTTATGTTAGTTTTGTTGCTTTTATATCCACTAGTATATCCGGGAACGAAGCATGTTCAGGGCTTAATTTGCGCCGGAGCCCACCAGACCTCAGCTCCGGTACTTCTCTATTTTTAGTAAATGTTTAAATATTGGCCAGAATTCACCGGAGCTCATAAACACTGCGCTCCGGAGCCCAGTGCAATAACGCTTCCGAAAAACGAATTCTAAATTACCCTTTCCTTTCCCTCCCATCCCCAATTTTTTGCCTGCTTTTGTATCAAAACACTTATAAGTGAGGTAATGTGTCGCTCACGTAAGAGATTGAGATAAAACGGGCTCGGTTTTTATATCAGTCTTGGGAGGCTTGAACTCAATCTGTCTTAAATTCAAATTTTATTTATTTCCATTTCAAATCATTTTAATGCTATTTTGATCAGAATAACGAGTAAACAGAAATAGTCTTTTTTCTTTTCCGCATAGCTGCGAACTATTAATTTTTTGTGTTAACACTATTTCCGAATCATAATCCTGAGCTTATTTAATCGCAGAATTCTGAGATTAATTAACATTAAGATTAGGTAAAGCAAAGGTTTCTATTTGGAAGTAGTAATAACAAAAAAATGGAACAGTTGATATCTAAGTATACGCAGATAGATGTATTTAATTATTTTTATTTTGCTAAAAAAAAAAAAAAAGTGTTTTAAATTTTGAAGATAATGTATGAAATATAAATAGGCAGACTGAAGTGACGGTGTGGGGGGGGGGGGGGGGTGCGTGTTAGTACCGCAGAATATTAGGGCTCTCCGGCACTTTTTTTCTTAGAAATTAAGCCCGGAGCATGTACGATCAGCTTTTCTTTTCTTAGTATTTGCAGATTTATCCATACTGATTTATCATTAAACAGGCATAATATATGTTTACTTTAAAATATTATAGAAATAGAAACATTCGTATAGTTTGTTTGAAAATACAGCGTTAATTACATTGAAACTAACATTAGGATCAAGCCTGTTAAATGAAACTTCAAACGTTAATAACGGCGGTGGGAACTCGACGCCCTCTCGCGGAGAATCTGGTTTTCCTCCTGTTAGGGACATTTTTTTATTGCGGATGTATTGGCGATAAGCACACTACTTACTTCTAGGCACTATACTAGTAGACACGTTAATATGCATGGCGAGCTTGTCTTTATCGCCAAGGTAATGTGTGTAGACTTGTCTCACTAGGGCACCTCTATATTAGAGGTGTCATTTGTCGAGGAACGATTCCTCGGCATCGGTCCAAACCTAGACCAACAGTATCATATGTTGGTCTAGGTCCAAACTGTACAGACTCCAAAAAAGAACGATTCCTAGGAATCGATCCAGAATGTACCGACTCCAAAAAGGACGGATTCCGAGGAATTGGTCCAGAATGTACCGAGTCCTCGGATATGGTCCGAAATGCACAGACTCTGAAAAGGACCGATTCCTCGGAATCGGTCCTTGTTCTAGTAGACTGGCCAGTTTCAATAAATTAAAATACTCTATTTTATTTTTACATAGCAGATTTTGATTCTATTAAAGCTGAGTTTCTGGCCAAAAAATCCTTCTAATGTGTATGGGGAAAAAGAAATAGAAGTGTAGGGGTTAGACGATTGATAATAAACTACAACTGTGTATTACTTTCTCTTAAATTTTATCTTTAGATAAATAGAAGTGTATTACTGTACTTCAGTTAAAATATTGTCTATTATTTAGTTATGTACTTATCACTTATGACTTAATTATATTACTATTGAAACCTTTTCTGCTAAATTGATCTGAAAGAAAAAAATTAAGAAAATTATTTTATATAAAATAAATGCTCGTTTAAATAATAGTGGAAAATTTTTTTTTTTTTTTAAATCTAGTTAAAAACAATTTTGAATAATATAAGAAATACATTACATGCCATTAAAACAGCATTTTAATCAGTTAATAATAACTGATTTTCGATCATTTTAATAATTGCATAGTTACACACTTTAATATATATTTCACTGTTTCATATATTTTCATCAAGCATAATTTCAATTTGAGAATCCTCTTGTCAAATGAAAAAATCAGCTACAAGTGCTCAAGAATCCCTTTGTTTCCACAGTTTGGCGTCTTATTTTTCTCTCCTGAAGATGATGATTCAAAAGATCTCAAAACTATCATAGATTCTTTTAATCAACTTACATAGAGGAAAACCTGTGTTTGAACAAGGAATTTTTGCAAAACGTTTTTATTCTCTCTTAAAATTTATTTTAAAGAAAAACATAATGTTTAATAATAATATAAAAGTAACACTAGTGGGTGGGATTCAAATAATTTATCCACAATTCGCTGCTCTAATGAGTATGAAAATGGGAAAGAAAAATCACATGCTACATATAGATTATCGGACATTTTCCAACATTATGACATATATGTAAAGCTGCATATTTTAAGCTTTTTCTGTTTAATATGTGTATGTTAAGATTACATATTAAGCTAGTTTTACAATATACGAATATTAGCATAGTAAAAGAAACATAATTTACAGTAAAGACATTTATGTTTTTTACTGATTCTAATGCTAATATTGTGTGTGTTAAAAGATTAATAGACCTTTTCATCTTTTGCAAAAAAGTAAATAAAAAATAAGCATTATTACGCCTATATTTTCTTCATTAGTGATTGACAAAGAATGCAAGTTGTGGTTTTGTATAGTTTTTTTAAGTTTGCCATTTTATTTCTATTTCTTGCTGAAGAATTAAAAGTTAAATAACTATACTGTGACTTTGTTTTAATACAACATAAAATAAAATAAAGAAAAAAAATCATTTCTCATAATAATCTTTTATGACAATTGTGATTCCGTGATCAGGATGGATACTCGCGAATCCCGAAATCAATTACCAGATAATGTCTGTTACTGTGGTGAGGGAAAACAAATATCTGTGTTTAATTTCAATCCGAGCGAAGCTCCCTTCATACCAAACTAAATTTTAGTTTCAAGCTTAATACCAAATTTCCATTTTTATTGAAGTAAAAATTACTGTAAATACAACAATTTTTAAGTATTTTTCTTTCTTATTATTTTTTAAAATATTTAAATTTTTTCCCCTTTACATAGAATTTTCTTAAAAGCTCAAATTTAACAAAATTTTTAATCTATCTTAAATAGTTTAAAAAAAACCATATAGTTATGATTTTGTTTCTTATCTCATTATCCACAGTTCTAATTATGTGCAATTTCTAAATTTAAATATACTGATATACCTTTTCAAAAACTTTCAATCACCTTTTTTAATGGATTTTTATGTCATAATAGGAAATAACAGCTAAAATTTTACGATTTCAGATGCAGGCGTTTCAGTTTCATCTGTACATTGATGATGCAGTCAGTAAAGACATTGTTATACATATTAAGACTCTCAAATATACTTTAATCAATTATGTTTTTCCAAATTGACAGGTAACTGAATTTGATTTTATAAAATATTCTATTCACACACAAACTTAATCCAAGAAGGACATAGTCCTGTGAATTGTTTAGAAATGGGAGACTGCGAAAAGGACCAATTTCCGAGGAATCGTACTGAAATAGAATGACTCTGAAAATGGCCAGTTCCGAAGACCAACATGTAAACAAATGAATTACCTTGGGGTGGATTTTGAAAAGAAATATAATTAGCTTAAAATTACATAGGTCTTGGTGGCAAACATCATCTAGAATAAAATTTTCTACCCAAAATAAATGATAGTATAAATGAAGGGTCATTCAATGGTATATTTTCAAGAGGGAACCAATGATTACACTAAAAATCGAATAGGTCATTGCCCTGTTGGCCAAAACAAACAGGTACAATAAAATTTCTTTGATAAACTATAGCAGCAAATGAAAGGTCATCCAGGGGTAAATTTTCAAGAGGAATTGAGTTTAATGCCATGAATTATATAAAGTCAGGGAATACTTGTATTAGTGTGATTAAAAATAATTGCTAATTAATTGTATACACTCATCAATGAAAGGAATTCTTGAAAATGAAATCATCTGTTCAAAAAATAAAAAAATTAAGGCGGATGGATGCGCAAGAAAATAAATTAGTATTATTAATATTATGGATTTCATGTTCGTTCCAATGCTTCCGGATTCATTCTTTTTTCCTTAAAATTGTCCCTTTTATCTTGAAATCATTACTTTTATCTCGGAAGCATTTCTTCTTCTCAGAAATCTTTTATTCTCGAAATAGTTCCTTTTTTTCGGAATTGTTCCTTTTATAGGTAGGATTCCAAAAGGAACAACTCCAAAGAACTCCTTCCTTTCGGTGACCAATCCCGGCTGGAACGATTCCTTAAAAGGAACGATGTAGCCCATCTCTACTCCATATGAGACATGAGAATGGAGACATATGCAAAAGGAGCATACTCAGAAAACATACATTCAAAAAATTGGTGATACTCACTCGGACGATTGAGAAGTTGGCAATTTGTTTTTGCCCAAAACAGTCTCAACAAATCAAATTTTATATCCTGTCTAGTCTAATCTCATGTGACCTAAACATACATGACCGGTGGATGACTTTTAAAACATCACATGGAGGGGATCATTTTGATACCAATTGCCACGTAAAATTGATCCACTCATGTGACGTTTTAAACGTCATGCACAGCCTGTGTATAACATAGGTCGCAGTATCACCAAGTTCTGCATTGTAGGCTGCCATAGATTGGATAAGTTTCTTTCTAAGCATACTGCTTGTGTGAATGTCGCCACTGTAGATAGCGAAACCCTAGTTAAACTGCGACCTATGTTATACACGGCCAGTTCATGACTTTTAAAATGTCGCACGGAGTGGATAATCTTTACACAGCGATGGCACAAAACAATGGGTGCGATGCTTTGTACCGATCGCTGTGTAAAGATGATCCACTCTGTGTGATGTTTTAAACGTCATGAACCAGCCGTGGATAATGTAGGCTGCGGTTATACCTGCTTGGCTCAGAATGGGAAATGACATAGGATTAAAAAAAAAAAAAAAAACTAATCTGAGTATGCACCCTGTGTGTCTATCATTACTTTGCTATATAGAGAAACTCTAAACACACGTATTCACTTTCAACATACTTTTTTCACAAATACCCTGTTTATTTTTTGTTTATTTATTTTGTTGTTGTTGTTTTTACAACAGTGTAGCTTGTTTATTAAAGTCCTATTTCTTTCACTACGGCCTCTTCTGCCATTTTCAGAAATATATAAGCCACTTTAGATGGCTGCAAAATAAATAAAGAATTTGTTCTTATTTTTATCACTCATACATAGAGTTGCAAAGAGCCGGTTTATTCCTAAAAAACCCGGTTTAATTCCCAGGTTTTTTCTAATCTTCGCAATTCTACTCATGTACCACTTTTATTACATATCAATTTTCACATCAAATAAGAAAGGGGTGTACTTTCGAATGAAATTTGTTTGAAAACTTTCTCAATTTAGTGACATTTTAAAATAATTTTCAAGTATTCTGGCAATTGATTGCCCAGAGAAAATTAAAAATTTTTAAATGTAGATTAACTATATAAGATACTGCATTTTTTCACTAAACTGAAATCTAGGGTAGGGTTGTGGATAGATGAAAATTATTTTGTTGGGTTCAGGTCAGGTTTACTTCAAATGGTATTTTCAGGCTCAGGTCAGGTACAGCCCAACCTGTGCAAAACTCTCCAATATTTCATGCAAAAAGAATCATTTAAGAACGCTGAATTGCAAACAAGAAACTTGTAAAGAATATTTTCATTGATTAAACATTAGCCTGAGAATGTTGCTGTGTGACTAGTGTAAGGTAAACATGAGCTTGAGGCATTTTTCCTTTTCATTAGCACTTACAGTGTTAATAAAAAGTAAAACTATTTCATTAAGAGGTGCTAAGATTTTCAGTGTTTTAAATTTGTGGACATGATTTTCATTTTGTTAATGGTCATAAATCTATATAATTCAAAATCATGATTTTCTTTATGTTTCTAATTTCCTAATATGAAAGTTCCATTGTGCAGTTTAGTGCAAATAAAAATATTTTATGGAGATATATTAAGGTTTTTAGTGTTTTAAATTTGTGGATATAACTCATTTTTATAATGGCCCTATCTGTATAATAATTCAAAATCATGATTATTTAAATTTTCATTATCATATTATTAAAGTTCCATAGTGTATGTCATTAAAAGGTAACATAAAAATCATTAAAAAAAATTTATGACTACTTTATTATTATTTTTTTAAATGCTGGCGAAATAGAAATATGAAACATCATGACTTTAGGTTATTATATAGATACATTTTCAAAATAAATTGAGTGCAGTGCACACACATAAATATAACATTTTTTAATGTGAACCACAAATGTCCATAATTGTTAAATTGATGTAATAAATCTAACAATTATACTAGTAATGCATTGTTTAAACTGGCAATTTTATTTATCATTTTAGATATAATTCCTAAAAAATATTCTAGCTTTTACCAATGTCTTTTAGATTTATATATTTTTTTATTGGGAAGGGGTCGGATTGTGAAAATTGTGTGTAATATTTGTAATGCTAGTTCTCCAGAACACTTCTCGCACTGTTATTCAACTATCAGTGTGGCATATAATTTCATTCAACATCTTCACATTTAAATATTTTAGCATTCAGATTCATCTGCTATGGGGCGATCACATTAAATACGGATATACTATTTAATGATTTCTTGCATTATAGAGGTTTTCTTATTATTATTATTGTATTGTTTTCTTATTATATTCACAAAATGGAAATAATAATAAAAAAGAAAAGAAAAAAATGCAGTTTAACCCTAAAATTATGTAAACTGTCAAGGATTTCCCCAAGCATATCACATTTAGATGCATACATTTGATATATTGTTTTCTTTTCTTTTTTATATAGAACATAGTTTTTTCATAATAAATTTCCCTTAAAATTGAAAATAGCTATTCATTCTTTTAATGGTATGAGCAATATTAAGATAAAAAACAAAAATATTGATAAAATGAATTCAGATTTTACTTTTATTACATGTTAATAAACAAACAAAAACAAATCAACAAATTTGTGCAATACTTCTTTTTATGAGATTTTTTTTTTTTTTTCAAATTTATTTACACAGTGCTTTAAATTTAAAACAAACTTTTAACACAATCCACTGTTTATTTTTACTCGCAAAGCTTTTTTGTGTTAATGAGCAGAATATATGCATACAGTTACATAAATTTTTTATAACCAGACTTACCAAGTTCTGAAACCCAAAAATCAGGATATTTTTGTCTTTTAGTAAGAAACATATTTTAAATGCAAGGATGTTTAATACAAGTTTAATTTTAAATTGTGCTTGGCTGTCGTTGAAGATTAAATATATCATTTTACTCAAATAAGAAAAAAAAATATACTACTTCTTAAACGTAGAAAAAATTGAAGCGTATTATATTTAGGTTGTTTAAAATTCTTTTAAATTAATTACAAATAACTGAGGAAATTTTTCTTTTTTCATAATCACATACAAAACAATAGTGAAGATTTTAATTTTTATGAGGCAATTTTTGATTAAGAAATTAACTGACTATTGAAAAATGTGCAAGAAAATCATGAGAAATATGTCAAAAATCAGGAGTGAAAGAAAACGTGTGGAAATCAGGAGACTTGGCAAGCCTGCATGACACATATAAATGGCAATACTTTTTTGTTGGGGTCTTGGCATAACTCAATTTGAAGAACATGTGATTCCAAGTCAGATATTATAATCACGAAAGTGAAATGACAACCAAAAAAATTCTATTATATGGCTTATTTATGTAAAATTTAAACAAATTATATTTCAATGTATGCATAAAATTATGTAAATAATACTAATTGTATGTACATTTAATACATTGTTATTTTATAAAGATATAAAAATTTATCATAGTTTTCAAATGTAAATAAAAGTTGTCAAAAAGTGCTTCTGAAAATTTTGCTTTTCTTGTCAAATTAAACCTTGCTGTTTTCTCTCTCATGCCAAGACCACTATATAACAAAAAAAGTACCTAAATGGCTAAATGTCTTTATAAAAAACAGCAACAGCATTGAATGAAGATATTTTTAACAACTACAAAGATTACAATTATGTAAAATGATATACTAATGTTAAAAAGCATTAAAAAAAAAAAGTTTATGCTAAATACTCCTTTACGTTTAAACATGGAGTATAAAGTATATAGAACACAAATTCTTAATGCATCAAACTAAAAAAAAAAAAAAAAAAAGCAGATAAACATCGCAGATAACACCTAAAGGGAAGGAATTCTTTTTATGCAGTCCATTTCAAACAACGTGTATCTTGGTGTATGCCGAAACATTTGATACTACAATATCGAGCACCACATTGAACACAAGTGTAATTTGACAAAAATCCACAAACAGCACAAAAATGCCTGGGAGGATATTTAGATGGAGGGATTTGAGCAGTGATGTAATTTGTCTTATCTTTTGTAAAATGCTGTTCTTCCTCCTCTAACAAGGCAGTAAAATTTTTCCTAAAACGTTGCTTAAATGGCTCAGTTTTTAATTTCTTTCTTCTCTTATTTTCAATGGTGTCTTCAAATTTTGGGGCATTTTTGTGCATAACCAAATTTGCATGAGGATCATCATGAAAGTTATCTTGTTCTAAAGCTTCCAAGGCTTTCTTGAGACGCCTCTTACGAGCCACTTCATCCAAAACTTTACGTTGATTTGATTCTTTCACCCTATTTGATTCCCTTTTATCAGCCATTATCGTTAATTTAGACGAAAGTTTTTATTTTATTTTTTAATTCAGGAGCAGGAAAAGTTATTTTTCAGCAAGAGGAAAAGAAATTGCATCCATTAAATCATCAATACGTGTCTGGAGAACCTCAAGCATATCTGCAGCAATGAAAACATGAGTGTCATCCAAATCTTCAATAATAAACTTCTTTTTAAAGGCATTAGTCTCATCTAAATGGAGTAAAAACTGCTTCATGGCTGGATCACTGAAAAGAAAAGAAAACAGACTATTAGTATAAGTGAATTTCTTATAAATATAATATTCGTCAAATGATCACATGAGATAAAATTTCAGCTCAGCTCGAACAAGACATATCCATTGACTATTATGGATTTTTTTTTTTTTTTTCAATTACAGTAATTACAATTATTGAAGGTATGGGAAAGCAAAAGGATTAAAAAAAAAATAAAATAATCCAGTTATATAGTGTTTTCAAGATCATCATAAATTGTTTTTATCAAAAATATTTAACCTATTCATTTTTTTTTAACAACTTCAATTAAATCATCAAGATATTTCTGAAGAGCTTCAAGCATATCTGCTTCAATGAAAACTGTGTTTTTCGTCTAATTCTTAATGTATGTATTTAAAATGCATTAGTCTTATCTAAGTGAAGTAAAAACTGCTTCATTTCCAGTTCCACACAGAAACAATAAATAGACTTGAAACATATACATTTAAAAAAATAAATAAATATTAATATATAAAAGTATTATTCGTCAAATGATTGTATTAGAAACAATTTCATCTCAGCTTAGGCAGGGTATGCCCACATACCATCATTGATTTTTTTTCTTCTTTAAATTGTAGATTGTTAAAATTATTAAAGATACTAGCAGACTAAGCCTGGAGTTGTTTGGAATTTCTGTTTAAATTTATCTTGCCATACTAGTCTTTTTTTTCTCCAAGAAAACCTCAAATCATATGAACGACTTTTTAAATTAACTGTAAGGTTTCAAGGCCGTAGCCAATGGGGGGATCACCAGGGTTTGATCCCCCTCCGAAATTTTTTCAGGATGACTATAAATAAATCATTAAGTATCAATCAAGAAAGTAAAAAATCTGACATTGAAAACAGGGTTGTTTGATTTAAATCAGCTTGATTTAAATCACGATTTAAATCAAATGATTTTTTTAAAAAAATCTTTGATTTAAATCAGCATTTTTAACATTGATATTTACAAACTGAATAAGGATTAAATTAATCATTCGAGTTCAAATAAATGCATACCTGCCAATATTTCTAGTCAGAAAACCTTACAATTTTCCCCGACGTACTTCATTGTGCATCTTTAAAAATGTATGTGTAGTAAAATGTGTTTGTGAAAGCATTTGGTACGGTAATATATGATTTGATACAAAATTTACTGATAAATACAAAAATAAATAAATAAATAAACGATTAACTGTTTAAGTTAAAAAAGAAAGTCAAAGACATAGCCCAAATAATTTTAGCACTGATAATTCTTTTTTAATCTACTTTAAATAGGCTTGGTTTGGCTTTACCAAACAATTCTCTGTCATACATTTTTTCATAGCAATCTTTTCATATGCTTTTAAATTATTAAAATAAAAAGATAAAATTATAAGTAAAAAAAAATCAAATAAATGTCTAATCAAAAAAGTTTCAAAATCTCTTAGGTTTTGCATTCGGCTTTGCTGCGAGAAATTTTTAAAATACACAGCACGACTAAAAATTCTCTGGCATAGAATAACGCGTTGTGAATTACTGCTTGGCTCCCATGTCGTACCATATTGCTGATCACACGCATCTTTTGTAACATAAACACAATGTGTGCATCAGTTTTATTCTTTTACTCAATAAGTAACATATTTTGAAAATCATTTCTAGTTACACCCAAAAACCTTACAATCTTACCTGTCACCCTTACAACCTTACAATTGGACCCAAATCCTTACATTGTAAGGCTAAACCTTACAAGTTGGCAGGTATGTAAATGTCATCATTCATGTCCAAATTAAAAATTACCTTTTAATAATGTTCAATAAAACTTTTATAAGTTAAAAATAATTATTTTATGAAAGTAAATGCAACATTACATTCAAAATATTATTTATCCATAGTGCATCACAAAATAAATACTGATATATATATATATATATATATATATATATATATATATATATATATATATATATATATATATAGTATATATATATATAAATGCTCTCTCATTTTTAAACTTTTGTCTGTCTTTCCTAGATGATGACTTCATTTTTGCAAGTTAGATATTGAAGCTAAAGTTAAATATATAAATATATTCAATATAATAGTATTTTCAGTGAGAGGAGTTACTTCCTCTAAAGTATATTATACATGATTCACAAGTTTGTTTTATGTTTAATTGTTTAGACCTAAAAATTTCAATATCCCATATGTTGATGGGAGATGTATTGATCATATTATTATTATATGATCAATACAAGGACTAAATTGTAACATAATATTTTACAGGAGAGAGAGAGAGAGAGAGAGAAAAACTATATCTGGAAAATGTGTGAAAGCAATATGCAAACCATGTAGTGTAAGAAATGGTGGAGATTGTGGCCAAAAAAAAAAAAAAAAAAAAAACATACAGAAGCTTACAGTCTATGTGATAAAGATGGCATTAGTGAATCTGAATCAGTTGAAATCAGGATTGGCTTTTTGCCGGCAAAAATGTATTTTTGTCAGGACAGTTTAACAGACAAAAATTGGTCAAGATTGTAATTTAAATCACAGATTTTAATCTGTTAAAATTATGATTTAAACATTGAAATCATGTAATTAAAATAAAATCCTTAAAACCCTGTTTTAAAATACTAGTAGTTTTTGACACTGGCAAAAATTATGACAAAAAGTATTTTTGCCGGGACAGCTTTTTTCTACTTAGGCAAAAATTAGCCAACCCTGGTATATTAGCATTGTTTGCTGCATTTATTATGTGATTAGATATTATTGGAGTAATAACTTAAATTAACTAGAAATTTATACACATGACATAACACACATAGGTATATCTTACCTATAACAATTTAATAGTAAATAATATGATTTTAAGTTTTAAGTAAATCTGAATTTGTTTGCAATAATTTTTTTTTAATTTAAATTATGTATTTTTATCTAGGAACTGTAATTAAATTAATAGAAATGTGTAAATCTATGCAGAAAAAATAAAATAAATACATACACAGTACAGAAACAATATTAATCAAAAAAATCTGATTTAAATAAAAAAAATCCGATTTAAATCAAATAAATCAGATTTTTTTGATTTTTTTAAAAAAATCGTGATTTTTATCAACCCTGATTGAAAAAATGAATGCAGTTTTAGAAAATAGGTAATAAACAAAAGAAAGTTTTAAAATTCTTCTTATTATTATTTTTTTCTTTTTAGAAATGGAATTGTATAAAAGCGCGATTACCATGCTATCAAACAAATTGGTGGAATATTCAAATTTCAAATAGATTCTCCAACTAGTTTAACTGAAACGCTTGAAGAATATAATGAGCGTCTAGTTCCAAATATCCACAAATTGGCAAACAACTGTTTTGACATATGCTCCAGGTAATACATTTCTGACAAAATACATTTTATTTAAAATATAGGTAAAAATCTTCTGAAATCTTCAGATTTGGTTGACACTATTGTTGATACATTGGCGATGTAGAATCACCATTAAAACACAGGTGAAATTATAAATTTCTTTGCAATGAAGAAGACTCAAATATTAAATTTTCTGTTGTGATAAGTATCGGTTACTCGAATTCACAATAGATAACTTTCAAATAATTTTACCTTTATTAAAGTATTACAAAACAAATATAAAATACAATAATAAAAATAAAATTTTGAACCTACAAATCTCCCTCCGAAATATTTTTCTGGTTATGGCCTTGTGAGGTTTGGAACCCCACTGTCGTTCTCATTGGCAGAATGGCAGAGTACAAGCAGATTTAATTTCGAAAATGACAGTAATACAAATAAATTATTACCATTTCATTTATACTTCATTAGAATCACAAAAATAACTGCAATTTTGGTGATAAAAAGTTACCATTGAAATGGAATTCATTTTATTTCTTGCTTAGGATTGATTTTAATCAAACAGGATCAACCTTTAGAAGTGTTTCGGATTATTTTTAAAAAATAAAAGTACCATCAGAATGATGAAAGTACCACGTATCTGTAACTACCCTTATTATTATTATTTTTTAAGTCCATCCTAGGCTGCAAATCACAATTTTATGAGGTAGAAAAAACAACTCCCTTTCTTTCCTTATAGCATGAAGATAAAATATTGGTAAAATCTGAAATCAGGTCACCAGTACAAATGTAACTGTGTATAAAAATTATTTTTTTCCCAAAAGGAAAAAAAAAAACACAAAAAAAAGAAATAAATTTATAGAAATAGGACTTTGGGAGGGGGAGGGGGGAGAAACTGAACAAATTTCTGGTATAAATTGACAATAATCTTTTTTAAAGCTATTCTCAAATCCAAACTGGCTACTTTATGACATTTTTTAAATTCATTTTTGTTCAGAAATGCATGAAATTGGCAGGTGTTCTTAATCAGAAACTTTGTAATTGAAAGAAGTTTTCCATTTTTTGATAAACGCCTTTCAGAAAATACTGTCAAAGTTGGTGTTTTGAACAGAATTTCCGACACTGCAGCACAAGAAAGGGGAAAAACATGTCACGTGACACAAATGACTTATAACTCGATAAGTAATTTATTTATCAAAAAATGGAAAACTCATTTCGATTCATTACAAACTGCTTCCATTGTCAGACCTGCCAATTTTATGCCTTTGTGTTTAAAAAATGAGTCAGAAAGTTTTGCGTTGTTGAGCAGGTCATTTGAGAATCACCTTAAATAAATTTATACTAGCAAAAGTGCAAACATTTCTGCACAAATACATTTAAATAAAACTTTACATAGACAAACATCACATAAAGAGGCAGATGCTGCTTAAAATCCTAGAAACACAAAGATAGGCAATTCCCAAAACTCCCAGAGTTAAGCTCAATGATACTTTCTGTAAATATTTTGGAGTTTTTCAACAGCAATATTGTTGCAAGCATTATCTTTTCCCTAACACCAACTGCATTCATTGGACAATGTTATAAACCAATGTTTGAAACTGATTCATATAAATTATTTTCCAAGAAATACTTGAAAGATGGCTAAATTGTAACTAAAACAAATATGTTCAATTTATTTGGCTAAAATTACATATTGAAAATACACAGAAAAACTGAGACTAACAGTATGAATAATAAGCTAAAGCCTAGAACATGCGAGACACTTGACAACATTGAATTGGCGAGGCAATGAACCACTTCCTGTAATACCACCTTGTTCCGTACATTATGGCTATCCATATATATAAAGCAAAAAGCGCATTCTGTTAAATTCCACACTCTTTTTTCCATACAAAAACTGTCTCATTGTGCATGCTTCGAAATTTTTTTGAAGGCTTCTTCCCTCAGAAACGGGAAACCTGTTTAGTCTAGAGGGATTGAAAACGGATGTAGGTGTAATATGGACATTGCGTTGAGAGTTAAAGTTTTTTTTTTTTTAAAGAACTCATGTATTCATATATGCATATTCGACGAAATTCACGATTTTCCTGCACCCAATCGACAATATTCAGGATTTTTACGCACTTGTTCGACAAAATTCATGATTTTTACACACCGGATCGAAAAAATTCATGATTTTTACACACCGGATCGAAAAAATTCATGATTTTTACACACCGGATCGACAAATTTCATGATTTTTACATGCCTGATCGACAAAATTCATGATTTTTATGCGCCCGTTCGACGAAATTCAGAATTTTTTCAAGCTTGATCGACAAAATTCAATTCTTCCAAGCCTGATCGATGAAATTCATAATTTTTCCAAGCCTGATAGATGAAATTCATAATTTTCCAAGCCTGATCGATGAAATTAATAATTTTTCCAAGCCTGATCGATGAAATTTATAATTTTTCCAAGCCTGATCGATGAAATTTATAATTTTTCCAAGCCTGATTGATGAAATTCATAATTTTCAAAGCCTGATTGATGAAATTAATGATTTTTATGTGCCGATTGACAAAATTCATGATTTTTATGCTCCCGAATGACAAAATTCCTCATTTATACGAGCCTGATCGACGAAATTCATGATTTTTAGATTCCTGATCGACAATATTCATCACTTTTACACACCCGATCAACGATATTCATCACTTTTACACACCCGATCAATGATATTCATGATTTTTACGTACCCGATCGACGATATTAATGAGTTTTATGTGTGCAATCGATGAAATGCATGATTTTTACGCAACCGATCAAGAGGAAATTCATGATTTTTATGCTCCTTAATGACTAAATTTGGAATTTTTCTGAAGCTAATTGGCAAAATACACACAATTCCTGAAGATTTTGGCCCACTTGCCACAGGTTGTGCATGTGTAATGTATTACATGCTGTGGGCTTAGAGCATAAACATACCTATTTTATTATTTTCAGATCTTAATTCTTGGGAAATAATTTAAAAAAAGGTACTTATGTAGTAGCCTACACAAGTATCTAAGCTAGTGTGACTTATGTCGTTGCTACATAAGCATCTTGTATATAACTTTGCTGTTAACTTATTTTTTAATTTAAAATAGATTGGAAATTAATATCTTTAAGATATTTTTATTTCGTACATAAATTACTTGTTTACTAAAAACTCATTATATATATATATATACATTTAATTAAATATTCAGAGACGTAAATGTACTTACTGGCTACTAAAGAAATTATTCTCCCTAGCCAGTAACTGGCTACTAAAAAAAAAAAAAAAAAAAAAAAAAATCTATCTACTGGCTGGCTAGTGGCTACTAAGCGAAATTCCTCATTTTCACCTTTATTCAGGACCAAAAAATTTTAAATAAATAAAATATTTTTTCCAAAAGGCTTTTTTGAAATTTGAGACATAAAATAATATTTCATATTTTTAGGATTGATAATACATTAACAAGTGGGAGGGTGTGATCGAAGATCGCTCAAAGGGTTTCGTTTAATATTCTTTTCAAAACACTTTATCCTTTTTTTAAACATATATAATTAATTAATAAACAGACATACATACATACATACATTCAATACAATAATCCAACATGGAGTGAAAAATTAGCCAGAGCCAGGAATCGAACCTGGGTACACAGCGTTCCGGGCTGTTGCTCTAACCACTGAACTACTCCGCCCGACCCCTGAGTCTGCAACTTCCCACTAATAAACCATGTTGGAAAGAAGGTCACCAGCCATCTACCAGACAGCCAAGACGACCGGACAACGGTGAATAGATTTTACTATTCCACCGATCTTGGTGACCTTCTTTCCAACATGGTTTATTAGTGGGAAGTTGCAGACTCAGGGGTCGGGCGGAGTAGTTCAGTGGTTAGAGCAACAGCCCGGAACGCTGTGTACCCAGGTTCGATTCCTGGCTCTGGCTAATTTTTCACTCCATGTTGGATTATTGTATTGAATGTATGTATGTATGTCTGTTTATTAATTAATTATATATGCTTAAAATAACGATGACTGCAGACGTTAAATATGTGTGTAATTTAAACTTTATCCTTTCTTTAATAAATTAAAACAAATTTCATTTAGTAACAACAAAAAAAAAAGTCATGTTTTATATAAAGTAAAAATTTACCGGTCTATTTTTTTCCTTTTTTCGAATATCTAAACCAGCCAGATAGCGGTCCAAGCCCGCTATTATATTCTGTCATAATAATATCCGTCATACGGACTAAATGCAATATTAAAAAAAATAATTTCAAAATTAAACAAATTGTACACCTTCAAAATGTTAAAATATGCGAATATTTCCATAATCGGATTTTTATCACGATTCAATATGTTTCTCAAACTCATATATTTACTATTCTCTATTATTTATATTGATACTCGGTTTGTATTATTCTCAAACATTTGAAAAACTCGTTAAACTTCCTATATGACGTCAGATTTTCTTTTTAATTCTCTAATGACGCGATATTAATCTGCTTTGTCCACTTACACATACTCATACTCCTTGTATTATTGAGAAATCTTAGACATTTTCCGTTTTATTACGACTATGACATCAATCAATTTTATTTCATATTTATCTTTTTTTCAATTGGTGAAACTTTTTATTTCATTTTCATTTTTCACGTGAAAATCGTCTGATAGAAAATTAATTATTGTAGAAAAAATTTCATTGTGTATTTTAAATCTTTGGCATCTGCTATAACAAAAAATGTTTCAATTTAATAGGAAAAGGCTGTTACAATTTTGGTTTTTTATCTCTATTTATTAAAATAATACGGATTTTTCAAATTTTAATATTTTGAGCTCTTCACAGCTGCTATTCAGATTTATACACTAAGTTTCAACTCTGTAAGTTACATACTTTTTGAGAATGGCTCTGTGACGGACAGACAACGGAGCGGGGATAATAGGGTTTCGTGAGATGAACGAAACCCTAAAAAAGGAAGTGTCTAGTGGTGAAAAAAATTATTTTTCTAAAATATTGTTTTTTAGTATTAATAACATGCTGCTTTAAATATAGTCATTAAAAGAGTCTTTATTGAACCTGTGAGATATACTTTGAACAATCATTTTTCATGGGAATTCAATACGTGCTTTTCATTCAGAACTGAAAATTTTAAGTCTTCTGTGCAGGATCTGATTATGGTATGGTAAAATGGATGCTTCCTGGCGTCTTCCTTCATCAGAAATTACATTAAGGATTACATCTAATTTAGGGATCCTCTAATATGAGTGGCACTCATTTGTTTCATTATGGTAATATGGCCCAACTATTGTGATTTTAAAGAAATATTCAAATCAATCAAATACAAAATAATAAAAATTGTATAATTTGTGCAAATTTTACCTTTAGTAATCCAGTAGAAAAGGTCGAAAAAATGCTGAGAATCGAGCTTAGTTATAGTACTAGTTGTTATAGGCCAACAGAAGAATACTGTTCCTAGGGCCTTAATCAGGCTTTGACAGAGGGCGAGAGTGAGACAATCTATATATTAAAGGATTTTTTTTTCTATAGTATAGTCATAGTTACAATCACTATGTTGTGATGATGTATGGATATTCAGAGACAAGGGGGCACACTGATTTTTCTTGCTCCAGGGCACT
Organism: Maratus michaelseni; assembly: GCA_963931845.1. Lineage (NCBI taxonomy): Eukaryota > Metazoa > Arthropoda > Arachnida > Araneae > Salticidae > Maratus > Maratus michaelseni. Next base: position 188,556,903 of record OZ007598.1, on the reverse strand, counting down.
GAATGTGTAGCTACGTCACTGTAATGTGTAATGTACTATATAAATAGACGCTTTCAGTCATGATGTCAATGATGACGTTTTGCTTGGAAACTGACTCCAAACAAACGGTTGCTATGGTGTATTTTCTATTATGTTTGTATATTATACCTATATCTTATAATTGTATCGCACGGCAAAGTGTTTTAATACATTATATGCATTGGTAATATTTTCTACGATTTATATTTAATAAGAAATGAAACACAACAACCGTTTGTTTGGAGTCAGTATCCAAGCAAAACGTCATGACTGACGTCACACTGAAAACGTCTATAATTAGCCCCAAAATAGTTTCTTCTGAATCTTGAACAGAGAAAATAACAAGAAACAGCAATCATTTCTACAATAGCAATTGTTGAACAAAGCGAAAAATTCGAACAGAAATAAATATTTGACACTTTAATAAATTAAACTCTGAAAACGCTCAAATCAATTGAAAATACTTGGAGAAAAATTAACGATTTAAGCAAGCACATTAACAAACCATGAACATCAACAAATGGAAATTTAAAATAAACTTATAATTAGAAATTTAATCGTACAAACATGGGATGAATAAATAAATAAATATATATATCACATATGATAATCCCTAAAACAAGTTACAATTGATTAAAATTTGAGAGAATAAAAAATTTAGTTGAATTTCAATAAATGTAAATAACATTCTCAAACACACACGTCTGACATAATATATTTGAAATAATAAAAATTTTAAAAACTGAAAATAAGCAACGTATTACCATTCGACTAATATTCCTTTCATAACATACACCATTTTGATTAATTCTTTAAGTCCAAACAATCTTAAATATCGTCTTAAACAGCAATATCCAGAAGGTTCAAGCCACAAACAGCTATGAATTCATATTCATTCTTGTGATGATTCATGAGTCGTTCACAAAAGCTGTTGCCACAAAAAATTAATAGATCTACGACATTCAGTTGCAATTTCGCAAATTAGACAGAGTGCTATCTAGTGAGCAAAAGTTTAAGCTTGTCGCTGTCGGAGCATACAAGAACCATAGCATTACATGATTAGATGTAATTTTAACTTGTTCATATTAACCATTTTTTTGTTTCATGTGACATTAGTGAGACATGTGTTACATGAAAAGGAAAATATAAATTATACAAAATTAAATGTTTAGAGATTTCAAACGAGTTTATAATTTCAGATACTTTACGACACCCCCAGGAACCACTATAGACCATTTTAATAGTGAATTGTATGAACCAGAACTGATTGATAACTAATCAAAAGACTAAATTTTGTAAAAATATTGGAAAATGCGGAGAATTTTCAAATATAGGAGCTTCTGTTTAGTTAATCCCATTTCGCAAAATTGTTAAATTCTGCCTAGATCTGTGCTTCGGCTTCGGCTTCTCGCAAGATTCAATTATTTTTCGAAAAGGTTTTGCTCATTTTTATTTTGGCGTACATCACTGCATCAAGCAAAACAGAAAAAAAGTTAATTTTTTGTTTCATCTCTTTCGTTTATCTCTAAAAGAAAGGGGGAGGGGAGGCGAATACTGCTGTCCTGATTAAACAAGTCCAAAAATTTTCAATTATCATCTTTTTTTTTTTTAAACCAAATATTGTATAAATAAAAAATATTTGTTTAGAAATCATGGAACCACACGTTATCAGTTTAATGATAAAAAAATAGACTATCATTTTTATAACAAGGAGAAAGGGGTATAGTTTAATAACAAGGCCGCAGAAAGGGTATGCAGGCTCTGGACGGTTGCGATTTGAAAGCATGGTCGGTAAATCAAAAAACTTTTTAAATAAAATTTGTTTAAAACAATTATGCATATTTGATTCATATTTAAACATTATTATTGACAGTAAAATATTTGAAAACATACGTACAAAACTTCAAAAAACATTAATTGTTTCATAGCAATATCAGCAAATCGGCGAAGCAGCATCTCACACAAAGTCTGTTTATAAATTTATTTGCAATGAAGAAGGCTCAAAAGTTAAATTTTCTTTTGTAATTATGTTATTGAATAATTTGAATTCACAATAATTGTTTTAATACTTTTCTTTGTTCAATTAATGAAAAACTAATATAAAATAAGATATTATGAATGAAATTTGAGCCCATAAATCCCCCTCTGAAATATTTTTCTGACTGCGATCTTGCATCAAAGAAATATTATTTTCACTTATATTTTCCAAGTAAATAGCTATCACAAGCATTATTTATCATTTTAGGATTACTTGTTATTACAGGAATTTAATAATAATTTTAAGTTTGCTCTCAAATATGAAATCCTTAATTTCTGTCACTGTTACGAAATTATTTTCATCCATAAATACTTAAAATTTGAAAATATTCTTATTCAGATTTGAAGGAACCAAATAATGTTTTCATATATATATATATATAGCATTTTCAGGAAATAGCGTCAAATTTACTTTTTTAAAATGAATTTTGGAATATGGCAGTCACAAAGAAGGTAACTAAATAGCAATATAATATAACCTAACATACATAATATTTATTGGAAATTAAAAAAAAAATGTTGAATTCTTTGATAACTGAATAGAAAGGGTGTATTCCTTTGAAGCTGAAAAAAGAGAGGTAAAAATATCCTGTTACTCCTACTGACTTTCCGAACACTTTACAGAATGCTATGTGTTCAAATAAATAGCAGTAGGAAATTAAATTAAAAAATATATATCTTAGTTTTGCAAAAGTAAAATGTTTTCACTGCTGAAAATGACCTCATGTTCTAAGGAAAGCGTTTATAATTTATTCATTAATAAATCTGAAGCAGTTTTCTAAAGTTGCGGTGTAATTTTCGGCGAATTTTTATTCCGCTCTTGCTGAGATTAAGCCCTAAAAATTAAAATATATATTGAAATTGAATTTACATAGCTATGTTAATAAGACGTTTAAATTGTAGATATTTTGCCATTTATCTTTAACGAAATGCAATACTTAAATTTCCATACGCTTTTATTAGTCTAATAAAACTCATGTAAATAGTTTTTTCTTAGGTTTTTTTACAGAGGAAAAAAGCTTTACTAAACTAAATCGTTCTTGTAACCACGGTAAGTAGAATACATGGTAGGGTCCACGAACGAGATGTGCAGTACAGAGCCGTCCTTAGCGAGGACGTTTTAAAGCGAGGCCCGGTGCAGGGATTTTGTGAGGCCCTTTCCTTCCAGATTCTTAACATAATCTTATCTATACTATCAATATAAAAGAATGGTTTTCACCTATATACTGTAACCCGGGTTCTATCCCCTAGCTACTATAAAGAAGTAGCATTTGTTTGTGTGTTTGTAGGGATAATTTCTGGAACTACTAAACCAATTTCAAAAATAATGGTAGCAAATTGATGGTGAAAGAACCTTTTCCAACATAGACTATATTTTATGTCAAGATCACTATCTTTTCTTAACTAAAATCATAAATTTATATTAAGGATTTTCTATTATACCTTCTTCTTTTTATTAAAGAAAAAAATATTTTGCTTCAGTGTGCGAGGCCTCTTTAGGCGCGAGGCCCTGTGCGGCGGCACCTGTCGCACACCCCTAAGGACGGCTCTGGTGCAGTAGATCACCCTGCCCGTGCTGTCACTGGCACCCAACGTTCAAGAAGCTTTCTTTCTTTGTGTGTTCATTTATTCTCATTACGCATTGCTTTCTTTCTCTTTTCGCGATAATAAGTATTATTTTTTTCATATTCATATAATCATTTTAAAGGGGGATAATGTCTTAATTTATTCTCAAAATTTGAAAATGATTTGTAATTAAAATAATTAGTAATGCATTTCAGAATGCACTAATTCTTCCACATATTCCAAAGGAATTTCATTTCATCGTTTTACTATCGTATGAAAATCATTGCTGCACTCATGCAAAAGATCAGATAATTTTTGCATTGATCATTCAAGACTCTGTTCAGTTTACTTTAAAGAAGCAGATTTTTAAAAGAATTTGAAAGCAAAACTGCTTTATTTGAAACGAAAACAAATTTTAAGGTATAAGTCGGTTTCCATATAAAAATATACAGTTTTTCTACTTACTTTACCATTACTTTTCAGTAATGATAATACTGAAAAAAATAATGAAAGAATGGGTTTTCAAGATAGATGAAAGGAAATAAACTTTTCTTAAATGAAAATGAATGTGATTAATAAATTTCAATATGCACACCTTTTGTGGTACGGAGAACATCTAGTCGATAAACTATCTCGGCCCATGCGCGTTCCAACATCGATTGCGTAACACATGAGATTGCCGCAATTATGCCTAATTTCAGTTTTTCAACACTGTTCACTTTTGTTGAATGTTGCTTCATCTGTAAAAATGATGTTTTAAAAAAAAACCCTATCTTCTTCCAGATGATTGAGCACAGCGAAGTCAAAACAACAAAGTTTGTCATTCCTTTGTAAAGTTTTGCAATATCTGCGCTTTATATGCATGAAGGCGATGTTTCTTATGAAGCTCGCGATGCACTGTTGAAAATGGAATTGATAATTGCCTCGCAAAAGTGCGTACTGATTTCTGCGGGCTAAGAGAAAAAGCTTGGCCATTCTGTAAATTTTGCTATCACGGGACAACTGGCGTCATTTGTTGATTTTTTTGACACAGAAAATAATTTCCAATAACTAAAGTAATACATACGTGAATTTCTAGTTTCTATCTTGCATATTTTTTTTTTTATAATTTTTTAAAATGTGTCAAGGTTTTTTATACACTCTGTATATATATATATATATATATATATATACTATGTATATATATGTACTCACCAAAAATTAAGCACGCAGTGGTAAAATGCGGAAAAATCGACAAGCACTGCTGGGATTGACACGAAATGCGGCAGGAAAGTAGCAAATATGTTTATGCATGAAACAAAACAAAAAAATTACATACATAGAATCTGCATACAACGTTTACAGCGTGTGACCATACTTTCCATGAGGTGATCAACCAACGTAGAGCCAAGTAATCGCCATTCCTCCGGTAGGGAAGTTTGCAAGTATGTGAGAGAGTCTGGTGTAAACATGTAAACACAGCACGGTCGAGAACATACCAAAGATTTTCAATGGGATTAAGGTTGGGTGAGTACGCCGGCCACTCCATACGCGGAATCCCTTCATTCTCCAGGTAGTCTTCGATGAAGACAGCTCTATGCAGACGCGCATTATCATCCATTAAAACGATAGCAGGACCAACTGCTGCCAGTGGCGTAGCCAGGATTTCCTTTCGGGAGGGGTCCAGAATTTTTTTTCAGCTTATATCTATAGTAAGACCTACCAAGATAATATCGCAAAGAGGGGTAAAAAATTCCGTGTTAGACAGTTTTTCGTCTTATCAGGTGTATGGCATTCTTTTCTATTTGACGAATAAATATTTCCGTTTAAGTCAGCATTCCGTTATAGGCAGGTTTCGTTTCCACAGGATTTGCTGTATATATAAAAATATAACTTATGTATGTAATATGTATAGTAAAACCTGTCTATAGCAGATTCCTGTCTTAAACAAAAGAATTACATGGTCCTGATATGGATAACCATACAATTAAATTTGCTGAAAACCTGCCTGAAACGGGCTTTTTCACCGTTCGTCTGTGATTCCGATTTCGTCTTGTCAGGTTTTACCCTACTTATAAATACAGTAAAGCCTGTGAAAGCGGATACTTCCTATAACGGAATCCTATCTCAAACGGAAAATTTTAGGGATCCCGACGAAACGAACAATGCGCCTTATTGAAGTATAGTGTTACAGGATTGACTTTGTGTGTGATGTGCAATAGAAGTATTTCGAGTAATTTTAAGAATTTAGATATTAGATCAATTTCTTAATTTAAAAAAATAGCATGTGTAAAATGAAGTAAGATCAATCTCTATAATTGTAGCTAATAATACAATGAAGTTACATTAATATTTACCAAAGAAAAATATTTTACAAACACTATGATATAAAAACTGAGCACACACTGAAGAGAATGCATTTAAATCAGGTTTCATATGACATAAACATTTGATTATTTTAAAGTTGTGATCAAATGGTTAAGTTTATAACAGTATTTGGTTGAAACTGTTTTTTTTAATTTTCATGTTTAATTTCTTGTCAGTGAAATAAGAACTTGTGCTGTAATAGGTATACTGAATAATGAGTTGACATAATTGCCAATGCCGTCAGCTGTTGATTCACCATGGGAGTTTCTGAAATAAGGTTTTAAATTTTAAGAAAAAAATCTTGTAATTTCGACTACAGAAACTAGTAATGCCAGAAACACACGCAACAAATATAGTTGATGTTGGGGAAAATAATTTTGTTACAATTGTCTAAAACAGCCGTAATTCTTTTTCATGTTTTACCGTTTTTCATACTAAAGTAAATATTCGGCCTCAATAGTTGTTGATAATTGGTCGACATAAAAAATGTTAAATTTTTGTAAAAAAAAATAATTATGATGGATTAGCACATCTTGGGAAGTATTAGATTGCGTAAAAAATAATGGTGGTTTCTGCTATTTTACTTTTCAACCAATTTCTTTTAAGCGGTTGGAAACAGTTTTAGAACGTACTCCTAGTTCAGCAACAATCTTTCAGACTTTGGTACGTAGAATAGCTTCAACCTTGGCTTTCAATTTCTCATTGTTCATAACCGAATGCCACCTACGACCTTCACATTCAAAACGCTCATTGCTATCATGAAATTTCTGAAAACAATGTTAAACTGTGAGTTCACAAGTCGTCAAATGTAACGTTGAATTAAGATATTTTTCTGCAGGAGGGATTTCTTCGGAATAGGTACACTGTGGAGTTCAGGGAAGGGGAGAGATTGCACTCCTAAGCATCAAATCTCAAATCTTCCGAGGGGTCATTTCGATGCCCCGGGGTGGATGCCCCACCTCCGCTCTCCTGAATTCAACGCTGTAGCGTGGTTGATATACAAGCCGTTTTCACCGATTTTCGTACCATTTTGAATTAGTAAAAAAATCGTACGAAATTCCCCAAAGTTCTATAACTGCCTTAAATTTCCCTGTACAATAGCGGAAAACAAAATTATAATACTAAATAAGTAGGTAAAAACCTGTCCTTCAAAATAATATACAACAACGTAATATTTCATTAACAGTTTATTAAAAATAGCCCAGGTTAAAAAGTTTCATAACAAGAATCACCATTATTTTGTACAAACCCAGATGAACATCAAAATCTTTCAATATCCCTCTGTTCTTTTCTTTAGCGATTAACGAGATTAGAAATAAAAGTAACAAAAGGAGGAAAAAAAATTGATCTTCCGAAATATTCTTCAAGTTTGACATTGAATCAGATGTATCTGATGGTCAACTTGACAAGGAATATGTGTGACTAAAGAAAATTGTGTCCCAGTTTCCTTTAGCAAATGACTATGCTCTCTTGAACAGGTCAGAAAACTTTTGAACACCAGTCTCCTCTTCCTTGCTTATTGATTAATGTAAAGATTCATAAAGCTGAAAAATGACATCATCAGCATGTTTTACAGCAGAAGACAAATCACATTCAGATGCAGGTATTTTGAAAGTGGCAATGTATAACAGCATTGAATAAGAATTCACAAATATCTAGTCGAAGAATAAAGTTACTTTTTTTTAAATTCCAGCCAGCAGCAGATTTAAAGTAAATGTTAATATTGCTCGATATAAAATTATAAAATGAACAAAGATAAGGGTCGCCAAACTCTAATTAATGTGCTGTTATTGCATTCGTGTAAACTCGTCTTTACCCATAAGTGTTGGCAACAGTTGGGCCGATCGAAATCTCTGTTGAAGAAGTTTTGCGTTTAATCTAGTTACATTAAAATTTATGAAAACGGAATCGGCAGGGATCGTTAAAAAATTCCGTTGTAGAGAGATTTCCGTCACATCAGGTATACTTGTACAGTTATCCTTCTGTCATCGAGACCATGAAATGTTTTCGTTTACGAGAGAATTCCGTTTTCAAAGAAAACCTGCCAAGAAGGATTTACAACCAGAAAAAGTTCCATTTTAGATATGTTTCAAATCTTAACAGGTATAAATATGTAGCGTTGTTTTCGTTGAACTTTGAACTTTTGCTGTTTAAGATAGCTCTCATCTTCACAGATTTTATTGTAATACATCTATGCTTTTCAGAAGTATACTGTAGAGTGGATTCGTTTTAACAGTTTTAGAGGATACCTCACAAAATGGACGTGTCTATTACAAAAACCTGTCTTAAACGAAAAAATTTCATAACCCCTGCGAAAGACATACCTTTAAATAATACTTTCTAAGTCAAACACCTGTCTAAAGCGGAATTTTTCATTGCTTCTTTGCGATTCCGTCTTATCAGTTTTTAATATTATTGTATCTATGACTCAGTAAACCAGTTCTTCATTCGGGGTTCGGGGGGGGGGGTCCGGATCCCCTGGACCCCCCCCTTGGCTACGCCACTGACTGCTGCAGCGTACAATCTCACAGTGAGTTCTAGGACTTCATCCCGATGCCGGACAGCCGTCGTAGAATCTCATCTAAAGATGTGCAGATGGGTGTGATATACCAACGAAATCTCAGCCCACACCATGATGCCTCCACCTCGGAATGCGTCATGTTCGGTGGTGTTCTGGGGACTAGAGCTCCTATAATAGAGGCTGACGCTTCCTCGCAGATTTGGTGCTCAAATTGAAGTTCAGTAGAAAAACCAAGCTAATCAGAACCGGTTCAGCCAATCAGAACCGAGTCTTAGACAACCCCAACTCCGGCTGCGGTAGATTGAAGCTGAACTGAGCACCAATAATCCGAAACAAAATGGATATGCGTCAGCTCCTATTATAGGAGCCTTACTGGGGACGAATGCATGTGTCTACTTCTCTCCAGATACTTATACTTTTTTATCTTGTTGCAGGATAATTCTCGACTCATCCGTGAACATAACGTTGACCCAATCAGACACAGTCCAATTGGTATGTTGCCAACACTACTTTAATCGTGCCCCTCTGGATTGGACGGATAGAGGAACACAAACTCGAGGTACCTGGTCGTACAGTTTATTCATGTGTAGCCTTCGTCGCATACTAGTGGCAGATATCGTTTTACCAATGGACGCTGCATCCATAGATGTCACACGTTTGGAAGTCACTCTTCGATTCATTTTAGCTACAATATATCGATCATTCGCGGTGGTCGTAACAACGCCCCCTAGAGATAATGCCTAAGAGCTCAATTTTGACGTCACGGCAGATCGGCTAATGATTCAACTGATAACATCCTACCATTCCTGCAACCACAATAAAACAAAATTCTAAATGACATTTTTTTTTTTTTTTTTTTAACTTCCATAATAAAATTGAAGATCAACTAATTCAAAACACACTATAGTTATTTTTATTGAAAAATAAAAGCTATCTTTTTTGAGGTTTCATTAACACTTTTTTTTTGTTAATGTGCAAATGAAAGCTCGCATATTTGAGTTCTAGCATATTTTCATGAAAATTAGTAATATTTTGATTAAAGATTGGATTGCTTTCAATTAAAGTACTTATTTACAGTATATATGTGCATTTTTAACAATATTAACAATGCTAATCGTTATCTATTAAAATATGTTTACTTTGTCACTGCTGAATACTTGATTGAATATTTGCATTTGATAATTACAAATTTCATTTATTTTACCATATATGCAGTGTTTTTTTATAATCACTAGTAGTAGTTTACAATTATTAAAAAATATTAAATATATATTTTAGTTATGTACAATTGAAAAGATATAATTTTGTTTTGGTTTATATTTAAATATTTTGTTTTTGTTATGCAAAACATGATAAGATAAAAACTAACTTTTAATTAGTTTTTTAAATATTTTTAACACAAAAGTAATTACAAAATTTAAATGATAGCTCTAAAAAATTTGCTAGATATTTGCATTTTATACACAACACACACACATATGAATGTAATATTTAATATTTTTTTTTTAAATATAACCAAAGATGTTTTATTATGTAATATAATAATTCTAATTATAAAATAATTATTATAAATACCTAAAAATCCATATAATGTGAATGTAATTATGTATTCATCGTGGTCATCTAAATAATGTGATTATTATATTTAGATGAACTAAAATAATACCAAAAAATAATAAATATAAAATATATAAAAATAAAATAAATTGTAATCGGAATTATGACGTTTTAGACCTTATATGAATGTGATTATATTTAGATAAACTAAATGTCATCCCAAAAATATAATAAATTATATAATAACTAGGGGGCCTACCCCCTGCGAGCTACGCTCACTAACCCCCGCTCAGACTTCGAGGCCTCTAAAAGCATGACAGCGTGCTTAGTTTTAAAAATATTGGTAAATCTGTAATTGGGTTGCCATGCTTTTAACGTTTTAATGGGGCATTTTTTTTATTATCATGGCCTCATACACAGCTGTTGCGACAACTGGCGACTGTTTTAGGGATTGATAAGTAAAATCAATTACACCTTGAAAACCAGCTTGTATAAAATGGTTAGGTTTAAATTGTGGCTACCTTTCGGACTTTTATAACAACGATCTGTATTCTATTCTTCCTTTGCGTTTAAGGATGAGAAAAATTCCATCTGCTTGTGAATAACATTAAGAACCACGGTATTGAAATGTACTATTTATAGACATTTTCAGTAACAGGTTTTAATTTTCTCTCTATTTTAGTGCACCATCATGCATATTTTCATGTTATTTTAAATATGTAAATTATTTATTTTAATTAATATGTATATAAGAATTTTCTAATAATTATTTATCATACAAAATTAATTAAATATTTTGTGCATGCATGCCTGCATTTATTCGGCATCAATTGATGAGATATTTAAACAAATTTGCTATCCGCGATAATTTTACACCATGTTATGTCACTTGAATATTGTCCATAAGAAAATTGGGTACTTTTCCAGTATAGGATCCTTTGCTTTTAGGTTTGTCGTAATTCGAGTTTCAAAAAGGGATAGATTCGTTAATATACATATATTTGTTGCCAAAAGTTATGAAAGCAAACCCAATGAACTGTTGGTTCTTTTCTATTATAGGTGTCTTGACGCTTTTTTAAAAAGCTTGGCGCAATTCGGCATCAGAAAGTGAGATTTGGTGCCAAATGACATAAACAGCCATGGAAACAAATTCGACGATTTTTTTGTTTATATGCGTATTTTAATTATACGTATATTATTATTGTTTTTTCTATACAAATGACTTCTGATTATATATAAAATAGGATAAATGACATTTTACGCTAAACAAATTGTATAAATATTGAAAAATGCTTCTGTATACGAAATGACAAAGTGAATAGGTTGACAGAAAGTATGTTGCCAAATTTCCTTTTCCGCCAAGGCTATTTCCTCTGTTTCGTCAAGGCCCCATATACTGGAAAAGCACCGAACTTTTATGCTTGTTTATACATGTATTTATATGTATATATACAATTTATTTATAATTGTTTTTCAATTTACCTCTTTTTGTACATAAAAATAGATAAATGGCTTCTTTATATTAAACAAATTGTATAAACATAAATGACGTCATTTGGACGAATTTATTCAAAATATTTTCAGTTTATAAATTAAATTAAATACTGACAGACGATTGAATCCTGACGATAGAAATGTGATTTTTTTTTTTTCAAATTTTCCGGAAAAACATAATTTAATCACAATCTTGTCTTCATTATCAATTGAAATAAAAGATAAATTCAATTTCAATTTGAAAATGACTAATAAAAAGAAATCAATAATCCCTATCGGGATCCTTTTTGATTTTTTTCCCTTTTTTGTTACAAAAAAACTAAGTAATTAGTTGCCATCATTACAGAAATGTCATTAAAATTAGAAAAAAATTAATATCTCGAAAACTAATTCCAATTTCAAAATTCTATTACCAGTTTTGACATCCGCGGATTTTTATGGACAATTGGTATTAATTTCACCATCAAGCGTTTAATATTTTATTAAAAATAGCCCTGAAACATAATCAGTCGTTTAATCAGTCGTTTCATAAAATCGTTTCATAAAATCGTTTCACAAATTCGTTTCATTAGGATTTTATATATATAGGGTAGATAAATATAAAAATAAAATAAATTGTAATCGGAAGTATGATGTTTTAGACCTTATTTGAATAATGTGATTATATTTAGATAAACTAAATGATAATGATGTCATAATGATAGAATTTAGATAAACTAAATATAATCCCAAAAATATAATAAATTATGTAATAATAAATATAAAAATAAAATAAATTGTAATCGGAATTATGATGTTTTTAGACCTTATTTGAAGAGGGTGTAATCAGTGTGGTATACATGTAACATGCATTTATATAACAAAATAAGTAATTAAAAAAACATTTTTTAGCTAAGTGTAGTATATTTAAGGCAAAGGCAGATTTGAATGCTAACCGTAATAACTTCATTTGAACATTAGTAAAAATATATATTTAATATTTTCTAATAATAGTAAAATATCTCTGGTGATTTTTATTGGTGATTATAGAAAAACTGCGTATATGGTGAAATAAATCAATTATGTAATCATCAAACGATAGTCAGTACATTATGTTAAGTTTTATCTTACACTTTTCACTAACTGATATATTTTTGAATATGAATTAGTGACAAGAGAAACATTTAATTAAGTTAATAAATTTATAATTTAATCTCTGTATGAAAAAATATATCAATATTTTAGCGATCCTGAATATAACGATCATTTCAAATTCACATAATTATGTCTAGATTTTTCACAAATATGAAAAGCTGTTCACAATTTCACAAAAACAGGACCCTGGGAAAAAAGTCTGTCACATTACCAGCTTCAACAAAGCTGTGCGATTAAGCCTAATCGTGCAACAAGGACAAAAGTAAACATATTTTAATAGATAGTGATTAACATAGTTAATACTCATTAAAATGCACATATATACTGTAAATAAGTACTTACCTTAATTGAAAGCAATCCGGTCTTTTATCAAATTAGAATTAGACGACAAGAACTTTCTGATTACGAAGCACGTTGCCGCTACAACGTGCATGGCTCCGTCTCCTTATGCTGCAGCACAAAGGAGGGAAGGGCGAATGGCCGATCTGCAAATACGTCATTCAATTCAGTGTTGCCAGTCCTGAGGCATTATCTCTAGGGGGGCGTTGGTCGTAACCATTGGACGACCGGATAGAGGTCTTCGGACAACTGTTTGGCTTGTTAGGAATTGTTTCCATTATCTTGAAATTACGGAATGATGAACGCCGAAGAAAAGAGCAACGTCTGTGATTGATTGTCCCGCTCCAATGCACGCCAGCGCTCAGAATCTTCCATTCGTCTTCTGGAAGCAAGGCTTCACTAGATACCGGGCTTGCTCATTCATTATCATGACGTCACAAAAGGTGGCTGGCCGCGACCAGCGATTGGTGCAAAGCGACGATCCCGTCGTTTTGTGCCAATCGCTGTTGGTCTTTCATTTTGTCGTTTTGCTTTGTACCAATCGCTGGTAGCGGCCAGCCACCTTTTGTGACGTCATGATAATGAATGAGCAAGCCCGGTATCTAGTGTAGCCCTGCTGGAAGCCATAGAAACACGCCTGTCTTGAAAAAAAAATGCACGAAATTTCTAAACACTTTCTATCAGCAGTTATATGCAGCTCCTGTAAAACTTCCCAATGATGGCTTCTTATACGCCGGATTTTTTCCGTTTTGAACGATAACAGAAGGAAAATCTCCGTTTGGAAAAACGGCAACTTTCCGTTATGAATGACCTCGGTTTAAAAAAAATACCTCTCTGTTTGTGCTGCCATCAGTTGACTATAACGGGAGTATTTAATATTTGATATACTTCAAGAACATTTTCTGGCGGGCCTCGGGGTTCGAACCAGGGACGATAGCGCCTTTAGCCAAGTGTTTTACCGCAAGACCAGTGGTCCCTTGCTAGAATAAGAAATTGAAACGATCATACGAGATTGCTTCAAATTGCGGCTTGGAACTTAAACAATCTGGGGTTTAGAAACCTGGTAATTTTGAAATTAATTGTGAGGATATTTTGCTGTAAAATTGTGTCTGAAAACTTTAGTATTAATAGAGGATTAAAACATGAATTATATATATTCTTAATTTGATTGTTAGATGTAAAATATAAATATTATATTTTGAATTAAATTCGATAAAGTATGTTTGCTTTTTTGAGAAAATCGAATTTTTTCAACTATTATCTATTTTTTAAATGTGTTCGGTTAGAATATATTTTTAGTGAGCGTGTTTTTAAAAAATATATGTATTATAAAAAATAAATTGCGAATAATTTCAAAGGAATGAGAAACTTATTTGTTATTTTTTTTAATTCGAAAGTATTATTTATGTTTGTTGCTTTTTTGACTAAAATCGATTTTTTTCACTTAATCTAACTATTATATATATATATATATATATATATATATATATATATATATATATATATATATAATAAAAGATCATATTTCCGTAAATTTTTTTTAAACTTTATTAATTTTTACATTGCATAATAATTACATCATATATGACAATATTATTTATAAACAATGCCAGGGAATACCGCAGGGTGGGACCGCTTCTAGTATTCTCTCTGACCTTTACTTATATTATTATGAAATAAATATTGGTCCGAACAATGATTATGTATTTTATCGCTATATTGATGACATTATCATTTTTTATTTCAATGATAAAAATTGCACATCACCACTCAATTTTTATCCTAATCAGCTTACATTAAGCGAAAATGATTTGATTAATAATAATATAAATTTTCTTGACTTAAAAATTAATATTAATGATAATTATAAATTAATATTTGATATTTATGATAAAAGATTTGACTTTCCATTTAAAGTAAATATTTTTACCAATTTTGCTTCATGTTTACATAAATCAGTTTAGAAAAATATAATTATCAATTACCTTCATCGTATAAAATATCTATGCTCTGATATAAATAAAAACAAAAATATTAGATTTATACGAAATCAAGCAAAACTATATGGTTATCCTATTTTTTTGATAAATTCAATTATCAACTCTTTTAAATAACATTTATTACATTATATAAATATAAACATGTTATGTAATAATTTATTTTGTTTTAGTGTGCGATAAAATATAGCAAATGATATAGCAAATAATAAAATTAAAACATATATAAGGACTATTATTAAGCTGGTTGAACATTGTTTACACTTTATATGGTCATGGTGAATGTGCGTTTAGCCGATCACCTTTATATTAAGTGATACTAATAATCAGTTATAAAAAGTCTATAAAATGTCTTGTGATGTTCACGGAATTTTGGATAATTATTGTGAGTAAAATATTTTATCTATTCTTTACAAGTTTTGTATTTCCAATTCTACTATTTCCAATTGTTTTCTGGTAATAATACAGTATACCTGGATGAATATACTGATCTTAGCATAAATGCCAGTATATTTATGAAATACTGTATTATTTTTAAAACACGTGTGGATACATCCAGGCTGATGATTATATCTACACGTGTTTTTTTCATATCCAATTCTAATTTAAATCTCTTGTTATCCAATTTTCCATTATATTTAGTTTATTTCCATTATATTTAGTTATATATATATATATATATATATATATATATATATATATATATATATATATATATATATATATATATATATATATATATATATATATATATATATATATATATACATATTTTCTCTCTTTCTTTTTAAATATTCTTCATATGTTCAGTATTTTTGGCCAATTACCATTGAAGCAAATGCTATGGTAAAATTATGATTGCACTTGTTAATTTATTAACTATATGTGGGATTCTGTCTACACTTTATTACTACTTATCTCTTAGGAGATTTAATTAGAATGTTACAAGAACTTGATATGTTTTTTGAAATTCAAAGATATTATAATTATATATATATATATATATATATATATATATATATATATATTAAGCTATTTGTTTAGAATACATTTTAAGTGTGAATATTTTTTTAATAACTTTAAAAATAATTTTAAAAGCAAGGGAAAATTAATTGTTGCTTTTTTAATTTCGAAAGAACTATTTTGGTTCTTTTAAATAAACTCGAAATTTTAATTTATTAAATTTTTAGTTTTTCAGTGCTTAGATGATGAATGTTTTTTAAACATTGAAAATAAATATGCAGCAGATCATGGGATATCTCCGTTGGCCACTTTCTTCTCCATCTGTTCCGTTGTTTTCAGGAAATATGAGGAAATTTTCTGTTTTAAACGGAAAATGCCCTTTTGTCGTGAAAAGGGACTTTTTCTGTAAAATTCAAGAAAAAAATTCCCGTGAATTTCAGATTATTTTTAACAGTGTATCTTATCTATAGAATCGTATTTTCTTTGGCATACGTATGTTTTTCAAGTTCGTGCAGCATTTGTTCTTGTTTATTTAACATTAAATTTGAGTCTGCCAAGTTATTTTTCATGAAGAAATTTCAATAATAATAATAACCCAACTTCAGTTCACAATGACCCTCAGTTTTTCATTTAAATGTGCTCATTTAGTAATATGAAGTTATATTCATGCACTTCTCATTCACATTATTTGTAAAAAAAAAAGTGATAATCTACGATTAGGGCCCAAAATATTTTTTGTGGTGAAATTTTTAACATGTAAACACCAATATTTCAAAACTTATATTCATATTCTGAAAGAAGACAATACTCCGAATCTGATGCCACTTTTGGTGTGATTTTATCGTAATCGTTTTTCATTTAAATGTGCTCATTTAGTAATATGAAGTTATATTCATGCACTTCTCATTCACATTATTTGTAAAAAAAAGTGATAATCTACGATTAGGGCCCAAAATATTTTTTGTGGTGAAATTTTTAACATGTAAACACCAATATTTCAAAACTTATATTCATATTCTGAAAGAAGACAATACTCCGAGTCTGATGTCACCTTTGGTGTGATTTTATCGTAATCGTTTTTCATTTAAATGTGCTCATTTAGTAATATGAAGTTATATTCATGCACTTCTCATTTACATTATTTGTAAAAAAAAAAGTGATAATGTACGATTAGGGCCCAAAATATTTTCTGTGGTGAAATTTTTAATATGTAAACACCAATATTTCAAAACTTTCTTTCATGTTCTGAAAGAAGACAATACTCCGAGTCTAATGCTACCTTTGGTGTGATTTTATCGTAAGCGGTCTTTGAATAAAGGCAGGTGTATCGATTTCTTTAATACTGGTAATTACTTTTTTAATGCTGATTGTACATACACGTAACATGCATCCACCTTATATACTTACATACATATTACAACCTATCTCTTACAGGGGTACATTTTACATACTTACATACAACCACTTACAATCCGTAAATAACAACGCAAAACATTGTTAATTACCATTTATTACCATTTTTAACAAATATAATAACGAACATTCTGAAGAATCTTCCTCAATCACGATTAAATTAAAACTTAAAAAATATGCATTTAAAATAAGTAATATTCCCATAATCGAAGTTTTATAGAATTTCCGATAGATAACAAACGGAAATAATATCTATTCTGCCACTAATAACATACAATTTTCATAGGTACAAAAAGAAAACCAAACAAAACAAATATTTTCAAATTTCTTGTTAGATGAAATGTCTTTAAAAATAATCTGCCATTAGTATGGATATTTTTCCTGAACTTAGAAGTCTGACAGATGAATAGTGACATTGTAATCAAAAGGGGAAAGAAAAAACAAAGTTGAACACTTGTCGTGACATTTTCATCTTTTGCCAAGTATTTTGCATTGTTTTTAATTCACGGAACGTTTTAAACGCTGGAAAAAACCTTCAGGAAAATAACGAATTTTTATCTGTATTATAGGAAGGGGAAAACCAAAAAACGCGGATAGAAAATTAAAACTAGAAGTCGAATAACTTCAAGGTTTGTGCGTTTGCGGCCGCAATTAGCAATATTTTTAGGAAATTTCTTTATTGCGAGTATTGCACCACTATGAAAGAAGTACAACGAGTTTCCTGCATGAAGGGGTAATACCTCTTTGAAGAAGTTTAAAAAATACACACGCACACACACGAAAATAAGGGGAACTGTTTTGATGTTTTTTTAATAATAAACACTCAAATAAATGAATGAAAATGTATTTATTATATGTATTGCATATGTTCAATTATTTACAAATTTCTCGCCAATTACCTCTAAGTTTGGCGACAATTTCCCACATGTGTTTGTGTAAGTATAGTCTATACATGCATGCAATTATACTGCCAAGGCCCGACTTAGAGTATCTAGGACTCCGGGCAAGCATTATTCCGGAGGCCCCTCTTTTCTATCTATCCATAGGAAATTTTCTTGAATTACGCTGAAGTGACTAAACTGCACACTCGTACTAGGTACTATTCACATTTGTATACAGGGTATCATAAAAAAGATCAGAATATACTTTTTTTCTGTGTTGGAATCTAAGGGCTCATTCCAGCCGCTGAAATGTAAATACAGGTCTTTCTGTCATTTTTGGCTACTTGTTATAATATTATATGTCTGTCGTTAGATGTCTAAAAGAAAAATGTCCCTAACTGGCCATCATTAAAAATTTTAATTTATCTCGTTATGAGGATAACGTCAATAATCACTTTCTTTTGAAAACAACGAATTACTTAGATGTTACAATAAAATTTTAATCATCGGCTTTCTGATAAGCTTTCAGTCATTAGCTTTCTTAAGCTTTAATCAGCTTAATCTTTTCTTTGCTTCTACAATAAAATTTTAATCATCAGCTTTCCACCCCTGCATAAATATTTACAAAAGTAAGAATTTTGGTCACTTTTGGCTATTTTTTTACATTTGGCTTCCTTTTAATGAAAATCCCACCTATCCCCATGGGGGGGGGGGGTGGTCAACTGGGGGACACGGGGCAGCTGGCCCGCATGCCCCTGCATTAGTCGGGCCTTGATTATTGCACGCAAGTATACACCGTAATGGCGTATCATTTCTCCGACCTTGTCGTCCAATTCATACTACGACGACGAATATCCTCTCTCTCCAGAAAATCATTGGCAAGTTGTGCTCTAAGTGGCCTCACAATTTCACATTATTGTCCAGATAATGAAGTCTGGACTGAAAGCTGCCCGAAAAAGGAAAAGTCTCACAAGGTTCAAGAACTTCATTCCTGTACCATTGTACGGTCCCAATATCCTAACGCAAAAGACGTCTTTTGTGCAGCCAAACATTGGACACAACACGATTAGAGCCATGCACTGAGCTCCATATACAACAGGAGTTCTGAGTCGGCGGTGAGAATCTTGCAAGGGAAAAATAAAAAAAAATAGTCCGCGTTGTCAATGTTAGATATTACTGTTCTTATTTACTATTATCTTAATTTATGCTTCCCTAATTAGGATATGCTTATCTAATTAATAAATGATTCTCTAATCAGGTAGTGAAATAGGAAGACAGATCTCCTGCTATATATGGAGCTCAGTGGAGCCATGTGCTCTTCACTGATTAGTCGAGATTCAATACACAAACTGATTCTTGACGGGTTTTCAACTTAAGAGAGAGCGTGGCGTACGCTATCATTCTACCAACCAGGGGTCGGAAAAACTACTTTTTATTTGTAGCGAACTACAACTACAACTACTTTATGAAAAATGTAGTTAACTACAACTACAACTACTTGTTTTAAAAAGTAGCGACTACAAACAACTTTTCAAAAGTAGTCACTACTTCGCTACCTTTCGCTACTTTAGTTATCATCGCTAAATAAATGTACCGCAAACGATTTTTCCCCATAGACTATAATGTAACAGAATTCTTTTGAACGTCCCTGTAAGCGAGATATAAATGCTACACATTTCATTTTCAATACTGAACATTCTACATTCTATGGTAAACTTCAATAACATATAAAACTTTCATGGCAATCCGAGTATATTTACGAGAGTTAGAGCACGGACAGACAGACAAAGCGAATTCATAGACACTTTTTAATTATGTTGGAAAGTGTTAAAAAGAGGAAATTTGAAAACAAAAATTGCAATAACCTTACAAATTTATGAGAGTGATATATAGCACAGTAGCGCTTAAGGTGGTTCTCAAATTCCTTGTTCAACAACGGGAAACTTTCTGATACATTATCTGACTCATTTTTAAACACAAAGGCATAAAATTGGCTGTTCTGACTATTGAAGCGATTTGGAATCGAAATGAATTTTTCCTTTTTTGATAAATAAATTACTTATCGGGTTATAAGCGATTCGTGTCACGTTTTTTCCCTTTCCCCTGCTGCGGCGTAGAAAATTCGGTTGAAAACGGCGACTTTGACAGTGTTTTCTGAAAAATATTCTGTTTTTACCAAAAAATAAAATAAAATAAAATAAAATAAAGAATAGTGGAAAACGTCTTTAGGTTACAAAGTTTCTGAATAAGAACAACTGCATTTTCATGCGTTTCCGAACAAAAATGAATTAAAGAATATGTCATAAAGTAGCCAGTTTGTATTTGAGAACAACTTTAAGAGCGGATAGTCCTTGGTAAATTTGAATATACATTACTTTTTAAAAATAGAGCTAAATAGTCCTATTTCTTTACAATTTAAATATAGTTCCTGAAAGCAATTTAAAAATTGAACAAGATCATATAGACTTGTATAAGTTAAATCCTAACTTTTCTTTTCCTTTCTATCTCTTTTTGTTTGTTTTTCTTTGAAAACCCGAATTTCAACATACTGGGCTTTAGATTCATTCTGAAGACAAAGATAGAGATATTTCATTAAAATACCAAGTTAACAAATATCAAATCAAATATAAAACATTATAAATCAATTATTTTAGTGGTAAAAAGAACTGTGCAGCTAAAGTGAAAATAAATAGACATAAAAATAAAATTAAGCATTCTTAGGCATTTTTTAAAATAAGATATTTTTATTTCCAACCACCTTTGTTTTATCTACTGGAATCTTCAAAAGGAAATATGCAGTAAATTAATTTGTATGCATACATTGGACAAGCATTTCACAACGATCAAAAGACGTATTAATAAAATAATTTTTTTGCGATAATAAACAGTTCGATAAGAATATTTTCTGAATCAGGGATCTACAGGGAGAAGAGTAAAATATGGGAGGTTAGGGGACAATTTAGAATACTTATATATTATTATTAGGTAGAAACGAATTTGGCCATTTTTTTAAAATAAAGAGTTTTAAATATTTGAAACTGTATGCTGGAGGAGGGGCAAAATGGGAAGCGTAAATTTTGGGGACAAGGGAATAATTATTTATTGTCATTAGAGAGTAACAAATGGAATGAAAGGTTTTACTTTTGTATAAAAATAAAGATTTTAAAATATTTTAAACTCCTTTGTCTGCTACTAGAGGGAAGCGTGAATTTGAGAGGTTAGGGATAATTTAAATGATTTATGTTTAGATAAATCCTTTCTTTTTCTTTTTAAATAAAGATTTTACATTTCTTTGCTTGGTGGGGGTTGGAGGCAAAAGGGAGAAGAAATTAGTCAGATAAAGACTTGACATAGCCAGACGACTATATTTTGGTAAAAACAATCGCAGTCGTATAAAAATACATTATATTGAGAAGATTTCTATGGATTTATATAACAATACACGAAGTTTCTAACACCCAAACTGTGAAAATGACAGTTAATTTGTGACCGTGCCCGTCGTCTATGGAGAAATATATGACACTGCAACTGAGATTTGTCGCTGACGTTCGCAAATTGTTGCAGAAAATATATTTCGCACAAAAGAAACGAGGTATGATCATGTGATTTGAAGATTGGCACTTTTTTCCTCCCTCCGAAAGTAGCGTAAAAAGTAGCGTCGATGCTCGCTACAAACTACTGATATTTTGTATCGTGCTACTCGCTACACTACACTTTTTTTAATGTAGCGCGCTACACTACAAACTACTAGAAAAAGTAGCGGCTACTGTAGTTTCGCTACTTGTAGCGCGCTACTTCCGAGTCCTGCACCAACATATAAGAAACTGATCATTTTGGTGGTCATGGAATCCTTGTTACAGGCGGCATTATATTGAACAGCTGAACATCACTGCGCATATGTTTTTGGAGATTTTTCTGTTTACATGTCTACTCCAGTAGAATACGACAAGCAGCTTCCAAATAAAATATGGTTACGAGCTGTCAGTGGTTGCTAATTAATCTCACAAATTCGGAAGCTTATTTTTGTCATTTGTGAGGGTAGCGAGGCCAATGGAATGCCACTGTATTTGTTATGATCTAAAATGCTTCAACTTTAATGCGAAACGAAGGTTAGGTGGATGTGACCAAGTTCAAAGTACATATGACTACTTCTAAATAGGGGGAAGCTAAAAGGGCTATGCCCTCAGGGTATTCGAGGCATATGCCCTGGCACCAGATTCTAAAAAAGGGCCTCATAATATAAAATAGGCATATTGAGATAATTGAAATGTACATAAAGTATTCTAGATGGTCTCCAAATATGTCCAAAGTCAATAAATTTATAAATCGGTCCTTGCACGCCCCTCCTAGAGTGCGGAGCTTAGGTGGAATGTTACAGATGCAAAATATACTAGAAAGTGCCAGAT
This sequence comes from Maratus michaelseni, assembly GCA_963931845.1. Lineage (NCBI taxonomy): Eukaryota > Metazoa > Arthropoda > Arachnida > Araneae > Salticidae > Maratus > Maratus michaelseni. Next base: position 188,534,231 of record OZ007598.1, on the reverse strand, counting down.
GAATACGCATTGGTGTGCCGAAGTTATTTAAGGACTACAACACAGAGAGTCCGTTGAGTTACAGTGTTTGAGCTTAATTTTGACTTTAGCTGCGTAGCTGTTCGTTTAAAGCATTTTTTAGGTCTCTGATTTTGAATACTTGCTCCTGAAATTTCTGTTGTATCACACTGTAATTGATTGTATAATTGTGTTTATCTGCTGCTGTAAATCCCCGTTTGCTCCTGAATATTCTGGAAATAAAAAGTGTGTCGCCTTAAGGACTGTGTTTTATTGACTTATAACTGAAAGAACCCCGCATAGTCACAATGGTAGGGCCTAATGTGAGCCTAGACATAGTAGGTACGTGCCTAGGTTCCCCAAATTTTTAATGCCCTGAAGAAATTAGAGAATTTTAACCTTAAAACTTATATTTTTTTCTATATATGCAAGGCCAAAAATGTTTAAAGAATATTTTAAATAAAACGACTTCTTAAATCATGCCTTTAAAATTACTTCAAAATGAGAGACAATGACGCATTGATGATATATGATGAAAAGCAATGCCTGCTGGTGAAAATTAACGAATTTCTTGAAATACTCTTTGCTATGGTTGGAAATGTGATGCTTTATGCAGTGTGTCCCTTCTTATCGTTGTCCAATAGCTAAATCCTGAACCATTAGTTTTAGAGGTATAGTTCCGATTCCAAAACTGTTTCAAATGTTTTTGTTTTCATCATATAAAAATCCATCTACGTCAAAATAGTTATTAAAAAAAAAGATTATTTTTTAATTTTAACACCATTCCCGGGTTTTATAAGTTATATTAAGAAAAACCTTCAGCATGCTCTAACAAGTACAACAGTAATTATCCAATGCGACCAAAACTTACAGAGTTTGATTTTTATGAATTTTCGGCATTTTCTGGCAATAAAAACTTTTTTTTTTTTTTTTTTTTTTACATTTTTAATGGTTAACAATAAGAAGGGACACCTTGAATATAATTATTAGACGAATATTTATTAATCTTAGAGGAGTAGTTCGAGGCATGTATCATGTCATTTTTTTAAAATTTAAATTTAATCTGTTTGTATACATATTTGTTTCAGAACTGAATTTTTAAGTCTGCTGTGATTCAAACACACCAGAAAAAACTTCGAGCTTGCTCAAGTCTTTGTGCAAAGTTTACTTTTAATAGTGGTTGGGGTCTCCAAAAAAATGCTGTGTTTAGTTCCCTTACCTGCCTTTAATGGGCCCTGTGAAATGGTATATACGTTCCCTTTTAATATACAGGGTGTATCTGGAAAAGTGGCCAAAACGTAACGGGGTGATAGAACGCAGCTATACGAGCATATTTCGTCATAGAATGTACGAGCCGCTAGGTGGCGTTGTAAATGGTATGACACAATCCTACGAGAGGTGTTGGCCAGAGCTGCTGTGTCCGATTCCAACCCCCATCAGGTCGAGAATGTGGTTTCAACACGACTGTGCGCCTGCACACTTTGCCTTGGATGTGCGGAACACTTTAGATGCAACGTTCCCAGGGCGATGGATTGGTCGAGGTGGTCCCATAGCTTGGCCACTAAGATCGTTGGCTCTCTCGTGTTTGGACATTTTCCTGTGGGGCCATATGGAAAGCCTAACCTACGAGTGCCCCATTGAAACCGATATGGATCTAGTCACCAGGATTGCCGGGGGTATTCGGGAAATGCCTGGTGTCTTCGCAAATGTGCGTCTGTCCCTATCCCGGAGGTGTGAAGCGTGCATTATAGCTGGTAGAAGATCTTTTGAGCAATTTCTTTGAGCATGTACATTAATTACATTGCTGTTAATATTTTTTTTTTCTGAAGTAACTCCTCTCATTCTTGTGTTAATTCTTTAACTGCGACAGTGGAAAATTACCTTTTAATTTCTCACTGCTTGCGTTCCGACCATACATTCTATGGCGAAATTTTCTCGTATAACTGCGTTCTATCACCCCGTAAAGTTTTGTCCACTTTTTCAGATCAGTTTTTTATTTATTTATTCCTTTTTTTTTTTTTTTTTAAACAAAGCAATGTATAGACATTAATTTTGATGATTAGTATTGAACTGAAAAGAAGCTAAAACACAACAAATCAAAATCCATTTTTTTTTCAAACAATTTATTTTTATGTTTAACAATAACAATGCAGTTTTACTTGACATAGAGAAAGTTAAATAGCTCCAAATTCTTAATATTTTCAATCACCATTTGGCTGAATGCACTGAAGACCAGAATGATGACGTCAAACACATCCAGACAAACCACCACAGGTTTAAGGTTTGCCTTTCATATATAAGACAGGAACTAATTAATTCCAAAAACTTCAAGTAAAACTACCACATGACTTACGCATAATATGATATCACGAATAGATTAAATATGCACCAGTTTAGCACATGTAAGACTTTCTTTTAAGAGGTATACTCAAATTTTGAAAGTTTTCAAATTTTTACTAATTGTACTTAAGAATAAGCACTTATCAAAAGGTAAAAATGCAGAATAGTCAACAAAAATTTCTGTTGCTAATTTTTTTAAAATCACCATTTTTAAACAAAACATTTGAACTATTGAACTTTTCAAACATTAAAATATAAAACATCCGTGTAGATAAATATGTATAATTTAGATCAATTAAATCAGATAAATATTTTTAAATAAAAAACTATCAAATAAAAACACATTTCAGTGTTACTATAAGATGATTTTAAAAAATAATAATAACTTGGAATTTTATGGCAACAGTAAAACAAACGCAGACGGTTTTTAATTATTTTAGTAATTTAAGCTTGCTTATATTAGGCACAATTTTGTTTCCGTTCTTTTGTAGTCCAGGAAAGAAAATGCTTATTCCCGTGACTGTGACTGTGACTGTGACTGTGACTCTGCAAGAAGATAATTGATGTTCTGCTCAATATTTTTAGGTTCTGTAGAAGGATCATATCTCATGACAGGCATCCCTGATCTGTCAATAAGTATTTTCTCAAAATTCCATCGGATGTCACGATTTTTCATCGGCTTATAAAATAATTTTTCTTGGGGAGCGAATACTTCTCTCGTTGAAGGACACAATTTCTATAAAAAAGAGAAAAAAAATTACAGTTAATTTTCAACGAATGGAAACTATAAATTTTAACCAAACATAAAAGAAATGCATATACAACATAAAACAAGAACGAAAAATCATGCGTCAATCATAGATTATGAAACACTTTCCAACGCTTCCAAATTTTTTTTATTAAAACTTCCCCGTTTAATAACGTGAAAGATGATGTCTAACAAGGAAAGTCTCCTTAAAGCGTAGACTCAGGATATTTTGAAAAAAAAAAAATGCTAATGGAACTACTCATGTACGTAATAAAGGATTAGTCAAATTTAGCTGCGAATTCCCAGTAGAAAATCTGTAAAAAAATAAAATAGCGAAAAAAGACGCGATTTGGCGAGCAACACTTTTTCGTCGCCAAATGAAAGCGATTTTAATGTATTTGAAAATTCCGGGTAAAATGAGTGTTTAAATGCGTAGTACTTTATGAATTTAAACTTTAACGATTAAAATGTTTAATATTTTGTCTATAAACTTACACAATATATATACAAGTTAAGTATTACTGAAGTTATTTAATTTTACACGGTTTCGCCGACTGGATAAGTTTTAAGTGTATTTTAACAGTAACTGTCCGTTTGAAAACGCTCTCATTTGAGGTATACATTTCGATTTTGAAAAAGTCATTGTTTCCACGGAAACAATACTTTTCTCTAGTTGTCTCCGGCACTAACAATATAGAGGTCAAATTGACAGTGCTCAGAATCTGACAATTAATTTTTAGTTTGCAGCATTTTTAATTAATTTAAATTTTATTCAAAACTGTAGAATACGATCGTTAGTTTTCTTTAGATGTACATATCACTGTATATGGCAAAACCATAATTTATTTAAGTTAAACTAGTTCAGCATAAAGAGTAGAAAACGTTTTTCCTAAAAGAGTATTTATCGTAAATGCGTATTTTTTTTTTTTTTTTTTTTGGTAATTTTATTGTGTCGCTAACCCAGCGATAAATCCCCAAAACATGAAATTTTCATAATTTTTTTACGGCCGTTATATCGAGATTCCGCAGCAAATTTCTTTAGAAACGTATATATCCTCATGAGAATAATATTATGTAACCAGTGGGCCCGTGCGAGGATTTCGCACTGCAATCTAATATTTTTTATCAATATATTTTATGTAATATTTATTAGATGCAGGTTTAAACTTCGAAAGAAAAAGTAAGGACAAAAATATCTGCAAACAACATTTAGTTTTTTGTCAAGCCAGAATATCATCTAATTTATTCCATAAAAGTTAGAGTAAAAACTGATCCAAGATTGCAAAAGGCAGGCGCGAGAAAAAAAAAAATAACAATCATATTTTAACTGTATTAGAGGATGACGTCATCCGCTTCGGGAAAAACATGGGACATAGAAATATAACTCTAAACATATCAATTTCAATTTTGCTTTTTAATCATAAATATAAAATAAACCCATGCGGTGTTTTTTATAATTGTTGCTGAGCATCATATAATGTGGTATTTTATTTTTGTGGCAACAGTAATTTGAGAAAAACCTTTCATTTTTTTATGAAAACAACGCCTATTTAATTTTTAAGTATCAGCAAATTTTAATAAAAAAACATGTTTTAGGAAAATGTAAGTGTGCTATGTCAGAAGCTGTTCAAAATCCTTTCATATGGTATCTCATTCGTCGTTCTGCGTTTCGTATTTTCTTAGAAAAAGGGATGTTGACAGGAGAAATAATATATACGATTTTCTCAAAATTTTCTGAGTATGCGCTTATGGAGACCTTCCTTGTAAGTAAATAATTTGGTAAACGCATAACACATTTGAAAGCCCAATTTTAGAAATTACTATCAATAGTCGAAACATGTCCGAATTAGATTGTGCAGTCCTGTATAGTATCAAGAGATTGGTATATATACTACATAATATGCTAAAATTTAGTTCTGTTCGGAAACGTATGGCACAGTAGAAAATGCCCCTTCAGCAATTTCAGTCAATAAATGGAAATGTACTCGATATATTTTGTGCTGCCCTATATATGATCTATAATGAAAGAGAGTGAAAAAAAAAAAGAAATGCAATGTAAATGTTTGTAAAAATGATAAAATAAAATGTTTTATATCTCTCAAATTGATGCGCAAATTTTCCCAATAACATATATACAATTAATTTCGAAATTCTAATAAATATATTGGAAAATTTTCAAAAACGATCGGATTAATTTAAGATCTTCATTTTGAAATTTAGTAACTATTCATTTAACGTTTAAATCAATTATTCCAATGAGTTATTTTCCTTTGGATGAATGTTAAAATTTGAAAATCGTCTGAATTCTCATTGAAAAGCATTATGCCTTAAAAGAAACCAACAATTACAGACTAATTACAGACAAAAATAATGCTTTTTTTTCCGCGAGCCATACAGACAAACAAACAGACAAAAAAACTTTTCGGGCCTCAACAGTGTTTCGGCAATTACCATAAGCTTTTAATTTCCTTTTAACTGTTTAGAGAGAGAGGGGGGGGGGCAATCGTGGGAAACTAATTATTCCAAAGAACTGTGAAGGGGCTAATTTTAGGAGGATTAAGGGTGTATTCAAATCCAAACTGCTTATTTTGAGACACATTTTAAAATTCATTTTTGCTCTAAAATGCATCCAATTGGCAGATTCTCTTATTCAGAAACTTTATAATGTCCGTATTGTCTCGATTTTTTGATAAAGGCAGAATATATTTCAAAAAATGCTGTCAAAGTGGACATTTTGAATCGAATCTCCCGAAGCGATAGCGCTGGAAAAAAAAAAAATATATCGTACAGTGAAAATAATTGTTTGTAAATCAATTTCTAATTAATTGAACGAAAAATAAAAACATGGGTCCCTTATAAATCTCTTCATAAATCACGCCGCCAAGTTTCATGTTTTTACTTTTAAAAATGAGTCTGAAAATGTGTCTCAAAATTTTGAGTTGTTGAACATGGAAAAATAATTTTTTTGAATACCGCCTTAAGGGAATTAATTTTAATAAAAGGAAAGGCATTTCAAATTTTGGCTTTATTTGAAAAAAGAAAATCGATGTAAAGCAGTACATTTTACTTTAGGAGGATTAGCAATGTATTTAGCAATGAATTTTAGAGTATTAAGGGAGTTACTTTTAATGAAAAGAGAGGCATTTGAAATTTTGGCTTTATTTGAAAAAAGAAAATCGATGTAAAGCAATACATTTTACTTTAGGAGGATTAGAAATGTATTTAGCAATGAATTTTAGGAGGATTAAGGGAGTTACTTTTAATAAAAGGAGAGGCATTTCAAATTTTGGCTTTATTTGAAAAAAGAAAATCGATGTAAAGCAATATATTTTACTTTAGGAGGATTAGCAATGTATTTAGCAATGAATTTTAGGAGGATTAAGGGAGTTACTTTTAATAAAAGGAGAGGCATTTCAAATTTTGGCTTTATTTGAAAAAAAAAGAAAATCGATGTAAAGCAATTTAAATAGAAAATTAATGCAAATTACATTTAACAGAGTCCATGAAAACTTTTAAATTTAATTACATTCTACTTTAAATAAAAAGAAAAATCAAATTATTTCTTTTAAAAGGGGGGGGGGACATGACCTTTAAACTTTCAAAAAATCAATTTTTGGTATTTGTTTTAAATCTTAAAATATTTCTAAAGATGTAAAAACCGCATTAAAAAATCTGCATTATTTTATTATTTGTAATAGTCTTTAGACTGTTTTACATGCACATCCGGTAAGTGGATATTGAAAGTTTAAGATGCGTTTTCTCAGATAAGTAAATCATGAATTTGTTCGCACTGTTACTTCCAAACTACAGCTTTAATAATTTAACCACATGTGTTTTTCTTCATAGTCTATATGCTAAAACAAACAAACAAAAAATGACATATTTTGGTTTTTTTTTTTTTTTTTTTTTTTTTTTTTTTTTTTTTTTTTGCGATTGAAAAATTATTAATATTATTTTTTTAATTCTTAATTTTTTTAAAATTTCGTGCTAAAATTAAATTTTAAACTATACTTTTGTGTATATTTTTCTTCAAAGTTAGAAGTAAAGTGTATTATGATTCTATTTTGGTCAAAAATTGTTTTCTACATGCATAATTTCAAGTTTTATCATGCGGTCGGCCCTTAATAGTTTTAACTAACGCGTATTAGTAATGAATTTTTAAACTTAAAGTAAAACACTTGTATATACCAGATTTATTTTTATTAGTAATATATTTAAGAATATATATTTTAGGCAGAAAGAAAAAAAACAAAACTTAATTGCATATTATTTGTATTTTGGTATTTTGAAAAGTGGTGATGTTTTTGATAGTTTTGACAAACTCGAAGATTCTGTGCCCCATTAAATAAATAATCATTGCATGCATATTGACTCATCCCGTTTAGCAACATTCTTAAATCACTTTCAAAAGGTTATCAAAAACTGGTTTGTGATTATGGCATGAGATCAATGGGCCAATAACAAAAACATAAAAAAATATGACTGATTTATTGCATCGGGTTTGTTTCGTGTGCTTTAAACGAGACATGGAGAAAAATAACCAGAAAAAGGGTTAAACGTTTTGAAAACAAGAGAAAATTAAGTTTAGATTATGTCATGCTTCCAAATTTATTTATTTACTTTGTTGCACGGAAAGGAAAAGGAAGTGAAAGATTTTGAGCAACTAAGAAAAATCAGAGAAGTATCTGATATGCTTGGTACTTGGTACCCAAGGCCCGATCCTTGAGCTCATTCGTGTTTGGGATCAAGATATCATTTTGTAATTGCATCTTGAGAGCATACAGTAAGGCAGTGTGAACAAGGCAAAGATCAGCATGGTTTTTATAATCATGTAATTTGTTTATAAAAATAAATAAAAGTTTTTTTTATTTATTTATATTTTTTTAATAACACAAAAAATATTTTCTACATACGTAATTTTATTAAGAACACAAGCTGTCCAAATATTGGCAGACATTATAACAAAACCCACACATTGTTGTAATTTATGAACTTATCTTAAATGGTTTAAGAGTGACAATGCGCGCAAACTTAGGATACATCTTTTTGGGAAAAGAAAAAGAAAAATAATGCGTCCATCATAGATTATAAATATAATACACTTTCCAACACATTAAGAATACTGTAACAAAACTTCACCAGTGGACCCGTGCGAAGATTTCGCACTGCATTTTAATATCTTTTCAATGCAAGTTTAATTTTACATATATATAAAAAATAAGGACTAAAAATATATGTAAACAACATTAGTCGCCAGAATATCGCCTCATTTATCCCATCAAAGTTACAGTAAAAACTGATCTCTGATAGCTAAGGCAAAAAAAAAAAAAAAAAAAAAAAATATCAATCGTATTTTAACTGCATTAGAAGATAACATCATCTGTTTCGGGGAAAAAACATGGGACAAAGAAAAATAAATTGAGCATTTTAATTTAAATTTTGCTCTTTAATCATAAATATAAAATAAACCCATGCAGCAATCTTTATTTTACAATTTTTTTTATAATTATTGCTGAGCACGATATAATGCGGTATTTTATTTTTGTGGCAACATTAATTTCGGGAAAAAGTTTAATTTCATTTATGAAAACAATGCCGATTTAATTTTTAATTATCAGCAAATTTTAATCAAAAAATGTTTTAGGAAAATGTATTTGTGCTATATGTCAGAAGCCTGTTCAAAATCCTTTCATATGGTATCTCATTCGTCGCTCTGCGTTTCGTATTTTCTTAGAAAAAGGGATGTTGACAGGAGAAATAATGTATACGATCGTTATCTGCAGATATCTAAGTAAACAATTTGGAAAGCGCATAACATACTGAAAAGCCAGTTTCAGCAATTACCGTCTACTGTCGGAAAAATACTTGAATTCTTTTGTGCCGTCTTGTATATGATCTATATATTTGTACAGGGCCTGATTACCAACGGGGCAAACTTCCACAAATAAAAACTAATAAAAATTTTCCTCTTATTCACGATAGTATTTTTGCATGAATAGGGTGTTTAAATAAGAAGAAAATTTCTATTAAAATTTGCTGGTGGAAGTTTGCCTCGTGGGTAATCAGGCACTGGATTTGTACATATACTACATATAGTATGCTAAAATTTAGTTCAGTTAAGGAACGCACTGCATAGTTGAAAAACCTCCTTCAGCAATTTCCACCAATAAGCGAAATTGTACTCAAATTATTTTGTGCAGCCCTGTATATGGACTATTGAATTTATACACACGCAGTAATAGAGCAAAAAATTAGTTACGTTTAAAAACTCAAACCACAACTGAAAACATACATCAGCAATTATCGCTTATAGACAGTACTGTAACCTAATTATTTTGTATGTGTCCCTGTAAATGAACAATAAATGCTATGCACACTCTATTCTACAGTAAGCATCTTGTAGTGCACCTCAGTGATGTAATATCAATTTCAATAATTTTGAAATAGTGTAACAAAATCATTAAGATACATTGCAAACGATTTTTCTCCATAAACCATAATATAACGGAATTCTTTTGAGTGTATCTGTAAACGAACTTGTGTATAAATTTTACACACTTCATTTTCAATAGCGAACATGCCTCAATAACATATATAAGTTACATAACAATCCGAATATATTTACCTGAATTAGAGCACGGCCTTAGAAATTGAAGTCAGAAACACTTTTCAATTATGTTGGAAAGTGTGAAAAATCACTTTTAAGTTTTAAGTATAGTAATGTGTCCCAATAGGGGGTGCAGTTTTGTTTATACGGGTTATAACGGTATTAAGGCAGAGTAGTCGTTCTCCGTAAAACAGCATTTTTAAATGTACAAGAAAACCTACACGAATCTCTTAACAATTTTACTTAGAGTTGCCAGTGTACACAGTACTTTTAAATTTAGTGTATAATATCTCTCTATACATACATATAAAACGTTAAGGCACGTTTCGGCGAAAAAGCGGGTATTTCTCGTTTGCCGATGATAACGAATGAATTGGTTTCACGAATTTGCAAATATTAAGAAAAATATTTGAGGTATCGATTTACAACTCACCACACATGTAGAAAAATTTTCTGTATCCGAAAATACAATTTTTTGTAAAAATCGGCCGGTAATTGTTCTTAATTTTTGCAAAAAACTAACTATTTTCTGAAAAGAGAATAAAAAAAAAAAAAACGCGCCATTTTGTTTCTTTTTAACACTTTCCAACCTAGTTGAAAAGTGTTTATGACTTCGGTTTGTCTGGCCGTCTGGCCGTGCTCTAACTCCCGTAAATATGCTCGGATTGCCCTGCAATTTTTATATGTTATAATCGTTATCTATAGCATGTTCCCTATTTCAACGGAAGTGTGTAGCACTTATAGTTTTTTTACAGGGACACTCAAAAGAATTCCGTTACATTGCGGTCTATGGGGGAAAATCATTTGCGGTTTATTTAAATAATGTTTCACTATTTTAAACGCATTGAAATTTATATATATCAGTAAGGTGCATTAGAAGAAGCTTAATACGGAATAGGGTATGCATAGCACTTATAGTTACTTTACAGGGACAGTCAAAAGAATTCCGTTACATTACGTCTATGGAGAAAAATCGTCTGCGGTTTATTTAAATAATGTTTCCCTATTTTAAACGCATTGAAATTTATATAAGGTTCATTACAACAGACTTACTACAGAATATTGTGTGTATAGCAGTCATCGTTCATTTACAGGGACACACAAAAGAATTCTCTACTGTATGTTAACAATAATTCCTATGGAAGTGCGTTTTAAGTTACTGAACGCGATTTTAATTTTAAATCGCTTTTTGTATATTACGTGGTGTGTATAAATTCTGTAGATCCTATACAGGGAAGCACAAAAGTTCGGGAACACATTTCCGTATTATTTAACTCCAGACGGAGAATTTTAAACTGTGCTACGTGTTTCCTAACTGAACTAAAATTTAGCATCCTATGTAGTATATATACAAATCTATAGATCCTATACAGGGCTGAATAAAAGTATTCGGATTACTTAGATGTTATCTTTTAGCTTATTAAAGAGTATGATTCGTAAAATTATTTTGGAAGCGTTGGAAAGTGTTACATAATCTATGCTTGACGCATGATTTTTCGTTCTTGTTCAAAAGTTGTTTCCGATACTTGTTAATATTCAAACTCCATTGTTGCAACTTATGTATTTAAACATAATTAATTTCCGCATCGTTATGATGTCAATGTTACTGACACACACATTTGTAATTTACGATAAAGAATGACTTTTACAAGTTTTACTTCTTACGTACGTAACAACCACTCTTATTTTATTTATTTTTTTTTTGAAAGTGCGAACTGATAGGTAGCCAAATTACACCGTACATTCTTTTATAAAGGTCATTAGTTAAATTTTAAGGGAGAGGGGGGGGGGTCGGTACTAATTTAAATATCAAGGTATATATAGATTTGACGTCCCCTGGCGGTGGAAGGTGGAACTAATTTATTTTTGCAGCGAGTACGCAGCACGCTTGTTGTACGATGCCTCAGGCAGCGTAGACCCATTCCGGAGTTTCATTCTGAAATAAGTTTGTTTCGAACAGAATGAGCCCCCTGGCGGTGGGAGGTGGAACTAAAAGATGTTTTAGTCATTTGAGGTTCGTTTGAAAAAAATCAACCAAACGAAGCGGGGAAGCGGGCGTACCCTGCTTCTTAAAAAACAAAAAAAAAAAAAAAAAAAAAAAAAAAAAAAACATTATATTTACAAATAGTGTATGACTAACACATTTACGGTGAAACGATAACTCTGTTAGAGGAATCTTTTAAATGCTTTTTGTTTTTCCTTATACTGTTTAGAAATTATCATAAAATGAGATTAAATTAAGAACAGTTTTTGGCATGTTTAAAGGTGCGTAGTCCCTTAGCCTTGCAAAGGTATTTGTCCTAATTTTTAGGTAAATACTACATTCAAATTACTCACATGTGTGGAGAATGTTTACTTTTCTAGAGTTAAGGGTGTTCGTCAGTGAGATCTCAAATTCTCATCGCTAAATGTTAATCATATGGGCGTGTAATGCGTTCGCATTTTTAAAATATCTCTTCAGGAAATTAATATTTTTAACTTCTTTTTCTATGTAGTCTTCTTAAAGGATGTCTCTCTTTTTCTTCTGTTGTCAAAATATTTCTAAAATATATATTTAATTTTATTTAAAGTGTTAAAATCTTACTCATAGCTCGCCAGTTTCACTAAGATTTTAATATCATATAAAATTATAAATTAAATATATATTAAAAAAATATTTTGACAATTAAATAATAAAAAAATAATATTTTAAAGAAGAATACTCAGGAAAAATATAATTAAACATGTCAATTTCCTGAGGAGATACTTTAAAGTGCATTCCACGCCCATAGGTTTAACATTAGCAAGAAGAATTTGAGTTCTGACTGACCAGCACTCGGTGGTTCTCAAATTCCCTGCTCAACAACGCGAAACTTTTTGACACATTTTTAAACTCAAAAGCATAAAATTGGCAGTCCTGACTATTGAAGCGACTTGGAATCGAATAGCGTTTTCCAATTTTTGATAAATAAATTACTTGTCGAGTTATAAGCGATTCTTGTCATGTGACAACACGTTTTCCCCCTCTCTCGTGCTGCCGCGTCGGGAATTAGGTTAAATGCACCTACTTTAACAGCATTTTATGGAAAATCTTCTGCCTTTACCAAAAAAATGGAAAACGTCTCTCGATTGCATAGTTTCTGAATAAGAACACCTGCCAATTTCATGCGTTTCCGAAGAAAAATGTATTCAGAAATGTATCAGAAAGTAGCTCTTTTGGATTTGAGAACAGCCTTAAGTGATATTGCGATACTGACGGCGTACTAGAAATTGATATTTGAGATGGCCTCCCCTTTACCCCCAAAATTCTAAATGTTGCCCTGGCTCTAATATATATATATATATATATATATATATAGATATATATATATATATATCCTTAGAAAGGCCTCCCTTGGATGCGTTCTACTTACTGAAACTATTTCCGGGAAAGTGAAAGCACATTTTTCCTTAAACATTTTTGTTGCTAAGGGGCCTTTTTAAAGGTTTTCTGTCAGTGGGGCGACCATTTCGATACATCCCCTTGTAAATTTGTTGCGAAGCAAGAAATCAGCTTGCTGTCAGTATGATTGGAAAACAGATATTTTTAACATTCACGCGACAAGGTTGAAGAAAAATAAAACTAGTAATATATATATATATATATATATAGTAATATATATATATATATATATATATATATATATATATATTTAAAAATGAAAACACATGTGAAAAACAAAGGATAAGAAATTATAAAAAAGCTATGGAATGAACAGTGCAGGAATGATACTTGATAGGATGAAAAAGCAAAAAATGGAAAACTATGAATATCTTATAGAATCTTCAGAAGGGCTTTATAAGAATATTCATAGTAAATATATGTTATTTCATCAAATATTGTCAGCATTATGCCTAAAATCGACAATATTAAGTCCCTAATAACTTCCAATAATAAGTCCCTAAAAGGTGAAACAAGGCAATTAATAACCTACACGAGTTCAAATAACAAAATAAATAAATAAATATACAGCAACTTAGTAAAAAGATAAATAAACAATTATTCAATTTAAATAGAAATTAGATCATAAAATAATGTGCAAGACTCACCAAAAAAGACTAATGTTACTGTAGATTGAACAAGATTATAAGTCCTTGACAAGCAGCCAGTCATCATTAACTCAAAATGGTTGATATAGCTATGCAAACATTGCTTTGTGAAAAAATTATCCTCTTTAATAAAAAGCTATGCGTTGCTGATGACCCCTAATCGTTGCCACAGATTAATCTCGGAAAATGAAACATCTGAAGTTGCTGAAACAATTAATGCTCGAAAAGTATTTGTCAGAAAATTGTTAGACAAACTTCGTTAGAAAGGTAAAAAATTGTATTTTTCTTGATATAAATTTCAAATCTTATGATTATGCCGTTTTTCAAATATTGAATTTCAAAAATTACCAAATTTCACATTGGAGTACCATAGCGAAATCTTCACGCGTAAAAAGATAATGATAACGGCCATGTGGCCTGACGTATACTGGCTATAGCACGAGTCACAAATTATAGTAGCCTTACTATTCTGTTAAAATATAAAAGTGAATTATGATGCCACGAGTGCATGGTTTTTATTTAATTTTAATATAATCATCTTAGAAACAAGGTTTTGGAATTTTTTTTCGAATGGGACTAATAAATTGGCCAGTACTGTATGTTATTTTGAGTTTAAAAGAGGAAAGGTGGGGGTACGCTTTATATTATTTAGGTTTCCTCAGGAACTTTTGGTCAAAATTGAAAGTTTAATATATCAAAACGTCAGAAATTAAATCGACATTGAATCGGCAATAACTATAACGACTGTCCTTCAGTTCGTTTGGGTAGATTTTCATTTAAAAATAATATATAAAATCATTCAACATTGATTTTAGGTATTTTTAAGGTTATTATCATGGGCCCGGGCAATGCCGGGCATGTCAGCTAGTATATATATATATATATATATATATATATATATATATATATATACTATATTATATATATATTGAAACCTCCCTGTGCAACCACCTCTATTCAGCGACCAAACTTCCTCAACGACCATTTTTTCATAGAACAAAATTTATTCCTGTAGACTCAATATTAATACCACCATTAAGAGACCATTGTCAGTGGAACGTCCTCCATGAATGACTAATTTCTTTGAAGAAACGGAAAGAAATCCCGTTATTTCCTGGTTGTTTGATCTTTAGCTTGACCTCGCATTATTCATGAAATTTCTGATCCATGTATGTATACATTTAAGCTTATCTTTTTTAGATTTATTTTTTATTCTGGTAAACTTTTTCTCCTCAAACCCCTTTTGTGCCTTTCGAGGCAATGAATCCAATTCTGATGACGAGTCTGGTAAGTAAACTCCATGCACAAGTAAGTAAACTCTACAGTAACTTACTTGTAGAGTTTACAGTCTGGTAAGTAAACTCTTATAGTCTTTACAGTCTGGTAAGTAAACTCTTATAGTCTTTACAGTCTGGTAAGTAAACTCTACAGTAAACTCTCTGCCTTTTCCTCACAGGAAACTCTCAAAGAAGTAGATAAATAATTGAATCTTCATTAATTGTTCAAGACGAAAAAAATTTGCATTTATTCCCTGAACTTCGAAAGGTTTTATAAATACAAGTTGTAAAACATAAAATTATGAAATCACAGCGGAACTAAATTTATACATTTTAAAAATCCCTGTAGTTTTTAAGTTATGAATTTGAATAAAAGTTTTATTTTGATTTTTAATTTTTTATATTTTTTTTCCTAATGCGAAAGATAAATCTTCATAACATTACTTTTTACCTTATTTTCGATTACCAAAAACTAGATTTAAATGTGATCTCCATTAAGTGACCACCTCTCGGAGCAACCAATTTTTGATGGAATGGAGTGTGGTCGCTTTAGGGAAGTTTTACTGTATATATATATAATATAAAGATCGAGTTGTTCATCAGATTATCCATTTACCCATTTTTAATAAAACGCAAAGGAACTATGAATAAATTGAGGCGCAATTTTATTTAATTTTCCAGAGCTTGAATTAATAACCTATCACACACACACAAAAATAATGTATATATTTTTTAATTTGACCTTTATTTTTTTCTGTGTTTGGTAATTTATTTTACTGACATTTCAATAACACTTTTAGAGTAACTTTATAGCAACTTCATACAACTTTTTTCTTTCAGAAGGAAAAAAAAAAGGAATGAAGAAAAAAAAAGTCTTTTTTTCATTTTTTACGTTTAATGGAATTTTATAAATTATGTGTTTAGTAAATATCTAATTTTTTTAAATATGAAAATTTTACTTTTATCAGTATGCATTAAATAACCTTAATTTAGAGGTAGTTTTCTTTTTCTTTTTAAATAAAGTACCAGCTTCACTTCTTTGGATTCGCCTAAACATCATATATATATATTATTTCTGTTGTCAACATCTCTTTTTCTATGAATTTGCGAAAAGCACAACAATGAATGAGGTATCATTCGAAAGGTTTTTGAAGCGGCTCCTGACATAGTACACACACATTTCGTTTAAACATGTATTTTTTAAATTAAAAGTTGCAGTTAATTAAAAATTAAATCGGCATTGTTTTCATAAATGAAATGAAAGGTTTTCCTCAAATCAGTGTTGCCAAAAAAAAAAAATTACTGCATTATATCGTGCTCAACAATCATTATAAACAAATAAATAGTAGTACAAAAAAGATAAAGTATGATTTCTCCGCATGAGTTTATTTTATATTTATGGTTATAAAGCAAAAGTGAAATGTTCAAATCCGATCTCGAAATAAGCGAAAATTTATCCATATTTTAATACAATTATGGAAAAGTAGTATACAATTATATCTCTCATATCAATTTTACCTTTTTTTGCATAAAAATGAACATATATATACTCATTAATATTCAAATATATATTATTTTCCAATTAAAAAATATTTAGGATTTCTTTTGAAAAATCATGTCAACCCGAACCCGACCTGAAAGAATACAAACTCAATACGAATCCGAAACATTCAAAGTCAACCCGACTAACCCGACTATTTAGTAGAATTCGATCCGCAACGAAACATATTAGAGTCAAATAATAAGGCAGGATCCGCGCTAGGTCGAATCGGGTAAAATCGGATTATCCGACCTGATGAAAGAGGAAGTTCTTCACAAAAGCTGCAAAAATAATTCTTACAGCTTAATATTATTTGTCACATTTTTATCAATATAAGGAAATTAAAACATAAAAATTTGTCTAAACTGTCGTAAAGATAAATCGAGTAGGTTGTAAGTCACTTTCATCATTGGAAAAAAAATCAGAAAATTTTTTCAAGGGCACATCGATCAAATCGTAGCAAGCTTTAATTAACAACTTCGTTAATGGACTCTTAAGGTTATGTACGGGAAGTTCCAAGAATTATTTGTTGTTTCACTTGCGACACTGAACGAGATCAAGCACTTACGATGTCCGAGAAATGCCACTTACCCATTCTTGTCACGTTAGAATTAAATTACGTAAGTCTATTGTTTATTTTTTAGTTCATTTTAATTCACCTTTCCTTATAACCCAAGTGCATGCTAGCATTGCTACAAGACATTTAGAGCGTCGGTCGTTTCGACAGAGAAAGTGATGATGACGAGTTGTTAAACTCCTTTTGTTTTTTGATAAAAGGTTCGGAATTTAGATTACGATATTATTCATCATAAATATTGAATATTGTTATCACGTTTAACTGTGAAGATAAATAAAGTCTATTCACATAAGAATTTGATGATTTTGTGCCCGATAAATAAGGTTTTCAGGCACTGGAATTCAGCTTTCAAACCTCGATTTTCAAATCTACATTCATAATTTGTTCACCAAAAGCTTAGTGAATATACATCAAATTTCCAAAAGAAATATTTAAGCAATTGGTATCATTTCAAACTAGAGAATTATCAAAAGTCAACCTACATGTCGTATCATATCTGATACATACAGATACATATTTAACCATGCACATAAGCTTTACACAAAAAGAGCTTTGTTCCAAGTCAGAAGTATACTTAGACATCAAAATTATGATGTCTATACTATATATGATGATTACTAAAAAGCACTGCTATACAAATTATCGACAAAGTCCTAGTGCGGAATTTAGATTATTATATTATTCCCAATAAATATTGTTATTACGTTTGACTGTGAAGATAAATAAAGTCTATTCACATAAGAATTTGATGATTTTGTGCCCGATTAAATAAGATTTTCCGGCACTGGAATTCAGCTTTCAAATCACGATTTTCACATTCTTTATTCTTTTTTGTTTCAGTTTAAGATTGATTAGCATTCTAAATCTACATTCCTAATTTGTTCACCAAAAAACTAGTGAATATACATCAAATTTCCAAAAAAAATATTTAAGCAATTGGTATCATTTTTAACTACAGAATTATCAAAAGTCAACATACATGTCGTATCATAAATGATACATACAGATACATATTTAACCATGCACATAGCTTTACTCAAAAAGAGCTTTGTTCCACATCAGAAGTACTTAGACATCAAAATTATGATTACTAAAACGCACTGCTATCCAAATTATCTACAAAGTCCTATGTCGGAATTTATATTATGATATTATTCACCATAAATATCGTTATCACGTTTGACTGTGAAGAGAAATGAAGTCTATTCACATAAGAATTTGATGATTTTGTGCCCGATTAAATAAGATTTTCAGGCACTGGAATTCAGCTTTCAAATCACGATTTTCACATTCTTTATTCTTTTTTGTTTCAGTTTAAGATTGATTAGCATTCTAAATCCACATCCCTAATTTGTTCACCAAAAACTAGTGAATATACATCAAATTTCCAAAAAAATATTTAAGCAATTGGTATCATTTCAAACTAGAGAATTATCAAAAGTCAACATACATGTATCATATCTGATACATAAAGATACGTACAAAAAGATCTTTGTTCCACGTCAGAAGTACTTAGACATCAAATGGAAACAATTATGATTACTAAAAAGCACTGTTATCCAAATTATCGACGAAGTCCTAGTTCTTTCATACCGGAGCCAAAAATATATAGGGCACATTTGGACGGCAACCAAAAAAACCGTAGCATTTTTTAATCGCTCATATATCATTTCTAAACATCGCATAATTTCAATTTTTACATCATCGTATGCAAGAGAAAATGCCCTTTTGAATGGAATTTGTTTCAAAACTGTGGTTCAGTTTAGTGATTTTTTAAATCTGGAACAATATTTAAAAAAAAATGACTTTTGTAAATATGAAATTAAAATAATGAAAATTTGAAAAAATAAAAAAAAAACTTTTAAAAAATGTCGTCAAATTAAAAAAAATAATTGTCCACTGTACACCGCAAGCTTGCCAAGTATGTCTCTGCAAAAGATGGTTAAATTGCTATGCATAGCTTTTGTTAGTATTAAACTTTTATATCGGAACTATTTTGACTGACTTCAACATTAAATAGCTCTAAAATTAATTCTTCGATTTAAAAACTGTCTGTATTAGCGTATTCATTGAACTTTCTTTATAAAACTACCGGTTTTCATATTTTTATAAGCAATGGTTTTCTTTAATATTAGTCGAAAAAGATCTCCGGTCACAAAAAATCATTTGCGGCGGCAGCGTCGACAGAGTTATTAACTTTTTTTTTTTTTTAAACAGAGAAATAAAGTTTAAAAATTACTAAAGCAAATAACTTTTAAACTTCACATAGTTATTTTTCAACACTTACCTGCAACTAAATGCAAGATATAGGTATTACATAATAAGACAATCTTTCTTAATCGTATCTCGATTCAAAATGTAAATAAAGACTTCGTGGAAAATGTTATTAGAAGTTTTAGAAGGATTTTTCTTAATTTATTCATATATGCATGGTGTGCAGGGCATAAACATAAATAATACTAAAATGACAACAAGTTTTACTGAAATTAAAAAAAATATATTGCACACCAGAATTTTTATTAAGACTTTTTAAACTTATTTACATTTATTTATTTTTGAGGGTTGTGTGATTTCTTATCGCTAAAGTAGATTTTACAAGAAAAAAAAAGTAATAAAAATAGCATAAGAAAATATATACAACTTTTCCAAATTTTTCAACTGAGAAAAAATGTCTGATATCCAACTAAAGCAATGCATACAGGACATAATTCTTACGTAATATTGCTAATGTTAGAATAATATCTGTTTAGATTAATCGGATTTGCCATAAGTATGTTACACAATATCCGATTCAAGAGTGTAGTATGTAACACTTCGTGCTTATCTACAGCACGCCTGTCAGACATCTGTTATCAATTTCCGATACATAAAAGGATTTAATGAGAAAGAAGTTGATATTAATTTTTTACTTTCGCAACAAGATCGAAACAAGATATAGGGATTACATAATAAGACAATCTTTCTTAATCGTATCTCAATTCAAAATGTAAATAAAGACTTCGTGGAAAATGTTATTAGTAGTTTTAGAAGGTATGGGATTTTTCTTTTCTTTCTTTTCCTTTTCTTTTTTTTTTTTTTTACCAGAACATTAAATTATTTCTAACCATTGTTGCAGATTTAGCAACCAAGAAAACAGGTTTTTCCACTGAAATTTCTAGAAATCAGCTACTTTTCACAAAATTTAGTTTGAAATATTTATTTCACTGGAAAATAAAAGTCAACAATTCTATTTTTATCTGGGAAAACCACAATATTAAGTTTTGTTTTCAAACAGGAAAAAATAAAAATTAAATATCGTTCAAATCTAGTGTTACAGGAAAAAGAAATTTCCATCAAAAAAATTAAAAATTATTTAAATAAATAAATACAGGAATCAGACTTTTTATAAAATTTGTGACAACTTTATAGTAGCAAATAAAATATTTGTATGCAAAACAGAGAATGGATGAATCCATTTAAATTTATTAAGATAATTTATTCATTATGCATGGTGTGCATAAACATAAATAATACTAAAATGTCAACAAGTTTTACTGAAATTAAAAAAATATATATATATGTCACACCAGAATTTTTATTAAGACTTTTTTAACTTATTTAATTTATTTCAATACACTCTTTCTCATTCTTACTTATTACTTACCCATCGTACGTAGTATAGGGTAAGTCTTGTAATCGTTTTGAAAGTCAACTTTGCCGTCCGTCTGTGTATGTGTGTGTGTCTGTAAACTGTAAACGTTTTATCTCCCTAACAAATTGAGATAGCGACTTGAAATTCGGTATGTACTTAGTATGTAATAATGAGAAGAAGTTTATTGAATTTCAGTAATGATTACACAATTATGAACGCAGAACAATTATGACTATGCCAAGGTTGCAGTTATGATTTCGCCAAGATCATCGCAAAGCTTATATATGCATCTTATATACGCATATATATATTCCAAACACTCCTATATGTGCCATATACGTTATTATATACATATTATTTACGTCTTATATGCCGTATATATCACATGTCATATATATACATGACTATAACTTGGCCACATACGTCAAGAAATGTTATATATATATATATATATATATATATATATATATCATATATTATTATAATGCCGTACATGCTTTATAATTTGGCGATAAATCTTGGTTGCTGGGCGATTCATCCTTGGGGGCCGCTATAACACGAAAGTACCAAATTTACAATATATTAATGGAAACAGAAACAAAAATATTTTATCGGGTCCTTCCTACAATAACTTTAAATCTTGTGTTAACTCTCTTTTTAACGTTAACGTTTTTTGCTTTATAAGACGATTTCTCATCCGACGTCAATTTTTGAATTCGGCTTTTTTTCCATATCTGATAATTTGCATCTATCCTTTTTGTAACTTTAACAGTTTTGTAACTATTTTATGCATTTCTATTGCCTATTCAAAGAAAGAATCTTCTAAAGTTACAGAATTTCGTTAAAAATTCTTCTAAAGTTACAAAATTTACAAAGCGCTTAAAAATTCTTAAAAAAATAAAGTGACGACGTCAAGAGGTCCATTCTCGACCAAACAACAACCATTTTCCTAATAATTAAAAAAAAAAAAAAAAAAAACCATTTAAAGGGGTAAAACTAACTTCTGCAGGAAAAAGGGCAACCTTCTGCAGGGGGAAAACCAACTTCTGAATTGAAGATGTTACGCTCATGGTGATAGGAGACAAGATTTCAAAATCCACCAGCAGCACAAGCGTTCGGCACATTGCAACAGCGCTAGATCAGCCGATCCATATCTCACAGACCACTTGGAAAAACAGAAACGACAAACAGATTACAGACAGCATACAGAGAGACCCTTCCTTGCCGAATTGTATCTTCTTTAGAGTTACAAGCTTTCAAAAATTCTGTTTTTTTTTCAAAAAATTCAACATTTAAATTGTTCTGTAATTCAGGAGGGAAAAGTGATGACAGCCTGATTTTTTTTCTGGACACATTTGGAGGCGTTAATAATATACGTATATAACGAATGCATACTATTGTCTTTTTCCTTCATGAGGTAAAATGTTTAAAAAAAACTGGCATTGTGACTAATATTGCAGTCTATTTTAAAGTACTCAATTAAAAAATATATGTACTAATAAATCGACTGCAATTGCATGATTTAATAGAAAAATGTGACCAGATTTCAGATCTTTTTGAATTTTTCCTTGTATTTTTATTGGTGCAATATATATGTAAAGGTTTTACAAACCTTTGAATTTTGTAAAATCGTAGTTTTCAAGCCCCTCTAATTAAAAAGATGTTTAAGATAGCAATTTTTTGCAATTGGATTTAAACTTCTTTTCTATATTAGGTTTCCGCATTCAAAGTATGAGAAAAATAAAAAATGTTGCGACAACTCATGTTTGTCGAAATTCTATGGAATAACCCTTAAGAGAACTTATTTTGTAAATTTTGTGCGCTTTGCTTAGAAACTTTGAAGAACAATGAAAAAAGTTTACAGGTGACCACACAGTCTTTGGAAAAAAGAGCCTAACGAAAAAAATTAAGGCTTTTGTTGTGCGATTTGGTCTGTTCACTGCTCAAAATATCTGGTCAGTCGCGACTAGTTTTCGGAAATAGCGAAACTACAGTAGTCACTCGCTACTTTTTTTAGTAGTTTGTAGTGTAATGCGCTACATATTGAATAATGCAATGTAGCGAGTAGCGCGATACAAAGAATCAGTAGTTTGTATAGAGCACTGGTGCTACTTTTAACGCTACTTCAGGAAAAAAGTGCCATTCTTTAAATCACGGGATCGTAATTTGACTCTTTTGTGCAAAATATGTTCTGTGCAACAATTTGTGAATGTCAGCGACAGATTTAAGAATAATGGTTAAGCCTAAATATATTATGTATAATAATAGCCCTTTTTTATATCGCTTGTTCGGATATATAGCTCTGTTTTCGTATATCCCCCAAAAATAAATAAGCTGTAGTTTAACTTGCGCATTTTTATGCAACTTGTATTACGTATCTCTTTTAACTTTGCTGTATGTGTATAAATTGACATTTTGTAGACTAACACAAAATATTTTCTTGCATGCTACCTTTCTCAACTTTTTTAGAACCGTGACTGCCTCTGTAGGTTTTCACACCCCTCGAGTTGTGGTAGAGCAAGTACGGGTTGGAACATCCCGACTTAAGGCCTAGGGCCTGGTTCCCTTTTGTGTTTCCAGCTCCGAAGCTGTTGGGGGACGCCGGCCCGTCTCCAAGTGTCTCGCGGTGACACCCCGTAGTTTCACCGCGTATCGCAACGGCCTACGTCGTCGACACATGGATTCAAGGTTAGAGGGTCCATATTGGATCGGTCCTCTGACCGGCCGAAGCGCCGTAGCGAGTCAAAGCTACTGGCGCGATAAAAGTCTATCAGGACTTGGGTACGGTGGTCGTCTACGCGCGGTGCGCTCCCTCTTGGGCGCCTACGGCGCACCTTACTTTTATACCATCGGTTTGTCATTTTATTGTATATCGGCAGACGCGGTATAACGAGGGGCAGTTGCACTACTTAATCTGTGTCCGCAATTTCAAGTGCAGATGGAATTCTTTGACAAAATCTGAATGTAGCGAAATAGTGACTACTTTTGGAAAGTAGCTTGTAGTCTCTTCTTTTTAAAACAAGTAGTTGTAGTTGTAGTTAACTACATTTTCAATAAAGTAGTTGTAGTTGTAGTTAACTACATTTTTGATAAAGTATTTGTAGTTCACTACAAATAAAAGAAGTTTTTCTGACCACTGGTCAGATAACTTTTTTTAAGAACCTTGACAGACTAATCTTCTCAAAGAAAAGATTCATACTACGCCCTTAACATTTCAAAAAATTTGCTGTGTTGAGTGTTAACATGGTATTTGTATAATTTTAAAAGGGTAGTTGACAATGTTGGATAACAAACATTACTGAAAAATTCTCTGAATAGATGAACCTTAATTGTATGCATTCTGCATATACTAGAGCAGAGACGGCGCACCTATGGCACACGTACCATAGATGGCACGAGGTAGAATATTTTCGGCGCGGCATTGAATGATGTTCTAAATCAAAATCTCGCAAAATACACAAAATGAAACTGAAATGTAACTTAATAAATTTCAGTGTAGTTCAATATCGGCTCAACATATTTCTTTCAAATTCAGGAAAAGATTTGGAAACTATCGGAAAAGAAAGATAACCAAGGGTTAAAGACAAAAATGCCGACGATAAAATTTGGCCAATTTTGAATTCAATTCCAGGTGCTAAGAGTTGTTTAAAGAAGCTGTCGCTTATGCATTTTGTCAACTTTTTCTGCGAGTAATTGGTTTCGGAAATGAATAACATGAAAAACTCAAGTAGAAATTTTCTGTCAGATGACTTCACTTTAGCTTGCATAATTCTTAAAAATAACTAAGTATGAACATGATACAAATTCTTTGGCATCTATGATGCAACAGCAGAAATCAGAATTTTCATTTTATTACTTTCTAAAATGTAACACCTTATGTTACCCATATTACACTTTAATCCTAAAAAGAAAATTTCAAGAAATTTCCATACATTATTATTTTGATACATTAAATGTTTTGATTTTGGTACGTCAGAATCATGTAAAATATGTTTTCAAAAAAATTGGCACGCGGATGTTGAAATATTCGCCAAACGTGTACTAGGGGAAAACGTCTCCAGTATGGACGAGTGAAGTAGAATCCCTGGATTTACTATTGCAGATAATTCAGCGCCAAATCTAACAAGTCTTTGTTTTACTCATCTACCATTTGCACCATTTACCAATAGTTGAGATAATCAGTAGCATTAGTTTTCATAAGGCACTTTCCTTTTTGATTATTTTAAATCGTTCAACTTATTCGGCTTTGAGTAATGTGTGTGTATGTGTGTGCGACACAAAGAGAAAGATTAAGAAAGAATTCGGAGCTTTGTTAGTCATTGTCTAGCATTTTAATTTCAAAACTGTGAAAGGATGCAATTAAATTTGATGAAAAACAGGTATTGAATGAAAAAAATAAATAAATAAAGAAAGAAAATAAAGCAAGAACGCTGACCTTAGTTTTACTAATGCTTTGTTTTACTCATCTACCATTTGCACCATTTAACAATATTTGATTTGAAATAATTAATAGCATTAGTTTTCATAAGGCACGTTCCTTTTTGATTATTTTAAAACGTTCAACTTATTCGGCTTTGAGTAATGTGCGTGTATGTGTGTGCGACACAAAGATAAAGATTAAGAAAGAGTTAGGAGCTCTGTTAATTATTGTCTAGCATTTTAATTTCAAAATTGCAAGAGAATTCCAATTAAATTTTATGAAAAACAGGTACTGAATGAAAAAAAAAGAAGAAGAAGAAGAAAAAGCAAGAACGCTGACCTTAGTACACGCACGGTAAATGACTTCCTGGGTTAAAAGAAATATTAAAAACACTGATTACTCTTTAAGATTCATATTTTCTTTTTAATGAAACAGCATAAGAAAGTCAACAAGGTCATTTAAGATAAACACGTATAAATAAAAGTGTTTTTATCTCTACTCACTTTGAGGAAATCATATAAAGGATGTTCTTTCTCTCCATTAACGTCTATCTTTTTGAACAGTGGGAAATTCGGCTGGAAACCGCTTCCTGGTCTCACGAATTTGATGCCGTTCAAGATCTCTGTGGCATTGGCTCCTGGTTCTTGCTGCAATAGAATAATAACAAACGTCATGTTAATCAGTCGTATTACAGACCTTCATTATTTTTAAATATATTTCCAAAATATATACAGGGTGTCCGATGTGTCCGTTCATATTAAAAAAAAAATCCTTGACAGCTCGGTCTACAGGCACAGGTAAATTTCGAAGACGCAGGTTTAATAAGACGCCTGTTTATTGTGAATTGCAAAAGAAATTACCTTTTTGTCATGATGCATCAGTTGGCACCGCCCACTTCGAAATCTACCTGTGTCTATAGGCGGAGCCGGCAGGGGTTTTTTTGTTTTTAATTTTTTGTTTGCTGTAAGGGTTGGTCCTATAAACAACTTGTCAATATAAAAGTTGTATATAATATTAAGAGGATTTATAATAAATTTAAGCGAATTTGATATCTTGTGAATTGACAAAGTTATGCATTTTGTTCTTCTTAAACCCCTATCCCCCCCCTCCCTTTGAGGCTATTTTTAATGATATAAAAAAATCTGTCATATAAAAATTGTTGGCCTTTTTTCTAGAAGTAATAATAACTTTAAAAGAATTTGATACGTATCATAATTAAGAAGTTATGTTTTTTTTTTCTTTTTTCACAACCCCCCCCCCCTTGCCCATTAACGAACTTGACCGAGGTTTTATGCTCCTTGATTTTATGTATCAGTTCGGAAGAGATTTGTGCACAATTATTGAAGTTATCGTGTCCATAAAAAAGTGATATAGATAAATAAAGTTTTGAATTGGGGGTGGTTTTGGGTTCTGGGAGTCATGATCGGCGTAGATCTGCAAAAATTTTCCAGAAATTCCAACATAGGGTAGAATGTAATAGGTAGTATTTCTTACGAAATCTACTTAAAATCAGACTGCCTCACTCCCTCAAGAGGGGGAAAAAAATGTCGTATCAGAGTACCGTTTGCAACATAAGACTTGTCAAAATGTCGGATTTTTTTTGTGGAAAAAGAGAAAAACAATTCAAATTTTCTTTGAATTAATTTTGACTATTTGATACCTTATGGTGCAAACTTTCATATCGATATGATAGTGTGTTAAATTTTTATGAATTTTTGAAATCAGAAATTACTTATGGATCTGTTTAAAATATTTTTTTAGCTTTTTTTGCCTAAGAATATCCAACATTTTGACAGTCTTATGGTGCAACTTGTGAAATTTGTTGTATTGCCGTTGCATTGAGTGGTCCAACTTGTTTTGCCCTCTAGAGACTCCCTAAGTGATCTATGACTTTGAACAGAAATTAATATACGTTCAGTGAAAATATGGTTATCTCGATTTTCAAAATTTCTATATTTCAAAAATTTCTATTTCTATTTCAAAAATCTGTCATTGTAACCCCGTCAAATGTTTATGTATGAGAGTCATATTCTCACTAGAATCTAATGTTGAAATTTTAACGATATTACGGAACCCAAGCAAAGATACCGGGTATCCCAAAAACGACGGGTTTATTTGAAAATTTATATAATTTTATTTACATTATTCTTATATTAAGTTCATACTATTTAAGTATTATTATGTGTGTTAAGATTTGCTGTTTTCCAAAGTACATTTCAACAAACGATGTATTTCTATCGCTTGCCCTTTAAAAAAATTCTAAAAAGGCCTGTCACTTTTGGGTCACTCGGTATTTGCATTGTCCTTGTTGCCCGGATAAGTTTCACTGGATGCATAAGATTAATCAACCATATGCGTTTTTAGAAAATTTTGTGGTCAACATTGATAATCATCCTTCAATATGACTGAGCATTCAGAATCGTATTTTTTTCACTCTTATTTTAAAATTATAATTCTAAACCACAATTTTAATTCGTTAGTTTTCACAAATCTTTAAACATTTATTTTTGCTTTCTTTTTTATTTTATTTATAATCGAAGAAAGTATTGTAATCAAAATTTTTCCCGACTTCCGGTTTTCGACGAAGTTACACGTTTTAGGAGTCAGAGATCCCGAGTCAGAAATCCCGGAATGTTTTTACAAAATGTCTGTCTGTCAGTCCTCATTGTATCATCGAAAAGTGTATGAAGTTATGCATAAAATTGAAGCATTTTTTTTTTTAGGTTTGTGACTATGGCCAGCAGGTCCTTCTTGAATTTGGAGATATTCCGTCAGAAGGGGGCGCTGTAATAGCGATTTTTCAGCCATTTTCATTACTTTACCATCGAAAAGTGTATGAAGTTATGTATGTAATTAAACCAATTTTTTTTGTAGGTTTGTGACAAGGGACTGCAGGTTCTTCTGGAATTCGGAGATATTCCGCCGGAAGGGGGCGCTGTAATAGAAATTTTTGTGCCATTTTCATCATTATACCATTGAAAAGCGTATGAAGTTATGCATAGAATTGAACCAAATTTCATTTATAGGTTTTGGCTATAGTCAGCATGTCCTACTTGAATTTGGAGATATTCCGCCGGAAGGGAGCGCTGTAACAGCGATTTTTGTGCCATATTCATTGGCGCTGACCTAGCGAATTTTTAAGTGTTAGCATGTATGAGACAGAAGACTAAGTTTGCCAACTTAAGTTAGAGACAAAGTTTTGGATCGCATCACGATGAAATATTTTGTTTAAAAGTAGATTGAATTTTGTGACAATTTTTTGTGAATATCGGATAACAGAAGTGTATTACGATGGGCGATATAATGTAAGGGCATTAATTTATTCACATTGACATTTGAAATTTATAAATACACAATAAGATATCGATTAACTGCATTGTAAATGAATGCGGGCACCGACATGAATTAGTTTCAAGCTTGAGTGAGACCATGTTAATTATTATTCACCGTGTTGATAAATGTCAAGCTGCATTATAATTATTTCTTTGAGTATTTGGAAAATATCTACACGTGTAATAAAAAAATGTTAGTAGTTTTTCAAAAAATATATTTTAGACAGCAATAATTATGCCAGTATTCTTTTTTTTTTTTTTTTTTTTTTTTTTTTTTTCCCCTCTAAGCGAAAAATCTATACTATTAAAAACCGTTCGCGTTCCTATCTATGTAACCTCAAAAACTCGAAAACCGCAGGGCGCTGGGCTAGGAAATTTTGCACACGGGTAGCTGGTAGGGGGCCCATGAACGATTGGGGCAAAAAATTCGAAAATTTTAAATAGATTTTTGATAGATTAAATATTAATTAAAATCTATCCACAAAGAGATCTCATAAAAAATACGCTTTTTTATCTTCGGTTCGTTGGTTGTATAAAATATCCGCAGAAGTCATTAAATAAATCAAGGCAGGGATGATTGCAATTCCCAGTCGAGTGTTTAAAATCGATGGATCAGAGATTATATGAGATGTAGACAATCAACTTAATTATTGACCGTTGCCAAATGCAAAAAACTTAATTTTAAAAGATTTTATCGACTTAATGAATGATAATTAGCTGGGTTTATAAGGTTTTTTTTACATGACATATATTAGTATGATATAGATTATTAATACATAAAACTTTATTTAACAGATTATTTGTTAAATTTGCGGGGGTGGGGAGGGGTGGGGGTGAACAACTTTTTATTAAATATCACATATATTTTACTTGACCACGCGCCACCTGGCGGCGACTTTTTCATTAACTGACCCTCCTTATTAATAAATCCAAATCTACTGCTCTGATTTCAACTGAACTAATTTACGTTTAACAAATTTAACATTTTTTTTATTCACCCGTAACGTTTAATCGCTGTTTTATATAGATGATACCGCTATTTTAGAATAACAATTTTCGTAAAAATTAAATTTGTGTTCCTAATAAAAGTACAGAGTCCGTATTCAGTTGATGCATACCATCAGTCAAAGTTAGTGATTTGTTTTTGAGCACTTGACCGCGCGCCTTCTCGCGGCCCCTCCCTCAAGGTTTTATCTCTAACTGTGCTTTATTTCCAAAACTCAGGTAATTATGTTCCGAACGTCTCCAAACCAGTTCCATTTTGCTAAATTATCATAAAAATTAGCATTCATAGCTTCAGGGTGTACTTCTAGAAAACAGTTACCAGTATTTCCGAATAATAGCCTAAGTCAAATTTCAAATTAAGTTCCTAGCATAACGAAATGATACAATCTTTAAAGATGCATATAGTGGCTCTATTTATTTATCATTTGCTGAAAGGCACTTGAACATCAGCTCCCCCCGGCCCTCCCTCAAGGTTTTTTGTCTAACTGTACCCTGTTTCCATATCTCAGCAACCAATTTTCCGATTTCAGTGCAACTGATTCCAAACATCATATTTAACTTAATAATCAACGTCTATATCATTAAAATAAATTTGTGAGTAGCGGGTACCACTACTTCCGAATAAAAGTGTAAGACAAATTTCTAATTAAGTTCCTAGCTTAACCAAACGAACGAATTTTTAAAGATGCATAGTGGTCCTCGTAATTAGTAATTTACTGAAGTGAACTTAAACATTCGCTCCTCCCCGGCACCTCCTTCAAGGGTTTTTTTCTCTAACTATGCCCCGTTTCCATAACTCAGCAACTATCTTTCCGATTTCAACGCAACTGATTACAGACTTTATAATTAACCTTATAGTCACCCTCTATAACATTAAAGTAAATTTATGAGTAGTAGTTACCGCTATTTCCGAATAATAGTTTAAGCCAAATTTGTAATTACGTTCATAGCTTAACCAAACGAACAAATTTTTAAAGATGCATAGTGGTCCTCTAATTAGTCATTTTCTGAAGAACACTTGGACATCCCCTCCTCCCGGCACCCCCCTTTACTGCAATGTCAGATATACATATTACGGACGCCATGCTGCAATACTAACAAGCTGTAGCGGGTATTACGATAATTCTTTTACCTCGCATGCAAATAATTAGAAATTATTTAATTGCGCTTCATTATTTCATTTTTTTTTTTTAAATAAAGAAAAACATTTTATCACAAACGGCAACAACATTTTTATTCTATTTATTCCCTTATTCCAAAGATATCGTCTGCTGCCATAGCAACATAAATTAAGTTTCATAAAAAAAAAAAATGCACATTAGTATTTTTTTTTTCAAAATCGTATAGTTATTGAACAACTCAACACTTTAACATGGGAATTAAATTCATTTTATTCACATTTTAGAATTAAATTCATGAACTCCCGTGCGTAGAACGGGTTAAACAGCTAGTATTCTAATAACAGAGGTAGAAGTGACTAGTTTTGTATTCAAATATTAATGATTCTATGAAGTGTGACATCACTATTTCATATACAGCTAACCAGCAGAAAGAATAAATATTGGCTTTAATTCGAATAAATACATTTATGCATCAGATTTCACATGCAGCAAAAAACATCCAGTGTCATCATTCAGCGAAAAAAAATTTACTGCGTTTGTATCAAAGAAATAACGTATTCTTCCCTGGAAATTCGTATTCTGAGGTTTTGGCGGATGGCAAATAAAATATAGTTATGATAATATATATTTTTATTTTGAATGGAAATTATACAAGATTCCAGTATATATCTATATTTACTCATATGAATATATATGAGCAAGTTCACCCTTTTCGGTAGATTTCGTAAGAAATGCTACCTATTACGTACTCCCCTATGTTCGAATTTCTGGAAAATTTCAGTAGATCTATGCTGATTATGACTCCCAGAACCCAAAACTACCTTCAATTCAAAACTTTATCTATCTACCTATTTATATCACTTTTTTATGGACACGATAACTTCAATAATTTTGCACAAATCTCTTCCAAAGTGATACATAAAATCAAGGGGCATAAAATCTCGGTCAAGTTCGTTAATGGGCAAAATTGAACCAAGGGGATGGGAAAATGTGGGGGCTTTTTGTAAAAACAGAAAAAAATCCAACTTCTTAATTATTATGCGTATCGAATTCGTTTAAAGTTACTATTACTTCTAAGAAAAGGGCCGAAAATTTATGTATGACAGACTTTTGATATCATTAAAACTGGCCCCAAGGGGGGGGGGGGGAAGGAGGGTTTAGAAGGAAAAAAATCATAACTTCGTCCATTCACAAGATATTAAATCCGCTTAAATTTATAACAAATTCTCTTAATATTATCTACAACTATTTCTATATATTGACAAATTTTTTATAGGACCAACCCTTACAGAAAAAAAATAAACCTCTGCCAGCTCCACCTACAGACACAGGTAGATTTCGAAGTGGGCGATCCCAACTGCCGCATCATGGCAAAAAGATAATTTCTTCTGCAATTCTTCAATAAACAGGCACCCTACGGTCTGCGTTTTTGAAATCTACCTGTGTCTGTAGGTGGAGCCGGCAGAGGTTTATTTTTTTTCTGTAAGGGTTGGTCCTATAAAAAATTGGCCGAGCCGTCAGGGATTATATATATATATATATATATATATATATTTAAATTTTGCCATGTGTACGAATAACTTAGAAGATGAACAAATCACACATCACTATATGCCAAGTTTTAATATGTATCCGTATTAAATTCCTATAAATACATATTTATTCGCGTATTTTGAGCACTTTTTGGTGCTAAGTGTAGGAGGTGCTAAGTGAGTTATTATTATTGTTTTAGATTATTCATATTTCTCAAATGAAAACTTTACGTAAAAAGAGAAATGACATCTATTCTATGATATGAATATAAATATATAACTTTTTAATGAATGAATAATTATAATTAAAAATTGTGTAAAGAGTTTCAACAGGTCGTAGAAATAGTTTTTGAATAAGGAGAAACAATCCTAGAATGAAAATAAATAAATAAATGTCCAAGTAATTAACTGATTACAGCGAGAATTTCAATAGGTTCGATACAAACATTTAATTCAACTAAATCGTGCTCTTTTAAGATTGAAAATGTTTTAGCACCTCTCATTGAATTGTATATCTCAGATTCGGGACCAAAAAAAAAATGCTCATACACATTTATTTGCTTTGTTTAGGGCATATTCCTTTTTGTGTTAATATGGAATAAACGCTGCATCCACCTCGAATTATTTTCCAGCTGCCCTGTTACTATTTATATTAAAAGGGCAGAATATTATAAAAATAAAATCTTCCTCGTATTATTGTTATCATATAAACATTTTACTTTATGCACTTTTCGTTATGTAATTACTACAGGGTTCGAACACTGTTACCACAATTTTTAATAGAATTTTTCGCCTTATTTAAATGCAGAAACGTATTGTAAATACTGCAATGAAACGAGGCGTCTGCAATTTCTGTTATTTAAAAATTAAATAGAAAAATTCTATTAAAATTTTGTTGTAAAAGTGTACGAACCCTGTACTATATACATTTTTTAAATTTATATATATTTGTCACTTTTAATCCTATGCTAAACGCTTCTCTATAATTATTTATAATTATAATTATATTGACTCTTAAGTAGTTTAGACTAAAATTAGACTTATTCTCTCTCAAACAATTTCAAGCTGCATTATATATATATTTTCTTTTTTTCTTTTTTTTTTTTTTTTTTGAGTAATTGGAAATATCTACTCGTATAATAAAAATTTTAGGAATTAAAAAAATATATATTTTGGACAGTAATATGTAAGCCAGTATCTTTTCTTTTTTCCCTCTCTATAGAGCAAAAAATATACAAATAATAGAGATAGAAGTGACTGGTTTTGTATTCAAATATTAATGAGTCTATGGAGTGTGACATCAATATTTCACACGGAGTTAACCAGCAGAAATAATAAATATTGGATTAAATTCGAGAAAAATACTTTCTGCATCAAATTTCACATGCAGCAAAACACATCCTGTGTCATTCATACAGCGAGAAAAATTTACTGCGTTAGTAACAAAGAAACGTACTCTTCCTGGAATTCGTATTCTGTAGTTTTGAAGGATAACTATATTTTGTTCAAAGAACAAAATATAGTTATGTTATTACTGATGTAAAGCTTTTTCTTTTTTCTTTTTTTTTTTTTTTTTTTTGAATGGAAATTATATAAGATGTCAGAATATAAATATATAACTTTTAAATGAATGAATAATTAAGATTAAAAAAGTGCAAGAGTTTCATCAGTTCGTAGATATATTTTTTGAATAGGGAGAAAACAATCCTAGAATAAGAAAAAAAATATGTCAAAGTTAGTAAATGAATACTACAGGGAGAATATTAATGGGTTCGATAGAAACATTTAGTACAATAAAATCTTGCTTTTTTAAGAATGTAAACCAAAAAATACTCGGGGCCTAAAAATGCTCATACACTTTTAATTGCTTTGTTTAGCTCATATTTCTTTTTGTGCTAATGTAAAATAAACGCTGCATTCATCCCGAATTATTTCCCAGCCGCACTGTTACTACTTATGTTAAAAAATCAGAGTATTATAAATATAAAATCTTCCAGGTAACTATTAATTTTCTATACATTGCGGGTGTAAATCAGTCGGTTTATTGCGTCGGATTAAGCGTTTCATTTCCAATTAAAATATATCTTTGAATTGAAATTTGAATGAAATACAGGGTCATGAAAAATCGAAGAGTGTGGAAAATAGGATTAGAGATATCTTGGCAACTCATTATTCGATCGACTTCATTCTTTATGCAAAATTTATGTTTTCTATTGTCTTTTATAGTCACTCCTTAAAATAAACAATTTCGAAAAATTTTATATACCTTTTATCAGAACGAATATTTCGAGAGTCCGAAAAAAATAGTTCCGGATAATCGAGGTTACTGAAATTCAATAAGCTTCTTCTGATTATTACATACTAAGTACATACCAAATTTCAAATCTCTATCTCAATTTTTTTTGGAAGATATAGCGTTTACAGACACACACAGACGGCAATTTTTTTTTTCTAAAAATATGTTTTTCGTAATCTCCTGTGTCTGAAACGTGTAAATCAGTCAATTTTTTTTTTTTTTTTTTGAAAAAACCAAATTTTTCCTCTTAAAGCTGATGTATTTCAACATTTTTTCATCCCGCTGATACTGAGTTTGAGACGCTAATCTCAGATGGAGGCGAAATGCCTCAATGAGTAAAAATGACGTCATGCTAAAACAGAAACGTATGTTTTCTTTGATAAAACTAAATATTTTAGCGCGAATGCGTCTAAAAGAATAAATTTTTCGCCTGTACTGAGATGAGAACTTCAAGTTTGGGCACAATCAGGCGATTTCCGCCCCGCACCCAGGTACTAACCCGTTAAGCTAGGCATCCATGCCGGTAAGGTAGGGGCCTGGTTAGCGGTATTAAAAAAAAAAAAAAAAAAAAGAACTTCAAGTCAACAGTCAAGAGTGCGAATGTTCACAGAATTCAAAGTTGTAAAAGTTGTAGAAAGTAAACGTGACATCAAGTTTTAAAATATATTTAAATATAATCCATTGCACGTTAAAATATTTTTAAAATAGTGAATATGAAAAGTAAAGTACTTATGTAAATTTTGCGACTGTGAAAATGACGTTATATTTAGGTTTCGTTGAGAAAAAAATTATGACTGTGTCAAATTGGCGTAATTTTTGTCATTCCGTAATACCAAATATCAAAGACTCAATTGGTGATTACCTATCTTGATTGCATGTTATTGGTTACTTATAGGAATAAAGTTTAATTTTTAAATTGAAAAATTGAAGTTAATGGAAACAACAGTTTGGTAACTTTAGTTTTAAAATAACATCTGTTTTACGAGTTACACCAGCCAATGTATAAGATTGATTTTTTGTTGTAATTATTTTTGTAATTTCTTTTTATAAATTCAATCTAACAGTTTTTTTTAAACACTTCCATTTGTTCAATTTCGACGGGTTCCGACCCGTACAAGACCTGAGACAGGGAGACCTGGACCCCGGTAATGTGTAATAGCTTTACCCCCCCCCCCCCCCCAATTCCTCTTTGCGAACTTGGGTTAAAGGGACTTTCAAGTTCATTTACAAATTCCAAGTGAGTTTAGTAAAACCACGTGATAAGGTTAAAGTCACTCTTCCTTAGTTTTGTTCTATAAATCTTCATTTTTTTTTTCCTTTGAGCGTGTGAGGGTTTTCCTGCATTTTATAAAAGTACTTATAAAATTCAGGTTTATTTAAATATTATTATTATAGATTATTTCACCTTTCGAACTAACCTTTTAATTAGCAGATTTAATTAAACTGTTTGCTTTTATTTTATTATTTTTTTTTTTTTTTTTAAGAATGTTTTTACAAATTGCAAAACTGCTTTGTTTTTCTGAAAATTTTGTAGTTGTGTTATGAATATTAATAAATAATCCCGAGAATTAGAATAAATCTTGCAGAAAATAGTAATTAATAATAATAATAATAATAAATTACTTAAAAATGTAAAACAACGAATTTTTTTTTTTTAATTTAAGTATATATATTTTTTAAATTATTTTTAACATAATAAAAATGAAGCCGTTCTTTTTTCTTTCTTTCTTTTTTTTTTTTTTTTTTTAAAGAGTGTTTTTAAAAATTGCAGAACTATTTTGTTTTTTGAAAGTTTTGTAGTTGTGTTATGCAAATTAACAGATAATCATGAAAAATAGAATAAATCTTTCAGAAAATAATAATAATAATAATAATAATAAAATGTGTTAAAAAAAAAGATATAAATATTAATTAACGTATTAAAAATTAAACTGTTTTCTTTCCTTTTCTTCTTCTTTTTTTCTTTTTTAAGACAGTTTTTAAAAATTGCAAAACTAGTTTGTTTTTCTGAAAGTTTCGTAGTTGTGTTATGTAAATTAATGGATAATCGTGAAAATTAGAATGCATCTTGCAGATGATAATAATAATAATAATAATAATAATAATAATAATAATAATAATAATAAACTGTATTAAGAAATATAAGACACAGATTTTTTTTGATTTATGTGTATTTTTTTAAATTAACATATTAAAAATTAAACCGTTTCCTTTCTTATTTTTTCTACTTTTCTTTTCTTTTTTAAGACAGTTTTTAAAAATTGCAAAACTTTTTTTTTTTTTTAAGTTTCGTAATTGTGTTATGCAAATTAATAGATAATTACGAAAATTAGAGTAAATCCTGCGCAGAAAATAGTAATAATAATAATAAAATATGTTAAAAATATAAAACAAAGAATTTGTTTTAAATTTATGTGTAATTAATTAATTTTTTATAACATATTAAAAATTAAAATAATAAAAAATTACGGATGAATTTTTAAAGAGTTTAAAAAGTCTCTAGTTAATTTTTTAACATATATTATTATTATTATTATTATTATTATTATTATTATTATTATTATTATTTCCGTTGCTGAAGCCTAAGTTCTTTGTATTTTGGCATTTTCTGCAAGATTTATTCTAATTTTCATGGCTATATATTATTTTGCAAAACACAACAACAAAATTAAAAAAAAAAAAAATAGTTTAGGTATTTTTAAAAACTTTCGTTTTTTAAAACAAAGAGTTTAATTAAAAAAGGATATTAGGAAAGGAGGAAGTAAATGGAAGTAAATTAAAGGGAAATTAAAACTTGAGTTGTTCGTTTGCTGATATTTTTTACAAACTATAATAACCTTAGTAAGAAATTCATAATTGAATGTAGATAAACATTTGTATCCGTCTATTGCTTTTAAAGACACATTAAAAACATAGAAGTGCCTATTACTTTTGGTCAAGGCTGTAACTGAGGGCCTCAAAATTTTTATTGTACTCGAAGCACTTTAAAGATCCTCGGGTTTCCAAGACTACGTTTCTGGTCGAATGGGGTTGGCACTATTTGTTTTTTCATTGCGGGTCGTGTTCTGGTCGAGTTGACTTTAATTGTTTTCAGTTGGGTTTTGACACTTGCGGGTCCGGTCGCATTCGGTTTGTCCCGATTTCTTAAGAATGTCCAGAATATTTTTTTTAGATGAAATACTATATTTGAGTATAATTTGAATATATTTGAACCTAATTTGAATATATTTGAATATATTTGAACCTAATTTGAATATATTTGAATATAATTTGAGTATATATTTGAATATATTTGAATATAATTTGAAAATATATTTGAATATATTTGAGTATATATTTAAAGATATTTTAATATAACTTGAATATATTTAAATATATTTGAATATATTTAAAGATATTTTAAGATAACTTGAATATATTTAAATATATTTGAATATAAATTGAATGTATTTAAATATATTTGAATATATATATATATATACTGATTTTTCTATTTAAAAGATAAAATTGATATTATAGATACAACTTCAGACAACTTTTCTTATAATTGCATTAAAACATGGATAATTTTTGTTTAATTTCGGGTTCGGATTAAAATATGACGGTTTCCGGTTGAAATTTCTCAGGTTCGATTCGGTTTGAGGTCAACTACATTTTTTTTTCTCGGGTTCGGGTCGGTTTTCGGGTTGACTTGAAATAGTACTTTTGGGTTCGGATAGGATATAACCTGTCCCGCGCAAAACTCCAGCCTCGACCTACTGCCCGTCTCCCTAAAAATGTTTTCAAAACAGAATATATATATATATATGTATATATATATATATTTAAAAAAAAAAGTAATAATCATTTCTGGATTAAAACTTACCTTGCCAAACTGGTTACATGGAAATCCGAGGATTTCAAGATCATCGTTATACTTAGATTTTAGTGCATTCAGTTGATGGTAGTGCCAGGTGAAACCTCAGTAGGTCGCTAAGTTCACCACGAGCAATAACTTGCCCTCGTATTCGGACAGACTGATATTCCTGTTCCCCATAAGGTCCTCGGCCGTAAAATTGTATACAGACTTATCGGATACAACGGGACGAAAGCACGAGCGGCTAGATACTCGCCCACTCGATAGCACCGGTGTCCCCAGGATCAGGGCGCACGTTAGCAAAGAACTTGCTAACTCTTGCCAACCCATGGCAAAAGTTTTAGAAGTGCACGACTATAACTCTAATCCAGTTCTGTTTGGATCAGTTTGAGAAAGGGATTTTTAAATCATAGGAAAGGGTTACCAGAAATTGCATTTGGCGTTCCGGTTGGCGAAGTGAGAAGATCACTTTCTATTCATGGGAATAGAACATGCATCGTCCTTGAAGATCTTAATCGCTAAAAGAGAAATTGTTTCGACTGGAAATTTCGGTGATTTGTAGGTCTAGGTGGGGAAAGAGAATTTTATATTTATGAATAAACTGCTGTATTTTACAGAAAACTTGATTCATTTAAGGCGATCCGCAATGTACTTACTTTTATTTATAAACATTTTTTACTATATTATTTTTTTTAAATGTGTGTTCCGCCGATTCTAAAAATACACATTTTCATAAGTAAA
This sequence comes from Maratus michaelseni, assembly GCA_963931845.1. Taxonomy (NCBI): domain Eukaryota; kingdom Metazoa; phylum Arthropoda; class Arachnida; order Araneae; family Salticidae; genus Maratus; species Maratus michaelseni. Next base: position 188,495,143 of record OZ007598.1, on the reverse strand, counting down.
CTTTAAGGAAATAATAATAATAATAATAATAAAATAGCTATATTAAAATTTATGTACATCTATATTATAAAGCATTTCTTTTTTTATTATTATTTATAAAAATTTTTTACTATATATATATATTTTTTTTTTCCTTGAAATGTGTGTTTACACATTACCGATTCTAGAAATACTCATTCTTTTTATAAGTAAAATCTTTAAGAAAAAAAATTAGCTGTATTAAGATTTTATGTATATTTATATTATAAAGCAAAAACACGTCCGCGAGTAACGCTGATGTCATATTGACGATGACAAACGCCTGAGTAATACATTTCACTTTTTTGAAAATTTAATAACTTCTAAACATTGCATAATTTCAATTTTTACAACGTCCAGTAGAGGAAAAAAAAGTACTTTCAATTAGAAAAGAAACTGTATCTTAATTTACTGATTTTTTTTTTTTCTTTTATGGCTTTTAAAATAATTTTTAAGCATGATTCAACCTAATGACTTGATCACTATCGCATGCGGCCCGATTACGGAAGATTAACCAGATAACACTCTTCTTGAATCTTTTATTTTCTTTCATGAGCACAGAAAATTATATTAAAAAAATAATAATAATTTGTCTTCAAGATTCACAAAAATATGTATTTTAAACAAATTAATTATTAGAAAGGGAAAAAAAAAAAGGTTTTACATTATTTTTTATTACGAGAAACATATTTTTAAAAATTTTGAAGACAATATAAAGAATGTATACCAGGAAAACACTGCTCAAAGTTTCCTAGATTTATGTTTCATAGAAATTGATATAGGATGAGTACACCCAGCCTGAGTTGGGCAAATCTGTAATTGCTATTATCCGGAATGTAACTACAATTTAATTATATGAAATGAATTTATAATTGCTATTATCCGGAATGTAATTACAATTTAATTGTATGAAATTAATTTGTAATTGCTATTATCCGGAATGTAATTACAATTTAATTGTATGAAATTAATTTGTAATTGCTATTATCCGGAATGTAATTACAATTTAATTGTATGAAATTAATTTGTAATTGCTATTATCCGGAATGTAATTACAATTTAATTGTATGAAATTAATTTGTAATTGCTATTATCCGGAATGTAATTACAATTTAATTGTATGAAATTAATTTGTAATTGCTATTATCCGGAATGTAATTACAATTTAATTGTATGAAATTAATTATAGTTACAATTACATGCCATAAAAAATGCTTGCAGCACTGTAGCTTGAACCACCCTCCATCCTATTATTTTACAAAATATCTGTGCTTAAATGTGTGTAACTATAATCAATTACATACAATTAAATTGTAATTACATTGCACATACACCCAGAAAAAGGAATTGATTAAAACTACAAAACATGTTTTGTTGAGTACATTTTGGTTGTTTTAGCAAAGTTCAAGTAAAATTGAACCTTTTTACTCCAATTAACAAAACATTTTTTGCTGACGATACAAAATTTTTTTTTCGAATTGCAAAAAAAAAAAAAAAAAAATTTTTGTTGATTCAAACAAAATTTCCATTGACCTATATTTAAACAAAACTTTTTGTTTAAATATAGGTCAATGAAAATTTTGTTTGAATCAACAAAAAAATTTTAATGTATTATTTTATTAAATTAATTAAATAATATATTTATTAATAAAATTTAATATTAATAAATAAATTATATATTAATAAATTATTTATTAATAATATATTAATTAATTAATATATTTTATTAAATTAAATTAATTTTTTGTTTAAATATAGGTCAATGGAAATTTTGTTTGAATCAACAAAAAAAATTTTTTTTTGCAATTCCAAAAAATTTTTTTGTATCGTCAGCAAAAAATGTTTTGTTAATTGGAGTAAAATGGTTCAATTTTACTCGAATTTTGCTAAAACAACCAAATGTACTCAACAAAACATGTTTTGTAGTTTTAATCAATTCCTTTTTCTGAGTGTAATAGCAATTTAATCTTAGTCTAAGGCTGAAAGTAAAAGTGAAAAGTGCATCTCCTTTAAACAATAATTGTAATATTTTCATTTTTATGGATGAAATTGCCTAGATACTTTTACATATGTCATATTCTTTCACATATGTCATATTTTAGAAATATCATGTGGGACTTTAATCTTTGTCTAGGTTGAAAGTAAAAGTGAAAAGTGAAAAGTGAATCTCCTTTAAACAATAAATGTAATATGTTTCATTTTTATGTATGAAATGGCCGATATACTTTTACACATGTTATATTGAACGATGAAAGCGTTGCGTTCTTTACTTTTCAGTACTTTTCTTTACATTAGTACTTTCTTCAATTATTTACTATTATTGTATTATTAGTTTCTCAAGTATATCACACATTTTTATATACTTTTTTAAATGGAATTCTAATTTTCAATTAATTTAATTTTAGAATTGTTGAATTTTTTAAAAGTAAATATTTTTAAATTATTTATAATTACACTATAGATTTCCCAAGTATATCATACATATCTTTTACTATTTTTTTTTTTCGTTTCACATATGCTTCTAATTTCCAATGAATTTAGTTTTAATAATTTTGTTTCTTAAATAAGTTATTATTATTATTATTATTATTATATAATTTTTCTAAGTATACCATACTTTGTTGGACATAATTTTTTCTTTCCTTTCTTATTTCTTTCTATCATTTGTTTCCGTACACTTTTAGTTCAGAATAAATTTCCATGTACGCTAATGGCGCCTGGTGCATGTAAAATCCGTCGTGGGTGCAAAGTTCCCCGAGTTCACGGTGAATTATACCTCTGGAGGTGCCTAGTCAGATGAAGGTCTTGTCATCTGATTAAGGTTCTAAATTACGAGACCAATTCCTTTTTAATTTTTGCTTAAAAAAAAAAAAAAAAAAAAAAAAATCCACCAATTCAACAAAGTTAAATAGAAACCTTCAACCGGCAAACAAAGAAAACTGTTGCAAACCACTTGAGAGCACCGCAAAGAGGCCAAAAAGGCTCTTACACAAGGCTCACAGCCAACGATGCCAACAAGGCTCACAGTGATCAGGCTTTTATCGCCCCACACCCAGGTACTTACTCGTCAAGCTAGGCACTCATGCCCGGCAGGTAGAGGCCTAGTTAGCGGTAAAGGTACTTCTCTATTATCCCGTCGACCACTTTTTGTAACAAAAAGCTATCGCCAAACTGTAAGATTAAACGCCAAAAATGCAGTCCCATTTATTTGATGTCGGAAGCATTATACGTGTTTGTTATGTCATCAAGTGGTTTTAACCCTTTAACGGATATTGGTTTCCCTACGAAACCACAAAATTTTAATTACGAAATTCAACAATGACAGCAGAATTTTAATAGAAATGTTTTCCATTTATTATGTATGAAAAATATCGCTTTTTTGTTATATACAAATAAATTTGTTCATAATTTCCGGGATCAATCATTTATTTCAACATTTTAGCAATTGAAGTGCTTTATCCGTTAAAGGGTTAGATTAGACATTTGCGTGTATTTTTAATTATGTTTTAGTGATTTATTAATTATTTCATTAATTAAAATAACAATTGTGTCCTTAAATTCTTATATTTTATTTATTAATTTATTTCGATATTCCAATGGCAACGTTCTCCCGTTTATTTGGCGTTACAGTTTGGCGATAGTTTTTTGTTATGAAAAGTGGTCGACGGGATAATAGAGAAGTACCGCGGTTAAAAATAAATCTAAAAAATAAAAACAAAATAAAGTAAAATTCTCAATAAATATATTTTTAGAAATATCAATTTTTTTAGATTATTTTTTATTATTATATTCTTAATTTTCTAAGCATATCATAATCGTGCATAGTTTTTACACATTCTTTTTTTCTTTCTTTCCTTTCTTCTCGCTCTCTCTCTCTCTTTTCTTTTGCAACATAATCTTCTACATCTCAATTAATGTAATTAAAGAAATATTAAGTTTGATAAACTATTTATTAATTATTGTATTGTTAGTTTCTTAAATATATGGTGAATATTTAATGTACTTTTGTGTACTTCACATATTTTTAATCTTAAATTAATTCAATTTTACAAATATCAATTCTCTTAGAAATATTTTTCTTCAAATATTTACCATTGTTGTATTATTAGTTTCTTATTTATATCATACATATTTTATATGTTTTTTATAAGAACTTTTAATTTTCAATTAATTTAATTTTACAAATATTGAGTTCTATAAAAGTATTTTTCTTACATTTTCTACTATTAATTTATTATTAGTTATATAAGTCTATCGTGCAATTTTTTTACATATATTTTTTTTTTCTCTTTTCACACAGCTTTCTGATTCGTAGTGAATTTAATTTTAGAAATATTAAGTTTCTTAAACTATTCTTATATTTCTAGTAAAACACGCGGCTTTGCTCGCGTAATTCTTGAAAAATTCTTGAAAAATTCTTGAAAAAGTGGTATTCATTGGCCTATTTTCATTAGAGGAAATCTTATTGCCACAGATAATTCAGAAAGTACTAATTAAGCCACACTAATGTCGAAAAAAAAAATCAAAATTTTAGAACATTTTCGTTCTTTTATCCCCCCCCCCCCGTATAATAGTGTCACCGATATAAAATATAGCCTATGTTACGGCAGGGACTGTTACCATCACTTTTGAAAATGGTTCTGTAGTTCCAGAGATTCCATAGAAATTGTAATTTAGAATGTTTTTAGACCGCTTTTTGCTCATCTCACCCTTTTAAATTTCGGATTTTTTTAGAATTTCTTCTTAGAGAGCATTTACATTTTATAAATAACTACCATGCCAAATCAAGTTTCTAGTTCCTCCAGTATAAAAAAATCGAAATTTTAGAAAGTTTTTCGCTCTTGCACCTCCCTGTGGTAGTGACACCGACATAAAATATAGCTTATGTTACAGCAGGGACTGTCACCATCAATTTGCTACCATAACTTTTGAAAAGGGTTCTGTAGTTCCAGAGATTCCATAGAAATTGTAATTTAGAATGTTTTTCGAACGCTTTTCACTCATCTCACAGTTTTAAATTTTGAATTTTTTTAGAATTTGTTCTTAGAGAGCATTTACACCTTATAAGTAACTACCAATTCCAAATTTTATGCTTCTAACACCTTCAGTATAAAAAAAAAAAAAAAAAAAAAAAAAATCGAAATTTTAGAACGTTTTTCGCTCTTGCACTCCCCTGGTGGTAGTGACACCGACATAAAATATAACCAATGTGGAGCAGGGATTGTCACTATCAATTTGCCGCCATCACTTTTGAAAACAGTTCTGTAGTTGCAGAGATTCCATAGAAATTGTAATTTGGAATGTGTTTAGAACGCTTTTTGCTCTTCTTACCCTTTTAAATTTCGATTTTTTTTAGAATTTGTTCTTAGAGAGCATTTACATCTTATAAGTAACTATCATGCCAAATTTCATGTTTCTAGCTCCTTCAGTATATATATAAAAAAAAAAAAAAATCGAAATTTTAGAACGTTTTTCGCTCTTGCACCCCCCTGGGAGTAGTGGCACCGACATAAAATATAGCCTATGTTGGAGCAGGGACTGTCACCATCAATTTGCTACCATCACTTTTGAAAATGGTTTTGTAGTTCCAGAGATTCCATAGAAATTGTAATTTAGAATGTTTTTAGAATGCTTTTCGCTCATCTCACCCTTTTAAATTTCGAATTTTTTTTTAGAATTTGTTCTTAGAGAGCATTTACATCTTATAAGTAACTACCATGCCAAATTTCATGTTTCTAGCTCCTTCAGTATAAAAAAAAATCGAAATTTTAGAACGTTTTTCGCTCCTGCACCCCTTCCCCCGTGTTAGTGGTAGTGGCACCGATATAAAACATAGCCGATGTTACAGCAGGGACTGTTACCATCAATTTGTTACCATAACTTTTGAAAAGGGTTTTGTAGTTCCAGAGATTCCATAGAAATTGTAATTTAGAATGTTTTTAGAACGCTTTTCGCTCATCTCACAGTTTTAAATTATGATTTTTTTTTAGAATTTGTTCTTAGAGAGCATTTACATCTTATAAGTAACTACCAATTCCAAATTTTATGTTTCTAACACCTTCAGTATAAAAAAAAAATCGAAATTTTAGAACGTTTTTCGCTCTTGCACTCCCCTGGTGGTAGTGGCACCGACATAAAATATAGCCTATGTTGGAGCAGGGATTGTCACTATCAATTTGCCGCCATCACTTTTGAAAACAGTTCTGTAGTTGCAGAGATTCCATAGAATTTGTAATTTAGAATGTTTTTAGAACGCTTTTTGCTCATCTCACCCTTTTAAATTTCAAATTTTTTTAGAATTTGTTCTTGGAGAGCATTCACATCTTATAAGTAACTACCATGCCAAATTTCATGTTTCTAGCTCCTTCAGTATAAAAAAAAAGAAATCAAAATTTTAGAACGTTTTTCGCTCTTGCACCCCTCCCTCCTGTGGTAGTGGCACCGATATAAAACATAGCCTATGCTACAGCAGGGACTGTTACCATCAATTTGCCACCATTACTTTTGAAAATGGTTCTGTAGTTCCCGAGATGCCATAGAAATTGTAATTTAGAATGTGTTTAGACCGCTTTTCGCTCATCTCACCCTTTTAAATTTCGATTTTTTTTTTAGAATTTGTTCTTAGAGAGCATTTACATCTTATAAGTAACTATCATGCCAAATTTCATGTTTCTAGCTCCTTCAGTATAAAAAAAAAAAAATCGAAATTTTAGAACGTTTTTCGCTCTTGCACCCCCCTGGGAGTAGTGGCACCGACATAAAATATAGCCTGTGTTGGAGCAGGGACTGTCACCATCAATTTGCCACCATCACTTTTAAAAAGGGTTTTGTAGTTCCAGAGATTCCATAGAAATTGTAATTTAGAATGTTTTTAGGATGCTTTTCGCTCATCTCACCCTTTTAAATTTCGAATTTTTTAAAAAATTTGTTCTTAGAGAGCATTTACATCTTATAAGTAACTATCATGCCAAATTTCATGTTTCTAGCTCCTTCAGTATAAAAAAAAAATCGAAATTTTAGAAAGTTTTTCGATCTTGCACCCCCTGGGGATAGTGGCAACGACATAAAATATAGCCTATGTTGGAGTAGGGATTGTCACCATCACTTTTGAAATCGCTTCAGTAGTTCCAGAGATTACCCCCTACAAACAAACAAACAATCAAACAATCTTTACTACTTTATAATATTAGTATAGATTAGTTTTTTAAATAAATAATATGTTTAACACACCTTTTTCTTTTCTTTTTCTGTTTAACACTTTCCAATATAGTTGAATAGCGTTTATGAATTCGGTTTGTCTGTCTGTCTGTCTGTCTGACTGTCCGTGCTCTAACTCGCGTAAATTTACTCTGATTGTCAGGCAAATGATATATGTTATTGATGTTCATTATGGCATGTTCGATATTGAAAATGAAGTGTGTCGCGCTTATATTAATTTTACAGGGACACTCAAAATAACCCCGTTACATTACGATCTTACGGAGAAAAATCATTTGCGGATTATTTTAATGATGTTGTACTATTTCAAACATATTGAAATTGATATATACCACTGAGGTACATTACGAAAGGCTTACTATAGAATATGGTGTGCATAGCGCTTATAGTTTCTTTACAGGGACACTCAAAAGAATTCCGTTACATTACAGTTTAAGGGGGGGGAATCGTTTGCGATTTATTCTAATAATATTTCACTATTTCAATCATATTGAAATCGAAATATATCACTGAGTAGCATTAAATGGGGCTTACTATAGAATCCTGTGTGCTTAGCATTCACTGTTCATTTACAGGGACACACAAAAGAATTCGGTTAAAGTACTGTCTGTTAACAATAATTGCTGGAAGTGCGTTTTAAGTTGCGGTACGCGCTTTTAAATTTAACTAATATTTGGCTTATTACTTGGTGTGTATAAATTCTATAGATTATGTACAGTGCAGCACATTTCTGTTTATTGGCGGAAATTCCAGAAGGGGGATTTTAAACTGTGCTATGCGTTTCCTAACTGAAATACAGGGCTGCAAAATAGAATTCGGCTATTTTTACAAATATTGTTGGTAATTCCTAAAATTGGGTTTTTAAATATGTTATGCTTTTCCAGTTTGTTTACTCAAACATCATATTTCACCTTATTAAACGGTAAATATTTGCAGAAGTATATTGGAAATGTTGGAAAGTGTTGCATAATCTATGCTTGATGCATGACCTTTTCGTTCTTTTTGTCACATATACTTCTTGCTGTCAAGTAATTTAATATTTTTTTTGTTATTAATTAAAAAATATTAATTGTTATTATTTATTAATTTTCTAAGTTATATCCTACGTATCTTCCCAATTCTTTTTTCTTTCCATGTTTCTTTCTTTATTTTTTCACAAATATTTCTAATTCTAAATGAAATTAATTTCAGAAATATTAAATTTCTTAGATAATATTTATTATTATTATTACATTTTTAGTTTTCTAAATATATCATACGTATTTTTTAGCCATTCATTTTTCTTTTATTTTTTTTTTAACATAGACTTAGTTTTCAAGGAATTTAATTTCAGTAATATTGTTTCTATTAAATCAGTTATTATTATTATTATTATTATTATTATTATTATTATTATTATTATTATTATTATTATCTTTCTAAGGATATTGTACAATTTTTTATGCATTCCATTTTACTTTCCCTCTTTCCTTATTTACTCCCTTAATTACTTTTTTTTCTTTTACATACACTTCTGAATCTCAATCAATTTGACTTTTTAAACATCAAGTTACTTAATTTATTTATTATTATTATATTATTACTTTTTAAAATACATCAAAGATATTTTCTACGCCTTCTTTTTTCTTCTTCTTTTTCTTTTCTTTTTCTTTTCTTTTCTTTTCTTTTTTTTTTTTTTACATATACCTTTTTCTCAATGGATTTAATTTGAGAAAATTAAGTTTCGTAAATTATTATCATTATCATCACCATTATTATTATAGTTATTGTTATTATTATTATTACTTGTATTATATTAGTTTTCTCTAAGTATATCATACATTCTCTTTTACGCATTGTTTTTCTTCCCTTCCTTTCTTCTTTTCACTTTTTTTTACATAAACTTCTAATCTTAAATTAATTACATTTGAGAAATATTAATTTCATTAAATTATTTCTCTTTATTACATCTCTTTTTACGTTACGCTAGTAACGAAGTTCTTAAGCAAAAAATTAAAAAAGCTAGCATGATTTTGAAAAGTTCAAATATAATTTTTTTACAGGGAATATAAAATTAATAAAATACGTACATTTGATAAAACTTTAATTAATCTTTACTACTTTCTCAATAGATTTTCAGTCGAATTATATGTTATCAATGTTAGGAAATATATGGGGAGAATTGTTATTTTTAATTATTATGCATTTTATAAGTGATTGTAAACAGTATTCTTTCTTTCTTCATCTTCATTGCTTCTTCCGCTTCTTTCTTTCATGTTTAACGTAGATTATATGTTATCAATGTTATGAAATATATCGGGAGAATTATTATCTTTTAATTATTTTGCATCTTTTAAGTGATTGCAACAACATCCCTTCTGTCTCCCTCTTCACCCCTTCTTTCTTTCATCTTTTAACGTAGATTATATATTATCAATATTAGGAAATATATCGCGAGAATTGCTATTTTTAATTATTTTGCATTTTTTAAATGATTATAACAGCATCCTTTCTTTCTCCTATTCTCTTTTTCTTCCTTCTTTCACTTCTTTCTTACATTTTTTTAACGTAAACTTTTAATTTTCAATGAATTTAATTTCAGTAATATTGTTTCTGGAATCAATTATTATTATTATTATTATTATTATTATTATTATTATTATTATTGTCTTTCTAAGGATATGTTACAAATTTTTACGCATTCTATTTTTTTCTTGCTTCCGTATTTTTTTTCCTTTCTTTCTTTCTTTCTTTCTTCCTTTTTTTTATTTTTTATTTTTATTATTATTTTTTTTATACACTTCTGATTCTTAATCAAATTGCTTTTAGAAACACCAGTATCCTTAGTTTATTTATTACTATTATATTATCAGTTTTCTATGTACATCAAAGATATTTTTTATGCCTTCTTTTTTACTTTTTTTTTCTGTTTTTTTACGTATGCCTCTTTCTCAATGGATTTAACTTGAGAAATATTAAGTTTCTTAAATTATTTATTATTATTGTTATTATTATAATTATTAGCATTGCATTTGTTAAGTGATTGTAACATACACACGCAAGCACTTTCTGTAGTTTTTATTACTTGCATTAATGAAAAACAAAACTCTATTCAATATGAAAATTGTGATTTTTTCTTAACTTTTCATAACATCTTCACCATTTTCACAGTTGTTCACTCGAATACTTGTGTATATAAATACCTACATTACATATTTATTTATTGACTTTAAATCGCATTTTCTTTTAAAACATTTTATTAGTTACATATTTATTTACCTCATACTGCTGTTTTGTCTGACTTTTTAGTATTTTTTAAAATCAAGAATATTCATTTTTTAAATTATATAAAATAAAATTACCCAACGTATAATATGTTAAAATTTTGATAATTTTTAATAAAATTTGATAAGTCTTAATAATTTTTCTTCTGATAAATTCTGATAAATTTTCATATTTTAAAAATATTTTCAGCATACCTTAAAAGACATACCGCCAAAATTGTGATTTCCAGAATTGTGATTTTATAGAGTCAAACTGAATATCTTCCTACACATGATTTATCTTTTTCTCTTTTTAAAGCCACACTTTTTACCAAGTAATTAAAAACTTGAGTTATGATAAAACATACTCTTTGAATCTATATTCACCTTATACTACAAATACTAATTAAAATCAACATAAATGTCCTAAAAACATATACATACCATTTCATAAAATATTTTACTGAAGGTATTTTGACTCCATATACAAAACTGTATTTTACATATACAACCGAGTGCTTTCGAGCAAACCTTTGCTCATCTTCAGGGTTACAAATGGGGAAAAAACAGTAAGAACATCATTCACGGTTCCATTCTCCAGCAGTGAACGATGTTCTTGCTGGTTTTTCACCATTTGACATTTGTATACTTGCGTTTTGTTTTGTAATCCTGAAGATGAGCAAAGGTTTACTCGAAAGCGCTCGGTTGTATATGTAAAATACAGTTTTGTATATGGAGTCAAAACACCTTCAGTAAAATATTTTATGAAATGGTATGTATATGTTTTTAGGACATTTATGTTGATTTTAATTAGTATATGCTTTTTTCTTTATTCATCAAATACTTCACAATACCTACAGGCAGGGCTTGATAAATGTGGTCTCTAGGTCGCCATTGGCGACCAAGTTTTTTCATCCGGCGACCAAGTTATATGGCAATTTGACCTAAGAAATGGTCACAAACGATATTTTTGTCTCCCTTCGTAATTCTTAGAAGATGTCTCATTATAGATGTTGCAAAATTCCAAATTATGAAAACCTTTAAATTATATTCAAACAAAAAATATTTTTAACTTTCTCTATTAAGCTGGCAAAAATGTTTATGAAATTCTCAATTCATTCTTAGAAAAAAAAAAAAAAAAAAAACCTTATGGGGGAGGGGGGGGGGTAAATATTTTTTACTGGCGACTAGAATTTTTTGCTGGCTACCAGATTTTATTAAATTTGTAAAGCCCTGATTATAGGTACAGTAGAACTCCAATTATCCGAATCAATTGGGACCGGACCCCAGTCGGATAATCAAAAATTCGGATAATTGGATTTTTTCCGAAAAAAGGGTCTATTTTAATTAATTACTGTATGTATGTTGAAAATAGGAGAAAAAACTATTTTTAAAAGGGAAGATATTTTAATTAATTAAATGAAAAGGCCACAATTTTACATATTAAGCGTACTTACAAGTGCTGTACAGTATGTACGTATCGTACTGTAAATGAAAATCATATTCCTTGCTGAACATCTCGATCAAAGTAAGCTGTTTGACAGTCTTCATCCGTTTTTGGGCAGCCAAGTCGCGCATCCGCTTGACAGTGAGAAGTTGCATGTGGTCACACTCAGGCTGACGCTCCATCCACTTCAACGCAGTTTCAAGGCCGACAAATGCTTCACTATAGCTGATGGTCCCGTGTCTGCTTCAACTTTGACATTAAGGTCATCTTCTTTCGCGACACTTTCTTCTCTCACACTTTCAATAAGTTCATCGTCATTTAGAATTTGAAACCCAGTGTCTAAAACCCAGGTGGGCCGGGCCGTCCACCTGGCGACGGACGACAGCCAATAATCGAACTGCACTATGAGACGGTGACTCATCATCCCAATAATGTTCGCGCTGCGCCTATACTAGATTCGCGGAGCGAAGGACAAAAAAGCGCGCGTAGACAGGATCATAAATTGGCGAATCGCAGTACGTTTCCGTCTTAAATATTTTTTCTGAAATTCTGAAAGCTATTCGGATAATCAGCGATTCGGATATTCGGAGTTCGGATAATTGGAGTTCTACTGTATCCCAAAAATAAATGCCGATATCCTTCCTTTATTTAATTCCAGAAGATTATTATTTTTTTAAGTAATAATTGAAGTAAATTTATAAAAAATAATAAGCTTTAAATCAGCTTTTGTTCAAAATGCCAAAAAGAAATATTGGCTTATTTTCTACAAAAGTACAGAAATGCTTTATATCACTTACAAATAAATTTCAAAGTTTCTTCAATATTTATAGCAGTGTAATTTTATATGCTGAACACGTTTTGTTGCAAAAAATAGCCGAAACATTCGCATTTAAAAATATATTATAATCAAATATATCAATTGTGAATATGTGTATGTATCAATAACTTTAATGCAAAATCAATTTTTTAAGCTTTAAATCGTCATTTTATTTACGTTTATTTAATTTCGCAAACATTCTTAAAATAACTGCTAGTCTAGCTTGTAAAGGCCATTTGTTTAAAGTTGGAATATATTTTTTATTTTTTCCTAAGGAGAAATAATTCCAATAATTTTCCCCAATAATTCCCAATAATTTTATTGAATTTTTAAAGGATGCTTTGAAAACAAAATTCGCCAAATGGCATAAAGTTTATATTGCTGGTGACCCCTTTGATAACATCCAGTTCTTTACTCTTCTTTGTATCTATTTTCGACCTTGCGATTTTCTATTCAGATAGCATAACATCTGTTAGTTTCTTATCTATGCACCAATTTCTTCAAAATTTACTTAGAAAAGATGACGAGGCTTATATATGATAATATAAAAGACATTTTGTTATTGTGGTTTTCCCATTACAGCACACATGTTAGCTAATTCTTCTGTTTGTTTATTTTTCGATAACTATCACCGACATAGCATGCTTATCACCAACTAACAAAAACAAAAGTAGTTTAGTCTGGATGCTGGTTTATTTATTTTGTGTTGATTAAATACTTGGCATCGGTGTGGTCAAAATCTGGCGGATATTTTTATTCAGAAATTCCGAATTCATTCAGAAAGTTTTAAATAGTAACAGCTTGGTCAGATAGTCGAAAGTCAAATTCCCTAAAAGTTTTGAAATTTCCAATTGGCAAAACGAAACTTTCTAACCGTTGGCCAAATAAGAACGCCACAATTTGCCAACATTGTCCTAGCGTAGCTCAACTTATTTTTTTCTGCATGGGATCAAATTTTTCTTCTTTTTGTATTACTTTATCTTTTTTCTTTCTTTCTTTCTTTTATTTATTTTTATTTTTATTACTTTTTTTTTTAATGTTACTCGGTTTGTTTTTGAGAAATCGAACACTCGAAAGTCATCTTTGAAGCTTTCCTTGGTTTAGAAATTATACACGTGTTAACATCCGGCCTTTACGGATTAAAAAATACACGCACCAAACTTTTTACTTTATTATTATTATTATTATTATTATTATTATTACTATTATTACTATTATTATTATTATTATTATTATTTTACATTTTAATGCCACGTCAAAACATTTTATTTCGACAGAAATAATTTATTAAGCACGAGTATTGTTATTAATGTTACTCAAACATATTTTATATAAATTATAAATATATTTTGCAATAATGCAGCTTTTATATTTTAAAACTTTCTCAATCACGTCATTTCTTTTTATACTCCATAATGATTTGCGTCAGAATTATGAAACGAGACACAAAGAATAATCATAATAATTGTGTATAGTTTATTGTGTATGTACCATTTTAAAGTTTTCCGTCATTTCATTTCACAATATTCTCGACAAAACAACTGTAACACACTGATTGAATTTTCTAATATGACAAATTTTCTTGTTTAATTTCACCAGTAATCATTAAAAAAATTCCTTTTGAAATGAAATGACTTAAATTTTCTAATATTTAAGAAGTTTTTTTTATTTATTTATGTAATAATTTGGGTCATTTTATTTGGCAAAAAATTATTAATGCATTAAGATTTTATGCTATTTCATTTCATATATATATATATATATATATATATATATATATATATATATATATATTGAGTACATTAAAAATTTAGAATTAAGGTATGTTTTATGAGTGAAAAAGAATGGAGTTGTTTCATTTGCGTTTCAATAATATATAAACTCCTTTAGAGTATATTTCCCTGTACTTCCTTCGATTGGATTACGTGTATCGCCAACTGTACTCTAAAAAAGTCCTTCCGGCCTGTGCCGGGAAAAAAAAGGTATAGCTTTCATATTCCATGTTTTTTTTAAAATTCAACTCACCCTAGAATTTCAAACTGTCATATCTCAGCTATTTTTTAAGATAAAGCCCAAACAAAAAAGTCCTTCCGACCAGGAGAAAAGGGTAGCTTTCATAGTCCATGTTTTTAAAAATTCAACTCATTTTACTCAAAAAACCCAGAGCTAAATTGCTTGGAACTCGATTATGGAAAATTCAATCCCGGTTTTCGTTAATACTGAATCTAAATTCGAATTTCAGCATGAGAATTGCAGCATAACAAAAATCAGATTATTTCAAAATGTCAGCCACCCTAGAATTTCAAATTGCCATATCTTTGCCATTTTTTAAGATAGAGCCAAAACAAAAAATATTCCAGAATCCTTGTATCACGTTCTATCACTTAACGGAAACAATTGTTTCAATTTATAATTTTTTTGTATAACTTTTTGAATTAAAAAAAAAATTTAACTGGCCGCCATTTTGAAACAAGATGGCGGGTGAAGCTGGTCAACGAACTCGGTCGAGACCTTGGTATGTCTTATACACATACTCAGCTACATCCAAATCGGTTCATAAATAAGAGAGTTACAGTATGACAAATGTCAGCTATATATATATATATATATATATATATATATATATATATAATTATAATATCTATGAATTTCAAAAAACATATCAAGTTCTTCTTAAATCTCGAAAGAGATAATTAATGATAATGTGAAGACGGATATATGTATAAATTTATTAACTATGTGGTATTCTGTCTACACATTATTATTAATTATCTCTTTGGAGATTTAATTAGAATGTTACAAGAACTTGATATGTTTTTTGAAATTCAAAGATTTTATATATATATACATAAATCGACATTTGAACCGGGGGGGGGGGGGGGGGGGGGGTTGGTGGTCTGGAGGTCATGATCGGTGAAAATATAGCAAAATTTTTTGGAATTGCTTTCCTCCGAACGGCTGCAATAGGTAGCTTTTTGTAATGAAAGCTACCTAAAAAAATAAACAAATGTTAATCTACGAAAATATATTATAACCACGAACGAAAATATACAATCACCTCCTCCGAATTATCTACGATACCGAAAAGCGTTCATTATGTTTAGAAACCCCAGAAATCAATATACTTTCGAAATTTAAGGAAGCATTCATAAGACCAAAGTTTTTTTTGTTGCAACTGATTTTCGGAAACATTTCCGAGTAATTTTTATAGTTTATTAATTAGTTTCCTCCAATGAAATATAGGTTTTCCGGATGCTATCGATTCTCAATTAAACATTTTCATGTTCAACAAACATGTTTTACAGACAAACATGATAAATTAACAGCATTAACATGAACATTAAAATAAATATAATGTTGTTACTCTTGCGTGTATAAATTCAGTTACGCAACTGAAAATATTTAATTGAGAAGGGATAGCATATTAAAAAAGCGATATTTCGGTTTGAGGAGATTTATTAATGCACTATGAAAACAACTCGGAAACGTTTCCGAAAACCAGTGGGAACAAAATAAACTGTTTTTATGAATGCTCCTTTAAATCTCGAAAATATATTGTTTTTTTGAAGATTTAAAGATAAAGAATGCTTTTCGGAATCGCGAGTAACTTGAAAGAGGTTATTGTACATTTTCGTTCGTGGTTATATTCGTAGATTTAGAAACGTTTGTCCTTTTTTACCAGTTTATGGAATAATTTATTTCTATTCATGTTCATTAAAAATATTTTTTTAACAACTCTTTTACGACTTTTTTTTTTTACACACTTATATTTTTAATACTGAAACAATTTCAAGGAAAAAACTTTTAGTGATGGGTTAATAAACGGCAGCTTAACTTAAAAACAATAACAAATTCATGTATTGAAAATAAGCAACATAGTTCTGTGGTACAGACACGAAATATGATACAAACAGGGAGTCGATGAGAAATTCTCCATCAAGTAAAAAAATGAAATGTTCATCCAATAATTATGTGAAATGTTCGCCAGGTAATTAAATCAAATATTCACCGATGACGAGAGAGCCTAGCGCTCCCTCCAGAGTGTCGGCTGTAAAACAGTTGTGTCGTCCAACAGGACCACAAGGGGGACCTCAGGTTCTCCAGTAGGTGACTAGAAAGTCAGAAACCTGAATCAAAATCACTGATAAATTTTCTGACCCTTTACAGTTTGCTTTTAGAGGTTAAAAAACAAAACCCGTCACTTGGAGGAGAAGTGTCTTTAAATTGGTGTATCTCTATAATAATCTGTAACATCTTCATGCTTTTTTTCTACGATGTAACGCAGCTCGATCTGAGTTCTGAAAATAATGACTTGTGGAATTGTCTATTCCAATGAATTTGTTGGTAAAAATGCAGCTTTCTTTATTTTGATGGGGAATTTCCAATAGTTTCATAAACATCGTCTTCTATTGAGCCTTCGACTGCAAAAGATTTTAAATTAGCCATTTTTCGCGATCTTTAAATGAATTTCGCGTTTTTTTTCGCAACTCTGCGACGAAATTCTCCGGGTTTTTTTCGCGATCCTTCGACGAAGTTTGCCGTTTTTTCGCGTAATTTACACGTCCGCGGCATCGCTGTATGTTTTTAGTCTGCAAGTGCCCCAAAAAGTCTGCGACGCCCGTCGCAGCGTCGCGTACATTCTGCCATGGGGGCCGCGCCCTGAGAGTAAAGGAAAATATAATTTGCACCACTTTGCCTTTAAATGTAGCGTATATTAAAGATGCAGTTTTGAATAATAGCACGCAACGTTTTTCTCGTCTTTCTTTATGTCATTCGATGATGCATATCGAATTTGGTCTCCAGAACAACTTTCTTGTAAGTGAGTCTTGCGCAACAATCAGATTTGGTTACAAAGCTGTCAGTTTAGAGGGTATGTTTTTTATCAACTTTATGAACTATTTACATTATCACAAAAGAGAAAAAAAAAAGATTTTGCGTAACAGTTCATAAGAAAGAGAAAGAAACTTACTTAAAAGAGTGAGAGAACAAAATAGTGGGAGGAAGGTTAAGTTTTTTAAAATAATTATTAATGATTAGCTTGTTTGAACTTAAAACAATATAAATAGTTCAGTATTTGATTCCAGCTAATATTCCATAACAACGTTAAAATTTCATCAATCAACAAATAAAATAATATAAATAAAACACAAATTTAACAGACATGTAATCGAGCTACGCAGTTAAACAGCTGAAATTATTCAAATCAAAAAGGGTGTTGTAACTAGCGAAATCTTTTGGCGGTTTCTTCGACTGGTAATTCCTGACATGCGGCCAATACGAAAGTATCGCTTTTAATAAGTTTCAAAACTTTATTTAAATACATAATTAGTATTTTTCACATAAAAAGTTTTTTGGTGGGCAAGCTAATCTAAAAAGTATATTAAATGTAAAATAATGTATTAGCGTTTTCAATTTAAAAAAAATGGTTTTCACCAATCGGCAAGCACTGGTTGAATCTTCCTATGTGTTACTAAAAGTTACGAAGCTTCTTTTGCAAACATTGATCGATGTACAATTATTGTCTCCAAAGACTAGCTACGAATGACTAATTTTCTACTATGTCCCATGGGTTTTGTTTAATTCACCTAAATTTAAATATGCTGGCAGAAAATTCTTATACATGTGTGTCGCTATTTTGGGAAACAATAGTTCTGATTTTTCCATCTCCTTATTCCGCTTTTAGTCATACTGAACATGGCAACACTTACCATACGTAAACTGTGATTACATTTAACAAAATTTCAATAAAACAACTTTTTAACGCAAATGTGTCAATCCTTGTGTGTTCCTTGTGACTCATGCATTAATTATATCAACCAAATTTCGTGAGTTTATTTTACACTTCTCTCACACTATGTCGCAGTTTATCACACTCGAGTGATCATCTGTGACATCTCAATTTTTACAACGGTTATTTTAGAGTTAATTTTGATCTTAATAGCTTTGCGATTAGTGTTATTGTTATTTAAAAAATATTTTACGACTGTTTAATAAATTAAAATCAGCCGTATAAAAATTCTAACATTTTCATTAGCTTTAATACATTACTCATATTAAGTCTGTGGACTTTCATACAATTTTTTTATATTATTTATAACTTTCATGCTCTATTTCCCATTTTATCACACTTGAGTGACGCCCCCCTCTCTTGCTGTGACATCCCATTTTTTTTCAACTGTTAATTTAAAATTAATTTAGATTATAATAACATTGCTATTATCATCATCATCATCATCATTATTGTTATTTTTAAAATCTTTTACTAATGTATAATAAATTAATATGAACCGCATAAAAATTCTCTCATTTTCAATACCTGTAATACATTAGTCACATTAAGTATGTGGACTTTCATACGTCTTTTTGATATTATTTATCGTCATGCCACACACTTCGTCTTCTTTTTGGGTACATTCTAAAAACGACATTTTCTAAACTGAGCAAAAAGTACTCAAATCTGAGTATGTTGCATAGTCAAAATGGCTCCGAATCAAAATTATTCAAGTTTGAAGCATGTAATACTCATTTCTGAAAACATACACACACTCAAGAATAAAACATCACGTGCTCATATTAGAGTATGTCCATGTTTCAAAAATGAGTATGAACTGGCTTCTATGTGCTCATTTTTGATTATTTCCATGTTTCAAATATGAGTTTAAACTGATTCTAATTATTTTTGAGTATGTCCTTGTTTCAAAAATGAGTATGAACTGACCTCTATGTGCTCAGTTTTGGTATGTCCATGTTTCAAAAATGAGTTTGAACTGATTCTAATCATATTTGAGTATGTCCATGTTTCAAAAATCAGTATGAACTGACTTCTATGTGCTCAATTTTGAGTATGTCCATGTTTCAAATATGAGTTTGAACTGATTCTAATGTTTTTTGAGTATGTCCTTGTTTCAAAAATGAGTATGAACTGATCTCTATGAGCTCAGTTTTGAGTATGTCCATGTTTCAATATTCTGAGTATTTCTGGTATTTCAGAATTGAAAGCATTGGGTCGTCCTATTTGAAACAAAAAGTTTCATAGCAAGATGAAAACACCGATTTACTCAGATTTGAAAGTGTCGTTTTTCTCAGCGTAGCATTTGGAAGATGGCTATACTACCAACATCTTCTTCAGTAAATCATAGGGCATCGTCGTTATTCTGCATGAAACACTGTAGTCTTTACACTTTCCAACATAGTTGAAAAAATGTTTATGAATTAGGTTTGTCTAGACTGTCTATCCGTGCTTTAACTCGTGTAAATATACTCGGATTTCAATGTAATCGATACAGGTTATTAAGGTTTACTGTGGCACATTCGGTATTGGAAATGAGGTACGCAATATTTGTAATTTGTTTACAGGGGCACTTAAAAGAATTCCGTGACATGGTCTACGGAGGCAAATCGTTTGCAGTGTATTTTAATGATGTTATACTATTTCAAACACATCTAAATTGATATACATCATTGAAGTGCACTACAAGATGCTTACTATAGAATATGGTGTGTGAAGCATTTATAGTTCGTTTACAGGGGCATTCAAAAGAATTCCGTATGATCTACAGGAGAAAATCGTTTGCTCTGTATTTTAATGATATTACATTATTTCAAACATATTGAAATTAATATACAGGGTGATTATAATTAAAGTTTAAGTTTCAAAACGCTCTAAAAAACGAACCACTGATTAGAATGACGTCAAAATTGAACGGCTTATTATTGAAGAAGGGGGAAAGAACATGAACAAAAAATAAATAGTTCCAAATTTTAGCGACAGATGGCGCTGTAAGCGTCATAATTTCGACTACAAATGACAAATCGTAAAACAACGGCTAAGGCGTAAGTTACACGATAAACCAACTGTACTGTTCAGTGTGCATGACTGTACAGATGTGATACTGTTAGTTACGTAAGCCCATCCACCACGGCAAGGTCGTATCACATCGGATGGGAAAAATCGGTTTTTAATTGTCCTGAGGCCAAAAACCACATAAAAAGCATCCATCCAATCGGTTTTTAAGTTTCGCGAGACTGGCGCAAAATATGTTCAATATGCTGTCCACCGTTGAGTGCAACAAGATTAAATCGGGAAACAGCATGTTCCACAACCGATCGAAGTGTCACCGGGGTTAAGTTCAAAATGTGTTGTGCAATGCGTGTCTTCAATTCAGCTACGTTGGCGATCGGAGTACTGAACACAACATCTTTCAGATAACCCCACATCCAGAAATCACACGGATTAAGATCAGGTGATCGGGCCGGCCAGGCTGTAGGGAAATGACGACTGATAATTCTATTCATCTCCGAAATGCCGCCTCAACAACTGCTTCACTCGATTTGCAATGTGCAGAGGAGCGCCATCTTGCATAAAAATGATACTCTGCAGACATCCACGCTGTTGCAGATCTGAAATGATGTCATTACGCAAAGGATACTCATAGCGCTGACCATTGACGGTAACGGTAACAGGACCGAAAGCACCCGTCTCCTCAAAAAAATATGGGCCTACGATAAAGGATGCCGCAAATCCGCTCCACACAGAGACCTTTGCAGGATGAAGTGGTATTGGGTTCGTTGTGAGTGGATTTTCTGTTGCCCATATTTGGCAATTCTGTGTATTGACATATCCCGTCACATGGAAATGGGCTTCGTCTGTCCATAGAATTTTTCACGGCCAATCATTGTCCACTTCCATGCGAGCAAGAAATTCCAAAGCAAAACTCTCTCTTGCTGGCAGGTCAGAAGGAAACAACTCCTGCACATGGCAAATTTTGTACGGATAGCATTGCAGGATGTTCCGTAGAATGTTATGCACCGTGCTCACAGGCCTGTCCAACGTTCGGGCAATTCTCCGTGCACTGCATGGTTGCACACCACCGCTCGACTACTCCTGAACTGCTGTGGCCACTTCTTCAACTACCGCCCTTTTTCCTTCCTCTACCAGACTGCACATCAAACGAACCTGTATTTTCGAATTTTTTCATCATTTTCACCAGACCCATGACAGTCATCGGTTCAACGGCTTTTTTTCATACCCTTGAAGGTCCTGAACTTCTGCAGAGCTACTGGTGCAGAATCACCGTTCTTGTAATAAAGCTTTACAAGCAGAGCGCGGTCCTTCATTGAGACACTCATGGCGAACGTCTGAGACGCGAAATGAGGAAACGCCGTTTACCCAACGCTTTTATAACACCTCAAATGGCCGTGCGCATGCCAGGTATTTTAATTTACATCTTCTGACGCTTACAGCGCCATCTGACACTAAAATTTGGAACTATTTTTTTGGTTCATGTTCTTTCCACCTTCTTTAACGCCTTGAAGGACACCGGTATATAATATATACCACTGTCTAATATATAACTTTGCCACCAGTATTATTAACCCTTTCCGGCGCAGTGGTCCCACTTTGGGCACACCTAATTTTAATTCCAAACTTGCATTCGGCACCAACAATATTTTAATATAATTTTGTTTCGATAATGAAAGCTTAAAATTAGGAGTTCTTATTTTCTAAAAAAGTCGTTTGTAAATTCCGGTGTCAGTCAGTAATTTCTCATTTTACGAACAGAATTTGTCTGTGCCGGAAAGGGTTAAATAAAGATATTTTATATTACTTTTTGCAGATTAAGACGGTAAAAATTCATTATTAAAATTTACTGGTGTAGAAACATCGCAAAATTTAGCATTTTTAGACCACATGCTTGCCATCCAAGGGGTTAATAATACGCCGTTCAATTTTGACGTCATTCTAATCAGTGGTTCGTTTTTTAGAGCGTTTTGAAACTTAAACTTTAATTATAATCACCCTGTACAGTGTACATCACTGATATGTACTATGAAGGTTTTGTACTTAGTATTTATTGTTCATTTATAACAAAATAATTCAGTTACAGTAGTTTCTGCGAGCAATAATTGCTGGAAGTGCGTTTTCAATTGGGGAATTTGTTTTCGAATTTAATTGATTTTTTTAGTACTGCCATCTTTTGTATAAATTTTATGCATCATACACAAGGCTGTGCACAGAAGAATTCGAGTATATTTCTGCTTTTTGACGGAAATTGCTGAAGGGGTAATTTCAACTGTATTATGCGTTTCCTAATAATTAAAACAGCAAAAACTGAATTTTTGCATACTCGTAGTATACATACTAAATCTATACATCGTATACAGGGCTGCACAAAAGAATTCCGATATTTTTTCTACTCTAGATGGCAATTGCTGAGATTGGGTTTTCAATTGTGTTATGCGTTTTCCAAATTTTTGACATAATCTTTCATCTTCTTAGAAGGCGAAGTTTTGTTACAGTATTCTGAATGCATTGGAAAGTGTTTCATAATCCATGCTTGACGCTGGATTTTTCTTTCTTGTTAATTTTATGTGAAAGAAGTCATATCTATATATTTAAAACGAAAAGCGCATTCTGTCAAATCCACATGAAAATCGTCTTTTTGCGCATGCGTCAATGTTTTTTTGAAGGCTTCTACCCTCAGAAACGGGAAACCTGATTGATTAATCCAACCCTCCCCTGTTTAGCCTAGGGGATTCAAAAGGGTTGATTGAAACCGGATGAAGCCGTACCATTGCATTGAAAGCATAGACCTTCTAATTTATTTTTGCTTTGAGGTTGAAAGCTAAAGCTTTTTTTTAAAGAACTCATGTTTTCACTACTAAATGTCTATATTTTTTCGCAAAAGTTAAAAGGAAGCTTGGATACAGTTATATTTATAACCGATTGAAATGTCAGAGAGTTCGGAAGATGAGAACTATTTTTTTTTATTGCTATGTTAAAGGTTCCGACTCGAAAACAAACAGACAAACAAAAAAAGGAGGAGAAAACATTTCGTTTACAACTAGATAACAATATTTTTTTACGAAATTTTTACACGGACTGTAAACCCGTTTTATTTATCACCAATAAAGATTTCAAAGAGTTCGGACAAAAACAACTTTTTATTTTAAAACTATAAAACGACCCTGGGTAAAAAAAAAAAAAAAAAAAAAAAAAACAAGAAAACGAGCGCTTTTGTTACTAAATATCCATGTTTTTTCGCGAATTTTTGATTTAAAAATATAATTTCATATAAAATCGAGTTAAAGATATAAAATAATAAAAACTTGA
The DNA here is from genome assembly GCA_963931845.1 of Maratus michaelseni. NCBI lineage: Eukaryota > Metazoa > Arthropoda > Arachnida > Araneae > Salticidae > Maratus > Maratus michaelseni. The sequence goes on along the minus strand of OZ007598.1, from coordinate 188,471,288 downwards.
TGTTTTTATTTATTTATTTATTATCTCGGGCCCGGGCAACGCCAGCTAGTACTATCTATTGCCTACTGAAATAAACACCATAAAACCGTCAAGGTCTTGCATGCTATTACTTCAAGGTGTTGAAATTCAAAGGAAAAGGAAATATATAGTACCTAATACTACTTTATTTAAAACTTATTTTTTTAAGCATTTTATTATGCTGTTATCAAACACTACCTAACTAGTTATTTTCATGTTTTAGTTGTCATGTCACAACGTGTTAACCCACTCCGCCCGCCCATCACACTTTGTGGATCCTGTTTCCCCCACTTGAAGTATGATGCAATTAATAGTTGACCCCTTACATGCTTTATAACATCCTCAACATGCTGAAGTTTTTTCCCTTTCTTTTAATGCAGGTCTTAAAAGATTAATCCATTGCCGTAATTCACCTATTCTTCAAATCATTTTTTAAATAATGGTTGAATTAAAAAACGATGCAGCAATGTTTTTCAACAATGTCGCAAAATAAAACATGTTTAACAGATAGAAGGTACGTTAAAGCTAGGTCAATGAAACAACAGGAAAACAAAGAGCTGTAACCGGATGAAAAGAATGGAAAAAAAGCAGAAAAGGTCAGAGTTTCATAAGGGGAAGTTGAACATGTCTAAACTAATATACAAAGGATGAAACATTATCCGGTTGTGATTAAAAAGCAGGTTGCAATAACACTGTGTTCGTTACTTTTGTTCTATTTTAATGTTCAATGAATATACTGGAAGAAGAAATTATTTGTAGAAAAATAATAAGAAACAATAATAGAAAATAAATTAAAAAAAGAAAATCGGATTGAATTGTCGTCTGAAATGAAAGCAATAAAAAGATATTTGGAATTAACGAAAAATAAGTTATCCACTTAAAAAAGCTCTTGATGAGTGCGTTCTAATGCTCTGAATCGGACGATATTTAAAATACAAATAATTTAAATGATGCGCTATTTATATGTGGAATAAAAATTTTATTGTACAAAAAATAAGAAATTATTTGTAGAAAAATAATAAGAAACAATAATGAAAAAGAAATTAAAAAAAGAAAATCAGATTGAATTGTTGCCTGTAATGAAAGAAATAAAAACATATTTGGAATTAAGGAAAAGCTCTTGATGAGTGCGTTCTAACGCTCTGAATCAGACGACATTTACAATACAGATAACTTAAATGATGCGCTACTTATATGTGGGATAAAAATTTTATTGTGCAAAAAATAAGCAATTATTTGTAGAAAAATAATAAGAAACAATAATGGAACAGAAATTAAAAAAAGAAAATCAGATTGAATTGTCGATTGTAATGAAAGAAATAAAAACATATTTGGAATTAACGAAAAATAAGTTATCCCCTTCAAAAAGCTCTTGATGAGTGCGTTCGAATGCTCTGAATCAGACCATATTTAAACTACAGAAAATTAAAATGATGTGCTAGTTATATACGAAATAAAAATTTTATTGTACAAAAATTCCCTAATAAATGTGTTAGTGCCATCTATTAACCCCTCCGTATACGTGACGCATAAAGTGTTCGTAAATTCTTGATTATTCTTACCAGTAAATTTTTATAGTAAATTATGCGGTATTCAATTACTACATTTTTGCAATTAAAATAGGCAACAAATTGAGGGGTTCGGCGCAAGAAAGTGTCCAGCGCATTTTTGGTGAAATAAATCTAATACTGTAAATTGTTGCTTAATATTGTAAATTATATTATCCCATGTATTATTTCTAATGTCACTTGGTGGCAGCATATGCCCCAGGTTTCGTTTTTGTCCCAAATGAAGATAGCTAATCTAAGAACGTAATAGTAATATCATTAAAGTAATGCCATATTGGTACTCAGAATATCTCAAATGTTACTAAGACACTGGCGAAAAAACTTTATGTTATACATCTTGATTTGAGTATTGGATCAAATTTTCAAATTGAAATATCTCAGAAGTTCAAAAATGTGGCTTAGCACTCTCTTGCCCCGACCCCCTCAATTCTATTTTGAAAAACCGGTGATAACAAGATGAAAATTCTATAAAAGACACTCGTCCCGAAGAGATTAACTCCTTCGCGACGAGCGTCTTTTATAGAATTTTTAATCTTTCACCACCGGTTTTTCAAAACAGAATTTTTCGCCTAGTTGAATCGCAGAAATGCTAAGATTTAATGAGGCAAATCTTACAATAAAAAATAACTGGTGGGGAAAATCGAGGATTCTGAGCATCTTATGCGTCACGTATACGTGTCGCTCGTCGTCGTCCCCAAGGGGTTAAAGAAAGCATTTATCGCCATGTTTATTTGATATTTGGCCAGACTCACTGCACTTAGCAATATGAAATATTGTTTTGCGATTGTAGCCTGTTGATGACAAAAAAGGCGGAAACATACAGATTTGGATTATTTTATTTAGATTATAAGCAGGAGCGCTATTTCATTTTTTTCTTATCATGTTGTGCATAGCTGAGAAGTAATGCAGCGTTTAACTCTCACACATATTTTTAAAATTAGCTTAAACACTCGTTAATGATAAATGTGTTTCATTATGAGAATGATTCAATAGCGAGACTTTAGCAAATAATAACATTCACAGTTTCTGTGCTTAAGGCGGTATTAAAAAAAAAATATTTTTCCACATTCAACAACTCAAAATTTTGAGACACATTTTTAGACTCATTTTTAAAAGTAAAAACAGGAAACTTGGCGGCGTGATTTATGAAGAGATTTATATGGGACCCGTGTTTTTATTTTTCGTTCAATTAATTAGAAATTGATTTACAAACAATTATTTTCACAGTACGATCATTTTTTTTTGTTTCCAGCGCTATCACTTCGGGAAATTCGGTTCAAAATGTCCACTTTGACAGCATTTTTTGAAATACATTCTGCCTTTATCAAAAAATCGACCAATACGGACATTTTAAAGTTTCTGAATAAGAGAATCTGCCAATTAGAGGCATTTTAGAGCAAAAATGAATTTACACATGTGTCTCAAAATAAGCAGTTTGGATTTGAATACACCCTTAAACTGTTTATTTAATGTTAATGTTTAGATTTTAGTCAAATCTGACAAGCCATTTTAGCTTTTGTGCAATTTCTGAAAAACGTTTTTTGAATCTGTCTTATCATGACTATACAATCTGAAATATCAAATTCTTTGGGGGGAGTGGCAACTGCACTCCCTAGTCTCCCTCAAATGGCGTCCCTAATTATAACCATAGTAATCGTTTGTAATGAAGCATATTGTGCATTACAGTGCATAAACCCATTGAAAACTTATATGAATGTAACAGTGCCATCCAAGAGAAAAAAAATGACACGGCATTTGAGTTATCGGTAGTATAAATTTCACCTCATTCGTAAAAAAAAAAAAAAAAAAAAAAAAAAAAGCCATCTAAAGTGGAAGTGGATAACTTAATTTTCGATAACCCTGTATTTTAAAAATTATTATTAAATTTTTTTGCTAATATCATTTAACCATTTCAGGACAGATTTTTTTTATTTATTTATTTATTTTTATTTTGGAGTAAATTTACTTTTAGGTTTAAAAAATTAAAAGTAGCTATCGAAATCACAAACGTTAATGTTGTCGAAATTTAACGATTATGTCATTTAATGAAATTTGACGAATATAGTTAATTATTTTGCCATTTTGCGTTCTATTAATATGACAATAGGCCAAGGAAGAATTTTTGAACACGTTTGGACACTGTTAAACTACAATAATGTTAAACAGACTTAACAACTTTCCAGTGTTTTATATATATTTTTTTTATCATAACTTATTGGTTCAGAAAAGTAGAATCTATTTTAAATTTAAAGAATGAAACGCATGTTTAAAATAAAAGAATCACAAACGCTGTTGTAAGCAAACGTTTTATTTTCGTTTTATTACTAAATGCTGAAACATAAATGAAATTGTGACTGGTCCGCGATGTTATAGTTATGAAGAGGTAGCGATGACCTTCAATGGAATCGGTCTCACATATCATAAAAATAAACTTATTAAAATTCTGTACGTCAAATAATAAAAACACATTAAATGAATGATACACAACATTAACTTTAAATACGGGTTTGTTGAGTTTGTAATCAATCAACAGTCAAAATAACATCCAACTCTAATCCAAATTGGAGTTCACAGTACGATATAGTTTCAAAATACACTCCAAAATGGGAGCAAGAGGTGAAAAACGGTCTCTTACTGGAACCCTTCACAACAGTTTTCTCCAAGTCTAGACGTGTTTCTAAATAAATGGGAATGTTTATTCACGTTGTCCTAACGAAATAGGGAATGTTTCTCACTCAGTAGACAAGGCTGATATACCCCAACCTCAAAATGTTAGCCAGGGAAGGCTTTTCCGATGGGTATCTAAAATATCGCCCGAAGATTTCCACCCGAAGGCTCCGCTCCGTTATCCAGGATCAGATTGATAGGATCATAATTCAGATCTCCAACTGAATTCTTTGACTGACTCTCTTCTCAAGGTTTCGGCTCTCGTATATATCATACCTGTTTTCTCCCTGAAAGTAAAAGTCGTTTCTCCAGCTAGTAGAAACATTGAAAGATGAGGTCACGTAGAACGTCTGCTGTGATTGGGGAAAGAAGGTTTTTCACACTTCTCCTCCACTGCTTATTTCACTTTCGTTCCCGTGGACTGACGGCATGATAAACGACGCGCCATCCAGTTCGTTCCATCGTCGTGGTTGCCTCCAAAACTTCAAGGTGGAAGATGAAATATGATGCATCGAAATGTTTACTATTTACCGACGGATTTAGGGACTTTGCCGAAAACTGAGGAAAATCTATTTTACATGGGATTTTCCTATGCTTGGTTTTGGGCTGTATACAGGGGTTTCGAGTGAGATATTGTGCATTTTTCACATACTGATAATAAAGTATGTATAGACGTATACTATCATTACCACATGCAGAAATAATTGTTAAGACAAAAGAAAATCAATTTAAATTGACCGGACTTTTAAGTCTCATTAGTCCCGGAAGGGTAAAGCAAGATTTTTTTTTAAGTTCATTTTTATTGCAGTTTATCAGATGTGGGTATGGTGTGTGTGTGTATGTGTGTGTGTGTGTGTGTGTGTGTGTGTGTGTGTGTGTGTGTGTGTGTGAGGTGTAAGTCTTGTTATTCGTGCATTAATTGATAATAGCTGGTAGCAAGCATAACAACTTACCAAATAAACATGGATAGAGTAACATGATCACTTTTTTATAAATTTATGAATGTTTCTGTAAATATTAATTTTATTATTTCCTTTTACGATTTAGAATTTTATCTTCTTTCATTCTAGTAATTAAAAAATATATTCAATACAGCGTTTCAAAAATAATTTCTACATATACATTACCTTTTTAATAGAATAATTGCCTTATCCCTATTGTAAATCGCTGAAGTGGAAAATGGCCACGTCTCCCATTTATCAACTTCCTGTTTATTTACTAAAAGTAATTGTTAGAACTAAGAAAACATTTAATAAACGTAAGGTTGCGTATCCCTTAAAAAAGAATATGTTTTTGACAAAACAAACGACAAAGAAACAATACACAATAAAATGTATTAAAATAAAATTCTTGTTTTAACCTTCATAATTAATATATATATATATATATATATATATATTTCGTAAAAATTCTCATATTCTTATTTATTCAATAACCAATGTGCAAATAAGATTCTTTAAATTGCAAAAGTTTAAGGTATTCATTTTATGAGATTTCCATGTATTCATGAGAATAAGCCAACAATCAAATCTATTACGTAAATAAGATATTAAAGAATAATAATAAAAAAAGCTATCTCAGATAATAGAAATTGAAAAAAAGGTTACAAATACTATAAAAACACCAGGATACCGTTTTCGAAACATATAAAACAGTCTTACATCGTGCAAAAGAGCCATGCGTAGCTAGAACATAACCACGCAATGAGGAAAGAGAGCAAGCAGTGTAACCTGCAAAGTAAGAAACATTGTGGCAAGCGCGGAGGGAGAAACCATTGAAAGGTGGGATTAAGATGGGAGAAAAAGAATGAGGTAGAAGCATTGGAAGGACGGACAGGCTCGGACTGGCCCGCGGGCCGGTGCGCCCTCGGCCATTAAATCTGCGCCCTCGTCCAGATGATGTAAAAAAAAAAAAACCCAGATGAAGTTTAAAAAAATTACGGCAAATACTAGAGTAACTAACTTTACAACATTAATAAAAATACTATTATGTATATATTTTTAAAATAACATTCATTTTTTGCAATAAAAAAAAAATATATAGTGAACTATTTTTCTCTTTGCAAGCACTGTTTGTTTTAGAACATTTCTTTGTTTCAGGAGAGCATCCAATCCAAATCTTTAAAACCTGAAGTATATTCAATCTGTTACCAATGGCGGCAGTCTCTGTGCAATAAATTTCAGACTGTCTGGCACCAAAGAGTGTCGCTTCTATTTAATATTTTATTATCATTATTGAGTTTGCTGAAAAAGCATTTATTATATATATGTCATATACTTATCTGAAAAGTGTAGTGTTCCTGTATTTGTAACAATTCAAATGTATCTTATAATTCCTAGTAAATGTTTATAAAACAGGTTTCAGAGAATTTTATCCCGGCAATTGGAAGGTAATTCAAAATTTGTTTTTTTGTTAACAATTACATTTTAATATGAAAAAAGAACTGATTCAGAATTGTCTATAAATGTAATAATAACAAGTTTAAAATTGTATGACAAAAAGGTGCGTTCGTACTATAACTAGTTTAAGTGAAATGAATTATATTGTCTGTTATTATAATATGATTAATTGAGGGGGTCGGGGCAAGAAAGTGCCAAGCCACATTTTTGGTGAAATAAATCTAACACTGTAATCTGTTGTTTAATATTGTAAAATGTAATATCCAACATATAATTTGTTTCTAATGTCACTTGGTGGCAGCATATATGACAGGTTTTGTTTTTGCCCCAGATGTTTATACCCTCAATGAAGATAGCTAATTTGCAATAAACGTAATAGTAATATCATTAAAGTAATACCATATTATTATTCAGAATATCTCAAATGTTAGTAGGACATTGGCGAAAAAACTTTAGGTTATATATCTTGATTTGATTATTTGATCAAATTTTCAAATAGAAATATCTCAGAAGTTCAAAAATGTGGCTTGGCACTCTCTTGCCGCGATTCCTTCAATTTTCGTAGAAAAATAAATGCATTTTAAGTTGGCAACATTTTATCTTTTGTTGACATTTACTGAAAATTCCAATGGGAAAGTTAAGCCTAGCTTCGAAACTTTCAGAACTTAAAATCCATATTTAGACTCTTTTTCCATTTAATGCATATTTACCCGGAAACATCTATCCAAAAAACTGTCGGTAGATTATAGGATTTCTATCATGAAACGCTTTTAGTTTACAAATTCGGTTTTTAAATTCAGTAATACGGAAATAATAGGACTCCATCTTAAATAGGGCGTCATCACCATGGCAACCTAGAATCATTACCTATCATGGGGTATCATTGAATTAATTACTATTAATTCCCATATTATTAATATTAGATTACCAGTTGTGGCCCGCGGGCCACAACTGGCCGAACAACCTATCTGTGGCCCGCGAATCCTTAGGCAATTTACCCGTGTTTAATTTAGTTGTGTTAGAACACGGATGCTAAAAATACACTTAGCACGAACACTTGCAGCAATCGTGGTCTTAGAGATGGCGAATATCCGAAATATATGTAAATTAGTGTTACAAATTTGACAGGCATTTTTAAATATTCAAAATGCTTCCACTATTTTTGAATAATTAATATGTATCTTATTTATTATGTTATATGAGGAAAATATTTGTCTTCAGAATGTGGTAGCATTCTGAATTTAAAAAAGTCCTGCTCTCTTGCAACAGTAATGTATTATAGACAGATATAATTCAATTTTACATTTTGGCACAAAAACATTGAGAATACATAGATTACCAATCGGAACGTAGCAAAGGGTCGTAAATTTTTTAAAGTATTTTTACTTATAATGTTCATTTGTTTATGTTGAAACTAGTACTTTATTTTACTACTATCTTAGATTTTACACCATTTTACAAAATAATATTCTGTATTTATTAATTACTAAGAAATGCATTATAAAATAATAAAATTCAGCACTAATTAAGAACAGTTAAAATTTAAAAAAAAATTAAATATAAAATTATATAGCTTTAAATGAGTTGCTTTGAAAGTGGCATAAATAATCACTTTTGTGTTTGACGTAAAAACCCCGAATATGCGATCCAGGTTCTTCATCTGGGCATTAGTCGAACTTAGCTTTTAGTCGGATTTAAGCTCTTTAATTATTTTTATTACTTAGGTTAGTAATTGTGTATGATCTTTCTTTCCTTTATTTCCTTTTTTTTAATTGATATACACACATTTTATTAACATACTCTCATACATTCCAAGATTTATAAAAAAAAAATGTGTTAAAGCTCTTTACCCTATGGACATTGCATACTTTTCTAAAGGTGATTTACAACACAATTATGTTCAAAAGAAAACTGAAATTTTATGCTTGATATGTAGAAATTGTTGGAGTTTAAAAAGAATGTAACATTAAGTGCTACAGCACAAAGTATAAAGAAAACTCACAAAAATCTGGCTAAACATCGAAAAGATAAACTGTCAGAATTGAAACTGATACTTTAAAAGAGAATCAAACTGCTTTCACCAAGCCTATTGAATGAAATACATTTGCTTAAAAAAAATAATTATTGTTTTTAGCACATTAATTGTCCCGGGAGTCGAAATCACTCAAAACGAAATTGAAGAAATTATGTCTAGCGCAGTTAAAGAAATTTGAAAATAGTATAAGTATAGGTACCGTTGCTAAAAAGATTTATTTATAACGGACTGATTTCTAAAAGCCGGGTTTGTGCTTTTAAACTTATATCTGTACGTAACATTCTTAATAATCGTCAATCTGCACAAAAATATCTTAGAAATGTGGGTATGAAGATAAACAAATCTACCTTTTTATACGGAATTTGACGGCTTTCCATTATAAAAGCTTAACTGAAATGTTACAATTTTCATTTTAAATCCACAAATTATAAAAGTCTACCAACAGACAAAGTACTTGGAGTTTTCATTTCAAATTACAAAGCAGCTGAGTAAATTTCAAAGCAAATTTCATAATGCTATCTTGTTAAAAACATAAGAAATTATAACACCTTGTAATAATATACCTCTTTCAATTACTAAAAGGTGTAAAATGAAAACATAATATACAGTAAAATAACTTTTATTAGTCTGTAGACATGTTTCGGCTCTATCCGAGCCATTATCAAAACAAATTAGAATATTCTATAATTGCACGGTCTTTGAAGTTATTATTTGAAACGCTATCATGTAATCTTACACGTATTTTTTATTTTTACTTGGTTGTTTATTTCCATATTTGTAACCATGGAGTAACTCGAGCCACAATTTCGATAAGTTAAATAATGCTGCATCGTTACATATTGTATCCAAATAAATTTCAATGAAAGTAAGATAATTTTTCACTCTAGTCTACACTATCCATCTATAATAAGAGAAACCATATATGTTGAAACACGCAAAAATACAATATGTAACGATGCAGCATTATTTAACTTATCGAAATTGTGGCTCGAGACAGACTAATAAAAGTTATTTTACTATTTATAATGTTTTTATTTTATACCTTTTAGCAATTAACAGAAGTATGTTATCATGTTATTTGTTAGTATTAGCGTTTTCAAATAGAATTTATTACTTTGATAAAACAATTTTTTAAAAGGAAACTTATTTCAATTTAAATGTTGCCAGGCACTATAAAAAATCATCAAAGTGGAAATTTTTAAAATTATAATGATTGATGTTGAAATTATTCTTCAGAATTCAATACTGCTGTTAATCAAAATTCAGTGCGATTTCATATTAAAGTGAAAATATATGGATTTGGGGTTTCGAAATTTCTGTAATTATTCATCAATCGGCCGATTTTTTAAAGTATAAGTGTGCAATTAGGCATATTTTAGCTATGTTCGGTAGCGCACTTTTATACGACATCTTTTCATAGCTGCCAACCTTTTTTTCCCCAAATAAACATAATTTGAATCAGAAAATGTATTTAATAAATCAAATTAAATAAGTAGCCCATGGAATACAACACACATTTTATTAAATAACTTTTCTCTTTCAAAATATGCTTATTTTACTCGAAGAAAACACAGAAGATTGGCAGCTATGCTTTTGCTAGAACAGTAGGACAAAACAGCGTGTACAATCAGTTTTTGAAATAAATACAATTTAGGAAATTCAATTAAATTTTATAGATTTCGTTAATGAAAAAAAATGAGTATTTTTCAAAAATAAGATAAACTAAACTATGTATTACAGTAACTTTGAAACTTGGCGTGAATATTTCTTTAACATGGCTGTGTTTTGTAAATACAAATTTTATCCTGTGCAATGGTAATAATATTAGTATCTACATTTTTTTAATGTGGCCCCCGGCTTTGTATATAATACTTAATTTGGCCCGCGGCGGTAAACAGCTTTGACATGCCTACCCTAGAGAAACGTTAACATAAGGGAGAAAAATGTCCTTCGGGAAAACTACCTTTTTGAAAAAAAAAAATTCCAAATGTTAACAAATATATTTTATCGAATATATTGCAGCATTTGAGACGTAAGAGTATGATCTTTCTGAATATGACGTCCAATTTCAATAGTTCTAATTATTTTTGCCGATTTAAAACTATGAAATAATACATACACAAACACACACACACACACAAAGAAAAAAAGGAAACGCGTGTTTACTTATTCATTCCCTCCCGATGCGTAAATCGGATTCTGGGCATGCGCAGATGCTTTTGCTGGCTCTCAAAGAAATATATGAGTTTTTGATTAATATCTTGGCTAATTATCAAAATATTAAAAATCTGAGCCTTTAGGACATGCCTTGCACTGCCTAAATCGAAATTTTCAGAGCTGTGCGAGCTGTAGATTTCGCTAGCCATCGTAAACAAACACACAGACAGACAAAAACTTTCTTTTATATTATTACTATAGGTAACAGAGAAGTTTACGAAATTTTTTTGACTGTAGCTATTTAATTACGCACAGTTCCGTAACTCTTTACCATGTCCTCAGAAATCATTTGGAAAAGAACCGACCAGAAAGTCCTGGAAACAACGGGTTTTAGAAGTTTTCGGCGATGTTTATGGAAAAAAAAAAGTTCCTTTGTTTGTCTATAAATTTTGGAAAAGAGGTTTCTGTTAATATCGGAAGCTTGTGGTTGGTTCATGATTGCAGGGTCAATTAAGGACTTGCAGACAAAAATTTACAAATAAATTTTCGTATTTTATTATTATTATTATTATTATTATTATTATTATTTTGCATCATAAAACATTTCTGAAATTTTGTACAGTGTAGAGATCTTTATAAATAATTGGAAATTTCCAAAATTTAACACAGAAATCAATTTTTTAAAATGTTGATATTTCGGATTATATTTTTACAGTCTATTAATTATTAATGGATATTATTGGCTTTCTATAAAAGTGGTAAAATAATGAGCTTCTTTAGTAAAGTTGCGCCCTTCGAAAATCCAAGGTCTGCGCCCTTTACAAGGACCCAGTCCGACCCTGACGGAGAACACAGTCCATGTCATATCTCAAAACAATATGACTGTTAAGAAAATATCGCCAGGCTGGAATTGCAGGCTTAAATCGCTAATGAAGAAAATAAACTTTTTCTGCGGTAATGGTCAAAACCACGAATATATCAAGTTATGACCAATGTTTTCATGTTACTTAAATATACAGGGTGGTTCAGAACTATATGTCAAAAATGTAAAGGCAGGTAGAGGGGATCTTAATAAGAAGATTTCGTATAGGAATGTGGGTGCGGAAATACAGCGTTGACGCAGTAGAGGGCGCTGTTAAGTTCGGCGGATGAAAGAGTATCGATGGCTTGAATCGTCATTCCCCGCACGGATTTCGAGCAGCATGCATCGTTACACCAATGCGGAGCTTGCCGACATGCATTTCATGTATGGGACTGAGCAAGGAAATGGAGCGGCTACTCAAAGGATGCACACGTTCAACGGCTCTCGAGCTTGTCGAAGGACTATCTTCTTACTGTGCGTAATACTTCTTCTATTACTGCTGGAATTCTGCGATATCTCCCAGTGCCCGTATTACGCCTGGAAGCATAAAACGATACGATCGCGCACAACTCCCGATGAAGACGCTCAAATGTTTGGCGATCCGGCATATTCCTATACCCAGGAATTGTTCCATGAACATCATTTGAGCAGCCGCTCCATTTCATTCGCAGCCCCATACGTGAAATGCATGTTGACAAGTTCCGCATTGATTTAACGATGCATGCTGCTCGAAATCCGTGCGGGGAATGACGATTCAAGCCAGCGAAACGCCTTCATCCGCCGAATTCAACAGCGCCCTCTACTGCCTCAACACTGCATTTCCGTACCCACATTCCTATACGAAATCTGCTTGTTTAGGTCCCCTCTACCTGCCTTTACATTTTTGACATATAGTTCTGAACCACCCTGTATAATGGAAATAATCGGTCAAGTGTGAGTTTAACTGGCGTACAAAGGGTTGCGTACAATAAATTTATTAATTACTAATTTCAATATTAAAAAAACTCGTTGTTAAAAAAATAATAAGACTTTGCAAAAAACTTGGAAATTTTCTATGAATTATTTTTGAATAATTGCCTTCAATAATTGAATTCAATTGGAATGAAAAAGTTGACTATTTATCACTATGATTCGCCTTATCTAAAACAAAGACATTGTACTAAGTTTAAACTTGGCATTGTTTCAAGCGCGCTTGAAAAGGAGGTCGCAAAGTTGCAACGCCACCTTGGATTCTAGATAAGTTTTTAATTAATATCACGACTAATTACCGACAAATTTTTTCGAAAATCATTATTAACAACCTTTGGATGATTTCGCGTCGATAGGTACCTCGAGCGCTCCTTAACTCTTCCGCTGAGCGCCCACAAAGTAACGTTAATGTGTAACGGAAAAAACCAATTTTCTAAAAACCTATGTGACCTAGGATAATCGCTATAGTTTTCCTGCAAGGCTTAAATAAACTTTTACTACCCGAATTTTTTCATAATTTTAGTTTCAGTAGATTCGGAAAATGGGGGGTGGGCGATACATATTTTCACCGTACATTTTCTACGATATCTCTGCAAATATATTGCTTAATTAAAGAAAATATATTTGTGAGTTTGGTGTTACGAGTTTTTTTCGAGCATGATACACCCCACACGATACATACAGGGTGGTTATAATATAAGTATCCCTATTTGGAGCTGCCTGTAGCTCGAAGGAACAACCCGAATGAAACCAAAATCGGTACACTTAGTATTCGAGAAAGGGGAAGAATGGAATAATAAAAAAAATAATTGCAATAATATTCCGACAGGTGGCACTACCCATATAGCACATGTGCTTCCCTAGGACGTCCCCAGGAAGATTGACATTCATCCTCCAGGCATCCCTGAGGATGCAAAAATTTGTCATCAGGAGGTCCTCAGGAACCGAAAATGTCCGCCTCATAGCATCCCAGGGAGCTCCCCAGGACCTCCTTCAGGTTCCTCCTCAGGTTGTTCTAGGGAAGATTTCAGGAAGTAATACCGGATGAATTTGGGAGACTTCAGGGTCACTTAATGTGCATAAAAAACAACCGAAGTTATTATTATTCGACTTAATGTAAAAAGTATTTATTTTTTTTTAAATTAATAAATACGAACATTATCTTTTAAAAATTTACATAATACACATTACTTGTATTAATCACGCACACGGAATCACATGACAGTTATGATACAGATTTTACAGAATAAACTTTCTTACCGCCGACTGGACTTGAACCTGGGTACTTACGCATACAAGAAACACGCTCTAGTGATTACGCTACACGGCCGTTGTACCTGAATCGTTTATACGGTATTCATGTATTTCTTTCTCTTCTTATGAGAGTCAGTAAATAGAAAACATACATATTTTTATGCTTCGTATAGCAGGAATTCTGTAACTTTTATTGCAAATAAAGATGCATACCCTTTGATATATATTCAATACAATATTAAATTGATAACTAGAAAAAAAGCGTATCAATTATTTAATGCTGTTCTCGAACCCAAAGGAGCTGTTTTCTGACACATTTTTTAACTCGTTTTTGTTCGGAAATGCATTAAATTGGCAGGTGGTCTTATTTAGAAACTATGTAATACTAGAAAAATGTTTTCCTTTTTTTTATTTTTATTTATTATTATTATTATTATTATTATTATTTGTAAACGCAGATCTTTTAGAAAATACTGTGAAAGTCATCGTTTTGACCCGAATTCCCCACGCGGCATCACAATAAAAGGGAAAAGGGAAGGGGTGTTTTATCATTTGCAACAACAATTCGTTTTATCATTTTAGTTAGGAGCCACATATATCAGGGTCAGGGGTCTATGATAAAGGGGCCAATTAAATAAAAATATTTAAAATTAAATAAATTAAATTATAAATTATAAATAATCACAATTAAACAAAGTAAGAGAAAAATTGACGTTTTTATGAACCAAAAATTGAAAGACAAATTCAAAATGCATTTTTTTTTAAATTAGAAATATTATAATTTTAAATTTAGAATTAGAATAAGCAAAACTCAATTTGATTTCTAATATTGATATTACCATATTACAAGTTGCTAAACGATATATCTATAAAAGCTTTTCTGAGTTTATGCATGCTAGGCTGTTCTCAAATTCAAATTGGCTACTTTATGACATATTTTTTAGTTTATTTTTGTTCGGAAACGCTTGAAATTGGCAGGTGTTCTTATTTATAAACTTTGTAATCAAAAGATGTTTTCCATTTTTTTGGTAAAGACAGAAGATCTTTCAGAAAATACCGTCAAAGTCGGTGTTTTGAGCTGAATTTTCGACGCCGTAGCACGAGAAAGGAGAAAAACGTGTCGTCATGTAACATGAATCACTTATAACCCGATAAGTAATTTATTTATCAAAAAATGGAAAATTCATTTCAATCTCAAATCAATTCAATAGTCAGGCCAACCAATTTTATGTCTTTGCGTTTAAAAATAAGTCAAAAGATGTGTCAGAAAGTTTCACGTCGTTGAGCAGATCATTTGAGAAACACCCTAAGATACATAAATACATCGTTTAATTTTCAATTACCTACATGAAACTGCTGTTTAAAATGACAATAATATTTCTTTAGCTCTTAATTTTTAAAGTATGGGCATTTCTACTGTATATCTGTAACTAGTTAAATATGAAAAAAAGTACTGTTAATAAAATTTGTATCTGTAACAAAAATATTTTTTTTTCTTATTTTAATAAATAAAACTAGTTTACAATTAAATATCCATTTAGTGATCTTTTGAAATCCTGTGAAAACATTCAATACATAGAAATTTCATTATGCACTATTTTTCATTGAAATATAATTTCATTTTAGCTAACAAAACTAATATTTCAGGAGATTTAAAATGCCTAAATGTACGGATACTTTGACATAAAATTTGAGTTCTTTGTTATGATTGTCAACGAAGTATTGTGTAAAAATTCTAAACAAGGAAATCCTTTAAAAGCAATACTTTTGTCTTTTATAGAATCATTGGTCGACTGCTTTAAAGATTATTTTTCTATTGTACCGACAATTGTTTATTTTAGTTATATCAAAGCTAAATTTGAAATAGCTTACTCCTTATTCTGGGAAGAAGAAAGTTTCTCTCCTTTCAACCATGGAACTAAGTTCCATGCTTTCAACTACTTTTCTTTGCAAGTATTGCATGCATTCCAGTAAGCATACATATCCATTCTTCATCCATCAAAAGGAATTGGAGGTTGCTCAGTACTATTCATGTTCTTATTGTAGTTAAAATTCTACCCTTACCTGACTAAACATATTTGCATTATGGGACTTTTGTAGCTGATTATATAATCGTTCTTGACATCTGGATAGAAGTATTTCCTTGCATTTGAGAAACACCCTAAGATACATAACTAATAATAGCCGTATATTAACAGGAGTGAAGAAGTTGCACGAAAAATAATCTTTTATAAATATCCTAAACTAAAAAGTTTGCCAAATATAAAATAGGTTTATTAAATGAAAGTTTTAACAACTAAAGCAAAACACAACTCAGTTTTAAATTCTGGAGAAATATTTGTTATTTAGAAAGATAAATATTTATTTATATTTTCTGAATCTGTATGTTGTTAATATTTCTTAAGTTCACTAAATTGAGATTTCACCTTCATTATTAAGAATTAAAAAATATATACCATGTATCGTAATTTGAAAGAGGTAATAGAAAATAACTAATTTGTATTTAAAAAATAAAATTAAATTAATATGGTAAAACCTCCAGAACAGACGCTTCATAAAAATTCATACATAATTAAAAATTGACATCATTTAGCGAACATATGCTCATTACCAACACATATATAAAGTATATTAAATGAGACAAGTGGTATTGACCAGGTCCGTGATAATAATCAGCACGAATTTATATCTTTAACCCGATTTTGTAAGAATGTATATTTAAAAAAAAATCTTTCAAGCAAAACTCTTATTCAGAGGGGAGGTGGGGGGTTTGTTTGTATTTTTTAAAACCAAATGTGCCATTTCAATAGAGCATGTAATCTCTAAGTTGGTGTTATAATTTAGACTTGAAGGTAAATTATTGATTTGATAATGACGATAAATATAAAATTATTAATTAGTTGAAAATGTAATAATAAAATACACAAATATATATGTAATTTTTAAAAAGATCAGAAAAAAAATATTAATAGAAGAATAATAATAAAAGTAAATATGCTCGATATGACTTAAATATGATTCAATTTTGAAACTTACATGAAAATTAACTTTTACAATCGAAATAAAAATTTTTTAAATAGATTGTTTAATTTAAAAATGCTTATCTCTAATCTATTAACTATCAAATTCTGAATAGATACAAATACGTAAATATATATTAAACTGTTGATAAAACCCTTATTTGTAACAAATTTTTGATTCCTTTTGATTTCTTACGGTTACGGAAAAAAACCCTCATTTATTAGAAATAATATATATATGATGACATTATCATATTTTATTTCAATGAAAAAAATTGCACATCACCACTCAATTTTTATCCTACTCAGCTTAAATTAAGCGAAAATGATTTAATTAATAATAATATAAACTTTCTTGACTTAAAAATTAATATTACTAATAATTATAAATTAATTTTTGATATTTATGATAAGACATTTGATTTCCCATTTAAAGTAAATATTTTTACCAATTATGCTTCATGTTTACATAAATCTGTTTATAAAAATATAATTATCAATTATCTACATCGTATAAAATACTTATGCTCAGATATAAATAAAAACAAAAATATTAGATATATTCGAGATCAAGCAAAAATATATGGATATCCAATTTTTATGATAAATTCAATCATCAACTCTTTTAAATAACATTTATTATATAATTTAAATATAAACATGGTATGTAATAAATTATTGTTTTAGTGTGCGATAACATATAACAAAAGATATAGAAAATAATAATTATAACATACATTATTACAATTATAACATATTAGGAAATTTAATATTTAATATTTGTTTGAACATTATATACACTTTATGTAGAAAATTACAAATATAACATACATAATTACAATTATAACATATTAGGAAATTTAATATTTGATTGAACATTATTTATACTTTGTATAGTTGTGATTGTGCGTTGCCGATCACCTCTGTTTAAGGTATTATTGATGTGTAGTTTTCATACATTTATAAATTAACTTATACAATAACAAATTAAATTATACAATGATAACATTGGTGATTATAACTCATATATATATATCTATTTGCAATATATATAAAAATAAATATATATAGTTTTTATTTTTGTCTATGAATAATTAAAATTAACAAGTATTTTAATTACTGCATTGCATTAATTTGATTGAAAAACAGTAGTAATACTATTAATTATCAACATTATAAATTTTGAGATATTTTGAATTGTTTATGAATTATTTAATTAGATATTTAAATTAATCTATAAATATAAAATATATTTACAATGTAGTATAAATTAAACATTAATTATTTAAAAACAAGTCTAATATATATTTAAGTAGTAGTAAAAATAAAACATTAATTATTTAATAAATGTCTATAATATCAGTGGATTAACACAGCTGGCAGCAAAAATAATTTGAATTAAAATAATATCTCTTTTACATAATATATTCTTGTTAAGAATATCTGAAATGCTGTGCAAGTTGAATTAATTCTGTGTAGATTTATTCATATAGTAGTATTATATTTTATTTGAATTTTAAGTAAAACTACAAGTTAGTATTGTTTTTTAAAGTTTATTTATATAAATAAATCTAATGAAGTGAGTATGTAACTAATAAAGTGGATATTTAACTAAATATTAATTATGAACTATTATAATACCAATAGATGGCGACACTTTACCTTTCAGGTAGTTGTAGATAATATTGTTAATATTATATTTAATTTAACTATAGAGGGAGCTATTGATTGTATATTAATTTTACTTTCAGGAATTAAAATTGGATGGAGTAATATATATTCACGGATATAATTTTGTTATAAGTGTATTAAAACCAGAATTATTTTGAGTGTTTTTGAATCATTTTGTGATTTGGTGTCATTTATGGGGTTGTGTTTTAAAAAAAGTGTGCTCTCAACTTGTCTTACAAATCATTTCTCTCAACTCGACTTAGTCAACATGTATGATGCATTGCCATGTGGATGTGAATATTATGCAGACGTTGTGACATTTTAAGGATTCTGTATAATTATTGTGAGTAAAATATTTTATCTACACTTTAAGCGTTCATATTTCCAATTTTATTATTTCAAAACTGTTATCTCGTGGTAATTTAGTGAGGTGTTAATTACAGTTTTTTGGATAATCGATGTGAGTGAAATATATTGTATTTTCTTAATGGTTTTTTATTTCCTATTTAAATATTTCCAAATTTTAATATTTCCAATTGTTGTCTGGTAATAATTCAGTGTACCTGGATGATTCTACTGATCTTAGCATTATGCCAGTAGAATTATGAAACACTGAATTATTATTTAAAACACATGTGGGTGCATCCAGGCTGATGAGTACATGTGCATGTGTTTTTCCATGTCCAATTCATATTTAATTCTCATGTGGTCCAATTTTCCATTGTGTATGGTTCATATTTAATTTGTTAATCCATTTGTGTTTACTTAATTGCAACTCCAATTTATAATTTTTTTTTCCCCCTTTCTCTCTATTTCTTTTTTCAATATTCTTTTGGTATGAGTAAAATTTGGCCAATTACCATTGAAGCATCAGCTATGGTAATATTATGTTTGCACATGTTAATTATTAGCTATGTGGTATTCTGTATACACAGTATCATTGATTATCTCTTTGGAGATTTAAGTAGAATAGAACTTGATATGTTTTTTGAAATTCATAGATATTATAATTATATATATATATATATATATATATATATATATATGATAATTTAAAATGGTCAGCGAAAAAAAAATAATAAATCTAATTTATATTTTAAAATTAAATATTGATCTGAAAATTATTTATATATATAATTCAAATTAATATGAAATGATTAATTATTTAATACAAATAATAATAATATATTCAATGTATAAGACTATATTTAAAGGATCAGAAGAAATAATTTTTACTAGGTATCTGTAATCCTTAATTTATAAAATATGGTTCTATACAAATATATATTAAACTTCGTGTTTCGAAAAAAATAATTCTGATTTCTTATAATTGAAAATAAAAATAATTTATTAGGAGACAGTAAATCAATTTTATATTTAAAATTAAATTATTTCTATAGAAACTAATAAAGTATATAAGTGAAATCAATGTAAAATTATTAGTTAGATGAAAAAGTAACAGTAAAAATATATAAGTAATTGTTGAAAGTTGAGAAAAAATAATTAATGAATGTAATGATAAAATGAATTAATATATAAGTTAATTTTTAAAAGATCAGAAATAAAATAAATAATAAATTTTCAATTTATATTTAAAGATTAATTTATTTTAATTATTTATTTAACTACATTTTGATTGCATTTTATAAATTAAAAATATATCTAAATAAGGATAATTAAATATTATAATAATTAAAAGTTAAACAATAACCAGATGTGCTTAGGAAATAAAATAAATCCAATAATAATATAAACTTTATTAATTAAAAAATCGAACTAAATCAAATCAAATATTTTTTTTATAAAAAATTATAATAAGTTATTTTAGTGTCAAAATCACCCATGAGATGGCACCAGCACCGTCTCTTCCTCGGTACTTCCCTGGGAATATCATCCCGAGGAGCTTGATCCCTGGGAGGGATCTGGGAGATCAGTCCTGAGGAGCTTGCTCCCTGGGAGGGATCTGGGAGATCAGTCCTGAGGAGCTTGCTCCCTGGGAGGGATCTGGGAGATCAGTCCTGCGGAAGTGATTAAAGTATCTTCCCCAGGAACGCCTGATAGCGTCATTACAGTTTCAGGAGGAATTTGGGATGAACTGGAACTCCTGGGGAGGTTTTCAGGAGCTTTGGTGCTATATGGGTACTGAGTGTTAAATGTAATGTGTAATACAAGAACAAAGAACTAAGGCGTCAAACCGGATGGCACACCTAATTTATTCGAAAACGTCACAGTGAATGTGGTTACGCTTGCGGAAGGCATTGCTCATCATGTTCAAGTTCCACACGGCCATTGTGCTGGAGGACACAATCCAGGCGGTGCACGACGTGCTCAACTGCGGAATGTAACGCATCGGGAGTGATGTGTCGCACATGTTTTGATATGCAGTAAAGTAATTGAGGTTTGCGACACCTCCACGGTACACAATATTACACATTACATTTCACCCTCAAATTCGCCATCTGTCGGCGATTATTACAATTAATTATTTTTATTGTTCTATTCTTCATCCCCCTTCTAGAATAGTAAGTGTACCGATTTGTGTTTCATTCTGGTTATTCCTTCAAGCTACAGACAGCTCCAAATAGAGATACTTATATTATAACCACAAGGTATATATAGATAGATAAATCCAAGTAATTTAATTACCGCCCCCCCTCCCCTAAATTTTTCCTAAAAATATTTATGAATGGTTAATAATCTACAAATATGTGGCTAAATAGCTTTATAACTCTGCCTCGTTTTAACTTTCCACGTTCCATATTTTTCGAGAAAAACGACTGTGACAGACAGACACACGAGTGATCTTATAATGGTTCCGTTTTTACTTTTTAACTACGGAACCCTAAAAAAGTAAAATATGAAGTCCTAGCGTTAATATGTGTCGATCTATTGCAAGACAATCTCTGTTCAAATTACTGGGATTTTTGAATACCACATGACTTGTTACTGAAAATTATGTAGCAAATGGATTTGATGAAGCCTAAAACATGCACGGGAAATATACGAAGTCTTCTATTAAGACTCAGGGATATAACAGAAAGCCTTTTTCCTAATTGGTGCTATGCAAATGCAGTAAATCTCTCTATTGTAAAAAATAGGCATAACTAACGTTATCGCTGCCTTAAATGAATTTATTCTCACCGGTGGCTTATATCCCTCTATATTAAAAGAAAGTAACGATTTGGAAATGCGCCACACGATTTGGAAATGCACCAATGAAAATCTGCGTAGATCTTCCCAGCTTTTTTTCCTTTCCACTGTTGCGAGGATAAAAGAGAAATAATAAATATTAAAGACACGTGGTTTTTAGGCCGAATTTTTTATTTGCAAGTTCAATTTCGGTAAAAATATTTATCCGCGTGCACTTTATTTTTATAAGCGAATAAAAATTCATAATTTATTGTGACGTCACGGGAATATTGTCCATTGGGTTTATTTTATGATTATCCATTTGTTGATGCCATTTTTTCATTTCAACTAAATACAAAATATATTTTTATTTGTATACATGGTGTTTGGAAATGTGCCAAACGATTTGCAAATGGACCAATGAAAATCTGCGTAGATCTTCCCGGCTTTTTTTTCTTTTCTTTTCTTCTAGAAAATAGTGATTGCTGCCGCGCGATAACGAACGGAATCGCTAAGCGATTACGCGGGGGGTTAGAAAGCGTAGCGAGCAGGGGAGTAGAGCCCCTCTAGTAAAAAAAAAAAAAAAAAAAAAAAAAAAAAAAACTATTGCCTATAAAATTGTGAAAACTGGTAATTTTATAGAGAAATGGTTGATAAAAACGCTGAAGCAGACAATTTATAAATAGAGGAATTATTTTAAGCGAATGTTGAAGTCGGTCAAAAAAGTTCGCTTAAAAAGTTTTACAGGATCAAAAACTATGCATAGCAATTTAACCCTCTTTTGCCGTCTTTTACTCTCTTCGGGGATTTTGCCCCCCAAAAAATCAGCACCAGTTCACATAAGGATAGAATTTCATATGAAATTTCATCCTAACTACGCAATAGTTCGTGAGTTAGAGTACCCACAAAATTTGTGTCACATGTAGACAGACAAACAGACTCACTGACAGACATTTTCTAAAAATAGTCAAATCGTCTTCAGGGCCTTCTGAAACGTATAAATCCGTCAAAATGTTTCACGAATCCAATACTTTCTTCTTGTATAGATAGAAAAAATAAAAATAGCAATTAGAGGCCTCATTTTACACTAATTTTGGAATCCCCTTAAATTTTAAAGGGGAAGTCCATGCTTCACGTACCTTTGGGATAAGCAAGCCCGGATGGTTACACCTGTAACGAGTTACAACAACAATGGAGTTAATTATGCGTCAAACCACGTTCGCTAAAATATCCCAACTGTCTGTGAAACTGCAACAATGTAATATTTTAAACATAGACTGTAAAGTAGAAAATAAAATATTTAAAAAAAAAATCAAGTACGAACAATTTTGCATCAGGTATAGCTTATGAAACACTTTTCAATAATAACAGTATACTATTAAAAAAATTCATTTTTTCATGCAATGATATGAGCAATTTAAATAAGCAATTTAAATAAAATGCATTGCAAACGTATCCCAATAGACAATAATGGAAAGGAACTTTTTTTTGTATCCCTATAAATGAACTATAAATGTAAAACTACATGTGAATCCAAGTATCTTTACGAGAGTTAGAGCACGGACAGACAGACAGAGAAACAGAAGTCATAAACACTTTTCAACTATGTTGGAAAGTGTTAATAACGAATGTAATGATTAAAAAATATACTTTATTATTATATAAGTACAATTAATGTTTCTTCTATGAAAAGTGAAATTATATGTTGAATGCATTCTTTTAATTAAAAGTGAAGCTAAATTGTATCGTTAAAGTGTAATTTAAAAAAAAAAATAAATACTACTATACTCTTTTTAACGTATAAAATTTTATTAAGCATAATAGGATATTTTAAATGGTTTTTTGTCATGTATAAGGCATAAAAATAATTTATTACTGACAGAACAAATGGCTAAGAACTATTATTACATAACAACATACTTTTATATAAAACACTTTACTTATACTTTGTGAGTCAAGCCTTTATGGTTGATAAAGTATTTTCCGAGAAAAAACTCATTTGTTCAATAACAAACAGAAAAATTGCGAAACTGTTTTCATTGAAAGATTTGGGTTTTTACGAGGAAATGTTTCCAACGAATTAAAAGCAGAAATAGCAATTATTTAAAATTTGTGATAAAATGTTTGAGATAAAATATTCATGTTTCCCATGGAAATGTATTTTGTTCAAAACAAGTTATTTTAAAACAAATAAGTACAAAAGTAAAAAAACTTATTTTTCTTCTTAAACTCTCTGTTATAAGTATCATGTTTATCATGAAAATTACACCCAATTTCATAACCGCAATTCATAATTAAAAAAAAAAAAAGAAAAAAAACCCGTTACAATACGTTAATTTGACGTGGGCACCGAACTCGATTATGAAAAATTCACCGCTTTTTTACGCTTGGTAGAAAGCGCAAGCAAATGAATTTATTAAAACAGTTATAGATTTTTTCTGTTTCCTCGTTAAGATGGTCAGGAAAGAAAATAAAAAGCATTATTTTAACTACATACTTTTAGGATTTCTATATTGATTTCTCAACGTATAATCATAATTTAATGAATATGAAACTCTGAATTGATTAAAGCGTATTTTTTTAAAATATATATTACACTAAATTTTTAATTTAGATTTTCTACTTTTTAGTGCTTAAATATTTCGTTGTTGCAGCTTCACAGCCAGTTGCCTTATTTTAGTGAGCGTGATTTGGTGCATAATGAACTCCATTGTTGGTTGTAACTCGTACACAGTTGTAATGTAACCATGAAGAATATTTGGCGATTTATCACATGCGTCTGGCTAATGGAAAAATCCCTCAAAATGAATTGAATAATTTATAGTTAAGTTCTAAAAATATTAAAATATTGTATAGTCATCGCAAACACACCAGTGTACAAATTTTTTATAATTCTAGCACATCAGGAAGTGAGGGTAAATTTGATTACAATATTACATCTTTACGTACAAAAACCAAGTTGAGTTAAAATAAGAGTGTAAAAATGAAAGCAAGTTCCAGTGACTGTTTCATAATCCACAATTTGCTTCCAAATTGTGGGAAAAAAAAAAAAAAACTTTCTTATTTATTATTATTACTTATTGCGTGCTAGTCGGCATATTTTAGTGAGTGGTTTGGCATTACAGAGCGTTTTTCTGACAATCTTTTATTGTTTCCGCATTCAATTTAATCTACATTGCAAATAGAAGTGTCTAAAATTTAGACACAAATGTGTCTGAAAAAGTAATTCCCAAAAATATAAAGCCCACCCACCCCATAAATTTCAGAAAATTCTACGATATATATAGCTTTAAATACCAAGAGACATGAGCAGAAAGAAATATACTGAGGGACAAAATTTTGCAACAGATATGCCTGTGGTCCACAGCCTAATTGGCTTTTCAAAAATGCATAGTATAGACATTTAACAATTAAGAAATACTAAATATTCAAAAATAAGTTTCTAACAAAATTTTTCAAAATAAAGAACTGAAACAGTTTAATTTTTATTTTTTTAGCCTTTTGGATCCGCCTTCCTGAATCTGCCCCGTGCTTAAGAACGCCTCCACTCCCATTAATCCTATTATAGTTTTATGCTATATTTTTAAGGCAACAATTTTCTGACGCTCCTGAACATTTTTCACCCTGTGTAAAGGCTAACATGGTCCCTGATATGCTACGTCACTGCCCCTGACGAAAATCCGGCGTCCGCGAATGCATTATTTTACAATTCAATATTTGTTTTTCGCCTTACAATAATTGCAAACTATGTTGTAACTATTTCCACAAATGACATTATCAGATAGTGCATATGAAAAGCACGAAACCATAGTTGATATATATCTAATAATTATTTTTTAAATTTAAAGATCATATTAAAACATGAACATTAAATACAAAAGTAATTATAAAACATTTTATAAAAGTATTTTCATGTGTCAGCCATTGAAACAAACAACAGGTTCACCGACAAGTGCTGCGATTGCTAAAACGGAATCTCCATTTCCTGATAAAACTACACTTTAAAAGCCAGAACAACATAAAGAAAACAAGAACAAAAATTATGCTTCAAGCATAGATTATAAAACACTTTCGAACACATTCAGAATACTGTAACAAAATAAGGTGAAATATGATGTCTAAGTAAGCAACTTGGAAAAGGCCTAACACATTTGAAAAAAACAATTTCAGCAATTACCATCAATTGTCGAATTCTTTTGTGCAGCCCTGTATCTAATCTATAGATTTATATATATATGTTAAGATCAATATGATAAATCCGGTAATTATTAATACTAACCAGTTATTATTAACAATAACCGGTCATAATGACGAGTTATTATTAATACTAATTACGATTAGTGTTAATAATAACCGGTTATTATGAATAATTACCGGATTTATCATATTGACCGTAAAATATATACTATATAGTATACTAAATTGAATTCAGTTACGAAATGCATAGCAAAATTCCACTTCAGCAATTTCCGTCAATAAACGTAAATGGACTTACGACCTTTCGTACAGCCTTGTATATAAGAGGATTATTAGAATTTATACACACTAAGTAATAGACAAAAGATTAGTTAAATTTAAAAATGCGTACCACAACAGGAAACAGACTTCCAACAGTCATTGTGCTTGACAGTGTTCTAACCGATTTCTTTTGTGTGTCCCTGTAAATGATCGATGGATGTTATGTACACCAGGTACTTCTCTATTATCCCGTTGACCACTTTTCATAACAAAAAACTATCGCCAAACTGTAAGATTAAACGCCAAAAATGCAGTCCCATTTACTTGATGTCAGAAGCATTATACGTGTTTATTATGTCATCAAGTGGTTTTTAATTCGACATTTGCGGATATTTTTTACTATGTTTTATTGATTTATTAGTTATTTCATTAATTAAAATAACAGTTGTGTCCTAAAATTCATATATTTTATTTATTTATTTATTTTGATATTCCAATGGCAACGTTCTCTCGTTTACTTGGCGTTACGATAGTTTTTTGTTATGAAAAGTTGGTCGACGGAATAATATAGAACTACCTTACACCATACTCTATAGTAAGCCTCTTGTAGTATACGTCAGTGATATATATCAGTTTAAATATGTTTGAAATAGTGTATCATCATTAAAATTCACCTCAAACGATTTTTTCCCATAGACCGTAATGAAACGAATTCTTTTTTAGTGTCCCTGTACACGAACTGTAAAGGCTACTCACTTCATTTTCAATACCGAACATGCCATAGTAGATCTCAATAACATATATAAAATGCATGGCAATCCGATTATATTTAAACGAGTTAGAACACAGACAGACAGACAGACAGACGGCGGGCAGACGACACACAGACAGACCGAATTCATAAACACTTTTCAACTTTGTTGGAAAGTTAAAATACCACAGATGGATGAACTGAGAGGTGCCGTCGTTTTTTTACTCAAAGTTCTAATGCCTCAGATACATTTTTTAAATAATTGACTACTGCCTGAAAAAGAAACTGGTCGTTGGGGTCCACCGTAATACTTACCCATCATGGAAATACATAATATAAAATATGAAAATAAAACATGTGTAAACTATTTTTAAAATGCATTGCAATTCGTATAAAATCGTGCCTTGATGACGTCATAAACTTTAAATGCTTTATTACTCCAAAATTGATAATCATATTAACTAACGGTTTACTGCGTCGGATTAAGCGTCTCATTTCAAATTAAAATATATCTTTGAATTAAAATTGGAATGAAATACAGGGTCAGGAAAAATCGAAGAGTGTGGAAATAGGATTACAAATATATCGGTAGCTCATTATCCAATCGACTTCATTCTTTATGCAAAATTTATGTTTTTTTATTGTTTTTTATAGTCACTCCTTAAAATAAACAATTTCGAAATTTTTTATAGACCTTTTATCAGAACGAATATTTCGAGAGTCCGAAAAAAATAGATCCAGATAATCGATGTTACTGAAATTCAATAAGCTTCTTCCCATTATTACATACTAAGTACACACCAAATTTCAAGTCTCTATTTCGATTTGTTCGGGAAATAGAGCGTTTACAGACACACAGACAGACAGACGGACGGCAATTTTTTTTCTTCTAAAAATATGTTTTTCGGAATCTCCAGTATCTGAAACGTGTAAATCCGTCAATTTCTTTTTTTTTTTTTCGATTTTCAAAACGATTACAATACTTACCCTATACTACGTATGGTGGGGAAGTAAAAAATGTATACACCACTGTTTCTTGTAAGCGAAATAGAGAAAGACTTTTTCCATGTCTGACTTTTAATGTCAGTAATACATTACTTGCAGCTGCCACCAAAAGAAAGATGAACACCTGTTAACTAAAATTCGAAAGTGTAAGCGTGTGTTCCTTATACAAATCTAGAATTTTTGATTGAAACTTGATAATACGTATGTTTTAGACTTTTTAACCCGACAAACATTTGGTGACATAAGTCGAAGAATGACATATCAAACATTTAATGACAGCAATATCAAAGTCAAAGTGTGTGTGTATGTTTCAGATACACAGGGGCGCGTCGACCCAGTATGTAATGTGTCCGGCGCATGCAGGTACCAAAGATTTTAGGCGAGGCGGAAATACTTGAAAAAATATTGCTCATTTTAACTCTTTATTAGCTCACAGGCTATCAAAGCCTGAGAGCTAATGTGCCCGCAGGTTCTGTATGTACGTATGTATGTACGTATGTATGTATGTACGTAACGCGATAACTCTTTATAAAAATAACCGTTTTACTTCAAATTTTGTTTATATATTCATTGTGATAAGACACTTCCCTGATTAGTTTTGGGGGTTCATTGGTTAAGTACAAAGGGAGGTAACGAGGGACTAATCCTCCCCTTTAATTTAGATAAATGGGTTTTTCATGCAGAATTATCCGATTTGCTTCAAACTTTGTATGTATGTTCATTGTAATATGGCGCTTCCCTGATTAGTTTTGGCGGTTCATTGGTTAATTATAAGGGAGGAACGGGGATGACCCCCCCCCCCTTAATATATTATCGATTTCTTTATTTTTCAAGGGACTTATTTCAAATTCTTTGAAATAAGAGTATACAATTAGTGTGAATAGCCTGTGCGCTCAATGCCCTCAGTTTAACCGGGCAGTTTTCTTTTTTATTATAAGAGTGTACTTAAATCCAAAATGACCAATTTCTGACGCATTTATGAATTCATTTTTAATCTTAAGACCAATAAAATTGGCAAGTGCTGTTATTCAGTAACTGTGCAATAGGATAGCATTTTTCATTCTTCGGAAACAATAAAGAAAATTTACTTACGGAAAATACTGTCAAAGTTGATGTTTTAAACCGAATATAATACCGAATATAAACCGAATATAACCGAATATAACCGAATATAAACAGAATAAACCTTCCTTGGGTGCCGGACCCGACACCCAAGGAAGGCCGTCAGGAAACAGCAATCGCTGATAACTCAAGATGCTTATAACTCAACATTTATTGAAAAATGAAAAACGCTATTCAATTCTAAATCGTTTCAATAGTCATGCCTGTTATTTTCATGCCTTAAAGTATAAAAAAATTCCTGCCGGCTCGGCCTACAGGCACAGGTAGATTTCGAAGTTAAGTACTAATTAAACCAACAAAAACTAAATTAGAGATAAATGATTGTTTATTAAATTTACACTATATTTTAAATTCTGACGTTCCTTTTATT
Organism: Maratus michaelseni; assembly: GCA_963931845.1. Taxonomy (NCBI): domain Eukaryota; kingdom Metazoa; phylum Arthropoda; class Arachnida; order Araneae; family Salticidae; genus Maratus; species Maratus michaelseni. Next base: position 188,441,833 of record OZ007598.1, on the reverse strand, counting down.
GAGGCATGCACGCATTTAATAATACAACCCTAAGTACAGCATCTATGAGGGTTATCAAGAATTTTTATCACGCAAATGATACTTTTTATCGCCTTAGTGGCGGATTAACGGAAATGTGTTTTTTTTTCTTCGATAACCCCTCTCTTTTTAAAATTTATTTTATTTTATTTTATTTCATTTTATTGCTGTAAAAGTTGGTTCTGTCAAAAACTTGTCAATATAAAAGTTATAGATAATAGTAAGAGGATTTATAATAAATTTAAGTGGGTTTGATATCTTGTGAATTGACGAAGTTGTGACCTTCTTAAACCGCTATATTTTTTTCGCTCATTGAGGCCATTTTTAATGATATCAAAAACCTGTCATACATAAAATTTAGCCCTTTTCCTAGAAGTAATAATAATTGTAAACTGATTCGATATTTATCATAATTAAGACGTTATGGGTTTTTTTCTTTTTTCACAAACACCCTCCTCATTTCCACCTCCTTCATCCGATTTTGCCCATTTACGAACTTGACCTAGTTTTTCTGCCCCTTGATTTTATGTGTCAGTTTGGAAGAGATTTGTGCAGGATTATGGAATTATGGGAGTTATCGTGTCCATAAAAAAAGTGATATGTATATAGTTTTGAACTGGGGGTGGTTTGGGGTTCTATAGGGGCCATGATCGGCGTACATCTGACAATGGTTTTCAGAAATTCCAACTTAGGGGAGAATGTAATAGGTAGTATGTCTTACGAAATCTACCTAAAATGGTCCGTGAAACAGAGTCGTCCATAGCAAAAGCGAGGCTTGGTGCAACAATTTTTGCGAGGCCCTTTCCTTCCAACTCATCAATAGTCTCTATCTTGTCTCCCCCGCAGCTGCAGAAACCCCTCCAGGAAAAAAAATGTCCTAATTCAACACTGCAATTATTTATCTCAACTTCTACACAGTGACTTCTGAATGGAAGATAAGCCAAAATTAATTCATTTTCGTAACACTCATTGCATTTTGCTTTAATTTTTTTTTTTTTTTTTTTTTAATTTTTTGAGGATCATTTGTAATACTGACGTATATTGACGTGGTTATAAAACTATTTATTTATTTATTTATTTATTTTTTAAGAAATATTTTTCAACAAATAAAATAATACGTGTTCGTGTTATTTGTAGAAACAATGAAAAGTGAGATGTGGAATTGTTTCGAAGAAATTTAATTTCCCCTTAAAATTTTACATAAAAATAATAAAGTGATTTCTTGTCAAAAGAGATTGAATCGTGCTATTAATTTCTGTTTAACCCGTCAGCACACGCGCTGGGATAAAATCTACCCCAGCTCACAACTATTACTTAAAAATGTGCGAAAATCGTTCGTGATCATTCTGAGGTTTATAGTACCTTTCAAGCTGAAAGATATCAAGCTGTGGCCAAAAAGAATTTACCTCCGATTGTGGATTTTCCATTCTTTTGTTATAAAAATGTCACGTGGGAGGAAATTTACCCCGCGCGTGTTATAACGTAACCTATAATGATAGGAAAATGTTAATGCAAATGCTTATGCAATGCAAATAATAATATAATTGTTCTTTTAAACGTTAACAACTCTTGCACATATAGTTTCTATATATCAGTTTTATATTTTTTTTTGTATTTTCATGGCTGAATTTGGATTGTAAAAGCTTTGAATGTAATGATATGCAGAAAAAAAAATCTTAGTGCTAGATTTTTTTTTTTTTTTTTTTTTTTTTTAAATATAAAAGAATTTTTTATTTTAAGTTAAATTATGTTCTTTATTGATTTACAGTTTATTTCAAAATATCAATTTTTGTTTATAATCAAACCGGGGGAAAATTGACACAAGAAAACCCATTGGGGTAAAATTTATAACGCGTGTGTAGTAACGTAATGGAAAAGGGCGCGTGTGCTGACGGGTTAAGAAAAATCATTCTAGATAATGAAATCCAGCAAATGTATTGGCGCCATAGTATGTTGAAACTGTCATTTGCTGAGACATATACTCTGAAGATCTTGCAACTTTAGCCTATGTCTTCATTCGGCTGTTAAAGAAAATGTATTAATGAGAGATAAAAGAAATTGTCATATTTTGTAATTGGACATAGGACAGTAAAATGCAATGCATCATTAATAGAATCAGAACAACATTAATGGAAATAAATGTACATTTCAATTAAAAGCTAAGGAAAGTTATTCATTCTTTACATACAATGACGAAATTAAGGTGTGGGGCGGAAGCGGGAGGCGACGGAGCAGCCGCCTCGGATGCAGAATTGGGAGGGCGCAAAAATGTGAAATTGCCTAAAGATTTAAAACATGGGAAAATTGAAATCACACACCTGAAAATATTTAATTTTACTTTAATAACCGGGAATAATTACTTTCGTCAGGTTATAGAATCACAGAGATAAAAGGAGGAAATTCATTTAAGGCGGTATTAAATATATATATATTTTTCCACGCTTAACAACTCAAAATTTTCTGACACATTTTCAGACTTATTTTTAAAAGTAAAAACATGAAACTTGGCGGCGTGACTTATAAAAAGATTTATAAGGGACAAGTGTTTAGATTTTTCGTTCTATTAATTAAAAATTGATTTACAAACAATTATTTTCACAGAAACGATATTTTTGTTGTTGTTATTGTTTCCATCGCTATTGTTTCTGGAAATTCGGTTCAAAATGTCCACTTTGACAGCATTTTTTGAAATATATTCTGCCTTTATCAAAATATCGACCAATACGGGCATTATAAAGTTTCTGAATAAGAGAACCTGCCAATTGGATGCATTTTAGAGCAAAAATGAATTTAAAAATGAGTCACAAAATAAGCAGTTTGGATTTGAGTATACCCCGCACAACAATCAGATAAGACCCGCATTTCTTTATAACAGATTAGGTTTTATCCGTCCTTTTTGGATTACTTAAGTTTAAAGCTTGCGGACAAATATTTCTAATTGAAGATCATAGTGATTTTGGACTAGATTAATTTTAACACAATTATTCTAATTGGTAAGTAATTCATATGAGTTGTAATTTTCCAACTGGGTGGAAAATGACCGGGGCAGGATTCGAACCAGGGACTTCTTGGAGGAAACTGCCAATGCTCTGCCAACTGAGCTATGCTGGACAGGGCCTGTTTACCGAATAGGACCGTGAAGCCCGAGCTTACCCACTGAAATACAAAGGGGCAGCCAAATTTACTTTCAAAACTAATTTTTAGGGGGGGAAATTTCAGTCAGGGTAAAAAATGTGTTTTTTTTAATTATAGCTACTAATTTTTTCCCCAGACTCTTTCTGACACCATTTATACTCTATTATTTTTCTGTTGATATAATAAATGGTATAAAAATAGTGATTAAATATAACTTATTTTCATTTTTCTTATGTTTTACATTTTAACATGCTAAAAATAACAGATAATTTAATCTGTATAATTATATTTTGTTTATATTCATAAAGAGTGGAGAAATAATATAAAACATGGAGAATAGGTTATTTAAATAAACGGGAAAGTAATTAGCATTCAGGTGATACCAAATTTCTGTTTATAAAATAATAGAAGAAAAATTGTGTTGCAGCCAAGAATAAATTTACGTCATATATTTGCTGTGCCTGCACTGTTCTTAGCACTGGCAAATCCTGCAATTTGTAAAGCATAAAATATATTTTGAAGTTCAAATATTTGTACTTGTTCCATATTTGTAAATTCATTTACAAAATTAATTTGTTATGTATAATCATGTATATAATAAAATATTTTTTTATATGTATATAGGTAGTTAGTTTTAGTTTAACATTAAAATTGTTGTTTACTCGAAATTTTGATGGTAAAATTTCAAATTGTTGAAGAATAACTGGCCGAGTAAAAAGGGGGGGGGGCTGTGTGAAGTTGGGCTTCCCCTACTTCTAAGCGCGCCCTAATGCTGGACGAATCTGAGGACTTAATTCACCCGGCTAACTTTATTGATCATAGTATATGGTCTGATATCTGAATCAGCTTAACAGAATAAATCGCAAGTAATGAACACATAGCCCATCAAAATCTTGATTCACTGAAAGTTTAGGCTTATTTCAAGAAAAGGTGGCACGTCAACAATGCAATGTTTAAAAATATCAAGTTTCCAAACAATGTTTCTAAACCAGTATTCACATCAGTATGTGGAAGTTATTTCAATACAAAGGGCATGGTTCTATTATTTTTCACATGAATGCAATTCACAATAAAACTAGTCGTTGGGGGGGGGGGGAGGGGCTCCGTAATATTTACCCATCATGGATATGCTTAAGATAAAATATGAAAATAAAACATGTGTAAGCTATTTATAAAATGCATTGCAATTCGAATAAAATCGTGGATTGATGACGTCATAAACTTTAAATGCTCTATAACTCCAAAATTTCTAATCATATTAACTAACGGTTCACTGCGTCGGATTAAGCATCTCATTTTCAATTAAAATATATCTTTGAATTGAAATTTGAAGGAAATACAGGGTCATGAAAAATTGAAGAGTGTTTTTTTTTTCTAAAAACCCCCTTCCCCCCCCCCCTCTTGGAGTCGATTTTAATGATATCAAAAGTCTGTCATACATAAATTTTCGGCCCTTTTTCTAGAAGAAATAATAACTTTAAACGGATTCGATACATATCATAATTAAGAAATTATGGGGTCTATATCTGTTTTCACAAAAAGCCCCCCTTGGTTCGATTTTGCCCATTAACGAACTTGATCGAGATTTTATGCCCCTTGATTTTATGTATCAGTTTGTTAAGAGATTTGTGCAGAATTACTGACGTTATCGTGTCCATAAAAAGGTGGCATATATATATATATATAAAGTTTGGAACTGGGGGGGGGGGGGGTTGGGTTCTGGGAGTCATAATCGGCGTAGCTCTGCAAATTTCTTTCCAAAAATTCCAATTTAGGGAAGAATGTACTAGGTAGTGTTTCTTACGAAATCAACCTAAAAATCAATTCGAATTACGTATTTCATACTTTATAAATTTATGACTGTTCGGAGATGATTTAACAGTAAATATCTAGCTAATACTATTGAAATTGAATAATCGTAGCATTTCAAATTTATCTACTGTTTTTCTGGAACATCTTCTGCCATCAATGTACACCATGAACATTTAAAACAGTTTAAAGAATTCCGATACATCAACGAATTCGCCGGCTTTTAAACGATTAATTTATAATTACAAATTTTTTTCCCTTAGACGAATTTCAATTCTAGAATAAAAATTTTGCTGCTTGTTGAGTATTTAATACAAAAAAAAAAAAAAAAAAAAAAAAAAAAATGAAATGTAATTTGAAGAATCTGATTTTTTTTCAATTGCGCCCATTCCGTATGAGTGCAAAGAACACCATTCCTATATTCATGTACTAAGAAAATAAATAAATACTAGCAGTGTTGCCAATTTATCCCGTTATTTTATTCCAAAAATCTACCACTATTTCGGAATAGAAATTTTCCCTTTTTGAAGTCAGTTATTGTCGGTCTTTTAAATAAAACAAAAATTGCGATTTAGAATATGTAATAGTTGTTTTCACTTAAAGTATCCCGATAATTGGCTAGTCTTAATATAATTTACGAAAAACTGCATTAATTATTAAAGAAATCCAAATAAAGTACGTTACATAAGTAATATGTGCGTAACTTATATTCTTAAGCTTAATAGTTAATTTATATTTTCTTTGTGCTTATTGTAAATAACGCGCAGCAGGGAAAGTATTCACTGTATATTTTCAAATTTATTTATTTATTGAGAACATACATCTGACTTGTGTGCTTGACATCAAGTGCCCGCTTATAAGTCATCGTCAATATACAGGGACGAGATAGCCACGAGGAAATTTACCACACCAGAGAGTTACATGCGTGAGCTCCACAAAGTGTGTGCAATGGAGCTGGCGGGAGTCCAACCCGCCGACCTGACTCCTACGCTCTCAAGCGATTAGCGGAATAGTGTCTTAACCACTCGGCCACGGAGGCCCCATATTTTTTAATCCACGTTTTCTTATTTCTTTATAAAAGACAAATAAACTGTGTATTTCTATAATCTTCGAATAATCCTATATTTGTTAGGTTATTAAATAACTTAAAATAATGATGTGAGAAATAAAATGATATTTTGTAAAATTAATTTTTTTTTTTTTGTTTTAACTATTTCTAATAGCATAATAAAAAGAATTTGAACTTTCAGTTTCCTTAACAATATTCATGTGCCTAGCAATTAAAGTCTAATATTTTCAGTTCTATTAAAGAGACAAAAGAAATTTAACGATTCGATCTCTTCAGGCGTATTGTTTCAACTTACATTCAAAGAAATGAACTCAACCCGAATAAAATGTAAAAGAAATTTGTATTTATAAAATTGCTTGTATTTCGTTGTGTCTCTACACCATAGTTGATGGTCTCTTAAAAAAAAATTGGACCTCATTATTTGCGGTTCAATTAAGTGTAATAAAATCAGTAGCCAGTCGCTGGGTGACCGTCGAAAATATTAACCTTCCAATTTGACTGTTCCCGAGATCTACTTTATATTTCATAATCTATCATTTATTTAATAATCCTTAACAAATTTGTAGAAACTTCTGAATCTGAATATATCTCGAAATCTTTTTCACGTATGTAGTCTCTGTAGAGAATCTAGATCAGGGCAAAGCATCTGAAAAACACATTCCCACACTCTTTATCAGTCACAGAAAAAAATTATTATCGAATAAATTAATTGGTCCAGATTAGTGTAAACAACTAGCGTTAACCCCCTTCTCTAGATCATATATTAAGTGCCTAAGATTATGGTGTTCACATTTATATTCTATTATAATAGATTTCTTCTTTTGGCTTACAATAATTTAGATTTTAAATTACATTTATCAGTAAACAGAAACATATGGTAACGTATAAATGAAAGTTTGAATCCCGATTTTTGTTAAAGTTCTATTGTATTTCTAAAATGGGAATCCTAATTAAAACATTAATTTTAAAATAAATTCCTCTGTAACTTAAAGTAATGAGATTTTAAGTCTTTATATTGTAAAATAAATGAAAGAACCGCGATTACGGTCAGGAATAAAGTTGAAAAAAAAAAAAAATATATACTGAATCATAATGCAAGATATCTTAATAATTTACTTCGCACGAAGAATTTAAGTTTCCATTCAATCGGAAATATAACCCGTATGGATTTCCACTATATCCTTGATGATCCATCATCTTCATAAATTTATGTTTTTATTCCATCAAATGTAGTTAAAGGATAATATAGTCTATGCGCTTATAACTCGAAAACTTTCGACTTTCATAAATCTGTTTTACACATCAAATACAATTAATACAAGCTATGTACTAAAACCTCTGTAAATCGTCATCCTCATAACTATACGCTTTAATATATATATATATATATATATATATATATATACTTATTTAGAATTAACGGAAAACCTCCTTTCTAACAATATTATTAACTTTTTAGATCTTAAAATTACACTTACAGAAAACAAAACAATAATTGATCTATTTGATAAACGTATAGAATTTAAATTTAAAGTTAATACATTTATTTACTAATTTTAAATCTTGTCTTCATAATTCTGTATATCGTAATATACTACTTAATCATATATATAGAATAAAGAGTTTATGTCTGTCTCAACTAATTAACAACAATATTAAAAAAAACTAATCTATGATGCATTAAAACATGGTTTTCCAAAAAAAATCCATATATTCTTTAATATATAATTAGTACTTCAATGATCTTAGCAACCAAATTAACACATGCGTTAAAAATGTATAAAAAAACATAGAAAATTAGAAAATAGTTCAAAAAAATTATAATAGGACGGATGGGTGGGTAGATGTTAGATTGAGGAGGTGTGTGGCGGAGTTGTATGGAAAAAACGCATGGTTAATTTATTAAAAAAAAAAAAGGGGGGGGATTTTGATTTACACATACGTTTGCTAATACACATTTTATAATGGATTATGATTTGTTACTTTTATATGCAAATTAATGTAATTATATTTACATATTCATTAATTAATTTAAATGTATTTATAATTATTAATATTAAGAATGTGTTTGTTTAACTGTATTTACATTAATGCCCACAGTGGACAATATCATATTAACTTCTAATATAATGTATACTTACTTAAATGCTAATATAATACATGGATTAATTTTTATTAAATGTTCTACCCTATCCACTTATATCATGTGTATTTAATTTTTAACAATGTTTGCAGAAACATTATATGTAACTAATTAATTTGAATATTTAATTAATATTAATTTTAAATCCTTAGCCTCTTAATTCAAATAATTTATTATTTTAATTTGATTTTAAATTAATTTATGAGATGTTGCATTTTTGGCAAAGCTATTTAATTGTGGCTTTGTCATTTCTTGGTAAATATATTTTTCTGTAGCATTAATCAATAATTATTAATTTTACTATTTTACATCTCATTTTTTAACATAGAATTTTTCATTAATACATCCATTTTTATTTTAATGTAACTGGATATTTTATTTATTATTTATTTTTTAATTATATTTATTTATTATTTAACTAATTGTTAGCATTCTTTATATAGTTATTTGGCTTAATTTTTAACTATTAATTTTCATCCACTACTTTTATTAAATCATAGCATATTCACTATTTCTCTCATTGATGGCATCACCATGGTTTGTGTTGCTGTACAATAATATTCCATGGTCAATAATCTTTTAAAACTTATTTTGGCAACATGTAATAATTTTTGCAATTCATTGTCTGTGTTTAGCGATGCTCCTATATCTGGTTACTGATGTGTCCCAATATCCTTTTTTATTCCAATTGTATTTCGATCTTTATGATTAAATTACACTGTTTTTTTCTCTTTATTATGGGTAAGGTTTCTTTCCTTTTTAATATTGATTTTATTTTTTGAACTTTATGATTTTTTCACAGGTTTTTTTCATTGTTATGATGTGGTAGTTCCAAAATCATATTCTTTAGCAATGTTATGGCTAATATGATGATGAAACAGCATATTTTATTTGTGGTATTTAAGCATTTGAGACTTGAAAATTCTGTCTAAATTCCACACATTTCATTTATTCAATTTCATTCATTCAATTTTTAATTTAATTTCTTCTTCTTTTAAATAAGTATATGGTATCTATATTCAGAGTGTTAGGGAAAGCTATCGTTGTCAATTAATTATTACATACTAATTCATAATTTCATAGTTTTTGTTGGTTATATATATATATATATATATACAGATGAAGAAGAGAGGAGGATTTGTTTGGAGCGCCAAATTATTCCCTACATAGACCTGGAAACTATTGTGAGAGCTTTCGGTGGTCTCCTGTAGTGTGGTAAAAATGGCAGCAAGCTTTAAACCGGTTTGACATCGTCTAGAGTTAATACAATCATAGACTCTGTGCCCTGTACATGTTTGATATTTAATGACGATTTATCTTACGTCAAAGAAAGAGATGACTCAAAAGTTAAATTTATTAACTACATCCGTAATCAATCACTAACGAAAAAAAAAAGAAAAAAAAACATTAAATATTAAATATTTGTTGATTCATCCGGAAGATTATACATGCTTATTACATGCAAAAATTATGGCAAATTTGTGAAATTGTTTTATAGAAATAGATCAAATTATTAAATTGTTTTGATATTAGAGCCAAATTAATATTCATAGAATGGTCAAGGCCATTGAGAGACATTGTCTATTTTTTAGCAGCAAGAATGAAAAGTAAAATATACAGTAGGAATTACATACCGAAACATATTATTTCATGTGATTGTTTCAAATAGAAACTGTGCAGTGATTTTTATTAAAAAGTATAAAATATTACCTTTATTTGGTGAATTAACTGTAGAAATGCGATAGCTTTTTTCAAGAAAGGAACAGAATAAAACCGACTTCGAACATAGTGGTCGGATGTTTCCAACATTTTCATCATAAGAGCTTTTCTTTTTTACCTAATTCTTTTTTTTTTTCCTTACCGTCCTTTTATTTCTTTGTGAAATTTAGATTGTCGGTATAAATATTACAATTAATCACATAAATGAGAAATTAAAAATTATTAGTTGTCAATAAATATTTTATTTATTTATGGAAAATTAATAAATTTGTACGTACGTGGACAACCCTTTAAAATCGAAAGCTGATAACATATAATAGGAGGTAACTTACACAATTCTACTCCACATGGTGGCTAAGGAACAATAGCCCCTCCTACTTTCTATCTAATGGGCGTTCCAAAGAAATACATATATATATTTTTTTCATTTTAATTCTCTTTCATTGACCTGACATGTGAACAAACTTGAAAATGAAAATAAAACAGTCGAATGGCTGCAAGAAATCACAAATTTTACATAATCCTTTTAATATTCGTGGAAATACATACATATGCAAGTTTTGAATTAAACACTGGAGAATGTTTGAAAAACTAAACTATGATTAGAAAAGAACATGAAAGTGCGTATAACAATTAGAATTTCCAAAGCGCCACTATTTCAGATTAGAAACTTGTTGTAATTAAACTTAATCCTAAAACTTCTAATCACTTTCTTTAAGAAGAGGACTTTCCCCAATTAAAAAAAGACAAAAATTCTGTTCAAAAAATTTGGTAACTCTATACTTACACTTTAACAGTTTTATGCAGTAGTGTTTGATTATCTAAAGATTTTTCAGGAAATGTATTGATCATTATCACTTGGTGTGTATTTGTGCTTCCATCCGGACAGGTAGTCTCGACTTGGGAGGAATCCCAGGCCGCACTTACAAGACACCACTTCCTATCAGCTGATGATGTTTCCCAGGTCGCATGCATTAAGACCGACGAACCGACTCTGTTTTCAATTCATGAACTTGAATTTGCAGTGGAATCGCTGCCGCCTGACAAGGCGCCTGGTCATGACGGATTCAGTCTCGCCATCGTCCGTGAGGTCTTGAAACACCACCCTCTGTGGTTGTTATCCTTGTATAACCATTGCCTGAGAGAGACTTGTTTTCCGCGGACATGGAAGCGGGCCATTGCTGTGTTTTTTCCCAAACCAGGGAAGGAGCGTAGTGACCCAGCGACCTACCGCCCTATTTGTCTTTTACCGGCCTTCGGGAAGGTTCTAGATAAAATGTGCGCAACTCGGCTGGTACTATATTTGGAGTCCAATCGCCTGATCGACGCAAGGCAGTACGGCTTTCGCAAGAAGGTCAGTACGGTTGATGCTCTCCATCGTGTGATGGATTACATAGCTACCTCAAAGAGTCGTGGAGAATTCACGTGTCTTCTCACGCTTGATATCAATTCAGCATTCAATAGTGTTCGACGAACAGACATTCTCAGATTTCTGGAAGAATTGGGCGTCAAACCGTGGCTCCTTGGATTGATAGAAGACTATTTGTGGGATAGATCTATCATCCAATCAGATGACGGGGACCACTACTTTAACGTAGGAGTACCCCAAGGTTCGTGTCTCGGACCATACCTCTGGCTAGTGGTTATAGAGTTCCTGTTGAGACGGTTGCCGGACGATGATGACGAGACCTATGTTGTTGTGGTCTTCGCCGATGACGTCTTCGTGGCCGCACGACGAAGGGCTGCTATGGGATTTGCGCCGTTGCTGGGACCGGTCCTCTCAAGGATCCACGCCTGGGCGACGGAATGCAGCCTCACATTCAGCTTTGAGAAATGCGGCTACACGGTTATGAAGCCCTCGGGCAAGCTCAAGCACGCCCCATCTATTCCTATCCTCATGGAAGGAAACAAAATAGGCTTTAAATGGCAGATTTTGTACTTGGGCCTCATAATCGACCACCACCTCAGTTGGATGCCGCACCTGGCTGCCATCCAGGAGAAGGCGTTTAAGGTGTTGAACAAAATGAACCGTCTCTCAGGAGCCACATGGGGTCTGAGACCGAAAGTTAGAAAGATGCTCTACTCTATCATAGCGGAAAGAATCATTCTTTACGCGGCATCTATTTGGTTTTACTCAAAGAAGGTAGTGGTTGCAAACAGGTTGCTTAGCATGCAAAGGAGCCTACTCCTTTGCGTAACAAAATGTTACGCGACAACCTCCACGGATGCTCTTCACGTCTTGTCAGGGGTTCTCCCCCTCGACTTGCGTGCAGGGCTGGAAAGGGACTACACGGCCCTTGTCCGATGGAAGAAGAGTGTTGACGGTACCGGACTAGACTCCGAGTCGGTCGACCTCTGGAGGCCCACTCCCAGACTTGAGGATCTCTGGAGAGTCCGTTGGACCGCGGATTTGGCACCGCGGACTTCGTGTTCGTACTACACGGACGGATCCAAGCAGGAGAACGAAACAGTAGGCTGTGCGTTCCTTGCTGTGTCAGAGAACCAAGTACTTGCGGAGAGCCAGTTCCGTCTCTCCGATGGGGCGGAAGTGTTTGCGGCGGAGGTCCATGCGATCAAAGAAGCAATCACCCATGCCCACAGGAGAGATCTCGGGGAGCTCGACGTCTTCTCAGACTCGAGATCGGCGCTCCAAGCGCTTCACGGACTTGTGCCTCAGCACAAGGCCATTGCCGAGATTAGGGATCTGATTAAAACCACAGGAATTGAGGTTCATCTGCATTGGGTCCGGGCCCATGTTGGTCACATCTTTAACGAGAGGGCGGACAAGTTGGCCGTATATAATGCAATGTTTAAAATATCAAGTTTCCAAACAATGTTTCTAAACCAGTATTCACATCAGTATGTGGAAGCTATTTCAATACAAAGGGCATGGTTCTATTATTTTTCACATGAATTCAATTCACAATAAAACTAGTCATTGGGGGGGAGGGGAGGGGGCTCCGTAATATTTACCCATCATGGATATGCTTAAGATAAAATATGAAAATAAAACATGTGTAAGCTATTTATAAAATGCATTGCAATTCGAATAAAATCGTGGATTGATGACGTCATAAACTTTAAATGCTCTATAACTCCAAAATTTCTAATCATATTAACTAACTGTTCACTGCGTCGGATTAAGCGTCTCATTTTCAATTAAAATATATCTTTGAATTGAAATTTGAAGGAAATACAGGGTCATGAAAAATTGAAGAGTGTTTTTTTTCTAAAAACCCCCTTCCCCCCCCCTTCTTGGAGCCGATTTTAATGATATCAAAAGTCTGTCATACATAAATTTTCGGCCCTTTTTCTAGAAGAAATAATAACTTTAAACGGATTCGATACATATCATAATTAAGAAATTATGGGGCCTATATCTGTTTTCACAAAAAGCCCCCCTTGGTTCGATTTTGCCCATTAACGAACTTGATCGAGATTTTATGCCCCTTGATTTTATGTATCAGTTTGTTAGAGATTTGTGCAGAATTACTGACGTTATCGTGTCCATAAAAAGGTGGCATATATATATATATATATATATATATATATATATATATATATATATATATATATATAAAGTTTGGAACTGGGAGGGGGGGGGGTTCTGGGAGTCATAATCGGCGTAGATCTGCAAATTTCTTTCCAAAAATTCCAATTTAGGGAAGAATGTAATAGGTAGTATTTCTTACGAAATCAACCTAAAAATCAATTCGAATTACGTATTTCATACTTTATAAATTTATGACTGTTCGGAGATGATTTAACAGTAAATATCTAGCTAATACTATTGAAATTGAATAATCGTAGCATTTCAAATTTGTCTACTGTTTTTCTGGAACATCTTCTGCCATCAATGTACACCATGAACATTTAAAACAGTTTAAAGAATTCCGATACATCAACGAATTCGCCGGCTTTTAAACGATTAATTTATTATTACAAATTTTTTTCCCTTAGACGAATTTCAATTTTAGAATAAAAATTTTGCTGCTTGTTGAGTATTTAATACAAAAAAAAAAAAAAAAAAAAAAAATGTAATTTGAAGAATCTGATTTTTTTTCAATTTCGCCCATTCCGTATGAGTGCAAAGAACACCATTCCTATATTCATGTACTAAGAAAATAAATAAATACTAGCAGTGTTGCCAATTTATCCCGTTATTTTATTCAAAAAATCTACCACTATTTCGGAATAGAAATTTTCCCTTTTTGAAGTCAGTTATTGTCGGTCTTTTAAATAAAACAAAAATTGCGATTTAGAATATGTAATAGTTGTTTTCACTTAAAGTATCCCGATAATTGGCTAGTCTTAATATAATTTACGAAAAACTGCATTAATTATTAAAGAAATCCAAATAAAGTACGTTACATAAGTAATATGTGCGTAACTTATATTCTTAAGCTTAATAGTTAATTTATATTTTCTTTGTGCTTATTGTAAATAACGCGCAGCAGGGAAAGTATTCACTGTATATTTTTTAATTTATTTATTTATTGAGAACATACATCTGACTTGTGTGCTTGACATCAAGTGCCCGCTTATAAGTCATCGTCAATATACAGGGACGAGATAGCCACGAGGAAATTTACCACACCAAAGAGTTACATGCGTGAGCTCCACAAAGTGTGTGCAATGGAGCTGGCGGGAGTCCAACCCGCCGACCTGACTCCTACGCTCTCAAGCGATTAGCAGAATAGTGTCTTAACCACTCGGCCACGGAGGCCCCATATTTTTTAATCCACGTTTTCTTATTTCTTTATAAAAGACAAATAAACTGTGTATTTCTATAATCTTCGAATAATCCTATATTTGTTAGGTTATTAAATAACTTAAAATAATGATGTGAGAAAAAAAATGATATTTTGTAAAATTAATTTTTTTTTTGTTTTAACTATTTCTAATAGCATAATAAAAAGAATTTGAACTTTCAGTTTCCTTAACAATATTCATGTGCCTAGCAATTAAAGTCTAATATTTTCAGTTCTATTAAAGAGACAAAAGAAATTTAACGATTCGATCTCTTCAGGCGTATTGTTTCAACTTACATTCAAAGAAATGAACTCAACCCGAATAAAATGTAAAAGAAATTTGTATTTATAAAATTGCTTGTATTTCGTTGTGTCTCTACACCATAGTTGATGGTCTCTTAAAAAAAAATTGGACCTCATTATTTGCGGTTCAATTAAGTGTAATAAAATCAGTAGCCAGTCGCTGGGTGACCGTCGAAAATATTAACCTTCCAATTTGACTGTTCCCGAGATCTACTTTATATTTCATAATCTATCATTTATTTAATAATCCTTAACAAATTTGTAGAAACTTCTGAATCTGAATATATCTCGAAATCTTTTTCACGTATGTAGTCTCTGTAGAGAATCTAGATCAGGGCAAAGCATCTGAAAAACACATTCCCACACTCTTTATCAGTCACAGAAAAAAATTATTATCGAATAAATTAATTGGTCCAGATTAGTGTAAACAACTAGCGTTAACCCCCTTCTCTAGATCATATATTAAGTGCCTAAGATTATGGTGTTCACATTTATATTCTATTATAATAGATTTCTTCTTTTGGCTTACAATAATTTAGATTTTAAATTACATTTATCAGTAAACAGAAACATATGGTAACTTATAAATGAAAGTTTGAATCCCGATTTTTGTTAAAGTTCTATTGTATTTCTAAAATGGGAATCCTAATTAAAACATTAATTTTAAAATAAATTCCTCTGTAACTTAAAGTAATGAGATTTTAAGTCTTTATATTGTAAAATAAATGAAAGAACCGCGATTACGGTCAGGAATAAAGTTGAAAAAAATATATATATATACAGAATCATAATGCAAGATATCTTAATAATTTACTTCGCACGAAGAATTTAAGTTTCCATTCAATCGGAAATATAACCCGTATGGATTTCCACTATATCCTTGATGATCCATCATCTTCATAAATTTATGTTTTTATTCCATCAAATGTAGTTAAAGGATAATATAGTCTATGCGCTTATAACTCGAAAACTTTCGACTTTCATAAATCTGTTTTACCCATCAAATACAATTAATACAAGCTATGTACTAAAACCTCTGTAAATCGTCATCCTCATAACTATACGCTTTAATATATATATATATATATATATATATATATATATATATATATATATATATATATATATATATATATATATATATATATATATATATATATATATATATATACTTATTTAGAATTAACGGAAAACCTCCTTTCTAACAATATTATTAACTTTTTAGATCTTAAAATTACACTTACAGAAAACAAAACAATAATTGATCTATTTGATAAACGTATAGAATTTAAATTTAAAGTTAATACATTTATTTACTAATTTTAAATCTTGTCTTCATAATTCTGTATATCGTAATATACTACTTAATCATATATATAGAATAAAGAGTTTATGTCTGTCTCAACTAATTAACAACAATATTAAAAAAAACTAATCTATGATGCATTACAACATGGTTTTCCAAAAAAAATCCATATATTCTTTAATATATAATTAGTACTTCAATGATCTTAGCAACCAAATTAACACATGCGTTAAAAATGTATAAAAAAACATAGAAAATTAGAAAATAGTTCAAAAAAATTATAATAGGACGGATGGGTGGGTAGATGTTAGATTGAGGAGGTGTGTGGCGGAGTTGTATGGAAAAAACGCATGGTTAATTTATTTAAAAAAAAAGGGGGGGGGGATTTTGATTTACACATACGTTTGCTAATACACATTTTATAATGGATTATGATTTGTTACTTTTATATGCAAATTAATGTAATTATATTTACATATTCATTAATTAATTTAAATGTATTTATAATTATTAATATTAAGAATGTGTTTGTTTAACTGTATTTACATTAATGCCCACAGTGGACAATATCATATTAACTTCTAATATAATGTATACTTACTTAAATGCTAATATAATACATGGATTAATTTTATTAATCCATGTATTAATCCATGTACCCTATCCACTTATATCATGTGTATTTAATTTTTAACAATGTTTGCAGAAACATTATATGTAACTAATTAATTTGAATATTTAATTAATATTAATTTTAAATCCTTAGCCTCTTAATTCAAATAATTTATTATTTTAATTTGATTTTAAATTAATTTATGAGATGTTGCATTTTTGGCAAAGCTATTTAATTGTGGCTTTGTCATTTCTTGGTAAATATATTTTTCTGTAGCATTAATCAATAATTATTAATTTTACTATTTTACATCTCATTTTTTAACATAGAATTTTTCATTAATACATCCATTTTTATTTTAATGTAACTGGATATTTTATTTATTATTTATTTTTTAATTATATTTATTTATTATTTAACTAATTGTTAGCATTCTTTATATAGTTATTTGGCTTAATTTTTAACTATTAATTTTCATCCACTACTTTTATTAAATCATAGCATATTCACTATTTCTCTCATTGATGGCATCACCATGGTTTGTGTTGCTGTACAATAATATTCCATGGTCAATAGTCTTTTAAAACTTATTTTGGCAACATGTAATAATTTTTGCAATTCATTGTCTGTGTTTAGCGATGCTCCTATATCTGGTTACTGATGTGTCCCAATATCCTTTTTTATTCCAATTGTATTTCGATCTTTATGATTAAATTACACTGTTTTTTTCTCTTTATTATGGGTAAGGTTTCTTTCCTTTTTAATATTGATTTTATTTTTTGAACTTTATGATTTTTTCACAGGTTTTTTTCATTGTTATGATGTGGTAGTTCCAAAATCATATTCTTTAGCAATGTTATGGCTAATATGATGATGAAACAGCATATTTTATTTGTGGTATTTAAGCATTTGAGACTTGAAAATTCTGTCTAAATTCCACAAATTTCATTTATTCAATTTCATTCATTCAATTTTTAATTTAATTTCTTCTTCTTTTAAATAAGTATATGGTATCTATATTCAGAGTGTTAGGGAAAGCTATCGTTGTTAATTAATTATTACATACTAATTCATAATTTCATAGTTTTTGTTGGTTATATATATATATATATATACAGATGAAGAGGAGAGGAGGATTTGTTTGGAGCGCCAAATTATTCCCTACATAGACCTGGAAACTATTGTGAGAGCTTTCGGTGGTCTCCTGTAGTGTGGTAAAAATGGCAGCAAGCTTTAAACCGGTTTGACATCGTCTAGAGTTAATACAATCATAGACTCTGTGCCCTGTACATGTTTGATATTTAATGACGATTTATCTTACGTCAAAGAAAGAGATGACTCAAAAGTTAAATTTATTAACTACATCCGTAATCAATCACTAACGAAAAAAAAAAAGAAAAAAAAAACATTAAATATTAAATATTTGTTGATTCATCCGGAAGATTATACATGCTTATTACATGCTAAAATTATGGCAAATTTGTGAAATTGTTTTATAGAAATAGATCAAATTATTAAATTGTTTTGATATTAGAGCCAAATTAATATTCATAGAATGGTCAAGGCCATTGAGAGACATTGTCTATTTTTTAGCAGCAAGAATGAAAAGTAAAATATACAGTAGGAATTACATACCGAAACATATTATTTCATGTGATTGTTTCAAATAGAAACTGTGCAGTGATTTTTATTAAAAAGTATAAAATATTACCTTTATTTGGTGAATTAACTGTAGAAATGCGATAGCTTTTTTCAAGAAAGGAACAGAATAAAACCGACTTCGAACATAGTGGTCGGATGTTTCCAACATTTTCATCATAAGAGCTTTTCTTTTTTACCTAATTCTTTTTTTTTTTCTTACCGTCCTTTTATTTCTTTGTGAAATTTAGATTGTCGGTATAAATATTACAATTAATCACATAAATGAGAAATTAAAAATTATTAGTTGTCAATAAATATTTTATTTATTTATGGAAAATTAATAAATTTGTACGTACGTGGACAACCCTTTAAAATCGAAAGCTGATAACATATAATAGGAGGTAACTTACACAATTCTACTTCACATGGTGGCTAAGGAACAATAGCCCCTCCTACTTTCTATCTAATGGGCGTTCCAAAGAAATACATATATATATTTTTTTCATTTTAATTCTCTTTTATTGACCTGACATGTGAACAAACTTGAAAATGAAAATAAAACAGTCGAATGGCTGCAAGAAATCACAAATTTTACATAATCCTTTTAATATTCGTGGAAATACATACATATGCAAGTTTTGAATTAAACACTGGAGAATGTTTGAAAAACTAAACTATGATTAGAAAAGAACATGAAAGTGCGTATAACAATTAGAATTTCCAAAGCGCCACTATTTCAGATTAGAAACTTGTTGTAATTAAACTTAATCCTAAAACTTCTAATCACTTTCTTTAAGAAGAGGACTTTCCCCAATTAAAAAAAGACAAAAATTCTGTTCAAAAAATTTGGTAACTCTATACTTACACTTTAACAGTTTTATGCAGTAGTGTTTGATTATCTAAAGATTTTTCAGGAAATGTATTGATCATTATCACTTGGTGTGTATTTGTGCTTCCATCCGGACAGGTAGTCTCGACTTGGGAGGAATCCCAGGCCGCACTTACAAGACACCACTTCCTATCAGCTGATGATGTTTCCCAGGTCGCATGCATTAAGACCGACGAACCGACTCTGTTTTCAATTCATGAACTTGAATTTGCAGTGGAATCGCTGCCGCCTGACAAGGCGCCTGGTCATGACGGATTCAGTCTCGCCATCGTCCGTGAGGTCTTGAAACACCACCCTCTGTGGTTGTTATCCTTGTATAACCATTGCCTGAGAGAGACTTGTTTTCCGCGGACATGGAAGCGGGCCATTGCTGTGTTTTTTCCCAAACCAGGGAAGGAGCGTAGTGACCCAGCGACCTACCGCCCTATTTGTCTTTTACCGGCCTTCGGGAAGGTTCTAGATAAAATGTGCGCAACTCGGCTGGTACTATATTTGGAGTCCAATCGCCTGATCGACGCAAGGCAGTACGGCTTTCGCAAGAAGGTCAGTACGGTCGATGCTCTCCATCGTGTGATGGATTACATAGCTACCTCAAAGAGTCGTGGAGAATTCACGTGTCTTCTCACGCTTGATATCAATTCAGCATTCAATAGTGTTCGACGAACAGACATTCTCAGATTTCTGGAAGAATTGGGCGTCAAACCGTGGCTCCTTGGATTGATAGAAGACTATTTGTGGGATAGATCTATCATCCAATCAGATGACGGGGACCACTACTTTAACGTAGGAGTACCCCAAGGTTCGTGTCTCGGACCATACCTCTGGCTAGTGGTTATAGAGTTCCTGTTGAGACGGTTGCCGGACGATGATGACGAGACCTATGTTGTTGTGGTCTTCGCCGATGACGTCTTCGTGGCCGCACGACGAAGGGCTGCTATGGGATTTGCGCCGTTGCTGGGACCGGTCCTCTCAAGGATCCACGCCTGGGCGACGGAATGCAGCCTCACATTCAGCTTTGAGAAATGCGGCTACACGGTTATGAAGCCCTCGGGCAAGCTCAAGCACGCCCCATCTATTCCTATCCTCATGGAAGGAAACAAAATAGGCTTTAAATGGCAGATTTTGTACTTGGGCCTCATAATCGACCACCACCTCAGTTGGATGCCGCACCTGGCTGCCATCCAGGAGAAGGCGTTTAAGGTGTTGAACAAAATGAACCGTCTCTCAGGAGCCACATGGGGTCTGAGACCGAAAGTTAGAAAGATGCTCTACTCTATCATAGCGGAAAGAATCATTCTTTACGCGGCATCTATTTGGTTTTACTCAAAGAAGGTAGTGGTTGCAAACAGGTTGCTTAGCATGCAAAGGAGCCTACTCCTTTGCGTAACAAAATGTTACGCGACAACCTCCACGGATGCTCTTCACGTCTTGTCAGGGGTTCTCCCCCTCGACTTGCGTGCAGGGCTGGAAAGGGACTACACGGCCCTTGTCCGATGGAAGAAGAGTGTTGACGGTACCGGACTAGACTCCGAGTCGGTCGACCTCTGGAGGCCCACTCCCAGACTTGAGGATCTCTGGAGAGTCCGTTGGACCGCGGATTTGGCACCGCGGACTTCGTGTTCGTACTACACGGACGGATCCAAGCAGGAGAACGAAACAGTAGGCTGTGCGTTCCTTGCTGTGTCAGAGAACCAAGTACTTGCGGAGAGCCAGTTCCGTCTCTCCGATGGGGCGGAAGTGTTTGCGGCGGAGGTCCATGCGATCAAAGAAGCAATCACCCATGCCCACAGGAGAGATCTCGGGGAGCTCGACGTCTTCTCAGACTCGAGATCGGCGCTCCAAGCGCTTCACGGACTTGTGCCTCAGCACAAGGCCATTGCCGAGATTAGGGATCTGATTAAAACCACAGGAATTGAGGTTCATCTGCATTGGGTCCGGGCCCATGTTGGTCACATCTTTAACGAGAGGGCGGACAAGTTGGCCGTATATAATGCAATGTTTAAAATATCAAGTTTCCAAACAATGTTTCTAAACCAGTATTCACATCAGTATGTGGAAGCTATTTCAATACAAAGGGCATGGTTCTATTATTTTTCACATGAATTCAATTCACAATAAAACTAGTCATTGGGGGGGAGGGGAGGGGGCTCCGTAATATTTACCCATCATGGATATGCTTAAGATAAAATATGAAAATAAAACATGTGTAAGCTATTTATAAAATGCATTGCAATTCGAATAAAATCGTGGATTGATGACGTCATAAACTTTAAATGCTCTATAACTCCAAAATTTCTAATCATATTAACTAACTGTTCACTGCGTCGGATTAAGCGTCTCATTTTCAATTAAAATATATCTTTGAATTGAAATTTGAAGGAAATACAGGGTCATGAAAAATTGAAGAGTGTTTTTTTTCTAAAAACCCCCTTCCCCCCCCCCTTCTTGGAGCCGATTTTAATGATATCAAAAGTCTGTCATACATAAATTTTCGGCCCTTTTTCTAGAAGAAATAATAACTTTAAACGGATTCGATACATATCATAATTAAGAAATTATGGGGCCTATATCTGTTTTCACAAAAAGCCCCCCTTGGTTCGATTTTGCCCATTAACGAACTTGATCGAGATTTTATGCCCCTTGATTTTATGTATCAGTTTGTTAGAGATTTGTGCAGAATTACTGACGTTATCGTGTCCATAAAAAGGTGGCATATATATATATATATATATATATATATATATATAAAGTTTGGAACTGGGAGGGGGGTGTTCTGGGAGTCATAATCGGCGTAGATCTGCATATTTCTTTCCAAAAATTCCAATTTAGGGAAGAATGTAATAGGTAGTATTTCTTACGAAATCAACCTAAAAATCAATTCGAATTACGTATTTCATACTTTATAAATTTATGACTGTTCGGAGATGATTTAACAGTAAATATCTAGCTAATACTATTGAAATTGAATAATCGTAGCATTTCAAATTTGTCTACTGTTTTTCTGGAACATCTTCTGCCATCAATGTACACCATGAACATTTAAAACAGTTTAAAGAATTCCGATACATCAACGAATTCGCCGGCTTTTAAACGATTAATTTATTATTACAAATTTTTTTCCCTTAGACGAATTTCAATTTTAGAATAAAAATTTTGCTGCTTGTTGAGTATTTAATACAAAAAAAAAAAAAAAAAAAAATGTAATTTGAAGAATCTGATTTTTTTTCAATTTCGCCCATTCCGTATGAGTGCAAAGAACACCATTCCTATATTCATGTACTAAGAAAATAAATAAATACTAGCAGTGTTGCCAATTTATCCCGTTATTTTATTCAAAAAATCTACCACTATTTCGGAATAGAAATTTTCCCTTTTTGAAGTCAGTTATTGTCGGTCTTTTAAATAAAACAAAAATTGCGATTTAGAATATGTAATAGTTGTTTTCACTTAAAGTATCCCGATAATTGGCTAGTCTTAATATAATTTACGAAAAACTGCATTAATTATTAAAGAAATCCAAATAAAGTACGTTACATAAGTAATATGTGCGTAACTTATATTCTTAAGCTTAATAGTTAATTTATATTTTCTTTGTGCTTATTGTAAATAACGCGCAGCAGGGAAAGTATTCACTGTATATTTTTAAATTTATTTATTTATTGAGAACATACATCTGACTTGTGTGCTTGACATCAAGTGCCCGCTTATAAGTCATCGTCAATATACAGGGACGAGATAGCCACGAGGAAATTTACCACACCAAAGAGTTACATGCGTGAGCTCCACAAAGTGTGTGCAATGGAGCTGGCGGGAGTCCAACCCGCCGACCTGACTCCTACGCTCTCAAGCGATTAGCGGAATAGTGTCTTAACCACTCGGCCACGGAGGCCCCATATTTTTTAATCCACGTTTTCTTATTTCTTTATAAAAGACAAATAAACTGTGTATTTCTATAATCTTCGAATAATCCTATATTTGTTAGGTTATTAAATAACTTAAAATAATGATGTGAGAAAAAAAATGATATTTTGTAAAATTAATTTTTTTTTTGTTTTAACTATTTCTAATAGCATAATAAAAAGAATTTGAACTTTCAGTTTCCTTAACAATATTCATGTGCCTAGCAATTAAAGTCTAATATTTTCAGTTCTATTAAAGAGACAAAAGAAATTTAACGATTCGATCTCTTCAGGCGTATTGTTTCAACTTACATTCAAAGAAATGAACTCAACCCGAATAAAATGTAAAAGAAATTTGTATTTATAAAATTGCTTGTATTTCGTTGTGTCTCTACACCATAGTTGATGGTCTCTTAAAAAAAAATTGGACCTCATTATTTGCGGTTCAATTAAGTGTAATAAAATCAGTAGCCAGTCGCTGGGTGACCGTCGAAAATATTAACCTTCCAATTTGACTGTTCCCGAGATCTACTTTATATTTCATAATCTATCATTTATTTAATAATCCTTAACAAATTTGTAGAAACTTCTGAATCTGAATATATCTCGAAATCTTTTTCACGTATGTAGTCTCTGTAGAGAATCTAGATCAGGGCAAAGCATCTGAAAAACACATTCCCACACTCTTTATCAGTCACAGAAAAAAATTATTATCGAATAAATTAATTGGTCCAGATTAGTGTAAACAACTAGCGTTAACCCCCTTCTCTAGATCATATATTAAGTGCCATAGATTATGGTGTTCACATTTATATTCTATTATAATAGATTTCTTCTTTTGGCTTACAATAATTTAGATTTTAAATTACATTTATCAGTAAACAGAAACATATGGTAACTTATAAATGAAAGTTTGAATCCCGATTTTTGTTAAAGTTCTATTGTATTTCTAAAATGGGAATCCTAATTAAAACATTAATTTTAAAATAAATTCCTCTGTAACTTAAAGTAATGAGATTTTAAGTCTTTATATTGTAAAATAAATGAAAGAACCGCGATTACGGTCAGGAATAAAGTTGAAAAAAATATATATATATACTGAATCATAATGCAAGATATCTTAATAATTTACTTCGCACGAAGAATTTAAGTTTCCATTCAATCGGAAATATAACCCGTATGGATTTCCACTATATCCTTGATGATCCATCATCTTCATAAATTTATGTTTTTATTCCATCAAATGTAGTTAAAGGATAATATAGTCTATGCGCTTATAACTCGAAAACTTTCGACTTTCATAAATCTGTTTTACCCATCAAATACAATTAATACAAGCTATGTACTAAAACCTCTGTAAATCGTCATCCTCATAACTATACGCTTTAATATATATATATATATATATATATATATATATATATACTTATTTAGAATTAACGGAAAACCTCCTTTCTAACAATATTATTAACTTTTTAGATCTTAAAATTACACTTACAGAAAACAAAACAATAATTGATCTATTTGATAAACGTATAGAATTTAAATTTAAAGTTAATACATTTATTTACTAATTTTAAATCTTGTCTTCATAATTCTGTATATCGTAATATACTACTTAATCATATATATAGAATAAAGAGTTTATGTCTGTCTCAACTAATTAACAACAATATTAAAAAAAACTAATCTATGATGCATTACAACATGGTTTTCCAAAAAAAATCCATATATTCTTTAATATATAATTAGTACTTCAATGATCTTAGCAACCAAATTAACACATGCGTTAAAAATGTATAAAAAAACATAGAAAATTAGAAAATAGTTCAAAAAAATTATAATAGGACGGATGGGTGGGTAGATGTTAGATTGAGGAGGTGTGTGGCGGAGTTGTATGTAAAAAACGCATGGTTAATTTATTTAAAAAAAAAAGGGGGGGGGATTTTGATTTACACATACGTTTGCTAATACACATTTTATAATGGATTATGATTTGTTACTTTTATATGCAAATTAATGTAATTATATTTACATATTCATTAATTAATTTAAATGTATTTATAATTATTAATATTAAGAATGTGTTTGTTTAACTGTATTTACATTAATGCCCACAGTGGACAATATCATATTAACTTCTAATATAATGTATACTTACTTAAATGCTAATATAATACATGGATTAATTTTTATTAAATGTTCTACCCTATCCACTTATATCATGTGTATTTAATTTTTAACAATGTTTGCAGAAACATTATATGTAACTAATTAATTTGAATATTTAATTAATATTAATTTTAAATCCTTAGCCTCTTAATTCAAATAATTTATTATTTTAATTTGATTTTAAATTAATTTATGAGATGTTGCATTTTTGGCAAAGCTATTTAATTGTGGCTTTGTCATTTCTTGGTAAATATATTTTTCTGTAGCATTAATCAATAATTATTAATTTTACTATTTTACATCTCATTTTTTAACATAGAATTTTTCATTAATACATCCATTTTTATTTTAATGTAACTGGATATTTTATTTATTATTTATTTTTTAATTATATTTATTTATTATTTAACTAATTGTTAGCATTCTTTATATAGTTATTTGGCTTAATTTTTAACTATTAATTTTCATCCACTACTTTTATTAAATCATAGCATATTCACTATTTCTCTCATTGATGGCATCACCATGGTTTGTGTTGCTGTACAATAATATTCCATGGTCAATAGTCTTTTAAAACTTATTTTGGCAACATGTAATAATTTTTGCAATTCATTGTCTGTGTTTAGCGATGCTCCTATATCTGGTTATTGATGTGTCCCAATATCCTTTTTTATTCCAATTGTATTTCGATCTTTATGATTAAATTACACTGTTTTTTTCTCTTTATTATGGGTAAGGTTTCTTTCCTTTTTAATATTGATTTTATTTTTTGAACTTTATGATTTTTTCACAGGTTTTTTTCATTGTTATGATGTGGTAGTTCCAAAATCATATTCTTTAGCAATGTTATGGCTAATATGATGATGAAACAGCATATTTTATTTGTGGTATTTAAGCATTTGAGACTTGAAAATTCTGTCTAAATTCCACAAATTTCATTTATTCAATTTCATTCATTCAATTTTTAATTTAATTTCTTCTTCTTTTAAATAAGTATATGGTATCTATATTCAGAGTGTTAGGGAAAGCTATCGTTGTTAATTAATTATTACATACTAATTCATAATTTCATAGTTTTTGTTGGTTATATATATATATATATATACAGATGAAGAGGAGAGGAGGATTTGTTTGGAGCGCCAAATTATTCCCTACATAGACCTGGAAACTATTGTGAGAGCTTTCGGTGGTCTCCTGTAGTGTGGTAAAAATGGCAGCAAGCTTTAAACCGGTTTGACATCGTCTAGAGTTAATACAATCATAGACTCTGTGCCCTGTACATGTTTGATATTTAATGACGATTTATCTTACGTCAAAGAAAGAGATGACTCAAAAGTTAAATTTATTAACTACATCCGTAATCAATCACTAACGAAAAAAAAAAAAAAAAAAAAAACATTAAATATTAAATATTTGTTGATTCATCCGGAAGATTATACATGCTTATTACATGCTAAAATTATGGCAAATTTGTGAAATTGTTTTATAGAAATAGATCAAATTATTAAATTGTTTTGATATTAGAGCCAAATTAATATTCATAGAATGGTCAAGGCCATTGAGAGACATTGTCTATTTTTTAGCAGCAAGAATGAAAAGTAAAATATACAGTAGGAATTACATACCGAAACATATTATTTCATGTGATTGTTTCAAATAGAAACTGTGCAGTGATTTTTATTAAAAAGTATAAAATATTACCTTTATTTGGTGAATTAACTGTACAAATGCGATAGCTTTTTTCAAGAAAGGAACAGAATAAAACCGACTTCGAACATAGTGGTCGGATGTTTCCAACATTTTCATCATAAGAGCTTTTCTTTTTTACCTAATTCTTTTTTTTTTTCTTACCGTCCTTTTATTTCTTTGTGAAATTTAGATTGTCGGTATAAATATTACAATTAATCACATAAATGAGAAATTAAAAATTATTAGTTGTCAATAAATATTTTATTTATTTATGGAAAATTAATAAATTTGTACGTACGTGGACAACCCTTTAAAATCGAAAGCTGATAACATATAATAGGAGGTAACTTACACAATTCTACTCCACATGGTGGCTAAGGAACAATAGCCCCTCCTACTTTCTATCTAATGGGCGTTCCAAAGAAATACATATATATATTTTTTTCATTTTAATTCTCTTTCATTGACCTGACATGTGAACAAACTTGAAAATGAAAATAAAACAGTCGAATGGCTGCAAGAAATCACAAATTTTACATAATCCTTTTAATATTCGTGGAAATACATACATATGCAAGTTTTGAATTAAACACTGGAGAATGTTTGAAAAACTAAACTATGATTAGAAAAGAACATGAAAGTGCGTATAACAATTAGAATTTCCAAAGCGCCACTATTTCAGATTAGAAACTTGTTGTAATTAAACTTAATCCTAAAACTTCTAATCACTTTCTTTAAGAAGAGGACTTTCCCCAATTAAAAAAAGACAAAAATTCTGTTCAAAAAATTTGGTAACTCTATACTTACACTTTAACAGTTTTATGCAGTAGTGTTTGATTATCTAAAGATTTTTCAGGAAATGTATTGATCATTATCACTTGGTGTGTATTTGTGCTTCCATCCGGACAGGTAGTCTCGACTTGGGAGGAATCCCAGGCCGCACTTACAAGACACCACTTCCTATCAGCTGATGATGTTTCCCAGGTCGCATGCATTAAGACCGACGAACCGACTCTGTTTTCAATTCATGAACTTGAATTTGCAGTGGAATCGCTGCCGCCTGACAAGGCGCCTGGTCATGACGGATTCAGTCTCGCCATCGTCCGTGAGGTCTTGAAACACCACCCTCTGTGGTTGTTATCCTTGTATAACCATTGCCTGAGAGAGACTTGTTTTCCGCGGACATGGAAGCGGGCCATTGCTGTGTTTTTTCCCAAACCAGGGAAGGAGCGTAGTGACCCAGCGACCTACCGCCCTATTTGTCTTTTACCGACCTTCGGGAAGGTTCTAGATAAAATGTGCGCAACTCGGCTGGTACTATATTTGGAGTCCAATCGCCTGATCGACGCAAGGCAGTACGGCTTTCGCAAGAAGGTCAGTACGGTCGATGCTCTCCATCGTGTGATGGATTACATAGCTACCTCAAAGAGTCGTGGAGAATTCACGTGTCTTCTCACGCTTGATATCAATTCAGCATTCAATAGTGTTCGACGAACAGACATTCTCAGATTTCTGGAAGAATTGGGCGTCAAACCGTGGCTCCTTGGATTGATAGAAGACTATTTGTGGGATAGATCTATCATCCAATCAGATGACGGGGACCACTACTTTAACGTAGGAGTACCCCAAGGTTCGTGTCTCGGACCATACCTCTGGCTAGTGGTTATAGAGTTCCTGTTGAGACGGTTGCCGGACGATGATGACGAGACCTATGTTGTTGTGGTCTTCGCCGATGACGTCTTCGTGGCCGCACGACGAAGGGCTGCTATGGGATTTGCGCCGTTGCTGGGACCGGTCCTCTCAAGCCTGGGCGACGGAATGCAGCCTCACATTCAGCTTTGAGAAATGCGGCTACACGGTTATGAAGCCCTCGGGCAAGCTCAAGCACGCCCCATCTATTCCTATCCTCATGGAAGGAAACAAAATAGGCTTTAAATGGCAGATTTTGTACTTGGGCCTCATAATCGACCACCACCTCAGTTGGATGCCGCACCTGGCTGCCATCCAGGAGAAGGCGTTTAAGGTGTTGAACAAAATGAACCGTCTCTCAGGAGCCACATGGGGTCTGAGACCGAAAGTTAGAAAGATGCTCTACTCTATCATAGCGGAAAGAATCATTCTTTACGCGGCATCTATTTGGTTTTACTCAAAGAAGGTAGTGGTTGCAAACAGGTTGCTTAGCATGCAAAGGAGCCTACTCCTTTGCGTAACAAAATGTTACGCGACAACCTCCACGGATGCTCTTCACGTCTTGTCAGGGGTTCTCCCCCTCGACTTGCGTGCAGGGCTGGAAAGGGACTACACGGCCCTTGTCCGATGGAAGAAGAGTGTTGACGGTACCGGACTAGACTCCGAGTCGGTCGACCTCTGGAGGCCCACTCCCAGACTTGAGGATCTCTGGAGAGTCCGTTGGACCGCGGATTTGGCACCGCGGACTTCGTGTTCGTACTACACGGACGGATCCAAGCAGGAGAACGAAACAGTAGGCTGTGCGTTCCTTGCTGTGTCAGAGAACCAAGTACTTGCGGAGAGCCAGTTCCGTCTCTCCGATGGGGCGGAAGTGTTTGCGGCGGAGGTCCATGCGATCAAAGAAGCAATCACCCATGCCCACAGGAGAGATCTCGGGGAGCTCGACGTCTTCTCAGACTCGAGATCGGCGCTCCAAGCGCTTCACGGACTTGTGCCTCAGCACAAGGCCATTGCCGAGATTAGGGATCTGATTAAAACCACAGGAATTGAGGTTCATCTGCATTGGGTCCGGGCCCATGTTGGTCACATCTTTAACGAGAGGGCGGACAAGTTGGCCGTATATAATGCAATGTTTAAAATATCAAGTTTCCAAACAATGTTTCTAAACCAGTATTCACATCAGTATGTGGAAGCTATTTCAATACAAAGGGCATGGTTCTATTATTTTTCACATGAATTCAATTCACAATAAAACTAGTCATTGGGGGGACGGGAGGGGGCTCCGTAATATTTACCCATCATGGATATGCTTAAGATAAAATATGAAAATAAAACATGTGTAAGCTATTTATAAAATGCATTGCAATTCGAATAAAATCGTGGATTGATGACGTCATAAACTTTAAATGCTCTATAACTCCAAAATTTCTAATCATATTAACTAACTGTTCACTGCGTCGGATTAAGCGTCTCATTTTCAATTAAAATATATCTTTGAATTGAAATTTGAAGGAAATACAGGGTCATGAAAAATTGAAGAGTGTTTTTTTTCTAAAAACCCCCTTCCCCCCCCCTTCTTGGAGCCGATTTTAATGATATCAAAAGTCTGTCATACATAAATTTTCGGCCCTTTTTCTAGAAGAAATAATAACTTTAAACGGATTCGATACATATCATAATTAAGAAATTATGGGGCCTATATCTGTTTTCACAAAAAGCCCCCCTTGGTTCGATTTTGCCCATTAACGAACTTGATCGAGATTTTATGCCCCTTGATTTTATGTATCAGTTTGTTAGAGATTTGTGCAGAATTACTGACGTTATCGTGTCCATAAAAAGGTGGCATATATATATATATATATATATATATATATAAAGTTTGGAACTGGGAGGGGGGGGGGGGGGTTCTGGGAGTCATAATCGGCGTAGATCTGCAAATTTCTTTCCAAAAATTCCAATTTAGGGAAGAATGTAATAGGTAGTATTTCTTACGAAATCAACCTAAAAATCAATTCGAATTACGTATTTCATACTTTATAAATTTATGACTGTTCGGAGATGATTTAACAGTAAATATCTAGCTAATACTATTGAAATTGAATAATCGTAGCATTTCAAATTTGTCTACTGTTTTTCTGGAACATCTTCTGCCATCAATGTACACCATGAACATTTAAAACAGTTTAAAGAATTCCGATACATCAACGAATTCGCCGGCTTTTAAACGATTAATTTATTATTACAAATTTTTTTCCCTTAGACGAATTTCAATTCTAGAATAAAAATTTTGCTGCTTGTTGAGTATTTAATACAAAAAAAAAAAAAAAAAAAAAAAAAAAAATGTAATTTGAAGAATCTGATTTTTTTTCAATTTCGCTCATTCCGTATGAGTGCAAAGAACACCATTCCTATATTCATGTACTAAGAAAATAAATAAATACTAGCAGTGTTGCCAATTTATCCCGTTATTTTATTC
This sequence comes from Maratus michaelseni, assembly GCA_963931845.1. Classification (NCBI taxonomy): domain Eukaryota; kingdom Metazoa; phylum Arthropoda; class Arachnida; order Araneae; family Salticidae; genus Maratus; species Maratus michaelseni. The sequence goes on along the minus strand of OZ007598.1, from coordinate 188,410,512 downwards.
AAAAAATCTACCACTATTTCGGAATAGAAATTTTCCCTTTTTGAAGTCAGTTATTGTCGGTCTTTTAAATAAAACAAAAATTGCGATTTAGAATATGTAATAGTTGTTTTCACTTAAAGTATCCCGATAATTGGCTAGTCTTAATATAATTTACGAAAAACTGCATTAATTATTAAAGAAATCCAAATAAAGTACGTTACATAAGTAATATGTGCGTAACTTATATTCTTAAGCTTAATAGTTAATTTATATTTTCTTTGTGCTTATTGTAAATAACGCGCAGCAGGGAAAGTATTCACTGTATATTTTTAAATTTATTTATTTATTGAGAACATACATCTGACTTGTGTGCTTGACATCAAGTGCCCGCTTATAAGTCATCGTCAATATACAGGGACGAGATAGCCACGAGGAAATTTACCACACCAGAGAGTTACATGCGTGAGCTCCACAAAGTGTGTGCAATGGAGCTGGCGGGAGTCCAACCCGCCGACCTGACTCCTACGCTCTCAAGCGATTAGCGGAATAGTGTCTTAACCACTCGGCCACGGAGGCCCCATATTTTTTAATCCACGTTTTCTTATTTCTTTGTAAAAGACAAATAAACTGTGTATTTCTATAATCTTCGAATAATCCTATATTTGTTAGGTTATTAAATAACTTAAAATAATGATGTGAGAAAAAAAATGATATTTTGTAAAATTAATTTTTTTTTTGTTTTAACTATTTCTAATAGCATAATAAAAAGAATTTGAACTTTCAGTTTCCTTAACAATATTCATGTGCCTAGCAATTAAAGTCTAATATTTTCAGTTCTATTAAAGAGACAAAAGAAATTTAACGATTCGATCTCTTCAGGCGTATTGTTTCAACTTACATTCAAAGAAATGAACTCAACCCGAATAAAATGTAAAAGAAATTTGTATTTATAAAATTGCTTGTATTTCGTTGTATCTCTACACTATAGTTGATGGTCTCTTAAAAAAAAATTGGACCTCATTATTTGCGGTTCAATTAAGTGTAATAAAATCAGTAGCCAGTCGCTGGGTGACCGTCGAAAATATTAACCTTCCAATTTGACTGTTCCCGAGATCTACTTTATATTTCATAATCTATCATTTATTTAATAATCCTTAACAAATTTGTAGAAACTTCTGAATCTGAATATATCTCGAAATCTTTTTCACGTATGTAGTCTCTGTAGAGAATCTAGATCAGGGCAAAGCATCTGAAAAACACATTCCCACACTCTTTATCAGTCACAGAAAAAAATTATTATCGAATAAATTAATTGGTCCAGATTAGTGTAAACAACTAGCGTTAACCCCCTTCTCTAGATCATATATTAAGTGCCTAAGATTATGGTGTTCACATTTATATTCTATTATAATAGATTTCTTCTTTTGGCTTACAATAATTTAGATTTTAAATTACATTTATCAGTAAACAGAAACATATGGTAACTTATAAATGAAAGTTTGAATCCCGATTTTTGTTGAAGTTCTATTGTATTTCTAAAATGGGAATCCTAATTAAAACATTAATTTTAAAATAAATTCCTCTGTAACTTAAAGTAATGAGATTTTAAGTCTTTATATTGTAAAATAAATGAAAGAACCGCGATTACGGTCAGGAATAAAGTTGAAAAAAAAATATATATATACTGAATCATAATGCAAGATATCTTAATAATTTACTTCGCAGGAAGAATTTAAGTTTCCATTCAATCGGAAATATAACCCGTATGGATTTCCACTATATCCTTGATGATCCATCATCTTCATAAATTTATGTTTTTATTCCATCAAATGTAGTTAAAGGATAATATAGTCTATGCGCTTATAACTCGAAAACTTTCGACTTTCATAAATCTGTTTTACCCATCAAATACAATTAATACAAGCTATGTACTAAAACCTCTGTAAATCGTCATCCTCATAACTATACGCTTTAATATATATATATATATATATATATATATATACTTATTTAGAATTAACGGAAAACCTCCTTTCTAACAATATTATTAACTTTTTAGATCTTAAAATTACACTTACAGAAAACAAAACAATAATTGATCTATTTGATAAACGTATAGAATTTAAATTTAAAGTTAATACATTTATTTACTAATTTTAAATCTTGTCTTCATAATTCTGTATATCGTAATATACTACTTAATCATATATATAGAATAAAGAGTTTATGTCTGTCTCAACTAATTAACAACAATATTAAAAAAAACTAATCTATGATGCATTACAACATGGTTTTCCAAAAAAAATCCATATATTCTTTAATATATAATTAGTACTTCAATGATCTTAGCAACCAAATTAACACATGCGTTAAAAATGTATAAAAAAACATAGAAAATTAGAAAATAGTTCAAAAAAATTATAATAGGACGGATGGGTGGGTAGATGTTAGATTGAGGAGGTGTGTGGCGGAGTTGTATGGAAAAAACGCATGGTTAATTTATTTAAAAAAAAAAGGGGGGGGGGATTTTGATTTACACATACGTTTGCTAATACACATTTTATAATGGATTATGATTTGTTACTTTTATATGCAAATTAATGTAATTATATTTACATATTCATTAATTAATTTAAATGTATTTATAATTATTAATATTAAGAATGTGTTTGTTTAACTGTATTTACATTAATGCCCACAGTGGACAATATCATATTAACTTCTAATATAATGTATACTTACTTAAATGCTAATATAATACATGGATTAATTTTTATTAAATGTTCTACCCTATCCACTTATATCATGTGTATTTAATTTTTAACAATGTTTGCAGAAACATTATATGTAACTAATTAATTTGAATATTTAATTAATATTAATTTTAAATCCTTAGCCTCTTAATTCAAATAATTTATTATTTTAATTTGATTTTAAATTAATTTATGAGATGTTGCATTTTTGGCAAAGCTATTTAATTGTGGCTTTGTCATTTCTTGGTAAATATATTTTTCTGTAGCATTAATCAATAATTATTAATTTTACTATTTTACATCTCATTTTTTAACATAGAATTTTTCATTAATACATCCATTTTTATTTTAATGTAACTGGCTATTTTATTTATTATTTATTTTTTAATTATATTTATTTATTATTTAACTAATTGTTAGCATTCTTTATATAGTTATTTGGCTTAATTTTTAACTATTAATTTTCATCCACTACTTTTATTAAATCATAGCATGTTCACTATTTCTCTCATTGATGGCATCACCATGGTTTGTGTTGCTGTACAATAATATTCCATGGTCAATAGTCTTTTAAAACTTATTTTGGCAACATGTAATAATTTTTGCAATTCATTGTCTGTGTTTAGCGATGCTCCTATATCTGGTTACTGATGTGTCCCAATATCCTTTTTTATTCCAATTGTATTTCGATCTTTATGATTAAATTACACTGTTTTTTTCTCTTTATTATGGGTAAGGTTTCTTTCCTTTTTAATATTGATTTTATTTTTTGAACTTTATGATTTTTTCACAGGTTTTTTTCATTGTTATGATGTGGTAGTTCCAAAATCATATTCTTTAGCAATGTTATGGCTAATATGATGATGAAACAGCATATTTTATTTGTGGTATTTAAGCATTTGAGACTTGAAAATTCTGTCTAAATTCCACAAATTTCATTTATTCAATTTCATTCATTCAATTTTTAATTTAATTTCTTCTTCTTTTAAATAAGTATATGGTATCTATATTCAGAGTGTTAGGGAAAGCTATCGTTGTTAATTAATTATTACATACTAATTCATAATTTCATAGTTTTTGTTGGTTATATATATATATATATATACAGATGAAGAGGAGAGGAGGATTTGTTTGGAGCGCCAAATTATTCACTACATAGACCTGGAAACTATTGTGAGAGCTTTCGGTGGTCTCCTGTAGTGTGGTAAAAATGGCAGCAAGCTTTAAACCGGTTTGACATCGTCTAGAGTTAATACAATCATAGACTCTGTGCCCTGTACATGTTTGATATTTAATGACGATTTATCTTACGTCAAAGAAAGAGATGACTCAAAAGTTAAATTTATTAACTACATCCGTAATCAATCACTAACGAAAAAAAAAAAAGAAAAAAAAACATTAAATATTAAATATTTGTTGATTCATCCGGAAGATTATACATGCTTATTACATGCTAAAATTATGGCAAATTTGTGAAATTGTTTTATAGAAATAGATCAAATTATTAAATTGTTTTGATATTAGAGCCAAATTAATATTCATAGAATGGTCAAGGCCATTGAGAGACATTGTCTATTTTTTAGCAGCAAGAATGAAAAGTAAAATATACAGTAGGAATTACATACCGAAACATATTATTTCATGTGATTGTTTCAAATAGAAACTGTGCAGTGATTTTTATTAAAAAGTATAAAATATTACCTTTATTTGGTGAATTAACTGTAGAAATGCGATAGCTTTTTTCAAGAAAGGAACAGAATAAAACCGACTTCGAACATAGTGGTCGGATGTTTCCAACATTTTCATCATAAGAGCTTTTCTTTTTTACCTAATTCTTTTTTTTTTTCTTACCGTCCTTTTATTTCTTTGTGAAATTTAGATTGTCGGTATAAATATTACAATTAATCACATAAATGAGAAATTAAAAATTATTAGTTGTCAATAAATATTTTATTTATTTATGGAAAATTAATAAATTTGTACGTACGTGGACAACCCTTTAAAATCGAAAGCTGATAACATATAATAGGAGGTAACTTACACAATTCTACTCCACATGGTGGCTAAGGAACAATAGCCCCTCCTACTTTCTATCTAATGGGCGTTCCAAAGAAATACATATATATATTTTTTTCATTTTAATTATCTTTCATTGACCTGACATGTGAACAAACTTGAAAATGAAAATAAAACAGTCGAATGGCTGCAAGAAATCACGAATTTTACATAATCCTTTTAATATTCGTGGAAATACATACATATGCAAGTTTTGAATTAAACACTGGAGAATGTTTGAAAAACTAAACTATGATTAGAAAAGAACATGAAAGTGCGTATAACAATTAGAATTTCCAAAGCGCCACTATTTCAGATTAGAAACTTGTTGTAATTAAACTTAATCCTAAAACTTCTAATCACTTTCTTTAAGAAGAGGACTTTCCCCAATTAAAAAAAGACAAAAATTCTGTTCAAAAAATTTGGTAACTCTATACTTACACTTTAACAGTTTTATGCAGTAGTGTTTGATTATCTAAAGATTTTTCAGGAAATGTATTGATCATTATCACTTGGTGTGTATTTGTGCTTCCATCCGGACAGGTAGTCTCGACTTGGGAGGAATCCCAGGCCGCACTTACAAGACACCACTTCCTATCAGCTGATGATGTTTCCCAGGTCGCATGCATTAAGACCGACGAACCGACTCTGTTTTCAATTCATGAACTTGAATTTGCAGTGGAATCGCTGCCGCCTGACAAGGCGCCTGGTCATGACGGATTCAGTCTCGCCATCGTCCGTGAGGTCTTGAAACACCACCCTCTGTGGTTGTTATCCTTGTATAACCATTGCCTGAGAGAGACTTGTTTTCCGCGGACATGGAAGCGGGCCATTGCTGTGTTTTTTCCCAAACCAGGGAAGGAGCGTAGTGACCCAGCGACCTACCGCCCTATTTGTCTTTTACCGGCCTTCGGGAAGGTTCTAGATAAAATGTGCGCAACTCGGCTGGTACTATATTTGGAGTCCAATCGCCTGATCGACGCAAGGCAGTACGGCTTTCGCAAGAAGGTCAGTACGGTCGATGCTCTCCATCGTGTGATGGATTACATAGCTACCTCAAAGAGTCGTGGAGAATTCACGTGTCTTCTCACGCTTGATATCAATTCAGCATTCAATAGTGTTCGACGAACAGACATTCTCAGATTTCTGGAAGAATTGGGCGTCAAACCGTGGCTCCTTGGATTGATAGAAGACTATTTGTGGGATAGATCTATCATCCAATCAGATGACGGGGACCACTACTTTAACGTAGGAGTACCCCAAGGTTCGTGTCTCGGACCATACCTCTGGCTAGTGGTTATAGAGTTCCTGTTGAGACGGTTGCCGGACGATGATGACGAGACCTATGTTGTTGTGGTCTTCGCCGATGACGTCTTCGTGGCCGCACGACGAAGGGCTGCTATGGGATTTGCGCCGTTGCTGGGACCGGTCCTCTCAAGGATCCACGCCTGGGCGACGGAATGCAGCCTCACATTCAGCTTTGAGAAATGCGGCTACACGGTTATGAAGCCCTCGGGCAAGCTCAAGCACGCCCCATCTATTCCTATCCTCATGGAAGGAAACAAAATAGGCTTTAAATGGCAGATTTTGTACTTGGGCCTCATAATCGACCACCACCTCAGTTGGATGCCGCACTGGCTGCCATCCAGGAGAAGGCGTTTAAGGTGTTGAACAAAATGAACCGTCTCTCAGGAGCCACATGGGGTCTGAGACCGAAAGTTAGAAAGATGCTCTACTCTATCATAGCGGAAAGAATCATTCTTTACGCGGCATCTATTTGGTTTTACTCAAAGAAGGTAGTGGTTGCAAACAGGTTGCTTAGCATGCAAAGGAGCCTACTCCTTTGCGTAACAAAATGTTACGCGACAACCTCCACGGATGCTCTTCACGTCTTGTCAGGGGTTCTCCCCCTCGACTTGCGTGCAGGGCTGGAAAGGGACTACACGGCCCTTGTCCGATGGAAGAAGAGTGTTGACGGTACCGGACTAGACTCCGAGTCGGTCGACCTCTGGAGGCCCACTCCCAGACTTGAGGATCTCTGAAGAGTCCGTTGGACCGCGGATTTGGCACCGCGGACTTCGTGTTCGTACTACACGGACGGATCCAAGCAGGAGAACGAAACAGTAGGCTGTGCGTTCCTTGCTGTGTCAGAGAACCAAGTACTTGCGGAGAGCCAGTTCCGTCTCTCCGATGGGGCGGAAGTGTTTGCGGCGGAGGTCCATGCGATCAAAGAAGCAATCACCCATGCCCACAGGAGAGATCTCGGGGAGCTCGACGTCTTCTCAGACTCGAGATCGGCGCTCCAAGCGCTTCACGGACTTGTGCCTCAGCACAAGGCCATTGCCGAGATTAGGGATCTGATTAAAACCACAGGAATTGAGGTTCATCTGCATTGGGTCCGGGCCCATGTTGGTCACATCTTTAACGAGAGGGCGGACAAGTTGGCCGTATATAATGCAATGTTTAAAATATCAAGTTTCCAAACAATGTTTCTAAACCAGTATTCACATCAGTATGTGGAAGCTATTTCAATACAAAGGGCATGGTTCTATTATTTTTCACATGAATTCAATTCACAATAAAACTAGTCATTGGGGGGGAGGGGAGGGGGCTCCGTAATATTTACCCATCATGGATATGCTTAAGATAAAATATGAAAATAAAACATGTGTAAGCTATTTATAAAATGCATTGCAATTCGAATAAAATCGTGGATTGATGACGTCATAAACTTTAAATGCTCTATAACTCCAAAATTTCTAATCATATTAACTAACTGTTCACTGCGTCGGATTAAGCGTCTCATTTTCAATTAAAATATATCTTTGAATTGAAATTTGAAGGAAATACAGGGTCATGAAAAATTGAAGAGTGTTTTTTTTCTAAAAACCCCCTTCCCCCCCCCCCCTTCTTGGAGCCGATTTTAATGATATCAAAAGTCTGTCATACATAAATTTTCGGCCCTTTTTCTAGAAGAAATAATAACTTTAAACGGATTCGATACATATCATAATTAAGAAATTATGGGGCCTATATCTGTTTTCACAAAAAGCCCCCCTTGGTTCGATTTTGCCCATTAACGAACTTGATCGAGATTTTATGCCCCTTGATTTTATGTATCAGTTTGTTAGAGATTTGTGCAGAATTACTGACGTTATCGTGTCCATAAAAAGGTGGCATATATATATATATATATATATATATATATATATATATATATATATATATATATATATATATATATATATATATATATATATATATATATATATAAAGTTTGGAACTGGGAGGGGGGGGGGTTCTGGGAGTCATAATCGGCGTAGATCTGCAAATTTCTTTCCAAAAATTCCAATTTAGGGAAGAATGTAATAGGTAGTATTTCTTACGAAATCAACCTAAAAATCAATTCGAATTACGTATTTCATACTTTATAAATTTATGACTGTTCGGAGATGATTTAACAGTAAATATCTAGCTAATACTATTGAAATTGAATAATCGTAGCATTTCAAATTTGTCTACTGTTTTTCTGGAACATCTTCTGCCATCAATGTACACCATGAACATTTAAAACAGTTTAAAGAATTCCGATACATCAACGAATTCGCCGGCTTTTAAACGATTAATTTATTATTACAAATTTTTTTCCCTTAGACGAATTTCAATTCTAGAATAAAAATTTTGCTGCTTGTTGAGTATTTAATACAAAAAAAAAAAAAAAAAAAAATGTAATTTGAAGAATCTGATTTTTTTTCAATTTCGCTCATTCCGTATGAGTGCAAAGAACACCATTCCTATATTCATGTACTAAGAAAATAAATAAATACTAGCAGTGTTGCCAATTTATCCCGTTATTTTATTCAAAAAATCTACCACTATTTCGGAATAGAAATTTTCCATTTTGAAGTCAGTTATTGTCGGTCTTTTAAATAAAACAAAAATTGCGATTTAGAATATGTAATAGTTGTTTTCACTTAAAGTATCCCGATAATTGGCTAGTCTTAATATAATTTACGAAAAACTGCATTAATTATTAAAGAAATCCAAATAAAGTACGTTACATAAGTAATATGTGCGTAACTTATATTCTTAAGCTTAATAGTTAATTTATATTTTCTTTGTGCTTATTGTAAATAACGCGCAGCAGGGAAAGTATTCACTGTATATTTTTAAATTTATTTATTTATTGAGAACATACATCTGACTTGTGTGCTTGACATCAAGTGCCCGCTTATAAGTCATCGTCAATATACAGGGACGAGATAGCCACGAGGAAATTTACCACACCAGAGAGTTACATGCGTGAGCTCCACAAAGTGTGTGCAATGGAGCTGGCGAGAGTCCAACCCGCCGACCTGACTCCTACGCTCTCAAGCGATTAGCGGAATAGTGTCTTAACCACTCGGCCACGGAGGCCCCATATTTTTTAATCCACGTTTTCTTATTTCTTTATAAAAGACAAATAAACTGTGTATTTCTATAATCTTCGAATAATCCTATATTTGTTAGGTTATTAAATAACTTAAAATAATGATGTGAGAAAAAAAATGATATTTTGTAAAATTAATTTTTTTTTGTTTTAACTATTTCTAATAGCATAATAAAAAGAATTTGAACTTTCAGTTTCCTTAACAATATTCATGTGCCTAGCAATTAAAGTCTAATATTTTCAGTTCTATTAAAGAGACAAAAGAAATTTAACGATTCGATCTCTTCAGGCGTATTGTTTCAACTTACATTCAAAGAAATGAACTCAACCCGAATAAAATGTAGAAGAAATTTGTATTTATAAAATTGCTTGTATTTCGTTGTGTCTCTACACCATAGTTGATGGTCTCTTAAAAAAAAATTGGACCTCATTATTTGCGGTTCAATTAAGTGTAATAAAATCAGTAGCCAGTCACTGGGTGACCGTCGAAAATATTAACCTTCCAATTTGACTGTTCCCGAGATCTACTTTATATTTCATAATCTATCATTTATTTAATAATCCTTAACAAATTTGTAGAAACTTCTGAATCTGAATATATCTCGAAATCTTTTTCACGTATGTAGTCTCTGTAGAGAATCTAGATCAGGGCAAAGCATCTGAAAAACACATTCCCACACTCTTTATCAGTCACAGAAAAAAATTATTATCGAATAAATTAATTGGTCCAGATTAGTGTAAACAACTAGCGTTAACCCCCTTCTCTAGATCATATATTAAGTGCCTAAGATTATGGTGTTCACATTTATATTCTATTATAATAGATTTCTTCTTTTGGCTTACAATAATTTAGATTTTAAATTACATTTATCAGTAAACAGAAACATATGGTAACTTATAAATGAAAGTTTGAATCCCGATTTTTGTTAAAGTTCTATTGTATTTCTAAAATGGGAATCCTAATTAAAACATTAATTTTAAAATAAATTCCTCTGTAACTTAAAGTAATGAGATTTTAAGTCTTTATATTGTAAAATAAATGAAAGAACCGCGATTACGGTCAGGAATAAAGTTGAAAAAAATATATATATATACTGAATCATAATGCAAGATATCTTAATAATTTACTTCGCACGAAGAATTTAAGTTTCCATTCAATCGGAAATATAACCCGTATGGATTTCAACTATATCCTTGATGATCCATCATCTTCATAAATTTATGTTTTTATTCCATCAAATGTAGTTAAAGGATAATATAGTCTATGCGCTTATAACTCGAAAACTTTCGACTTTCATAAATCTGTTTTACCCATCAAATACAATTAATACAAGCTATGTACTAAAACCTCTGTAAATCGTCATCCTCATAACTATACGCTTTAATATATATATATATATATATATATATATATACTTATTTAGAATTAACGGAAAACCTCCTTTCTAACAATATTATTAACTTTTTAGATCTTAAAATTACACTTACAGAAAACAAAACAATAATTGATCTATTTGATAAACGTATAGAATTTAAATTTAAAGTTAATACATTTATTTACTAATTTTAAATCTTGTCTTCATAATTCTGTATATCGTAATATACTACTTAATCATATATATAGAATAAAGAGTTTATGTCTGTCTCAACTAATTAACAACAATATTAAAAAAAACTAATCTATGATGCATTACAACATGGTTTTCCAAAAAAAATCCATATATTCTTTAATATATAATTAGTACTTCAATGATCTTAGCAACCAAATTAACACATGCGTTAAAAATGTATAAAAAAACATAGAAAATTAGAAAATAGTTCAAAAAAATTATAATAGGACGGATGGGTGGGTAGATGTTAGATTGAGGAGGTGTGTGGCGGAGTTGTATGGAAAAAACGCATGGTTAATTTATTTAAAAAAAAAAAAGGGGGGGGATTTTGATTTACACATACGTTTGCTAATACACATTTTATAATGGATTATGATTTGTTACTTTTATATGCAAATTAATGTAATTATATTTACATATTCATTAATTAATTTAAATGTATTTATAATTATTAATATTAAGAATGTGTTTGTTTAACTGTATTTACATTAATGCCCACAGTGGACAATATCATATTAACTTCTAATATAATGTATACTTACTTAAATGCTAATATAATACATGTATTAATTTTTATTAAATGTTCTACCCTATCCACTTATATCATGTGTATTTAATTTTTAACAATGTTTGCAGAAACATTATATGTAACTAATTAATTTGAATATTTAATTAATATTAATTTTAAATCCTTAGCCTCTTAATTCAAATAATTTATTATTTTAATTTGATTTTAAATTAATTTATGAGATGTTGCATTTTTGGCAAAGCTATTTAATTGTGGCTTTGTCATTTCTTGGTAAATATATTTTTCTGTAGCATTAATCAATAATTATTAATTTTACTATTTTACATCTCATTTTTTAACATAGAATTTTTCATTAATACATCCATTTTTATTTTAATGTAACTGGATATTTTATTTATTATTTATTTTTTAATTATATTTATTTATTATTTAACTAATTGTTAGCATTCTTTATATAGTTATTTGGCTTAATTTTTAACTATTAATTTTCATCCACTACTTTTATTAAATCATAGCATATTCACTATTTCTCTCATTGATGGCATCACCATGGTTTGTGTTGCTGTACAATAATATTCCATGGTCAATAATCTTTTAAAACTTATTTTGGCAACATGTAATAATTTTTGCAATTCATTGTCTGTGTTTAGCGATGCTCCTATATCTGGTTACTGATGTGTCCCAATATCCTTTTTTATTCCAATTGTATTTCGATCTTTATGATTAAATTACACTGTTTTTTTCTCTTTATTATGGGTAAGGTTTCTTTCCTTTTTAATATTGATTTTATTTTTTGAACTTTATGATTTTTTCACAGGTTTTTTTCATTGTTATGATGTGGTAGTTCCAAAATCATATTCTTTAGCAATGTTATGGCTAATATGATGATGAAACAGCATATTTTATTTGTGGTATTTAAGCATTTGAGACTTGAAAATTCTGTCTAAATTCCACACATTTCATTTATTCAATTTCATTCATTCAATTTTTAATTTAATTTCTTCTTCTTTTAAATAAGTATATGGTATCTATATTCAGAGTGTTAGGGAAAGCTATCGTTGTCAATTAATTATTACATACTAATTCATAATTTCATAGTTTTTGTTGGTTATATATATATATATATATACAGATGAAGAGGAGAGGAGGATTTGTTTGGAGCGCCAAATTATTCCCTACATAGACCTGGAAACTATTGTGAGAGCTTTCGGTGGTCTCCTGTAGTGTGGTAAAAATGGCAGCAAGCTTTAAACCGGTTTGACATCGTCTAGAGTTAATACAATCATAGACTCTGTGCCCTGTACATGTTTGATATTTAATGACGATTTATCTTACGTCAAAGAAAGAGATGACTCAAAAGTTAAATTTATTAACTACATCCCTAATCAATCACTAACGAAAAAAAAAAAGAAAAAAAAAACATTAAATATTAAATATTTGTTGATTCATCCGGAAGATTATACATGCTTATTACATGCTAAAATTATGGCAAATTTGTGAAATTGTTTTATAGAAATAGATCAAATTATTAAATTGTTTTGATATTAGAGCCAAATTAATATTCATAGAATGGTCAAGGCCATTGAGAGACATTGTCTATTTTTTAGCAGCAAGAATGAAAAGTAAAATATACAGTAGGAATTACATACCGAAACATATTATTTCATGTGATTGTTTCAAATAGAAACTGTGCAGTGATTTTTATTAAAAAGTATAAAATATTACCTTTATTTGGTGAATTAACTGTAGAAATGCGATAGCTTTTTTCAAGAAAGGAACAGAATAAAACCGACTTCGAACATAGTGGTCGGATGTTTCCAACATTTTCATCATAAGAGCTTTTCTTTTTTACCTAATTCTTTTTTTTTTTCTTACCGTCCTTTTATTTCTTTGTGAAATTTAGATTGTCGGTATAAATATTACAATTAATCACATAAATCAGAAATTAAAAATTATTAGTTTTCAATAAATATTTTATTTATTTATGGAAAATTAATAAATTTGTACGTATGTGGACAACCCTTTAAAATCGAAAGCTGATAACATATAATAGGAGGTAACTTACACAATTCTACTCCACATGGTGGCTAAGGAACAATAGCCCCTCCTACTTTCTATCTAATGGGCGTTCCAAAGAAATACATATATATATTTTTTTCATTTTAATTCTCTTTCATTGACCTGACATGTGAACAAACTTGAAAATGAAAATAAAACAGTCGAATGGCTGCAAGAAATCACGAATTTTACATAATCCTTTTAATATTCGTGGAAATACATACATATGCAAGTTTTGAATTAAACACTGGAGAATGTTTGAAAAACTAAACTATGATTAGAAAAGAACATGAAAGTGCGTATAACAATTAGAATTTCCAAAGCGCCACTATTTCAGATTAGAAACTTGTTGTAATTAAACTTAATCCTAAAACTTCTAATCACTTTCTTTAAGAAGAGGACTTTCCCCAATTAAAAAAAGACAAAAATTCTGTTCAAAAAATTTGGTAACTCTATACTTACACTTTAACAGTTTTATGCAGTAGTGTTTGATTATCTAAAGATTTTTCAGAAAATGTATTGATCATTATCACTTGGTGTGTATTTGTGCTTCCATCCGGACAGGTAGTCTCGACTTGGGAGGAATCCCAGGCCGCACTTACAAGACACCACTTCCTATCAGCTGATGATGTTTCCCAGGTCGCATGCATTAAGACCGACGAACCGACTCTGTTTTCAATTCATGAACTTGAATTTGCAGTGGAATCGCTGCCGCCTGACAAGGCGCCTGGTCATGACGGATTCAGTCTCGCCATCGTCCGTGAGGTCTTGAAACACCACCCTCTGTGGTTGTTATCCTTGTATAACCATTGCCTGAGAGAGACTTGTTTTCCGCGGACATGGAAGCGGGCCATTGCTGTGTTTTTTCCCAAACCAGGGAAGGAGCGTAGTGACCCAGCGACCTACCGCCCTATTTGTCTTTTACCGGCCTTCGGGAAGGTTCTAGATAAAATGTGCGCAACTCGGCTGGTACTATATTTGGAGTCCAATCGCCTGATCGACGCAAGGCAGTACGGCTTTCGCAAGAAGGTCAGTACGGTCGATGCTCTCCATCGTGTGATGGATTACATAGCTACCTCAAAGAGTCGTGGAGAATTCACGTGTCTTCTCACGCTTGATATCAATTCAGCATTCAATAGTGTTCGACGAACAGACATTCTCAGATTTCTGGAAGAATTGGGCGTCAAACCGTGGCTCCTTGGATTGATAGAAGACTATTTGTGGGATAGATCTATCATCCAATCAGATGACGGGGACCACTACTTTAACGTAGGAGTACCCCAAGGTTCGTGTCTCGGACCATACCTCTGGCTAGTGGTTATAGAGTTCCTGTTGAGACGGTTGCCGGACGATGATGACGAGACCTATGTTGTTGTGGTCTTCGCCGATGACGTCTTCGTGGCCGCACGACGAAGGGCTGCTATGGGATTTGCGCCGTTGCTGGGACCGGTCCTCTCAAGGATCCACGCCTGGGCGACGGAATGCAGCCTCACATTCAGCTTTGAGAAATGCGGCTACACGGTTATGAAGCCCTCGGGCAAGCTCAAGCACGCCCCATCTATTCCTATCCTCATGGAAGGAAACAAAATAGGCTTTAAATGGCAGATTTTGTACTTGGGCCTCATAATCGACCACCACCTCAGTTGGATGCCGCACCTGGCTGCCATCCAGGAGAAGGCGTTTAAGGTGTTGAACAAAATGAACCGTCTCTCAGGAGCCACATGGGGTCTGAGACCGAAAGTTAGAAAGATGCTCTACTCTATCATAGCGGAAAGAATCATTCTTTACGCGGCATCTATTTGGTTTTACTCAAAGAAGGTAGTGGTTGCAAACAGGTTGCTTAGCATGCAAAGGAGCCTACTCCTTTGCGTAACAAAATGTTACGCGACAACCTCCACGGATGCTCTTCACGTCTTGTCAGGGGTTCTCCCCCTCGACTTGCGTGCAGGGCTGGAAAGGGACTATACGGCCCTTGTCCGATGGAAGAAGAGTGTTGACGGTACCGGACTAGACTCCGAGTCGGTCGACCTCTGGAGGCCCACTCCCAGACTTGAGGATCTCTGGAGAGTCCGTTGGACCGCGGATTTGGCACCGCGGACTTCGTGTTCGTACTACACGGACGGATCCAAGCAGGAGAACGGAACAGTAGGCTGTGCGTTCCTTGCTGTGTCAGAGAACCAAGTACTTGCGGAGAGCCAGTTCCGTCTCTCCGATGGGGCGGAAGTGTTTGCGGCGGAGGTCCATGCGATCAAAGAAGCAATCACCCATGCCCACAGGAGAGATCTCGGGGAGCTCGACGTCTTCTCAGACTCGAGATCGGCGCTCCAAGCGCTTCACGGACTTGTGCCTCAGCACAAGGCCATTGCCGAGATTAGGGATCTGATTAAAACCACAGGAATTGAGGTTCATCTGCATTGGGTCCGGGCCCATGTTGGTCACATCTTTAACGAGAGGGCGGACAAGTTGGCAAAAGAAGCCACTGCTCGACAGGACGTCGATGTAGTGATTCCAGTCACGCGCCGCCAAGCCAAAAAAGACCTCTTTGGACGTGCCTTGTCCAAGTGGCAAGAGAGATGGGACCAATCTGGGACCGGGCGCAAGACCTATGAATCTTTCCCACGCGTCGGCATCCGTCGACTGCAGGGCGATTTCTTCATTAATCAGGGCTTCACGGGACACGGCACCTTTGGCGATCATCAGGCTCGATTCTTTCACCACGACTCTACATGTTTTTGTGGGGTTGAGGTGTGTGACATCAGCCATGTGCTCTTCCGGTGCGAGCTCTGGAAGTCTGTGCGGGAAAAGTACTTGCCTCGTGACTTTCGGACGCGAACGCCGCGCGATCTCTGCCTGTGTGGCTACGCCAGAAAGGGTGTCCGGTTGATCAATCACCGACTCCTTATGCGTACACTAGATCGCAACCTTGGTCGCCAAAGAGCAGGCCGTAATCACCGAGCTCTTCTACGCCCACACTTGAACGCACTGCGAAATGCCCGTGGTCCCCACGGTGCAGGACGTAGAGGTAGAGGTAATGGTGCAATCAGTACGCAGGCTTGAGATTCGTCTCATAAGCCGGCAGTTGTCTGTGATAAAATGGGCTAGTCACAGTTGTGTATATATATATGTTGTTGTAGTTAAAGTTTGTTGTTGAAGTTTGAAATGTTTAAGCATTCTAGTCAGTAGTTGTTGTTGTTGTAAATTAAGAGTTTATATTTTGTTGCACTAATCCCTTCCCTTTCAGGATCCACTGCAAAAGGGAACGTGACAACCTCTGTAGGTTGCTCACACCCCTCGAGCTGTGGTAAAGCAAGAGCCGTCGTGGTAGCTCGACATATGACCTAGCGACCGTCTCCCCCTATGGGGTCTCGCGAGCGAAGTCGTCGGGGGTTCCATGGCGGTTCATCAAGGTTCCGTCTCTGCGAAGTTTCCTCCGAGATGTGGGGTTACTACCGTGACGACCTATGTCACCAACCTTGGTAAAATGACCTGGGGGTCCGCAGTGGGGAGCGGCTTCAGGCCGATCGCAGCGCCGGGCGAGACAAAGCCCTGGTGTGCTATAAGCCCTTCAGAGGCTTGGGTGCGATGGTCGTTTACGCGCGTCAGCGACCCCCGTGGGCGCTGACGGCGCAGGATAGGTTTATCAATTTAGGTAGTTCATTTTACTTTTAAAAAAATGGCCGTAGCGTCACAAAAATAATAGGGTTAACTGTGATGAAATGCAGCGTGGGGGTTGGGGTTCGTTTCGTTCATGGGCCATAGCAGAATTAAATCCAAAGACATGCAGTAAGTATTAGAGGCATTAAGTAGAGATAGGCAGTACTTTTCAGTGGAAATTCTCTATTAATCTTTCCATTTCCGAGGGGGAACACACAACCCAACATATTCTGGATTGACTGAAAATTTAGTTTTTCCCCCAAAAAATGGTGAAGCGTCAGCAATTGAGTGTTAAATATAACTTCAGAATGTTTCTACACGGTTGTATTGAGCACTTTTCTATCCACACGGTTCTATTAAGCATTACTTGCTTATTACATTCTACGATACAACTGTGACAAATTTTTGAAATGGTTTTATAGAAATACATCAAATTATTAAATTGTTTTAAAATTACAATCAAATTAAGATCCACAGAATTTCTAAAGACGTTGCCTTTTTCAGCAAGACGTATTAAATTGAAAAGATGCATTGCAAATTACAATCCGAACAATATTATTTCATGTGATTGTTTCAAGCAGAAACAATTTAGTTATTTTTAATAAAAGACAATTTTCACTTGCTGAACCCGTGTTAATGCCACGACATTTCTCAAGCAACAAGTATAAAATGGAAGCATTTTTTCCCTTCCTTTGTGGAATTTCGATTATCAGTATAAATATTACAACGGGTCATTTGAATGAGTGATTAAAAATTACGTGTCGTCAATAAATTTTTTATTTATTTACTGAAAATTAATAAATTTTTACGTAAGTAGACAATCCTTTAAAATCGAAAGGTGATAATATATGATAGTAGGAGGTAAGGTACATAATTCTGTCGCTAAAGAACTTTAAAATGGCCTTGACCATAAAACAGTTAAATGGATCAAGAAATTACAAATTTCCCTTATTCGTTTTAATATTCGAGGAATACATATTTTTCAACTGTAAAATACTACACATGTATGCATATTTTAAAATAAAAGCTTGAGAATGTTTGAAAAGTTATACGTATAATTTTTCAAACATTCTCAAGCTTTTATAGTTGCTTTCCAAATCATAAGATAATTGCTTTCCTAATCACTGTACAGTGATTAGGAAAGCAATTATCTTTTCAGAACAGGAAAGTAAGTATAATCCTTAGAATTTCTAAGGCGGCACTGTTTCAGATTAAAAGCTAACAGTAATATTTAAATAATAGAATTTGTAATCATTGACTTTAAAAACAGGACTTTTTAAGAGTCGTAGAATTTCTGAGCGCTGTATTTAATAACAGGATTTTTAATATATTTCTGCGGTTAAAAAAGACAAAAATTTTAGTAAAAAATTCTGGTAACTCTGTACTAACATTTCAAAAGTTTATACAGCAGGTTTTGATATCTAAATATTTTTCAGGAAATGTACTGTACATAATCACTCTGTGTGTCTTGTATCAGTGTTATGAATGTAAATAATTCATGTACTGTACAATATATATATATATTGTACAGTGCATATATATATATATATATACCGGGTGATTATAATTAATGTTACGATTTCAAAAATCGATAATTTTAAAACTACTGGTCAGAATGATTTGATATTTTTGCAAAAAAATCGTGAGGCAATGGAATTTTGTTTGGCGAAGGAAAAAAATAATTCCAAAATGTGCCGATAGATGGCGCTGTCAGGGTTCAGATTGTCTGGAGATATGCAAATTACTAATACGTGGCAACTATGGGTACCTGAAGAATGTTGTTTATAGCGGGCGAATTGAGAATCTAGCCGACTTCAAGGCAAGAACCACACACCACACCCATTGCATCTGTTACGGTTGGTTTCAACCAATTTTTTTTTTTAATCTACATTAATTATTTAAATCACTTTCCCTACATTTATTTAAAAGCACTCCTTTTTCTTCTGTTTCTAATAAAAATTTAAATAAATAAAAGTAATTGTAATAATAATAATAAAATCAGTTTTTATTTTCTCTTCTTTCTTTTTCCTTTTGCAAAGTAAATTCAACGTTTATAGTCTAGCTTTGCTTCCTGTTTTCAAATACGAAAGATAAATAGCAGGGAGGGAGGTTTCTCAGTAAAAGACCACACATAGTGTATTGGGCAGTCGTGTACGTTTTCTCCCATACCCTTGAATCATGTGTTGTAGTCACCTAGTCTAGTTTTGGTTAAAAGAAAGACCGTCCGCCCTGTATAGGAATTACGTTATCTTATGAGTGTACTATATACGCAATTAGGCTTTGTAAGCTTACGACAGGCTTCAATGGGCTCTGCTATCAGGCGGATAGCTGGCGCCCAGGTCAACAGAGGCTCACAGGACCCCCTTCAGCACACGCCATGGGGGCGAAACAATCTTGTTACGGTTGGTTTCAACCAATTTTTTTTTTTAATCTACATTAATTATTTAAATCACTTTCCCTACATTTATTTAAAAGCACTCCTTTTTCTTCTGTTTCTAATAAAAATTTAAATAAATAAAAGTAATTGTAATAATAATAATAAAATCAGTTTTTATTTTTTCTTCTTTCTTTTTCCTTTTGCAAAGTAAATTCAACGTTTATAGTCTAGCTTTGCTTCCTGTTTTCAAATACGAAAGATAAATAGCAGGGAGGGAGGTTTCTCAGTAAAAGACCACACATAGTGTATTGGGCAGTCGTGTACGTTTTCTCCCATACCCTTGAATCATGTGTTGTAGTCACCTAGTCTAGTTTTGGTTAAAAGAAAGACCGTCCGCCCTGTATAGGAATTACGTTATCTTATGAGTGTACTATATACGCAATTAGGCTTTGTAAGCTTACGACAGGCTTCAATGGGCTCTGCTATCAGGCGGATAGCTGGCGCCCAGGTCAACAGAGGCTCACAGGACCCCCTTCAGCACACGCCATGGGGGTGAAACATGGCTGCCTTCCCCCATGAAGCGGCTGGCAGGGTGGAACGACAGGCTGGTGCCTTCAAGGAGAGTCCATTTTCCCTTTTGTTTCCATTCCCGTACCCCCTTTGACAGAGTGGTTCCGGCCAGTTTTTGTGAGCAGCGCGGGAGAGAGAATGTTTACGAATTATCACTTGGCTCGTAAACGGACTTACTGCTTGGTGCTTCGTTGAGACACTCATTACTTGGTTCGTAAATTTAGTAGGTGTTGCATAGCGGCGCTCGAAAAGATGTATTCTGTGTTACTGAGTTGAAGTAACATTAGCAGAGACATGGTAAAGGTCTAGAGCCATGAATACTCGAGTTTGTGATCGGCATTTTGCTTAAAGAGAATGATCGTTGTCTTAGAATAGAGATGAGTCTCTTACCAGGACCACTGCTAATACCCTATAGTCTCCAGTGTGAAGGGCGAAGGAAATATTGTTAAAAGCTGAGAAAATTAATAGTCCTGCTCCAAAAATCAGACTTCAAAAGTCCTCATCATGAGACTATTCTGTCCTTATTACGACGAGGGATTCCAAATATTGTTCGTTATTAGAAGGCAACTAAATGTACGGAGGCTACCCAACCCGTTGAAATTAGGTGACTTATCATCTCCTATTATAGTGTAAGCCAAGAACGAAAAGAAACCTGTCAGCTCGCCTGCTGGTATATATTAATAGTTTTTCTCTCAAAACAAAGAGAAAAAAAAATATGTTATGCAATCGGCTGCAACATTAAAAGAGGAAAGGGAGGTATAATAAAAACCTGCCCACTGATTCAACCATTGAATTCTTCATACCCTGTAAGTAAAATTTACATAGTTTTTATTTACATGTCTCCCTGATGAGGGAATATATATATATATATTTGTGTGATTTAGAGTTGGAGAGTAAGATGTAAAATAAGCAAAAATAATTTGTAAATTCATATATATATACATTAATATTATAATATGTTAAGCATTACAATGCGTATTTGAAAGGTAATTAATGACTTATCTCAGAAAAGTTGATCATCCTTTAATTTATGTTGTTATGTTAATCTTGAGAATTTTAATATTTGATTTAAAGACATTTAATAATCAATATTAACCAACTTTTATCTGGTGTTGTTATAGTAAATTTTTTTTGGGAATTACATTGCTTTTTATAAATTTCAAGTATTCAAATAAAGATTGTTTTTTTTTGTTCATTCTTAAATATGGTATGTTCTTCTTTATATGATCTTTAATTAGTATTCTTATATCTACAGCAATCCTATAAGAAAGGCTTAACCTCTCAATTACTGTGAGTAAGGTTATGAAAGCTATGATCTTACTAAATTAATATTTTTTTTTAATTTCTTAAATTTTTAATTCATGGTGATAATTTATTTGAAAATTAATTGAGGTTTACGTAAGGTTATTAGATGTAATTATTGTTCCTATCTCAGAAATGGATATACTGATAATTGATGCTAAAGTAAAATTTAGTCTAATTTCATAATTGATTAATTTAATTTTTAATTATCCTTTCTTTGAAGTATTATTCAAGGCAAACAACAAAATGGTTGTTTTTTAACAAAGTAAAAAAAAAAAAAAGTATCCAGTCATTATACACCACTATACGATTCTTGGTTAACCGATCGGATCTTGTTCAGAATCTCTATGGTTGTTCTAAAATTTTAGTACATCATCATATCCCTATTCCATTAACGGATTTAACTCTTTCCCCTTTTGGTCCTCATATTGGAGGAATTTCAGGTTGTCTGCATTTTTCCAAATTATATGATGATTACACTTTTGTTAATTTAATGTGTATGGAGATTTGAGCTTGATCGGGTTGGAGTGGAGTTGGGTGTTCTTTATGCAATCCAGTATGCTACTTGATTTAGAAATCTGTTGCCCCTTACTACATTTAATACTGTCTTAAAATAATGAGTTCAAAATTATCATTGTTGTATTAACCTGTGCGGATTCTTAAGTTTTGATATTTTGTTTAGTTTAATATAATTTGCTCCCTTTTCCATGGCAACAGATTTCAGTGGAGCTAATCAGGGTATACTTATTTTTTTTTTAAATATTTAATTGTCAAGTGAAGATTGAGTAATAAATGTGTTTTTTTTAAGTTTAAGTAAGTTGCGTTTTAGAAAGAACCCCAAAACCCACAACAAATGGAGCCGTAACAATTCGGTCTCTGGGTTATTGATTTTTTTTTACTTGTATGTATTTATGTATCAAAGAGCAACTGGGTGTTTTTGCAATTAAAATTTTATTTATATGTTCAAGTGTAAAAAGAGGTCTAGGCTCTCTCTCTGTGCTAGTAAGCGACAATTCCCAGTCAAAATTATGTCTTGTGAGCATAACCTTTTCTTATTTACAAAAAGCATAGTCCTGTACTTAAGTTTTATGTATTTATAAGGTTTTCCTTTCCCCTCTCTTTTTCTCATTTTTAAGTTGTTCCCCCCCCTTTTTTCATTTTTTTTTGGTTTGTTTGTCATTTTCTAACTCTAACTATGGCTGATAAGCACTCGGAAGCAATTGCCACTATTCAGCGAAAAAATGCTTTAGTGGATAATTTGTCTAATATTCCCCCATTCAATGGAGAGGCCAGCTCAGTCTGCTTCTCAGATTTTTCTGAGAAATTTGAGAGTTTTTCAAAATTATTCGACTGGACTGAGGAGGAAAAGAAGTTTGTTTTACTTGCTAGACTTTCAGGAGCTGCTTCTAGGCGAATAAAAATTCACAAAGCAAAAACATCTGATGAGCTATTAAAAATCTTAAAAGAGAGTTATACTTCACAGACCACACCAGATGTTGCACTCAGTCACTTTCTAAATTTTAAACAGCCACCCAATATGAGTGTTCAGGAGTTTTATGACAAGGCATATGATATGTCATTAAGAGCCCTTGTAATTGAAGGTATCCAGGGTGAAGTAGTCGATAAAAGCCGAACGGCTCTACTACACTCCATGCTGTTGAGCAATCTTACACCAGAAGTGCGAAAGGGGGTAATTGCGAGAAATCCACAATCCCCAGAAGAAGTTCTCAAAATTGCACTTCTGGAAGAAAAAGCTTATAGAAGCATTAACCCTTTTTACAACCACCGCGAGGAAATTCTCAACCCAAATTTAACCCAAAACCTACCCTGTGCTGCAGTTTTTCAGCAAGATAGCTCACAAAAGAAGGAGATAGACCAGCTGAAATCACAAATTGATGTTTTAGCAGCAAAGATAGACAGTTTAGTTGATCTTAGGGCTAGGGATATGCAGAAAAAAAACCAAGAGGTAAGACCCGTAACCTGCTATAAGTGTTCCGTACAAGGCCACTATGCCAGAGATTGTCCACTAAATTTTGTCGACTATAATTTTAGAAGGGGAGGTGGTCAAAATTTCAGGAGCCGTGGGCAAAATTATAGAAACAGAGGTGAAAATCCTAGAGGGAACCACAATCAGCGAGGCGGATATAGGGGAAGAAGAGGTGGTTATTACCAAAACAATAGGAGTACAGCTGCGAACAGAAATGAAGAGCAGGCGGTAAATAACACCCCAGTAGCTAACAATGAAAGTGAGGCTTTAAACTATTAGTGGCCGGATCAGATGTGGTCAAGTCGATCCCCAACAGGCCCCTGGACCCCCCAACTGTGTATAGTATGTTTCAGCCCCAATCATATACATTACCAACTGCAAGAATTTACATAAATAAAGTTTGCCTAAATGCATTATGTGACACGGGTTCTGCAATTAATCTCCTGAGTGGTACTGATTGTAACTGTTTAGAGAATTTTGAAATGGAGAATTGCAATATCCCCATTATGACTGTCACCGGTGAGAAAGTTCACCTAAATAAGAAAGTATTTTTAAAATTTGTTTTTGATAATGTTCAATGTCAAGCTGAATTCTATGTAGTGGAAGGTAAATTAGCAGAGGAATTTAATATGATTTTGGGAATGCCATTTTTGAAAGAGTACCGGGCAAGTATAAATTGTGATACAAATGCTGTCGCTCGTAAAGTGCCAGTTTCAGGCCAATGTAAACAAAGCGTAGAAACCCCAAGTAATACTTCAGGGTGTAATACTTGTCTTGCTACTAATTCTGTAAATATTTCTAACTCTGTATATAGTGTAAATTCTAATAATAATTGTATAAATAATGATTGTGTTAAAAATAATTCTGTAAATATAAAATGTGTCAACAAAGTAGGGGAGAATTCAAAAAGTAGTAATGGCAATAGCCCTCCTGAAAAGTGTGCATGTGAGAAAGTTCATGACTCAGTTAATATTGAAAATGGGAATCATGGTAGTGAAAATATGGTAGTTCAGGACCCGCAAGTGAGTAATATGAGAAAAGATGTTGAGATAGTCATTCAAACTGAGTCAGATAAGGAAGTTAAAAGTGTTGCGCAGAACTTTTGCATGCAAACAACATCAGGCGGTAGCTCTGAGGGTAATAATACTGAAAAATTTTCAAGTATTCAAAGTGTCGGCAACATTCTTTCAGCAGCGAGTCAGGTAACTCAGGGTAATTTAGCTGAAGAGACTACTGAAATTTGTAATATTGATGAAAGTGAAGATTTGGTAAGTATAGAGGATAAGGTACCTGAAGTCGAGGAGGAGAGCAATGAAGATAGCAGTAGTGATAAAACCAATAAAAATAAAAATATAAGTTTCGCTGTGTTATGTAG
Source organism: Maratus michaelseni (assembly GCA_963931845.1). Classification (NCBI taxonomy): domain Eukaryota; kingdom Metazoa; phylum Arthropoda; class Arachnida; order Araneae; family Salticidae; genus Maratus; species Maratus michaelseni. Next base: position 188,385,834 of record OZ007598.1, on the reverse strand, counting down.
CAAAATTTCAATTCCCCCGCAGTCAAAAATGTTAGCCCAGGTTAAAAGTTATAAGGAAAATTTTATTAAGGAAAATGATATTGTTATGTTAGAACCTTTGGCGAAAAATTTAAATCAAGGTCTCCTTACCTCCAGAGCCATTTGCACTAAAGAACATGGCCTATATATCTCATTTGCAAATTTTTCAGACAATAGTATTCATTTAAATAAAGGAACCTTTGTTGCCAAAATTCAAAAATGTGTAGACCAGTCAAATATACCCGTAACTGATAATAAATTAACCTATAATATAAATTTGGCCCCTCCAATTGGTGACTTTGATCACGCTGATCTCACTTGGAGCTCTGAAATTAATTTAGATCATTTAGAACCCCCATTAAAACTTAAAATGCAAAATTTTCTAGACAAAAACAAAGATGTATTTGCAGCATCGGTCTTAGATTTACCCGGCTGTGATACAATCCCGCATGAAATTAACTTAACTTCAAATAAACCAGTTAAAGGCAAAGTTTATAGAGTCCCCTACAAATTACGTCAAGAAATGGAAGACCAACTTAATACTTTGTTACAGGCGGACATAATTTCCCCTTCCATGTCTGAATTTGCTTCTCCGGTTATTCTGGTTCGGAAATCAGACGGTTCCTATCGACTTGCTGTTGACTACAGAAGACTAAATAAAAATCTTGTTAAAGATGCTTATCCAATACCTAACATCACCGACTCGGTTGATGCTTTAAGCGGGGCTAAATTTTTTTCAACGCTAGATTTAACTAGTGGTTTTTTTCAACAGGTTATTCGCCCAGAGGATAGGCATAAAACTGCAATAATCACCCACAAGGGACTTTTTGAGTGGACCCGTAACTGTTTTGGGCTCTCAAATTCAGGTAACAGTTTCCAAAGACTTATGAATGCTATTTTCGGTGATTTAGGCAATCTTGGAATTCTTGTTTATATCGACGACATTGTAATTGCCTCCAGTGATGTTAATTCTCATTTTGAGAAGCTTAGCATGGTCTTTGAAAGGTTAAGACTGCATAAACTTAAACTTAAGCCCAGTAAATGCACTTTCCTTTCGAATAAAATACAATATCTAGGTTTTGAGATTTGTAGTGGCCAAGTATCACCTATCAATAAAAATATTGCCGTAATAGAAAATTTTAAACCTCCAACTACCCGAAAGGCTGTTAGGTCATTTATTGGAACTCTATCTTTCTATAGGAGATTTATACCAGATTTTACTAAGAGAGCTAAAAATCTAATCAACTTAACGAAAGAGACAGGAAAATTTTCGTGGAATGAAGATGCACAGAAAGAATTTGAAGACCTTAAAATGGCTCTTATTTCAAAACCATGTCTTGCACTCCCTGATTTTGAGAAAGAATTCCACTTATATAGTGATGCCAGTGGCGAAGCATTAGGGGCAGTGTTATCACAATTAGATGAAAATAACATGCTCCATCCTGTTGCCTTTGCCAGCAGAAAATTGAAAGATGCTGAGACCCGCTACTCCACCACTGAAAGGGAATTACTAGCTTTAGTTTGGGCTACTGCCCACTTTAAATGTTACATTGCTAATACCCATTTTTTCATCTATACAGACCATGCACCTCTAACATTTATGTTAAAAATTCACGACCCTACATCTCGCATGGCTAAATGGATCTGCACTCTCTCAGACTTTAATTTTACAATCAAGTTTGTTAAAGGTAAGTGTAACAGTGTCGCAGACTTCCTTTCGAGGTATGTCAACAATGATAACTCCAATGATACTGTTAATTGTAATTTTTGTATACAAGTCGAAAAGGAAGTTACTTTTATGCCTCATTCCAATCTACTTGAAAAAATTGGTGAATTACAAAAATCAGACAAGAAATGCTGCGAGATTGCAAGAAAACTAGACCAAGGTGTAGAAATTGCTCCTAAATACATGAAATTTTTTTTTAGAGATGACATTTTAGTTTGTGAGGATACGAGGGAGTCAGCTATTTTGAATAAACCTGTAAAGTTAGTCGTGCCAAAAGAATTGGTTACTCAAGTTTTTGCACTAACACATGAGTCCCTAGCGGCTTGTCATCAAGCCTTTCAAAAGACCATTGATCGCATTCGTGAGCACTTCTATTGGCCAGGAATGTCGTCAGATGTCAAGCATCTAGTGGAGTCATGTATTAGTTGCCAGCAGAAGAGAGCTTATAGAGCGAACCAGCTCGCCCCTCTGCAACGTATGCCGACCCCCCAGTTTCCCATGAACAAGGTTCATTTGGATCTCATTGGACCCTTACCACAAACTTTTTCGGGAAATAAGTATATTGTCGCATATATAGATTCATTTACTAAGTGGCCAGAAGCATATGCGGTAAATTCAACCACTTCAGATGTCATTGCGGACACTTTAGCTGACTTCATCTCACGCTACGGAGCACCCTGTTTTATTACGACGGACAATGCGAAGAATCTAATTTCAGATGCGATAGAGCACGTATATAAAATGTTTGGTATTAAACATATTAAGACCTCATCTTATCACCCGGCTGGCAACTCGCAAGTGGAGAGACAGAATCGTACTCTTAAAAATGCACTTTGTCACATAGTCAACCAAAATCAATCTGACTGGGACACTAAACTAAAATTTGCGCTACTAGCTATGCGTTCAGCTGTCCACTCATCAACTAAACTTAGCCCAGCTGCAGTTATGTATGGCAGAAATATGAATCTACCATATAATCTCTTTTCTCAACCACCTTCTTTTAATTATAATGATGCACCCTCTTTTTGTGAACTCTTAATCCCAGCTCTTCAAAAAGTATACACTGAAGTACATAGTAATTTAATTAAAGTTTCTGAGCAGCAGGAAAAATACCGTGAAAAGACAGCTGTTGATAAAAATTTTAAAATAGGAGATCTTGTGTGGTTATTTACACCCACAGTCGCCCCTGGTAATACAAAAAAATTAAGCAAGCAAAATAATGGTCCTTTTACTATAATTGAGAAGCTAAATGAAGTTAATTTTAAAATAGCGCTAGTTGCTAATCCCAAAAATTGTCAGGTTGTCCATGTTGACAGGTTGTCTTCCTTCAAAGACAGACTCCCCATCTGGTCCAGTGAACCAAAACAAACAATTGGCCTGGGATCGACTGAAAACGTGACCATCGATTCACCACACCAACCGCGCGATTCTCCTCCTGTACGCAGATGTAAACGCAACCGATTCATTCCCTGGGCACCATATGATAGTAACCGCGCACCAGCAGTAGTGAACGTCAACAATAGCGAAACTCCGGTAGCGCCAGAAGTGGAGGAAACAGACAGCGACGCGACTGAAATCATATTCCATTAACGGATTTAACTCTTTCCCCTTTTGGTCCTCATATTGGAGGAATTTCAGGTTGTCTGCATTTTTCCAAATTATATGATGATTACACTTTTGTTAATTTAATGTGTATGGAGATTTGAGCTTGATCGGGTTGGAGTGGAGTTGGGTGTTCTTTATGCAATCCAGTATGCTACTTGATTTAGAAATCTGTTGCCCCTTACTACATTTAATACTGTCTTAAAATAATGAGTTCAAAATTATCATTGTTGTATTAACCTGTGCGGATTCTTAAGTTTTGATATTTTGTTTAGTTTAATATAATTTGCTCCCTTTTCCATGGCAACAGATTTCAGTGGAGCTAATCAGGGTATACTTATTTTTTTTTTAAATATTTAATTGTCAAGTGAAGATTGAGTAATAAATGTGTTTTTTTTAAGTTTAAGTAAGTTGCGTTTTAGAAAGAACCCCAAAACCCACAACAAATGGAGCCGTAACAATTCGGTCTCTGGGTTATTGATTTTTTTTTACTTGTATGTATTTATGTATCAAAGAGCAACTGGGTGTTTTTGCAATTAAAATTTTATTTATATGTTCAAGTGTAAAAAGAGGTCTAGGCTCTCTCTCTGTGCTAGTAAGCGACAATTCCCAGTCAAAATTATGTCTTGTGAGCATAACCTTTTCTTATTTACAAAAAGCATAGTCCTGTACTTAAGTTTTATGTATTTATAAGGTTTTCCTTTCCCCTCTCTTTTTCTCATTTTTAAGTTGTTCCCCCCCCTTTTTTCATTTTTTTTTGGTTTGTTTGTCATTTTCTAACTCTAACTATGGCTGATAAGCACTCGGAAGCAATTGCCACTATTCAGCGAAAAAATGCTTTAGTGGATAATTTGTCTAATATTCCCCCATTCAATGGAGAGGCCAGCTCAGTCTGCTTCTCAGATTTTTCTGAGAAATTTGAGAGTTTTTCAAAATTATTCGACTGGACTGAGGAGGAAAAGAAGTTTGTTTTACTTGCTAGACTTTCAGGAGCTGCTTCTAGGCGAATAAAAATTCACAAAGCAAAAACATCTGATGAGCTATTAAAAATCTTAAAAGAGAGTTATACTTCACAGACCACACCAGATGTTGCACTCAGTCACTTTCTAAATTTTAAACAGCCACCCAATATGAGTGTTCAGGAGTTTTATGACAAGGCATATGATATGTCATTAAGAGCCCTTGTAATTGAAGGTATCCAGGGTGAAGTAGTCGATAAAAGCCGAACGGCTCTACTACACTCCATGCTGTTGAGCAATCTTACACCAGAAGTGCGAAAGGGGGTAATTGCGAGAAATCCACAATCCCCAGAAGAAGTTCTCAAAATTGCACTTCTGGAAGAAAAAGCTTATAGAAGCATTAACCCTTTTTACAACCACCGCGAGGAAATTCTCAACCCAAATTTAACCCAAAACCTACCCTGTGCTGCAGTTTTTCAGCAAGATAGCTCACAAAAGAAGGAGATAGACCAGCTGAAATCACAAATTGATGTTTTAGCAGCAAAGATAGACAGTTTAGTTGATCTTAGGGCTAGGGATATGCAGAAAAAAAACCAAGAGGTAAGACCCGTAACCTGCTATAAGTGTTCCGTACAAGGCCACTATGCCAGAGATTGTCCACTAAATTTTGTCGACTATAATTTTAGAAGGGGAGGTGGTCAAAATTTTAGGAGCCGTGGGCAAAATTATAGAAACAGAGGTGAAAATCCTAGAGGGAACCACAATCAGCGAGGCGGATATAGGGGAAGAAGAGGTGGTTATTACCAAAACAATAGGAGTACAGCTGCGAACAGAAATGAAGAGCAGGCGGTAAATAACACCCCAGTAGCTAACAATGAAAGTGAGGCTTTAAACTATTAGTGGCCGGATCAGATGTGGTCAAGTCGATCCCCAACAGGCCCCTGGACCCCCCAACTGTGTATAGTATGTTTCAGCCCCAATCATATACATTACCAACTGCAAGAATTTACATAAATAAAGTTTGCCTAAATGCATTATGTGACACGGGTTCTGCAATTAATCTCCTGAGTGGTACTGATTGTAACTGTTTAGAGAATTTTGAAATGGAGAATTGCAATATCCCCATTATGACTGTCACCGGTGAGAAAGTTCACCTAAATAAGAAAGTATTTTTAAAATTTGTTTTTGATAATGTTCAATGTCAAGCTGAATTCTATGTAGTGGAAGGTAAATTAGCAGAGGAATTTAATATGATTTTGGGAATGCCATTTTTGAAAGAGTACCGGGCAAGTATAAATTGTGATACAAATGCTGTCGCTCGTAAAGTGCCAGTTTCAGGCCAATGTAAACAAAGCGTAGAAACCCCAAGTAATACTTCAGGGTGTAATACTTGTCTTGCTACTAATTCTGTAAATATTTCTAACTCTGTATATAGTGTAAATTCTAATAATAATTGTATAAATAATGATTGTGTTAAAAATAATTCTGTAAATATAAAATGTGTCAACAAAGTAGGGGAGAATTCAAAAAGTAGTAATGGCAATAGCCCTCCTGAAAAGTGTGCATGTGAGAAAGTTCATGACTCAGTTAATATTGAAAATGGGAATCATGGTAGTGAAAATATGGTAGTTCAGGACCCGCAAGTGAGTAATATGAGAAAAGATGTTGAGATAGTCATTCAAACTGAGTCAGATAAGGAAGTTAAAAGTGTTGCGCAGAACTTTTGCATGCAAACAACATCAGGCGGTAGCTCTGAGGGTAATAATACTGAAAAATTTTCAAGTATTCAAAGTGTCGGCAACATTCTTTCAGCAGCGAGTCAGGTAACTCAGGGTAATTTAGCTGAAGAGACTACTGAAATTTGTAATATTGATGAAAGTGAAGATTTGGTAAGTATAGAGGATAAGGTACCTGAAGTCGAGGAGGAGAGCAATGAAGATAGCAGTAGTGATAAAACCAATAAAAATAAAAATATAAGTTTCGCTGTGTTATGTAGCAAAATTTCAATTCCCCCGCAGTCAAAAATGTTAGCCCAGGTTAAAAGTTATAAGGAAAATTTTATTAAGGAAAATGATATTGTTATGTTAGAACCTTTGGCGAAAAATTTAAATCAAGGTCTCCTTACCTCCAGAGCCATTTGCACTAAAGAACATGGCCTATATATCTCATTTGCAAATTTTTCAGACAATAGTATTCATTTAAATAAAGGAACCTTTGTTGCCAAAATTCAAAAATGTGTAGACCAGTCAAATATACCCGTAACTGATAATAAATTAACCTATAATATAAATTTGGCCCCTCCAATTGGTGACTTTGATCACGCTGATCTCACTTGGAGCTCTGAAATTAATTTAGATCATTTAGAACCCCCATTAAAACTTAAAATGCAAAATTTTCTAGACAAAAACAAAGATGTATTTGCAGCATCGGTCTTAGATTTACCCGGCTGTGATACAATCCCGCATGAAATTAACTTAACTTCAAATAAACCAGTTAAAGGCAAAGCTTATAGAGTCCCCTACAAATTACGTCAAGAAATGGAAGACCAACTTAATACTTTGTTACAGGCGGACATAATTTCCCCTTCCATGTCTGAATTTGCTTCTCCGGTTATTCTGGTTCGGAAATCAGACGGTTCCTATCGACTTGCTGTTGACTACAGAAGACTAAATAAAAATCTTGTTAAAGATGCTTATCCAATACCTAACATCACCGACTCGGTTGATGCTTTAAGCGGGGCTAAATTTTTTTCAACGCTAGATTTAACTAGTGGTTTTTTTCAACAGGTTATTCGCCCAGAGGATAGGCATAAAACTGCAATAATCACCCACAAGGGACTTTTTGAGTGGACCCGTAACTGTTTTGGGCTCTCAAATTCAGGTAACAGTTTCCAAAGACTTATGAATGCTATTTTCGGTGATTTAGGCAATCTTGGAATTCTTGTTTATATCGACGACATTGTAATTGCCTCCAGTGATGTTAATTCTCATTTTGAGAAGCTTAGCATGGTCTTTGAAAGGTTAAGACTGCATAAACTTAAACTTAAGCCCAGTAAATGCACTTTCCTTTCGAATAAAATACAATATCTAGGTTTTGAGATTTGTAGTGGCCAAGTATCACCTATCAATAAAAATATTGCCGTAATAGAAAATTTTAAACCTCCAACTACCCGAAAGGCTGTTAGGTCATTTATTGGAACTCTATCTTTCTATAGGAGATTTATACCAGATTTTACTAAGAGAGCTAAAAATCTAATCAACTTAACGAAAGAGACAGGAAAATTTTCGTGGAATGAAGATGCACAGAAAGAATTTGAAGACCTTAAAATGGCTCTTATTTCAAAACCATGTCTTGCACTCCCTGATTTTGAGAAAGAATTCCACTTATATAGTGATGCCAGTGGCGAAGCATTAGGGGCAGTGTTATCACAATTAGATGAAAATAACATGCTCCATCCTGTTGCCTTTGCCAGCAGAAAATTGAAAGATGCTGAGACCCGCTACTCCACCACTGAAAGGGAATTACTAGCTTTAGTTTGGGCTACTGCCCACTTTAAATGTTACATTGCTAATACCCATTTTTTCATCTATACAGACCATGCACCTCTAACATTTATGTTAAAAATTCACGACCCTACATCTCGCATGGCTAAATGGATCTGCACTCTCTCAGACTTTAATTTTACAATCAAGTTTGTTAAAGGTAAGTGTAACAGTGTCGCAGACTTCCTTTCGAGGTATGTCAACAATGATAACTCCAATGATACTGTTAATTGTAATTTTTGTATACAAGTCGAAAAGGAAGTTACTTTTATGCCTCATTCCAATCTACTTGAAAAAATTGGTGAATTACAAAAATCAGACAAGAAATGCTGCGAGATTGCAAGAAAACTAGACCAAGGTGTAGAAATTGCTCCTAAATACATGAAATTTTTTTTTAGAGATGACATTTTAGTTTGTGAGGATACGAGGGAGTCAGCTATTTTGAATAAACCTGTAAAGTTAGTCGTGCCAAAAGAATTGGTTACTCAAGTTTTTGCACTAACACATGAGTCCCTAGCGGCTTGTCATCAAGCCTTTCAAAAGACCATTGATCGCATTCGTGAGCACTTCTATTGGCCAGGAATGTCGTCAGATGTCAAGCATCTAGTGGAGTCATGTATTAGTTGCCAGCAGAAGAGAGCTTATAGAGCGAACCAGCTCGCCCCTCTGCAACGTATGCCGACCCCCCAGTTTCCCATGAACAAGGTTCATTTGGATCTCATTGGACCCTTACCACAAACTTTTTCGGGAAATAAGTATATTGTCGCATATATAGATTCATTTACTAAGTGGCCAGAAGCATATGCGGTAAATTCAACCACTTCAGATGTCATTGCGGACACTTTAGCTGACTTCATCTCACGCTACGGAGCACCCTGTTTTATTACGACGGACAATGCGAAGAATCTAATTTCAGATGCGATAGAGCACGTATATAAAATGTTTGGTATTAAACATATTAAGACCTCATCTTATCACCCGGCTGGCAACTCGCAAGTGGAGAGACAGAATCGTACTCTTAAAAATGCACTTTGTCACATAGTCAACCAAAATCAATCTGACTGGGACACTAAACTAAAATTTGCGCTACTAGCTATGCGTTCAGCTGTCCACTCATCAACTAAACTTAGCCCAGCTGCAGTTATGTATGGCAGAAATATGAATCTACCATATAATCTCTTTTCTCAACCACCTTCTTTTAATTATAATGATGCACCCTCTTTTTGTGAACTCTTAATCCCAGCTCTTCAAAAAGTATACACTGAAGTACATAGTAATTTAATTAAAGTTTCTGAGCAGCAGGAAAAATACCGTGAAAAGACAGCTGTTGATAAAAATTTTAAAATAGGAGATCTTGTGTGGTTATTTACACCCACAGTCGCCCCTGGTAATACAAAAAAATTAAGCAAGCAAAATAATGGTCCTTTTACTATAATTGAGAAGCTAAATGAAGTTAATTTTAAAATAGCGCTAGTTGCTAATCCCAAAAATTGTCAGGTTGTCCATGTTGACAGGTTGTCTTCCTTCAAAGACAGACTCCCCATCTGGTCCAGTGAACCAAAACAAACAATTGGCCTGGGATCGACTGAAAACGTGACCATCGATTCACCACACCAACCGCGCGATTCTCCTCCTGTACGCAGATGTAAACGCAACCGATTCATTCCCTGGGCACCATATGATAGTAACCGCGCACCAGCAGTAGTGAACGTCAACAATAGCGAAACTCCGGTAGCGCCAGAAGTGGAGGAAACAGACAGCGACGCGACTGAAATCATATTCCATTAACGGATTTAACTCTTTCCCCTTTTGGTCCTCATATTGGAGGAATTTCAGGTTGTCTGCATTTTTCCAAATTATATGATGATTACACTTTTGTTAATTTAATGTGTATGGAGATTTGAGCTTGATCGGGTTGGAGTGGAGTTGGGTGTTCTTTATGCAATCCAGTATGCTACTTGATTTAGAAATCTGTTGCCCCTTACTACATTTAATACTGTCTTAAAATAATGAGTTCAAAATTATCATTGTTGTATTAACCTGTGCGGATTCTTAAGTTTTGATATTTTGTTTAGTTTAATATAATTTGCTCCCTTTTCCATGGCAACAGATTTCAGTGGAGCTAATCAGGGTATACTTATTTTTTTTTTAAATATTTAATTGTCAAGTGAAGATTGAGTAATAAATGTGTTTTTTTTAAGTTTAAGTAAGTTGCGTTTTAGAAAGAACCCCAAAACCCACAACACATCAGTACAAGGCGGATGGCATATCGAACAACTTATACTTTAATCATCAGTAAAGTGTTTGTTCCATAAAGCTTTTTTTTTTTTTTTTTTTTTTTTTTTCATTTTTTGTCATTATTGCTGTTGTCGCTGTAAACACGTATTCTTGTCTTTTCGCTAATACATTTTTAGTAAATCCCTGAACTCTATTTTTTTCCTTTTGACTAACAACATTCCTGTGTTTAAAGAATAAATTTTTGGTCTTTCCCCTGACATTACCCTGACAGCGCCATCTATCGGCCCATTTTAGAACTATTTTTTAATTTTGCCAAACAAAATTCCATTGCCTCACGATTGTTCTGCTAAAATATCAAGTCATTCTGACCAGTAGTTTTAAAATTATCGATTTTTGAAATCGTAACTTTAATTATAATCACCCGGTATAATAAAATAAATAAATAAAAAATGCCGTAGCATTACAAAAATAATCAAGTTAACTATGATAAACACAGGGGTGTGTTTTGTTTCATTCATAGGCGTTACAGAATGAAATCCAGAGTGAAGCAGTACTTCAGTTCAGTGGATATTTTTTGTTAATCTCTTCAATCCGAGTGAAAGAAGACATAGCCCATCGAAATCTCGATTGACTGAAAGTTTAGGTTTATTTTAAGAAAAGGAGAAACATCAACAATTCAATGTTTAAATTTACCTATACAATATTTCTAAACTTGTATTTACATCAGTATGTGGAAGTTATTTCAACTCAAAGAACATGTAATAAAATAAGTTGAAACTGGTGTGAAACACTAAGAACTAAAATAACTTCTTAAAACACCATCAAAAACTTTAAAATGCGCTATAGGCCTTTCGAAAGATCTGAGTCTTTCTTCATCAGGCGCAAAAAGAAGTGCGTCTACTATACTGAGTCTTGCTGCTGCTTTCATAGTAGACGCACGTCTTTTTGCACCTGACGAAGAAAGACTCAGATCTTTCGAAAGGCCTAGCGCATCTTAAAGTTTTTGATGGTGTTTTAAGAAGTTATTTTAGTTCAAAGAACATGATTCTATTATTTTTCACATGGATTCAATTCACAATAAAATATATTCAAAATATAGTAAATTTATATCAATTTTCACACCCTATCATAATTTTCCACTTAATGTTTCATTAGTTTTATTATCTGGTAGCAATAAGTTTTATTACTTTTGAAAATCTTCAAACATGAAGAAATTTTAGTTAAAATTTTCAAATCAGGGAAGGGGAGGAACCATAGTTGTCCCTTGACGGCAACCATGTTTGTTTCTAATCTTTGAAATATTCTATTATTGCATTATTTAAGACTAATTTGCTTCACAGTCTTCAATTTACTTTTTAAGTTTTTTTCACGTATATTATCGTGATAATTGGCTACTCTTAGTAAAATATACGAAAAACTGCATTAATTATTAAAGAAATCCAAATAAAGTACCTTACATAAGTAATATTATGTGCGTTACTTATATTCTTAAGGTTAATAGTTAATTTATATTTTCTATGTGCTTATTGTGAATAACGAGCAACGAGGAAAATATTCACTGTATATTTTTTAATCCACGTTTTCTTATTTCATTATAAAAGACAAATAAACTGTATATTTCTATAATCTTCGAATAATCCTATATTTGTTAGGTCATTAAATAACTTAAAATAATGATGTGAGAAAAAAAATGATATTTCGTAAAATTAAAAAATTCTTTGTTTTTAACTATTTCTAATAGCATAATAAAAAGAATTTGGGCTTTCAGTTTCCTTAACAATTTTCACGTGCCTGGGAATTTTTATTTAAAGAAAATTGGACCTCAATATATGCGGTTCAATTTTGTGTGATTAAATCAGTGCCCAGTGATCATCCAAATTATCAACCTTTCCCAGCCTAACTGTTCCGGAGATGTAATTCACAATCTATGATTTATTTAATAAGGCTTAGGAAGTTTGTAGAAACTTCTGAATCTGAATATGTTTCAAAATCTCTTTCACGTATGTAGTCTGGGTCAAAACTGCATACATAGCATTGCATTGACACAACTGCGCTACCTTGTGGACGGGGTGGATAATGCCAATGCGCGTGCTTTTAGGATGACGTCTTTAGATATGACAAAATCTACCATCTGCGCATTCACCTGACCATATATCGTGACTCTTTACACACTCATGGAAGATTTATCTTGATTACCAGATTTATTGCCAATATTTTTGATACAGTTTGTTTCGATAAAATATGCACATATAAAAACATTCACAATATCATTTTAGTTTCAGTAGTAAAGGTAATAGTATATAAGCATTATGTAAGCACTATTGCCTTTTCTCCCGAAACTAAAAATATATAGTGATTGTTTTTAAATATAAATATATTTATGAAAGCAAACTGTATCAAAAATATTTTGCAATAATTCTGGTAAACAAGATACACCTTCCGTGAGTGAGTAAAGATTCAGAATATATACTCAGGAGAATGCGCAGATTATATATTTATACGTATATAATTTTCTTTCTCGCCAATGCTCCTATATTGAAAAATAGGTAGTATTTCTTACGAAATCTACCTAAAATATCTTGCACCGGAAAAACACCTGTGTACCTAATTTTTATAATTTTAGCACCTCAAAAATTAAGTGGAAGGACAGACAGATTACATTGTAGACTTTTATATTCTGGAAAGCTTCTAGATTTTCGGAGTTCGATAGAGCGTTGCGACATCGAGTCTTTCGACTGCTGCGTGTGTTCGGACGGAGCTTGGAAAGGGGTCGTGTTATTCCCGCCCTCTTATGATTCAACGTGCTATCCAGTTTCTCCACTGCTGTGTGAGTTCGTCAGGCGGAGATTGGAAAAAGGGCGTGTTACTCCCGCCCACCTGATCTTTGGTGACTGCTCTTTTGTATGCCTCATGGCTACGGTCATGAAAGAAAAACAACAGCTTGAAGACCTTATTAATGGGACCTTATCCTCATTATACAGGGATGTGTGCCTGCGGACTGGCTACGTGAATTCAGTTACTACCCTACGCTGAATGATAAAGTGAACGATGTCTTTCAAGAACTGCTATCCAGTTTAGATGAAGAAATACAGACTACAATGACACCCACAAGGCTCAGGTAAAAGACCTCTGTCTTTTTGCTATATCTATTTTGGGGGAGCCATCTAGATTAGATTTAATTGATTTAATCTGTATAACTGGTTATATTAGCTTTCTAGGAAATAACCATTGGGAAAAACTCCAAATTCTAAAGAATTTTAGCTCACATTCTAATCCCCCCTCGTGTAGGAAAAAGAAAAAATTCTTAATCTGAAAATTCGATTCCCCTCAAAAATAACTTCGGAAATCTAAATTCCGAAGCTTATCTCGACAACTATGATCTTATGGATCAAGAGTCTACCCAAGATGGTGCTGCAAGCACGGATGTTGACAGTTCAAAAAAAGACAAGCACCCCTTCTTTATTGAATTCAAAGATATGGATTGGCGCAAAGTCGTCCAAGAGATAAAAGTCCTTGATTCCGATAATCCCTCTCAAGTCAGCCTCTCCGGGAAACTTCTAAAAGTTCTACCCAAATCTGAAAACCAATTTAGAGATATCCAAAGATACCTAACTGCCAAACATATGAATTTCAACACCCTTAATTCAAAAGAACTTCGACCAAAAAAAAATCTGTATTAGGGGAATCCCCCCAACTTAGTATCGAAGACCTTGGTAACCATGGATTTGGTAACCATGGATAAGCCACTCGAACCGCTATGCTCAAGAGTCGCAAAACCGGCAGAGGTATGCCAATTTACATGGTCAACGTCCTCCCTTGTACTAACTTTGAAAAAATCTATAAAATTGAGGAACTTTCTGATATAAGTGTCCGTATTAAATTCTTTAGAAATAACAATAACCCAAAACAATGTTACCGCTACCAACGGTTCGGACACGCCTCTGAGACGTGCAGTTTAACACCGAAATGTGTTAAACGCTCAGAAGAGCACCTTACTGATAACTGCCCCAAAATACATAAAATTATCCCTAAATGTTCTAATTGTAACGGTGCCCTTCCAGCCTCATATACATGTTGCCCAAAAATTCTAACAACTTTAAGAAAAAAATACCCCAACACTCAACACCAAAACAAAACAGCAAAAACAAAAAAACTAATCTAATTGCAGACATTGCAGATATTTTCAAACCTTACACTATTCAAGATAAACCAAATGATATTAACGACAGTGAGACCACTACTGATGTTAATAACGATATCCAGGGAGCCCCAGTTGAGAACACTTCCAGTTATACCAAAAACAATAAAACACCACCTGTTATGCAAAATAATTACACAAATACCTTCAAAGATATGTTCGACACCTTCAAAGACGTGAAGGAACTTCTCCAAATTATCAAACTCTTAAAACATTTAAAAAACATCGCCATCAAAACAAAAAATTGCAACAACCCATTTGACAAAATGTATATCCTAATAGAAGAATTAGACGCCTTTTCTACGAAGCTCAATATCCCCAATTATGAATAATTACAATAACAATAATTTTTCTTCTCTTCTTATTCTCTCCTGGAATTGCCAATCATTGCAACCCAGGATTAATGAACTCCGCTCCTTTCTTTCCATTAATCCACAAATCGATATACACTTAATCCAAGAAACACTTAACCCTCCCTGCAGTATCACCATCCCAGGCTACAAACTCCATCATACACCACGTGCCAACTTTCATTGGGGCGGCACAGCCATCTACATAAAAAATATGTCCCACATCACATAACTCAAAATATTCCACTCCCAGGCATTGACTACACCGGTATTGTCGTCCACTTGCCCCATGACAAAATCAACTTCAAAATTTTTTACGCACGACACGGGTGACAATACCCCATAAACGACCTGACACACATCATTACACAACACCAACACACATTTATCGCTGGTGACTTCAATGCACATAGCAGGCAGTGGAACTGGTATTCCACCACTGCCAGAGGTAGACCTGTCCACAACTTGGTTAGCCATTTCAATCTTAGTCTCCACGCACCTACTACACCCACACACATTCCCATTGCTCGCAACCAGCACCCCTCTATTATTGACTTCGTCATCACCAAAAATCTTACTTTCCCTATCACCACATCTGTTATTAACGACCAAAGCTCTGATCACCTTCCTGCCTTCTTCAAAATTGATCTTATCAACCCTATCTCTCCTTCTCTATCAGTTGCAATTGACTGGAACAAATTCCAAAATTACTTCAACAACACTGACCTTCCCTACACCACCATCAACAACACTACTGACATTGACAACGTAGTTAATAAACTCAACAACATCATTTACAAAGCTCAAAAACACACCACTTATACCAAATTCAAAAATAATAACTGTTACATCTTACCCAGTAACATACATAATATTTGTAAACAACGCAACACACTTCGACGACTCTACAAAAAATACCAGAGATCCCACCCTTAAAAAAATCGTCAACAGGCTCAACAATAAAATTAAAACACTTATTCAAAAAGATAAGCAAAAAAAACTGGTCCGAAATTTATCGAAAGTCTTACTTGCGAAGATAATTCACTTGGAAAATCAAAAAGAAACTGAACAATAACTACACCCCTATCCCTTCCCTCTCTGTCAATAACCAAACCGCGTATACTGACGAGGACAAGGCAGAATGTCTCGCTGGCTCATATGAAAAGCAATTCTCTCTGAATCCCTTCCTTGCAAGTCAAGCACACTTTAACAATGTCAATGATACTGTTAATGACTTCCTCTCACCCCTCCCCGAAATTCAACCCATCATGATCAACAATATTATTCAAAAACTTAATAATAAAAAATCTCCTGCGTACGATAAAATTCCCAACTATACTCTTAAACAACTTCCTATCAACTGTATTCTCTACATTACGAAGCTCACTAATTCTATCCTCAAACACTGTTATTTTCCTAAACCCTGGAAAACCTCTATCATTTCTCCTATTCCTAAACTATCCTGCAATCTTAACCGGTTGCAAGATATCGGCGTCTCATGCGAACGTGATCGCTAGTTTTCAGAAAGCGGATAAAAGTGCGATAAATTTTATTTTTTTAAAGCGGAAAGTATTCCCGTGTTCTGTCCGCAGGGCCTGTTTACCGAATAGACCCGTGAAGCCTGAGTTTACCCACTGAAATTCAAAGGGGCCCCAAATTTACTTTTCAAAACTAATTTTAGGAAGAAAAAAATTAAATTAGGGTAAAAAATGTATTTTTTTCTTAATTATAGCTACTAAATTTTCCCTCAAACTAATACTGATACATTTATACTCTATTATTTTTCTGTTGATATAATAAATGGTACAGAAACAGTGATTAACCCCTTGAAGGGCGCCGGTATCGTTATATATTATTTCTCCTGTCAACACCCCTTTTACTCAGAAAATAGGAAACGCAGAACAACGAATGAGATACCATATGAAAGGTTTTACAACAGGCTTCTGACATAGCCCACTTAACAATTCGTTAAAACATGTTTTTGATTAAAATTTGCTGAAATTAAAAAATTAAATCGGCATTGTTTTTATGAAAGAAATGAAAGGTTTTCTGAAATTATTGTTGCCAAAAAATAAAATACCACATTATATGATGCTCACAGCAATTATTATAAAAAACACCGCACGGGTTTATTTTACACTTATGATTAAAAAGCGAAATTGAAATTGAAATGTTTAGTTTTATATTTCTAAGTCCCATGGTTTTTCCGAAGCGAATGACGTCATCCTCTAATTCAGTCAAAATACGATTGCTAATTTTTTTTTTTCTCGCGCGTGCATTTTGCAATCTTGGATCAGTTTTTACTATAACTTTGATGGAATAAATTAGATGATATTCTGGCTAAGAAAGATTACATATTGATAAAAAATGGTACTTCTCTATTATCCCGTCGACCACTTTTCATAACAAAAAACTATCGCCAAATAAACGGGAGAACATTGCCATTGGAATATCAAAATGAATAAATAAATACAATATAAAAATTTAATGACACAATTGTTATTTTAATTAATGAAATAACTAATAAATCAGTAAAAGATAATGAAAAATACACGCAAATGTCGAGTTAAAAACCACTTGATGACGTAACAAACACGTTTAATGCTTCTGATATCAAGTAAATGGGACTTTATTTTTGGCGTTTAATCTTACAGTTTGGCGATAGTTTTTTGTTATGAAAAGTGGTCGACGGGATAATAGAGCAGTACCTAAAAAATATTAGATTTCAGTGCGAAATCCTCGCACGGGCCCTCTGGTCCTTATATATTATTTCAAACTTTCCTGTCAACATCCCTTTTACTCAGAAAATATGAAACGCAGAACAACGAATGAGATACCATATGAAAGGTTTTAGAACAGGCTTCTGACATAGCCCACTTAACAATTCGTTAAAACATGTTTTTGATTAAAATTTGCTGAAATTAAAAAATTAAATCGGCATTGTTTTCATGAAAGAAATGAAAGGTTTTCCTGAAATTATTGTTGCCAAAAAAATAAAATACCACATTATATGATGCTCATAGCAATTATTATAAAAAACACCGCACGGGTTTATTTTATACCTATGATTAAAAAGCGAAATTGAAATTGAAATGTTTAGATTTATATTTCTAAGTCCCATGGTTTTCCAAAAGCGGAGGACGTCATCCTCTAATGCAGTCAAAATACGATTGTTAATTTTTTTTTTCTCGCGCGTGCCTTTAGCAATCATGGATCAGTTTTTAGTCTAACTTTGATGGAATAAATTAGATGATATTCTGGCTTGACTAACAACTAAATGTTGTTTGCAGATATTTTTATCCTTGCTTTTTCTTTAGAAGTTTAAACCTGCATCTAATAAATATTACATATTGATAAAAAATTATATACTTCTCTATTATCCCGTCGACCACTTTTCATAACAAAAAACTATCGCCAAATAAACGAGAGAACGTTGCCATTGCAATATCAATAAATAAATAAAATATAAGAATTTAAGGATACAATTGTTATTTTAATTAATAAAATAACTACTAAATCAGTAAAACATAATGAAAAATACACGCAAATGTCGAATGTAATACCACTAGATGACGTAACAAACACGCATAATGATTCTGACATCAAGTAAATGGGATTGCATTTTTGGCGTTTAATCTTACAGTTTGGCGGAATTTTTTTATTATGAAAAGCGGTCGACGTGTTAATAGAGAAGTACCTAAAAAATATTAGATTTCAGTGCGAAATCTTCGCACGGGCCCTCTGGTATAATATATACCACTTAATTTTCATCCCAAAATGCCACAATAACACCAGAATTTTATTATCAAATTTTGAATTTATAAGGTACATGAAGGTAAGCTTTTACTTATTTTAAAATAAATTCGTTTGTGAATCTTTTTGTCAATCAATCATTTCAATATTTTAGTTCCACGAGTACTTTGCCCCTGAAGGGGTTAACCCTTTCAGGGGCAAAGTAGTTTCAGTACTAAAATGTTGAAATAAATGACTGGCACCGGAATTCACGTAGAAATTTATTTGTAAATAAGAAAAAGGCAAAAATTCACATACATATTAAATGGGAAAAATTATAGAAAATTTCTGGTGCCATTGTGGCGTTTGGGAATTAAAATTAAGTGGTTTCATAAACATACCACTGCTCCTGAAAGGTTAAATACAACTCATTTTCATTTTTCTTATGTTTTACATTTTAATTTCAAATGTTTAAGACTGTAACATGCTAAAAATAACAGAATTTTTAATTTGTATAATTATATTTCGTTTATATTCATAAAGTGTGGAGAAATGATATAAAATGTGAAGAATAGGTTATTTAAATAAAGGGCAAAGTAATTAGCATTCAGGTTATATCAATTTTCTGTTTATAAAATAGAAACAGCTAATTATATAGATTGCAGCTAAACATAAATTTATGTCAAATATTTGTTGTCCCTGCACTGTTCTTAAGACTGGCAAATCCTGCAATTATCAAAGCATAAAATATATTTTAAAGTTCAGATATTCGTACCTGTTCCTTATTTGTAAATTCATTTGAAAAATTAATTTGTTATGTATAATTATGTATATAATAAAATATTTTTATATGTATATAGTAGTTAGTTTCAATTTAATATTAAAAAAGTGTTGTTTACTTGGGTAGAGTAAAAGGGAGGGGGGGGGGCTGCGTGACTTCGGCCTTCCCCTACTTCTAAGTCTTAAGCGGGCCCTGTCTTTCTGTATTCTTTTCAGAATTCGGACTTTGATTTTGGGAGCTTAATTTGCAAGAGATAGGACTAGTGTGCCGCCTTGACGTGACGCAACCGGCTGTCCCTGAGCTAGTCCCTCACTGACGGTCTTCAGGGGCAGGAAAGCGTTGGAGAGCTTGTTGTAAGAGCACCTAGTCGTTCCGGTTTTCTGAGCCAATCGGAAAGCCGATATTAATTGGATAACAGTTCTTTTTTGGTAAGTGGATCTGTAATAGACAAATTTTTGAAATGTCCCGTAAAAATTCACTCGTAGCACTTTTTACCTTAACTGCACGCACCTTATTGTCTTTGCCGGAGACTATTTCTACAATCCTGGCAAGTGCCCATTTGCAAGGTGGCAGATGTTCTTCCTTTAATAACACAAGATATCCTAATTTAATATTATTTTTTGTGAACTGCCATTTACCGCGCTGCTGCAAATGATTTAGGTAATCAATAGACCAACGTTTCCAAATGCATTGAACATATTTAGTAATGCGTTGCCAATGATTTAATCTATTATCGGAGACAAATTTTTGAAATGTCCCGTAAAAATTCACTCGTAGCACTTTTTACCTTAACTGCACGCACCTTATTGTCTTTGCCGGAGACTATTTCTACAATCCTGGCAAGTGCCCATTTGCAAGGTGGCAGATGTTCTTCCTTTAATAACACAAGATATCCTAATTTAATATTATTTTTTGTGAACTGCCATTTACCGCGCTGCTGCAAATGATTTAGGTAATCAATAGACCAACGTTTCCAAATGCATTGAACATATTTAGTAATGCGTTGCCAATGATTTAATCTATTATCGGAGACAAATTTTTGAAATGTCCCGTAAAAATTCACTCGTAGCACTTTTTACCTTAACTGCACGCACCTTATTGTCTTTGCCGGAGACTATTTCTACAATCCTGGCAAGTGCCCATTTGCAAGGTGGCAGATGTTCTTCCTTTAATAACACAAGATATCCTAATTTAATATTATTTTTTGTGAACTGCCATTTACCGCGCTGCTGCAAATGATTTAGGTAATCAATAGACCAACGTTTCCAAATGCATTGAACATATTTAGTAATGCGTTGCCAATGATTTAATCTATTATCGGAGATATTCATAACATTAGGCTCGGAAATTCTGGTGATAGGTCGGCCAATTAAAAAATTGCCTGGGGTATACACTTCAAACTCATTTATGTCATCTGAAAGTGGAGATAAAGGCCGAGAATTTAGAATGCCTTCGATTTGTATGATAAGCGTTTCGAAGTCCTCAAGAGTAATTTTATTATTATCTACGGCCCTAAGCAAGTGATGTTTGAAGGACTTAATGCCTGCTTCCCAGAGTCCGTCAAACTTAGGGGAATAAATTTCCATGTTATGAATTCCTGGGCTAAAAAATTTGATAATTCCTCGCTGGGAGTTTCCAGCAATTTCTTAAACTTATCTAATTCTGTTGACGCACCTTTAAAGTTAGTGGCTTTATCCGAGGTTAGTGTATTCACTTTGCCTCTACTAGAGCAGAATCTTTTAAGCGCCGCGATAACTGCAGCAGCGGATAAATCACTTACTATTTCTAAGTGTGCCTTAGTAGCAGTGGCGTAGCCAGGGTGGGGGTCCAGATGCCCTGGATACCACTAAATTTGTAAAGTTTTCTTTTCCTTTATCTAATAAGAGAATTTTCTGCGATAATCAAGGAGAAGAAAACTTTACAATATTACTGGTATCCAGAGCATTTGGACCCCCTCCCTGGCTACGCCACTGCTTAGTAGACATGCAAGTAAATATGAAAGTACTTTTTGCGGAAGAATTCAAAACTAATTTAGTGAGTACGTGATCATTTGGCAAATTTAATTGGTGTTTAGCTTCAAAGGGCAAATTGGAGTTGATTAATCTACCACCTACACGAAGAAAGCCTTTTTCATCCAAAAATTGATTTAATGATTTTAAGTTACTGGACGAAGGAACAGTGTGTCCTTTCCTCAACGCAGCTATTTCTGCTGCTTCCTAACAAAAAATTCTTATAGAATTCTATAAAAAATATTAATAGAAAATGCATTTTAGAAACCTACAGAATTATGGCCCGTTTTTCTATAAGCTTGTAAAACCAAAAGCTATTGAAATATATGTAGAAGTTTAATAGCTGTAGAGGTTCAATAGAAATGTCTGTAGAGCTTCTATAAAAATGTCTACAGAAAAAATGTAGAGCTTCTATGAAAATTATGTATATGAAAATTATGTATAGAATTTTATTTAGATTCCAGGTGTATCCAAATATTAACCACACTCAATGCTGCTTGACTTCAGCGATCGGAGGAAGAACCAGTACTTTCAGCATAATACAGCCACTGACAGTTTCAAATCTCTTATCATACTATTTCAACTTTATTTCTTTAGTAATTTGCATTCCCAATTATATAGTGTGTCCAAAAAGTATATAAACGGTCGAATAACTCGAGAAATGTATATCGGATTGAAAAACGGAAAAATGCATGTAAAATAGTTTTGAAAAATCTATTTAGGGATATCAAACTTGCCTCCCTAAACTTTGCATCCCTTGGGGGAGAAAGGGGGGCAACTTTGAAATCTTAAGTGATAACCCCCTGTTTTTATTGCAGATTCGGATTCTACGGAATGTATTTTTCCGTTTTTCAGCCCGATGTATATTTCTCGAGTTATTCGACTGTTTTCAGTCATTTCAATTGAAACGATTCTCAGTAAGCATTACTGAACAAATCATAGATCGTGGGGAAGTAAATTAGATCTCGGGAACAGTAATGTGGCTAATATTGCGATTTTGATTGATTTTAACACAAGAAATTGAACCGTTAGCAATAGGGTTTCAATTTTCACTAAATTAAACGTAATTAAACTAGTCGTTGGGGGCCACCGTAATACTTACCCATCATGGATATGCATAATGTAAAATATTAAAATAAAAATGTGTAAACTACTTATAAAATGCATTGCAATTCAAATAAAATTGTGGCTTGATGACGTCACAAACTTTAAAGGCTCGATTACTGAATTGCTTGAAAGAGGTTTTTCCTTATAACTCCAAAAATAATAATCGTATTAACTAGCGGTTTATTGCATCTGATTAAGCGTCAAATTTCCAATTAAAATATATCTTTGAAGTGAAATTTGGATGAAATACAGGGTCATGAAAAATCGAAGAGTGTGGACAATAGGATTCCAAATATCTCGGCCACTAATTATCCGATCGACTTCATGCTTTATTCAAAATTTATGTTTTTTTATTGTCTTTTATATTCATTTCTTAAAATAAACAATTTCGAAAATTTTTATGTACCTTTCATCAGAACGAATATTTCGAGAGTCCGAAAAAAATTGTTCCGGTTAATCGAGGTTATTGAAATGAAATAAGCTTCTTCCCATTATTACATACTAAGTACATACCAAATTGCAAGTCTCTATCTCAATTTTTTCGGGAGATAGAGTGTTTACAGACACACACACACAGACGCACAGACGGACGGCAAAATTTTTTTTCTAAAAATATGTTTTTCGGAATCTCCAGTGTCTGAAACGTGTAAATCCGTCAAAAAAAAAAATTTCGATTTTCAAAACGATTACAAGACTTACCTTATACTACGTATGATAGGTAAGTAAAAACTAAATGCATGGAAAAAAAAAAGAATTTTATAAATAAGAGAATTCTTTATATTTTTTTCGGGTGGAGTTGATATCTTTGAAAATAAGTTAAAACCATACTTCCGAAAAGATCAAATCGTTAAATTTCTTTCGTATCTTTAATAGAACTGAAAATATTCTATTTTAATTCCTAAGCACATGACTATTATTACCTGAACTTAAAAGACATATTTTTTTTTCCATTATGCTAATGGAAAAAGTTAAAAACAAAGATTTTTTAATTTTACAAGTTAGCAATTTTATTTCATATCATTATTTCAATTTATCCAATACCTTAACAAATGGAGGATTATCCTAAGATTATAAAAATATACAGTTTATTTATCTTTTATCAAGTCATAAGAAACAGTGAATAGAAAAATATACTGGGAATATTTTCCGTATTTCGCATTATTTACAACGAAAAGAAAAAATATATTAACTATTAAGACTAAGAATATAAGTAACGTACATAATTTTATTTATTCGTGAAGCCCGTGACAACAATTAGTCATAAATAATTCCAAAATAGAATATTTTAAAAATTAGAAGAAAGATGGATGACTGCAAAGGACGACTATGATTCCCGTCCTTCCATGATTTGAAAATTTTAATAAAATTTTCTTCATCTTTGATGGTTTTTCAAAAGTAATAAAACTAATATTTACCAGATAACTAAAACTAATTAAACATTAAGTGGAAAATTGATATACATTTGTTATATTTTAAATAAATTTTATTGTGAGCTGAATCCATGAGAAAAATAATAGAATGTTCTTTGTATTGAAATAACTTCGGCATAATGTACTTTCTATTTTAGAAACATTTATAGGTATATTTAAACATCCCTTACAAAAATTTCGTATAGAATTCTATAAAAAATATTTATAGAAAATGCCTTATAGAAACCTATGGAATTATGGCCCGTTTTTCTATAAGCTTGTAAAACTAAAAGCTATTGAAATATCTGTAGAAGTTTAAAAGATGAAGAGGTTCAATAGAAATGTCTGTAGAGCTTCTATAAAAATATCTATAGAAAAAATATAGAGCTTCTATGAAAATTATGTATTGAATTTTATTTAGAATCCAGGTGGCCACTCACCCAAATCCTGACCACACTCGATGCTGCTTGACTTCAGCGAATGGAGGAAGAACAGTAGTTTCAGCAAAATGCAACCATTGACAGTTTCAAATATTTCAATTTTATTTATTTTGTAATTTGCATTCCCCGTCATACAGGGTGTTCAAAAAGTATGGTAACGGTCGAATAACTCAAGAAATGTATATCGGATTGAAAAACGGAAAAATGCGTGAGTTTTGAAAAATCTATTCAAACTTGCCCCCCCCCCCTAAACTCTGCGCCCCTGGGGGGGAAAGGGGGCAACTTTGAAATCTTAAGTGATCCCCCCCCCGTTTTTACAGCAGATTCGGATTCTACGGAATGTATTTTCCGTTTTTCAATCCGATTTATGTTTCTCGAGTTGTTCGACCGTTTTCAGTCATTTCAATTGAAACGATTCTCACTGCATTTTACTTGATTACAGCGCTGTCTACGATTTTTCGATGAAAATGTTAAATACAAAAGTTACGTGGTTTTCCCCCATTGAATGAAAATAATATTAAATGAAAATAAGATATGTACAATGATGTACAGTGAAAATAAGATAATTATAAAAGTTTGATAGATATTTACACCAAAATTGTAATATTTTCTTTTACTTTTTTAATGTAGTATTATAAATTCTTAACTACATGTATATGACAGTTTCAATGTAACTAGTTAATTACAATCAAAATTTAAAAAATAATAAAAGATTGTGTGTGGGAGGATCATCTTGCAGGTTTTATTAGTTCTTAAACCTATGATAATGTGAAATTTTATGAAATAGTTTCTTATTACTGTTATAAATAAAGCTCTATGTTTTTAAAAAATAATAATTGTTAGTACAGAGATCACATTCTTCATAATTGAGCAATCTGTAAATAAAGTGTTCTTAATGTATCGCGTGTTACAACATAAATCGTTTATTTTTTAATCCTGCTTTTCACAATTTATCTTTCCAAAAATAAGTTTCCCGTAGTTTAAATTGCATCATAAATACCTAAAATTACATTGACATTATATTTCTATTCATTCGTAGCAATAGACCAGAGATCCTACATTATAGATGATAACTATTTACTGTAGAATCTCTACAATAGACTTGATCACAGCGCCTTCTGGTGGAAATGTAATTTTTTTGATACGGTTTCGCGTGTTGATTTCCACATTATATATTTCTAGGCCCTGTACCCAAACTCCAAACTCTTTACGTGAAAGAGATATTCAGGTTCAGAATTTGTTTACAATGAGAATATCGCTAAGCTAAGCCTTATTGAACAAATCATAGATCGTGGTGACAA
Organism: Maratus michaelseni; assembly: GCA_963931845.1. Taxonomy (NCBI): domain Eukaryota; kingdom Metazoa; phylum Arthropoda; class Arachnida; order Araneae; family Salticidae; genus Maratus; species Maratus michaelseni. The sequence goes on along the minus strand of OZ007598.1, from coordinate 188,360,422 downwards.
AGATACTACACTAAAAAAAAGTATAGTCTCCTGCTAATCCTAAATACCCTATTCAATCTTTCTCTGTAGATAAGCGAGCACCGATGGCTGAATGGTTATGATAACAGACAGAAAGCGGCTAAATGAACTAGTTGAGGGTTCTGTCCCCAGCGAGGGTCAGCGCCTTTCGAGATTTTTTTGGGTTTTTTTTTTAATTCTTTTTTAATTTCTTATTTATACTTAAAATTTCTTTTCAATTTTAAGATAACGTGTGTATATGTATTCTATTTTTTTTTCTCGTATTTTGCAACAGAAATTGTGCCTCTGCTTCTAATTTCTTTAACTAATGAATATATCTATTCCAGTCTATAAAAAATAAATAATAGTTATAACCAGGGCTTTATACAAATTTGAAAAAATCTGGCAGCCAGGTATAAATTCTAGTCGCCAGTAAAAAAAATTAACACCCCCCCCCTCCCCGTTATTGATTTTTAAAAAGTACAAACGTTTGCTTAGGAATTAAGTCAGAAAAAATAATAACAAACATAGTTTAGAATTATTAGTTACATAGTTTATAATAGTGCATAATAACTAAGTTTTCTAAGGAAACTTATCAAAGTTATATATTTGGGAAAAAAAATAATAATAAAGGAAATATTGTAAACTCTGAATTAACCGACATGTTCGGGAAATGCTGATTGCCGTATGCTTCAAATGTTCAAATAGTTGAGTGCTACAAAATCTATATTGGATAAGAGGGCATTTATAAAATAGTGAAGCCGGAAAACGATTTTATGCCTATTTAGCCTATCAAAATAAAAAAGTCAAATAATTCTGATTTAATTATTTCAAAATTTGCATTTAATAACATTTGCAATAGTTTTGCCAAATTAAAAATAAGTTAATTTTTTCTGTTGTTGTTTGTTTGTTTGTGTGTGTGTGTGTGTGAATATAATTTAAAATTTACTTCTTAATATTTTGTAACTTTGCAGCATCTATAATGAGATATCTTACAAGAAATTTAATTAAACGTTGTGATGTTCGCAAACTCGAGGGCTATTAACGCGTAATATTACGAGTTATTACGTAAACGTTTGTTTTCGTAGCTAAAAAGGAAAGAAAAAAATATATTTTCCCGCGCTGGATTAAATTGAAATCAGCAGCCGGCTGAGGTTTATTTTGATCCAACGATCTACGATAAGAATTAAAAAAAAAAAGAAAGAAAGAAAGAAAGAAAAAAAAACTTTTTGAAGTGCAATCAATGATTTTTTATTTCCATTTACTGCAGATAATAATCCAAACAATGTAATTATAAAATACTATTGAGAAACAACTCTGAACCAGACACTTGTCGCCAAGACAGAGTGACGGCAATGTCCAACGCGTGTGGTGCAAACAGACGCGAGGCGCCAAGCATTTTAAGCCGGGAAAAAAATATTTAAAAAAAATAATACATATTTTTATTAAAATGAATTATTCTTGAAATTTTAATTAAGTTTTATAGATTTACTTCGAATGAATTACTTATAATCACTTATATGTTATTATTCTTTTAAAATGAATGTAATAGATTAAAAGTTTTAATTCTGAACACAAAAATCTGATTTGAAACATACAAAAAAGTAAGCATTTTTTATCATTGCATCCAATTTTTAGAAGCCACATAAAACTATTTGTTATTGAGCCCCCCCCCCACCCCTCTCCTCATATTCTAATCACATGACTAGCCGACTAGAGCGGAAAAGAAGGACGTTTTATGTGCATGAAATGGAAAATGCCTTTTTAACTTCGCTTTAGAGAAAATATCGTTTGTGTTCATTTTTTAGTTCAATTTTTGTAAAAAATAAATAAATAAATGAAACAAAAAAAGTCAGATTAAAAAAGTTAGTCGCCAGATAAAAAAAGTTGGTCGCCAGTGGCGACCTGGCGACCGCATTTGTCAAGCCCTGGTTATAACATTAATGATATTTTTTACCTAGGTGCCTACGATTTAGAAATATGCATTTATCTTTTCTAAATATAATGAAAAATACACCTTGTTAATTTAACGATTCTTTCTAATACAAAAAAGAAAACAAAAGCGCGAACATATCCCTCTTTTTGATTGACTAGAATTGGCGACTTATCGCTAATAGATTTAATCCGAGTATCCGGGCGAGCGCGCCAATGAGTTCACCCTGTAATGCAACTTTGCTGCATTGCGTATCCTTTGCCCACAGCCGTTTTACATTATGTCTACGGAACTTTCACATCTTCTAGTGTATAGAATCTTTGGTGGTGAAGTAAATTAGATCGCAGGAAGAGTGATTTAGTTAATTTTGCGATTTTTATTGATCTTAACACTGCATCGCCAGCGACAGGGTTTCAATTTTCATTGTATTATTAACAAAATTGATACACTCAATAAGATTGACTAGGAATTTTATAAATATAACATTTCTTTATATTTCATTCGGGTTGAGTTGATTTCTTTGAAAATAAGTTAAAATAATACTTTCGAAAAGATCGATTAAATTTCGATTAAATTTTTCGATTAAAAATCGTTTAAATTTCTTTCGTCTCTTTAAAAGAACTGAAAATATTCTATTTTAATTCCTAAGCACATGACTATTATTAACTGAACTTAAAAGGCAGATTTTTTTTTCATGTTATTAGAAAAAGTTAAAAGCAAAGAATTTTTTAATTTTACAAGTTAGCAATTTTATACCACATCATTATTTTAAATTATTCAATGCCTTAACAAATGGAGGATTATTGCAAAATTATAAAAATATACAATTTATTTGTCTTTTATCAAGCCATAAGAAACAGTGAATAGAAAAATATACAGCGAATATTTTCCGTATTCCGCATTATTTACAACGAAAAGTAAAATATATTAACTATTAAGACTAAGAATATAAGTAAGACACGTGATTTTACTTATGTCCGGAATTTTACTTGGAGGCTTTCAATAATTAATGCAGTTTTTTTGTAAATTGTATTAAAGATAGCAAATTATCGCGATACTTTAAGTGAAAACATCTACTACTCATTCGAAAACCCAATTTTTGATTTATTTAATGACAGACAATTGTCTGTCATTAATACTGTCATAACTACTTCAAAAAGGGAAAATTACTATTCAGAAATAGTGGTAGAGATTTTGAATGAAATAATGTGCTAAATTAGCAACACAGCTTGTATTTATTTGCTTTCTCCGTAGATGACTATGGGAATGGTGTAATTTGCATTCATACGGAAGGGGTGAAATTGTAAAAAATTCAGAATCTTCAAATTATATTTAGTTTTTTTCGCTAAAAAATACTGAACAAGCAGCAAAGTTTTATTCTAGAATTAAAATTCTGCTAAGAAAAATACATCTTAAGTTTTATAATAATGAATTAATTGTTTTAAACCCGGCGAATTCGTTGCTATTATCGAAATTAGTTAATTAAAATTTTTATGATATATGTTGATGGATGTAAAAGAAGTTCTACAAAATTAGCAGACAGATTTGGAATGTTACGATTATTCCATTTCAATAGTATTAGCTAGAGACTTACAGTTCAATCATCTCCGAGCAGTCATAATGTTATAAAGTACGGAACTGGGACTCAATCGATTTTTTTATATTATTTTAACTATAAAAACTAAATTGAAGCCCGTGAAAACGATTTGTCTTAAATAATTCCAAAATAGAATATTTTAAAGATTAGAAGAAAGATGGATGACGGCAAGGGACGACTATGTTTCCCCTTCTTCCATGATTTGTTTCTGATGCTTTTATTTCTTCTGTAATTTTCATTCCCAATTATACAGGGCGTCCAAGAAGTATGAAACGGTCGAATAACTCGAGAAATGTATATTGGATTGAAAAAGGGAAAAATGCATGTACAATAGTACCCATGCGATACGTATTTCAGTTATACGTTTAACCGATATACGTATATACGTATAATACGTATTTAAGAAATACGTATACCTTAAAATATACGTTTAAACGTATCCGGATACGTATACACGTATATCGGTTAAACGTATAATTCAAGTATACGTTTAATTCCAGTATACGTATATTTCAAGCATCATATTTACTTTTAATGCCAATGGATCTCATGAGTTTTACGTCACTGAACGGAGAACAAGTTGGAAATCGGTAGCGTTACTTTAACAATCTGTATAATAAGTTTATACATAGAATCTTGTTATTTTCCCCTTTAAACGATTATTGTAAATATATAACGAAAATAAAAAGACTTTTTGTGCAAATAAGGAGAATATACACGATTCAGATTTATTGTTAATCCTTAATTAAGTATACTCTTTCGTAATTAAAAAATATATATATTTATTTTTGTGTGCGTATACTCAAATTGCGCACGGGAGGTCAAATGTTGTTCTTTCCAGGGTGCTAATATTTTCTACTCTGTGTTAATGTATAACGCAATTTCATTTTTTAACCATGACACTCGTGGTATTTTTTATACAAAGTGTATGTGCATTACAAGATATTGCTTTTTAAGAAGTGTTGTTAATCTTGACAAACTTCTTTTTTGTGTTAGTACTTAAAAATATTTCGATTATTTATAGTCTGACAAATAATCGTCACTGCAGGTTTCAGAACGCAATCACACAAGCTTAAAATGACTTGCCTTCTCTTTATAAAAATCCTGTATATTTTATTCAGGTTGATTGATTAATTTGAAAACAAGTTAAAATAATACTTACGAAAAGATCGATTCGTTAAATTTCTTTCGTCTCCTTAATAGAACTGAAAATATTCTATTTTAAATCCTAAGCACATGAATACTATTAACTGAACTTAAAAGGCAGATTTTTTTTCCATGTTATTAGAAAAAGTTCAAAACAAAGAATTTTTTAATTTTACGAGTTAGCAATTTTATTTCGCATCATTATTTAAAATTATTCAATGCCTTAACGAATGGAGGATTATTCCAAGATTATAAAAATATACAGTTTATTTATCTTTTATCAAGCCATAAGAAACAGTGAATAGAAAAATATACAACGAATATTTTCCGTATTCCGCATTATTTACAACGAAAAGAAAAAGTATATTAACTATTAAGACTAAGAATATAAGTAACACACGTGATTTTACTTATGTCCGGAATTTTACTTGGAGGATTTCAATAATTAATGCAGTTTTTTTGTAAATTGTAATAAAGATAGCAAATTATCGCGATACTTTAAGTGAAAACATCTACTACTCATTCGAAATCGCAATTTTTGATTTATTTAATGACAGACAATAACTACTTCAAAAAGGGAAAATTACTATTCGGAAATAGTGGTAGAGATTTTGAATGAAATAACGTGCTAAATTGAAAACACAGCTTGTATTTATTTGCTTTCTCCGTAGATGACTATGGGAATGGTGTAATTTGCATTCATACGGAAGGGATGAAATTGTAAAAAATTCAGAATCTTCAAATTATATTTAGTTTTTTTCGCTAATAAATACTGAACAAGCAGCAAAGTTTTCTTCTAGAATTGAAATTCTTCTAAGAAAAATACATCATAAGTTTTATAATAATGAATTAATCGTTTAAAACCCGGCGAATCCGTTGCTATTATCGAAATTAGTTAATTAAAATTTTTATGATATATGTTGATGGCAGAAGAAGTTCTACAAAATTAGCAGATAGATTTGGAATTCTGCGATTGTTCAATTTCATTAGTACTAGCTAGAGACTTACAGTTCAATCATCTTCGAGCAGTCATAAAGTTAAAAAATATGAAATACTTAACTCGAACTCAATCGATTTTTTTATATTATTATAACTATAAAAACTAAATTGAAGCCCGTGAAAACGATTAGTCTTAAATAATTTCAAAATAGAATATTTTAAAAATTAGAAGAAATATGGATGACGGCAAGGGACGACTATATTTCCCCTCCTTCCATGATTTGAAAATTTTAATAAAATTTTCTTCATCTTTGATGGTTTCTCAAAAGTAATAAAACTAATATTTACCAGATGACTAAAACTAATTAAACATTAAGTGGAAAATTTATATACATTTGTTATATTTTAAATACACTTTATTGTGAGCTGAATCCATGAGAAAAATAATAGGGCCATGTTCTTCGTATTGAAATAACTCCGGCATACTGATATAAATACTATTTTAGAAACATTGTATAGGTATATTTAAACATCCCTTACGAAAATTTCTTATAGAATTCAATAAAAAATATTTATAGAAAATGCATTATAGAAACCTATAGAATTGTGGACCGTTTTTCTATAAGCTAGTGAAAAACCAAAAGCTATTGAAATATCTGTAGAAGTTCAATAGCTGTGGAGGCTCAATAGAAATGTCTGTAGAGCTTCTATAAAAATATCTATAGAAAATATATAGAGCTTCTATGAAAATTATGTATAGAATTTTATTTAGAATCCAGGTGGCCACTCACCCAAATCTTAACCACACTCGATGCTGCTTGACTTCAGCGATCGGACGAAGAACCAGTACTTTCAGCGTAATACAACCATTGACAGTTTCAAATCTCTTATCACACTATTTCAACATTATTTCATTTGTAATTTTCATTCCCAATTATATAGGGTGTCCAAAAAGTATGGAAACGGTCGAATAACTCGAGAAATGTATATCGGATTGAAAAACGGAAACATGCATGTACAATAGTTTTGAAAAATCTATTTAGGGATATTAAACTTGTCCCCCTAAACTCTGAGCCCCTGGTAGGGGGGGGGGGGAGGGACTTTGAAATCTTAAGCGATAACCCCGTTTTTATTGCAGATTCGGATTCTACGGAATGTATTTTTCCGTTTTTCAATCCGATGTATGTTTCTCGAGTTATTCGACCGTTTTCAGTCATTTCAATTGAAACGATTCTCACTGCATTTTACTCGATTATAGCGCATCTACGATTTTTCAAACAAAATGTTAAATACAAAAGTTACGTATTTTTTCCCATAGAATGAAAATAAGATACAATGAAAATAAGATATGTACAATGATGTACAGTGAAAATAAGATAATTATAAGAGTTTGATTGATATTTACACCAAAATTGTAATATTTTCTTTAACTTATTCTGTGTACTATTATAAATTCGTAACTACATATATATGACAGTTTCAATGTAACTAGCTTATTAAAATCAAAATTTAAAAAAAATAAAAGATTGTGTGTGTGGGAGGATCATCTTGTGGGTTTTATTCGTTCTTTAACCTATGATAATATGAAATTTTGTGGAATAGTTTCTTATTACTGTTATAAATAAAGCTCTATGTTAAAAAAAAAAATAATTATTTGTACGGAGGTCACATTGTTTATAAATGAGCAATCTGTAAATAAGGTGTTCTTAACCCCTTTGCGACGAGCGTCCTTTACAGAATTTTTAAGCTTTTACCACGGTTTTTCAAAACAGAAATTTTTACCTAATTGAATCGCAGATATGCTATTAATAAATAAGGCAAAGCTTACAATAAAAAGTAACTAGTAAGAATAATCCAGGATTCTGAGCATCTCATGCGTCACGTATACGTCCTCAAGGGGTTAATGTATCGCGCGTGTTACAACATAAATCGTTTTAATTCTGATTTTCACAATTTATCTTTCAAAAATAAGTTTCCCGTAGTTTAAATTGCATCATAAATATCTAAAAATACATTAGATTTCTATTCATTCGTAGCAATAGACCAGAGATCCTACATTAGAGATGATGACTATTTAATATATCATCTCTACAATAGACTTGAACATAGCGCCCTCTGGTGGAAATGTAATCTTTTGGAAAAGGTTTCGCGTGTTGATTTCCACATTATATATTTCTAGGCTCTGTACCCAAACTACTTACGTGAAAGATATATTCATGTTCAGAATTTGTTGATAATGAGAATATCGCTAAGCATTATTGATCAAATTATGGATCGTGAAGTAAATTAGATCTCGGGAACAGTAATGAGGCTATTGCTAATATTGCGATTTCTATTGATTTTAAGACACGAAATTGAAACGCTAGAAATAGGGTTTCAATTTTCCATAAAATATTGAGGAAATATAGGATTGGTAAAAGAAAAAACAAGGAATTATTAAATATAAAAATTCTGTATATTTTATTCGGGTTCAGTTGATTTCTTTGAAAATAAGTTAAATAATACTTTCCGAAAAGATCGAATCGCTAAATTTCTTTCTTCTCCTTAATAGAACTGAAAATATTCTATTTTAAATCCTAAGCACGTGAATATTATTAATTGAACTTAAAAGGCAGATTTTCTTTCATGTTATTAGAAAAAATTAAAAACAAAGAATTTTTTAATTTTACAAGTTAGCAATCTTATTCCACATCATTATTTTAAATTATTCAATGCCTTAACAAATGGAGGAATATTCAAAAATTATAAAAATATACAATTTATTTGTCTTTTAGCAAGCCATAAGAAACAATGAATAGAAAAATATACAGCGAATATTTTCCGTATTCAGCATTATTTACAACGAAAAGAAAAAAATATATTAACTATTAAGACTAAGAATATAAGTAACACACGTGATTTTACTTATGTCAGGAATTATATTAGGAGGCTTTCAATAATTAATGCAGTTTTTTTGTAACTTGTATTAAAGATAGCAAATTATCGCGATACTTTAAGTGAAAACATCTACTACTCATTCGAAATCGCAATTTTTGATTTATTTAATGACAGACAATAACTACTTCAAAAAGGGAAAATTACTATTCGGAAATAGTGGTAGAGATTTTGAATGAAATAACGTGCTAAATTGAAAACACAGCTTGTATTTATTTGCTTTCTCCGTAGATGACTATGGGAATGGTGTAATTTGCATTCATACGGAAGGGATGAAATTGTAAAAAATTCAGAATCTTCAAATTATATTTAGTTTTTTTCGCTAATAAATACTGAACAAGCAGCAAAGTTTTCTTCTAGAATTGAAATTCTTCTAAGAAAAATACATCATAAGTTTTATAATAATGAATTAATCGTTTAAAACCCGGCGAATCCGTTGCTATTATCGAAATTAGTTAATTAAAATTTTTATGATATATGTTGATGGCAGAAGAAGTTCTACAAAATTAGCAGATAGATTTGGAATTCTGCGATTGTTCAATTTCATTAGTATTAGCTAGAGACTTACAGTTCAATCATCTTCGAGCAGTCATAAAGTTAAAAAATATGAAATACGTAACTCGAACTCAATCGATTTTTTTATATTATTATAACTATAAAAACTAAATTGAAGCCCGTGAAAACGATTAGTCTTAAATAATTTCAAAATAGAATATTTTAAAAATTAGAAGAAATATGGATGACGGCAAGGGACGACTATATTTCCCCTCCTTCCATTATTTGAAAATTTTAATAAAATTTTCTTCATCTTTGATGGTTTCTCAAAAGTAATAAAACTAATATTTACCAGATGACTAAAACTAATTAAACATTAAGTGGAAAATTTATATACATTTGTTATATTTTAAATACACTTTCTTGTGAGCTGAATCCATGAGAAAAATAATAGGGCCATGTTCTTCGTATTGAAATAACTCCGGCATACTGATATAAATACTATTTTAGAAACATTGTATAGGTATATTTAAACATCCCTTACGAAAATTTCTTATAGAATTCAATAAAAAATATTTATAGAAAATGCATTATAGAAACCTATAGAATTGTGGACCGTTTTTCTATAAGCTAGTGAAAAACCAAAAGCTATTGAAATATCTGTAGAAGTTCAATAGCTGTGGAGGCTCAATAGAAATGTCTGTAGAGCTTCTATAAAAATATCTATAGAAAATATATAGAGCTTCTATGAAAATTATGTATAGAATTTTATTTAGAATCCAGGTGGCCACTCACCCAAATCTTAACCACACTCGATGCTGCTTGACTTCAGCGATCGGACGAAGAACCAGTACTTTCAGCGTAATACAACCATTGACAGTTTCAAATCTCTTATCACACTATTTCAACATTATTTCATTTGTAATTTTCATTCCCAATTATATAGGGTGTCCAAAAAGTATGGAAACGGTCGAATAACTCGAGAAATGTATATCGGATTGAAAAACGGAAACATGCATGTACAATAGTTTTGAAAAATCTATTTAGGGATATTAAACTTGTCCCCCTAAACTCTGAGCCCCTGGTAGGGGGGGGGGGGACTTTGAAATCTTAAGTGACAACCCCCGTTTTTATTGCAGATTCGGATTCTACGGAATGTATTTTTCCGTTTTCAATCCGATGTATGTTTCTCGAGTTATTCGACCGTTTTCAGTCATTTCAATTGAAACGATTCTCACTGCATTTTACTCGATTATAGCGGATCTACGATTTTTCAAACAAAATGTTAAATACAAAAGTTACGTATTTTTTCCCATAGAATGAAAATAAGATACAATGAAAATAAGATATGTACAATGATGTACAGTGAAAATAAGATAATTATAAGAGTTTGATTGATATTTACACCAAAATTGTAATATTTTCTTTAACTTATTCTGTGTACTATTATAAATTCGTAACTACATATATATGACAGTTTCAATGTAACTAGCTTATTAAAATCAAAATTTAAAAAAAATAAAAGATTGTGTGTGTGGGAGGATCATCTTCTGGGTTTTATTCGTTCTTTAACCTATGATAATATGAAATTTTGTGGAATAGTTTCTTATTACTGTTATAAATAAAGCTCTATGTTAAAAAAAAAATAATTATTTGTACGGAGGTCACATTGTTTATAAATGAGCAATCTGTAAATAAGGTGTTCTTAACCCCTTTGCGACGAGCGTCCTTTACAGAATTTTTAAGCTTTTACCACGGTTTTTCAAAACAGAAATTTTTACCTAATTGAATCGCAGATATGCTATTAATAAATAAGGCAAAGCTTACAATAAAAAGTAACTAGTAAGAATAATCCAGGATTCTGAGCATCTCATGCGTCACGTATACGTCCTCAAGGGGTTAATGTATCGCGCGTGTTACAACATAAATCGTTTTAATTCTGATTTTCACAATTTATCTTTCAAAAATAAGTTTCCCGTAGTTTAAATTGCATCATAAATATCTAAAAATACATTAGATTTCTATTCATTCGTAGCAATAGACCAGAGATCCTACATTAGAGATGATGACTATTTAATATATCATCTCTACAATAGACTTGAACATAGCGCCCTCTGGTGGAAATGTAATCTTTTGGATAAGGTTTCACGTGTTGATTTCCACATTATATATTTCTAGGCTCTGTACCCAAACTACTTACGTGAAAGATATATTCATGTTCAGAATTTGTTGATAATGAGAATATCGCTAAGCATTATTGATCAAATTATGGATCGTGAAGTAAATTAGATCTCGGGAACAGTAATGAGGCTATTGCTAATATTGCGATTTCTATTGATTTTAAGACACGAAATTGAAACGCTAGAAATAGGGTTTCAATTTTCCATAAAATATTGAGGAAATATAGGATTGGTAAATGAAAAAACAAGGAATTATTAAATATAAAAATTCTGTATATTTCATTCGGGTTCAGTTGATTTCTTTGAAAATAAGTTAAATAATACTTTCCGAAAAGATCGAATCGCTAAATTTCTTTCTTCTCCTTAATAGAACTGAAAATATTCTATTTTAAATCCTAAGCACGTGAATATTATTAATTGAACTTAAAAGGCAGATTTTCTTTCATGTTATTAGAAAAAATTAAAAACAAAGAATTTTTTAATTTTACAAGTTAGCAATCTTATTCCACATCATTATTTTAAATTATTCAATGCCTTAACAAATGGAGGATTATTCAAAAATTATAAAAACATACAATTTATTTGTCTTTTAGCAAGCCATAAGAAACAATGAATAGAAAAATATACAGCGAATATTTTCCGTATTCAGCATTATTTACAACGAAAAGAAAAAAATATATTAACTATTAAGACTAAGAATATAAGTAACACACGTGATTTTACTTATGTCAGGAATTATATTAGGAGGCTTACAATAATTAATGCAGTTTTTTTGTAAATTGTATTAAAGATAGCAAATTATCGCGATACTTTAAGTGAAAACATCTACTACTCATTCGAAATCGCAATTTTTGATTTATTTAATGACAGACAATAACTACTTCAAAAAGGGAAAATTACTATTCAGAAATAGTGGTAGAGATTTTGAATGAAATAATGTGCTAAATTAGCAACACAGCTTGTATTTATTTGCTTTCTCCGTAGATGACTATGGGAATGGTGTAATTTGCATTCATACGGAAGGGGTGAAATTGTAAAAAATTCAGAATCTTCAAATTATATTTAGTTTTTTTCGCTAAAAAATACTGAACAAGCAGCAAAGTTTTATTCTAGAATTAAAATTCTGCTAAGAAAAATACATCTTAAGTTTTATAATAATGAATTAATTGTTTTAAACCCGGCGAATTCGTTGCTATTATCGAAATTAGTTAATTAAAATTTTTATGATATATGTTGATGGATGTAAAAGAAGTTCTACAAAATTAGCAGACAGATTTGGAATGTTACGATTATTCCATTTCAATAGTATTAGCTAGAGACTTACAGTTCAATCATCTCCGAGCAGTCATAATGTTATAAAGTACGGAACTGGGACTCAATCGATTTTTTTATATTATTTTAACTATAAAAACTAAATTGAAGCCCGTGAAAACGATTTGTCTTAAATAATTCCAAAATAGAATATTTTAAAGATTAGAAGAAAGATGGATGACGGCAAGGGACGACTATGTTTCCCCTTCTTCCATGATTTGTTTCTGATGCTTTTATTTCTTCTGTAATTTTCATTCCCAATTATACAGGGCGTCCAAGAAGTATGAAACGGTCGAATAACTCGAGAAATGTATATTGGATTGAAAAAGGGAAAAATGCATGTACAATAGTACCCATGCGATACGTATTTCAGTTATACGTTTAACCGATGTACGTATATACGTATAATACGTATTTAAGAAATACGTATACCTTAAAATATACGTTTAAACGTATCCGGATACGTATACACGTATATCGGTTAAACGTATAATTCAAGTATACGTTTAATTCCAGTATACGTATATTTCAAGCATCATATTTACTTTTAATGCCAATGAATCTCATGAGTTTTACGTCACTGAACGGAGAACAAGTTGGAAATCGGTAGCGTTACTTTAACAATCTGTATAATAAGTTTATACATAGAATCTTGTTATTTTCCCCTTTAAACGATTATTGTAAATATATAACGAAAATAAAAAGACTTTTTGTGCAAATAAGGAGAATATACACGATTCAGATTTATTGTTAATCCTTAATTAAGTATACTCTTTCGTAATTAAAAAATATATATATTTATTTTTGTGTGCGTATACTCAAATTGCGCACGGGAGGTCAAATGTTGTTCTTTCCAGGGTGCTAATATTTTCTACTCTGTGTTAATGTATAACGCAATTTCATTTTTTAACCATGACACTCGTGGTATTTTTTATACAAAGTGTATGTGCATTACAAGATATTGCTTTTTAAGAAGTGTTGTTAATCTTGACAAACTTCTTTTTTGTGTTAGTACTTAAAAATATTTCGATTATTTATAGTCTGACAAATAATCGTCACTGCAGGTTTCAGAACGCAATCACACAAGCTTAAAATGACTTGCCTTCTCTTTATAAAAATCCTGTATATTTTATTCGGGTTGATTGATTAATTTGAAAACAAGTTAAAATAATACTTACGAAAAGATCGATTCGTTAAATTTCTTTCGTCTCCTTAATAGAACTGAAAATATTCTATTTTAAATCCTAAGCACATGAATACTATTAACTGAACTTAAAAGGCAGATTTTTTTTCCATGTTATTAGAAAAAGTTCAAAACAAAGAATTTTTTAATTTTACGAGTTAGCAATTTTATTTCGCATCATTATTTAAAATTATTCAATGCCTTAACGAATGGAGGATTATTCCAAGATTATAAAAATATACAGTTTATTTATCTTTTATCAAGCCATAAGAAACAGTGAATAGAAAAATATACAACGAATATTTTCCGTATTCCGCATTATTTACAACGAAAAGAAAAAGTATATTAACTATTAAGACTAAGAATATAAGTAACACACGTGATTTTACTTATGTCCGGAATTTTACTTGGAGGATTTCAATAATTAATGCAGTTTTTTTGTAAATTGTAATAAAGATAGCAAATTATCGCGATACTTTAAGTGAAAACATCTACTACTCATTCGAAATCGCAATTTTTGATTTATTTAATGACAGACAATAACTACTTCAAAAAGGGAAAATTACTATTCGGAAATAGTGGTAGAGATTTTGAATGAAATAACGTGCTAAATTGAAAACACAGCTTGTATTTATTTGCTTTCTCCGTAGATGACTATGGGAATGGTGTAATTTGCATTCATACGGAAGGGATGAAATTGTAAAAAATTCAGAATCTTCAAATTATATTTAGTTTTTTTCGCTAATAAATACTGAACAAGCAGCAAAGTTTTCTTCTAGAATTGAAATTCTTCTAAGAAAAATACATCATAAGTTTTATAATAATGAATTAATCGTTTAAAACCCGGCGAATCCGCTGCTATTATCGAAATTAGTTAATTAAAATTTTTATGATATATGTTGATGGCAGAAGAAGTTCTACAAAATTAGCAGATAGATTTGGAATTCTGCGATTGTTCAATTTCATTAGTACTAGCTAGAGACTTACAGTTCAATCATCTTCGAGCAGTCATAAAGTTAAAAAATATGAAATACTTAACTCGAACTCAATCGATTTTTTTATATTATTATAACTATAAAAACTAAATTGAAGCCCGTGAAAACGATTAGTCTTAAATAATTTCAACATAGAATATTTTAAAAATTAGAAGAAATATGGATGACGGCAAGGGACGACTATATTTCCCCTCCTTCCATGATTTGAAAATTTTAATAAAATTTTCTTCATCTTTGATGGTTTCTCAAAAGTAATAAAACTAATATTTACCAGATGACTAAAACTAATTAAACATTAAGTGGAAAATTTATATACATTTGTTATATTTTAAATACACTTTATTGTGAGCTGAATCCATGAGAAAAATAATAGGGCCATGTTCTTCGTATTGAAATAACTCCGGCATACTGATATAAATACTATTTTAGAAACATTGTATAGGTATATTTAAACATCCCTTACGAAAATTTCTTATAGAATTCAATAAAAAATATTTATAGAAAATGCATTATAGAAACCTATAGAATTGTGGACCGTTTTTCTATAAGCTAGTGAAAAACCAAAAGCTATTGAAATATCTGTAGAAGTTCAATAGCTGTGGAGGCTCAATAGAAATGTCTGTAGAGCTTCTATAAAAATATCTATAGAAAATATATAGAGCTTCTATGAAAATTATGTATAGAATTTTATTTAGAATCCAGGTGGCCACTCAGCCAAATCTTAACCACACTCGATGCTGCTTGACTTCAGCGATCGGACGAAGAACCAGTACTTTCAGCGTAATACAACCATTGACAGTTTCAAATCTCTTATCACACTATTTCAACATTATTTCATTTGTAATTTTCATTCCCAATTATATAGGGTGTCCAAAAAGTATGGAAACGGTCGAATAACTCGAGAAATGTATATCGGATTGAAAAACGGAAACATGCATGTACAATAGTTTTGAAAAATCTATTTAGGGATATTAAACTTGTCCCCCTAAACTCTGAGCCCCTGGTAGGGGGGGGGGGAGGGACTTTGAAATCTTAAGCGATAACCCCGTTTTTATTGCAGATTCGGATTCTACGGAATGTATTTTTCCGTTTTTCAATCCGATGTATGTTTCTCCAGTTATTCGACCGTTTTCAGTCATTTCAATTGAAACGATTCTCACTGCATTTTACTCGATTATAGCGCATCTACGATTTTTCAAACAAAATGTTAAATACAAAAGTTACGTATTTTTTCCCATAGAATGAAAATAAGATACAATGAAAATAAGATATGTACAATGATGTACAGTGAAAATAAGATAATTATAAGAGTTTGATTGATATTTACACCAAAATTGTAATATTTTCTTTAACTTATTCTGTGTACTATTATAAATTCGTAACTACATATATATGACAGTTTCAATGTAACTAGCTTATTAAAATCAAAATTTAAAAAAAATAAAAGATTGTGTGTGTGGGAGGATCATCTTGTGGGTTTTATTCGTTCTTTAACCTATGATAATATGAAATTTTGTGGAATAGTTTCTTATTACTGTTATAAATAAAGCTCTATGTTAAAAAAAAAATAATTATTTGTACGGAGGTCACATTGTTTATAAATGAGCAATCTGTAAATAAGGTGTTCTTAACCCCTTTGCGACGAGCGTCCTTTACAGAATTTTTAAGCTTTTACCACGGTTTTTCAAAACAGAAATTTTTACCTAATTGAATCGCAGATATGCTATTAATAAATAAGGCAAAGCTTACAATAAAAAGTAACTAGTAAGAATAATCCAGGATTCTGAGCATCTCATGCGTCACGTATACGTCCTCAAGGGGTTAATGTATCGCGCGTGTTACAACATAAATCGTTTTAATTCTGATTTTCACAATTTATCTTTCAAAAATAAGTTTCCCGTAGTTTAAATTGCATCATAAATATCTAAAAATACATTAGATTTCTATTCATTCGTAGCAATAGACCAGAGATCCTACATTAGAGATGATGACTATTTAATATATCATCTCTACAATAGACTTGAACATAGCGCCCTCTGGTGGAAATGTAATCTTTTGGATAAGGTTTCGCGTGTTGATTTCCACATTATATATTTCTAGGCTCTGTACCCAAACTACTTACGTGAAAGATATATTCATGTTCAGAATTTGTTGATAATGAGAATATCGCTAAGCATTATTGATCAAATTATGGATCGTGAAGTAAATTAGATCTCGGGAACAGTAATGAGGCTATTGCTAATATTGCGATTTCTATTGATTTTAAGACACGAAATTGAAACGCCAGAAATAGGGTTTCAATTTTCCATAAAATATTGAGGAAATATAGGATTGGTAAAAGAAAAAACAAGGAATTATTAAATATAAAAATTCTGTATATTTTATTCGGGTTCAGTTGATTTCTTTGAAAATAAGTTAAATAATACTTTCCGAAAAGATCGAATCGCTAAATTTCTTTCTTCTCCTTAATAGAACTGAAAATATTCTATTTTAAATCCTAAGCACGTGAATATTATTAATTGAACTTAAAAGGCAGATTTTCTTTCATGTTATTAGAAAAAATTAAAAACAAAGAATTTTTTAATTTTACAAGTTAGCAATCTTATTCCACATCATTATTTTAAATTATTGAATGCCTTAACAAATGGAGGATTATTCAAAAATTATAAAAATATACAATTTATTTGTCTTTTAGCAAGCCATAAGAAACAATGAATAGAAAAATATACAGCGAATATTTTCCGTATTCAGCATTATTTACAACGAAAAGAAAAAAATATATTAACTATTAAGACTAAGAATATAAGTAACACACGTGATTTTACTTATGTCAGGAATTATATTAGGAGGCTTTCAATAATTAATGCAGTTTTTTTGTAACTTGTATTAAAGATAGCAAATTATCGCGATACTTTAAGTGAAAACATCTACTACTCATTCGAAATCGCAATTTTTGATTTATTTAATGACAGACAATAACTACTTCAAAAAGGGAAAATTACTATTCGGAAATAGTGGTAGAGATTTTGAATGAAATAACGTGCTAAATTGAAAACACAGCTTGTATTTATTTGCTTTCTCCGTAGATGACTATGGGAATGGTGTAATTTGCATTCATACGGAAGGGATGAAATTGTAAAAAATTCAGAATCTTCAAATTATATTTAGTTTTTTTCGCTAATAAATACTGAACAAGTAGCAAAGTTTTCTTCTAGAATTGAAATTCTTCTAAGAAAAATACATCATAAGTTTTATAATAATGAATTAATCGTTTAAAACCCGGCGAATCCGTTGCTATTATCGAAATTAGTTAATTAAAATTTTTATGATATATGTTGATGGCAGAAGAAGTTCTACAAAATTAGCAGATAGATTTGGAATTCTGCGATTGTTCAATTTCATTAGTATTAGCTAGAGACTTACAGTTCAATCATCTTCGAGCAGTCATAAAGTTAAAAAATATGAAATACGTAACTCGAACTCAATCGATTTTTTTATATTATTATAACTATAAAAACTAAATTGAAGCCCGTGAAAACGATTAGTCTTAAATAATTTCAAAATAGAATATTTTAAAAATTAGAAGAAATATGGATGACGGCAAGGGACGACTATATTTCCCCTCCTTCCATTATTTGAAAATTTTAATAAAATTTTCTTCATCTTTGATGGTTTCTCAAAAGTAATAAAACTAATATTTACCAGATGACTAAAACTAATTAAACATTAAGTGGAAAATTTATATACATTTGTTATATTTTAAATACACTTTCTTGTGAGCTGAATCCATGAGAAAAATAATAGGGCCATGTTCTTCGTATTGAAATAACTCCGGCATACTGATATAAATACTATTTTAGAAACATTGTATAGGTATATTTAAACATCCCTTACGAAAATTTCTTATAGAATTCAATAAAAAATATTTATAGAAAATGCATTATAGAAACCTATAGAATTGTGGACCGTTTTTCTATAAGCTAGTGAAAACCAAAAGCTATTGAAATATCTGTAGAAGTTCAATAGCTGTGGAGGCTCAATAGAAATGTCTGTAGAGCTTCTATAAAAATATCTATAGAAAATATATAGAGCTTCTATGAAAATTATGTATAGAATTTTATTTAGAATCCAGGTGGCCACTCACCCAAATCTTAACCACACTCGATGCTGCTTGACTTCAGCGATCGGACGAAGAACCAGTACTTTCAGCGTAATACAACCATTGACAGTTTCAAATCTCTTATCACACTATTTCAACATTATTTCATTTGTAATTTTCATTCCCAATTATATAGGGTGTCCAAAAAGTATGGAAACGGTCGAATAACTCGAGAAATGTATATCGGATTGAAAAACGGAAACATGCATGTACAATAGTTTTGAAAAATCTATTTAGGGATATTAAACTTGTCCCCCTAAACTCTGAGCCCCTGGTAGGGGGGGGGGGGACTTTGAAATCTTAAGTGATAACCCCCGTTTTTATTGCAGATTCGGATTCTACGGAATGTATTTTTCCGTTTTCAATCCGATGTATGTTTCTCGAGTTATTCGACCGTTTTCAGTCATTTCAATTGAAACGATTCTCACTGCATTTTACTCGATTATAGCGCATCTACGATTTTTCAAACAAAATGTTAAATACAAAAGTTACGTATTTTTTCCCATAGAATGAAAATAAGATACAATGAAAATAAGATATGTACAATGATGTACAGTGAAAATAAGATAATTATAAGAGTTTGATTGATATTTACACCAAAATTGTAATATTTTCTTTAACTTATTCTGTGTACTATTATAAATTCGTAACTACATATATATGACAGTTTCAATGTAACTAGCTTATTAAAATCAAAATTTAAAAAAAATAAAAGATTGTGTGTGTGGGAGGATCATCTTCTGGGTTTTATTCGTTCTTTAACCTATGATAATATGAAATTTTGTGGAATAGTTTCTTATTACTGTTATAAATAAAGCTCTAAGTTAAAAAAAAAATAATTATTTGTACGGAGGTCACATTGTTTATAAATGAGCAATCTGTAAATAAGGTGTTCTTAACCCCTTTGCGACGAGCGTCCTTTACAGAATTTTTAAGCTTTTACCACGGTTTTTCAAAACAGAAATTTTTACCTAATTGAATCGCAGATATGCTATTAATAAATAAGGCAAAGCTTACAATAAAAAGTAACTAGTAAGAATAATCCAGGATTCTGAGCATCTCATGCGTCACGTATACGTCCTCAAGGGGTTAATGTATCGCGCGTGTTACAACATAAATCGTTTTAATTCTGATTTTCACAATTTATCTTTCAAAAATAAGTTTCCCGTAGTTTAAATTGCATCATAAATATCTAAAAATACATTAGATTTCTATTCATTCGTAGCAATAGACCAGAGATCCTACATTAGAGATGATGACTATTTAATATATCATCTCTACAATAGACTTGAACATAGCGCCCTCTGGTGGAAATGTAATCTTTTGGATAAGGTTTCGCGTGTTGATTTCCACATTATATATTTCTAGGCTCTGTACCCAAACTACTTACGTGAAAGATATATTCATGTTCAGAATTTGTTGATAATGAGAATATCGCTAAGCATTATTGATCAAATTATGGATCGTGAAGTAAATTAGATCTCGGGAACAGTAATGAGGCTATTGCTAATATTGCGATTTCTATTGATTTTAAGACACGAAATTGAAACGCTAGAAATAGGGTTTCAATTTTCCATAAAATATTGAGGAAATATAGGATTGGTAAATGAAAAAACAAGGAATTATTAAATATAAAAATTCTGTATATTTTATTCGGGTTCAGTTGATTTCTTTGAAAATAAGTTAAATAATACTTTCCGAAAAGATCGAATCGCTAAATTTCTTTCTTCTCCTTAATAGAACTGAAAATATTCTATTTTAAATCCTAAGCACGTGAATATTATTAATTGAACTTAAAAGGCAGATTTTCTTTCATGTTATTAGAAAAAATTAAAAACAAAGAATTTTTTAATTTTACAAGTTAGCAATCTTATTCCACATCATTATTTTAAATTATTCAATGCCTTAACAAATGGAGGATTATTCAAAAATTATAAAAACATACAATTTATTTGTCTTTTAGCAAGCCATAAGAAACAATGAATAGAAAAATATACAGCGAATATTTTCCGTATTCAGCATTATTTACAACGAAAAGAAAAAAAATATATTAACTATTAAGACTAAGAATATAAGTAACACACGTGATTTTACTTATGTCAGGAATTATATTAGGAGGCTTTCAATAATTAATGCAGTTTTTTTGTAAATTGTATTAAAGATAGCAAATTATCGCGATACTTTAAGTGAAAACATCTACTACTCATTCGAAATCGCAATTTTTGATTTATTTAATGACAGACAATAACTACTTCAAAAAGGGAAAATTACTATTCGGAAATAGTGGTAGAGATTTTGAATGAAATAACGTGCTAAATTGAAAACACAGCTTGTATTTATTTGCTTTCTCCGTAGATGACTATGGGAATGGTGTAATTTGCATTCATACGGAAGGGATGAAATTGTAAAAAATTCAGAATCTTCAAATTATATTTAGTTTTTTTCGCTAATAAATACTGAACAAGCAGCAAAGTTTTCTTCTAGAATTGAAATTCTTCTAAGAAAAATACATCATAAGTTTTATAATAATGAATTAATCGTTTAAAACCCGGCGAATCCGTTGCTATTATCGAAATTAGTTAATTAAAATTTTTATGATATATGTTGATGGCAGAAGAAGTTCTACAAAATTAGCAGATAGATTTGGAATTCTGCGATTGTTCAATTTCATTAGTATTAGCTAGAGACTTACAGTTCAATCATCTTCGAGCAGTCATAAAGTTAAAAAATATGAAATACGTAACTCGAACTCAATCGATTTTTTTATATTATTATAACTATAAAAACTAAATTGTAGCCCGTGAAAACGATTAGTCTTAAATAATTTCAAAATAGAATATTTTAAAAATTAGAAGAAATATGGATGACGGCAAGGGACGACTATATTTCCCCTCCTTCCATGATTTGAAAATTTTAATAAAATTTTCTTCATCTTTGATGGTTTCTCAAAAGTAATAAAACTAATATTTACCAGATGACTAAAACTAATTAAACATTAAGTGGAAAATTTATAAGCAGAAGAAGTTCTACAAAATTAGCAGATAAATTTGGAATGTTGCGATTATTCAATTTCAATAGTATTAGCTAGAGACTTACAGTTCAATCATCTCCGAGCAGTCATAATGTTATAAAATATGAAATACGTAACTCGAACTCAATCGATTTTTTTATATTATTATAACTATAAAAACTAAATTGAAGCCCGTGAAAACGATTAGTCTTAAATAATTCCAAAATAGAATATTTTAAAGATTAGAAGAAAGATGGATGACGGCAAGGGACGACTATGTTTCGACCTCCTTACCATGATTTGAAAATTTTAATAAAATTTTCTTCATCATTCATGGTTTTTCAAAAATAATAAAACTAATATTTACCAGATGACTAAAAGTAATTAAAGATTAAGTGGAAAATTGATATACATTTATTATATTTTAAATACATTTTTTGTGAGCTGAATCCATGAGAAAAATAATAGGACCATGTTCTTCAATGTTCTGCACGCTCAATAGTTTTGAAAAATCTATTTAGGGATATTAAACTTGTCCCCCTGAACTCTGCGCGTCTGGGGGGAAAGGGGACAACTTTGAAATATTAAGTGATACCCCGCCCCCCCCCCCCCCCGTTTTTTAGCAGATTCGGATTCTTCGGAATGTATTTTTCCGTTTTTCAATCCGATGTATATTTCTCGAGTTGTTCGACCGTTTTCAGTCACTTCAATTGAAACGATTCTCACTGCATTTTACTCGATTACAGTGCTATCTACGATTTTTCAATGAAAATGTTAAATACAAAAGTTAAGTATTTTTTCACGTACAATGAAAATAAGGTTCAATGAAAATAAGATATATACAATGATGTACAGTGAAAATAAGATAATTATAAAAGTTTGATAGATATTTGCACCAAAATTGTAATATTTTCTTTTACTTCGTCTATGTAGTATTATAAATTCATAACTACATGTATATGACACTTTCAATGTAACTAGCTTATTAAAATCAAAATTAAAATACATAAAAGATTGTGTGTTTCGGAGGATCATCTTGCAGGTTTTATTCGTTCTTAAACCTATGATAATATGAAATTTTATGGAATAGTTTCTTATTACTGTCATAAATAAAGCTCTATGCTTAAAAAAATAATAATTGTTTGTACGGAGATCACATTCTTTATAATTGAGCAATCTGTAAATAAAGTGTTCTTAATGTATCGCGTGTTATAACATAAATCTTTTTAATCCTGTTTTTCACAATTATCTTTCAAAAATAAGTTTCCCGTAGTTTAAATTGCATCATAAATGCCTAAAATTACATTGACATTATACTTCTATTCATTCGTAGCAATAGACCAGAGATCCTACATTAGAGATAATGACTATTTAGTGTAGGATCTCTTGATTAGACTTGATCATAGCGCCCTCTGGTGGAAATGTAATTTTTTGGATACGGTTTCGCTTGTTGATTTCCACATTATATATTTCTAGGCCCTGTACCCAGACTACTTACGTGAAAGAGATATTCAGGTTCAGAACTTGTTGAGAATGAGAATATGGCTAAGCATTATTGAACAAATCATAGATCGTGGTGAAATAAATTAGATTCGGGAAGAGTAATGTGGTTAACATTGGGATTTTTATTGATTTGAACATAAGAAATTGAAACGCCAGCAACAGGGTTTCAATTTTTATTAAATTATTAATAATGAATAAAGAAAATTACACAGATGAAAGACAAGGAATTTTATAAATATAAAAGTTCTTTATATTTTTCTCGGGTTGAGTTGATTTCTTTGAAGATAAGTTAAAATAATACTTCTGAAAAGAGTAAATCGTTAAATTTCTTTCGTCTCCTTAATAGAACTGAAAATATTCTATTTTAAATCCTCAGCACATGAATATTATTAACTAAACTTAAAACGCATATATATATATTTTTATGTTATTAGAAAAGGTTAAAAACAAAGAATATTTTAATTTTACAAGTTAGCAATTTTATTTCGCATCATTATTTTAAATTATTGAATGCCTTAACAAATGGAAGATTATTCTAAGATTATAAAAATATACAGTTTATTTATCTTTTATCAAGCCATAAGAAAAAATGAATAGAAAAATATGCAGCGAATATTTTCCGTATTCCGCATTATTTACAACGAAAAGAAAAAATATATTAACTATTAAGACTAAGCATATAAGTAACGCACATGATTTTACTTATGTCAGGAATTTTACTTGGAGGCTTTCAATAATTAATGCAGTTTTTTGTAAATTGCATTAAGGATAGCAAATTATCGCGATACTTTAAGTGAAAACATATACTACTCATTCCAAATCGCAATTTTTGATTTATTTAATGACAGACAATAACTTCTTCAAAAAGTCCTGCCGGCCTGTACCGGGAGGAAAAGGTAGCTTTCCTATATCTTCGTTTTAAAATTTTAGCTAATGTTACACGAAAACAGCAAGTTAAAATGCAAAGAAACGTTTACAAAAGATTCGTTAATACTGAATTTGAATAAGAAATTCGCCAAATTATTGAGTAATAGCCAAATTGGCTTCATTTATGAAGACTTATTTTGGTCGCCAAATTTGGCGAGAATTTGGCGCTAACGGATATAAATATATAGTTTTATGCGTATGATTGGTAAAATTATTACAACAATGAAAGAAAATAATTTGCGAGTAATCGCGTTAATGCGCTGTTTTGTTTCAAAATGTCAGCCACCCTATAATTTCAAACTGCTCTATCTCAGCTATTTTTTAAGATAGAGGTAAACCAAAAAATGCTCTGGAATCCTCGTATCAAGGCCTAACACTTAATTAAAAAATAAATTTGAATTTTTAACTTTTTTGAATATTTATTTTAGTTTTTAATGTTTATGTGGCCGCCATCTTGAAACAAAATGGCGGACCAAGCTGGACAATGTACTCGGTAGAGACATTGGTGAGCTTAATACACACAATCAGTTTCATCAAAATTGACTTATAAATACAGCGTTATCGTATGACATAGATCAGATATATATATATATATATATATATATATATATATATATATATATATAAATCAACATTTGAACGGAGGGTGGTTTGGGGGTCTGGGGGGTCATGATCGGTGAAAATATATCGAAATTTTCCGGAACTGCTTTCCTCCGAACGGCTGCAATAGGTAGCTTTATACTTTTTTGTATTGAAAGCTACCTATAAGGGAAAATTACTATTCGGAAATAGTGGCAGAGATTTTGAATAAAATAACGAGCTAAATTAGCAACACTGCTTGTATTTATTTGCTTTCTCTGTAGATGACTATATGAAATTGGTGCAATTTGTATTCATACGGAACGGGTGAAATTGAAAAAATTTCAAATTAAAATTACATTTAATTTTTTTTTCGCTAATAAATACCAGCAATCAACAAGCAGCAAAATTTTATTCTAGAATTGAAATTCTTCTAAAAAAAATACATGATAAATTTTATAATAATAAATTAATCGTTTAAAACCAGGCGAATTATGTTGTTGGCAGAAGAAGTTCTACAAAATTAGCAGATAAATTTGGAATGTTGCGATTATTCAATTTCAATAGTATTAGCTAGAGACTTACAGTTCAATCATCTCCGAGCAGTCATAATGTTATAAAATATGAAATACGTAACTCGAACTCAATCGATTTTTTTATATTATTATAACTATAAAAACTAAATTGAAGCCCGTGAAAACGATTAGTCTTAAATAATTCCAAAATAGAATATTTTAAAGATTAGAAGAAAGATGGATGACGGCAAGGGACGACTATGTTTCGACCTCCTTACCATGATTTGAAAATTTTAATAAAATTTTCTTCATCATTGATGGTTTTTCAAAAATAATAAAACTAATATTTACCAGATGACTAAAAGTAATTAAAGATTAAGTGGAAAATTGATATACATTTATTATATTTTAAATACATTTTTTGTGAGCTGAATCCATGAGAAAAATAATAGGACCATGTTCTTCGTATTGAAATAACTGCGGCATACTTATAAAGATACTATTTTAGAAACATTGTATAGGTATATTTAAACATGCCTTACAGAAATTTCCTATAGAATTCTATAAAAAAATATTTATAGAAAATGCATTATAGAAACCTATAGAATTATGGCCCGTTTTTCTATAAGCGTGTAAAACCAAAAGCTATTGAAATGTCTGTAGAAGTTTAATAGCTGTAGAGGTTCAATAGAAATGTTTGTAGAGCTTCTATAAGAATATCTATAAAAAATATAGAGCCTCTATGAAAATTATGTATAGAATTTTATTTAGAATCCAGGTGGCCGCTCACCCAAATCCTAACCACACTCGATGCTGTTTGACTTCAGCGATCGGACGAAGAACCAGTACTTTCAGCATAATTTAACCATTGACAGTTTCAAATCTCTTATCACACTATTTCAACATTATTTCATTTGTAATTCGCATTCCCAATTATATAGGGTGTCTAAAAAGTATGGAAACGGTCGAATAACTTGAGAAATGTATATCGGATTGAAAAACGGGAAAATGCATGTACAATAGTTTTGAAAAATCTATTTAGGGATATTAAACTTGTCCCCCTGAACTCTGCGCGTCTGGGGGGAAAGGGGGCAACTTTGAATTCTTAAGTGATAACCCCCCGTTTTTATTGCAGATTCGGATTCTACGGAATGTATTTTTCCGTTTTTCAATCCGATGTATGTTTCTTGAGTTATTCGACCGTTTTCAGTCATTTCAATTGAAACAATTCTCACTGCATTTTACTCGATTACAGCGCTATCTACGATTTTTCGAACAAAATGTTAAATACAAAAGTTACGTATTTTTTCCCATAGAATGAAAATAATATATGTACAATGATGTGCAGTGAAAATAAGATAATTATAAGAGTTTGATAGTTATTTACTCCAAAATTGTAATATTTACTTTTACTCTTTCTATGTAAATTTGAGGAATTAAATCAATTGAATGAATACGAATGTATGCATAAATTTGTAATACAACAAGTTGGAAATTGTACGTCAAACGTGGCAAATGAGGTGCGTTCGTACTATAGCTAGTTATATAAATATTCAGATCGTGATGATTTTTAATTCTGTGAAATGGATTATATTGTCTGCAGATTAATTTCTGTCATAAAATAAGTATCTCGGTCGCTTGACGATTAAACTTCGAAAGCTCCTATAGAAAGAAAAAAACCGATTTAAAAAAAAAAAAATCAAATTTCTTAATAAATGTTTTTATTAATATTTTCTAAAGTTTTGATTCGATTTTTAAAAAAATTGAAATGTCTCGACAAAATTCTGCAAAGATAACATATCTTAAATTTCAAACCATTCGGTTGGGTAGTTTTTTCGTTGTTATATGCGGACGGACGGACGGACCAAGCGACGACAATAGGTGCTACGTATTTATATAATTACGAACGCACCTAAAAATTAGTAACTACATGTATATGACAGTTTCAATGTAACTAGCCTATTAAAATCAAAACAAAAAATAAAAGATTGTGTGTTTGGAAGGAATAATCTTGCAGGTTTTATTCGTTCTTCAGCATATGATAATATGAAATTTTATGGAATAGTTTTTTATTACTGTTATAAATAAAGCGCTATGTTTAAAAAAAATTGCCTGTACGGAGATCACATTGTTTATAATTGAGCAATCTGAAAATAAAGCGTTCTTAATGTATCGCGTATTACAACATAAATCTTTTTAATTCAGTTTTTCACAATTTATCTTTCCAAAAATAATTTTCCCGTAGTTTAAATTGCATCATAAATATCTAAAAATACATTGGATTTATGTTCATTCCTAGGAATAGACTTGATCATATCTCCCTCTGGTGGAAATGTAATTTTTGGATACGGTTCCGCGTGTTGATTTCCACACTTGTAAAGAATTTTATACAGCTAGCTCTATTAACTATTTTTGTAAGGGATTGAATTGCTGACATTTTAGCTTTTCTTGGAATAAACCTAAACTTAAAGCCAATCTTGATTCTGATGGGCTATGTGTTCATCCTCAGTATTGGAAGGATTTGCAGAAAACTTTCACCGAAAATAAAACCTTTTAAATAGCCTTTTAAAGCCCCTTTCCCCCTCCTATTGGAAATAGTAATAGAAAATATCCACCGAAAAGTACTGCCACTCTCTGGATTTCATTCTGCTATGGGGCATGAACGAAACGAACCTTTACCCCCCACAACTAGTGTTGAATTCAGATATTGGCCCGGGGAGGACATCGCCCCCCGGAAGCAGTGTTGAATCCAGGGGGTGGCCCGGGGGGGAATGTCCCCCCCGGAGCATTGAAATGTCCCCCCCCCCGGAGTATTTGAAATTTTATGCTTTCAGAGGTCAAAAAGGGGAATTTCCCCCCCGGAACTCTATAATGTCCCCCCCGGAGCTACAGAAATCCCTCCCGGAGAAAAGTGTCTGAATTCAACACTGCCCGGAAGATTTGAGATTTTATGCTTCTAATGGTTAAAAAGTGCAATTTCATCCCCGGAACTCTATAATGCCCCCTCCCCCCGGGAGCCACAGAAATCCTTCCCGGAGAAAAATGTCTGAATTCAACATTGCCCACAACTGTGTTCACCACAGTTAACTTGATTATTTTTTGACGCTACGTTACAGCTATTTTCTAAAGTAAAATGAATTACTAACATTGATACAATACACACCAAGTGATGATGTTCAATACATTTCTTGAAAAATATTTAGATATCACATACTACTGCATAAAACTGTTAAAGTGTGAATATAGAGTTACTGCATTTTTTGAATAGAATTTTTGTCCTTTCTAATCGCAAAAATATAGTAAAAATCCTGTTATTAAATACAGTGCTTAGAAATTCTGCGATTTATATATTACAATAACTTTCTAATCATAAATAGTGGTGCTTCGGAAATTCTAGGAATATACGCATTTTCCTGTACTCAAAAGATAGTAGCTTTCTTAATCATTGTGTAAGTTTTCAAACATTCTCCAGTCTTTAATTCAAAAGTTGCGTACGTGGTTTTTATAGTTGTAAATATTTATTCCACGAATATTAAGATAAAATTTTTGATTTCTTGAGCCATTCTACTGTTTTATTTTCAATTTTAAAGTTTGTTCACTTGTGAGGTCAATGAAAGATAATTAAAATGAGAAAAGTTTAGATGTTTCTTTGGAACTCCTATTAGATAGAAAGTAGGAGGAGCTGTGGTTCATTAGCCACACGGGAACTGAACTGTGCACTTTACAACCCAAGCCCTCCTTATCATAGTATCAGGCCTCACAATCAGCAAGTTTCCTTTGACCGTTATATTCTCCTGCTACTAGCGCCATCAATCGTCAGTAATAGGAGTATTTTCGACATGAAATTTTTTCACAGCTCCATTTGTTCTATGCATTTGCTTATGAACTACACTGCTCAAAACAATTAAAGGATATTGCAGTTTTTGGTGGATTTTGTATCTGGGAAACTTTTTAGCTGATTGATACATGGTCGACAGACATAGTAGGTTATATGAGAATAAATTACACATGTTTGGCAGAAAAAATGCATTTTATTGCGCATTTGTGTACAAAAGGAAAAAAACACAATTTGTGCATATGAGAAAAAAAGAATAAAAGGTGTTTTCTTCAAAGAAAATCATTTCAGTAGGGGGTATGGTTTCCACGGGCGGCCAGCAACGTTGTACACCTTTGAGGCATGGACTCAATGAGGCTATTAATGACGAGTTGGGGTATTCTGCCCCACTCTTCCAGAAGAGCTCTTTCCTGTTCTTGGAGAGTTTGTGGGGATTGTTGGCGGCCAGAAACTCGTCTTCCTAGAGCGTCCCAAACGTGCTCGATTGGATTCATGTCTGGAGAACACGCTGGCCATTCCATTCGAACGATTCCTTCCTCGAAAAGGAAATCCTCTAACAGGTTTGCACGATGTGGCCTGCAGTTATCGTCCATTAAAATGAAGTTATCTCCGATTGCTGCAGCGTAAGGGACTACAATAGGTCTGAGGATCTCATCCCTATATCGGTGACCAGTCAGAGCTCCATCTCGAATGATGTAGAGGTCAGTGCGCCCGTCAATGGAGATGCCACCATACACCAACACTCCTCCACCGCCAAATCTGACACTTTCGTGCACGAACGCAGGATTATTCCTGCTGCCACGGTCCCTCCAGATGAAAATACGCCTATTATCCGGATGCACAAAAAAACGGGACTCGTCAGAAAACAGAATATTGCTCCATTCATTTCTCCTCCAGTTGACATGCTCGGTTGCCCACTCCCTGCGGTCGCGACGATGCCTTGATGTTAATCTAACACATACCATCGGTCGGCGAGCATACAGACCTACAGCATGGAGCCGGTTTCGGACAGTCTGAGTTGAAATCGTGGTGCCTGTAGCCGAGCGAAGGTGTTGTTGGAGAAGAGTAGCGTTCATGTTTCGGTGTCTCCGAGCTGTTAACGCTAAATACCGATCTTCATTGGGCGTTGTTGCCCGTCTACGACCTTGCCCTGGTCTTCGGCCTGCACATCCACTCTCCAAAAAACGGTTCCAGATCCTGGAAATGACACTTTGTGACACTCCAATGGCTTGCGCTACTTCGGCTTGAGTTTGGCCCCCTTCTAACCTACCAACAATTCTCCAAGCTTCTGAATCTGTCAAATGACTTCGCTGAGACATCGTACTCATCGAAACAAAGCAATCACTGAATGCCGATCATCCTTGTCTTCATTCTCTTTCATCCAGTTGAAAGTCAAATTTCATTCGCTGCCGCTGAAGCGACGTTTTTGACGTCGAACTCAAAATTTGCATACTCCACAGTTTGAAAACCAGAAAAATTTGCATTTGTGATTCTCTTCTTCTATTTTCGGCAAAAAAAATTTCGTTTATATCTTTATTTTACATAAAACTTCAAATATCCTTTAATTGTTTTGAGCAGTGTAGTATCGGTAGCATAGCTGCCAACTTTTATGCTTAATTCCTACCACTAAAATTTTATACTAAATTTTATCTGATAAAATTGACAAGATCGTGTGATTACATAACAAAAAAATTTCTATTAAATTTTAGTGGTAAGAAAAAAGCGTAAAAGTTGGTAGCTATGCGGTAGCAGAGCTGCTAGATTTTTCTATTCTCTTTTTGGATACCAGTTTTTTAGTACAGACAATTTTGTTTTGTTTGATCGGAGAATTCTGGGATTTAAAAGAACAACATTTTCTCTAAAAATATACTGGTGTTCAAAAAGCCGGAGACTTGGCAACTCTGCGGTAGTATCCACCAGGCGGCGATACTTTCCGGAGAAAGTCAATTAATAAGTGGCAATTACCGCGGACATTTTCTCCCATAGACTTTCTCCGGATTGTCAAGTCTTAACTATTAAGGGAGTCTTGTTACAACCTATTATATGTTATCACTTTTCGATTGTAAAAGGTTGTCTACGTACATACAAATTCATTATTTTTCAAAAAATAAATAAAATATTTATTGGCAGCTAATTATTTTAATCATATATATGACTAGTTATACTTATACCGAAAATAAACATTTTAAATAGCCTTTTAAAGCCCCTTTCCTCCTTCGTATTGAAAAGATTAACAGAAAATTTCCACCGGAAAGTACTGACACTCTCTCTGGATTTCATTCTGTTATGGCACATGAGGGAAACGAACCTCCACCCCCAAAACTGTGTCCATCCAACACATCCTACAATGAGGATGTGTTGGTTCATCACAGTTAACTTGGTTATATATATATATATATTTACGCTACGATACGGCCATTTACTAAAGTAAAATTAATTACCTACCTTAATATCATTGATACAATACTCACCAATTGATAGAGTTACCACGTTTTTTGAATAGAATTTTTGTCTTTTCTAATCGCAAAAATATAGTAAAAATCCTGTTATTAAATACAGTGCTTAGAAATTCTGCGATTTATATATTACAATAACTTCCTAATCAGAAATAGTGGTGCTTTGGGAATTCTAGGAATATACACACTTTTCTGTTCTCGAAATATAGTTAGTTGCTTTCGTGTAAGTTTTCAAACATTCTCCAGTCTGTAATTCAAAACTTGCGTATGTAGTTCTTTTATAGTTGTAAATATTTATTTCACGAATATTAAAATGAATCTGCAAAATTTGTGATTTCTTGTGCCATTCGACTATTTCATTCTCATTTTTAAAGATTGTTCGCCTGTTAGGTCAATGAAAGATAATTAAAATGGGAAAAGTTTAGATGTTTCTTTGGAATACCCATTAGATAGTAAGTAGGAGGAGCTATGTTTCGTTAGTGACACGGGGAACAGAACTGTGAACTTTATCGCCTGTTATATGGTATCAGGGGGGAGCCATTTTCCTTTAGTTCTGGTATCAAGTTTTCGGTTTTTCTGACGTCACTGAGCGTGCTAAGAACGATTCTTTCAACGGGAAAGCACGCATTTTTTCATTTAAAATAGTATTTCTGCTTTAAAAAAGTCGTTTCTTTGGTCATATGAAAGCATACTTCTTCAAACTAAAACATTTTTCATTAGCGAAAGTATTTTTTTCTAGGAATAAAGCGATTTAAAGGGATTTTTTCCCCCTTCAAATGAAATAGTCGTATATCTTTTTTGCTAAGATATGGAGTTTTTATTGCTTGTTATCTTTGGTCGATGTTTGAAAGAAACGGGATTGTGAAGTAAACATTTATTGTCATTTTCTTTGACAGCCAGGGCAGTTTTCCCTCACACGAAGCTTTAATTGCTTCTCAGAAAGAGAGACTTCCGGTCAGATTTGCTAAATACGAAATTTGAAAGCAGAACTTTTGGGTTACGCTCCTGCTAAAAGAATATTGCATGAAAGTGCTGTGCCAACTTTAAAATTGCCAGAAACATGTACTGTGAATTTTAAAAAAGAAACTTCACTCGGAATCGATTTTTCTTGTAGCAGTTCCTCTCCAAACATAAAAGAAACACCTAGACATATTAGGTTATATAAGGTTATATTTTAATGAGATTCACGACAACTCACTTTCGAAATAATTTAATTTTATCGAAAATGCATGCAAAAAAAATCCAGCTGTTTTTTCCAAAAATGCACAAAAATATAATAAAAACATCTGTGAAAACAAGAACTTTCATTCGATTGAGACATAGTAATCATATATTCATCAGAAATAAAAAGGGATACGCTGCCAGAAAATCAAAAATGTGGAGTCAATCAACTTTGATTGCACGATAAAACGAAAAATAGCAAATAATGGAGCGCACATCTAAAATGAGTCTTCAAAATGCACCCTGTGATGAAATAAAATTCTTGAAATAAAAGCCTATTCTGAGGGTAAAAACCTAAAATATATTAATTATTAAAATATTTTTATATAAATTTTATATAAATAATATAATTTTATATAACCCTTTTGGAAGTTTTTTATAAAAGTACATTATTCTGAATTTCAAATATAATTTTTCTATATCTCATAAATCTGTCAGTTTTAAAAAATAGGTAATTTAAAAATTAAAGTTTCTACTTTTATTTGTGTTTTAGATCTTCCTTATAAATACTGCTGTCTTCCTTTTTATTCTAATATATATATATATATATATATATATATATATATATATATATATATATATATATCAATTTGATATTCAATCACATCAACTATCTGAATGGAATTTGAAGAAACAACATTAAATTTTAAAATTAAGTTTTAAAACGCTAAAAAGAGATGTAATTTTAAATATTATTTGGAAAAAAAAAAGTTGCTTAAACTTTTAACGCTCTTTCACGTATTAATTTACCTTATTATTTTTTTAATTATTTTATGTTTATTATGTGCATTTATGTTTATTATATAGCATTAAAATAGAATTTTAAATAAACTTTTCGGAATGTGTTTATAAAATATATTACTTCGAATTTCAAATTTTATTTCCACTAAATCATATAATTATACAGCATGAATATTTTAGTTTGAAAATATTAAATATTCAGCTGTTTACTTATTAAAATTTCTATTTTATTTGTCTTTTAAATCTAATCATGCAAAACTCAATATTGTGTATCTGTGGTGTGAGGTTAAAATCTGAATTATTATTATTTTTTTAAACTTTTTTATAATTTTTTTTATGAAAGACATGTCGAAATTACAATAATATTAGAATTATTATAGATTTCAAATTGAATACCGATCAAATATTATAAATATACTATATTAAAAATTATTAACTGCATTCATACAAACATTAAATTTGATACTCTTGTAGGTCTTTAAGATTTATTTATAAAAATTACTATTTTGCATTTTTAGGTTTATGAAAATGAACTTTTCATACTGAGGCGCAAACGAAATGCAATGATAAAGATAGCCAATTTAATAACCAAATTTCGGCAAATTGAAAAGAGATAATACTTTACATTTTAGATGTGATGCAAGTCCTATGTATAAAGAACATATTTTAATTTTTAAATTTCTTTTCAAATGAAAATTTCGACTGATACTTTTCAATTAAAAATAGCGCGTTTCTAATTCAAATCAATTGGAAAAGTGGACAGAGCACGCCGAGTGACGTCAAACAGCGAGGGGCTCCCCATTGGCTGCTGAGGGAAATGGCTCAACCTTATGATATAGTAACCTTGATATGGTATTACCTTTCGATTATAAAGGGTCGTCTACGACTACGTACATACAAACAGTGTTGAATTCAGGGGAGGGGGTAGGGGAGACTGTCCCCCCGGAGCATTGAAATGTCCCCCCGGTAGATTTGAAATTTTATGTTTTAATGGCTAAAAAGTGCAATCCCCTCCTCCCCCAGGAGCCAAATAAATCCCTCCCAACATTGAATTCAACACTGCATACAAATTTATTAATAATCAAAAAATAAGTAAAATATTTATTGACAATTAACAATAATTACAACTATTAACAAATAATTTTAATCAACTAATTATTTTAATCATTTATATGACTTATAATACTTATACAGACAGTCTAAATTCCACAAAGAATGAAAAGGAAGGGGATAAAAAAAGCATTAGAGTTTTTAAGAAAAGTTATTATGCTGAAAATGTGGGAAACATCTGAAATCGGTTTTATTCCGCTCTATGTTTCAAAAAAAGCAATCGCATTTCAACAGTTAATTCAAGACAGTATTTTATACGTTTTATAAAAAATCACTACATTAAAATACAGATGTAAGTGCTTAAAGTGATCAAAACAGAACACAAAAAGGCTTATAAAAACCTTTTAATGTGATGATCGACAGGTTTCGAACGCATAAATGGCGCCATTATCAAGATCTACACGATAAACAAATTATTCTCGGGAAAATTTGAAAATAAACTTGAAAAACGTAAATCATGAGATCATATGTTTAATAAAAGCACCTCCTACTTTTATTACATATATGATCTCGTGGTTTACAAAAAATTCGAAAATAAACTTGCAAAACATAAACCACGTGATCATATGTGTAATAAAAGCAGGTGCTTTTATTACACATATGATCTCTTGTTTTATGTTTCGCAAATGTATTTTCACATTTTTTCGAAAATAGTTTACTTATCGTTTATATCTTCATAATGGCGCCGTTTGTGCTGACGAAACATGTCGATGTTCATATTAAAAGATTTTATAAGCAGTTTTGTGTTCTGTTTTTATCACTTTAAGCATTTACATCTGTATTTTAATGCTAATTAGTGATTTTATTATATGATTATCACTGCATTATTTCTATTTGAAACAAACACATGAAAAAACATGTTTCGGTATGTAATTCGTAATGCATGTTTTACCTTTCATACTTTTTTCTTAAAAATAGGCAATGTCTTTCATCGTTCTTGACCGTCCTATGAATATTAATTTGGTTCTAATTATAAAACAATTTAAAAATTTGGTGTATTTCTATAATAACATTTCACGAATTTGTAACAATTTCAGCATGTAATAAGCTTCCGCATCAATGAACGAAAATTTAACATTTGATTTTTTTTTATTTCATTAGTCATGGATTAGGGATGTAATTAATACATTTTACATAGGAGTCATCCAGGGGTGCCATTTCAAAACTTTCTTGGGGGGGGGGGACTTTTCTTTGAGGGCCGTGGCAAAGGCTGGGGATCGAGAGACTGTACCTCCCCCCTCTCCTGAACAAGAAACGTAAACAGTAAACATTTCCAATACGGAATCGTAAGTGACCGATGAAAAATTTGGATTTAGACAGCTTTCCGTCTTAGCAGGTATAATTTCAAGGTATTGACTACGAAAGTTTTACGTTTAAGATAGGTTCCATTATAGACAGGGCCTGCTTAAGACTTAGAAGTCGGAGAAGCCTTATGTCACACAGCGCCCCCCCCCCCCTCTACCAATCATGCTTCAACAATTTGAAATTTTACCATCAAAATGTCATGGATTAGGGATGTAATTAATACATTTTACATAGGAGTCATCCAGGGGTGCCATTTCAAAACTTTCTTGGGGGGGGGGGGGACTTTTCTTTGAGGGCCGTGGCAAAGGCTGGGGATCGAGAGACTGTACCTCCCCCCTCTCCTGAACAAGAAACGTAAACAGTAAACATTTCCAATACGGAATCGTAAGTGACCGATGAAAAATTTGGATTTAGACAGCTTTCCGTCTTAGCAGGTATAATTTCAAGGTATTGACTACGAAAGTTTTACGTTTAAGATAGGTTCCATTATAGACAGGGCCTGCTTAAGACTTAGAAGTCGGAGAAGCCTTATGTCACACAGCGCCCCCCCCCCCCCCCCCTCTACCAATCATGCTTCAACAATTTGAAATTTTACCATCAAAATTTCGAGTAAACAACTCTTCTAACATTAAATTAAAACTAACTACCTATATACATATGAAAAAATATTTATTATATACATAATTACACATAATAACAAATTAATTTTGTAAATGAATTTACAAATATGGAACAGGTGCGAATATTTGAACTTCAAAATATATTTTATGCTTTACAAAATGTAGGATTTGCTACTGCTAAGAATAGTGCAGGGACAACAAATATTTGATATAAATTTATGCTTAGCTGTAACACAATTTTGCTTCTATTTTATAAACAGAAATTTGATATCACCTGAATGCTAATTACTTTCCCCTTTATTTAAATAACCTATTCTCCATATTTTATATCATTTCTCCACACTTTATGAATTTAAACGAAATATAATTATACAGATTAAATTTTCTGTTATTTTCTTACCTGTCTTAAACATTTGAAATTAAAATGTGAAACATAAGAAAAATGAAAATAAGTTGCATTTAATCACTGTTTTTATACCATTTATTATATCAACAGAAAAAAAAAGAGTACAAATACGTCAGTAATAGTCCGAGGGAAAATTTAGCAACTATTTTAAGAAAAAAAAATATATTTTTTTTTACCCTGGCTGATTTTTTTTTTTTTTTTTTTTTTTTTTTTTTTTTGAAAATTAGTTTTCTGAAAAGTAATCTTGGGGGGCCCCCTTTGTATTTCAGTGAATAAGTTCGGGCTTCATGGGCCTATTCGGTACACAGGCCCTGATTATAGATAAGTTCCGTTTTTACAGATACCTTCTAAGACTATCTTTTCTAGAGTACGTCGCTGAAGAGCGCAGGTGCATTACAGTAAAACTTGTGAAAACGAACCTGTCTATAACAGAATTGGTAAAATTGACAACAAGCTTGAACCTGTTTGACATCGTCTGGAGTTAATACAATCACAAACTCTGTGCCCTGTACATGTATGATATTTAATGCAGATTTATCTTCCATCAAAGAAATGATGACTCCAATGTAAAATTTATTAACTATATCCCTAATCAATGACTAATGAAATAATTTTAAAAAATCAAATATTAAAGTTTTGTTAATTTATTATAAAACTACTTGCTACTTTTACATGCTAAAATTCTAATAAATTTGTGAAATGGTTTTAAATTGTTTTAAAATTAGAGCCAAATTAATATTCATAGAATCATGAAGGACGATGATAGACGTTGTCTATTTTTTATCAATAAGTATGAAGGGTAAAATATACATTACGAATTACATACTGAAACGTGATTTTCTTTTGTGATTGTTTCAAATAGAAACATTGCAGTGATTTTTAATAAAAAGTGTAAAATATTACCTATACTTGGTGATTTAACCGTTGAAATGCGATTGCTTTTTTCAAGCATAGAACGGAATAAAACCCATTTCGGATGTTTCCTACAATTTCACCATCATTTTTTTTTTTTTTTTTTTTTTTTTTTTTTTTTTTTTTTGTGGAATTTAGGTTATTGGTTTAACAAGTCCAATAGATGAGCGATTAAAAATTATTAATTATCAATAAATATTTTATTTATTTAATGAAAATTAATCAATTTGTACCTACATTGACAACCCTTTAAAATTGAAAGGGGATAACTTATAATAGGCAGTAAATAACCAACCATAGCTCCTCCTACTTTCTATCTAATGAGCGTTCCAAAGAAACATCTGAACTTTGCCTATTTTAATTATCTTTTACTGACCTAACAGGTGAACAAGCTTTAAAAGTGAGAATAAAAAAGTCGAATGGCTCAAGAATTCACAAATTTTGCATAATCCTTTCGTGGAAACACATACGTATGCAAATTTTGAATTAAACACTAGAGAATGTTTGAAAACCTACACTATGATTAGAAAAGAACATGAAAGTGCGTATAATAATTAGAATTTCCAAAGCGCCACTATTTCAGATTAGAAACTTATTGTAATTTAAACTTAATCGTAAAACTTCTAATCACTATCTTTAATAACAGGACTTGTAATATATTTCCCGAATTAAAAAACACAAAAATTCTGTTAAAAAAATGTAGTAACTCTATATTCACTCTTTAACAGCTTTATGCAGTAGTATTTGATATCTAACGATTTTTCAGGATTATCATTTGGTGTGTATTGTATCAATGTTATCAAGGTATGTAATTCATTTTACTTTTAAACAAGTTGGAAATTGTACGCCAAACGTGACAAACGAGGTGCGTTCGTACTATAGCTAGTTATATAAATATTCAGATCTTGATGATTTTTTATTCTGTGAAATGAATCATATCGTCTGCAGATTAATGTCTGCAATAAAATAAGTATCTCGGTCGCTTGACGATTAAACCTCGGAAGCTCCTATAACAAGAAAGCGCCGATTTCTTTTTTTAAAAATTCAAATTTCTTAATAAATATTTTTATTAATATTTTCTAAAAGTTTTGATTCGATTTTCATAAAATTTGAAAAGTCTCGACAAAATTCTGCAAAGATAATATATCTTAAATTTCAAACCATTCGGTTGGGTAGTTTTTGCGTTGTTATATGCAGACGGACGGACAGATAGACCGACGGACGGACAGATAGACGGATGGACCAGACGACGACAACAGGTGCTACTTATTTATATAATTACGAACGCACCTAAAAATGGCCGTAACGTCACAAAAAGAATCAAGTTAACTGTGATGAAATGTAGGGTGGTGCTGAGGGGTTCGTTTAATGCAGTCGTACCACAATTTAAAAAGAAAAATTACTTTATGGTAGATATCTCTTGAAAATAATCCTAATATGGGTGAATGTGAAGATTAGTTTTCAAAAAGTGGTACTAATAGTATAAAAAATAGTCCACTGTGACATATATGTCTCGACCGTAGTCAAATGGTCTGCTGGCTAGCAGAAAAAAAAAGTGAGAGTCAATCCGGTTTGATCCGTACCGCAGAACGGGTCGAGTCGAGTACTAAAATCGGTTTGTCCGATTCAATGCAGGACTCTACCTGAGACCAAGGGTTTTCCAGATTTCCGAATTGTATGGAATTTAGATCATAGTTTGAAGAGGAAGGCAGAAAATGATTAAGGAAATTCTTTACTGACAGAAAATCATTTGTGAAAATTTTCTTTTCCCTAAGGATCACAAAATTTTCAAATTGCGTGACATATTGGTGATGTTCGTATGTTGATACCGTGTGACTAATTGAATTTCATGAATTTTCCACAACTATTTGGCAAAATTCGGGAATTTTTTATTTTTTTCACGGAATTTACAATTTTTGTTTCTTTCATCATTTTCTGAAATTCACGATTTTTACTGGGACTGATTGACGAAATTGATTTCGTCCTGCGACCATTTGTGGTAATTCACGATATTTTTTGCACCGATTAACGAAATTCCCTATTTGTTTCCTCGATCATTTGACAAAATTCGCGATTATTTTCTACGATTGTTTATTGAAATTCGATATTTTTTTTTCCGCATTCGACTGACAAATTTTTTTTTAAAAAAAAAGATCGTTTCACGAAATTCTCGATGCCTTTGTGCAATTTTACGATTTTTTGACTAAATCCGTGAATTTTTGCTCAACCTTTAGATGATATTCGCGATTTTTTCCGCGATAGTTATGCGAAATTCGCGATTTTTTTTTTTTTTTTTTTTTTTTTTTGCGCAATTTTTTGACGAAATTTACGATTGTTTTGCGCGACTCATTGACAAAAATCGCTATTTATTCTCACAATCTCTGGCGAAATTCGCAATATTTTCTGACGGCTGTTTGAGCAAATTAACGATTTTTTCAGACAACAATTTACCAGATTAGCTATTTTTTCCAAGTCCAAATGGCGAAATTCCCGATTTTTCTCCACGATCGATTCACGAATTAATTAATAGTGCAGAATTCCGCGTAATTCCGAAAAGAAAAAAAAAGAAAAAAGAATATCGGGGATTTCCATGAAAATTTTAAAAATATACTGGAAGAATCACATAGATGTAAAAGAAATTAAGAGGGCAAAATCCTGTGCAGCATTTTTTTATTGCGTGGTATTTTCCTACTTTGTGCACGATTTACGCAATCCCGTACGCTATTTCAAACCGTGTCCCTCAAAGAAAACTTTGCCCGTACCCCACTCCCCCAAGAAACCCTTGAAATGGCGTTCCTGCAGTAAAACCTGCAAAGAATGAGTCGAAATGGACTAAAAAAAACCCTCCATTTTAGACATGTCTCCTTCTCAAGTATAATTTCATTGCGTTATTTTCAGCGAAACTTGATTTTTTTTTTCGGTTATAGACTACCTAACCTGTTAACTATATTTTCCTTTTCATCGTAGTTTAGAATCAAAATCTTCCTAAACATGACCGTAAACCATAATTAAATAGCTTTTTCAAAAAACTTTTTCCGAATGCTTTCAGATAACTTAAAAATAACAATTTGTGGACAATCCCTTATCATTCATCGAGTTTTAGTCAGAAACTAAAAAACAGCTCACTCTAACGCCGATATCTCTCTGAATTTTTGCGATATTTGACTGATTTCTTTTTATTAAGTTGCTCCAGAGAGTTGACTACTAAATTATGCAAAAAGTTCCTTGATATTGTTCGCGCATGCGCAGATAAAAATTATTTCATACAACTGTCCATATTTCCTTAAATATTTAATATATTTATATTCCAATAGCACTATGTTATTGCTACTACATTTTGTCAATTTTTCTGAAATTGGCGTTAAATTTGGTTAAAAACCCTGTGTGTTATAAGCAAAAAACATGCAAGAATTTTTTTAATTAAAAAAAAATCGCTATATCTCTATTAATATACATGCTATTCTTACACAAATGAATGCACATATTATACAATGTCTGCCTATGTATATTCTGCAGGGACAGATCATTTCGTGCATTTTATTTTACAGGGTGATCCCTAGTATTATTTTTTTCTTTAATTTTTGGTTGATCCCCTAATTGTCCTCCTTATCAAATCGACGTTGAAAAATATGAAGTCAAACCTGTTCTTTTTAATCCTAAAATTCCAAAATAATCTGATGTGTATATTTTTAAATATTTGAAAAAATGTCTAAAACTGAAAGTTTCCATCATTTATGGCATTCTAGTGTAAATCATTATCATAGTTTGTGAATTAGATCTCGGGAACAATCAGGCTAGGAGGTTAGTTAATATTAATACTCCAAATCCAAAAGTTAATGATTTTATTATACGAAATTGAACCACTGACGATGGGGTTCAATTTTGTTAAAATTATTAGTGGACAGTGAAGTTCTCAATTCCTAAAGCAAGGAATTTTATCAATATAAAAATTCTGTGCATTTTATTCAGTGTTGGGGATGAGCGCGTTCATTGAACGAAAACTCGTGAACTTAGTTCACTTTCTGTGAACGTGAGTTGAACTTGACTCACTTTTTGATAAACGAACGTGAACTGAACGAAAGCTCAAAAAATCTGTGAGTTTGAACGAAATTTACAACTCAAACTCATTTTTTTTTCATAATTTATTTAAAATTTTTCCAGCCGTTAAGAACATGTTTTTCCCATTCAAATGAAATTTAGAGGCCTTCGCAGACTCGGGACGGGTCGAGCCTGATCATCAGTTTTTCTGGGTCGTGCCCGGGTCTTTCTTTCTCTGGAGGCGCGGGCCGGGCCGGGCCGAAATGGACTTATTTCTGAACCTGTGCTTAATTCTTCCTAGAAGTATGCACAATTACCATTATTCTACAAATAAAATTCCCTTTAAAGAATAATAAATATACATTTCTGGAGGGGGGGGGAGGTACAGTACTGTAAAACCTATAATAAGAATCTGTGTATGACGAAATCCTTGTTTCAAACGGAAAAATTTCTTGATCAATTGCAAAATGGATATAATAACCCATTTGAAAATAAATACTTTGCAAGAGATGACAGACCTGGTAAAAATGGAACTAAACTATAACGATTTTTTTCTGCCCTATGTGATTTCGTCTTAGAAGGTTTTTCGATATAGAATTTTTCAGATTTTTAAGTCACCAACCCGTGTAAATGGATTAATGGTATTAATAATAATTCAGATATTTACATACAAATAGAGATCCATTAAAAATTCAGTATAGTTTACAATAGGATATGTAGAAAGAAGTGTAGTACAAACAGTATTTTGGAACGAAGGTCCCTGTACTATGCAGTCTATGGTAGAACTCTGCACGGGCCGAAATTTCAAGGCCTGGGCCCGGCCTGGTATAAAAGTTAAAACTTCGGCTCGAGCCCGGTCCGGCCTGGAAAAAAGTTAAAATCTCGGCCCGAGCCTGGCCCGGCCCGAATGAATTTCTACAAAACATTTATTTTTACGTCGATTTGGTTGAAATTTTGTCTCGTACGAGGAGTTATGACCAAAAATGCTTATCTCTGCTTTTTATTGTCATGTTTATAGTTTTCATTTTTATAGAAGTTATTGCGATGTTTATTTTTTTAATGAATCGCTATTTGTTGTACGTAAATGTTTCAGTTATCATTAATATAGTTAATCCATATTCCAAATATTGGAGACTTAAACATCTGAAAAATGCTATACAGTAAAATCTTCTAAGACGGAATTGCATAGGAAAGAAAAAAAAATTCGTTATAGACAAGTTCCCTTTTTAGCAGGTGTAAACGTATTATATATTCTTTTCTTACGTATTAGTACATTCATTTTGCATGGATCAACATATTTTTCAGATTAAGATAGGATTCCGTCATAGGCAGGTTCTTTTTCCCGCGTTTTATTGTATTTTATTAGGCTTGGAAATGTACTATTCTTAATAAAGAATAAAATTTAATGTTTAATTGTAGAATAATGGCGATTTAAAAATGTATTCATTTTTCGCAAAAATTTTTGGGCCAGAGCAAATTTGGCTGATTTTTGAATGCACCAGGCCACGCCGAGACAATGATTTTCATACGGGCTGGGTCAAACCTGACGGAAAATTTAGGCCCTTGAAGAGCTGGAAGAATGATACTAGTCCCGGTTCGGTAAGGAAAAAGTAAGTTAGGCCCAGCCCGAGCCTTCAGAAAAAGTATGGCCCTGGCCCGGCCCTGAAAAGAATGCAAACCCGGCCCGGTCCGATTGCCGTCCGAAATGAAAACAGGTCCAAGCCCTGCCCTGCCCGTGCATATATCCGGTCTGTGGCACTTTTATTTAAAATGAACAAAATAAACATGAAAAAAGACTGTAAAAATTATATTTTTTTTTGTTAGAACTCCTCGCACAAGACAAAACTTTAAACACATGGACGTAAAAATAAATATCTGTACAGAAAATTAACATTATACAGGCTGCTGATGCATTTTATCTGTCATTTATAAAAACTATCATTAAGAAATTCCTAATTCTTCACAGAAAGTTGGAATAATTATTTTTGATTATTATAAGTATAAATATTTCGTGAATAAAGTAAAGGAAAATTAGTATTGAAAATTTTACTCTCGAAATTTCTGAGCAAACATTCCTCCAGATTTAGCAATACTGTTTGTGGTATGTATAGTGGTTAAAAAGGCTCTGACTTGGCCTTAGAGGTTGACTTTTGTTTCGGATTCGGTCGCTTTCGGGTTGGGTTTTAACCATAGACCTTACAATAAAATTAAAATAGATTATTTCTCTGAGGTTTTGACTCTTGCGGGTCGGGTTTGGGCAGACCCGATTTTTCAAAAGAATGTGTCGAAAATAAAAAGGTTAAAAATCTATATGCC
Source organism: Maratus michaelseni (assembly GCA_963931845.1). Taxonomy (NCBI): domain Eukaryota; kingdom Metazoa; phylum Arthropoda; class Arachnida; order Araneae; family Salticidae; genus Maratus; species Maratus michaelseni. The sequence goes on along the minus strand of OZ007598.1, from coordinate 188,316,059 downwards.
ATAAGAACTCCATAGCAGACACACACGGAAAGTGAATATTTCTATTTAGCAAACACTTTTCAGATTTTAACACAATTATATATTTGTATTGTACTGCTTTTCTGCATTTATGCAACATTCATGGATAAAGTACTTCTCTTCTTTATACATTTTGCTTTGGAGATACTTTTGGTTTTTCGTGTTTGGCCATCTCCAACAGCTTTAAAACCCCTTTCCCTACCCCCACCTCTCAAGATCTCCGAATCTTAATTGGAACCCTTTTGTATCAGAGGCCTGAGGGCCTCTTCTTTGTATATTCCGGAAAAAGCAACCCATCTTATCTATGTGATCGTATCGGACCACACGAGGGAGAAAAATGTGTCCATTGGAGTTAGCCGCGATGACGTAGCCGGGAACAGACTTGAGTATGGAGAGATATGGGATTTCTTTTATTTGTTTTCCTATGTAATTTTTCAGGATAAATTTATACTGCGTTTATCCGCTATTTGTTGTTTTTAAGTGGTTTCAAATATTTTCATAAAAGAAGCTCTGAAAATTTTCCTTCTAATTAATGAATTGGTTCATTTTTAATCTTTTTCAATGACGTAAGTTGTTTTTGCGAACATCTTTTAACAGGTCTTGAATTATATTTAAACATATTAATATTAATCAGTAAAATGACATAATCACTAATTATATTTTTTAAATTTGCACAATAATTTATATTAATTACTTTAAAAACGGAAACGAAAGACACATTTTATACTCTTGACTGAAATCATAAGAATAATATAAATGCTGCAGAGTAATAAAATAATATTTTATTTCCAGGTAAAAATATCTTCATCTTCACTAGTACGGTATACGATATGCATGCCTTGAATTATATTAATCAGAAACAGTGATATAATAATTAATTATATATATATTTTTTTAATCGCAAAATAGGATATTATCATTTTTTTTAAGTGAAAATTTTTCCACTCTTGATTGAAGTCATAACAGTACCGTAAATACCGAAAAATTATTGCATTTTCAGCTAAAATTATACATTCTTTTCATGAACTGATTTAATTATATAGTCAGATTGCTATGTAATTTATGTTATTGAGATTTACTATGGCATGTTCGGTATTGAAAATAAAGTGTGTAGCGTTCATGGTTCGTTTACAGGGGTACTAAAAATATTCCGTTACAACATGGTCTATGAGGAAGAATTGTTTGCAATGTATTTTAATAATGTTCCACTATTTAAAACATATTTAAAAGGATATATATCAATGAGATGTACTACAAAAAGCTCACTGTAGAATATAGTGTGCATAGCATTCATCGCTCATATACAGGGACACACAAAAGTTACAGTACTGTCAAAGAGCGATAATTGATGGAAGTGAGTTTTCAGCTGTGGTAAGCGTTTTTAATTATAACAATTTGTTTTCATAAAACTTGATGTGTGTACTTTATATATGTTATAAACAGGGCTGTAGAAAATAATTCGAAAACCTTTTTTTTTTTTTTTTTTTTTTTTGACGGAAATGGCTGAAAGGGAACTTTCAACTTTTTAAAGCATTTCCTAACTGAACTAAATTTTATCATAATATGTTATATAAATACAAATCGAAAGATCATGTACTGAGGTTCACAAAATAATTTGCCCTTTTCGACTATAGATGGTAATTGCCGAAATTGAGTTTTCAAATGTTTTATGTGCTTCCCAAATTGTTTACTTAAATATCATCATTCCCCTCATTAAACGGTGAAGTTTTAGTACAGTATTATGAATGTGTTGGAAAGTGTTTCATAATCTATGCTTAACACATGATTTTTCTTTCTTGTTAATTGATCTTTTAACTCTTAAATAACCCCCTTTTCACGCGCCAATGTAACAACAGTAAAACCTTCTAAGACGAAATCACTAGGGACCTAGAAAACTTTAATAGTGGACTGGTCTCTGTCTTAGCAGGTACACTTACACTGTATTCCTTTTGCCGTAACTAAGAAATATTTCCGGTTAAGACAAGATTCCCTTATAAAGAATTTACGTTTCCATACGATTTACTCTATGTCGAGAAATATTAATTATAGCTCTATGCAAATTAGCAGCATACATTTTCTACTTTTAAAGAACTAAAATTATCCCATAAAAAATAATTCTAATTGTAATAAAATAGTTATGAGTTATGAAAAATCTGCCAAAACAGAATCGCTAGGGACTGAAAAAATGTAATTTTAGACATATTTCTATCTTAGCAGGTATAATTGTGTAGAATTATTTATGCGGGACCATAAAAGTTTTCCATTTTAAGACAGGATTTTGTTATAGACAGGTTCCGTTTATCAAATTTTACTCTATAAATATTACTAAAATCGTTTTGAAAATTAAGGTAGTCTTTATATGCTCGCTTCGAAATATTTGGAAAAAATGTATTAGATCTACAAAAGTCCGCAGCATTATTTTTCAACTTTTAAAAGAATTAAAATTACTTCATAATAAAGTATTGGTATAGTAATAAAATTCAGTAAAATTTGCCAAAACGGAATCACTATAGACTAAAGAAAAGTTCGGCTTTAACCATGTTTCCGTTGGAACAGGTATAATTGTATGATATTCCTTCCGAGATGTGAAAGCGGTGCCTGTATTTAACAGAATCCTCTCAAACGAAAACGTTTCATGGTCCCGACGCAGGAATACCATACCAACTTACCAGTCACAAACGGATTTTTTGGGGTCTTCAACCTCTTTGGGTTGTTTTCGTACATTTAGTGTACTTCTATTTGAAAATTATTAAAAATAAGCTTAGTGATATTAGTTTTCGGTTAACCCCTTATCTACTGACGGTACTTATAAGTACCTGTAAAATAACTTGTTATAAAATTAATTTAATACATCGAATAGTAGTAATACAGTTTAGAATGAGTTATAGATGCATTAATTTATCTTGTTCCAAAAGCGTTATTGGTTTCACAAAACAAAAGTATTTTTAAAAGGATGATTTCTTTTGCCTTTGCATCTTTTCAGCTTTCTTGGCGTTAGGAGAGGGGGGGGGGGATTTTCAATTCGGAAATATTTCTATTGTAAGAACATTTGTATTTGTACATTTCCTAATTCTACAAAATACTATGAAAAATATTAAAAATAAAATATTTGAGTGGGGTTATAAATATTGCACAAAATCCCTATAAATTCAAATTTAATTAATCCTTCTAAATCCTTCAATCCTTCTAAAATCCCTCTAAAAATTATTAAATGATTATGGAAATCTTCTAATATAGTTTCAAAAATTCACGAAAAATGCTTTAGAAGATAAAATTTTCATGAATTCATAATTCAGTACATAAAGGGTTAATTAATCAAATAATAATAAACTACAAATTATAGTAAAACCTGTGAAAATAAAATGGAACAGCTATGAGCTGGAAAAAAAGTTATTTTATACAGATTTCCGTTTTAGAGGATAGATTGTATAACATTCCTTCCGCCTTGACAATATTGTTTTTATTTAAGATATAATTTCAATATAGACTGGTTTGGTTCCGTTCTTACACGTTTCTCTGCATGAATTATGACTTATAAATAATTGTTTAAATTAATTCACTATTTTGTTTTACATACAGTAAAACATGTAAAAATGGAATGGCTAGGAGTCATAATGAAATTCCGTTTTAGACAGGTCGCCATTTTTGATGGTATATTTGTCTGGCGTTATTTCAGTCAGTGCCATGAAAATTTTCCGTTACAGACAGGTTCCGTTTTCAACGGTTTTAGTATAACACAGTATACTTATTATATCATATGTATGTCGCATTCCCCCCCCCCCCAAAAAAAAACACTCTGGATCCGCCCCCTCTGGCCGCCCCTCCTTAGTTTTGAACCTGATATGCAGTGTTATGATATATAACCCATATGCAGATTTTGCATATCATCTGCATAATCATTTTCTTTAAAATGCTGGCACGAGCATTCTTCGAGTTAACTTGCTCTTTTCGGCGACTTCTTGCTCTTCTACGATTCCATTCTTTTAATAAGTTGAAAATAATATTATTTTCTTTGCACACATGTACAATGTGTGCAAATGTATTGCAGCATGTTGCAACTGCACAAGACGTAATATAATTAATATACATAAGATGATAATATCTTTGCAATGATTGCAAAAAACCAACATAAAAATAATAATTGATATGGAAATAAAGAAACGTATTTGTTAGGCTATTTTAACACTGTTTCCTGGTCAGAATGCTATGTTTTTCTGCAATCTTCGATGAGTCGTACGTTCCCACTGACGTCATAAGACCCCCTAGACTCTTAGAAAGGGGACCATGTCGGCATCTCTCTCATCAAAGCCATTAACCAGCCCTTCCCTTATCTATAGTCCTGGTATCGGACACTATTTGCCGTCTGCGTCAAAACATTAATTTATTGCCCTCTGTCAAGGCCAGAATCAGGAAGAGAAAAATTTCCCGGAAACTTAGTCCACTACTCAAAAACTCAAAAGAAGAAAGAATCCTCCACCCTGCTACTGCCTGTGGAGGGTGCGTCTTTTTTTATCACACGCCATGCTAAGGTCTTCCTAAAAGGTTGTTTTAAGCCGTTTACAAAAAATGAAAGCAAACAACGATTTTAGAGGAAGTACAATTATCTATGGAAAATATTATACACTAAAAAATCTATAAATGATTATAAATTCAAAAATTTGAGATTTTTTTCTATATCAGTTGGAGCAAAAAAATATAGCCCATCTTGAAAAACTATTGGGGGGGGGGGAGGGCTTGAGCCCCATGGGCCTATACAAGTCTACACCTATGCTGCTTTTACCACTGAATACTGGACATCTTACAATCTATACTCATGTATAGATTGAATATGTCTACCTGTGCAATAAACTATCACAAACACTATATGTGTTTTGTGTGTGTCAGAAACGAATTGTAGATAATATTTTCCATATTATGAGAGAAGGAAAAATGGTTCTTAACTATACCGTAAAGAAAGAATAATCTATGATTGCAATTCTTATATACATTTCATTTTTCAAGCAGTAAATTGAAAATACAGGGTGGGACACTGTAACCATCATTTATTGTATAGGAATGTATGGGCGCAAATGACACGTTGAGGTACAAACACCAGGGGCCAATTTGGTCCTTTTTTTTACTTAAAAATTTCTCATTTATACCAGAAAATTCCTATATTATTACGTAAAAGTCCTATACAAAATTCTTCTTTGAAAATTTCCATTATTAAATCAAAATCTTTGAATTAAAAAAACCCCGTAAAACTGGCAAAAATGTCAAACACGGGAAATACATGAAAAGAAATAGGAATAAAGTTTTTTTTTAATTCAAAAATTTTTATTTCATACCGGAAATGTTCAAAGAATTTTTCCTTTATGTAATCATGAAATGTCTGTCTTAAATAAACAAAAGAATAGCATAGGAATTTCTCATTCTTGGTTTTCGTGATGTTTAGTTTTTTTTTTCTCTACTTATGAGTAACTTTTACTTTTTTTTTTCTACTTATCCGACATAGAGTTGGGTTGGGTTGATTTAAGACGACCAATTATCAACACGAGGGATATAGGCCCTAGGGGAAAGTGCCCTCCGTGGGGGTCTTTCTAAGAATCCGACATAGAGCCCTGTGCTGGTCAAGAGCTCTACCCGAACCCGAAAATTCTATTTGAAATCAGCCCGCAATCCAACCCGAACCCGACAAAAAGAATAAGTTGGATCCGCAACCCGACCCGAACGCACCAAAATAATTTTCGGCGACCTGCAACCCGACCCGAACCCGAAATGAAAGGAAAGTAAATTCTGTTTTAATGCAATTGTGAAAAGTAACCTACATTTATATCTCTACTGCCAATTTTATGTTTTTATAGAAAAAAAGACAAGTGTTTAATATTCAAATATTCATAAAATTCATTTTTTAATATTCAAATATAGTAAAACCTCTGAATAGTAGAGACATCGAGATCATTGAATATAGTCTTGCATCGGGTCAGGTTGCACAAATTTCTGTTTTCAGGTTTTAATGATTCTAAAATTCTTTTTGTAGGTTGGGTAGCCTAGAATAATTCTTGCGATCGGGTTGTTTGCATTTTCACAAAAAGTTTGAGCACAACTATGTTTCAGATGAAAATAAACATGTTTTGGAGTATGAATGAGAATATATTCAAACTAGTACGAGAAGTCCTAACTAAAAATACTTATTTTACCTTTTTATATCATGTTTATATTCTTCATTTAAAAAAAAAGGGTTCTGAGATGTGGTATTTATTTTTGAAATGCATCTGATTATATGTAAATATCACAGTTACCATTAATATCGTTAGTCCACTTTCTATGGCTAGGAGATTTAAAAATTTTAAAAATTCTATACAATAAAATCTAATGCAGAATTGCATAGGAAAGAAGAAAAATCCGTCATGGGCTGGTTCGCCTATGAGCAAGTTCATCGTCTGGTGTAAATGCATTACATTCTTTTCGCAAGTACTGTTAACCTCATTTTACATAGATCAACGTTTTGTTTTGTCTTGTTTTGTTAAACACGAGATTCCGTCATAGGCAGGTTCTTTCTCTCAGGTTATACCATATTTTAATTTTATTGCCTAGAAATGCATCTACCCATCTTATATATATATCAATTTTTATTGTGGAATAAAAGCGATTTAAAAAAAAAAAAAAAAAAAAAAAAAAAAAAACGAGTTTTTAGTGAACTGCGTTCACTTTCATAAATGAGTTTGAGTTGAACGAGTTCGTTTGAAAAATTTTGAATTTGAGCGCGAACTTGACTCATTTTTGAGAAAGTGAACTTGAGTTTGAACTAGTTCGTGTTTTTTGTGAGCGTGCCCAACACTGATTTTATTCGGGTTGAGTGGATTTCTTTGAAAGTAATTTAAAACAATACTACCGATGAGATCGAAACGTTAAATTTCTTTCGCCTCTGTAATAGAACTGAAAATATTCGATTTACATTCCTAAGCACATGAATATTTTAAAGGAAATTGAAAGTCCAGATTTTTTTTTATGCTACTAGAAAAAGTTAGAAACACAGAATTTTTTAATTTTACAATATATACATATAAACTCGGTTTATGGCGTCAGAAGCCATCCGAAAAATCTACGACAGACCACTCCATTTCTTCCGGTCAAGGGTCCATTCCTCTTCCATACCACTATCCCTCGTAGCTTTTTTTATACCATCCATCCAGGTCTTTGGTGGTCTTCATCGTTTCCTTTTTTGGTTTGTTCGATAATTAAATGCGATTTTGAATAGACTCTTGTCACTCATTCTTTTAATATGACCATACCAGATTAATTGCTTCTTTTGGAGATTGTTTAATATGGTTCCCTTAACTTTCTTCATTTCTTTTAATCTTTCATTTCTTATTCTTTCTATTCTTGATATCCTGCATGATTTTCTTAGGGCATTCATTTCCGCTACAAAATATCAATTTAATTTCACATCATTATTTTAAATTATTCAATGATCTAACAAATGTAGAATTGGATAAAAATATAAAGTTTATTTGTCTTTTATCAAGACCATAAGAATACATGAATTGAAAAACAACCTGGTTACGCATTGTTTACAATAAACGCAAAGAAAAATTAAATTAACTATTAAGCTTAAGAATATAAGTAATGCATATGATATTATTTAAGATATTTTATTTGGATTTAAAAACAAATAATTAATACAATTTTTCGTAAATTGTATTAAGGGCAGCCAAAACAACTACTACTAATTCTAAATGGCAATTTTTATTTTATTTAATGACAGACAATAACTGACTTCAAAAAGGGAAATTACTATTCAGAAATAGTGGTAGAAATTTTGAATAAAGTAGCGGGCTAAATTGGCAACACTGCTTGTATTTATTTAATTTCTTAGTAGATGAATATGGGAATGGTGTTCTTTTCACTCATACGGAATGGGTGAAATTGAAAATATTTCAGAATCTTCAAATTACTTAAAAAAAATTTTCTAATAAATACTCAACAAGCAGCAAAATTTTATTCTAGAACTGAAATTCTTTTTAGAAAAAAATAAAATAAAATCATAAGTTTTATATTAATAAATTAATCGTTTTGAAGCCGGCGAATTGATATTATCGGAATTGTTTATTTTAAATTTTCATGATGTACGTGGAAGGCAGAACAAGTTCAAGAAAATTAGTAGATAAATTTGGAATGCTACGATTACAGTAGAATCTCAGTACAACGAATGTCACTTTAAGGAATATTTTTTGGATTGTTAAAAAACGCCCTATGCTTTCACATTATAAAAATATTCACTTTAACGAATTTCATTATAACGAATTTTTCAAATTAACGAATTTATTAAAAGATTTAAAAACAATAGTTATTTTAGTTTTACGTATGTTGAGTTGAGAAGAAAAAAAATCTCTTTTGAAAAACCAGACTTTGGAAGAAAACTTTCGAACGGAAACTCAATGAAGGGGAGACAACCGACAGTGAAAATGAAGCGGATGACGATAGTCCATCAAGTACCGAAGATTGTGTCGTACGATCAAAAGGGAACTATAGAAAATTGAAACTTTTATAAAGTAATTATCCCAGCAAAATAATGTTCCGAAAACATTTTATTTAATTTGTTTTGAAAAATGCATTGTCAATTTATGTTTAGAAAAAAAACTTTTGATTTTTTTTTTTTTTTGTAAAGAAATAAAGTTATATTAACGGCAGATGTTAGTGAGCTTTTTTAATCCGTCAAGTATCGAATATAAATTATAATTATTTTATAAAAGTTACGATTAAAATCTTGAAACTTAATGGACTTAAAATTATCATATTTCAAACTAGTAAGTTCACAATTTATCAATGCTGTATATTTATTATTTACTGACAAGTTTGGATGCTAAAGGAAATTTAATATAAGTGTACAACTAATATATATTTTTTATTCAATATGCATGTTTTCCTTTTTTAAAACACGCCCTATTGTAACATATTATTTTGAATCCGGGGTGGAAACTATTTTAGTTACAAATAAAACTTGATAACTTCTTCATAGACTAATAAATTTAATGTTTACAACGTATTTACATGTTACTATTTACAAAATAACTCATTTAATTTAATATTACGGCTTAGCTCAGATATTTTGTCGGCAACAACTCTGTAAACATTCTTCTCTTCTGGTAAAGTCTAAATTGCTCAGCTTGTCAATTCTTTTGAAAGAAAAAAAGAAAAGGAGAGAAAATATGATGGAGTGAGTATAGTTCGAGGGTTACACTCTTCCCCTCACACTGCATTACTGGTCCCTCAGATGCAGTGTGCATTTCCTGGGTGGATTCCTTCGGGATGCTTTCTGGTGACTAAATACCTCTGTTGTTCTCGCGTTTTTTGAACCTTTAGTAAATATTTGCTGGCTGGGCGTCTGACGTTTCCCGGGTCTGCCTCTTGGACGAATGAAGCCTTTAGAACATCCACCATCATCTTGCTTGTAAGGATACAAAGCTGATATATGATAATTTCCTAAGGGAGAAAAAGGGTTTTCTTTAGTACCAATGGTATAAGAAGTAGGAGATCTTTGTTTTAAAATAACATTGGGGCCATCACGACGGGGCATGAATTTAGTCGTTTTGTTATTTTTCCTTTGGCTAATGGGATGCAAAGTAACCCAAACATGATCGCCTGGTTTGTATTGATCAGAAGCTTTTAAATGTTTGTCGGCATAATATTTATGCTTATCTTGGCTTTGTTCTATGCGATCTCTTATCTGCATAGTAATTTTAGCAAAGTTTTTTAAATAAGGGGTTATTTCCGGTATGAAATTATCATTCGCAATTACAGGGCGTAAGTCATGAGCAACATCATCGGAGGTACGTAATTCACGACCGAACATTAAATATGCAGCTGTGTGACCTGTGGAACTACATCTTGCAGTATTAAGGGCAAAACGGATTACTGGTAATTTTTCACTCCAAGTTGTATGATCATCTCCAACTAGCATCGCTAAGCGGGGTTTTAGATCTCGGTTTTTTCTTTCAACCGGATTTGCTTGAGGGTGGTACACCGGAGTTAAACTTTGATCTATCTTTAAGAGAAAACAAACTTGTTGCATCACAGCACTGATGAATTGCGGACCATTGTCGCTAATGATTTTTCTTGGAAAACCATATCTTAAATACACTTCCTCAATTAAGGTAACAGCACATACCGTGGCTGTTGCGTTATTTAATGCGAAAAGTTCTACCCATTTAGTGCTACAGTCTTCAATTATAAAAATCCACTTTATATCATCTGCTGTTTCTGGCAAGTGTCCAAATAAGTCTATTGAGAGGGTCTCAAATCTTTGACTATGGACAGGTGTTTGTAAAAGTCCAGCAGGTTTTTGGTTACTCGCTTTATAACGAATACAGTCTACACAATTTTTAACATAATCTGCGATATCTTTTCTCATTCCAGTCCAGTAATATCTTTGGGATACTCTGTAATAGGTTCCCTCGGCTCCATAATGGCCTGCGGTCGGTGAATCATGGTAATTCTTCAAGACTTCTTTCCGTTCTTGAACAGGAACAACCAATTGGGCTTCTTCTGAATCTGATTCTGGAGAGTAACGATATAGGACTCCTTGGTTTAAGAGGTAACCACGTTCAGTCCAATTAGCAAAATCTGTATTATTTTCTTTAGATTCAAACGCTTCAATGATTTTCTTCAAATCTTCATCCTTTAATTGCTCTTCTTGGATATCTTTAGGAGATCTAATAGGCATTTCAATCGAAATTGTGCAAATTTCACAAGAGGGTTCTTCATGACTGCAAATAGGGCGAGGCAACATATCAGCAACAACGTTTGCTTTTCCAGGAATATATTCAATCTTCAGGTTGAAAGACTGTAACTGCAAAGTCTATCGGGCTAGTCTGCCAGACGGTGATTTTAAACTCATCAGCCATTTTAGGTGATCGGAGGCAACTGTTACTTCATGTCCTTCAATGTAGCCACGGAATTTATTTAAAGCCCAAATGACAGCAAGTGCTTCGCGCTCGGTGGTAGAATAGTTTCTTTCTGGTGCAGTTAACAAACGACTCGCATATTCTATTGGATGCTCTTCTTCTCCCTGACCCTGGAGGAGGACAGCACCTAGAGCATATCTACTGGCATCTGTACGAAGAAGATAGGGCTTGGTCGGATCATTTTGTTTCAGTACTTGAGGATTGATTAATGATCTTTTCAATGTTTCGAAAGCGCTTTGTTCTGCTTCTTCCCACTTCCAAGTTACATTTTTCTTCGTAAGATTACTTAGAGGTCTAGCTATATCTGAAAATTTGGGAATAAAACGTCTGTACCAGGAGCAGGATTGCAAAAAAGATTGAACTTGTTTAACAGTCTTAGGAGCAGGCATTTGTTGAATTGCAGCGGTTTTTCCAGGATCAACTTCTATTCCAGAGCTTGATATCCAATGTCCTAAATATTTAACACGGGGGCAAGCAAAATTGCATTTTTCACGATTAGCATACAACTTGAATTCCGATAGTTTATTAAAAACTGCTTCTAAGTCAGACAAATGTTTCTCAAAACTTTCCGACAAAATTATAATATCATCTAAATAAGACAATACAAAGATGTCTTTGAGGGACTTTCGAAAGTTATCTATTAATCTCTGAAAGGTTGCTGGGGCATTTTTCGATCCGAAAGGCATTTTAATGTACCGAAAAGTTCCGAATGGACAAATAAATGCAGTTTTGTCTCTATCAGCAGCATTTACTTCAATTTGGTGGTATCCAGACTTCAGGTCAATAGTGGTCATATAAGGTGTATGTTTAGCTTCATGGAGTAAATCATCTACCCGCGGTAATGAATAATTATCCGTCTTCGTGATGGCATTTAATTTTCGATAATCGACGCAAAGGCGAATTTTTCCATTTGGTTTTGGGACCAATACTACTGGCGAGGCATAAGGAGATTCGCACTCTTCTATTATACCTTTAGAGAGTAATTCATCTAATTCTTTACACAAAATTTCCTTTTTTGCAGGTGACATGCGGTAAGGGGGTACTGCTACAGGAGGATGTGATCCAGTATCAATATAATGTTTAACTTTAGGTGTAGCCTCTTCTCCTAATTGGAAGCTACTTGTAAATTTTCCAAGCAGTTCATTCAACCTAACTCGCTGCTCTGAAGTGAGATGTCTACCTTCATCTTCTATAAGAAAAACAGGGTCTAATTCAACGGTTTTTATTGCTAATTCACTGGGAGGTCTATATGTATCTTCGGCGAATCTATACTTCCACCTGCATCTATCAGCAAAGAACCATTCTTGATTTACTACATCCAAAACAATTTTTGCTTTGCGTAAAAAATCGATTCCCAAAATTGTACGATTATTTTTGGCATTCGGCAGAGCATAAAGTGTTGTTTTAACATCGCGACCTTCAATTTTAACATGAACTTCTGTTTTATAAACTTCGGTAGTGTTTTGTAGCCCATCCGCTAAGACTACGATCATTTGAGTTTTTTCAAACTTCACACCTTGGTCTTTTAATAAAGAATACAAAACTTCACCCGCAACGCAATGAGTTGTGCCAGTCTCAGCACAAGCTGTGTCAGAGAGACCATTTATACTTATTTTTACCAATAATGTTGGTGATGTTTGCATATTACATGTACGAAATTCTAGAGATTGAAAGTGCGCCGATACATTTTTCGGAGAACAAGTTGGACACTTGGATTTAATAACTCCCGGGTTTCCACATCCATAGGCAACTTAACATTGGCCGATTTAAATTTGACGGATAATTAATTTATTTCTCTTGGACTCATTTTGATTGCCAAATTTACCAAACTCATTTCTTTTAAAATCTAAAGGCGTTTTTTCAAAGCGATTAGAACTCCCGACCTCACTGATTTTATTTGATCTCTTTATTTCTACTTTGTGTTACCTCAAATTATCATATAAATCTATTTTTTCAGCTAATTCAACAGGATCTGTTAAATTATCCCATTGGTCTAAATAATGTTCTTTGCAAACAGGGGAAACCTTTTTCTTTAATTGATCAGCAATATTTAATTCCGAAAGTTTTTCAAAGGAATTTATATTTAATTCGGATAGCCATCCCTCAAAATAGCTTCTAATTTCAAAGTAATATTCTTTCCAGCTAATATCGGTTCGCTTTGGATGTCGATTAAATAAAACTCTAAACCTTTCAGCTGTTAACTTGAACCTCTGCAACAATATATCTTTAATATAAGAATAATCCTCAAATTTTTCTTCCGGTTCACACGCTATTAATTTACCGATTTCATTTGGAAGGACTCCAATTAAATACGTAATCCACACTTCTTTAGAAACCTTTAAAAGTTTCATTTGCCTCTCAAAAGTTATTAAAAATAAATTCATATCATCCTTTTCAGGATTGAAATCGGATAAAACCTTTTTCAAGTCAACGCGGATTGAAGAAGTTTCTAGAGGGTTGCTTGTATTTGCAACAACATCTCTTGTTCCTGCTTCTAACCTGAGCTTCTGTAGCTCAAATTCTCTTTCTTCGCTAAACGCTTCTCTTCCTCAAGAGTCTTTCTTTCTTCTATGATATTTTCTAAAATTCCCTGTACAAAATCTATGTTATATTTAAATGCCTCACTATTTACAATTTTATCACGTAATTCGAGGACTTTATCATCACTACTTATTTGTACTTTTAACTCTGAAGCCAAAGTGATTAAATCAATTTTCTTACCCTTAGAAAGAAACGCCATCATTTGAATTAATTATGTTTTAGCTATCTTCAAACTTAATTTGTGTTACGAATAACTCTTAGCAAAATAAATTAAATCAATTCTTCATATAATAAATAAAATAATGCCAAGCACTCATTTATAATAATAACTTCAATAATAATATAGCTCAGTGCAACTATATAAATGTATAAAATAAAGCAAATGAGTTTATTTTTCAATAATAATTATTAGATATCTTTCTCTTATGAATATCTTCATTTAATTCAGATACTAAAATACTTGAAGCTGCAGACGAGTTTTCGTATTTCAATTCCAAGGAAAATATCATTCAGGTTGAATAGAATAATTCCAAAATATTTCAATTCTGGAAGAATCAAATACAATTTTCAAAAATCCTCAGATTCCGGATGAATCAAAAGAAATACTTTTTGTAGCTTAGTATCTAAATTTTCTTATTAAAACAGTTTAACACAATTTAAAAATAATACTTATCTTCATATCTTGCCTATATTCGGGCCCGACGTTGGGAAGCCAATCTTTGTAACATATTATTTTGAAGTCGGGGTGGAAACTATTTTATTTACAAATAAAACTTGATAACTTCTTCATAGACTAATAAATTTAATATTTACAACGTATTTACATGTTACTATTTACAAAATAACTCATTTAATTTAATATTACGGCTTAGCTCAAATGTTTTGTCGGCAACAACTCTGTAAACATTCTTCTCTTCTGGTAAAGTCTAAATTACTCAGCTTGTCAATTCTTTTGAAAGAAAAAAAGAAAAGGAGAGAAAATATGATGGAGTGAGTATAGTTCGAGCGTTACACTATTGGAATTTCAAATTAACGAATTTTTCATTATAACGAATTAACAAGTGGTTTCCAAAAATTCGTTATTACGAGATTTTACTGTATTCAATTTCCATAGTATTTACTGATTACTTACAATTAAATCATCTCTGAGCAGTCACCAAGTTATAAAATATAAAATACGTAACTGAAACGCAATTGATTTTATTATTATTATTATTACTATAAAAACTAAATTGGTGCTCGTGAAAGTAATTGGTCTTAAATTCTTAAATAAAGCCAAAATAGAAGATTTTAAGGATTAGAAGAAAGATTGATGACGCAAGCGTAAGCATGGAGGGGAGGGGGTACTATGGTTCCTCCTCTTCCACGATTTGAACATTTTAATTAATTTTTTTTCGTCTTTTATGATTTTTCAAAAGTAATGAAACTTATTTTTACCAGACGACTAAAACTAATGAAACATTAAGTGGAAAATTATGATTGCGAGTGAAAATTGATATATATTTATTATATTTTGAATACATTTTACTGTGAGCTGAATCCATGTGAAAAATGATAGAACCATTTTCTTTGTATTGAAATAACATCTTTAGAAACATTTTAAACAGCAATTAGAAGAAATATCAGCAATTTAAACGCTGAATTGCTGATAATTCACCTTTTCTTGGAATAAACCTAAACTTTCAGCCAATCGAGATTATGATGGGCTGTATTTTCACCCTTAGTATTGGAAGGATTGGCAGAAAAATTCCACACAGTCCTCTTTTCAGCATAGTTAACTTTATTATTTTTGATTGAGACGATACAGCAAGTTTTTTGTTTCTTCTGAAAGATCACTAGATTTCAAATATTACAGCATAAAACTGTTAACGTCTAAGTACAGAGTTACCACATTTTTTTAATAGAATTTTGCGACATACTTAATGGAGGAAATATATTATAAATCCTGCTATTAAATACAGTGATTACAAATTCTACGATTGAAATATTACAATAAATTTCTAATCTGAAAGGAGTATACGCACTTTCCTGTACTGAAAAAATAGTTGCTTTCCTAATCATTGTGTAGGATTTCAAACATTCTCCAGTTTTTATATAAAAATAAGCATACATAGGGGATGATCGGGTAGCCCGGGATACTTGGATAAATTGCAAATAAAAAACAAATGAACGAAATTTCTGTCTTTTTTTATATTTAAAATAAAATTACGAACTTCTTTAAAGATTTTAATTAAACATTGCTAATAATATCGAATTATTTAATTAAATATACTGAAAATAGTTAGGCTTCATTTTTTTGGCGTCACAAGGAACTGCGGGTAGCCCCCGACATATTAATCAATGATGTCCCTACCGTGTTTTGGCCTTACAAACACCACAATTACAATAAAAATCCGATACCTCTATATAAACACAATCTTGATGGGCCCAGTCTTTGCTTTCCTGGCACTGAATCCAGTCTTCTTCAAATATTTCTCCGCATATGATGCATTCTGTCTCGTTTTTTCGAAAATTTATTGACGAAAACAAAACACTCACTCACGACTAACTTACTCGGCGCCCACGTCGCAATTAAACTGTATTTGTTTCGACTCTATCGGGCGTTCATTTACAATAACTCTTTATTTACGCAATACTTTGAATTTCTTAGAAATTGAAATGTCCGCGGTTACCCGCCGTCCGCGGCTACCCGACTTTCCCCTAGGTCAATGAAAGATAATTAAAATGGGAAAATTTAGTTATTTCTTTGGAACGCCCATTAGATAAAAAGTAGGAGGCGCTATGGTTCGTTAGCCACACGGGGAATAGAAATGTGCACTTTACCTCTTTATTATATGTTATCACCTTTCAATTTTAAAGGATTGTCTGCGTAAGTGCAAATTTATTAATTTTCAATAAATAAATGAAATATTTATCAACAACTAATAAATTTTAATAACTCATTTATATGACTTGTTGTAATATTTGAACTGACAATCTCAGTTTCACAAAGAAAATACGGGAAAGCAACAGAAAAAAAAAAAAAAAAACAGTTCCTATGGTGAAAATGTATGACTCATCCGAAATCGGTTTTATTCCGTTCTATGCTTGAAAAAAGCTATCGCATTTCAACAGTTAATTCACCAAGTAAAGATAGTATTTTATACCTTTTTATTAAAAATCACTACATTCTTTCTATTTGAAGCAATCACTTCAAAAAATAATTTCGATATGTAATTCGTAATGCATACTTTACCTTGCATACTTCTTAATACAGTGTTTTTCATCATTCTTCACCATTCTATGAATATTAATTTGGTTCTAATTATAAAACAATTTAGTAATTTAATACATTTCTATAAAACCATTTCATAAATGTGTCACAATTTAAGTATGTAATAAGCATGTGTAAGCTTCCGAATCAATAAAAAAAATTATTTTATTATTATTTTTTTTCATTTCATTAATATTGATTAGGGATGTGGTTAATAAATTTTACATTGGTGTCATCCTTTCTTTGAGGGAAGATAAACCGTCATTAAATATCAAACAGGTACGGGGCACATAATTTACTATTGTATTAACTCCAGACGATATCAAACTGGTTCAATGTTGTTGCCAATTTTACCAGACTGCAACAGACAACCGATAACTCCCAAATAATTTCAAGGTCTAAGTAGGGAATAATTTTGCGTTCCAAACAAATACTTCTCTCTTCTTGATCTGTATATTTATATATAATATTTGTTTAAAAAAAAGCATATGTTTATGAGTGTGATGAATTATAGAGGTTTTAGTACATAGCTTGTATTAATTATATTTGATGGGTAATGGTTTTATGAGAGAGTGGCAAGTTTTCGAGTTATTGGTGTATAGACTAGAATCACATGTGATTAAATAAAAACATACATTTATGAGGATGATGACTTTCCGAAATTTCACTAGAAATCCATACGGCTCATATTTTCTGTTGAAAGGAAACGTGAACTCTTCGTACAATGTAAATTATTAAGATATCTTGCATTATGATTCAGTATTTTTTGTTTCATCTTTATTCCTCACCGTATTTTTGATTTATTTATTTATTTTACAATATAAAGATTTAAAATCTCATTACTTTAAGTTACTAAAGAATTTATTTTTAATTTTAATGTTTTAATTAAGATTCCCATTGCGGAAATACAATATAATTCGACAAATATCGTGATTTAGACTTTCATTTAGAAATTTTCACATGTTTCTATTTACTGATAAATGAAACTTGAAATCTAAATTATTGTAAGCCAAACGAAGCAATCGATTATAGTAAAAAATAATGAGATGAAAATGCTATAATCTTAGGGCACTTAATATATGATCTTGAAAAGTGGGGGGGGGGGGGGGGGGGTTCTTTCTCACCAGTGGTCTATAGAAATCTGGGTCAATTAATTTATTCTATAATAAAATTTTTCTGTGAGTAATTGAGTAATAAAGAGTATGGGTGTGGGAATATAGCGAATCCTAGCACCTTGTAATTATACACTTTTTTTTTTAATTGCTAAAAGGTGTAAAATAAAAATATTATAAACAGTAAAATAGGTTTTTATTAGACTGTTGACATTTGTTTCACGTCCATCAGAGCCATTATCAAAATAATCAAAAATATTCTATATGTATATATGATTAATCTGGTCATTAATAATAATAACCGGATTAATCATGTTGACCGTAACTTATATATATATACATACATACATATATATATATATATGTGTATATATATAAAAAAATCCTTTTATTTTACACCTTTTAGCAATTAAAAAGGAGTGTGGGAATGTGTTCTTCAGATTTTTTGCACTGATCTAGAATCACTTCTACCCAGTATAAATCATTAACACAGTTTGTGAATTAGATCTCGGGAACAATCAGGCTAGGAGGTTAGTTAACACTGCAAAAGTGAATTATTTTACTACAGGAAATTGAACAGCTGACAAAGGGGCTCAACTTTGTTATAAACTTATAAAGAATTGGATTAATACAACACCTGAAGCAAGGAATTTTATAAATAAAACATTTCTATGTATTTTATTCGGGTTGAGTCGATTTCTTTGAAAGTAATTTAAAACAATACTACTCAAGAAATCGAAACGTTAAATTTCTGTCGCCTTTGTAATAGAACTGAAAATATTCGATTTACATTATTAAGCACATGAATATTTTGAAAGAAATTGAAAGTCCAGATTTTTATTTATGTTACTAGAAAAAGTTAGAAACTCAGAATTTTTTAATTTTACAATATATACATATAAACTCGGTTTATGGCGTCAGAAGCCACGATCCGAAAAATCTACGACAGACCACTCCATTTCTTCCGGTCAAGGGTCCATTCCTCCTCCAGACCACTATCCCTCGTAGCTTTTTTTATACCATCCATCCAGGTCTTTGGTGGTCTTTCTCGTTTCCTTTTTTGGTTTGTTCGATAATTAAATGCGATTTTGAATAGACTCTTGTCACTCATTCTTTTAATATGACCATACCAGATTAATTGCTTCTTTTGGAGATTGTTTAATATGGTTCCCTTAACTTTCTTCATTTCTTTTAATCTTTCATTTCATATTCTTTCTATTCTTGATATCCTGCATGATTTTCTTAGGCATTCATTTCCGCTACAAAATATCAATTTTATTTCACATCATTATTTTAAATTATTCAATGATCTAACAAATGTAGAATTATTCCAAGATTATAAAAATATAAAGTTTATTTGTCTTTTATCAAGACATAAGCAGGCCCTGATTACCGACGGGGCACACTTCCACCAGTAAAATTTAATAGACATTTTCGTCTTATTAAATGTAAAATTCGTCTTATTTTCATGCAAAATTACTGCCATGAATAAATGAAAAATTTCTGTTATTATTTACTGGTGTAAGTGTGCCCCGTTGGTAATCAGGCTCTGGACATAAGAATACATGAATTGAAAAATATACAGTGAATATCTACCTGGTTGCGCATTGTTTACAATAAATGCAAAGAAAAATCAAATTAACTATTAAGCTTAAGAATATAAGTAATGCATGCAATATTATTTAAGGCATTTTATTTGGATTTAAGAAAAAATAATTAATACAATTTTTCGAAATTGTATTACGAGTAGCCAATTATCGCGATGCTTTAAGTGAAAACAACTACTACTCATTCTAAATCGCAATTTTTATTTTATTTAATGACAGACAATAACTGACTTCAAAAAGGGAAATTACCATTCGGAAATAGTGGAAGAAATTTTGAATAAAGCAGCGGACTAAACTCGCAACATTGCTTGTATTTATTTAATTTCTTAGTAGATGAATATGGGAATGATGTTCTTTTCACTCATACGAAATGGGTGAAATTGAAAATATTTTTTTAGAATCTTTAAATTACATTTAATTTTTTTGCTAATAAATACTCAACAAGCAGCAAAATTTTATTCTAGAAATGAAATTCTTCTAAGAAAAAAAAACAAAACATCATAAGTTTTATAATAATAAATTAATCGTTTAAAAGCCGGCGAATTCACTGATGTTATCGGAATTCTTTATTTTAAATTTTCTTGATGTACGTGGATGGCAGAACAAGCTCAAGAAAATTAGTAGATAAATTTGGAATGCTACGATTATTCAATTTCAATAGTATTTACTGGTTACTTACAATGAAATCATCTCCGAGCAATCATCAAGTTATAAAATATAAAATACGCAACTCAAGCGCAATTGATTTTATTATTATTATTATTACTATAAAAACTAAATTGATGCTCGTGAAAGTAATTGGCCTTAAATTCTTAAATAATGCCATAATAGAAGATTTTAAGGATTAGATGAAAGATTGATGACGCAAGCGTAAGCATGGGAGATTAGAGGAGACTATGGTTCCTCCTCTTCCACGATTTGAACATTTTAATTAAATTTTTTTCATCTTTTATGGTTTTTCAAAAGTAATAAAACTTATTTTTACCAGACGACTAAAACTAATGAAACATTAAGTGGAAAATTATGATTGGGAGTGAAAATTCATGTATATTTATTATATTTTTTAATACATTTTATTGTGAGCTTTTTTTTTTTATTGTGTGCCATGTGAAAAATAATAGAATCATTTTCTTTGTATTGAAATAACGTCTTTAGAAATATTTTAAACAGCAATTAGAAGAAATATCAGCAATTTAAACATTGAATTGCTGATATTCCACCTTTTCTTGGAATAAAACTAAACTTTCAGCCAATCGAGATTATGATGGGCTGTGTTTTCACCCTTAGTATTAGAAGGATTGCCAGAAAATTTCCACACAATCCTCTTTTCAGCATAGTTAACTTTATTATTTTTGATTGAGACGATACGGCAATTTTTTTGTTTCTCCTGAAAAATCACTAGATTTCAAATATTACAGCACAAAACTGTTAAATTCTAAGTACAGAGTTACCACATTTTTTAATAGAATTTTGCGGCATACTTAATCACGGAAAATATATTATAAATCCTGCTATTAAATACAGTGATTACAAATTCTACGATTGAAATATTACAATAAATTTCTAATCTGAAAGGAGTTTACGCACTTTCCCGTACTAAAAAATTGTTGATTTCCTAATAATTGTGAAGGATTTCAAACATTCTCCAGTTTTTATATAAAAATAAGCATACATAGGGGATGATCGGGTAGCCCGGGTTACTTGGATAAATTGCAAATAAAAAACAAATGAATGAAATTTCTGTCTTTATTTTATATTTAAAATAAAATTACGAACTTCTTTAAAGGTTTTAATTAAACAATGCTAATAATATCGAATTATTTAACGAAATATACTGAAAATAGTTAGGCTTTATTGTTTTGGAATCACATGGAACGGCGGGTAGCCCCGGACATATTAATCAGTGGTGTCACTACCGTGTTTTGGCCTTACAAACATAACAATTATAATAAAAATCCGATGCCTCTATAAAAACACAATCTTCACGGTCCCGGTCTTTGCATTCCTGGCACTGAATCTAGTCTTCTTCAAATATTTCTCCGCATATGATGCATTCTGTCTCGTTTTTTTGAAAATTTATTGACGAAAACAAAACACTCACTCACGACTAACTTACTCGACGCCCACGTCGCAATTAAACTGTATTTGTTTTGACTCTAGAGGGCGTTCATTTACAATAACTCTTTATTTACGCAACACTTTGAATTTCTTAGAAATTGAAATGTCCGCGGCTATCCGACTTTCCCCTATGTAGTTTTTTAAAGGTAAAAAACATTTATTCCATGACTTTAAAAATGAATAAGCAATATTTGTGATTCTTGATTCATTTAACTGTTTCATGATCATTTAAAAGTTTGTTCACATGTTAGGAAAATTGAAAAAATAAAGGAAAAGAGACATGTTTAGTAATTCATAGAACGGCCATTAGATAAAAGTAGCTATTGTTCTTTAGCAACAAGGGGAGCAGAATTACGTACCTTACATCCTACTATAATTAATTATCACTTTTCGATTTTAAAGGATTGTCTGCGTACGTACAAATTTATTAATTTTCATTAAATAAATAAAATACTTATTGACGACATGTAATTTTTATAAACTCATTTTAATGACCTGTTGTAATATTTATACTGATAATAGAAATTCCACAATGGAAGAAAAAAAATTGCTTCTATTCCATTACTACTAGCTGACCCTGCCCGGGACCGTGATAATAAATAAATAAAAAAGCATCAAGTTTTTATTATTTTATATTTTTAACTCGATTTTGTATGAAATTATATTTTAAATGAAAAATTCGCCAAAAATATTGATATAAACTGATCAAAGGGCTCATTTTCTTGTTTTATTACCCAGGGTCGTTTCACAGTTTTAAAATAAAAAGTTCTTTTTGTCCGAACTCTTTGAAATATTTATTGGTGATAAATAAAATGGTTTTACAGCCCGTGTAAAAATTTTGCGAAAAAAAATTGTTATCGAGCTGTAAACGAAATGTTTTCTCCTCGCTTTTTTATTTGTTTGTTTTCTCGTCGGCTCCTTTAATCCCTTCGCGACGAGCGTCCTTTACAGAATTTTTAATCTTTTACCACTGTTTTTTCAAAACAGAAATTTTCGCCTAAGTGAATTACATAAGGCAAAGCTTACAATTAAAAATAACTGGTGGGAATATTCGAGGATTCTGAGCATCTTATGAGTCACGTAAACGAGTCGCTCGTCCCCAAGGGGTTAACACAGCAATAAAAAAAATAGTTCTCATCTTCCGAACTCTCTGTCATTTGAATCGGTTATAAATATAACTGTATCGAAGCTTCCTCTAAAATTTTTCGAAAAATATACATGTTTAGTAGTGAAAACATCAGTTCTAAAAAAAAAAAAAAAAAAAAAAAAAAAAAAAAAAAAAAACTTTAGTTTTCAACCTCAGAGCAAAAATAAATTATAAGGTCTATGCTTTCAATGGAATGGTACGGCTTCATCCGTTTTCAATCAACCAATTTCTATCCCCTTAGGCTAAACAGGTGAGGGTTGGGTTAATCAATCAGGTTTCCCGTTTCTGAGGGTAGAAACTTTCAAAAAAAAAAAAAAAACTGACACATGCGCAAAGAGACGATTTTCATGTGGATTTGACTGAATGCGCTTTTCGTTTTAAATATATAGATTGCTTGGAAAAAGTAATCGCTTTTCAACAGTCGATTCAGATAGTGAAGATTGTATTTTATAAAAAATGACTGCATTGTTTCTGTTTGACACAAACACATTAAATAGTATGTTTAGGTTTGTAATTCTTAATGCACATTTTCCCCTTTAATACGTCTAGCTTAAAAAGACAAGGAAATTCATCTTTCTTTAAAATTCTGTGGATCTTAATTTGGTTATAATGTTCAAACAATATACTAAGATGATGTATTTATATAAAACCATTTAAAAAATTTGTCATAATTTTAGCATGTAACAAGCATGTATGTATATGTTTAATAGAACCGTGTGCTTTCTATGGAAATAACATCCCGGTTTAGAAACATTGTGTAGGTATATTTTAACATTCAATCGTTGTTGTCGTTTCACTTTTCCATGGGATAAACTAAATTTTCAGGCAATCCAGATTATGATGGGCTATGTGTTCCCCCTTGGTATTAAAATGATTAACAGAAACATTGCACCGAAAAGTATTGCTTACCTTAAATTTCATTCTGTCATGGCCCATGAACGAAACGAACCCTATTATAACGAACGAATTACCGTACTTTTCATCATAGTTTAAAATTGGTTATTTTTGTGACTCTACGGCCATTATTTAAAAAGTAAAATGAATTAGCTACCTTGATAACACTGATACAATCAATACACACCAAGTGATAATGTTCAATATATTTCCTGAAAAATCTTTAGATATCAAATTGATATCAATACTGCCTAAAACTGTTTAAGTGTGAGTATAGAGTTTCCATAGTTTTTAATAGAATTTTTGTCTTTTTTATTCGCGAAAATATATTACGTCCTATTATTAAATATAGTGATTAGAAATATTACGATTTATATGTTAGAATAAGTTTTTAATTTGAAAAAGTGGCGCTTTGGAAATTCTAAGAAGTATACGCACTTTCCTGTTCTGAAAAGATAGCGGCTTTCCAAATCATTGTGTAGGTTTTCGAACATTCTCTAGTGTTTAATTCAAAACTTGCATAAGTTTGTATTTTTTTTATTGTTGATGATATTTATTACACGAATATTAAAATGAATATATAAAATTTGCGATTTCTTGAGCCATTCGACTGTTTTATCTTCATTTTTAATGTTTGTTCACCTGTTAGGTCAATGAAAGATAATTAAAATGAGAATATTTAGTTATTTCTGTGGAACGCCCATTAGATAAAAAGTAGGAGGTGCTATGGTTCGTTAGCCACATGGGGACTAGAAATGTGCACTTTACCTCTTTAATATATATGTTATCACCTTTCAATTTTAAAGGGTTGTCTGCGTAAGTGCAAATTTATTAATTTTGAATAAATAAATAAAATATTTATCAACAACTAATAAATTTTAATTACTCATTTATATGACTTGTTGTAATATTTCAACGGACAATCTCAGTTTTACAAAGAAAAACGGGAAAATAACAGAAAAAAGAAAAAAAAAAACAGTTTTTATGATGAAAATGTATGAATCATCCGAAATCGGTTTTATTCCGTTCTATGCTTGAAAAAAGTTATCGCATTTCAAAAGTTAATTCACCAAGTAAAGATAGTATTTTATACATTTTTATTAAAAATCACTACATTCTTTCTATTTGAAGCAATCACTTCAAAAAACAATTTTCGGTATGTAATTCGTAATGCATATTTTACCTTGCATACTTCTTAATACAATACAGTGTTTTTCATCGTTCTTCACCATTCTATGAATATTAATTTGGTTCTAATTATAAAACAATTTAGTAATTTAATACATTTCTATAAAACCATTTCATAAATGTGTCACAATTTAAGTATGTAATAAGCATGTGTAAGCTTCTGAATCAATAAAAAAAAAATTATTTTATTATTATTATTTTTCATTTCATTAATATTGATTAGGGATGTGGTTAATAAATTTTACATTGGTGTCATCCTTTCTTTGAGGGAAGATAAACCGTCATTAAATATCAAACAGGTACGGGGCACATAATTTACTATTGTATTAACTCCAGACGATATCAAACTGGTTCAATGTTGTTGCCAATTTTACCAGACTACAACAGACAACCGATAACTCCCAAATAATTTCCAGGTCTAAGTTGGGAATAATTTTGCGCTCCAAACAAATACTTCTCTCTGCTTGATCTGTATATTTATATATAATATTTGTTTAAAAAAAGCATATGTTTATGAGTGTGATGAATTATAGAGGTTTTAGTACATAGCTGGTATTAATTATATTTGATGGGTAATGGATTTATGAGAGAGTGGCAAGTTTTTGAGTTATTCGTGCCTAGACTAAAATCACATATGATTAAATAAAAAGTAAAAACATACATTTATGAGGATGATGACTTTCCGAAGTTTCAGTAGAAATCCATACGGCTCATATTTTCAGTTGAAAGGAAACGTAAACTCTTTGTACAAAGTAAATTATTAACCTATTAAAGCCGGAATTATTTTCTTCTTTAAAATGCAAAACTTGCATTTCACACCAATATTTTTAAATTAGCAATTTTACTAAGAACTTTTACCTTTACCAAAAATTTTTAGTTGGAATTGCCAATCATTGCAACCCAGGATTAATGAACTCCGCTCCTTTATTTCCATTAATCCACAAATCGATATACTCTTAATCCAAGAAACACTTAACCCTTCCTGCAGTATCACCATCTCAGGTTACAAACTCCATCATACACCACGTGCCAACTCTCACTGGGGTGGCACAGCCATCTACATCAAAAATTATATCCCACAACTCAAAATATTCCACTCCCAGGCATTGACTACACCAGTATTGTCGTCAACTTGCCCCATGCCAAAATCAACTTCACATCTTTTTACGCACGACACGGGCGACGATACCCCATAAATGACCTGACACACATCATTACACAACACCAACACGCATTTATCGCTGGTGACTTTAATGCACATAGCAGGCAGTGGAACTGTCATTCCACCACTACCAGAGGTAGATCTCTTCACAACTTGGTTAGCCATTTCAATCTCAGTCTCCACGCACCTACTACACCAACACACATTCCTGTTGCTCGCAACCAGCACCCCTCTATTATTGACTTCGCCATCACCAAAAATCTTACCTTCCCTATCAACACTTCTGTTATTAATGACCTAAGCTCTGACCACCTTCCTGTCTTCTTCAAAATTGATCTTATCAACCCTATCTCTCCTCCTCCTTCAGTAGCTATTGACTGAAATAAATTCCAAAATTACATCAACAACACCGACCTTACCTACCCCACAATCAACAACACTACTGACATTGATAACGCAGTTAATAAACTCAACAACATCATTTACAAAGCTCAAAAAGATGCCACTTACACCAAATTCAAAAATAATAACTCTTACATCTTACCCACTTACCTACATAATATCTGTAAACAACGCAACACACTCCGTCGACTCTACCAAAATACCAGAGATCCCACCCTTAAAACAGCTGTCAACAGGCTCAACAATAAAATTAAAACCCTTATTCAGAAAGATAAGCAAAAAAACTGGTCTAAATTTCTCGAAAGTCTTACTTGCGAGGATAACTCTCTTTGGCAAATCAAAAAGAAACTCAATAATAATTATACCCCTATTCCTCCGCTTACTGCCAATAATCAAACTGCGTATACTGACGAGGACAAGGCAGAATGCCTCGCTAGCTCATATGAAAGGCAATTCTCTCCGAATCCCTTCCTCGCAAGTCAAGCACACTTTAACAATGTCAATGATACTGTTAATGACTTCCTCTCAACCCCCTCCCCGAAATTCAACCCATCATGATCAACAATATTATTCAAAAACTTAATAATAAAAAATCTCCTGGGTACGATAAAATTTCCAACTATACTCTTAAACAACTTCCTATCAACAGTATTCTCTACATTACGAAGCTCACTAATTCTATCCTCAAACACTGTTATTTTCCTAAACCCTGGAAAACCTCTATCATTTCTCCTATTCCTAAACCATCCTGCAATCTTAATGACCCAACTAATTTCCGTCCCATCAGTCTTCTCTCCTGTCTAAGTAAAGTCATCGAACGCGTCATTAGATCACAGCTCAATGACTTCCTTCACAACAACATTCTTATGCCTGAACAATTCGGCTTCAGAGCCAAGCACTCCACCCAACACCAACTTCTTCGATTTGTGGAATTCTTAACTGAAAACTTCAACGAGAAGAAGCCTACTGCTGCCATATTTCTTGATGTCGCCAAGGCCTTTGACAAAGTCTGGCACGCGGGCCTCATTTACAAATTAATTCGGCTTAAGTTCCCGTCTGGACTTATCCATTTAATACACTCTTACCTTGGTGATCGTGACTTCTATGACCGTGTAAACAACTCACTTTCTCTACTACACATAATACTCTGTGGTATTATTCAGGGTTCAGTCATTGGCCCTATTTTATTCATAATATACTTTAATGACATTCCACGCACACTCTTCACATCACTCGCACTCTATGCGGACGACACTGTTCTCTATGGCACTGCACATCACCCATACAATCTTTACAAAAATCTACAACACCACCTCAACATCTTCATGGAATGGTGTGATCAATGGCGCATTAAGATAAACGAATCTAAAACTACTGCTGTTTACTTTTCTAGAACCTTCTCCACTCCTAATAGATTAACCATCAATAACACTACCATTCCCTGGTCTGACGATGCCAAGTACCTGGGAGTTACCATTGACAAACGCATTATCTTTAAAAAGCATATTCTTAATATCCGCGGTAAAGTCGCCGGAATTTCCAAAACCCTCGCCCCCCTTCTTCGCAGTCACTCACTCTCCATACACAACAAACTCTTAATATATAATGCTTGCATTCTCTCTGTTATCACATATGCATGTCCAATCTGGGGCTTCACTTGCAAAACCAGTATGAACAGCCTCTCTAGTACCCATTACAAACAGCTCCGTTACATCAGGAACGGGTCTAGATACCTCAAAAACTCCACAATCCTCAAGGATCTGAAAACGACTTCACTCAAACATCGCATTAAACACCTTGCGAATAATTTCTACAATGACATTAATCACATTCCAAATGAACTCATTTATGAGCTACCTGACTACGATGCTTGCAGTCCATCCAACCGGAAAAAACCAAGGTACTCCACTATTCTTGATGAATAGTCCTTCCGAGCTATAATTCTTACCTCAAAAATTTTCTCTTTAATTAAAAGAAAATATATATATATATATATTATTATATAATTTTTTACTGATAATTTTATATTGACTTTTCTCCTAAACTTCTCTTAACATCTTTACTTTACCTCGTCTGGCATTTTTTTTTTTTTTTTTTTTTTTTTTTTGAACTATGAACTATTTTTACTTTTATACTTTAACTAGTAAATTTTCATTATTTTATAGATATACTTAACACTATCCTATTTTATGTAGTCAATTGGACTACGGCTAGACATTTCATATGGCTCTCTCAGGATTTGATATACACCTACTCAAAGCCAGGGTGTGCAGTTGCTTCGCAACTTGGAAGCCCATTGAACCTATCACAAGTTCAAGTTCAAGTTCTATCTATTTAGATCTTTAATTACATTTAATTTAATGGAAATTGAAACCCTTTTGCTGGCGATTCAATTTCTTGTGTTAAAATCAATAAAAATCACACTATTAACCACATAACTGTTCCCGAGGCCTAATTTATTTCATCACGATCTATGATTTGTAGCGGTATTCTCATTGTGAACAAATTCTGAACCGTAAGTAGTAAGTCTCTTTCACGTAAGTAGTTTGGGTACAGGTCCTATAGGTGGCAATCAACACACGAAACCGCGTAGCCTACGATGATGCACGTCGCTGTAGAGCCTATCATTTTCGACTCAAAAGTAGGGGACAGGGAGTGGAAATTTTTCCCGGGACGAGCGCCATCTACTGGCAAACCATGGTTATAGAAATCTCCCCAATCTTTTCTAAGGGGATGGCAGGAATTTAGATTATTGTTCATTTTTTTATTGATACTACATAATTATACAGAATTTTTTTCTGTGTGAAAGGGAAAAAAGGGGGGGGGGGGTCACAAAATTTTTGGATAGTTGACGAAATTAAGATGATTTTTTATTGTTATAATAAAGTAATAAATAGCAGCAGAAAACTTTTAAGAAAAATACTTTTTTTTTTTTTTTTTTTAAATATTTTGGGGGGGGGGGGGGTTGGTAAGTGCTTGATAATTTATTAATTTGTTTTACATTAGAATGAAATGTAAAACAATTTATTATAAATAATTTACAAAATTTATGTATAACAAGAATTTTTCACAAAACTTAATAAAATTATTACCTTTTTAAAATTTGTAGCACACTTTGAAAGAATTTTATGAATCAGTGCTTATAAGTCACACATAATTACAGACGAAGAAAAGGTGCACAATATTTTTGGATAGTTGAGGCTATTAAGATGATTCTTTTTTCATCCTGTTATAATAAAGTAATAAATAGAGCAGCAGAAAAGTTGAGAGAAAAAGTTTTCTTAAAAAAGTTATAATAAAGATTTTAAACATTGTCAATTGGAGATTTCCCCTCCCCCCCACCCTACCTTTCTTTTCTTTTCTTTTTTTTTGGGGGGGGGAAGAGGAGGAGAAGGGGGGTTATTTAAGTACTTGATCATTTAGATCACATTAGAATGAAATGTAAAAAAATGTATTATAAATATTTTACTGAATTTATGTACATCTAGGATTTTTTTAGAAAACTTATTAAAACTGTTACCTACTTAAAATTTAATTTGTAGCACACTTTGAAAGAATTTTACGCATCAGTGATTATAAGTCACACATAATTACATATGAACAAAATGTGCACAAATTATTTTTCGACAGTTGAAGATATTAAAATGATCATTTTTCTATATTGTTACAATAAAGTGATAAATAGAACAACTAAAAAGTTTTAAGAAAAAGTAAAAAAAAAAAAAAAAAAAAAAAAAAAAGATATAAGGTATTTAAACATTGTAAACTGGATTTTCCCCCTTTTTTCCTTATCATTCTTTTATGAGGGGGTGGAGGGTAATTTAAATACTTGATCATTTACATCACTTTAGAATGAAATGTAAAACAATTTAAATATGCTTTTGGGAAAGGAGCAGAAATGTGTGTTTATAAATATTGTACTATTGACTTGCAGAGTTAAAATGAAACAAGATTTGCAGTCATTGGCTTAAAAAAATTTATAAAACAAAAGGTAGGAGGTGCACAAAATTTTTGGCTAATTGGGGAAATAAAGATTATTATTTTTATTATTGTTAAAATAAAGTAAAAAATAGAGCTGCAGAAAAGTTTTAAGGGGAAAAAATTTAAAATTTTAAACTTTGTAAACTGGAGATTGTTTTCTTTTAGGTGGGAGGAGATTTAAGTGCTTAATAATTTAATAATTTGTTTTACATTAGAATGAAATGTAAAACAATTTCATATAAATATTTTACAAAATTTATGTACAACTAGGACTTTTCAAGAAAACTTATTAAAAATGTTACATACTTAAAATGTGTAGTACACTTAGTAAGAATTATCAGTGACTATAAGTCACACATAATTATGTTTTTGAAAAAAGAGCAGAAATGTGTGTTTAATAAATATATTGTATTGAGATGTTGAGTCAAAATGGAACAAAATTTGCTTTCATTGGCTTAAAAGAATTTTAAAAATGATATAAAGCGAAAGGGTACTCCGGATGCATACATTACACAGTTTCTCATACTCAGTACATATAAATTTCCGATACACATCAACTGTAATTTATTATCAATTTTATAGTTTGATTAAAAAAGTAATAAATGCAATAAAAATCATTGAATATTGTTTATCGCAATCTTCTCTAAAACTACCAAGTGCAATATTTAAAGCTAATGACTTTCTAGTTTTTACCAGTACCAGATTATCCGGAAACTGGATTTTTTAAAGAGTTCTTGGGCATTTGCTCTTAAAAACTACAACAAAGTATTAAAAAACAAATTTATGTAAAAGGCTGTTGCACTTAGCCACAGAGACTCTTTGATCTGACACTGGGAAAATTAAACTGATGTATTAAAAAAAAAAAAAAAACTTTGCCAAGATGCCCCACTCTCCCCTACACAAAGACCGAAAAGTAAAGGAGTTTCGTTTTTTCATGTAATAACAGGTCACAATTTTTTTTTTTTATTTAGATACTTTTTGAGATATTTAATCAGATAATGTAACTAATAGTTTTCAACTAGATATAATATTTCTGCTCTCCCACCCCCCTCCCTCAACACAATATTCAAAGTTATGAAATTTCTAACAATTATTTTAAATTAAAGCATGTAGTATTTTAAGACATTTAAGAGTAAAAATTTTAATACTATTACACAGATCAAGCAATTACCTGTACCTTGTACCTATAAAATTTCTGTTCATTATAAATCAATTTAAAATAAATGTTCTTTTAAAATATATGATAAATGTGCCAGTAATGGATACCCTCCTAAGTTTTTGGTTTATAAATAAATAATCAATATAAACAGTTAACCAGTGAATCTCCAAACTAATCAGAGAAGCACCTTACCACAATGAACATATATACAAAATTTGAAGAAAATAGGATAATTCTGCATGAAAACCTTATTTATCAAAATTGAGGGGGGGAGTTAGCCCCCCGTTTCCTCTCTTTATACTTAACCAATGGACCCCCAAAACTAATCAGGAAAGCTCCTTACCACAATGAACCTATATACAAAATTTAGAGGAAATCGGAAAATTCTGCATGAAAAACCCATTTATCTAAATTAAGGGGGAGTTACCCCCCGTTTCCCCCCTTTATACTTGATTATGAGATATCATGTTTTTTTCATTTTGTACTTTTCTAAGCTATCAAATCGTTCTATCACAACAGTATTCTCTTTATAAAAATTAAATTAAAAAATTTAGAGATTGTTTTCATTGATTACATTACAATTCTATAGTTATACTGGAGATTGACAATTTTAAATGCGAATATTAATCCATGACGAAGTAAAGTGTATATATCTTACTGAAATGCTTAACATATTTAAACCTTAACACTGGAATAGATGTTTTATTAAACTTATTATCTACGACTAAAAATTAGAAAAATAAATTGAAGCAGAAAATTTTGTAAAATTAAAAAATTCTTCAGAGCAGACGTCATAAAGTTAATCAATGGCTTTATATATCGATGTCAAAATTTCTCTATTAGTAATATATACTTTGCATTAGTAAAATATGTCGGTTTTAATTAGATATAATAATCATTAACAAAAATATAGCTAATTAAAGCGTCACACAATGCTAAAACGAACTCTAAGTAATGTAATTTCAACGTTTGTTTTCCCCGGGAATGACGCCCTCTACCAGATTATATTTAAACTATTTTCTTGACCCGTTTTCGCTTACAGATATCGTTCAAAATGACAGGCTTTACAGCGCCGCGCATAAAAAAAAACTGGTTTTTAAGTTTAGTTAATACTATTCATGTGCTTAAGAATTAAAATCGAATATTTTCAGTTCTATTAAAGATACGAAAGAAATTTAATGATTTGATCTTTTCGGAAGTATTGTTTTAACTTATTTTCAAAGAAATCGACTCAACCCGAATAAAATATAAAGTATTTTTATATTTATAAAATCTTTGTTTTTTTTTCTATCCATTTAGATTTTTAATTACATTTAATTTAATGGAAATTGAAACCCTTTTGCTGGCGATTCAATTTCTTGTGTTAAAATCAATAAAAATCACACTATTAACCACATAACTGTTCCCGAGGCCTAATTTATTTCATCACGATCTATGATTTGTAGCGGTATTCTCATTGTAAACAAATTCTGAACCGTAAGTAGTAAGTCTCTTTCACGTAAGTAGTTTGGGTACAGGTCCTATAGGTGGCAATCAACACACGAAACCGTTTCCAAAAAATTACATTTCCACCAGAGGCCGCAATGTTCAAGTCTATTGTAGAGATCCTACATTAAATAGTTATCATCCATAATGTAGGATCTCTGGTCAATTGCTATGAATGAATAGAAATTTAATGTATTTTTAGGTATTTATGATACAATTCAAACCACGGGAAACTTATTTTTGAAAGATAAATTGTGAAAAACAGAATTAAAAATATTTATGTTGTAACACGCGATACATTAAGAACACTTTATTTACAGATTGCTCAATTATGAAGAATGTGATCTCCTAGACCAACATATGATCCTAATTGATCCTAATGATCGTAAGTTGATCTAGGTGATCTCTGTACAAACAATTATTATTTTTTTAAAACATAGAGCTTTATTTACAACAGTAATAAGAAACTATTCCATAAAATTTCATACTATCATAGGTTTAAGAACGAATAAAATCTGCAAGATGATCCTCCCACATACACAATCTTTTATTTTTTTTTTTAAATTTTGATTTTAATAAACTAGTTACATTGTAACTGTCAAATACATGTAGTTACGAATTTATAATACTAGATAGAAAAAGTAAAAGAAAATATTACAATTTTGGTGTAAATATCTATCAAACTTTTATAAGTATCTTATTTTCACTGTACATCATTGTACATATCTTATTTTCTTTCTAGGGAAAAAATACGTAACTTTTGTATTTAACATTTTCATCGAAAAATCGTAGATATCGCTGTAATCGAGTAAAATGCAGTGAGAATCGTTTCAATTGAAATGACTGAAAACGGTCGAATAACTCGAGAAATATACATCGGATTGAAAAACGGAAAATGCATTCTGTAGAATCCGAATCTGCTATAAAAACGGGGGGGGGGGGTATGGTGAAGATTTCCAAGTTACCACCTTTCCCCCCAGGGGCGCAGAGTTTAGGGGCTGCAAGTTTGATATCCCTAAATAGATTTTTCAAAACTATTGTACATGCATTTTTCCTTTTACTTTTTGGACAGCCTGTATAATTGGGAATGCAAATTACAAGAGAAATAAAATTGAAATAGTATGATAAGAGATTTGATACTGTCAATAGTTGCATTTTGCTGAAACTATTGTTCTTCCTCCGATCGCTGATGCCAAGCAGCATCGAGAGTGGTTAGTAGTTTTGAGGGTGGCACCTGGATTCTAAATAAAATTCTATACATAATTTTCACAGAAGCTCTATATTTTTTCTATAGATATTTTTATAGAAGCTCTACAGACATTTCTATTGAACCTATTCAGCTATTAAACTTCTACCGATATTTCAATAGCTTTTAGTTTTACAAGCTTATAGAAAAACGGGCCATAATTCTATAGGTTCCTATAATGCATTTTCTATAAATATTTTTTATAGAATTCTATAACAAATGTTTGTAAGGGATGTTTAAATATACCTATACAATGTTTCTAAAATAGAAAGTACATCATGCCGAAGTTATTTCAGTACAAAGAAGATGGTTCTATTATTTTTCTCATGGATTCAGCAGACAATAAAATGTATTTAAAATATAATAAATGTATATCAATTTTCCACTTAATGTTTAATTAGTTTCAATCATCTGGTAAATATTAGTTTTATTATTTTTGAAAAACCATCAAAAATTAAGAAAATTTTATTAAAATTTTCAAATTATGGAAGAAAGGGAATCGTAGTCGCCCCTTTCCGTCATCCATCTTTCTTCTAATTTTTAAAATATTCTATTTTAGAAATATTTAAGACTAATCGTTTTCACGTGCTTCAATTTAGTTTTTATAATAATAATAATATAAAAAGAATCGATTGAGTTGGAGTTACGTATTTCATATTTTATAACTTTATGACTTCTCGGAGATGATTGAATAAGCCTCCAAATAAAATTCCTGACATAAGTAAAATCATGTGCGTTACTTATATTCTTAGTCTTAATAGTTAATATATTTTTTCTTTTCGTTGTAAATAATGCGGAATACGGAAAATATTCGCTGTATATTTTTCTATTCACTGTTTCTTATGGCTTGATAAAAGATAAATAAACTGTATATTTTTATAATCTTGGAATAATCCTCCATTTGTTAAGGCATTGAATAATTTAAAATAATGATGTGAAATAAAATTGCTAACTTGTAAAATTAAAAAATTCTTTGTTTTTAACTTTTTCTAATAACATAAGAAAAAAAAAAAAATCTGCCTTTTACGTTCAGTTAATAATATTCATGTGCTTAGGATTTAATATAGAATATTTTCAGTTCTATTAAGGATACGAAAGAAATTTAAGGATTTGATCTTTTCGGAAGTATTATTTTAACTTATTTTCAAAGAAATCAACTCAACCCGAATAAAAAATAAAGGAATTTTACATTTAAAAAATTTCTTGCTTTACTTGTTCATTTGGATATGTTTGTTTAATATCATTTTAATAAAAATTGAAACCCTATTGCAGGCGTTTCAATTTCTTGTGTTAAAATCAATAAGAATCGCAAAACTAACCACATTACTTTTCCCGAATCTGATTTACTTCACCACGATCTATGATTTGTTCAATAATGCATAGGGATATTCTCATTGTCAACTAATTCTGAACATGAATATCTCTTTCACGTAAGTAGTCTGGGTACAGGGCCTAGAAATATATAATGTGGAAATCAACACGCGAAACCGTGTCTAAAAAATTACATTTCCACCAGAGGCCGCAATGTTCAAGTCTATTGTAGAGATCCTACATTAAATAGTCATCATCTCTAATGTAGGATCTCTGGTCTATTGCTACGAATGAATAGAAATATAATGTATTTTTAGATATTTATGATGCAATTGAAACTACTGGAAACTTATTTTAGAAAAATAAATTGTGAAAAACAGAATTAAAAAGATTTATGTTGTAACACGCGATACATTAAGAACACTTTATATTGCTCAATTATAAAGAATGTGATCTCCGTACAAACAATTATTTTTTTTAAGCATAGAGCTTTATTTATAACAGTAATAAGAAACTATTCCATAAAATTTCATATTATCATAGGTTTAAGAACGAATAAAACCTGCAAGATGATCCTCCGAAACACACAATCTTTTATTTTTTTAAATTTTGATTTTAATAAGCTAGTTACATTGAAACTGTCATATACATGTAGTTATGAATTTATAATAGTACATAGAATTAAAAGAAAATATTACAATTTTGGTGCAAATATTTATCAAACTTTTATAATTATCTTACTTTCACTGTACATCATTGTATGTATCTTATTTTCATTGAACCTTATTTTCATAGTACGGGAAAAAATACTTAACTTTTGTATTTAACATTTTCATTGAAAAATCGTAGATAGCACTGCAATCGAGTAAAATGCAGTGAGAATAGTTTCAATTGAGATGACTGAAAACGGTCGAATAACTCGAGAAATATACATCGGATTGAAGGAAAAATACATTCCGAAGAATCCGAATCTGCTAAATAAACGGGGGGGGGGGATTTTCACTTAATATTTTTAAGTTGCCCCCTTTCCCCCCAGCGGCGCAGAGTTTAGGGGGTGCAAGTTTGATATCCCTAAATAGATTTTTCAAAACTATTGTACATGCATTTTTCCCGTTTTCAATCCAATATACATTTCTCGAGTTATTCGACCGTTTCCATACTTCTTGGACATCCTGTATAATTGGGAATGAAAATTACAGAAGAAATAAAATTGAAATAGTGTGATGTGAAACTGTCAATGGTTGCATTTTGCTGAACTTACTGTCCTTCCTCCGATCGCTGAAGTCAAGCAGCATCGAGTGTGGTTAAAATTTGGGAGGGGGGCACCTGGATTCTAAATAAAATTCTATACATAATTTTCACAGAAGCTCTATATTTTTTCTATAGATATTTTAATAGAATCTTTACAGACATTTCTATTGAACCTCTACAGCTTTTAAACTTCTACAGATATTTCAACAGCTTTTAGTTTTACAAGCTTACAGAAAAACGGGCCATAATTCTATAGCTTTTTATAATGCATTTTCTATAAATATTTTTTATAGAATTCTATAAGATATTTTTGTAAAAGGTGTTTCAATATACCTATACAATGTTTCTAAAATTGTATTTACATTAAGCCGAAGTTATTTCTATACAAAGAACATGGTTCAATTATTTTTCTCATGGATTCAGCTCATAATAAAATGTTTTTAAAATATAATAAATGTATATCAATTTTCCACTTAATGTTTAATTAGTTTTAGTCATCTGGTAAATATTAGTTTTATTACTTTTGAAAAACCATCAAAGATGAAGAAAATTTTATTAAAATATTCAAATCATGGAAGGAGGGGAAACATAGTCGTCCCATGCCGTCATCCATCTTTCTTCTAATCTTTAAAATATTCTATTTTGGAATTATTTAAGACAAATTGTTTTCACGGGATTCAATTCAGTTTTTATAGTTATAATAATATAAAAAAAATCGATTGAGTTCGAGTTACGTATTTCATATTTTATAACATTATGACTGCTCGGAGATGATTGCACTGTAAGTCTCTAGCTAATACTATTGAAATTGAATAATCGTAGTATTCCAAATTAATCTGCTAATTTTATAGAACTTCTGCCATCAACATATATCATCAAAATTTTAATTAACTAATTTCGATAACAGCAACGAATTCACCGGGTTTTAATTAATTCATTATTATAAAACTTATGATGTATTTTTCTTAGAAGAATTTTTATTCTAGAATAAAATTTTGCTGCTTGTTCAGTATTTATTAGAGAAAAAAACAAAATATTGTTTGAAGATTCTGAATTTTTTACAATTTCACCCCTTCCGTATGAATACAACTTACACCATTCCCATAGTCATCTACGGAGAAAGCAAATAAATACAAGCTGTGTTGCCAATTTAACACGTTATTTCATTCAAAATCTCTACCACTATTTCCGAATAGTAATTTTTCCTTTTTGAAGTAGTTATTGTCTGTCATTAAATAAATAAAAAATTGCGATTTCGAATAAGTAGTAGATGTTTTCACTTAAAGTATCACGATAATTTGCTATCCTTAATACAATTTACAAAAAAACTGCATTAATTATTGAAAGCCTCCAAATAAAATTCCTGACATAAGTAAAATCACGTGCATTACTTATATTCTTAGTCTTAATAGTTAATATATTTTTTCATTTCGTTGTAAATAATACGGAATACGGAAAATATTCGCTGTATATTTTTCTATTCATTGTTTCTTATGGCTTGATAAAAGACAAATAAATTGTATATTTTTATAATTTTGGAATAATCCTCCATTTGTTAAGGCATTGAATAATTTAAAATAATGATGTGAAATAAAA
Organism: Maratus michaelseni; assembly: GCA_963931845.1. Lineage (NCBI taxonomy): Eukaryota > Metazoa > Arthropoda > Arachnida > Araneae > Salticidae > Maratus > Maratus michaelseni. The sequence goes on along the minus strand of OZ007598.1, from coordinate 188,277,642 downwards.
TTGCTAACTTTTAAAATTAAAAAATTCTTTGTTTTTAACTTTTTCTAATAGCATAATAGAAACAAAAAAAAAAAAAAAAAAAAAAACAAAAAAAAAAAAAAAAAAAAAAAAAAAATCTGCCTTTTAAGTTCAGTTAATAAAAGTCATGTGCTTAGGAATTAAAATAGAATATTCAGTAAAATAGATTTCAGTTCTATTAAAGAGACGAAAGAAATTTAACGATTTGATCTTTTCGAAAGTATTATTTTAACTTATTTTCAAAGAAATTAACTCAACCGGAATAAAATATAAAGAAATGTTATATTTATAAAATTCCTTGTTCAAAAGAAAAAAAAAAAAAATACTAAATTCCAAATTATTATACTTTGTATGGTCACTGAAAAGTGTCTTTTTTAGGTGCGTTCGTAATTATATAAATACGTAGCACCTATTGTCGTCGCTTGGTCCGTCCGTCTGTCTGTCTGTCCGTCCGTCCGCATATAACAACGCAAAAACTACCCAACCGAATGGTTTGCAATTTAAAATATATTATCTTTGCAGAATTTTGTCGAGACATTTCAAATTTTATTAAAATCGAATCAAAACTTTAGGAAATATTAATAAAAATATTTATTAAGAAATTTGATTTTTTTTTTTTAAATCTGTGCTTTTTTGTTATAGGAGCTTCCGAAGTTTAATCGTCAAGCGACCGAGATACTTATTTTATGACAGAAATGAATCTGCAGACGATATAATTCATTTCACAGAATTAAAAATCAGAAAAGATCTGAATATTTATGTAACTAGCTATAGTACGAACGCACCTCATTTGTCACGTTTGACGTACAATTTCCAACTTGTTTTTTTTATGGTGCATTGCCCCCTTTTCCTTGCTGGCATTTTGCTTTGTTTTCTTTGGAACTTGTCCGAACCCTATTTTAAACTCTTTAATAGCAGTATCCCTACTGCAGCTATCCCTTCCTTTCAAATTTTTTGACTTTTTCCTTAAATTCCTTTCTATTATTTTTATTTTATTTTAATTACAGTTTGTAATCTTTATACCCTCTCACTGGCTCACTTTAAAATACAGTTTACTTTCTTTCGCCTGGGCGTTAAGTTGATCGCAACTAGGAAGCCCATGAACCGGCGTCAACTGTTCCGGACTATTTATTGACTGTATTAATTCTGTTAATAATACAATGAAAATTGAAACGATTCAATTTTTTGTGTTAAAATCAATAAAAATCACAATATTAACTAAATTACTCTTCCTGCGATCTAATTTATCCCACGATCTATGATTTGTTCAATAATGCTTAGCTTAGCGATATTCTCATTGTAAACAAATTCTGAACTTGAATATCTCTTTCATGTAAGCAGTTTGGGTACAGTGCCTAGAAGTAAGTAGTGTGCTTATCCAGTAGCGTAGCTAAGGAGGGGCAAGGGGGGCGCCGCTGCCAAGGGGCGCCAAATTGAGAGGGTTTTTAACCGAAATTATCTCTCATATTTTGACAATTAAAAAAAAAAATTGACCTTTTTTTGTTTGTGTGTGAATGTTTTCTTTAGTGAAACATTTTATTATATTGAAATAATGAAAGAAAAAGCTTCTGTAAATGTTTTTAGGGATGGATAGAGCTTCAGGTACATCAGGGCCTGCCTTGGACTATCCACACCCAAATTTTCAGACTTCTGCGTGCATTAAATTTCGCTATTCGTCGCACACAGACAAACAACTTTCTTTTATTAGTATAGATAATTAGGTTCTTAAAATATTAAAATGCTGTATTGTCTTCTGAAACACACCTGCATACATAATTTTTATAATTCTAGTCTATCAGGAAGTGGGTGAAAAATCAATTAGAAAATTCCATTTTTACATTACAAAAAGCAAGTTAAATGAAAAGGAAATAAATAAAAACTAGATGAAACCCATCAAAACGTGACAGATTTCATCTGATTACTATAACAATATCAGTAAAATAAGCTTCTTTATAACTAAGAAGGGGTGCGTATATGAAACAGTCTTTCAAATATTTTATTTTAAAAGTTTTTTTCTCCCAGTGAAATACAGCACTACTTCTAATGCAAACTCCAAACAAACAATCAGAAAACATGGAAAACCTGGGTGAAATAATATGTGAAACATGGAATAATATGTTTCGGTTTGTAATTCGTAATGCTTTTTTTCCCCCTTTAATACGTCTAGCTTAAAAAGACAAGGAAATTCATCTTTCTTAAAAATTCTGTGGATCTTAATTTGGTTATAATGTTCAAACAATATAATAAGATGATGTATTTATATAAAACCATTTAAAAAAATTGTCATAATTTTAGAATGTAACAAGCATGTATGTATATGTTTAATAGAACCGTGTGCTTTCTATGGAAATAACATTCCGGTTTAGAAACATTGTGTAGGTATATTTTAACATTCAATTGTTGTTGTAGTTTCACTTTTCCATGGGATAAACTAAATTTTCAGGCAATCCAGATTATGATGGGCTATGTGTTTCCCCTTGGTATTAAAAAGATTAACAGAAACATTCCACCGAAAAGTATTGTTTACTTCTGAATTTCATTCTGTCATGGCCTATGAACGAAACGAAAGCCCACCCCTACCCTACTTTTCATCATAGTTTTAAATTGGTTATTTTTGTGACTCTACGGCCATTTTTTAAAAAGTAAAATGAATTATCTACCTTGATAACACTGATACAATCAATACACACCAAGTGATAATCTTCAATACATTTCCTGAAAAATCTTTAGATATCAAATAGATATCAATACTGCCTAAAACTGTTTAAGTGTGAGTATAGAGTTTCCATATTTTTTAATAGCATTTTTGTCTTTTTTATTCGCGAAAATATATTACAAGTCCTGTTATTAAATATAGTGATTAGAAATTTTACGATTTATATATTAGAATAAGTTTCTAATCTGAAAAAGTGGCGCCTTGGAAATTCTAAGAAGTATACGCACTTTCCTGTTCTGAAAAGATAGTGGCTTTCCTAATCATTGTGTAGGTTTTCGAACATTCTCCAGTGTTTAATTCAAAACTTGCATAAGTTTGTAGTTTTTTATTGTTGATGATATTTATTCCGCGAATATTAAAATGAATATATAAAATTTGTGATTTCTTGAGCCATTCGATTGTTTTATCTTCATTTTTAATGTTTGTTCACCTGTTAGGTCAATGAAAGATAATTAAAATGGGAAAATTTTGTTATTTCTTTGGAACGCCCATTAGATAGAAAGTAGGAGGCGCTATGGTTCGTTACCTACACGGGAAATAGAAATGTGCACTTTACCTGTTTAATATATGTTATCACCTTTCGATTTTAAAGGGTTGTCTGCGTAAGTGCAAATTTATTAATTTTCAATAAATAAATAAAATTTTTATCTACAACTAATAAATTTTAATTACTCATTTATATGACTTGTTGTAATATTCGAACTGACAATCTCAGTTTCACAAAGAAAAAACGGGAAAATAACAAGGAAAAAAAAAAAAAAAAAAACAGTTCCTATGGTGAAAATGTATGACTCATCCGAAATCGGTTTTATTCCGTTCTATGCTTGAAAAAAGCTAACGCATTTCAACAGTTAATTCACCAAGTAAAGATAGTATTTTATACCTTTTTATTAAAAATCACTACATTCTTTCTATTTGAAGCAATCACTTCAAAAAATAATTTTCGGTATGTAATTCGTAATGCATATTTTACCTTGCATACTTCTTATTGCAGTGTTTTTCATCGTTCTTCACCATTCTATGAATATTAATTTGGTTCTAATTATAAAACAATTTAGTAATTTAATACATTTCTATAAAACCATTTCATAAATGTGTCACAATTTAAGTATGTAATAAGCATGTGTAAGCTTCCGAATCAATAAAAAAAAAATTATTTTATTATTATTATTTTTCATTTCATAAATATTGATTAGGGATGTAGTTAATAAATTTTACATTGGTGTCATCCTTTCTTTGAGGGAAGATAAACCGTCATTAAATATCAAACAGGTACGGGGCACATAATTTATTATTGTATTAACTCCAGACGATATCAAACTGGTTCAATGTTGTTGCCAATTTTACCAGACTACAACAGACAACCGATAACTCCCAAATAATTTCAAGGTCTAAGTAGGGAATAATTTTGCGTTCCAAACAAATACTTCTCTCTTCTTGATCTGTATATTTATATATAATATTTGTTTAAAAAAAAGCATATGTTTATGAGTGTGATGAATTATAGAGGTTTTAGTACATAGCTTGTATTAATTATATTTGATGGGTAATGGTTTTATGAGAGAGTGGCAAGTTTTCGAGTTATTGGTGCATAGACTAGAATCACATGTGATTAAATAAAAACATACATTTATGAGGATGATGACTTTCCGAAATTTCAGTAGAAATCCATACGGCTCATATTTTCGGTTGAAAGGAAACGTAAACTCTTCGTACAAATTATTAAGATATCTTGCATTATGATTCAGTATTTTTTATTTCATCTTTATTCCTCACCGTATTTGCGATTTATTTATTTATTTTATAATATAAAGATTTAAAATCTCATTACTTTTAAGTTACTAAAGAATTTATTTTTAATTTTAATGTTTTAATTAAGATTCCCATTGCGGAAATACAATATAATTCGACAAATATCGTGATTTAGACTTTCATTTAGAAACTATCACATGTTTCTATTTACTGATAAATGTAAATTAAAATCTAAATTATTGTAAGCCAAACGAAGCAATCGATTATAGTAAATAAAAGAAAACTGCCCAGTTAAACTGGCGGCATTGAGCTCACAGGCTATTCACACTAACTGTAAATTATATTCTTATTTCAAAGAATTTGAAATAAGCCCTCGAAAAATGAAGAAATCGACAATATATTAAGAGGGGGGAACCATCCCCCGTTTCTCCTTCTTATAATTAACCAATAAACCCATAAAACTAATCAGAGAAGCGCCTTACCACAATGAACCTATATACAAAATTTGAAAAAATCGGATAATTCTGCATGAAAAATCCATTTATCTAAATTAAGGGGGGGGTTAGCCCCCCCGTCCCCCCTTTATACTTAACCAAAGAACCCCCAAAACTAATCAGAGAAGCGCCTTATCACAATGAACATATATATAAAATTTGAAGAAAATCGGATAATTCTGCTTAAAAAACCCATTTATCTATATCAAGGGGGGTTAGTCCCCCCCTTTATACTTTACCAGTAAACCCCCGAAACTAATCAGGGAAGTGCCTTACCACAATGAGCCTATATACAAAATTTGGAGTAAATTGGATAATTCTACATGAAAAACCCATTTATCAAAATTAAGGGGGGGGGTAACCCCGTTTCCCTCCTTTACACTTCACCAATGAACCCCCAAAACTAATCAGGGAAGCCCCTTACCACAATGAGCCCATATAGAAAGTTTGAAGAAAATCGGATAACTCTGCATGAAAAAAATCATTTATCTAAAATAAGGGGGGAGGATTAACCCCCCCGTTACCCCCTTTATACTTAACCTATGAACCCCCAAAACTAATCAGGAAAGAACCTTATCACAATGAACCTATATACAAAATTTGAAGAAAATCGGATAACTCTGCATGAAAAAAATAATTTATCTAAAATAAGGGGGGAGGATTAACCCCCCAGTTACCCCCTTTATACTTAACCTATGAACCCCCAAAACTAATCAGGAAAGAACCTTATCACAATGAACCTATATACAAAATTTGAAGAAAATTGGATAATTCTGCATGAGAAAACCATTTATCCAAATTAAGGGGGGTTAGCCCCCATCCCCCCCCTTTATAGTTAACCAATCAATCCCCAAAACTAATCAGGGAAGCGCATTATCACAAGGAACCTATAAACAAAAGTGGAAGAAAATCGGATAACTCTGCATGAAAAATTCATTTATCTAAATTAAGGGGGATGATTTCCCCCCCCCCCGTTAGCCCCTTTATACTTAACCTATGAACCCCCAAAACTAATCAGGAAAGAACCTTATCACAATGAACCTATATACAAAATTTGAAGAAAATTGGACAATTCTGCATGAAAAAACCATTTATCTTAATTAAGGGGGGTTAGCCCCCCCCGTTCCCCCCTTTATAGTTAAACAATCAATCCCCAAAACTAATCAGGGAAGCGCCTTATCACAAGGAACCTATAAACAAAATTGGAAGCAAAACGGTTATTTCTGTCAAGAGTTATCGCGTTACGTACGTACATACGTACATACATACATACAGAACGGGCGGGCACATAAGCTCTCAGGCTTCGATAGCCTGTGAGCTAAAAATAATGAGATGAAAATGCTATAATCTTAGGGCACTTAATATATGATCTTGAGAAGTGGGGGGGGGGGGGGGGTTCTTCCTCACCAGTGGTCTATAGAAGTCTGGGTCAATTAATTTATTCTATAATAAAATTTTTCTGTGAGTAATAAAGAGTATGGGTGTGGGAATATAACAAATCATAGCACCTTGTAATTATATACTTTTTTTTTTAATTGCTAAAAGGTGTAAAATAAAAATATTATAAACAGTAAAATAGGTTTTTTATTAGACTGTTGACATTTGTTTCACGTCCATCTGAGCCGTTATCAAAACAAACAAAAATATTCTCTATGTATATATGTTACGGTATATATGATTAATCTGGTCATTATTAATAATAACCGGATTAATCATGTTGACCGTAACTTATATCTACCCTATATATATAAAATCCTAATGAAACGAATTTGTGAAACGATTTTATGAAACGAATTTATGAAACGATTTTATGAAACGACTGATTAAACGACTGATTATGTTTCAAGGCTATTTTTAATAAAATATTAAACGCTTGATGGTGAAATTAATACCAATTGTTCATAAAAATCCGCGGATGTCAAAACTGGTAATAGAATTTTGAAATTGGAATTAGTTTTCGAGATATTAATTTTTTTCTAATTTTAATGACATTTCTGTAATGATGGCAACTAATTACTCAGTTTTTTTGTGACAAAAAAGGGAAAAAAATTGAAAAGGATCCCGATAGGGATTATTGATTTCTTTTTATTCGTCATTTTCAAATTGAAATTGAATTTATCTTTTATTTCAATCGATAATGAAGACAAGATTGTGATTAAATTATGTTTTTCAGGAAAATTTGAAAAAAAAATCACATTTCTATCGTCAGGATTCAATCGTCTGTCAGCATTTAATTTAATTTATAAACTGAAAATATTTTGAATAAATTCGTCCAAATGACGTCATTTAGGTAAACGCAAAAGAAAGGGAGGAAAAGGAATTAATAGTAATTATTATTTATTGATCTGATTTTGTTATTTTTTTGTAAAATTTAACTAAACGAATTTATAAAATCATTAATGCGGATATTTGAAACTAATATATAAAATAATAATTGCCCAACTGAACGGAAGAATAAAATATCCTGCTTGGTTTTCTATCCTGCTTGGTTTTTTCCGCCAAGCTTTTTAAAAAAGCGTCAATACCCCTATAATAGAAAAGCACCAAAAGTTCATTGGGTTTATTTTCATAACTTTTGGCAACAAATCTATGTATATTAACGAATCTATCCCTTTTTGAAGCTCGAATTACGCCAAACCTAAAAGCAAAGGATCTTATAATGGAAAAGTACCCGATTTTCTTATGGACAATATTCAAGTGACAGAACATGGTGTAAAATTACCGCGGATAGCAAATTTGTTTAAATATCTCATCAATTGAGGCCGAATAAATGCAGGCATGCATGCACAAAATATTTAATTAATTTTGTATGATAAATAATTATTAGAAAATTCGTATATACATATTAATTAAAAAAAAATAATTTACATATTTAAAATAACATGAAAATATGCATGATGGTGCACTAAAATAGAGAGAAAATTAAAACCTGTTACTGAAAATGTCTATAACATAGTACTTTTCAATACCGTGGTTCTTAATGTTATTCACAAGCAGATGGAATTTTTCTCATCCTTAAACGCAAAGGAAGAATAGAATAGAGATTGTTGTTATAAAAATCCGAGAGGTAGTCACAATTTAAACCTAACCATTTTATACAAGCTGGTTTTCAAGTAGTAATTGATTTTACTTATCAATCCCGAAAACAGTCGTCAGTTGTCGCAACAGCTGTGTATGAGGCCATGATAATCGAAAAATGTCCCATTAAAATGTTAAAAGCATGGCAACCCAATTACAGATTTACCAATATTTTTAAAATAAAGCACGCTGTCATGTTTTTAGAGGCCTCGAAGTCTGAGCGGGGGTTGGCGAGCGTAGCTCGCAGGGGGTAGGCCCCCTAGTATACATATATATTTTTTAAATCATTTTATTTTACACCTTTTAGCAATTAAAAAGGAGTGTGGGAATGTGTTCTTCAGATTTTTCGCACTGATCTAGAATCGCTTCTACCCAGTATAAATCATTATCATAGTTTGTGAATTAGATCTCAGGACCAATCAGGCTAGGAGGTTAGTTAATACTCCAAATCCAAAAGTTAATGATTTTATTATACGAAATTGAACCACTGACAATGGGACTCAATTTTGTTAAGAACATGTGTAGAAATTAAAAAGAATTCATACCGAACAGTTGATGTCGGTTAAGGGGCTTCCGAGTTGCAATCAACTTTATGCCCAGTCTATTTGTGAGTAACCTGTCTTGTAAATATTGAGCCGTTGGGAAAAGTTAAATGTAGTATTAACTACATAAGAAAGAACAATTAAAAATAGAAGAAAATTCATATCTGAAGCCAGGAATTTTCTAAATCTAAAATTTGTGTGCATTTTATTCGGGTTCAGTAGATTTCTTTGAAAGTAATTTAAAGAATACTACCGAAGAGATCGAAACGTTAAATTTCTGTCGCCTCTGTAATAGAACTGAAAATATTCGATTTACATTATTAAGCACATGAATATTTTAAAAGAAATTGAAAGTCCAGATTTTTCTTTATGCTACTAGAAAAAGTTAGAAACACAGATTTTTTTAATTTTACAATATATATATATATATACATATATATATATAAAAACTTGGTTTATGGCGTCAGAAGTCACCATCCGAAAAATCTACGACAGACCACTTCATGTCTTCCGGTCAAGGGTCCATTCCTCCTCCAGACCACTATCCCTCATAGCTATTTTTATACCATCCATCCAGGTCTTTCGTGGTCTTCCTCGTTTCCTTTTTTGGTTTGTTCGATAATTAAATGCGATTTTGAATAGACTCTTATCACTCATTATTTTATTATTGACCATACCAGATTAATTGCTTCTTTTGGAGATTGTCTAATATAGTTCCCTTAACTTTCTCCATTTCGTTGATTCTTTCGTTTCTTATTCTTTCTAAACTTGATATCCTGCATAATCTTCTTAGGGCATTCATTTCCGCTACAAAATATCAATTTTATTTCACATCATTATTTTAAATTATTCAATGATCTAACAAATGTAGAATTATTCCAAGATTATAAAAATATAAAGTTTATTAGTCTTTTATCAAGACATAAGAATACATGAATTGAAAAATATACAGTGAATATCTACCTGTATGAGGATTAACTATACCAACATTGCATCTAATGGAAGTTATTTTATTTAAGCAATTTTATTTTAAAATATTGTAATATCGAAGACTCTTAAAAACATTTTATTTAAATAAAAGCAATTGAAAAACATTTTTACTGGGCAAATATAGTCAAACAAATAAAATTTAATATGAATTTGAGTAAAATTTCTGGAAATAACCAGTTAACCAATGTAACGCTGAGATCACACTTACTGTTCTACAGGGCCCGATTAACTTGTGAATCTAGGGGAAGCACAGTATCAATTTGGGGCCCCCTTCCCTTTGACAAAAGTTTTCTTAATTCTTCATTCTTGAAAACTCACCAATGATACTAATATTATTCGGAAGAAGTACCTTAGCCGAGGACACATATATTTAATTAAACAGCTTTTTTATGTTCCCTGTATATATATCAGATGTATTTAGCACATATGTGAGTATGCTCAATTTCCCAGGTGGTTTCTAATAGGCATATCAGAATACTATATGACTAATTAACAACCTATTGATGCCATTCATATTTTCCTGTTAAATGGCATGGATTTCCTCTTGGATTAAGCAAACTTTCTTTTCTAAAAAAATTAAACCTACAATTTAAAAAAAATAAAATGTGAATTAGAGGGCCCTCTTCGCAGTCATTTTGGGTTCCCCTTTAAAACTTTAGAGGGGAAGCATATGCTTCCCCTCTAAATATATATATACATATATATACATATATATATACATATATATATGCTTCATGTGCCTTTTGGATAATCAGGCCCTGCTGTTCTGTCTTTAAATAGTATCAGAAATTTCCTCGTAAGCAGGTTTTTCATCAGGAAAACGGTCGAAAATGAACCGCGTGACACTTTATCTCTCGTAAATACTTCAATGACGAACTTAAGGCTCGTTGTATCTCTTATACAGTAAATATCAGTTCTGATTCCACCAATCAGAGGAGCTCTAAAAATAGTCGTTCTATTTTCTTGGACTTTATAAAATAATATTAGAGAAAGAAATTCTAGAAAGTCATTCGTAAGCTGTTAGTCTCAGGGAAATACCATAATCAAATGTTGAATACCAATATTTAGTAAAATTAATAATAACTATATTAACTACCAGAAATGCTACGATTAAATAAGGCGAATACCTATATGAAAATAATAATAATCAAAATTCAACCGAATCAAAATTCAATCGTCAAAATTCCGTGGCTAGTAAAGCATCACCTGTTTACAATGACATTTTTTGAAAAAAAAAAAAAAAAGAAAAAAAAAAAAATGCGTTCCTCATAATTAAACTTTGAGTTCTGGTAAAAGTTTAAAAGGAAGAAGAAGGTTATTTTGAAGAGATATTTTATCAAGAATTCAACGTAAAGTGCGATTTTGTACTTCAATAGAAAGTTTTAATCGAAAAAAAAAAAAAGACGTGGCTTTTAAATTAATTACATATGAAAGAAAGGAAAGAAAAGAAAAATATTTTTAACTCCAAACATTTTTATTATTGATTTGTTTCCATAGATCTGTTTAGCAATTCCTCGTGAGCAATTTACTGGGAAATTAATGAGCAAACTTCTGAATAGCAGATTTTATTTATAACTATTCTTGAATAATGAATCGTCTTGAAAGCAATATTTAAACATATGTATGATAAAAATTATACAAAAATACAAGTAAAATTTTTCATTTGTATAGAAATTTTATAAATAACATAATTTTTCCAATAAGAATTTTAAAAACAAAATTAAATTTTAAATTAAATCAATTTTTAACAGAAGCTTCAAATAATTATATTCAAAGCACAAAAAGTATATAGAAAATGTTTTACAAATTTTATGCCGCGTTCAGAACGGCAGTTCAAGTTATGTTGTATAATTATCAAGATACTCCCTATTGCGTACGCAAATAAGCAGTAAAAGTTATAGTAGGCCAATTTAAGTCTTGTGTTCTAAAGAAAAAAAAAAAAAAAAAAAAAAATCTGTCTTCATATTTTACTGGGCAAGATCATAAGGCAATTGTGGGACCAACAACAATCTCAAGAAAGAATAATAATATTAATATGGAAAATAAAATGCTAGAAATGACCTGTAATTACAAAACTTGATTATGTAGTACATCATTGATTGGGGTTCATTTGTGTAAGAATAGTATACTTATATTCATGGGTATATAAGGGTTTCTTTAAAAAGAAATCAAGAAAAATTTGCAGGTTTTTCAACCAAATATAACACCACTTTCAGAAAGCTTCAGATACTACTTAGTAAATTTTATTTTTAATTTCTAAGTAGAATTTATATTACAGCTATACTGTTTTTTACCTTAACTTAATTGACCTATCCTCATTTGCAATTTCCACTATTTTATTTTATATTATTTTTATTATCATTATTTACTAACATCAATTTATTCCATTTTAAACAGTCTTTATTTTACTTAACTTCTTATGTAGTTTAAAACTACAATCTATATCATTTCCCCATTGACTCAATATTTAATAAGACATCATATCCACAGATTGGGCGTTAAGTTGGTCTCAACTAGGAAGCCCCTCAAAGCTACTTCACTGTTCAAACATTGTTCAAAGCTTCACAAAATACAGTAGAATACAATTCGAATATAAGTATAATAAATACTTGATAAAATATGAACATTTGTAAGACACAGTTTTTAAACTGCGCTTGCGCGGAGGATGGCACAATTTTTTTTTTTTTTTTTTTTTTATGAATTGGCATTGTAATCACATAAAAAAACAGTAGAATTTCGTAAAAATTTGGATTTCAGTTACTTTCTAAAAGCAGATGGATAAGGTTATTTTCCACAAATTGTCTTTTTTAATTGTCATTTAGTATTCATGCTTTAGTTCTTTGTTGGGAAATCGCCAGCATAAGCTTCTTTCAACAATTTTTTTTTTTCAAAATTTAAACATTCATTAAACACACGAAACCACTGACCAGTCCACTACGTGCCAGGCATAAGCCCAGCCAACAAGGTGTAATCTCGTAAAGGGGGCAGTGTTGCCAGTGGGCTACTTTTTTTAAATTCAGATTGCTTGATTGGCACCACTTTTTTGGAATCGTATATTTCACCTTGTTTCTGCCCTTACATAATCTGTCAATAAACAAGGCGAATTTTGATTTCTCAAAAAACTGGTGGCAATCAAGAAAGCTGAATTAAAAAAAGTAGCCCACTGGCAACACTGAAAGAGGGCCAAAAATATCGCCAGGTCACCGCATGGAGGCCAGTCCAATCCAACAAGCACCTAGTCGTCAAGAAACCGAGCCGTACCTTTGAGAATGTTGACCATGACATGTTGACTTATTTTAAAAACATCGTTGAATCGGCACAAGCACATCACGCCAAACCAAGCCAAGCTGGACTAATGAGCACTGCATCTTTTTGATCTTAAAAAAGGACAGAAAAACAGAGGGAAAATCTTCAAGGCAAAAGGGAAAGTAAGTTACACCGCCCCCCCCCCCCCCCCCAAAAAAAAAAAAAAAAAAAACGAAATTTTTTTGCCGAAAATCAAGACAGACATAATTGCTAAGTGGGAGACTGGACCCCGCCTTCTTACCGTACCCCATTGGGAATAAAGTGGCTCCGAAGATTCCTTTTGGAACTCCTGCAGCCTAATGAACCTAATTCAAAGGCGTAGTCTGAAAAAGGGTAGGACCTCGTCTCAAACATCCCCAAAAATAAAACTCAAATATTCTTCAGTCCCAGTAGGGGAGAGAGATAAAGTTAAAATTAATGTATTAAATCATGAATGTGTGTTCCTATAAACAATGGTGAAAGAATTCATGTTGAAAAACTGAAAGTGCTTATTGCAAATACATTGTACACATTAACACAAGTATTTACTGTCAGATAATGCTGCTGTAAAAATCGTAACAAATCAGCCAATTTTCTCTTACTATAATTTTGCAAATGTTTAGTCATTTATTATTTATTATTTGTATTTCATAGTTTTGTTTCTTCAACTTTTTTCCTGTGAACCCCAAATATTTTAATTTGTAACTTTATTTCTCCTTAAAAATATTTTATACCTTTTATTGAGCAGGATCAAAAGCGAAAAATATTAATTTACAATACAAATATAGAAATAGAGTTTATTATATTATGGTTATCATTAAGTTTTGTTCACAATCTTTAATGTTTTAATATGAGACTATTTAACACTGAAAAAATCAATTTTTTAGAAAGCCTTTAATGGCTTTGGGCTTCTATTATTCTGACATGTGCAAACTTTAAATCAATTTCATGCGAAAAATCTGCGCAGTAACCCCAAACCAGGCCTAAAAACAAAAGAGACAAATTTAGGCGATGGGGCGGATTTTGGTCGCTATACCTTAGAAGATATTTTTAGCTGTTCATTGTTGATAACATTTCTTATGTATAACCGTCATCGGAAAATCATAAAGCTTAAGTACTAACTTTTAAATTTTAATATTAATCCCTATATTTTGAAGAAAAACGGTTATTAAACATAAAACATATATATAGAAAAGTTCTATGTTATGTATATCCGTATTAATGATTGTCATTTTACTAAATCATAATAAGAAATGCTTGTTCAAGTTATTTAAAACTTACAGAATCAATTCTTGATAATTAACCTCTTTGAAGAAGTTGTCTTCAAATAGACACTTTTAGAGCTGCACACTTCTGCACATGAAAATTTTTTAAACATTCTTAATCACATTTCTCCAGAACCTAACATCATCTTCATACAAAAACAAAGTATAACATAATAAAAAGTTCCATTTGTAGTTCGAATTACAGCTGACAGATGTCACTAAGACAGAAAATTATCATTCAAGATTATTTTTTAGCATTATTGGAATAGCTGTTAGCCACATGACATTGCGGCTTCTATGCTTTACACTTATAGTTCAGAAATACCATAGTATAGATATGCGGACGCCAAATATGAGCCTCGCTTTGGTTTATCTGTCTCCGTATAGTAAAACAAATATTGTTGCTCGTCTAATGTTAATTATTCTACAGCAGGGAGATATAAATAGATTAGGAGAATTTTCCCTTATGGGATCTTCCTTGCAAACTTGAGCCTAACGCCGAAGTGGCCGCATGTGGCGCTGCGATCTTTAGCTGAGTCAAAGTAACATTGTTTGCTATAGGAGTGCGTTATTATTTCTTTAATAAAATATTAATTTTACATTATATTTTAATATGACTCGGAACTGTTTTGTATATGGATGTGACACAGGTTATAAGAAAGTCGAAAGACAGAATAAAGAACTGGGTATAAGAAATCCATCGTTGTTTCCGTGAGCATAGCTCGTCTAGCACAGTAAAAAATGCCGCAAATTTAGTTCACATAGGAAATACAGTTAAAAATTATCTTTTCACCAATTCAAAAAATGAATCCCCCCCCCTTCCGGGAAAAAAGAAAAAGGGAGGGGGGAGGGGCAACAGATAAATTAACTGAATAAAATGGATGGCCTTTGTGCTTCTTTTTATATATATATAGTTTTTTTTTTTTTTTTTTTTTTAATCCAAGGTGAATGCTGTGATTTTTAAATGTTTGTAGCCGAGTAATTCTTGAAAATATATTTTTTGTATTTTTCTTTGTTAAATAAATGTTTGTTAATTATTTCTGTTAAATAATGTTTGTTCCTTAAATAAAGTTATGCAATTTTTCTTGTGTAATCTTTATTTAAATTTACACACATAGGCACAAAAGTTTTTTAATTTTTCAAAATATCTTGATCATATGCAATAAATACATAGACATCAAATTATTTTTTAATTTGGAAAAAAAAAAAAAAAGTATTTCAAATAGGAAGTTATTGACAGCAAGTCTTGAACGTAGAAAATGATTCATATTATACATGTGTATTAATTTACAGAAAAAGCTAGTTGTATTTGAATTTATATTACTTTAAATATAAGAATAAAATTACAATAATCCAGCAGTATAGGATAATTTCCTGTATTGTCACAAAAATTTGAGCATTTCCGATGCCTCAAAGTGTAGATGGGAGTATGTAAATAAATATTTAGATAATATAAATATATTATTATCCTACTCTAATAGTATAAAATATCATCTCTAATGAAAATTACATGCTAAATTTGGGGGCCTAGGGCCCAATTGCTACAATTTTCAAATTTATTTTACATTTGCAGTAGGCATAAATATTCTTTAATCTAGAGTTTGAGTACAATAAAATTAATCCTAACAAAATTTACCTTATTCCAATACTTGTTTTGAATAGGAATTGATATTTTTGCTCATTTTAAATAATACAGCTGAGAAGAAAATAAATAATATATATATATATATATATAATTTTAGTTATTTGCAGTTTGTAAAATTTAGTATGAATATTTAACAAATTCTTAAACTAAATAGTCCTGGTTTTCATATTTTATTTATTTTAAAAAATAAATACAAGCATATAAAAACATCATCATTTGTTTTGAATAGAAAAAAAAAGTTATTCTATAAAATATTTACGAGAATTACGTGATAAATCCCGGTTATCGAAGTACAATAAAATTTAAAAGAAAAAAAAAAGATATATTTGAGTTCTAGGCTTGTTTTGAATAAGAATGAATATTTTTTTTCCTTTTTAATATTACAGTGAAAATATATATTATTTGCAGTTTCTAAAATTTTATATAAATATTTTACAAACTCTTAAAATAGTTCGTTTTCTGTTTTATTAATTAAAAAACATCACAGAATTTCTTTTTAAATGCAGCTTGAGAAAAAAAAAAAAAAAAGTTTTCCATTTGCTGAACTTCCACTGCTGACACAGATGGCGCTCCGGCCAGTACACGAGATTTCGCGCATTACCAAACTTCATTTCGGAGTCAGAAACCTAACACGGCGTTCCCTTACCTGAGGTATTCTATTACCATGTTCTACAGGCACCACGAGTATATATGTTTTATATGAACTTAAAAAAGAGAAAGACGAAATCTTTTACAACACAATAAACTTTTTTTTTAATATTTTCAAATCAGAAAAAAATACTAAAACAATTATAAATAATAATAAATGGTGTGTTTTGACTGATTTAGGTGTGTCAATTAATTCTTGAAAAAGCTTTTCGATAGAACAGCTTTAGAATTTAAAAAAGGGCGATAGAAGCACAGTTACACACAGTACACGCATCGCACCAGCGGAAGTGGTCTGTACTAAATTCTGAAAAAAACATTTTATAAATGTATAAAATTTATTTTTTATATTTCTTTGCGCTTATTTAACATCATACTAGTATTTTCTCAAATTGTGAGAAATATTTATCAAAATTGCATTTTATTTTTTCACGACCTATGTGCTATGTTCGTAAATCGTAACCATGATGTCCACAGAAAGGTTTCCAGGCTCCGGCTGAACCGGAGCTTGGTTTTTCGACTGGGCTCCAATTGAGGTGCCAAATCTGCGATAGGATGCGTCAGCCTCTATTACAGGAGTTCTAAACTTTATTTAACATCATACTAGTATTTTCTCAAATTGTGAGAAATATTTATCAAAATTGCATTTTATTTTTTCACGACCTATGTGCTATGTTCGTAAATCGTAACCATGATGTCCACAGAAAGGTTTCCAAGCTCCGGCTGAACCGGAGCTTGGTTTTTCGACTGGGCTCCAATTGAGGTGCCAAATCGGCGATAGGATGCGTCAGCCTCTATTACAGGAGTTCTAAACTTTATTTAACATCATACTAGTATTTTCTCAAATTGTGAGAAATATTTATCAAAATTGCATTTTATTTTTTCACGACCTATGTGCTATGTTCGTAAATCGTAACCATGATGTCCACAGAAAGGTTTCCAAGCTCCGGCTGAACCGGAGCTTGGTTTTTCGACTGGGCTCCAATTGAGGTGCCAAATCTGCGATAGGATGCGTCAGCCTCTATTACAGGAGTTCTAAACTTTATTTAACATCATACTAGTATTTTCTCAAATTGTGAGAAATATTTATCAAAATTGCATTTTATTTTTTCACGACCTATGTGCTATGTTCGTAAATCGTAACCATGATGTCCACAGAAAGGTTTCCAAGCTCCGGCTGAACCGGAGCTTGGTTTTTCGACTGGGCTCCAATTGAGGTGCCAAATCTGCGATAGGATGCGTCAGCCTCTATTACAGGAGTTCTAAACTTTATTTAACATCATACTAGTATTTTCTCAAATTGTGAGAAATATTTATCAAAATTGCATTTTATTTTTTCACGACCTATGTGCTATGTTCGTAAATCGTAACCATGATGTCCACAGAAAGGTTTCCAAGCTCCGGCTGAACCGGAGCTTGGTTTTTCGACTGGGCTCCAATTGAGGTGCCAAATCTGCGATAGGATGCGTCAGCCTCTATTACAGGAGTTCTAAACTTTATTTAACATCATACTAGTATTTTCTCAAATTGTGAGAAATATTTATCAAAATTGCATTTTATTTTTTCACGACCTATGTGCTATGTTCGTAAATCGTAACCATGATGTCCACAGAAAGGTTTCCAAGCTCCGGCTGAACCGGAGCTTGGTTTTTCGACTGGGCTCCAATTGAGGTGCCAAATCTGCGATAGGATGCGTCAGCCTCTATTACAGGAGTTCTAAACTTTATTTAACATCATACTAGTATTTTCTCAAATTGTGAGAAATATTTATCAAAATTGCATTTTATTTTTTCACGACCTATGTGCTATGTTCGTAAATCGTAACCATGATGTCCACAGAAAGGTTTCCAAGCTCCGGCTGAACCGGAGCTTGGTTTTTCGACTGGGCTCCAATTGAGGTGCCAAATCTGCGATAGGATGCGTCAGCCTCTATTACAGGAGTTCTAAACTTTATTTAACATCATACTAGTATTTTCTCAAATTGTGAGAAATATTTATCAAAATTGCATTTTATTTTTTCACGACCTATGTGCTATGTTCGTAAATCGTAACCATGATGTCCACAGAAAGGTTTCCAAGCTCCGGCTGAACCGGAGCTTGGTTTTTCGACTGGGCTCCAATTGAGGTGCCAAATCTGCGATAGGATGCGTCAGCCTCTATTACAGGAGTTCTAAACTTTATTTAACATCATACTAGTATTTTCTCAAATTGTGAGAAATATTTATCAAAATTGCATTTTATTTTTTCACGACCTATGTGCTATGTTCGTAAATCGTAACCATGATGTCCACAGAAAGGTTTCCAAGCTCCGGCTGAACCGGAGCTTGGTTTTTCGACTGGGCTCCAATTGAGGTGCCAAATCTGCGATAGGATGCGTCAGCCTCTATTACAGGAGTTCTAAACTTGAGGAACGTGGAAGTTGACAGTACACAATATACTGTGAACATTATACCTCCGCGAGAAGAAGTAGTGCGCTGCCTATTTTAATAAAATATCTCTCTGTATCTGTTTTTTTTTTTTTTTTTAAATCTTTAAATAAAGAAACGATGGACCACTTAAATGAAACTGATTTAAGTTAAAATGTGCCACTGTTATGATATATATACAGTCGAACCCGGTTAAGACACGTTTCAAGGGAGTGGACAAAAGTCGCGTATTAAACGTGATTTGCATATTTTTGCAAAAAACGAACCTTTTTACACAGTTAATCCTTTTAGATGAGCTTTAGAGCTTTTGCTTTTACGTCTATGATCAAAACATATGCTTTTTACACATATTAACGTTAAAATTTAATTTTACGCTTTTTTTTTTTTTTGGTAAAATTAGCCTACCGAAAACATTTTAAAATTGTTTCCAGTTTGATGCTATCCCAAGCTGCGCTGAGATAATGTATCGCATCCAGCAAACTGACAGATTCTGGTTTATTATTTCTGTTGTGTTCCATGTCATTGAGGAACCGTTGGAGTAGTCGCTTTCGGTAACGCTGTTTCAGGATCTTAATTGCATCTTGATCCATGGGCTGGAAAACACTTGTCGAATTCGGGGGCAAAAACTCAACGCGGACGTTTTGTAAAGCAGGTATGTTTTTCGGGTGAGCTGGGCAGTTGTCCACAAACAGCACTACCATCCTTGAATTTTTCTATATCTGTCTATCGAAGGTGTGCACCCATGAGATAAAAAGGTCTCCTGTCATACAAGCTCGGTTTTGGTTTCTACATTCACAGGGCAAACTCTGTATGTTTGAAAAGCTGCGGGGATTTTGTGATTTGCTAATTACTAAAGGTTTTATTTTTTCTGTACCATCTGCATTTCCTCCAATAGGGCAGTTGCAATTGACGTCAAGTTGGAGGTCACACACTACGAATAGGCAGTTCTGATTGGTGGAAGTACCCTGACCTCCAAGTGAAGTACAATGATTGATCTAGCATATTTTTTCGTAATTTGTGGAAGCACGCTTGTTTTCCAACATTCTACGTCTTTAATGTTCATTGATGCCGCTTCCCCCGACATATATATGATTCCATACCGATTTTTGAATCGACCTAACCATCCACTTGACGGTTCAAAATTTATATTTAGTCTTCGCCATCTGTGAAGCTTTCTCTTTCATTATTGGGCCATTAACAGATATGTTGGAAGCTCGAGCTTGCGCATACCAGTCAACCAATATATTTTACATGTCTTCATATTTTTCGGTTTTTAACTTTATTTTCTTGAATCCACCCACAATTGCAGATTTCTCGATTGTGTCGCGATTATTTAACCCGTGACGCATAAGATGCTCAGAATCTTTCATTATTCCCACCAGTTAATTTTTATTGTAAGCTTTGGCTTATTTAATCTTAGCATTTCTACATTCAATTATGCGCAAATTTCTGTTTTGAAAAACCGGTGGTAAAAGATTAAAAATTCTGTAAAGGACGCTCGTCGCGTTGGAGTTAATAGGATACATAACGATGATTCCGAGATATTTACTGACTTTGCAAATGCCGTTTTGTTGCATGTCCTTCGGAATTAAATTTTCGTATAGTGTCCATTTTATCAGACTTAGATAGTGCTTTTCTTTTTATCATATGACTGTTCTCCATATTGGTAAAAAATTTACTTAAACTCGACAAATCATTCACAGATGTCTTGACAGTTCGAAACGCGTAGTGCAATTAACTCGCTTTCCGCCAGTAGCAGAGCAAAGAAGAAAGAAAATTGAAAATAATCAAACGTTTGCCTTTCTTTTCACCTGCTTTGAAAAATCACATTAGGGTTACCAATTTATCTCTTAAAAAGCCAAAGATTTTTTTCTCGTTTGTTTGAGTTTTATCAAACTACCGTCATTTTTCACATCCTGCTGAATTACGAATGTGCTGGTAGTGTCTTCTTTAAAGAATTTTCCTTACAAACAAATCATTGATTGTTATAATTTTTTCCCAACTAAATTTGTATTAAATTATTCTAATAACACTGTTTATTTACTTTTACAATAACATATTTGAGGGAAAAAGTGCATCAAAACTAAAATTTTTCAACCAAAATGAAAAGTTAAACTGAAAAAAATTCTTAAAATTATAAAAAATGGATATGTTAAAAAAAAAAAAAAAGAAGAATGTGTCGTATGCAAAAGATAAGTTCACATCATACAATAAGAAAGAACAATGTATAACTTACAAAGAAAACATACAATATGCAACCCTAAATGACAGAGTTCCTTCACGTTACGGTATGTAGACACAGCTTATACCACGCAAACAAAGAAAAAATCCCTGACGGCGCCTACAGGCACAGGCAGATTTCGAAGACGCAGACCGTGGTTCGCCTGTTTGTTGAGAATTGCGGAAGAAATTACCTTCTTGCCATGATGCTGTAGTTGGAACCGCCCACTTCTAAACATAACTTGTTTGCAGGCGGAGCCGGCAGGGATTTTATTTATTTATTGCTATAAGGGTTGGTACTATAAAAAACTTGCAAATATAAAAGTTTTACATAATATTAAGAGGATTTATAATAAATTTAAGCGGATTCGATATCTTGTGAATTTACTAAGTTATGATTTTTTTTCTTCTAACCCCCCCCCCCTCCTTTTTCCCCTCCTTGGGGCCATTTTTAATGATATCAAAAATCTGTTACACATAAATTTTCGGCCCTTTTCCTAGAAGTAATAATAACTTTAAACGGATTCGATACGTATCAAAATTAAGAAATTATGGTTTTTTTCTGTTTTCACAAAAAGCCCCCCTTGGTTCGATTTTGCCACCGAGATTTTATGTATCAGTTCGGAAGAGATTTGTGCAGAATTATTGCAGTTATCGTGTCCATAAAAAAGTGACATAGATAGATAGATAAAGTTTTGAACTTGGGGAGGTTTTGGGTTCTGGGAGTCATAATCGGAGTAGATCTGCAAAATTTTTCAAAAATTCCAACATAGGGGAGAATGTAATAGGTAGAGATCGACCGAAACAGGTTTTTAAGACCGAAACCGAATTTCGGTGATCTTCCCACTTTCGCCCGAAACCGAAACCGAAACCGAAAGTGTAAAAAAATTTAAAAACTTGATTAATACATACATAACTGCATATAATTATTAATTAGTTAATTAATTAATAACAAATAATTAATAATTAATTAATTAATAACAAATAATTAATAATTACTTAATAATAATTAATTACGTTTCTAATTAATTTATTAATTATACGTGTATTGAACCCCATTTCTAACAAGCAAACGTGCATATGTAAGTGTGTGTATAGGTTTCAAACAAAAATGAAACATAAATAATACAACTTTTGTATTTCATTAGTTTATAGCAACCAATAATTATAGGCATTTATCAATAATTAATTAACAATGTAGCTAAATAATGTAATACAAATTCAATAATTGGATATTTAATTTTTAAATATATTCATATTTTCAGTTCGTTTCATTTTAAATATATTCATAATTTCATACCTTTTATGCGAACATATGTGCGAAGGAGTGTCATTTGGGAAGGTTAGGGAAGGTATGTGATAAGAATGTATGAATCATTAGAGGTTAGTTTAAGTAAAGGGCACAAAAGCTAAAATAATTTGTTCAATTTGACTAAAAAAGGAAAATTAGCATTAAGACAGCATTTTAAGCCTAGAAATTATTAATTATAAACTTTATTACTATTTCAATATTCTCAAAGTGAGACATGTTTAACATTATTTTGTACTTTAGCTAATTTTAAATATATATATAAGCATAAAAATTTAACAGTTGTCAATTTTCTTTTAGGATGTGCACAATAAGATCAAAATAAATCTTTTCTCACTCACCGCCTCCTCCCCCCCCTCCCCCCAAAAAAACCTTTGCCCCACTCCCTGCCTCATTAAGAAAGAATTGAAATGGCACCACTGTTTGAAAATTTTATCTCCGGCGCCAAGTTGACTCTCCTTACATCCAAAACTATTTATTTTCATATAAAATAAAACGTAATTAATTTATCAATAAGACAGAAATATTTTCCAATCATACGAATTTAATCTAATAAAAAATATTTTAAGTATATATACCTGGATATATCTTTTGTAATAAATTTCGTAAATCTTCATATGTTTTAACAACACCTTTCTCATAAAGCATTCGAAACAATCTGGAGTTTCAAAGTAAAGAAATTCTAATACTGTTAAGTTTGCAGCTTTTAAACATCAAGTGATAAGTGTCTTTTAAGTTTAGTCATATATGCATTGCTTGATTTATAATTTACACTCGCATCAGGAATGAGTCATAACGTATACTGATAAACAGTGGGGGTTCACAGCAATAAACAGCGTCTTATTTGAGCCGATACAACTCATATCAAAATGAGTAAAGTTGAAAATTTCCGAAAAAATGAACGAGATTTTGAAATACAGATAGTTTCGGTTGAGTTTCGGTCAGGCCGAAATTTTGGCAGCAGTTTCGCCGAAAACGAATATTCGGCGAAACTCCAATTTTTCGCCGAAACCGAAATTTCGGTCGATCTCTAGTAATAGGTAGTATTTCATACGAAATCTACCTAAAAGAACATTTTTCTAACTGGCAAGTTGCCAGTGAAAATTAGATATAGAGAAACGAGCGATTCATGCGGGATCAAGGGTGGACAGGGAAGGAATTCGCGTCTTAACCGGGATTTTTCCGAAACTCTGTCGCGTATTAAACGTGATATTTTCACATTAGTCTTACGGGCAATATTCAAGGTACCATAAAAGATTCGCGTATTAAGCGGGATCGCGTATTAACCGTGAGCGTCTTAAGCGGGTCCGACTGTATATTAATATTTTATAAAGAATGTATCTCGCTTGGCGGAATTTGAAGAGAAACTGCAAACCTAATGATGATTTCACCCCACTTCCGTCAAATTTCAGATAATTACATTAAGATAGTGGTTTTAAATGCACAATATATGTTTTTTATTTTTGAAACTATTTTAAAACTAGTCGTTGGGGGCCACCGTAATACTTACCCATCATTGATATGCATAATCTAAAATATTAAAATAAAAATGTGTAAACTACTTATAAAATGCATTGCAATTCAAATAAAATCGTGGCTTGATGACGTCATAAACTTTAAGGGCTCGATTACTGAATTGCTTGAAATAAACCTCTTTATAACTCCAAAAATAATAATCCTATTAACTAGCGGTTTATTGCATCTGATTAAGCGTCAAATTTCCAATTAAAATATATCTTTGAAGTGAAATTTTGATGAAATACAGGGTCATGAAAAATCGGAGAGTGTGGAAATAGGATTCCAAATATCTCGGCAACTCATTATCCGATCGACTTCATGCTTGATGCAAAATTTGTTTTTTTATTGTCTTTTATATTCATTTCTTAAAATAAACAATTTCGAAAATCTTTATATACCTTTTATCAGAACGAATATTTCGAGAGTCCGAAAAAAATAGTTCCGGTTAATCGATGTTATTGAAATGAAATAGGCTTCTTCCCATTATTACATACTAAGTACATACCAAATTGCAAGTCTCTATCTCAATTTTTTCGGGAGATAGAGCGTTTACAGACACACAGACGGACGGCAAATTTTTTTTTCTAAAAATATGTTTTTCGGAATCTCCAGTGTCTGAAACGTGTAAATCCGTCAAAATTTTTTTTTTCGATTTTCAAAACGATTATAAGACTTACCCTATACTACGTATGATGGGTAAGTAAAAAAGCAAAAATGTTTGTGAATATTAACTTTTCGGGAAATTTTATCTGAAATACATACCAAGCATGCCAATAATATGTTTAAAATAACAACAACAACAAAAAAAACTTTTGAAAATTAAATGAATGGAAATGTGTTCTCAAATGAAGTGCTTAACAACACGAAACTTTCTGACACATTTTTAAACGCAAAAGTATAAAATTGGCAGGCCTGACTATGGAAGCGATTTTGAATCTAAATGAGTTTTACATTTTTTGATAAATAAATTACTTATCGAGTTATAAGCGATTCGTGTCACGAGACGACACGAATTTCCCCGTTCTCGCTCTCCTCGTGAATTCGGTTCAAAACGCCGACTTTGACAGTATTTTCTGAAAGATCTTGTGTCTTCACCAAAAAATGGAAAACCAATTTCGATGACATAGTTTCTGAATAAAATCACCTGCCAATTTTATGCGTTTCCGAACAAAAATGAATTCATAATTGTGTCAAAAGAAGCTCCTTTGGATTTGAGAACAGCCTTAAATGCTGTGGTTGTAAATAAATAAAAAATCACGCTGAACAACACGAATTTTTCATGATACAGAAACATAGGCATATGAAGGGAGGGAGGGAGGAGATGCCAATTATATAATTAAGGCTTTTCTAAAAACTAAACTGGTTATTTTATGACATTTTTAAATTCATTTTTGTTCGGAAACGCATGAAATTGGCTGGTTTTCTTATTCAAAAATTTTTTAATATAAATACGTTTTCCCTTTTTTGGTAAAGTCAAAGGATCTTTCAGAAAATACAGTCAAATTCGGCATTTTGATCGAATTCCCATTGTCGCAGCATGAGAAAAGGGAAAAACGTGTCGTCACGTGACACGAATCGCTTATAATTCGATAAGAAATTTAATTATAAAAAAAAAAAAAAGGTAAAACTCATTTCGATTGCAGATCGCTTTAATAACCAGGCCTGCTGATTTCATGCCTTTATATTTAAAAACGAGTAAGAAAGTTTCGCGTTATTTAGCAAGGAATTTAAAAACCACCTTGAAATGAATGGAAATGTGTTTATTAAATTTATAGCCTTATAATAAAAATAAACAAAGGAAAATTGATCTCAACAACACGAATCTCTTTCATTAAACAGAAACAGACAACATCCTTGCTTAACAGCCAGACCAGGGGGGGGGGGGGGGGTGAAGGAGAAACACCCCTCTAAATCTTTGGAAAAAATTAATAATTTTAAAAAATCTTAAAAAATGTAAATGTAATATTTTTGTTGGTGGTGGTGTATGTGCCTGCAGGGGAGGGCTTGATTTTAGCTATATATATAGAGAGAGAGAGAGACAGAAATTCATTGTTAGGTTTTTTTTTTCTTCCAATATGACAACAATAGTCATATGGCTGTAATGCAACATTGGTTAATTTACGTTTGCCACATGTGTTAAACATATGACATACACCTTATGTGTTAAACACTTTGTTTCTAATTTTAAACCTGTTTTCCATACCTGTACTATCAGCTTAACTCTTTAGCCGTGTGAAAACTGGATATCAGAGCAAAATTTTACTTATCTCGCAAAACAAACAAAAATATTTGTCTACGTTTTTATGATTTTATGTATTTACGATTGTGTTTTTCTTGCAATTTATTTCTGGGATTTTTGTTTCAAACATGGACACATAATTTGACCGTGCTTTAATTATTTGGATTATTATTTCGACTGTATTATAAACGGCTTATTATATATATATATATATTTTATTTATTTATCACAATTTTCATTGAACCTTTTACATATGTTATCAATAATTTAAATAATGTGCATTTGTGATAGATTGTAAATAACCAATTATATTTAATGTTTCAAAAGAAGTCTAAAAATATTTTTTAAGCTTATAAATTTATTTTACCTGTTTTTATAGTGTATATATGCAGTAATTTGATTATGCTTTAATTATTTGGATTCTTCTTTCGACTTTATTATACACGGCTTATTTTATACTAGCTTACCCGCCCGGCGTTGCCCGTGCCAACACAACCTTAAATGTACCTGAAATCAGTGTTGAACATTTTTTTATTATTAAACAAATCTAATGTTGGGGGCCACACTACCTTAGACAGCAAACACTGGGCGTGCCATACACACTCCCATATATTACTGTAAGTCGATTCGAAAGAGCCATACCCCTTCATGATCCAGCCCATAGAACCAGAGATAGAAAAGCACCCCTGGTGGTGAAAATCGAAAAGCTCTATCTATGTAGAGTCGAATGAGCCATACCCCGTCGTGATCCAGCCTATAGAACCAGATATAGGAAAGCACCCCTTGTGGTGAAAATCCGAACTAAAATCAGTCAGCTCTATCGATGTCAAGTGGAAAGAGCCATACCCCATTGTGATCCAGCCCATAGAAACAGAGATAGGAAAGCACCCCTTGGTGGTGAAATTCAGAACTAAAATAGGTAAGCTCTATTGATGTTGTGTCGAATGAGCCAAACCGTGTCGTGATGTGACCCATAGAACCCGAGTTAGCTGCAAAATCCTTTAGTTACACCTTCCACCGACAGGGAGCACAATATGTTCTATACGAACATAACTGAATTCATTAAGGTTATCGATGTCGAGTCGAATGAGGCATACCCCGTCATGATCCAGCCCATAGAACCAAAGATACGAAAGCGCCCCCTGTGGTGAAAATCCAAACTAAAATCAGTAAGCTCTATTGATGTCGGGTGGAAAGAGCCATACCCCGTTGTGATCCAGCCCATTAGAAACAGAGATAGCAAAGCACCCCCTGGTGGTGAGAGGAAGTTGATGTAGAATAAATGTGATATTTAATAAAAAGTCGTTCCCACCCCACCCCCTTTATCTCGCCATTTTCGCTAATTATTACAAATATACAAATGTTTCTTAATTACATCTAATGTCCCGATCTGATAATGGGGTTTCCCTATCTACCTATCCTAATCCGCTTTTCCCTATCATAATAGAAAAAAGCATATTTTATCAAAGAATCGCTGGCAAACGCAAATTTCGTCAAAGGTTCGCAAGAAAAACACGAATTTTATCAAATAATCGCTGAAAAAACATGAATTTCGTAAAAGGATCGCTAAAAAAACATGAATCTCGTCAAAAGGCAGCAGAGAAAACACGAATATTGTCAAACGATCATTAAAAAAGCAAATTTCATCAAAGGATCACGGAAAATGCGAATTTCATCAAAGGATTGCGGAGAAAACGCAAATTTTGCCAAAGGATCACAGGAAAAATGTGAATTTCGTCAAAGGATCGCTGAAGAAAAAAACACTAATTACGTCGTAGGATCACTGAAAAAACATGAATCTCGACATAAGTATGTGGAAAAACACGAATTTCGTTAAAGGATCACAAAAAAAGCAAATTTCGTCAAATGATTGCAGGAAAAACTTGAATTTCATCGAAGGATCGCAGAAAAAATACGAAATTCGTCAAAGGATTGTGGAAAAAATGCAGATTTTGTGAAAGGTTCACAGAAAAAACTTTCGTGAAAGGGTCGCGGGAAAAATGCAACTGTCTTTATTAAAAACAGCACACACACAAACCTCTACACAAACAAACCTATTCTGTCTTCCACAATTTAATTTGTAAATATGAAATTAAAAAAAAAAAATCCCTGTTTTCTCACATAGTATGAGTTTTATCAGCAAGTTAAAACATTAAGTAAATATGAATGATTTGCGAAGCTGTTTCTATCAAAAATTCAATCACATCGCCCAAAAACCCTCAACAAAAATAATTATAAAGAGTGCGATGACAACATAAATTTGCATGTCCGTTCTTAGGCGATTTTTATAAAACACAAAATTTGTCACAAATGGTGATTTTTTTACAACATGCTTACAAATTAAAATGGTTTATAATTATTTTAAAAAAAAACTCGGCCAGAAATAACATTGATTTTACATTTTTAAAGACTTATTCTTTATAATTATTTTGAAACAGCTCCGCAAATCATTCATATTTATTTATTGTTTTACTTTCTGATGAAACTCATAATGTGAGAAAACGGAAAATCACAAAATTGATCAATCAATAGTTGAAAAAAATCTCAAAAATCATCAAATGGTCTCGGGGGGGGGGGGGGGGGGGGGGGGGGGGAATTGTGAAATGTACCAAATGGTTTTGAAAATAATCAAACGACAGCAGGGGTAAAAAATCTTTATTCAATCAATCATCACAATTGGCGAGTGTGACTATTAAGATGGCCAGTGGTGGCAAAACAGTCAATCGACAAATTTTTAGTATTACTTGCAGATTGGTGAGTGCTAATTTTGTCCTATATGTGAGTGATTCTTATGAAACTCATGTCACAAAATGCACATCATAAATATTTCATGGACTGGGAATTTATAATCAGTTCATCAAAACAATTTAATAATTACCGTCAAATCTCGTTAATCCGCCCCCCTAAATGCGACGGAAAATCGTAAAATAACCAGGGGGGGGGGGGGGGGGGCGCTTGCATGGTATTAGAATTGTATTATATGATATTTATGGATGGTGGTGGTGGTTGGATGCTACCGGCCGATCGTCGCAAAGTATGCATTCTATAAAGTGACAAAAGAAACAAATTTGGAAAAAAAAAATCCGTTCTCAGGTGATTAAGATTTAATAATTATTTACTGAATGTTTTCATTTTATTCAAAGTACAGTTCAAGAAAAACATTAGATTCTTGGACGACTAAAAAAGTTCTTAAATCATAAACATCACTCAAAAACGCCCCAACAAAAAAATCATGAATATATAGAAACAGCTCAGAAAATCTGTTTCATTAAGAATATTTTTCTTGGGCGACTAAAAAAGTTCTTAAATGAAACTTCTTAAATGGAGTTAAAAATGGTTCTTAAATGGAGTTCAATAACAAATCTTAATGAGAACATACATCTTAACAATTTATCGCATGTTATGAATTCATCAATCTCGGGAACTAAAAATGTAGTCCAAAACAATTACAGGAAAAAAATTGTAAACAATAAATTACTCAAAAATTTAATGTAAATTGTTTGTTTCCATCAAAAATATTTAATTTGTAAGTATGAGGTAAAAAAAAAATCACAATGGATTCCTAACCGCCCAAGAACTCAAATTATTTACTGAATATTTTCATACTAAAAATGCTAAAAAAATGAAACAAACTAACTAAAAATACAGTCAAAAACAGTTTTTTAAAATATTATAAGCGTTGCACAAATTATTTACTGAATATTTTCATACTAAAAATGTTAAAAAATGAAACAAACTAACTAAAAATACAGTCAAGAATAGTTTTTAGGTAGATTTCGTAAGAAATACTACCTATTACATTCTCACCTAAGTTGGAAATTTTGAAAAATTTTTGCAGATCTACGCCGATCAGGACTCCCAGAACCCAAAACCACCCCCAGTTCAAAACTTTATCTATCTATCTATCTATCTATGTCACTTTTTTCTGACCACGATAACTGGAAAAATTCTGCATTAATCTTTTACCAACTGATACATAAAATCAAGGGACATAAAATCTCGGTCAAGTTCGTTAATGGGCAAAATCGAACCAAGGGGGGGAGGGTGGGGGGGCTTTTTGTGAAAACAGAAAAAACCCCATAATTTCTTAATTATGATACGTATCGAATCCGTTTAAAGTTATTATTACTTCTAGGAGAAGGGTTGAAAATGTATGTATGACAGATTTTTGATATAATTAAAAATGGCCCCAAGGGGAGGAAAAAAAGGGGGGTTTTAAGAGGAAAAAAAATCATAGCTTCGTCAATTCACAAGATATCAAATTCGCGTAAATTTATTATTAATCATCTTAATATTATCTAAAACTTTTATATTGACAAGTTTTTTATAGGACCAACCGTTATAGCAAAAAAAAATTAAAAACAAAAAAATCCCTGCCGGCTCCGCCTGCAAACAAGTTATTTTTCGAAGTAGGCGGTTCCAACTCCCGCATCTTTCCGAAACTGATACATAAAATAAAGGGGCATAAAATCTCGGTCAAGTTCGTTAATGGACAAAATCGAACCAAGGGGGGGGGGGGGGGGGATGGGGGGGCTTTTTGTGAAAACAGAAAAAAACCCATAATTTCTTACTTATGATACGTATCGAATCCGCTTGAAGTTATTATTACTTCTAGGAGAAGGGCCGAAAATTTATGTATGACAGATTTTTGATATAATTAAAAATTGCCTTAAGGGGGGGGGGGGGGGGGTGGTTAGAAGAAAAAAATTCATAACTTCGCCAATTCTCAAGATTTCAAATCCGCTTAAATTTATTATTAATCCTCTTAATATTATTTAAAACTTTTATATTTACAAGTTTTTTATAGGACCAACCGTTATAGCAAAAAAAAAAATTAAAAAAAAAAAAATCCCTGCCGATTCCGTCTGCAAGCAAGTTAGGTTTCGAAGTAGGCGGTTCCAACTGCTGCATCATCGTAAAAAGGTCATTTCTTCCGCAATTCCCGACAAACAGGCGCCCCACGGTCTGCGTCTTCGAAATCTACCTGTGCCTGTAGGCCGAGCCGTCAGGGATTTTTTAAATATTATAAGCGTTGCACATACATGAAGATATACTTTCTGTTCAGTGAAGTGTAAGATGGAATAGGCCTAAACCCCAGTGACAAAACTAACTATTGGGAACTTAATAGGATATATATTGCATATTTCAAACTATTTTTGAAATATTATTAGCGTTGCAGACACACGAAGATAGTTCTGTCACTGGGTTTAGGCCAATTTCATCTTACACTTCACTGAACAGAAAGTAAATAAATCGTCGCTGGTAGCTAGATCCATAGAGTAATGGAATATCTTTAATCTGTGGCTAAATCCTGGATGCTGCACCTGCTCTCATTGGCTGGCTGCTTCGTTGCCACGGATGGTGTTGCCGAGGCTATTTCATGGGAGGAGCTTGAAATAGCCTCAAACCCAAAATTCCATATACACGTTTTAATTTTTTTAAAAAAATCTAAATTAAAATTTAAAAATCCGACCGTGAGGTATACTGTCCGGTGATAACATCTACACATGACAAAAATTTCTGAGTCCTAGGTGGTATAATTACGGAGAAATCCGCGGGCAGGCAGACAGACACTTACTCTTTTATAGAGATAGAGATATATTTATTTATTTATCACAAATAATGTGTAAAAAAAAAAATTCATGATAGATTGTAAATAACCAATTATATTTAATGTTTCAAAAGAAGGCGAAAAAAAAAAAAAAATCCCAGAAATAAGGTTTTTACGGCTGAAAAGAGCAGTTCACTTCACTGGCATTTCAGTTGATGTGGAGAAGTTAAATTTTTTTTTAATTGCAATTTTATCTTTTGGTTTTATGTAGATTTGACATAAATAGAATTGCAGACTAGTTGAAATAAAATGCTAAACCGGTTTATTATTTAATTGGAGTGAAAATTTTCTACTTTGTTTTCACATCTATTTTTATCTTTTTTTATAGCGAGAATGAAAACCGAGTTTCCAAGAAAGGGTTCAAACACTGGCAGCTGCTCTATTGGAACACATGAACCCTTAAAGAAAAATGAAGAAATAAATTAACAAATTAAATAAAATATTAATCACATTTTTCAGATTTTTTTTTTCAATCACCAGATGAGTTTAAATATGACCCACCTTCCTTCATTTCTTTTAAATACGCATATGGCAAAACATTATTGTAATACAGTAAATTTCGAAAATTATCAACAGTGAGCAGGAGCATCCAGTTTTTCCAAGATTACACGTGTGATCAAAGATATTCCCTTCAAATCAAGCTTTTGCGGACAAATGTGAGGCAAAGGCACTGTTTGCATCTTTCCATTCGCACAAGCTCAAATATTTCGCTTTTTCTTGATTGTTGTTTATATGAAATCTCCCTTGATTTTCTATATTCAGTTAGTTAATTTTTGTTTGTTTGATTGTTCTATCTTCCTTCATAGAAAGTAAAATGCTAAAATGCTTGTTATTTCGTTTAGTTGCATTGTTTTCTTTTAACTTTTGAAAATTCAAATGTATTTCAACCTGTACATTGAAACGTGCTGGCTGATTTTATTTTCACAATTAATTTATGTATTATGAATCCTATTTAAATAAGCCACGAGACGCCACTGAGTTTACTGCCAAAATAAGGCTCCTTTTGCAAAATCCTGTGGATTCTATCTTTTATTAAAAAACTTTTCTCTCCCCTCTGGAATAGTGGCTTTCCTTTCTTTCCCTCTTTAATCGCAAGATGTTCAGAGGTACTTCCAGTTTGACTCAAGAAAATCACCCCCCCCCCCCCCCACAAAAAAAAAAAAAAAAGCAAAATATTTTTAATTATAAAGATCTTAAAAGGACTGTATTATTTTCTTTTTATTTGAGTACATTTCATATCTTTTTGACATATTATTAAATGGTTTTTATGAAGGAAAATGATATTTAATTAAGAAAAAATGAAATTTTTGTGGTAGAATTATAAAAATTAAAGACATTTTTAAAACTCTACTTCTACAATTTTGAACTTTGAAATAATTTTTTTTTTCATGATTTTCTTACAAGTGTGTTCTACAATATTGTAGGGATCAGATTTACAGAGAGTTCATTATTTTAAGAAAAAAAATATTGCTATAATATGTAAAAATACAGCAAGTTACTATATACTTAACATTTTTATTTAAAAAACTAAAACATTTATACTGCTTGAAAAAAAAAAAAAAAGCAAGTCAATTGAAAAGTGTACGTTGAAGTTTTAGCATTTTGATCATACTGATACATTGGAAAAACACAAGATGAGCAAAGTGAATTTAAAGATTGCCACTCTGAATCATTTAAAGAGAAATGGGTATGGTAAAAAGCGTGTTTCACATATTTATAATCATCAGGTTATTACATAACTTTGCCAGAATATACTAAAAATCCGATATTTTCATCATATATATATTTTTCTTTTGCCAAATGAAGGATACTAAGTCCTCATAAATATACAGCTGTCAACAAACGATACATAAAACTTGTATTCCAGATATCTCCAATATGATTGAAACTGGTTTAGCAAGAATTCTAAATGTTTTATTTATCTGTCATTAAATTCACAAAAAGTGTATAGTTTTTGATTAAATTTCTGCAGACATGTACAATATAACCGATGATGTATCATTGTCTATTACAACAGCACTTGCACATATTTTAATAAATAGTACTCGAGTAAGTAGAAACCTGATGTGTTGCATTTGCATTGCATAAGATTTTTTGATTTTGGAAGATGTGAATCAAATTTTATTCTGCATTTAGAAAATGTAATAATTTCACAACTAGGAAATTATATTTCAAATTTAAATCACATGATTTTGATGCAATTAAAATCAAACACTGCAGTTTTCTCAATGAAATTGCACCTTTCCAATGATGTCATTTTCAAAGGTGAAAGTTTCTGAATGTTGTATCCTTTGAATATTTGTCCTAAATTTGGAGTTGATCTTACATAATCAATCACAAAAACAGCTGCCAGCTGTCACAACAGTGGTGTGTATGAGATTTCAGGACAGCAATATCCCCAGTTAAAGGGAAATGAACAACAACCTGATTATGGAAAATCACCACTGGTCATGGTAATATCTTTCAATATTCCTTAATCAAGCTGCCATTCATTTTCTTTTGACTCCCAAAGGCTGCATCCACTGCTATCATGACAGCTGAGGGCTATTCTCATGTTAGATTAGATAAGATTATATAAAATGGTTAATTAAAAAATGTTGCTGCCTTCCAGACTAATACGGAACTTAAGTGACATATGTCTAAAAAGGGTTAAAGAAAATTTTTTAAAAATCTACTTTTTCTTACTAAAACTTGAAAACCATGATTTTTTTCTTTCCTTCTGAAGTACATTAAATTATTTTCTCAGTTTTCATTTGAATTGTCTGAATTAAGGCTTTCCAACTTTTAGCAGAGTTGCCTACTTCTCAAATTCAAAAATCAAGAGAAATTGGACTTTATTTTTCTACAAATCCTATAGATGACAGCTGATATTATTTATGTACCTTTTCTTGGGAATTAAAGAGATTTCTATTAGATGTAATTCGATTGTATGTTTTTTGGAAAATCAATTCCTTTTTTAAAATATTGTTTATAAAAAACCCTTAAATTTTTTTATTGCAAAATTGTGGAACTATCAAACTTAATTTTTATTTCTTGCTGAACAATCAATTTATAATTGATACTGTCAAAACTATTTAAAAGAATTATTTAAATTGTTTCAGTACTTCTCGATAAACAGGTATTCAAATATCAGCTGGTTGCCATAAGATTTTGCAAGTGTTGACATAAGTGCTGAAATCCATGTTATGATTGGGGGAGAAAGATTGAGCTTGTTCATTTGGATAGATGCACATTTGTATAATATATCACCATTCTAATTAAAAAAATAATAGTACTTTTTTTTATTTTTATGAACTGCTGAATAAAAGATACCAATGAAAGAGGGGATTAATCAAAGGAAGATTGAGCAACACAAATAGTTATGGATAGACCCATCAACTGTAACCCTCTTATACAACTGTCACCAGTCCAGTAAGCTAAATCCTTTTTGGTTCTTCGAAAAATCACATGTTACACAGACAAGTTGGAATTAGTTAAAAGCTTGAATTGTCTGGAATTTTTAATTGTTGAACTATGTGTTTATTCTTACCTTTCTGTCAAACTATTTTCCTGTTTCGACTAAACAAGCTCTTCCTTGAAGCTGT
Source organism: Maratus michaelseni (assembly GCA_963931845.1). Classification (NCBI taxonomy): domain Eukaryota; kingdom Metazoa; phylum Arthropoda; class Arachnida; order Araneae; family Salticidae; genus Maratus; species Maratus michaelseni. The sequence continues at coordinate 188,242,305 of OZ007598.1, read as the reverse complement.
TTCACATCTTCATAAAGTGATCTCCCTTTCTATTAGAGTGAAAGAAGCACCACAGCAGCAAAGTACTGTGCTGCTCTTGTTTCTCATTATCTTTTATATTGCATTTACCACTGAAAGGATTGCTTGCTATGAAGTCTTGAAAAGGTTTCATACTAAATGCTTGATTTTCTTTTCATTATATTTAAATGTCACATATTCATCTCCCCCTTATCTCTCTTTTTTTTTCCCTTTGTGTAATGTGACCGGCAGTGCTAAACAAATTTGATCCTGACTGTTCTATAACAACAGTACAATACTGCGTTACATCTTACAAAAAACGAAAGCTTCAGTGCATTAGGAGAATGAATAATTTCCCACAGATTTCCGACATGTTCACAGCAAGTCAGCACAAGTGTACATTTTGCAAAAAGCTTACTTTTGTTCTGAATTCTCAGTTGTACTTTTTGAAGATGTTTTGTCAGAGAACAAAACAGAAAGTACAACAGAAATTTAGTTTTTATAATTAAGGGTGCTAGTGCATGGGAATCTTCAAGTTATTCCTTATGTATTACCGATATGAAATTGATCAATATAAAATTCTGGAAAATATTTCTCTGAAAATATCAATATGGATGGTGAAAGTATCTACAACTAAACAAAGTTTCACTTAATTTCTGTCTTGACTTTAGATTTAATTACATAACTCTTAATAAATTTATAGCAATGAATAAATCTTTTAATCTAATTACAGAAAGAACTAAGATAGTTTATTGATATAACTGGCCACAAAATCTTTGCATGCTGTGTCATTACCAACTTTATTTTAATGTGTGTTAGTGATTATTTTTCTGAACTCTAAATTATTAAAAATTGGCTATTTAACACAAATGACAAAACAGCAAAAAAATATTTGAAAACCTTGGATTATTATACAATAAGGAATTACAAAGTTTTTCGGATTAAATAAAAAAAAATATTTTTTAAATTACATTTTCTAGATTACTAACATTTTATTAATGTTGTTTCAAAGCCATTTAAAAAAATTTAAACACATAGAAGTTATAGGAATTCTTATGTCACAAAGTGAACAAGCAAGCAGTACTTATAGCTAAACTTTAAGCCCTTTTAAGAGCCTACACTAGTCATGCGAAGAAATGAGCAAGCTAATGTTAAGACTATGGGATTGTTATTTTAAAATTTCTCACTCGAATTTTAATATATTTAAATGATTTTTTTGTTAGGATAGCTGAGGTTGATCTCTAACATTGTGTGTTTTTACTTTTTCGATTTTGGTTCCAGTTTTTTTTATATAAAGGTACTTTCACTTTCAGAACGGTTCCAAAATTGAAAATGTCCGCTTATAAAAAAAAAACTTACCAAAATCGAAAAGTAAAAATACACAATGTTAAAGATCGACATCAATTATCCTAAGCAAAAAATCATTTAAAAATATTAAAATGTGAACGAGAAATTTGAAAATAACTATTCCAGAGACTTAACATTAGTTTGAACGCTTCTTCCTGTGACTAGTGTAGACTCCTAAAGCAATGTTTTCTAGTAACTAAAATTTCTTGGTAAACAATGAACATTTTCTAAGAAAGCTTACATATTCTCTACTCTTTGACTGATGATTAAAATGTTTAATTCATTTGTTTATTAAAAAAAAAAAAAAAAAGTCTGTAAAAGACTAGATCGGCAAAAACCTAAGTTTTCATGCCTTCTGTACCTCTTGAAGATTTACATGTATCTAGCATAATTAATTTTCTCTTTTTTTTTTACTTGAGAGAGACAGGAATAGAAAAATATAAATGAAAGTAACAATGAATGAATATAAGCAGGGTTCTGATCAAAATGTTTTAAACTTATAGCATGAGCTCAAAAACATGCATTTTAAGCACATTTAAAAAACTGTATTTTAAACAACATTTAAAACACATTTAGTAATTTTTTGTAAAGCTGCAGGAGGCAGGAGTCAAAAAGTTCCAAGTTGTTGTCAGATGTCAGATGGAACCAAATCAAATTTAATCTGAGAAGGTACTACTAGTTTTAAAGGTTTGTGAAAATAATCATGAAAAAATTGACTATGATATTGTGTAGAAAGTTGTAGACTTGAGAGTTTCAGTTAAAATAACTTTTAACTTCAGTTGTTTATTGAGTTAAAAATAAACTTTTAGGATTATATCACTCAAAACCATTACAGTTTCAAGCGACGAGAGAATTGTACCATTAGTGAAACAGCTGAAATATGGAAAAAAAGTTTCAAAAGACAGGTAATGTGCTGCTAGCAACCTTAACATGCTCCTACAATATTTCATTGCTAAAATTACTGATCCATGCTTTAAAGAAGAGTCTCTTACAATTGATGAAATAATGTAAGGTAGCAGCTCTGCTTCCGATTTATACCCTGGACTACTTGGACTACTGGTAAATAAAGCTTACAAAATACATAGATAAAACACAACAAAACATGCAAATCATAGTTTATTTGTATACATCTGTATGCTCAAAATGCAGGCTTAGAATAAATATTTTGTACAATCTGGTTTGTCCAAAGCAAAACTAGAAATTATATAAGTGTCAATAATGCTGGTGTATTTGTAAACCCATACAAGGTTTTTAAGCTGCAATCTTTAAGATTATTTATTGATAAATGTTTTCATTAATTTTTAATTAACTGCAATTTTTAATCACAAAGTGTTTTAGTGAAATGAGAGTGCACTATGTCAGAAACCTTTCATATGTGATACCTCAGTGATCACTGTACATAGAAAAAGGGATATTGACACCAGATCAGAAATGATATACGCTTTTTAAAGCACTTAGTAGTTTAAATTTCTTGTATATATAAAAAAATTATTAATTAACTAGTGTTTGACATTTTTTGTTTTGAGTTTCAACTTTCTTTGTACTTTTTCTCCTTGGCCCAGGTTAATATAGGTTCTATTTGTACAATGGATAAAAACATTTTAAACAACAATGGGGGAAAAAAAGTTTTGGATACAAATAAGCATACTTTTATTTATATTTAATGTAACTTTTACAGGTAAACAGGTGTTTTAATGTAACAGCAGCATTTGTTTACCCTTGAACATTTCTTGAATTTTTGGTGTTAATTTGCTGTGATACAATCATAAATCTTTAATAGTAGCCCTAGTGCATTGTTCTACTTTAATCAGACAATAAGCTGAACATTTTTGTCACTTGACTTATTTAGGTGCACCATGTCGTATACTGGTTGTTAACACAGACTTGTTGCATACTTCTGAATGTACCCCTAAATGATATACATAACACATTTGAGAAAATACTTGACTAAACAATTATACATATTTTACCATGCCTTTTTTGTCTTATTGGTTTCAGATGAATCCATTCAGAGAAATATTAGATGCTGTAGAATTCTTCACTTAGAAGTCGATAAATCAAGTCCCAAAGGCTCATTTTCAAATAAAACTTCATAAAAATAGGGTTTGGGAAAGTTAAACATTTATGTTTTTTAATGCAAAAACCTTACATATTTCTACCTCATTTTCTATACGTCGAAACAACTTCATAAAGTATCTTTCAAAATCTAAAAATCTCTCCTAATACCTTAAATTGTTACATGTAACAGTCATGTGTGAACACAAACAACATGCAGTTGTATTAAAACACTAAATTAGCACTACATTTAATGCAAATTTAAGAAATAATTTTTGTTAATTTTTATTCCAGGTCACAAGAAAACTACACTACTGATTGAGTAATGAGCAAAAATGGTTACAGAGACAGCCTAAAGATGCAATGAATGGGAAGAGAACAGATTATACAAGCAATTAAGGAAGTATACTAGAATATCTAGTATGCCAATCCTCAGAAAACAATATTAACGAACTTTTCTAGATAAAAAATTCACACTGTATCTTAAAAAAGATAAAAAGAAAAAAGTAATGTAGTAGCAAAAAATCAATGCAAAGTTTTCCATAAAATGTACTCGACCACATAATTTGGTTCAAGAAGACTTGGAATGAAAGTTGCATCTTGTAAAAAGGCTGATGGGATTTACAGCTGACCACAGTTAGCAACAGTGATTGTCTTGCTGGTTTTGCCACTTTGGCTACCATAGCTTTCTATCTTTTTAACAACATCCATGCCTTCCACAATACTGCCAAACACTACATGTTTTCCATCAAGCCTAAAAAAAGGAAAAATATATGTATATAGCTGGAAACTATCTTAACACAATGCAGATAATTTAATAATTTGTAACATACTTTAAATCAGTGATTCTCAACCTATGCACTACAAAATTTCACTAAATTTATATCAAGATTCTACAAAGTAACAAAATTACTTTAAAAGGCAACATTCAAAATTCTGCAATTTACTATGTAATGAGGTTTAGTGTCAACAAGTTGCATTTCCTACCAAATTTGTTTTAGTGGTTAAATATTCTTAAAAAGAAACATGAGAGAATTGCAATGAGACAAATTTAAAAAACATTATAATTATATTTCTTCAATTACAAAATTACAATTATTACAAAAAATATCCCAATGTTACATTTACGAGAAATAAACTTTTATGCAGCAATATTTTCTGTACAAAATGAAAATAAATTTCTACTAGATCCATGCAAGAAGGTTTATTGGTATGCCTATTCCAAAAATCCTATTTTTTAAAGAAAATAAAAATATTTTTAATACAACAAAATATTTTTCTTTGATAGAGAATTTTCTTTCTTTTACTAAATAAATTAAAGAAATAAAAACATATATTCCTTTTATAGTTTTTTAATCATTGTAAAGTAAGTGTGCCACAAAATAAAAAGGTTGAGAAATACTGCTTTAAACAATAACATTCTAATTTTATTAGATCTTTAACATAACTTAAAGACTTAGGGGGGGGGGGGGGGTGTAGAAAATGGAACTTGGGTGTTCAGCATTATAAGTTACTCAAGATTTGATTTCCTAATGCTTGATTTGCAAGGCTTAGATGCATTGTCTTTCAATTAGGGTTGAACCTGGTAAACAATTTTCTTTAGCATTTTATCTAAACTGCCTAAAAAAGTATATTAGCTTTTACCAACTCTTTCAGCTTTTTCTTTGGGGGTAGGGATAATGACAAGTTGACAAATTTTACTCTTAAGTAAGTTACACTTATGATTTGAGAAAACTTAAATAAAAAATTACAAACTAATTTTGATTTTAGTTGACGACATATTACAAATTTTCACATGATACATAATTTTAATATATTTCAAATGCTAATAGCAAAATGTTATTATAAAATTCTCTTTAGTGTTTTGCTGAATACCAGATTTAAATATTTTTTTCAAAGATGAATTCATTGCATGGAATTTCTTCAACTTTTAGTCAATAGTTTGCTTAGATTTTCTGTTATTAAGCAATTTCTTATATCTGCATTTACTAAATTCATTTGAGAGAAAGCTCTTTTCAGGCATTAAAGTGAGAAATAGGAAAAAAGTTGGAAATTTTTTCTGTCTAGAGAATGGCATCAAATTCATAATTTAGACACATTTTAACAGTTACTTATAAACAGTTATGAAATGTAACTATATGTATGGTTTATTTCCTTTTCGTAACTTAGAAAGTATTAAAAACAAAATTGAGAACAGTATTTTTTTTATTTATTAAGTGTTCATTAATCTATGCTTGAGGCCTGATTTTTCTTTCTTGTCAATTAGTTAATATTAGTTAAAGTTTCTATCTACAGAACGGCACAGTCAATAACAGTTGAAAAATTCATTAACACTTGTTTTGACTGAAAATATCAAAAACATACACAATGATACAATAAACTCTCAGTTATACAGTGGTGGCCAAAAGTTTGGACATTTTTTGAAAGTTTCATGTTTTTCAAATTTGTGTGCTTGTAGAATATATTAATTTTCACTTAAATACAAACGTTTATATATCAAATTGCAGGTAATTTAATGTAGAATTTAATAATAAAACAGGAATTAGAATATCTGTATTACAAAAAAAGTTATGCTCATTTTAATAGAACAAACAAACCCAAATAGTTCTGAATAAGGACGTGTTTTGTAATAAAAACGTACTAGCCAATCACAAACACTGTTCTGAGGACCAATCAAATGTCTGTAACTATAGTTTAGGTTATTTGGATGGTAAAAGAGTTATTGTTGTAGAAATATTTTGCGGAATGATGCATACTAGTACAATTAAATAGAGTAAAGCTGTTTTTGAATATTTAAAGTCATTTTTTTAAATTAAACTAATTTTAAACAATGTTATCAACAAGAAGAACTAATTGGACATCTACAAAAAGAAGCCGAATTGTCATATTGAGAGAAAATGGCCTCTCTTATGCTGAAATTGCAAGACAAGTTGGTGGTTCAGTGACTTGTTCTGGTGTACGAAAGTTCTGTTTACGTTATGAAAAAACGAAATCAGTGGATCATCAAGTAATCAAGTAATCTGGAGCGATGAGAGTAAAATATCGCTCTTTGGTAGTGATGGTAGAAAATACGTGAGATGTAGAGTAGGAGAAGCACTTCATCCTGATTGCATTAAAGCAACTACAAAAAACCCAACAAATGTCATGATTTGCGCATGTATGTCTGCAGATGGTGTGGGTATGTATGTCTGCAGATGGTGTGGGCATGTATGTCTGCAGATGGTGTGGGCTGAATTCAAGTGATTGATGGCATCCTGAATGCCAAAAAATACATTGAAACTGTCCTGGAACCACAATTGATACCTTCCATCAGGGATCTCTTCCTCAACAACGCACCATTTATTTTTCAGCAGGATTCAGCTCCATGCCACACAGCAAAAGTATGCAAAGCATGGTTTCAAAATAAAGGCATAGATATCATGGCTAGGAAACAGCCCTGATCTCAATCCAATTGAAAATTTGTGGCAACGTTTGAAAATTCTGGTACGAAAAAAACAACTTATTGAAGCTATAATTGATTCTTGGCACTATGTGATTACGAAAGATGAACTCCAAACACTCGTTCACTCGATGAAAAGACGCTGTGAAGCTATCTTAAAAAATAAGGGTTATCCAAGTATTGATTGTGTAAGTATCACTTTAAAAAAATGCAAATCTAAGATAGATCTTACTATTAGTTGCATAACTTTTTTTGTAATACAGATATTGTAGTACTGTTTTTATTATTAAATTCTACGTTAAATTACCTTTAATTTGATACATAAACGTTTGTATTTAAGTGAAAATTAATATATTCTACAAGCACACAAAGTTGAAAAACATGAAACTTTCAAAAAATGTCCACACTTTTGGCCACCACTGTATGTCAGTGCAAAGGACTAACCAAAAACGACGCATAAATAAAATCCAAGTAAAAATTAATTTGAAATAAATGTTAAGAAAAAATTTCTTATTAAATGGTTAAATAACATGCAGAATAATGGAAGATGTGAATTATTTAGATTGTTACAGATTTACTAATTCAAATCTAAAATACCATACATATCAAAATTTTAATCAATTTTATCCCTATTTTTTTAAAATAATCTAAAATTGAAGTTTGTATATAAGCTTAATGTCTGTCCCTAAAAATTGCTTTTTTGAGTTCATTGAAACATGACTATGTTGAACCAGATGTATCAGTTTGTTGGATGTAGTGACGGAGGGTTTCTTGCACATCTATTGCCTTTGCAAAAGTTGATGGATGGTGTTTCTAATTTTTTTTTTCATTATCTTGTTCATTTTCATTAGCATCATCATTAATTTCTGCAACTATACCATGTATATCCCTCTTTTCTGCTGTTATTACATTTTCATCAATATCTACAAAATTGTTAAAATTAATCATTCCCCAAGAAATGCCATTCCATTCTTCATCTATTACTGGTTGATCTTTGGTACAAGATGCACCATTTTCAAGTTCCTCCATAATGAAGCCTGCTTTTTTGAAACAGTTTTCCTAGAAGTAGCAGGTGTGAAGAGGTGTGACCCAAAAATGCAGCTTATCATAGTGTTCAGAAAACAAATGCAAAAATATAACCAACTGATTTCCCATTTACAAGCTGATGTGAAATTTCTTGGAAAAGACATGTGTAGAATGGGGAATAAATGGAAAGGGAAGCTGGAAATTTCTTATCTGCATAAGTGGGAGATTCATTCGTGTTGTGACGCAGAAGTGAAAAAGGAGAAAAAAAAAATTACATTGCTATATCTTTATCCAGGACTACCTAAAATTGACATATAAATGAGAGAGAGACACATAAAAGAGGCAACGTATAAGTGAGAGATCAGTGTATTTCGAAAATAAATATAAAATATTATGATATTTTGAAAAGAAATATAGATATATGGTACTTTTCGGTTAGCCGGGCGCCAGTGGTATATGTACATATATATATATATATGTGTATATATATATGTCTATGTATACATATGCATATGTGTATATGTATATGTGTGTATATATTTCACTGGTGCCAGAACCGAAAAGTACCAGATATATATATATTACCGAGCAATGGTAAAGATAATAAATAAATAAAAAAAAAAAACAAGGGAGAAAAAAAAAACCTAAAACAAAGTCTTGATGGAGAATGGTTATGCAATATGTGAAAAAAAAAAGTTGGATAGATGAAAATAACACAGGAATTATAAGAAATAAATCCTGATTGTACTGACACAGTCACACTATTTAAAAAAATGTATCCAAGAAACATAGAACATAGTCTGGATTACAAAATACAGTTGGACACGGTTAAGATGCTTACTATACTAGATCCCACTTAATACACAGGTATTTTCTGTTCCTTAAACATCATTCATAAGACTAATGAAAAAATATCATGTTTAATACACGAACGGTTATAACGCGATCCCACTTAATATACATAAAAGTTTCGGTCTCTTAAGGTAAAAACTCTCGCTTAATACACGAATTCATAGATCAAGATAAGAATTTCTTCTTTCTTCTCCAATGTTACCAATTTAGTGGGATTTTTTTTAGTCAAATAAAAACCACTATTTATGAATAGTAGGAACTAATTCCTTCAAGTAATATTTGGCTTATTTAGTGACAGATTAATTAAGGCAAATATTAATAATAGGAAATAATAGAAGCTGTTTGAATAAAGAAATCTCGCAAAATTAGCGATACTGGAACTCGTCTTTGATCCTGCGTCCTAATATTCACTGTCTCTTGCTTCATGTATGGTTACACTAAAGCAGAGAAAGATTTTGTTATTTATTTTTCTTTCTTTGCACCGTGTATGTTGTCAATTTTTGTTTTCTCTTCTCGTACACTGTAGTAAATAAAGCTTTTTTAATACTGTGTATTTTTAAACTTGTTTGAAGAGAAAAAAAAATGTTTTTTTCATTACTTTCACCACAAGTTTCATGGAGTCAAGTTGTCTCTGAGTGTGTGTCGAATTATAGCATTTTTCTATTCATATGGAGAATGTCATAAAATCAAATGGGAGGCATTACTCACAAAGGGACCGCCAAACATGATGTGCACAGATTTTGATGATTTTAAATATATATTGTAAGGGTCATACCTCTAACTATTCAGGTCAAAGGTTTCCTTCAAATGGGTTTTAGTTTTCGAGAAATTTCGAGTTAAAGTTCAGCATGTGTTTCAAATACCTATTAGTTTGACATTTTGAACAAAGTCTCTGTGGCGTAGAGCTAGCGTTCGCGTTTTGAGTCCCGAAGGTGAGGGTTCTGTCCTATTGTGTGACAAATTTTTTTAAATAAATTATATATATTTGATGCCAGAGTTGTATAATATAGACGCACGCATGCACGCCGTGCGCAAAAAGTTTTCTGCAAAATTCGAAAATTTTAGAAAAGAAAAACCTAATTTTTCTTTTAATACCAAAAATATATATTCCAATTTCATGTACGATTTATTTACTGTTTGCACGCAATTCAAAGTTTAAAGATGCAAAACATTGTTGTGACATTACAGACAGTTGCGAAGAGGTAAAAATATTAAGGATTGGGTTGTTTCTAAATGCATTGACAAAATAATTGATAAGAATTCTGCTCTTCTTATCAGGGATATTTAGTTTTATTATTTTTTTAAACCTATTATTGCTATTATTCTATGCTATTATTCTTTAATTAATTTTAAATTTAAATAGTAAACATTTTAGACTACTGTTTTTAATTCATATCGTCAAAATAATATAACACATAATTTTATTAAACATTAAATTAATTTGCAGAAAGTTTTTGACCCAATATTTATGTGCACAGAAAAATTTTGGTTTTATACAAGTCTGTTTGACGCGTTATAAGTTTTATGCAGAATTATGAATTCTGCATCTTTAAACTTTTTGATATGTTCCTAGTAAATTCCATTTACATTTTCGAAATTTTCGGGAAAATTTATATTTTTCGTGCAATTTTTAATATAATATTTCTGTTGACGAAAATCCAAACATCTTGATATCTCATCTTTTTAAAACGATTATTGTTTACATATATATATATATATATTTATTTAATTATCATATTTATGTAATAATGCATATATTTTTATTTCCATTTTCAATTAAAAATTTTTTTAATGATTAAGAAAAAATTAACAAAATAATATATCATTTTAAAATTTGATTTGTTCTAACTATACTACAATATGTTAACTGCTTAAATACTAAAATATTTACCATCACAGACATCGACATTTTTAGTTTATTAAATATGGAATTAATTTATCGTAAAAATATTCAAAATAAAATATCACATGAAAAAACACCATTAAATAATTTCTTTACGTAAATTTTTTCTAACAATATTAGAAGAAAGAATGGATAAATTAACATATTATATATCCTTTAAATACTTAAATTTTGATAAATATGTTAAACAATGCATTAAAAGTTGAAAAAGAAATTACTTCAAACGTGGTAATTGTCTGCAAAGAAAGCTAAACGAAATGAATAATAATTATTATTATTATTTTTAATTATTATGAAATTACCGTAAAAGTCATTGCAAACGCTTTTTTTTTCAGATATTTTTTATATGTATTGTAAATTACAGAGGATTTTTCATTTCTAGTTGAATATTTCTGTATGGCATTGACTTGTTAGAATGAAAAAAAAAAAAAAAAAAAAAAAAAATGTAATATATTATTTTTTATTTGTGCGAATCAAAAATGATTATTTGGGTTTGAACTTTACAGTTAAATGTATGTAGATAAAATAAAAGAATTATATAACTGGTTAAAACTTCCATATAAGCGTTACTGCTTTAATATTTTATTATTACTTTCAAGATGTGCTATTGGAATTACCTAATCCTACATACGTTTAGAAGAATTGAGATGAAAAATATTTTCTATAAATTATAAAAACTGATAAATTTTCATTACTATTGCATAAAGTTTAATAAAAGTATTATTTCGGAACGGTTATTAAAATATAAAAGGTAAAAATAATAAATTTTAAACAAAATCTACACATAAATTAGTTTGGAATTTCGTCAATAGAAATATTAATTTGAAAATCCCCCTCCCCCAAAAAAATTGTAAATTTTCATGAAAAATTCGAAAATGTAAAGGGAATTTATAAGGAAAATATCAAAAAGTTCAAAGATACAGAATTTATAATTCTGCATAAAACTTATAACGCGTCAAATATATAGAATTAATTAAAAAAGATAAAAGGCACATGAGAGGACAGAACCCTCACCTTCAAGACTCTAATTGAGAACGATAGCTCTGCACCATGGAGACCTTGCTAAGACTGTCAAACTAATGGGGTTTTGAAACATATGCAGAACTTTAACCTGAAATTTCTCTAAAACTAAGGCCCATTTGAAGGAAACCTTTGACCTGAAGAGTTAGGGGTATGGCCCGTACAAGATACTTTAAAATCATTGAAATCTGTGCGATGTTTGGCAGGCTCCTTGTCAGTATCACAAGTATTAAATATGATTTTAACAACTGGGTTGTTCTGAAAGTATTTAATATTTTTGGTTGGGCTAAAAAAGTTAGCAATTTTTTTTTGTTGTTGTTTTATTTTTGGTTGTAACGTACGCATTAAAGTCATATTTGAATCCCTAATTTTTTCAGTTTTTTTTTAATCGATCCTAGAAAAACACAATTGATTAAACTTCAATGCAGTGAAATTGCAACCTATACATGTGTAAAAGACACTCTTTTCGACAAGAAACATATAAGCAAAAGCTCAGAAGTTCATTTAGATGATTAGATGCGTAAATAAGCTCAGTTTTTGCAACATTATACAAATCACATTTAAAACATGACTTTTTTGCAGTTCTCTGAAATGTGTCTTAACCGGGTTCGACTGTACTTGAACACTATTTGTAAAAACTTTTATGATTTTTTGATAATATTCCAAAGTTAGAATATTAAGAAAAATAAGAAAGTTTCTAAAGCAACAGTTAACAAATGTAATGTTAAAAAAGGCAAATTAATAGAATTTTGAAAATTCAAAATAATGTGTTATCCAAAGCTGTCCAAAACAGCAATCCAATACTTACAGATGCTAATGTATTATTTTTAAATAGCGAAAATTTGTTACAGGATGGGGAAGAAAAAAAAAAAAAAAAAAAAAAAAAAAAAAACTTACACAATAATTTAGTCAAGTATAGTAATATTTTATAGCAAAATTCTACTTGCATTTGAAGAAAAAATAAAAATGTGAAATTAAAAAGAATTTGTTAAAGATATTGCATAAGATTACATTCATTGTAAAAATTTCATTACATGAGATGGAGATGATATGGCTCATATGTAAATACTAAAAAACTTAAATAACTGAATTTTAATTTATATAATTCTTAAAATAAATTTCTCAAAGAAAATTTTTCTTTAATCGCACAATCTTAAGTCCACACATTCTAAGGGCAAACAGCTTAACAATATTTTAAACGTAAAATCAAAGTTTATGAAAATAGTTCAATTTAATCAAGAAATGATAATTGTTCATAAAAATCAAAAGATTTTTATTAACTTTTAATATCTAATCCATTTTTAAAAACAAAACTGAATGACTAAGAAGTTATCTTACTACAGGGATATGAACAATTTTACCAAACACACTGTAAAAAGCACTTAAAATAACTTACCAACTTGTTTTTACTGTTGTAATAAAGAACTGTGAACCATTGGTGTCAGGGCCAGCATTAGCCATGGATAAGACACCTGTAATAAAATAAACATGCAAAAATTAAGATATGCATTGCACACACTTTTAAAGATAATTTGATTCTTACATATTATCCGGATTACCATGTCAGATAAAATTGCCCCAAGTATGGCCCAATTATGCTAATTACAGCAACCATGTTTTAACAACTATATAGTTTATTTATTACAGTTTTTTTTATTATAATTTATAGTTTATTTTTTTATTACAGTTTATAGTTTTTTGTTAATAGGGTTTCGGTCATCTCACGAAACCCTATTTGTTCTGCCATGCTGTCTGTCCGTCACAAAGCTGGTTCTCAGAAACTATATAATTGACAAACATGAAATTTTGTGTACTTATAGCTGAATACCTACTATGAAGGTCAAAATCCCAAAATTTGAAAAAATTGTATTATTTTAATATAGAGAGATAAAAAAACCAAAAATCTAACAGCCTTTTCCTATTAAATTTAAACATTTTTCATTATAGCAGTTGCCAACAATTAAAAATCCACAATAAAATTCTTTCTACAATAATTAATTTTCTATTGAAAGATTTTCACATGAAAAATGAAATAAAAAGTTTCCCCTATTGAAAAAAAAAATTATGACGTCATATGGGTAATAAAACGGAAATTTTCAAAGATTTCTCAATAATACAAGGAGTATGAGTATGTGTATGTACAGAAAGCAGATAAATATCACGTCATTAGAGAATTAAAAAGAAAATTAATCTGACGTCATATCGGAAGTTTAACGGATTTTTCAAATGTTTGAGAATAATACAAAGCGAGTATAAATGGGAGTAATAGAGAATAGTAAATATATGAGTTTGAGGAACAATTTTTGGTGATCTATCTCCTGGGCCGGATAATATGTAAATACTGATAATTTAAAAAAAAGCACATTAAAATTATTATGAAATATAAAGTTAGTATTTTAGATTTTTTTCCTTCCATATCTAACTCAAGCTTGAACTAGTTAAAAGCTTTATAATCAAACACAATTAATGCAATTATTATTATGTTTGCATGACTTATCAGATTAGAACCAGGGATCTGTTTAGGAAAAATTTTGGGTCTTTTTAAAGACCTTCACAAAATTCTTTTTTTTAAAAAGAGACCTTTCACAAAACTTTTCCACCTCCAAACTGAATCTTTCACAAATTTAATCATTTAAAAATAAAACCCAACCTGTCACAAAGCAGCTAAACTCAAAAGAATATATTACTTAGCTTTTTTATACATAAAGGATTGATACACACAATCCTGAATATAACAATAATTTCCAAATTCACAAATTTATGACTAAAATTTTCACAAGTATAAGAAAATTGTTCACAAAAACAGGACATAGTGAGAAAAGTCTAGACAGATCTCTAAGAACGAGAACATTTTCTATTTCTGTAAAAACTCTGTAGCATTTTTTATACATTATTTCTTTGCCTTTCTAAGATAATTTAAAAACTTTTTTTTTAAATATGAATTGCATAAGATAATAAATGCAATAAAATAACAATGGACTTTATTTTGCTATGCATATTACTAAAAATTACAAAATATGAATCTGGTATATGAAGCGTTCACCATCGGACACACAACTGCAATTAATCTTATTAATATATTGATGATACTTTTTTTTTTATATTTGGACTATTATAAGTTAGATGTTGCAATATAGTATGTTAAAAATTACTATAAAATTTTTTCCGTTATTTAAAATTACTACAGTATGTTCCACTTAAATAAATATTTTATTTTATTGATTCTTGGGAGTGCAATAGGTATAAAAATTAAAATGTTAATCAACTACATGAAACGTTCCTTAACCTATTCGGGACCATGGGTGCATATATGCACCCTCAAAAAGAGCATACAGAATTTGTTTTAGGCACCAGTAAAAAATAAAAGTAATATTTGCTTTCTCTAATTAGAGCATTTTTGTGATAGTTTAAGTAAAGGTTACTTTTATAAAAAAAGTGGTGCCAACCAAATACAATGTGTAAAAGCCACCGGTCCCGAAGGGTTTAAAAAGAAAAAAAAAAGTTTTATGCGTATTTCACTGTCTAAAATCAGGTCTGCTGAACCACATTTGCCATGGTGTTAAAAATGTGAACATAATAATAAATAAATATAATATAAATATTTTCGAAATTGTTTATTTTAAGGAGTGAGTATAAAAGACAATAAAAAACATAAATTTTGCATAAAGCATGAAGTCGATCGGATAATGAGTTGCCGAGATATTTGTAATCCTATTTTCCACACTCTTCCATTTTTCATGACCCTGTATTTCATCCAAATTTCAATTCAAAGATATATTTTAATTGGAAAATATTATAATATTATATAATGAGACGCTTAATCAAATGTAATAAACCGCTAGTTAATAGGATTATTGTTTTTGGAGTTATAAGGATGTTTCTTTTAAGTAATTCAGTAATCGAGCCTTTAAAGTTTATGACGTCATCAAGCCACGATTTTATTCAAATTGCAATGCATTTTATAAGTAGTTTACACATTTTTTTATTTTACATTATGCATATCCATGATGGGTAAGTATTACGGTGGCCCCCAACAACTAGTTATTTATTTTCTTTAGCTCGTCCACCCTTTTAGAGAACGGACTTTTGTTTCAGTGCCATTGTTTGATTACCTTTTCGAAAACACTTTTTCTAAGTTTAGTTGTCTTATGATTACTTCATCGTGTGATAGGTTGTTTTTTCAGGGCATATAGGTGACGCTGGTGTTCCGCAGCTGTGTGACGCCATACTTTTTATGACGTATGCTGCACTGTTCATTTCATAGTTCATATGAAAATGTCTTAGAAATTTTAACGTGTCTTTTGTCAAACGGGATCTTCCTCGCCCTTTAAAAAAGAAAAAAACATGAACGTTACTATTTATGCTGATGTGGTTTCGGCAAAGTCACTATATATAATTTTTTTTTTCCGGCACTCTAAGTGAATATATATATATATATATATATATATATATATATATATATATATATATATAT
Source organism: Maratus michaelseni (assembly GCA_963931845.1). Taxonomy (NCBI): domain Eukaryota; kingdom Metazoa; phylum Arthropoda; class Arachnida; order Araneae; family Salticidae; genus Maratus; species Maratus michaelseni. Next base: position 188,226,192 of record OZ007598.1, on the reverse strand, counting down.
ATGTATACATTAATAATAATACGATATTTCTTTATATTTAATTACTAGTTTAATTCATTTTTTTTGTGGCATTTAAATGAAAATATTTATTAATAAATTTGAGTTTCTTGGGTGCGGTGCATACGTGGATATACTTAAAAAAAAAAAAACAGATTTTCATTGGTGCAGCGCTTACGGTGGGTGCGGCGGGTATTCCCGAAAATACGGTACATGTAATTGAAAAGTAAAAATTATAATTACCAGGGCCAGTGTGGGTAAGTTGGAAGTTTTCATCTTCAAACCTTTCACCATAGATTGATCTGCCTCCAGTGCCATTGTGATTGGTGAAGTCGCCAGCTTGGCACATGAAGTTAGGAATTACCCTGTGGAAAGTGCTGCCTTTGTAGCCGAATCCTTTTTCACCGGTACACAATGCTCTGAAGTTTTCTAAAGAATAAAAATGCAACTATTAGTTAAAAAGATAAGGCACATATTAAAAACAGAAAAATCCACTATACCCTTGAACAATTTTCAATACACTTTATTCATTAGACTTATATTACCTATACTTTCATTTTACAGTAAATTTAATAGCTTAAAGAAAAATCTCAATGATTTGAAATATTTTAAACACATAGCCCTTTCTAAAATGAAAAAAAAGTTTAATTAAACTTAAAATATTTTCAAGTTTGACAAAGTTCTACATACAGAACACTCGTTCTCATTATAGGTGCATATTCCCAAAATTTGGAAGGCGTCACTGGCTCCTAAACCCAAAAAATCCAGTGGCCACAATTGCAAAACAAACGCATAAAAACAATAGTGTTTATATAGGGCACAGAACTAAAAAAATAATAATAATAATGAATTCAAAGTGTAAAGTAATTTATTTAATACTAGCTAATCCGCCCGGCGTTGCCCGGGCCCGAAATATTAATAATCTGTTCTATACGAATATGACTGAAATCTGTAAAGCTATCGAAATCAAGTCGAATGAGGCAAACCCCATCATAATCGGGCTCATAAAACCCAAGATCGGAAAGCACATCCTGGTGGTCGAAAGTGCAGCTAAAATATTTAAGGCTATAGATATCAAGTCGAATGAGCCTAACCCCGTCGTAATTGAATCCATAGAACCAGATATACTCCCATAGTTCCACTTTCTACCGCCAGCGGGCACAGTCTACTCTGGAAGAGGCCTTTTCAGAACACTTGACCCAACCAAATTTCCTAGTAGAATTGAAATTTAACTATGGATAAACATTGCCAAAATAACGGAAATCGCGAAACTGGGTTACGTAATCGATCGGTTTCTAAAGGGTTAATGTAGATATTTTTTAAAACCCAACCGTGCATTTTGAAGAAAATGAACGTGTCTATGATCTGGAGTCTACTGTTTGTCCGTACTTGCATTTCCCGAGTCGATGCAGATTTTTAAATCTGGACCAAAAAAAGGAAATTCGCATGAGTGAGTTTTGGAAAGGATTTTTTTTCGGAGGGTTAAAATTAATTTTTTTCAAAACGGATACCAGATTTTAAAAAACAAAGGGATATAGATTAGGCACGGTATTTTTAGTTTTTCGTATCTTGTTTATAAACGCCAATTCGGATTTTTAAAGATAGGAGAAATAGTTAAAAAAGCGAAATTGACTTACGGTTAAAAACGTTTTCGAAAGGGTTAACGTGATTTATTTTTTAAACTAAAGGTTTCTGCCTAAACCTGATAGGACGTAGATGTCTTTAGGTGTGTTTGCTTTTTGTTTGGTTATTTTAGAAAGTCGATGCCAGATTTAATATATAGCAGAAATTCAGAATTCGCAAAAGAGAGTCCCGTGCACGAATTTTTTTTAAAGGGTTAATATTCGTATTTTTTAAAAACAAATACAGATGTCCAAAAAGGAATAAATGTAGATATTGTCTGGTATTTTTAGTTTTTCGTACCTGTCTCTGAATCGCCGATGCGAAATTTTAAAAATTGTCAAAATCGCAAAAAGGCATATAGAAAATCTACTTTTTCGAAGGGTTAATTTTTGTATTTTTTAAAACCAAAGGTGGCTTTGAAAAGGACAAAAACAGTTCTTTAATTTGGTGACCTTTGTTTTTCCGTATCTTTTGTATTCCGGTAGATGTAAGGCTCGGAAAACGGGAGAAAATAAAAAACACGAATTCGATGCTTTTTGATTATTTTTTTTGAAAAGGTTAAATGTAAAATTTTTTTCAAACCAACCAGATCGTTCGAGACGTAAAAGTATGTTCTTTTAGAATATGTAGACGGTTTTTCCGTATTTTTAGCCGTTTGTCCATGACAAATTTAGAAATACTTTAAACAAAAACGGAATGTCTTCTGCTTTCTTTCTTTTGTTCCGGAAGATACGGAAATTGGTTTCTGCGCATGTGCCAGCTCGTTGCAGAATAATGACTTTTTTATTTGTGATCTTTGATCAGTTTTTAATTGATAACTACTTTAATTTTCAAAATTTTAAAATTCTGAGGCTCAGGTAAACCAGGAGAGTGTTTGGACTACCTAAATCTAAATTTACAGACTTCTAGGTGCGCTAAATTTTCCTAGCCATCGCCAACAGACACACACCCACAGACAGAAACTTTCTTTTATTAGTATAGATAAACACGTGTACAACAAAATTTGAATATTAATTAAATCTTAAATCATGTTGAAGAATCATAAGAAGATAAAGTTGGGCAAGATACAATTTAAAAAAATATGTATAAGCTAAGCAATCATGATAGCGGGGAATATCAGAAAAACAATATTTCTTATTTTGATTTTGTCAGACAAAGGTACATATGAAAGAAAATCTGAATTTGTGAGAATATTTTGCACTATAAAAATCAAAACTCACTTCAAACATTTGTTTATATATACATATTTAAATCACAGTCTATGTAAAATAAAATTATCAGATTCAAACTGTTACGAATAACATTGCTATTTGAATATATTTAATAGTTTGCTGTGTTAAACAGATTATTCTGAAATGTTATTAAAAGATAACAATATTCTATTTTAGGTAAAAAATATATAAATTACTAGAACTATCTATGGATTAAAAAATATATATATGAATTAAATTATCATTTACATTTTTGAAAGTCAAATATTATCTTATTGGCATCAAAGTATTTCAAATATTACAAAAAATACATTCAGCTGTTATGATTTTTGAACACTTAAACAAAAAAATTATTTCAATTAGTCCTTAATTTAATTTTTGATTTTAAAATTGAAAAAATAAATAAATAAACAATTAAAATAATTTTTTATAAAAGTCAGTATTCGGCCGCTGAATATTCGGTATTCGGCCAAATCACTATTCGTGACATCCCTACTAATTAATAAATAAAAGAACATAATAATAGATTACACAAAACATTTAACATCTTGTAATTAAAAAAAGCTCATTTTCCAATAAAATGAAAGATGAATACACATATGCAAATCCATTAAAATATATTTATAATAGATAAAAGATCAATAAAACAAATAAAGCATGATTGTAAGAAAGTATCAATATTTTAATAAATTAATAATAATAATAAAAAAAAACAGTGTACAAAGACCAAAATCCAGAATCTCCAGACTTCACAGTTTTCGAATTTTGAAGCATTTGCAGTTTATTTGTCCAAAACACTAACCTAGGCCCCTTCTTCTCGAATTATGTCACGAAAGCATATACAATACTAAAAGAGATATTTTAATAGAGGAATATTTAGTTTTAAGAGGTTAAAAAAATAAAAAATTAATTAAAATAAATTAAATAAAAAATATCACAATTACAATTTAATTTAATTTTTTAATGTGATTTTTAATGTTTTTTATAATTTTGCAGCATTTTTTTTTTTTTTTTCACATTAGTAAAAAGAATACAGTTTTGTATTGCAATATTCCAATATTGTAAATGTTGACCTCTTTTCAATACAGTTTATTCGGAATTCGTACGACATTTTACAAATTTTTCTTGAATTTTTTAATGCAATTTTTAGAGTATATTTATTATTATTATTATTGCATTTTCCAGCAATTTTGTAAGGAATTCTGTTTCAAACTTTTAGCTTAGTATAGGATAGATGTGCCAGTAATGGACCGCCTTCCAGTAATATGTTTTCTTTAAATTCTAGTTTTAAATACAATCATAATATCAATTATCTAAGAACTAAAATAAGCTGATCAATTATCTATTACTTTTTGTGGGGTGTCCATTACTGGAATTTAGGGTGTTTTGATTTATTTCTGTTATTTACAATTAAATTTCGATTCACATTGGGAAATGTGACCATGAGCATGGTTAAATATTGTTGGTAGATTAATATAATATTAAAAAATATGGAATATAACAATTATAACTATTAATTAAAAAATAATTTTTAAAGAAATTCCTTAAGGGTGTCCATCACTGGCACATCTACCCTAGTAAATTTTGTCCTCCGATTTTTAAATTTAAAAATTTTTTTGGGGTTGTGCAGTGATTTTTTGTCATTCGTGATAGAATTCTGGTTACAATGTTTCAGTGCAATGTAGTAAATTTTGTCCTCTGCAATTTGTAGTGGAAGTTTTTTCAGCATTTTTCCTACATTATTACATTAGTAATAATGAATCTGTTTTAATCTTTTAAACCAAAATAGTAAATGTTGTCTGTCCTCTTTTCAATAAAGTTTATTTGGAATTCATACAGCGATTTTTTAATTTTTCCCGAATTTTTTAAATGTGATTTTTAGTTTTTTCATGTTTTGCAGAATTTTTGACATTCTTAAAAGGCATTTGGTTTTAAACTTTCAGCCTAATAATATAGTCAATTTTTTCTTTTGTTATTTTATTTAATTTTTAAAGTTTTTTTTTTTTCCATTTTACAGCAATGTTTCAACACACACACACAAAGTTACTGCAATTTACTTACTTAGAATTTATTTTTAAAATTAGACAAAAAAATTTATTTAAGTAACCCATATTATAAATAACATATTTTGTCCCATTACACAAACATACGATATTAAAATCTTTTAGCATTTTATTTTAGTTTTAAGTTTGTTATTTTTAAAAGGGGCAAGAATTGTTGCTGTTGAGAGAAAATGATCCATATGCCATGATGGGTATAATTTTTCAAAACAATAAAGAAAGTCCCATCACATTGAATCAAATGGGACTACCCCACTATAGTTGAGGAAAACTATAAATAAACTTTGTCCTGATGCGACTCTATTCTAAATAGCAATTGTTAATCATACAAAATATGACAGATATAATAACACATAAGCATTTCTTTGGATCATTAATTAAATATATTAAGCAAATATTAAAACTGTTTAGCTTTATTAATGCTGCAAAAATGTAAGTCTCATCACAAAAAAAATTTAGTATTTTTACAGCATAAAGATACTGTATTTATTATGTATGAGACTTACCTGCTGTTTTGGGAACTACATCAGAACGTAGCTATAAAAGAAAACAAAAGGATATGAGTATGTCAATAACCAAATAAATGAAAGACATGAAATAGAATGAATTTATTTAATAACCAAAAGGGAAAAGAGACACTTAGAACATGCATATAACAATATTAAATATAAAATAAAGGGTACTTTTTGGTTAGCCGGGCGCCAGTGATATATGTACATATATAAATACATATGTATATACTTATATATGTATATACATACATACATATATGTATATATATGTGTATGTACCTATATGTATGCGTAGATATGTGTATATGTGTGTGTGTGCGTATATATACATGTACATATATCACTGGCGCCCGGCTAACCGAAAAGTACCAAATAAAGAAAACATGTCATACTTGAAAAATGAAAATGAAACTATGAAAAATTATTTTTATGATAATTGAATATATTTATGATTATTATTAAGAAGTAAAAGAATTAACTATTTATTTTCCAGCTTTAAACTTTATTTAGTGTACTTTTTAAGTAGTTTATATATAATTCAATTAGAAAATGTGTAATTGTTTGATAGTCATTTTATTAAAAACATTGTAATATGTGCATAAACTAATAATTTTGAGAAAAGTATAAAACAATTTCTTGTTACTTTCTTCTATATACATAAGAAAGAACGGGAATCGTGAAAATTTTCGATTTCTGTTTTGGGATGTCCTGAACAAGATCTGACTATTTCTGGAAAATGCCCGTCAGTCTGTGTGGGGAACAAATTTTGTGGCTGCTCAAAATTAGTACAGGACATATGCCTGCTAAATGAAAGAAAGTGACTATTAAAAAATTATCTGCCAGTGCAGTGGTCACCTTTCCTACAAGGAGAGGGTAAAATACTTCTGTCCTGCATGCCATCAATAATTCCACTTTTGCTGGTCGTAATGTTATTATTAACATATATTTATTTGAGAATTTTAGATTAATACTAATAGAAATTTTGTCACAGATGTCATATACGGCACCACATTGGTGCGATATTTTCCCCCCGCCAATTTGACGAAAACTTTGTTTTTGAATATTAACGTTATAATGTATATTAATGTTATAACACTAACGTTATAATATTAACGTTCTAGCATTTTGAATATAACGTTATTTTATTTTCATATTGAAATAAAAAAATCACATGCTATTATTGCATGCTATATGTAACTAATATTAAACAAGAACGAAAAATCACACATCAAGCATTGATTATGAAACACTTTCCAACACAGCCAGAAAACTAACGAAATTTCAACATTAAATAAGGTGAAAGAAGATATGTAAGTAAACAGTTTAGAAAACATATAACATATTGAAAAATACAGTTTTTGAAATTACCTTCCAGTGTCAAAAATGCAGTCGAATTATTTTGTGCAACTCTGTATATGATCAATAGATGTGGATATATGGTATGATAAAATTTAGTTCAGTTAGAATATTCACATTTAGCAATTTTCGTCCATCGACGGAAATGAACTCTAAATCTTTTGTACAGGCCTGTATATTATCTGAAGACTTTTGTACACACCACCTATTAAGCTAAAAGGCAACTTAAAACTCACTTGCAGCAATTTCCAATCGTAAACGACAAAGTATCTTTTTTGCGTAGCCCTGTATATGAATTTATTTATATGCCACAAACTTCTATTAGTCTACTAAATATAGTTCAGCAGGAAAATGCATAAACACAATTAAAAACTACCCTTAAGCAATTTACTCCCATAGTCTGTAATACTTATGAATTCCCTTGTGTAGCCCTGTATATGATGAACCGAGTTTATAAACACACACGTGCTACGAAAAAAAAATTGTTAAACTTAAAAATGCAAACCAAAGTTGAAAATGCACTTATCACACATAGACTGTAAATATCGCACGTGTACTGTAACCAATATCTTTTGTGTGTCCCTGTAAATAAACGCAATGCACATAAGAGAGCAATTTATAGTGCACCTCAGTAATGCATATAATTTTCATTATGTTTGAAATAGTGAAATATCACTAAATTACACTGCAGACGATTTTTCCCCATAGAACGATGTGTAACATAGTTCTTTTGTTTGACCCTGTAAATGAATAATAAATGCTTTGCAACCCATATTCTAAAAAAAAAAGCATGTTTTAATGCACTTCATAATTATATATCAATTTCATTGTGTTTTAAATGATGTAGCATCATCAAAATGAACTTGAAACGATTATTCCCCAGTGACCGTAATGGAACGGAAAACTTTTGACTGTCCCTGGTAAAAAACTATAAGTGCTACACACTTCAGTTGAAATAGGGCACATGCTATAGATAACGACAATAACATATAAAAATTTCAAAGCAATCCGAGCATATTTACGGGAGTTAGAGCACAGACAGACGGCGGACAAACCAAAGTCATAAACACTTTTCAACTAGGTTGGAAAGTGTTAAAAACAAAGTTTTCACCAAATTGGCTGGAAAAAAAAAATCGCACCAATGTGGTCCGTAGATGATATCGGTGCCAAAATTTTAACAAAAGTTTATTTTTTAGCACTATTAAATAAAGTGGCCACCCCAGTAGTAGAAAGTTCGAGACGGACGACATACGTCGCAAATTTCTTTTTTTCCCTCTCCTGCAGAATTTTTTTCCATGGAACTTTCTTTGGCTCACAGATTTTTTTCCCTCCCTTTGCAGATTTTTTACTTTGTCGGCGGGCGCAGCGCTGCAGCCACACTCTTGCTTCGCATCCAGAGGAGCGCGATGATCTACTGCGCACCCTTAGCGCACATCTCATTATTCATTGCAAAATAAATATCAATTTTTTTTCTCCAACATCCCTGCTCAATGGACCAATAACGTTTGCTCATATACTATGCATGCATCTTGCCGGCAAGTTCAAAAGAGAAAATCTGTGAAAATCGGTTAAGAAATCAGCGAAAAGCAGGCACTGTCTGTTTTTTATAGCTTTAAATGCGCCCTTCCTTTTTTTTTTATAGCTGCATATAAAAAAATTACCATTGGCAAATTTCAACATGCGAATTTTCAACAATAGGTTGCGGATAAAAAGCGAAAATTTGTCAATCGGGCACAGAAAAATTTCGCATAGGTTGCATGAAAATATAGTAAAATTTGTCAATTGCTCGCATGAAGAAAAAAATCACAAAATTTGTCAGTTGGTTGTGGGAAAAATCACTAAATTCTTCAGTCAATCACAAGGTAAAAATAGCTAAATTCGTTTATGATCGCGTGAAAAAAAACCCAAAAAAAACCACGAGTTTTGCCAGCAAGACCTGCAAAACAAATCTGAAAAACTGCCAATCAGTTGCAGGAAAATATCGCACGTTTCGTCAATCAATCGTGGGAAAACAATCTCGAAATTCATCTGTCGGTTATGGGAAAAACTCGTGAATCTCTTCAGTCAGTCTCAGAAAAAAAAACCCTGAAATTCTGCCATCAGGCACAGAAGAATATAGCAAAATTCATCTATAGGTTGTGGGAAAATATTGTGAAATAAGTCAGTCTGTCATGAGAAAAAAAGGTAAATTTTGTCAAGCTATTACAGGTAAATTTCAAAATTCGTCGATAAGTCGTGAAAACAATAGTGAAATTTGTCCACAATCGCATGTAAAAAAAATAATAAAGAAACATGGAAGTTTCACGTGTAAGACGCGGGAAAAAAAATTCGGAAATTCTCTTATCGGTCGCCAAAAAAAGCAAAATTTGTGAATTGTTAGTAGGAAAATATCACAAATTTCTTCAATCGATCGCAGGAAAACAATTGTGAAATTCGTCAGTTGGTTACAGGAAATAAACGTGAAATTCGTCAATATGTAGTGAGGGGAAAAAGCCGCTCAATTCGCCAATAGGTTGCTGGTAAATATAGAGAAATTAAGTTAAAAAATTGCACGTAACAGTAATACTTTACAGGATATTAATTATTCATATACAGTAAAAGACTTTTTAAACATTACATTTAACGTTGTACTGTTTCATATAACATGTATGATATTTAATGTAAAATTTTACATATCAATGTAGTATTTGAGGTTTTTGATAAATGGTTTTGGACATAATAATTTAAACTCTCAAAAACGGACACATTTCAAACACCTTCCAATCCTGAATTGTAACATAGTTTACCTGCAGATTATTTTCTGCCGCAGAAATATCCGTCGCAGACATTTTGAGAATTTTCTGCCACTGGGATGGCCACAAATAAAATTGCTACTACTGTCACTCTGGCCACTTATGGAATTTCCCAGTTTTGCCCTTTAATATGCAATGTTTTTCATAGTTATCTCAAAAACTAATTCATGGAATTTAATCAACCTGCATCAATCTTTGATATTATATCCCAGAAATTTAATACAGAAAGTTTTGCCTTATTTAATTTCAAGCACTCAGCGATTAGATAAGGTAAAAATTACAATATAGTAAAATTGGTGCCAATCAAATAAAAGTGTAAAAGATTCTCATCATGAAAAAGTTTAAAAAAAAAAAAAAATAACCTCAGCCCATGTGGGATTTTTAAACCCTCCTATGTAGACACATTTTCAAGCTGTGTATTACTGAAGTGAGTATTATAAATCAGGGTTTTTTTTAAATCCTGCATTAAAAAAAAAAAAAAAAAAAAAAAAAAAAGAAGCCCGTGAGGGTTTTATTCAAGAGAGTTTTTTAAAACCCTGGTATTAACACGTTTGAGTGTAAACTTCATATTTTTTTTCCATAATAGAAAAATATTTCAGTTCATAGTTTCAGCCACAGAAACTAAATGAAAAATTTTAGAGACCTAAGCGTATAAAATAACATTGAGCTTTGCAGACATTCAAAAATTATTCTCATATCAAAATTTTTATAAACTTAGTTTAAGAAATCATTAATTGTTAGTACAATAACAAATAAATTTGTTATAAATAAAGTGTTCACATTCGTAAAGGTTAAAGGAGATGGTTAGATTAGATAAGCATTGATTTTTGTCCCCCTGATAGAATAAAATTTTGTACCTAAAAATGTTTTGATTTTGTAATATAATTTAAAGATCGATATATTTAAATTTACTGCCTCTGATTTTGCTTGAAGATTATTTAAATGTGTTATACAAGATCAAAAAACACAAGTTGATTTAGTAAAATTTTAATGCATTTCAATTAGGGATGTGAATGTAACAAGACTTGTATAAAACCAAAAACTTTCTGCACACATAAATATTGAGTCAAAAAATTTCTGCAAATTAATTTAATGTTTAATAAAATTACGTGTTACATTATTTTGACGATGTGAATTAAAAACAGTAGTTAAAGATCGATATATTTAAATTTACTGCCTCTGATTTTGCTTGAAGATTATCTAAATGTGTTATACAAAATCAAAAAACACAAGTTGATTTAGTAAAATTTTAATGCATTTCAATTAGGGATGTGAATGTAACAAGACTTGTATAAAACCAAAAACTTTCTGCACACATAAATATTGAGTCAAAAAATTTCTGCAAATTAATTTAATGTTTAATAAAATTACGTGTTACATTATTTTGACGATGTGAATTAAAAACAGTAGTTAAAAATAATTACCATTTAAATTTAAAATTAATTAATATTAATTAAAGAATGATGATTTTAGTTAAATAATAATAAAGCTAAAAATCCATGATAGCAAGGACTGAATTCTTATCAAATATTTTGTCAATGCATATAGAAACAGTCCAATCCTTAATATTTTCGAGAGTGTCTGTAATGTCAGAACAAAGTTTTGCATTCTTAAACTTTCAATTGTGTACAAACAGTAAATAAATCGTTCATAAAATTGGAAAATATATTTTTTTATTTTTTGGTATCTTAAAACAAACAACAACAACAAAAAATAATGAAAACAAAAATTATTTTTTTAAAAACTATTATTATTCTGCAAAGTTCCGAATTTTCCAGAAAATTTCCTGCGCACGGCATGCGTCTATATTATACAACTCTGCTGAGCTGAATACTTTAATTTTTTTGAAACACTGAATGCTAATAATCTCCACTAAATGGTAATAATGCTGCTATTTAATATTTTGAGAATTTGTATTAATCGTGGTAAGTTTAGATTTAGGTAAGTAACAAAACAAGCTGCAAATAATATTTGTTTTGCTTTGTTATTTGTGCTACTAATTAATGAAAATGCTTGATTGCAGTTTTTATTAATTCTGTAATTACTTACTGTGACCTCTAAGCCATTTTGTTTTAAAGGTGTAGCACCCTGTTTTTTTTTGTTTTTTTTTCTCTACCGATCTGTATGAAAATATTTTTGAATATTCCTTAAACCTTCTTACATCCATCATAATTTTCTCACAACATAGTTTTCAATACATTTTTCAAAAAATAAAATAAATTATATACACTGGTCCACCCATCGGGGTACAGTGGACCACTATTAAGTATTATCTAAAATACAATATAAATCTATTTTTTTATTAATCTAATTCTTTTTTGTTGCCCCTTCACCCGCAAAATAACATAGTAATATCAATTTTGAAACAAAAACAAAAAACTTATTATATTTTTAAAATAATAACAGATTAATACAGGAACAATTGCAATTTAGTTGAAGTTATTACTTACCGTAAAATCCCGTTAATCCGCCCCCCCTAAACACGTCGGAAAATCGTAAAATAAGCAGGGGGGCGCTTACACGGTATTAAAATTGTAGTATATGATATTTATGGGAGGTGGGGGGGGGGGAGATGCTAATGGCTGACCATCGAATGCATGCATTATTTTAATAAAGTAACAAAAGAAAAACATTTTGAAAAAAAAATGATAGACAAAATAGATAAACAGTATAACTTCACGATTAATGGCGATTTCAGATTATAGAAAATTCTGGATTTCAGAAGCTTTGAAACTGGAATGCATTTAGATAAATAATAACACTAATATCTGTCATTAATATGGTAACAGAAAAATAAAAGAAACTTAATAATTTAAAATAATTAAAAAACACTGAGAAATTGCAGTTGAAAATGTCCTGAAGTAATTTTGAGAACTAGTAACATTTTATGTGGTGTCGCCATCTGTTGTAAGTTAGGAAGATTAAATAACCTTTTTTTTATATCATGATTTCGTATCTATAAATGCTAAATAAGTTATACAAGTCACAAAAATTGAGAACATGTAGAACGAATTGGTAGTTTTGCCAGATTATTAAAACAAAAAACATTATTACCACAAAGATAGCACAAATAACGCTACAAATTCGACTGTGTATCGACAATTCGAAGGATCTGATAAATCAATCAATATTTTTTTTGTGATTGGTTTTCATAATAATGTTAAATACGACTATAAATTCTTTAATAAAATAAATAGATTCTCTTTTAAATCAAAATATTTTCCACACAGCATCAAATACACATTTTTTAAACTTATTTCATGAGAAACTTTCACTATCGATATTTTTATTACTTTCATATCGCCTTAGAGATAAATTTACAGCAAAAATAATATCTGGTTATATTGCTTTTTCAGATCGACAATGTGTTTGTACATGTTTGCGATATATCAAAGAATCGCCACGCCTTTCTGATCTTTCGGGGGAAAAAAAAAAAAACACTTGGGAGATAAAATTTTTGGTGTTGATCTTGACGTGCACGGCGAAATTTCTTTTGGGGAGGGTGCTTTCTCGGGATTTTTTGAATTTTCCAATTTGTTTACAAAGTGGGAGGGGGGCGCTTAATCGGGAAGGGCGGATTAACGGTATTTTACGGTAAGTACAAAAAAATCAGCACACATTAAAATTTGCAAATGAAATTCCAAAGTACTTATGAGTAAGATTGAGCCTGGAATTTTCAAGAAATAATTTTGGGTCTGAGTGAACATTATGAAATCATTGACATCAACAGCAGATTCAACTACAGTTTCGGGAGAAATAAACTGATTTCCATTCAATTTGCATCTCATGAATCTTACTTGAATAGAATCATCAACAATTGGACTACAGTTATATTTATCAAAGGCAGTAAATACAAAACAAAATATTTCTTACTATGTTAAATAAATTGTTATTTTTATTTGTTTACTTTATTTTACAGTTAAATCTACTTTAAAAGAATCTTTCTTTATAGAAAATAAGCAATTATTAAATATTTTGAACATTCTGCATTACAGGAGCAGAGTGGATTGTGGACCACTGTGCCCCAGGAGTGGGTGGTCCACTGTACCCCATGTTGAAGTTCAATAAATAATCATATTAATATTGTTTATAGCTTTCTTTTAAACATATTAACTTTAAAGTAAAATAAAAACAAGTAACAGCTTTGCAAAAAAGCTGTTTTATTTTATTTATCTACAACCTTTAATTACTAAAAAAATAAAAATAGGATGATGAAAAATTTTACTTTTAGAAGCTCAAAACAACCAATCAGGATAAACTAGTTCAATCTGAGCTAAACATATTTTCTGAAGGCTATAAATAATCATTGCAGTGCTGTTGTCTATTAGGATAGAAGAGAAGCTTAAAAATTTTTTAAATAAATAAAATATTAGGGGGTGGTCCACTGTGCCCATAGGTCCAGTGTGTACCGGTCTCCCCTACCCAGAGAGTTCTTGTAAAAAAATTCCTCATACCACAGTATTTCTAAATTAGTGTTCCCAAGACCTTGCAAAAAAATTAACTTTATTTATTTAGGAAAAACAGGAGTTTATTAAATCATCTTGTAATTTAGTTATATTTTTCAATTTGTAATGTATAAAATCATTAGAAATTAATGTCACTTTATTTATCATATTATAAAATTACATACTTTTCCCCCTTATATTGTTACCAAACACATTACAGTCGACTCTGTGAAATCCGCCGATGTATAATCCGCAAATCTCTATAATCTGCCATCTTTTTTCAAATGTAAACAATGGTAATCATACTTTCATAGTTAAGCCCATTAAAGAAATTGCATATAGTTGTTTTTATGAATTATCAAATTTTAAATGCTTTAAATTGTGATTTAACAACTTTTATGTGATTTGCATGATGTATATTAATATAATAAATTTAGGTAAGCAAAAGGAACATCTAAATGCTAATATCAGTGGAGTAATTTACATTTTAAAACTAACATTCATGTAACAGCTGACTAAAGAAATATCTGCAGAAATCAGTAACTGATTTGGTCTTATTTGAAAGGCACTTTTGCTAAATACACCTTTAAACAACTTGGACATATATATATATATTCAGATTTAAGCCAAAACTTAAATTACCATTGAGTAAATGTTCAAAAAATTAAATAACAGCTAATGAAATTTAAATTTTATAATAATTCCAACATACTTAGAATTAAGAGCTAAAAGATCTTCTTAAGAAGATTGTTTAGCTCATTGTTTCACACCAGTTTCAACTTATTTTCTATACTTAGAATTATTAAATTACTTTTGAGTTATAGTGTTCCTTTTTATATTGTTATTTTTGTACAAATATTAGTAATTTATAGTTCAGTTTAAAAAGAAAACAAAGGAATGATCTGTAATCTGCAAAATTTTATAATCTGCAAAACTCTTGGTCCCAAACTGTGTAGATTTAACAGAGTTGACTGTATTTAAAAAATGAATAATATAAATAAAATTTGCATTGTACAATTATTTTCTTTAAATTAACTTAGTTATTAAATAATTTAAACCAGTTATGCATTATATTTTCCTTTTCTATTGTAATTTATGTTTAAATATTTCTAATTAATAGTCCAACTATAAAAAAATAAAATGTAAACAAAGAAATGATCTATAATCCGCCAAACCCTTAGTCCCTAAGTGTGCGGATTTCACAGAGTTGACTGTAATATATTTCTTCATGAAATAGTAATGCCTTTTTCTATTGAACAAGTGCCCTTTTTGGGAACTACCATCCTGCCTTTTCTTTCTAGAATGAATATTTAATAAATTATTAATTATTGTTTTAGTAATTAAAGCATAAAAATGTATCTTATTTTCCTAATTAGAGAGTTAATTATTTAATAATTATTAATTTTAAGCAGTATTAACAATTTAATATCAAAGCAGTTATTAATAATTTTAATAAATATATAAATAGTATTTGTTATAGTTTTACATAATTATTACAAAGACATAACATTATTGTATGCTACTAACTAATGATATTACTAATTTGCAATTTTTATAATTTCTTTAATTACTAATAATTAAATTTTATTTATTAATAGTGTTGACTCTAGAAAAAAAGGGCCGCCGGGCGGAAATTTTTCAAAAAGGGAACCACTATTCTAAAAAAAGACACATTTTTTCAAAAAGGGAACACTATTCTCAAAAAAGGCACACTTGTACCTTGTTCACAAAAAAGATTTTGAACTGTCTTGTTTAGAGTCTCCTAATAGAATTTGCGATATTTTCCCTAGAGTGTTCACTCAAAATCTGAAGAGTTGAAGTAAATTTGGCGGAAAAAAATCCGAATCCAATCCAATTCCCGATTAGTTCACATTCCATGCTCGAAATTCTCGTTAACACATTGCTAAAAATGGGACCGGGCATAAAAACATACACTTGCTTTCGTGCAAATGCTTATAGAAGGAAAGAAAATGGTGGAATTCGATTATAAAGAAAAGCAATTGGGTGCTGTGAAACTCTTAAAGGCCACGGGATGCATAGGAAGTATTAAAAAGGGCCGCGCGCCGGGCGCATAAAAGAAATAAAAAGGGACGCCGGGCGCATAAAAGAAATAAAAAGAAATGCCGGGCGCTGTGCCCTGCTAAAATGGCTTAGAGTCAACACTAATTAAAGCATAAAAATATAGATAATGTTACAAATTAGATGATTAATTGTTTCGGAAAGCTGAAATTCTTGGTAGCTATTCTGTATTTTAAAGCAAGGAAAAAAATCAAAAATCCAATTTAAATAAATTAAATCTGATTTTATTTTTTACTTACCACCCTGATAACCCTGATTTATAACTTACCACCATGACTTACGGAAAATCAATTTGATACATCTAAAGAATAAAATGATAAAATACAATTTTTTAATGTTATGAGTTAAAATAAATTTTCTAAGTTAAAAAATGAAAAGTACATTTAACAGTGGTAATGACTAATGAGTTCATATTTTAGATAAAATATTATAAATTACTTTCCTGCAGATAAAATTATTGGTATTAGATTAGGTGTAATAAAAGTTGTTTTATTATTGCATTAATGTGTTTAAAATATTATAAGAAATACACCAAGCTATTTAAAACAATCAAAACATTTTGGAAAAAAAAAAAAAAAAAGATTTTTTTTTCTAGCCTGCTAGGGGCCAAATCCCAATGCTTATATACCCATATAATTAGGGAAATTTTTGAAAAAGTCGAAACTCATGCGTTATTTTTGGTTTTTTTAATGACTTAAAGCAAATTCGATTACGTAAGCCCAAATAAAAAGAGCGCGAAATGACGCTATGTAGTCCATGTTAGAATAAATATCAACATTTAAAAAGATCGCATAAAAAAGAAAAACATAAGAAAATATGCAACGTTAAAAAACAAAGAAAGAAAAAAAATGAAATCCCTGTGGAGAAAAAAAATGCGGTTTTCTCCTTTACTACTCGTAGTTCATAATATTGATCAACAAAATATAGCCAATAATACGGACTAAGTAAATTCTTTTAATACGGACTAAGTAAATTCCTTTGGATATAAATATGCTTAAGTTATAAATATTTAAGCGCAGTGCAATTAAAAAACATGCTGGAAAAAAAAAAAAAATATTACAATTCAGTGGTACTATGGTAATATTTTAAAGGACACAGAACTAGCGCAAATATAATTGATCGGTTATGTATGCGCAAAGAAAACATTCTTTAGCACTTACTTCAAATACAATTCGGCCCAAGGGATCACCATCCGCAGCCATATCAAAGAAGCACCTTGGTAGAGACATATCTGTACGTTTATGATATAAAAATTAACAAAAATTTATAAGAAAAAGTTTTGCCGCAAAATTTACCGCAACGTCAAACGAGCGATCAACGGGCGGAAAAGCTTGCGCATGCGTTTGTGGAATTTAAAAAAAGAAATAAAACAACAAGCTTTCTAGAAATTTCGGGTGTTGCCAAATGAAAAAAGCTTATCTTTAGATTTTCGGTTTTAAAAAACAAAACAAAGACAAAAATTGAGTTTCGTAATTATTTCACATCACAAGATAAGAAAATTGAAGGCAAATAATAATATGAAAGTAAAACTCTCAAAATTCATTGCCTTTCCTGAAGAGGGCAGAGATCTAGATAAGTTTTTCGCTATTTTTGAAACAAGATTGACCAATCACAAGCCTGTGTTTTGCGAATTTTTTCAGAAGAGCAAAATTTTGCAAAATGCAAGCTTCTGATTGATCAGTTTTTTTTTTTCAAAATAAGGAAAGGGCAGTTGACGTCACTGTTGGTTAAATTACTGTTGGTTCGCAAGAAAAAACTGTTCGTTCTTTATGACTCATACTGTACACATTAGATGGGAAGATTTGATTGATATACATTAGACTGGTCTATGATATGATTGGCCTACGTCCCCATAACGATTCCTGCAATGATAGCTACGACAAAAATGTAGTGATAGATTGGTTGATGGAACTGTTTGCTTGTAAACATGCCCTTTCTACAGTGCCTAGAAGTATATAGTGTTGTTATCGGCGTCAATATTATACTTCAGAAATAGAGGACGCCGATAGATGGCGCCAGTGTTCTCGCCGCGGCTATGGTAACTTTCGTTTTTACATACACCTCATTTTAAATCTATTTTTTTCTGTATAAATCAGTACTTTAAAATTGTGGCATCAGCCATTAACTATGAACACTGGATTGGATATATAACCTAGGTTAACTGTAATTGTGTTTGTGTTAGATCTCGAGCGCTCTGTAAGTTTATTAATAAATGTCGTGATGTTCTAAAGTTGATTATTTTTTGGTACATCTTATATTTAAGATTCATAACAACACATGGTGGCAAGCGGTTTCAAATTGAATATCTAATTTCATTTTTACGCACACTCTGTGTACGAAATGGCGACATCAGCTTATCATATTTCACCACCAGAATCTTTTCCTTTTTCAACGCCAACCGAATGGCCGAAATGGAAACAAAGATTTTTACGCTTCAGAACTGCTTCAGGATTAAATACGAAGTCAGGTGAAGAACAAGTGGATGCTCTTATATATATTATGGGTGACAAAGCCGAAGATATTTTTCTGTCATTCGACATCACAGAAGCTGATAAAAAGAATTTTCAAGCAGTGCTAGAAAAATTTGATAATCATTTCGTAGTGAAACGAAATACAATATTTGAAAGGGCACAATTTAACCGACGGATACAAAAAGAAGGTGAGTCAGTTAACGATTTTATTACTGATCTATATGCATTAGCTGATAAATGTGCTTATGGTAATCTTCATGATGAATTACTCCGGGATCGCATTGTTGTCGGTATTACTGACCAATCTTTGAGTGAAAAGCTACAACTTGATCCTCAGCTTACTTTACAAACCGCCATTGATAAAGTCCGTTTGTCGGAATCTATCAAACGGCAACAGTCTGTGTTAGTGAGTAATACCTCGATTAATGCAGTAACACATAAAAAGAAACTTCGACAGACACCTCTTAATTTAAATAAAAATAATATCAACTTCCGTGATCATAAAATGCATTCTAATGTGAAAAATTGTAAATGGTGTGGGAAAACACCTCATGATAGAAAATTTTGTCCCGCTAAGGACTCTTTTTGCCGGAAGTGCAAGAAAAAAGGGCACTGGGAAAAAGTTTGTTTGTGTTCTATGAACAGAGTAAATGAAATTCAAGGTGAAGCTGGGTTCATAGGTCTAATAGGAGAGAATCAACATAGTGATGATTGGATAGTTCCGATCAAAATATTGGGAAAATCTATTCGATTTAAAATCGACAGTGGCGCTGATCACTCAGTCATTCCTAGTAATATAGTGCAAACAGTTCTAAAAAAATGCTCATCTTAAGAGTACGGATAAAATAATTTTCGGTCCCGATAGAACACCATTGAAATTAACAGGTAAATTAGTTGAAAACATAGAATATAATGGAAAAAGATGTTTAGAAGAGATTTTTGTCATAAAAGGCCTTCAAACATGTTTGTTGGGAAAACCAGCCATTAAAGCTTTCGGACTAGGTCCTAATATACAACCACATTGTGTGCAAAGTATTAGCAGCTTTGATCCTATTCGGGAATTTCCACTGTTGTTTCAAGGACTAGGATTGCTGAAAGGAAATTATCATATAGAGCTCATTGGTGATGCTAAGCCTTATGCTCTCACCTCTCCACGTAGAATACCAATACCGTTGTTGGAGAAAACAAAGGCGGAGATTAATAGAATGCAAGAATTAAATGTAATTAAACCAGTAGAAACACCCACAGATTGGTGTTCACCAGCAGTGGTGGTACGAAAAAAAGATGGAAATGTAAGAATCTGTGTAGATTTAACGGTACTTAATAGAAGTATTCGAAGAGAATGGCACCCGTTACCAACTACAGAATACAATTTATCGCTGTTGGCAGGAGCTAAAATATTTTCAAAATTAGATGCCAATTCTGGTTTCTGGCAGGTACCTTTAGATGAAGAGTCATCTTATCTTACAACTTTCATCACACCCTTCGGTAGATTCCGTTTTTTACGTTTACCTTTCGGGATTTCTTCAGCACCTGAACATTTTCAGCGTCGAATGTCTCAACCTTTGGAAGGTCTATCAGGCATAATATGCAATATGGATGATATCCTGATATGGGGATGCAATCAAAACGAACATGACGAGCGTTTGAAATCAACCTTGAAACGTCTGGAAGAAACGGGAATCACTCTAAATAAACAAAAATGCTGTTTCTCGGTTAGGTCTATACAATTCCTTGGTCATGTAATCGATGAGTCCGGAATACGCCCAGATCCAGAGAAAATACAAGCCATACAAAAATTCGAAACTCCAACCAACAAAACGGAACTTAAACAGCTGCTTGGAATGGCTAATTATCTAGCAAGATTTATTCCAAAATTCTCAGATATCATGGCACCTTTGACTTCTCTGCTATCAATAAAAAGTCAATTTATTTGGGATACGCCCCAGGAAAATGCATTGAAAAAGCTAAAGGAAATGCTCTCGTCCGAACCAGTACTTACTGTATTTGACCCTAACAAAGAGTCGACAGTAACTGCTGATGCTTCATCCTATGGATTAGGAGCTACATTATGCCAGAAACAAGATGACTCCACGATGAAGGTAATTGCGTATGCTTCCAGAACATTAACCTCAACGGAAAAACGTTACGCCCAGATTGAAAAAGAGGCATTGGCACTCACTTGGGCATGCGAAAAGTTTTGTAATTATTTGATAGGTACAAAATTTCTTTTGGAAACTGATCACAAACCTCTGGTCCCTATATTAACAAGAAAATCCTTAGATGATCTCACTCCTCGTCTTCAAAGATTAAAAATGAGATTGATGAGATACTCTTTTGATGTTTTTCATACTCCAGGAAAACATTTACTGGCAGCAGATGCATTATCCAGAGCACCTCACCAAAAGCAGGTCCCAACTTTTGATTTGGAAGAAGATGTCGAGCTCTTTGTCAATCAAATTACAGAAACTGTTCCGATAGCTCCAAAAAGACTTTCCCAGTTGAAATTTGAACAAGAAAAAGATTCAACATGTAGGATGTTAACTACCTATGCTTTAGAAGGATGGCCAGAGAAAAAGAATGTAGAATCATCTTGCCGGGTCTTTTGGCCTTTAAGATACGAAATTTCAGTTCATAATGGCCTAATTATGAGAGGAAATCGAATAATTGTACCAAACAAGCTTCAACGAGAAATCTTGGAGAAAATTCACGAAGGTCACATGGGAATAACTAAATGTAGAGCTTTGGCAAATTCAGCTGTTTATTGGCCTGGAATGAGCAAGCAAATAGAGGAACTCGTTCGAGAATGTCCATCATGTATACAGGAAGCTAGAAACTGTTCTGAACCACTGAAACCAACTAGTTTTCCTCAAAGACCTTGGGAAATCGTAGCCATGGATCTATTCAAGCTTCATTCAGACTGGTATTTGCTGGTAACTGATTTCTATTCACGCTATCCAGAAGTCGCAAAATTAGACAGGCTCACATCCAAAGAAGTAATTCTGCACTGTAAGTCAATATTCGCCAGACATGGAATACCTGATATAGTTAGGTCTGACAATGGACGACAATTTGAAGTAACTCGAACAGCTGAGTTCCAACAATTTTCCACAGTGTATGGTTTCAAGCACGTTACGTCTAGTCCCAGATACCCTCAAAGCAATGGTTTTGTGGAGGCAGCAGTCAAGGTAATCAAACTCAGATTCAAAAAGTCCAAAGATCCTTATTTGGCTTTGTTGAACTACAGAGCTTCGCCTTTGAAAAATGGGTATAGCCCTGCAGAACTGTTGATGGGACGGCGTTTACAAACAACTCTACCCATAGCACTCTCAGAACTTCAACCAAAACTGGTACAGAAGGAGAGATTGGAAGAAATAGAAGAAAATAGAATAAAAGCACAAGAAAGAGATTATAATCGAAGACATAAAGTCCATGAGCTGAAACCAATAGATCCAGGTGAAAAAGTTTGGATAACGGATAGAAAGGCTGTTGGCACTATAGAAAGGGAGGCAGATACACCAAGATCGTATCTCGTTAAAGAGGGACAACAAACTCTAAGGCGAAATAGAAAATTTCTAATTCCCGGTACTAAACTAAAACAAGCAGCAGAAGAAAATATGGGAGAAGTTGTTTTAGAAGAGGGTACAAAGAGCGAGGTTTCCAAAACAGAACAAGCTGTCGTAGCTAAAGGTAATCAACCCTATATCACTCGGAGTGGTAGAACTGTGAAAGCTCCAAACAGAATGGATCTTTGAAAGGGAGATGTGGCATCAGCCATTAACTATGAACACTGGATTGGATATATAACCTAGGTTAACTGTAATTGTGTTTGTGTTAGATCTCGAGCGCTCTGTAAGTTTATTAATAAGTGTCGTGATGTTCTAAAGTTGATTATTTTTTGGTACATCTTATATTTAAGATTCATAACAACACAAAAATGCTCTAGATAAAAAATAAACAAGGAAAAAAATTCTAATAATGAAAATACAGTTGAAGAGAAATGTAATTGATTTCATAACAACTAATTGTAAAGAACTCAAACAGTTACAAACTTTATCATAGGACAATGTTTTTCTTCCTAAATATTTAGTTATTTCTAAAATTGGATAAATACAATATCTTGGATAAATACATTATACTATGATGAATTCTTGCAAAAACATGTCCCTATTTTGACAACTTTTTAATCGGTATTCATTATTACATTTACATCCTGTTAACAAACTAAGAGTAAATTAAGTTGTTAAAAATTTCTGACATTTCGGAGCTTTAGTTTTGAGTAAAATAATTTAAGGTATACTAGCAAACATCAAACATTAACTTAATGATAATTTCAAATCTAGAAAAAAAAATAATTACTCTCCTGAAAGTATGACAAGAATGCATTTTCTTTAAATTAGGGTAGATGCGCCAATCATCCTTAAAAAATTATTTAAAAAATATTTTTGATTAATAGTTATTAAATATATATATATATATATATATATATATATATTATTACATTAAGTTATCAACAATATTTAACCATTCTCATACTCACATTTCTCAAATGTGAATCAAAATTTTAATAACAGAAATAAATCAAACACTTTCCAGTTTTTTTCGAGTAATAGACACCCTACAAAAAGTAATACATTGATTTTGTGAATGTATTTAAAACCATGATTGAATGAAAGCATACTAATGAAACAAAATAGTCATGTTAAAATAAATTTTAAAGTTAGGATATGAATAATTAATAAAATATTTATGATAATGTTCATTGTTTAAATTATTTATTGTCATTATCACAAGATAAATATTTTAATTATTTTAGATAGAAAAATTAAAATACTAAATTAAAAATAATTGAGCAAATCTTCTTTCCTTTCAATAGTGTATTTGTAATTTCTCTCAATAAATCGCTCATGAAAATGCGATTCACATTAGAGTCCTGCATCGGGTCGGGTTACCCGCACCCGACCCGTCCCGCGGTTCGGGTCGGGTTGGCGCTCTTTTTTTTGTTGAGATTCGGGTCGGGTTGACTTCTACTTTTTGCTGCGGGTCCGGTTCACATTCACTTTTTCGGGTTCGGGTTGGGTTTTCACTCTTGCGGGTCGGGTTCGGGATGACCCGCTTTTTCAAAAGAATGTCCAATATTTTTTCAGATTAAGGAAATCGAGGTAAATTTTTTGTCGGGTTCGGGTCGGGTTGCTAGTTGACTTCAAATGAAATTTGCGGGTTCGGGTCGGGTAACCCGACCCGTGCAGGACTCTAATTCACATGCAACTGAATGTTGGTTCAGATCTTTGTCGGCACGAGGAATGACTTTTAGCCATTTTTACTTACCCATCATACGTAGTATAGGGTAAGTCTTGTAATCGTTTTGAAAATCGAAAAAATTTTTTTGACGGATTTACACGTTTCAGACACTGGAGATTCCGAAAAACATATTTTTAGAAAAAAAAATTTGCCGTCCGTCTGTGTGTCTGTCTGTGTGTCTGTAAACGCTCTATCTCCCGAAAAAATTGAGATAGAGACTTGCAATTTGGTATGTACTTAGTATGTAATAATGGGAAGAAGCCTATTTCATTTCAATAACCTCGATTAACCGGAACAATTTTTTTCGGACTCTCGAAATATTCGTTCTGATAAAATGTATATAAAAATTTTCGAAATTGTTTATTTTAAGAAATGAATATAAAAGACAATAAAAAAACATAAATTTTGCATAAAGCATGAAGTTGATCGGATAATTAGTTGCCGAGATATTTGGAATCCTATTTTCCACACTCTTCGATTTTTCATGACCCTGTATTTCATCCAAATTTCACTTCAAAGATATATTTTAATTGGAAATTTGACGCTTAATCAGATGCAATAAACTGCTAGTTAATAGGATTATTATTTTTGGAGTTATAAGGATGTTTCTTTCAAGCAATTCAGTAATCGAGACTTTAAAGTTTGTGACGTCATCAAGCTACGATTTTATTTGAATTGCAATGCACTTTATAAGTAGTTTACACATTTTTATTTTAATATTTTACATTCTGCATATCCATGATGGGTAAGTATTACGGTGGTCCCCAACGACTAGTTTCAAATTAGTTTTAGTCTTTGGGGGGGGGGGGATAGAGTTATGTTAGTTTTGTTGCTTTTATATCCACTAGTATATCCGGGAACAAAGCATGTTCAGGGCTTAATTTGCGCCGGAGCCCACCAGAACTCAGCTCCGGTACTTCTCTATTTTTAGTAAATGTTTAAATATTGGCCAGAATTCACCGGAGCTTATAAACACTGCGCTCCGGAGCCCAGTGCAATAACGCTTCCGAAAAACGAATTCTAAATTACCCTTTCCTTTCCCTCCCATCCCCAATTTTTTGCCTGCTTTTGTATCAAAACACTTATAAGTGAGGTAATGTGTCGCTCACGTAAGAGATTGAGATAAAACGGGCTCGGTTTTTATATCAGTCTTGGGAGGCTTGAACTCAATCTGTCTTAAATTCAAATTTTATTTATTTCCATTTCAAATCATTTTAATGCTATTTTGATCAGAATAACGAGTAAACAGAAATAGTTTTTTTTCTATTCCGCATAGCTGCGAACTATTAATTTTTTGTGTTAACACTATTTCCGAATCATAATCCTGAGCTTATTTAATCGCAGAATTCTGCGATTAATTAACATTAGGTAAAGCAAAGGTTTCTATTTGGAAGTAGTAATAACAAAAAAATGGAACAGTTGATATCTAAGTATATGCAGATAGATGTATTTAATTATTTTTATTTTGCTAAAAAAAAAAAAAAAAAAGTGTTTTAAATAAGATAATGTATGAAATATAAATAGGCAGACTGGAGTGACGGTGGGGGGGGGGGGGGGGGGGTGCGTGTTAGTACCGCAGAATAATAGGGCTCCGGCACTTTTTTTCTTAGAAATTAAGCCCGGAGCATGTCCGATCAGCTTTTCTTTTCTTAGTATTTGCAGATTTATCCATACTGATATGTTTACTTTAAAATATTATAGAAATAGAAACATTCGTATAGTTTGTTTGAAAATACAGCGTTAATTACATTGAAACTAACATTAGGATCAAGCCTGTTAAATGAAACTTCAAACGTTAATAACGGCGGTAGGAACTCGACGCCCTCTCGCGGAGAATCTGGTTTTCCTCCTGTTAGGGACATTTTTTTTATTGCGGTTGTATTGGCGATAAGCACACTACTTACTTCTAGGCACTGTACCCTTTCCTTATAGCGAAAATTCTATCTGGATCCTTTCCAGTGTGTGTCAAATCTCAGGTTTCTAAATTATATAAATTAAATTATATTTGATATCAGGTTTCTGCTTTTAATAAGTCCAAAATTTAAATCAGAGTCGTGTGAACCCTTAATTTGGGAGTGGATCGTCTTATATCGGGGTCATCGTCATCCTTCGTACCAGCGCATGTTGCCAAGTCGAAGTATGAGTCATAGATTGAGTCCCAGTATCGCGAAGTTCGACTAACACAAAGCGTTTGGTTGTGACAGTTGATCGCCCAAATTTTGATATTTTTGCATTGAATAATATATTTATCATATAAAAAGTTCTCATATAGTAAATATATAGAATTTTCCCACCCTAATATTGGAACATAAATTCACCTTCGTATACCAATTAAAAACATGAAAACATTTAAAATGAATCACAATTTATTTATTACTAAAATAGGTGTAAAATGAAATAAAGGTTTTAAAACATTAAAACCTTTTATTTCTATAGATGATAAAACTTTCGTTGGAGTCTCGAGCGCTTTCGACCAAAACCTGGCCATCATCAAATGACGAAAATGAGAAAAAAGAATTCTCCATTTGATAAGTCTTTTTTTTAATTGTCTCCTTGAATTTTAAGTATTTTTAAGAAGAGGTTAAATTTCATCATAGTAAAAATTTTAAATTTTGTAGATATTGTTTAAATATTTAAAATTTAAGGAGACAATTTTTAAAAATGAACATCACATCATTGGCATATAACGTCTACTTTCTGATGGTGAAAGCAGTATTTCAATACAGTAGAACCATCCGACCCTTGTTTAACCGGAACTCTCCGTAAACCGACATTTGTTTCCTGAACTTTTTTATTTTCAGCGTTTATTTTTTACTTTCACATCTCTTGTGTATGCAAGCGGTCTTTTTCGAACTACGAGTATAGATAAATATTTTGGTTCCCCTTTCTTAGAATTCATTTGAAATTAGCTTGAGCTCCCGCAAGCTCAGATCCCGGTATAAGTGTACTCTTTCTCTCCCCCACCCCCTGTGTACACCCCCCTGTTCTAAACAAAAACACTCCCCATTTCAAAATTTGGATGGCCGTACTGCCGAGTGCCACAACATTCGAATGTTATTGCACCTTCTAATTGTAAGGAAGCACAGGAAACAAAGCCCCTTTTGTCATCTTTTCACTAACAGAAATTTTCTCAGCTGCAGAATTTCAAAAGGGGGAGGAGAAATCAATGTCATATTTTAAAAATAAATTTATTTTCCTGTATAATTTGAAACTAGATATTTATTTAGCAGTTTAAATACTCATAATAGCAGTTGGATGACGATGTTACATATTAAAATAGATGATTATTGATAAATTCTCGATTATCCGGAAATTTTGATTATCCGATGTAGGTTCGGTCCCAATTCTATTGTAATTATATTAAGTAATAAGTTGTTGCGCTTTTAAGTTTTTCCATAGGTAACATAGAAATTCACAATCGGGGAGTTTCAGTGAAGATTTCCTTTTTTGCTGTAAATTTTCGGCATTTTCCTTCCAAATGTTTCACATCTTAATGTATTCAGCTATAACAATATACTATTACTGTGACCTTTAATAAAGTAGAAAAATAAGTGCCCTCCAATTAAAATCTTTTGAAAAAGAATTAAAAAGACGAATAAAATTTTAAAATATTTATTTTATTTTTGTTTCATTGCGTTAATATAAATGCAATTCATGAATGTGGATATTTTGTGTATGATTTAATCTAATAAATCCATAGATTTATAAATTTATAACACACACACACATCTTTAAAAATTTTCATTTAAAATAAATAAATACATCCATAAATTAAGAATGACGCTTGGAATATATATATATATAGATAGATACTGTATCATTCTTGTGAGTAAAACATTTTTTCTACAATTTAAGGGTTCAAAATTCCAATATTATTTCAAAAATGATATCTGGTGGTTATATAGTGTGGTGATTTATAAAGATTTTAGGACAATCGTTGTAAGTGATATATTATATATTTCTTAATGGTTTTTTATTTACATTTTACATATTTCCAATTTTAAATTTTTCCAATTGTTGTCTGGTAATAATTCAGTATACTTGGCTGATTCTACTGTACTTAGCATCATGCCAGTAGAATTATGAAATACTGAATTATTTTTAAAACACATGTGGGTGCAGCCAAGCTGACGAGTACATCCACATATGTTTTTTCATATCCAATTCTTGATTGGTTCTCTTGTGGTCCAGTTTTTCCACTGAATAATGTTCATAATTAATTTATTAATCCATTTGTGTTTACATAATAGCAACTCCAATTTATAATTTTTTTCCGCTTTCTCTCTCTTTCTTTTTAAATGTTCTTCAGGTATGAGTAAATTTGGCTAATTACCATTGAAGCACATGCTATGGTAATTTTATGATTGCACAAGTTAATTATTAGCTATGTGGTATTCTGATTACACAATATCATTAATTATCTCTTAGTAGATTTTAGTAGAATGATATTAGAACTTGATATGTTTTTGAAATTCATAGATATTATAATTATATATATATATATATATATATTTGCCTTATTAAACCGCAAAAAAGTATTACAAACTCTGCGATTAATCGCAGAATAATTTTTAACCCGAAGAAAAAGTCTTTAGGCAAAGATTTTTAATCTGAAATAGTGCTACCATATTCCTTGGGAATTCCAAGGAGTGTACGCACCTTGTAAATGTATTTTTGAAACACGGTTTTCAATACAATACAGGAAAGAAAAATAAATAATTGAAAGCCCATAGGCCATTACGTCGAGTAAAAGCCATTACGAAGAGTAAAAAGAAGAATTTAATAAATCGGTCAAGTACGAGTAAAGCCGGAGCCTCCGAGATCACGCTGTGTGTTTTCTCAACCGGGCCTGCTACAAGTGACGTCACAACCTGCTGACGCCACAAGAGTGATCCATACTAGAGATCCTATAATACAGGCTGAATCATACCGCCATTTAATGACCCAGCGGACCAAAAACCAAGCTAAAACCGGTTAGCTTACCGTACTAGTGGACGGCGAGTGCCAGTAACGAGGACGGCGAACACCTGCTCAGGCGGTTTCCTAATGCTGAGCTAGGTCACAATATGGCGGTTATTTTGGGCAACAGAATGGATATGCGTCAGCTCCCTTTATAGGAGCCTTAAGCCATACTACTTATAATTTTCCATGTACTTTGTTCGTTTGTACGGATTGTTTACGATCGTATTTTGATATTACTTATTGTTTTATTTAGTAATTAATAATATTTTACATTGTATTTAGATTATAACGCTATCAATAATTATAGATTATAATTATTAAAGAAAGTGTAGATTATATCTATAAAATAATGAGAAGAAAATGTTGCGCTCCTAGTTTCAAATCTAAGTCTTCAAATTCCCAACTTATAATGAAAAGAAGAAATTTCAGCTACGAAAATTACATTCTGATAATTTTACTCATATTTCAGCAGCAGTGGTCTGCATTAAACGTATCGAAATACGTTTTATAATTCATGAAGCTAAAATTAATATGATGGTGCTGAACTTGTTGTGCGGAGAAAAAAAAAATTAACCCTAACAAAGAATGTGTATTCTATTGTAATGAAAATATTCCGGCATATTTGAATTAATGTGTACTTCCAAAACAAAAAAAGAGATAAATGATCTTTGGAAAAAAATAAAAAAAATAAGCAGATGATAAACAGTTTAAATAAAAAGAAAACTGCCCAGTTAAACTGAGGGCATGGAGCTCACAGGCTATTCACACTAATTGTCTATTATACTCTTATTTCAAAGAATTTGTAATATGCCCCTCGAAAAATAAAGAAATCAACAATATATTAAGGGGGGGGGTCATCTCCCCGTTAACCCCCTCATAGTTAACTAATGAACCCCTTAAACTAATCAGGGAAGTCTCTAATTACAATGAATATATATACAAAATTTGAAGAAAATCGGATAATTCTGCATGAAAAACCTATTTATCTAAATTAAGGGGGGATTAGCCCCCCTTTCTCCTTTATACTTCACCAATGAACCCCCAAAACTATTCAGAGAAGCGCATTATCACAATGAACCTACATACAAAATTTGAAGAAAATCGGATAATTCTGCATGAAAAACTCATTTATCTAAATTAGGGGGTTATTCCCCCTTTCCCCCTTTATACTTAACCAATGAACCCCCAAAACTATTGACAGAAGCGCATTATCAAAATGAACCTATATACAAAATTTGAAGAAAATGGGATAATTCTGCATGAAAAACCCATTTATCTAAATTAAGGGGGATTAGTCCCCCCTTCCCCCCCTTTATACTTAACCAATGAACCTCCCAAACTATTCAGAGAAGCGCATTATCACAATGAACCTATATACAAAATTTGAAGAAAATCGGATAATTCTGCATGAAAAACTCATTTATCTAAATTAGGGGTGTATCCCCCCTTTCCCCCTTTATACTTAACCAATGACCCCCCAAAACTATTGACAGAAGCGCATTATAAAAAAAAATGAACCTATATACAAAATTTGAAGAAAATGGGATAACTCTGCATGAAAAACCCATTTATCTAAATTAAGGGGAGATTAGCCCCCCTTTCCACCTTTATACTTAACCAATGAACCCCCAAAACTATTCAGAGAAGCGCATTATCACAATGAACCTATATACAAAATTTGAAGAAAATCGGATAATTCTGCATGAAAAACTCATTTATCTAAATTAGGGGGGTATCCCCTCTTTCCCCCTTTATACTTAACCAATGACCCCCCAAAACTATTGACAGAAGCGCATTATAAAAAAAAAATGAACCTATATACAAAATTTGAAGAAAATGGGATAATTCTGCGTGAAAAACCCATTTATCTAAATTAAGGGGGATTAGTCCCCCCTTTCCCCCCTTTATACTTAACCAATGAACCCCCCAAACTATTCAGAGAAGCGCATTATCACAATGAACCTATATACAAAATTTGAAGAAAATCGGATAATTCTGCATGAAAAACTCATTTATCTAAATTAGGGGGGTATCTCCCCTTTCCCCCTTTATACTTAACCAATGACCCCCCAAAACTATTGACAGAAGCGCATTATAAAAAAAAAATGAACCTATATACAAAATTTGAAGAAAATGGGATAATTCTGCATGAAAAACCCATTTATCTAAATTAAGGGGAGATTAGCCCCCCTTTCCACCTTTATACTTAACCAATGAACCCCCAAAACTATTCAGAGAAGCGCATTATCACAATGAACTATATACAAAATTTGAAGAAAATCGGATAATTCTGCATGAAAAACTCATTTATCTAAATTAGGGGGGGGGGTTATCCCCCATTTCCCCCTTTATACTTAACCAATGACCGCCCAAAACTATTGACAGAAGCGCATTATCAAAAAAATGAATATACATACAAAATTTGAAGAAAATGGGATAATTCTGCATGAAAAACCCATTTATCTAAATTATGGGGGGTTAGCCCCCCGTTTCCCCCCTTTATGCTTAACCAATGAACCTCCAAACTAATCAGGGAAGCGCCTTATCACAAGGAACCTATAAACAAAATTTAAAGTAAAACGGTTAGTTCTATCAAGAGTTATCGCGTTACGTACATACATACATACATATATACATACGTACGTACATACATACAGAACCGGCGGGCTCATAAGCTCTCAGGCTTTGATAGCCTGTGAGCTAAGAAAAAAAACTGCCCAGTTAAACTGAGGGCATTGAGCTCACAGGCTATTTACACTAATTGTCTGTTATACTCTTATTTCAAAGAATTTGTAATATGCCCCTCGAAAAATAAAGAAATCAACAATATATTAAGGGGGGGGGGTCATCCCCCCGTTACCCCCCTCATAGTTAACTAATGAACCCCTTAAACTAATCAGGGAACTCTCTAATTACAATGAATATATATATATAGAATTTGAAGAAAATCGGATAATTCTGCATGAAAAACCTATTTATCTAAATTAAGGGGGGATTAGCCCCCTTTCCCCCTTTATACTTAACCAATGAACCCCCAAAACTATTCAGAGAAGCGCATTATCACAATGAATCTACATACAAAATTTGAAGAAAATCGGATAATTCTGCATGAAAAACTCATTTATCTAAATTAGGAGGGTTATCCCCCCCTTTCCCCCTTTATACTTAACCAATGAACCCCCAAAACTATTGACAGAAGCGCATTATCAAAATGAACCTATATACAAAATTTGAAGGAAATGGGATAATTCTGCATGAAAAACCCATTTATCTAAATTAAGGGGGATTAGTCCCCCCTTTCCCTCCTTTATACTTAACCAATAAACCCCCAAAACTATTCAGAGAAGCGCATTATCACAATGAATCTACATACAAAATTTGAAGAAAATCGGATAATTCTGCATGAAAAACTCATTTATGTAAATTAGGGGGGGGGATCCCCCCTTTCCTCCTTTATACTTAACTAATGACCCCCCAAAACTATTGACAGAAGCGCATTATATAAAAAAAATGAATATATATACAAAATTTGAAGAAATTGGGATAATTCTGCATGAAAAACCCAGTTATCTAAATTAAGGGGGGATTAGTCCCCCCTTCTCCCCCTTTATACTTAACCAATGAACCCCCAAAACTATTAAGAGAAGCGCATTATCACAATGAACCTATATACAAAATTTGAAGAAAATGGGATAATTCTGCATGAAAAACCCATTTATCTAAATTAAGGGGATTACTCCCCCCTTTCCCCCCTTTATACTTAACCAATGACCCCCCAAAACTATTGACAGAAGCGCATTATAAAAAAAAAATGAACCTATATACAAAATTTGAAGAAAATGGGATAATTCTGCATGAAAAACCCATTTATCTAAATTAAGGGGAGATTAGCCCCCCTTTCCACCTTTATACTTAACCAATGAACCCCCAAAACTATTCAGAGAAGCGCATTATCACAATGAACCTATATACAAAATTTGAAGAAAATCGGATAATTCTGCATGAAAAACTCATTTATCTAAATTAGGGGGGGGGGGGGTTATCCCCCATTTCCCCCTTTATACTTAACCAATGACCGCCCAAAACTATTGACAGAAGCGCATTATCAAAAAAATGAATATACATACAAAATTTGAAGAAAATGGGATAATTCTGCATGAAAAACCCATTTATCTAAATTATGGGGGGTTAGCCCCCCGTTTCCCCCCTTTATGCTTAACCAATGAACCTCCAAAACTAATCAGGGAAGCGCCTTATCACAAGGAACCTATAAACAAAATTTAAAGTAAAACGGTTAGTTCTATCAAGAGTTATCGCGTTACGTACATACATACATACATATATACATACGTACGTACTTACATACAGAACCGGCGGGCTCATAAGCTCTCAGGCTTTGATAGCCTGTGAGCTAAGAAAAAAAACTGCCCAGTTAAACTGAGGGCATTGAGCTCACAGGCTATTTACACTAATTGTCTGTTATACTCTTATTTCAAAGAATTTGTAATATGCCCCTCGAAAAATAAAGAAATCAACAATATATTAAGGGGGGGTCATCCCCCCGTTACCCCCCTCATAGTTGACTAATGAACCCCTTAAACTAATCAGGGAACTCTCTAATTACAATGAATATATATATATAGAATTTGAAGAAAATCTGATAATTCTGCATGAAAAACCTATTTATCTAAATTAAGGGGGGATTAGCCCCCCTTTCCCCCTTTATACTTAACCAATGAACCCCCAAAACTATTCAGAGAAGCGCATTATCACAATGAATCTACATACAAAATTTGAAGAAAATCGGATAATTCTGCATGAAAAACTCATTTATCTAAATTAGGAGGGTTATCCCCCCCTTTCCCCCTTTATACTTAACCAATGAACCCCCAAAACTATTGACAGAAGCGCATTATCAAAATGAACCTATATACAAAATTTGAAGGAAATGGGATAATTCTGCATGAAAAACCCATTTATCTAAATTAAGGGGGATTAGTCCCCCCTTTCCCTCCTTTATACTTAACCAATAAACCCCCAAAACTATTCAGAGAAGCGCATTATCACAATGAATCTACATACAAAATTTGAAGAAAATCGGATAATTCTGCATGAAAAACTCATTTATCTAAATTAGGGGGGGGATCCCCCCTTTCCTCCTTTATACTTAACTAATGACCCCCCAAAACTATTGACAGAAGCGCATTATAAAAAAAAAATGAATATATATACAAAATTTGAAGAAATTGGGATAATTCTGCATGAAAAACCCATTTATCTAAATTAAGGGGGGATTAGTCCCCCCCTTTCCCCCCTTTATACTTAACCAATGAACCCCCAAAACTATTAAGAGAAGCGCATTATCACAATGAACCTATATACAAAATTTGAAGAAAATGGGATAATTCTGCATGAAAAACCCATTTATCTAAATTAAGGGGGATTACTCCCCCCTTTCCCCCCTTTATACTTAACCAATGACCCCCCAAAACTATTGACAGAAGCGCATTATAAAAAAAAATGAATATATATACAAAATTTGAAGAAATTGGGATAATTCTGCATGAAAAACCCATTTATCTAAATTAAGGGGGGATTAGTCCCCCCCTTTCCCCCCTTTATACTTAACCAATGAACCCCCAAAACTATTAAGAGAAGCGCATTATCACAATGAACCTATATACAAAATTTGAAGAAAATGGGATAATTCTGCATGAAAAACCCATTTATCTAAATTAAGGGGGATTACTCCCCCCTTTCCCCCCTTTATACTTAACCAATGACCCCCAAAAACTATTGACAGAAGCGCATTATCAAAAAAATGAATATATATACAAAATTTGAAGAAAATGGGATAATTCTGCATGAAAAACCCATTTATCTAAATTATCGGGGGTTAGCCCCCCGTTTCCCCCCTTTATGCTTAACCAATGAACCTCCAAAATTAATCAGGGAAGCGTCTTATCACAAGGAACCTATAAGTAAAATTTTTAAAGTAAAACGGTTAGTTCTATCAAGAGTTATCGCGTTACGTACATACATACATACATACATACATACGTACGTACGTACATACAGAACCGGCGGGCACATAAGCTCTCAGGCTTTGATAGCCTGTGAGCTGAAAAGCAAAATGGTGCAAGGATGACAACAGACCTTTTGAAGATTTTTAAATATGCGGTAATAAATTGAATAAAAGCTGGATGCACTTAGTTAGAAGTGAGTGTGCTTTGTTTATAAAATTAAAAGTAACTGATTTACCCAAATTACTAGTTCCATTTAAAATTTTAGCTAACTTAAGAGTACAAATATATTATGAAAATAAATCTGTTGATAAGTTACTTTGAGTGGTTCTTATGTTCTGGATACAAGTACAATAAAAGAGACAATTTTTGAAAAGCAAATACAGGCGATTTAGAGAAAATGGCTTATGGCGAAAGAAGGAAGTTTGGCAACATATTTTCTGTCAACCTATTTGCTGTTTTATATAAGCATTTATTTCAATTATTTAATATAAAGAAGCCATTTATCTATTTACATATACAGATAGAACAGAACTGTATATATAAATAAACATAAAAGTTCATTAGGTTTGTTTTTATAGCTGTGTATGTAATTTGGAAACATATCTAACTTTCTGAAGTCCGAATTGCGCCAAGCTTAAAAAAAAAGTCCTTCCGGCCTGTACCGGGAGGAAAAGGTAGCTTTCCTATATCTTCGTTTTAAAATTTGAACTAATGTTACACGAACACAGCAAGTTAAAATGCAAAGAAAATGTTTACAAAAGATTCGTTAATACTGAATTTGAATAAGAAATTCGCCAAATTATTGAGCTATAGCCAAATTGGCTTCATTTATGAAGACTTATTTTGGTCGCCAAATTTGGCGATATTTTGCCAAATGTCACCAAGTTTGGCGAGAATTTGGCGCTAACGGATATGAATATATAGTTTTATGCGTATGATTGGGAAAATTATTACAACAATGAAATTTTTTGAAATGTGCTGTCTTGTTTCAAAATGTCAGCCATCCTAGAATTTCAAACTGCTCTATCTCAGCCATTTTTTAAGATAGAGGTAAACCAAAAAATGCTCTGGAATCCTCGTATCAAGGCCTAACGCTTAATTAAAAAATAAATTTGAATTTTTAATTTTTATGTATATTTATTTTAGTTTTAAATTTTTAAATGGCCGCCATCTTGAAACAAAATGGCGGACCAAGCTGGCCAACGAACTCGGTCGAGACATGGGTGAGCTTAATACACACAATTAGTTTCATCAAAATTGATTTATAAATACGAGCGTTATCGTATGACATAGGTCATATATATATATATATAAATCAACATTTGAACGGAGGGTGGTTTTGGGGTCTGGGGGTCATGATCGGTGAAAATATATCAAAATTTTCCGGAACTGCTTTCCTCCGAACGGCTGCAATAGGTAGCTTTATACTTTTAGGTAGCTTTCAATACTAAAAAGTATAAAGCTACCTATTGCAGCCGTTCGGAGGAGAGCAGTTCCGGAAAATTTCGATATATTTTCACCGATCATGACCCCCAGACCCCAAAACCACCCTCCGCTCAAATGTTGATTTATATATATCTATCTATCTATCTATCTATCTATCTATCTATCTATATATATATATATATATGTAATAATAAAAAATTTTCGCCCTATTTCTTTAGTTAAATTATTCCAAATTCTTCAATTCTTTTTTCCCTCTCTTTTTAAAATATCTCTTAAATCTATTTTGTATTTTATTCCATAACTTAATCAAAATATTCTGTTATTTATCATTCTAAAAATCTTAATCTGTTAAAAGCTACACGTATTTATTAAAACCTTATTCTCTTAAATTGCAACACTGCCTCTAAACACACCTGCCTAATTTCTTCTTTTGAGACATTTAATTTTTATTTTTTGGAACTTTTATAATACCATTTTTATTTCTATTTAATTCATTCGGCATCCCATGATTCCAAGCGGTTTTCGCGCCCAAAGGCCTTTTTACCTTTTTAATTTGCCGCTTCTGTTAAAGAGTTTTAATCATACGTCAGAGACACGTCTTCGTGGCCTCATTTTTTCATCCATTAGCGAGAAAGCTCCGCCTTCTTTATCCCCCTAGCGCCCTCCGAACATGGATGCGAGTAGACCAGCTTGTTCGCGCGTTTTGTACCTTTGGGCCAAATTTTGAAGTATTTATACGGTTACACTGGCTTCGGAGACAGAATTTACACGAATTAGTGGTTGTCATCTAATTGCCGTCACTGGGGAGTCTACACTAATGCATCGGTAGTATGTTCTTCAAGCTCTGCTAATTCTTCAAGATCTTCAAATGTGTTCAGTTTTTTATGAAGCGAAAGTTGGTGGAGTTGCTTTCATCTCTGTGATCACAATAAAGCCACTGCTCATCTATTAAGTTATTAAGTCTTCTTTTTAATGTTTTTGGGAAATTTCTTCTGGATTTCACTGCCTCTGCTCAATTTTTACGACTGCAAATACACTACGATTTCCGATGTGATATACTTCGAGATTTGTCTTCATGGTGAGCTACTCGAAGTGATGCCCTGTCCGGGTGTCATGACTACATTTCAACGATCTCGACTGCGACTACCTCGATATGATTATCAGGTAATTTTAGTGGTTTCGGACTGAGATGTTCCGATTGTCTGGTGGAAAGAACGTTCAAGTCGACAGCAATAGCGATCGTCTATAATGAGCCAATTTTCGACAGGAATGTATCAAAAAAGCCGGCAGGATAACTGATGACCTGTGTAATAAAAACATTTTGGAGACTTCCCAGTGATATTGGAGAACAACTACCGATTAGTTGTCAAATTATCACTCATAAGTGTTTATAAATTTATCCCAGAAGTGACGTCTGTAAGTTAAATTATTCTTTTATTTTTATTGATTTCTTATTTTATTGATTTGTTATTATTGGCTTATATAGAACAAAAATTGTTCTTAGAATACTTTAGAAGAATTTTGTTCCTTTTATCCTGAACATTTAGAACTTACGAAATTTAATATTTATTCTTATGTATTGTTAAAAAATTAATTTTATTTGGTTAAGCTCACAAATATTACTGAAAGTTTTGAACTGCTCTGATATTTATTCCTATATTACTTCATTTTACAAGAGTAACTTCATTTTATGTTCTTATTTTATCATTTAATTATAGTGCCTTTTCATTCGGTGATATTTATTCATAGGAAATAATTTCTATTTATTGAAAAAATATATGAGTAATCTCTTTTCAAGTAACATGTATTGGAACATATTCTATGCCATTCTAAAAATGCATAAAAATTTATTAGATTATCTGAAATTACAGCTTCACTGATTGCATAATAATCGCAAAAATAGCTTTTGAAGTTTATTAATGTGAAAAAAAAAAAAATGTGTTATCTCAAAAGAAAGTTGAGTAACATTGAAAGGGTAAAATTATTGTGCAGTTATTTATTTATTTCATTACTTTTGTTTTTTGATGCTATATTCTGAGAGTACAATTCAAGAGCCAAAAAAATTGTTCTTACGAAATAATGATACTTATTTTAAAAAAGTGTTTTATTTATTTCATTCTAAATTGTGATATTCATATATAGTGGATCTATTTATAGAAAGATTATAGTAGTAGTTTACATTTACTATTTAAGTGAAATGAGTTTTAATATGAATTGGACTTTTTTACTGTTGAATATTATTTAGTTTGTTATTTAAATTAATAAGAGTTAGATATTTACAGTTGTTGTTAAGTTAAAGAATTCTTTATACATTGTTATTTTTTTTACATGTTATTAAAGTCAGGGTTTGTTAAAGTTATTGTTGAAAGTAAGGGTACTCAAACCAAAATGGCTGAAAAAGAGCTTAATGTTATTATTTTTGACCCAGAAAGTGGGATGAATGTTGTGTCTTGGCTTAGACACTTTGAAGGATCAGCCCCTCCAGATAAAAAAGAGTGGAAAATCAACAATATTTCCAAATATTTGAAGGGCGAAGCATTAAAGGTGTATGTTAATGAATGTCTAGATTGTAAAGAGTATGAAAAAATTGCTGAGATCTTAACTGAAAAATTTCTGAAAGTAACAGTCCCCCGTTTTTCTGATTTCGCCTCGCTGAAATTGCATGACCTAAACAACTTAGAAAATTATTTCCGTCAGAAAATAGAGATAGGTCGACAACTTAAACTATGATTGACAGATGGCTTAAAACCTGAATACCAGAACTATTTAATAGTAAATCCTCCTGAATCTACTACCGATTGGTATAGATTAGTTAAACAACTTGTTGTCATTCCATCTCATTCTAGCAGTAACAATAATAGTAATGTTAGAAATATGTCTCAAAATTCCAGACCTTTTTCTCAACCAATTAATTCACCTAGACATTGGATTCGCCCTCAACCTAATTACAGGAATCCAAATTTCCAAGCAGCAACTAATTTTAACCCTTCAACGTCCAGGTTCGTTAGTCCCAGATTGCCTGTCAATCATTATCAAAGAAGGCTTCCTAGTCGACCATGTTTAATGTGTTTAAATAGAGGTATCCAAAATGCTTATCACTGGGAGAGGGATTGTGTATTCAATGTTAGGCCTCTGCAATCTTCTGCACCCCCTCTTAGTCAACCACAACCATCTACTGATAATATATGACAGTTAATTGTATCAGGATATGTAAATAACAGGGAACTACCTTGTGTGATTGACTCTGGCTCAACCATAAGTATTTTGCCTTTTAAATTTGTTAAATTCTTAAATGCTAAAGTTATAAATATTCCACCTGTTATTATTGGCCAAGCCAAAGGAACTGTTGTAATAGATAAAGCTTGTAATTTATTGTTTAAATTAGGTAATGTGCAACAAAATATTAGATTTTTAATATGTAATACAAATTTAGATTATGCTATACTAGGTTTAAAAGAATGCTGTAAGTTTAATTTAATTATTGACTGTGCTACATGTAGAGTATTACAAGGAGACCTTGTTTTAAATGAATCTAAGAACATATCCAGTGATAAATTAAGGTTACTTCATTTTAATGTTAACTATGATTATCAGAGAGTGCAACCCGATTATGGAAAGATCATATCTCCTCAATCCTTTGTTCCATCTAATGTTGATAATTCTAAATTAATTGGGGAAATAAATTCTATAGAAAATGAAACTTTAAGGAAAAGTATAAGGGATTATTTAGATATATTTTCTAAAAATAAATTTGATGTCGGGAGAATTAATATCGAACCGCAACGTATTCTTCTTAATTCTGACCTACCAATATCTCTGAGGCCATACAGAACTTCCCCTTTAGAAGAAAAAGAGATTTCGGATCAAATTCATTCACTATTAGATGCTGGTTTAATTAAAGAGAGCAATAGTCCCTATTCTGTCCCTGTTACATTAGTAATGAAAAGAGAAGAAGGTAAAAAAACTAGATTATGTGTTGACTATAGAAAATTAAATGCAATAATGAAAAATGACGCAGAACCCCTACCTCGTATCGATGGAATTTTAGATAAACTGAGTAGTGCGCAGTATTTTTCAACTTTAGATTTAGCCTCTGGCTACTGGCACATACCCATACATCCATCCGATACTGAAAAATTGGCTTTTGCTACCAACTTTGGGCTCTTTGAATGGTTAGTTCTGCCCTTCGGGATTAAATTAGGCCCCCCGATATTTAATAGAACCCTTAGAAGAATACTTACTAAATACAAAATAGACTTTGCTTGCCATTATTTTGATGATATCATTATTTTTTCTTCCTCATTAGAAGAACATATGGAACATTTAAACCAAATATTTGAATTATGTAGACGCGAAAACATTAAACTTAAACTCTCTAAATGCAATTTTGTCCAAAATAAAATTAACTTCTTAGGATATACCATCCAGAATGGCACATTAACTCCTGCTAATGCTAATATTGAAGTAATAAAAAAACTAAAACCCCCTTCAAATGTAAAGGAACTTCAGAGATTCTTAGGATCTATCAATGTTTATCACAAGTTTATAGATAAATATGCCGAAATTCGAGTCCCTCTTAACAGATTACTCAGAAAAAATACACTATGGGAATGGAATACAGATTGTCAAAATTCTTTTCAAAAATTAAAAGATGCCTTAATAGCCAAACCTATCTTAAAAATTTATGACCCTAAGTTACCCCTCCATATGTTTGTTGATGCCTCACAGGTGGCAGTAGGTGCAGTCTTAAAACAACCTGATAGTAATAATTTTTTACATCCAATTGCTTATTACTCTAGAGGATTGAGAAGTTATGAGAAGAATTATTTTATTACCGAGTTAGAGTGTCTTGCCATCATTGACACCTTAGACAAATTCTATCATTATTTTCATGGTGTAAAATTTACCATTCATACTGATCATGCATCTCTTGTATGGTTAAAAAATACTAAACATTTGAGAGGCAGGTTATTTAGATGGTCTTTGAAGTTGAGCATGTTTGAATATAATATAGTTTACGAAAAGGGATCCACAAATGTCGAAGCCGACATGTTGTCGAGAAACCCAATTTCACATTTTATTCAACCACTTACTTTTCTTCTGGACGTTAAAGAAATTATAGAGAGGCAGGAAAAAGATAATGTGTGTGGTAAAAATTATCTAAAGGAAAATGGACTTATGATAGTAAAAAAGAAAGGTTTTAGAAAAATAGTAGTCCCCATGTCTTTAAGGAGAAAAATACTAAATGTTGCTCATGAAAAATTTGGTCATCCTGGTATCCAAAAAATGTTAAATTTAATCTCCCCTAATTATTATTGGCCTGACATGACGCAAGATATAACCAATTTTGTAAAACATTGTGATATTTGTCAAAAGAATAAAAAACCCAGACAGAAAAAATTTGGCTTATTACAAGCTATGCCCACCACAGATCAACCTTTTGAATGTCTTTCTATTGATACTGTGGGAGGATTCAATTATTATAACTGCACCAAAAAATATCTACACATCATCATCGACCATGCTACTAGATATGTTTGGGCTTTCCCCTCAAAAAGTGTTACCACAGAAACTTATACTAATTGTCTAAACCAAGTTTTTAATATTCAAACACCGCAACAATTATTCTGTTTTAATAAAATTCTTAATGTCCAGACCCATCAAAAAGTGTTAAGTGATAGAAATGCAGCCTTTACTTCATCTAGATTTAAAAAATTTCTGCGAAACCACAATATTGAGCAACGTTTAACCACATCACATCATCCTCAAACGAATGGCAAATGTGAGAGAGCGAACCAGACAATAGTTACTAGATTGAAGTGTAAAGTCAATTCTACTAACTCCAAAATTCCTTGGACAAAAATTTTGACAGAAGTAGTTAATGAGTATAACAATACCCCTCATTCTATCACTAAATTCCCTCCTGCTTACTTACTTTTTGGCCAATTACCCTATGATTCTCCTCTTCAACAAAATTATTACCCTCCTGTTCAAGAAGCCCTTAAACTTGCTAAAAAACGCACTGATGAATTCTATTGGAGAAGTAAAAAATATTATGATCGAAATTATCTAGAACCAAAATTTGAGATTGGAGATCTTGTAATTTATGAAGAGTTCCAATATCCTAATACCAGAAAACTTTCACAAGTCTTTAGTGGTCCTTATCAAATCCTTAATAAGTTATCTGATGTCAATTTTGAAATTGATAGACAAATTCAAAATAAACCTACTGAAATAGTACATGTATCAAAATTACGCCCTTATTATCCTCCTGATCAATTAAAATTATCCCATGAGAACCAACAACAAACTAATGTTAAATTTATAGTTTCGTCTTGATTTTAATATAATCCAAAAATAAACGAAATAAATTAATAATTAACTAATCAATTCTCTTCTGTATAACCGTGATGTTCTTGATTGTGCACACGAGAGTGTCACTGTTGAAGTTTCCACTTGAGTCAACTTTTTATGCTGGCGTAATTTAGTTGATTTAAGTTAGGAGTTTCTGATACTGAATTGGATTAGATTAGAATAATAAATTAAACAGTATTAACTAAACTAATAAAATAAACTGGATTAAATTATATCTTAAACTAATCAAATATGATATCTTAATACTAATTGAGAATTGTCCAACCTTTCTTAATATGCTACAAGGTCCCATTTTTTCATTTCACAACTTATGTTTTCTTGTTTGACTGAAAGCAAGATAGTTACATAACCATCATCTACACAATAATGATTGTTTTCACGAATTTTTCTTATTTATTCCTTTTTTTGTATTATGTATTTTATTGAGTATATTTCATACCTCATTCACTACTATATGGATGAGATATTAATTATATACTTAAGAAAGTAATTAAAGAAAGAGTGTGATATTTTTGAAGTATAAT
Source organism: Maratus michaelseni (assembly GCA_963931845.1). Taxonomy (NCBI): domain Eukaryota; kingdom Metazoa; phylum Arthropoda; class Arachnida; order Araneae; family Salticidae; genus Maratus; species Maratus michaelseni. The sequence goes on along the minus strand of OZ007598.1, from coordinate 188,183,012 downwards.
GCTTGTTATTGCTGAACTTATTGTTGAATATTATTATTATTAGTTATACTATTTATAATTTGATATTGAGATTAAATATTACTTGAATTTGAATACTACTTGAATTTGAATATGTTGAGATATATAAATTTTTACTTCTAGAAGTAAACAAGTAATAAAGTAGTAAAGGTAATGGAAGTTATAAAGGTAATAATGGTAATAGTAATTTTGATGTTGAGTAAAAAACTCTTATACTGCTTACATTACCTATTTGCCTTTTTAGGTAATTACCATTTGTCAGACAAACTATACCATAAAAAATACTCATTTCTCTTAAGTTTTTCTTAGCATTCCATTCAGGACTGAGTTTTTCAGACAAACATAAGTTTAATATTTGAAAATTAACTTATGATTATTGTTATTGTTAAGTATTATTATTTTAAAATTTTTATTGTTGATATTCTTCTTCTTCTTCTTATTATTATTATTGTATTATTTGTGTTTTATTGTTGTTAATATTAATCTTAGTACTATTTTCGAGTTGTTGCTAGTAAATATAAAGCATTCAGATGAACTTTAATTCTGAAATAGACTTTCATAAGGAAGATCAGTAAGATCTAAAATTTGAAGGATTTTTCTCTTTCAATTTGTAAACTGTTCAGTTTGTGAGGTATGCAAATAACTTTTTTGGATGGACTATCACTCAGACGAGAACTGAACGACAAATTAAGCAACAATTCTACAAGCAATTTGCAACAAATTTTGTAAGATGATACTCTGGAAGTATGTTATCTATTATTTTAAAGTGTTACAATTCTTTTCTTATTTTGTTTAATATTTTCTAAAGCTTTTTATGTCATTGTTAACAAGATTAATATCTTGTAATTGTATTTTTATTAACAACTCCACCAATTCGCGTTATAGTTATTAAATTTAATGTTATTGGGCATTAATGAATAAATTTTGGAAATGTACTTATTTTGACTTCCTCCAGTTGACAAATTGTAATCCAAGTCCGTGTAACATTTCCCTTCAATGAACTTGCAGGTCATATGACCTACCGGTTCATTCGTCTTTTTGGGTGGGGGGATATGTAATAATAAAAAATTTTCGCCCTATTTCTTTAGTTAAATTATTCCAAATTCTTCAATTCTTTTTTCCCTCTCTTTTTAAAATATCTCTTAAATCTATTTTGTATTTTATTCCATAACTTAATCAAAATATTCTGTTATTTATCATTCTAAAAATCTTAATCTGTTAAAAGCTACACGTATTTATTAAAACCTTATTCTCTTAAATTGCAACACTGCCTCTAAACACACCTGCCTAATTTCTTCTTTTGAGACATTTAATTTTTATTCTTTGGAACTTTTATAATACCATTTTCATTTCTATTTAATTCATTCGGCATCCCATGATTCCAAGCGGTTTTCGCGCCCAAAGGCCTTTTTACCTTTTTAATTTGCCGCTTCTGTTAAAGAGTTTTAATCATACGTCAGAGACACGTCTTCGTGGCCTCATTTTTTCATCCATTAGCGAGAAAGCTCCGCCTTCTTTATCCCCCTATCGCCCTCCGAACATGGATGCGAGTGGACCAGCTTGTTCGCGCGTTTTGTACCTTTGGGCCAAATTTTGAAGTATTTATACGGTTACACTGGCTTCGGAGACAGAATTTACACGAATTAGTGGTTGTCATCTAATTGCCGTCACTGGGGAGTCTACACTAATGCATCGGTAGTATGTTCTTCAAGCTCTGCTAATTCTTCAAGATCTTCAAATGTGTTCAGTTTTTTATGAAGCGAAAGTTGGTGGAGTTGCTTTCATCTCTGTGATCACAATAAAGCCACTGCTCATCTATTAAGTTATTAAGTCTTCTTTTTAATGTTTTTGGGAAATTTCTTCTGGATTTCACTGCCTCTGCTCAATTTTTACGACTGCAAATACACTACGATTTCCGATGTGATATACTTCGAGATTTGTCTTCATGGTGAGCTACTCGAAGTGATGCCCTGTCCGGGTGTCATGACTACATTTCAACGATCTCGACTGCGACTACCTCGATATGATTATCAGGTAATTTTAGTGGTTTCGGACTGAGATGTTCCGATTGTCTGGTGGAAAGAACGTTCAAGTCGACAGCAATAGCGATCGTCTATAATGAGCCAATTTTCGACAGGAATGTATCATATATAATTATAATATCTATGATTTTCAAAAAACATATCAAGTTCTATTATCATTCTACTTAAATCTCCAATGAGATAATTAATGATATTGTGTATACAGAATACCACATAGCTAATAATTAACATGTGCAAACATAATATTACCATAGCTTGTGCTTCAATGGTAATTGGCCAAATTTTACTCATACCTAAAGAATATTGAAAAAAGAAAAAAGAAATAGAGAGAAAGGGAAAAAAAATTATAAATTGGAGTTGCAATTAAGTAAATACAAATGGATTAATAAATTAAATATGAACCATATACAATGGAAAATTGGATCACATGAGAATTAAATATGAATTGGATATGAAAAAACACATGCACATGTACTCATCAGCCTGGATGCACCCACATGTGTTTTAAATAATAATTCAGTGTTTCATAATTCTACTGGCATAATGCTAAGAATAGTAGAATCATCCAGGTACACTGAATTATTACCAGACAACAATTGGAAATATTAAAATTTGGAAATATTTAAATAGGAAATAAAAATTTGGAAATATTTAAATAGGAAATAAAAAACCATTAAGAATATACAATATATTTCACTCACATCGATTATCCCAAAAACTGTATTTAACACCTCCCGAAATTACCACGAGATAACAGTTTTGAAATAATAAAATTGGAAATATGAACGCGTAAAGTGTAGATAAAATATTTTACTCACAATAATTATACAGAATCCTTAAAATGTCACAACTTCTGCATAATATTCACATCCACATGGCAATGCATCATACATGTTGACTAAGTCGAGTTGAGAGAAATGATTTGAAAGACAAGTTGAGAGCACACTTTTTTTAAAACGCATCCCCATCGATGACACCCAAACACAAAATGATTCAAAAACACACAAAATAATTCTGGTTTTAATACACTTATAACAAAATTATCCGTGAATATATATTACTCCATCCTATTTTAATTCCTGAAAGTAAAATTAATATACAATCAATAGCTCCCTCTATAGTTAAATTAAATATAATATTAACAATATTATCAACAACTTTTTGAAAGTTAAAGTGTCGCCATCTATTGGTATTATAATAATTCATAATTAATATATATATATATATCTGACCTAGGTCATACGATAACGCTCGTATTTATAAATCGATTTTGATGAAACTAATTGTGTGTATTAAGCTCACCAATGTCTCGACCAAGTTCGTTGGCCAGCTTGGTCCGCCATTTTGTTTCAAGATGGCGGCCATTTAAAAATTTAAAACTAAAATAAATATACAAAAAAATTAAAAATTAAAATTTATTTTTTAATTACGTGTTAGGCCTTGATACAAGGATTCCAGAGCATTTTTTTGGTTTACCTCTATCTTAAAAAATGGCTGAGATAGAGCAGTTTGAAATTCTAGGGTGGCTGACATTTTGAAACAAAACAGCACATTAACGCCATTACTTGCAAATTATTTCTTTCATTGTTGTAATAATTTTCCCAATCATACGCATAAAACTATATATTCATATCCGTTAGCGCCAACATTGGCGACAAAATTGACAAAATTGGCGACATTTGGCGAAATATCGCCAAATTTGGCGACCAAAATAAGTCTTCATAAATGAAGCCAATTTGGCTATTGCTCAATAATTTGGCGAATTTCTTATTCAAATTCAGTATTAACGAATCTTTTGTAAACGTTTCTTTGCATTTTAACTTGCTGTTTTCGTGTAACATTAGCTAAAATTTTAAAACGAAGATATAGGAAAGCTACCTTTTCCTCCCGTTACAGGCCGGAAGGACTTTTTTGTATTGAAAGCTACCTAAAAGCGCCAAGTTCTCTATAGTTGAAAAATATCGATTTATCTATTTAATTTGACATTTATTGTGTTTTGGTGGTTAAATCATGGTATGTAGTAGTAAAAGGGGGGGATGTGATTGATTTTGTAAAGTTTTTGGTAGATTTATTATATTTTTTGTGCCTATATTTATTGTAAAATAATGTTTTTAGGAAAAGGTAAGTCAATGTGTTCAATCTGGATCTATTAATCTTAGCAATTTTTTTTAAATTTAAAACTTTCGATTTCCTTTTATAAAACAAGTTTATTAACTCCCTTTTATTTCACGATTATGAAATTTAGTACTATTTTTTATATAATGACAAATTTTAAGACAGGAAATTCAAAACATCTCTCGTTATTAACTCTTTCTCCTAGGATACATTGACCAAACTGGATCACTCTTGTGACGTCACTAATACTTGTAGCAGGCCCGGTTGAGAAAACACACAGCGTGATCTCGGAGGCCCCGGTATAACTTGCTTTCAAAGGGTTCCGTACATCAAATTAATTAATTAATAATCTCCTACTACCCCTAATTTTTTCATAATTTTAGTTTCAGTTGATTGGGGAGTAGGAGGAGGGTGGGACATATTTTTCCAGTATGCTTTCGACGATATCTCTGAAAATATAATACCTAAAACTAAAACAAATATATTTTTGAGTTTGTTGCTACGATATCTTTCGAACGATACCTTACACGATACATAAAAAGAAATTTTTATGTATCCGACAATAGCACAACATTAAAATATATTAGGTATGAATCGGAACCGCACTGAAACGACGTATAAATGTAAAAGACGTATCAATGAGAAACGTATAAACGATGCTTTATTGTATGTTTAAAATACAGTGAAATTTTCTTACAGAAAACTTAGTTTCATTTTTAACATTTTTGTTTTTCAAATATAGAAAAAGGAAACTTGCTTCCATTGCAAACAGGGCCTGTTCACCGAATAGGCTCATGTAGCCCGAGCTTACCCACTGAAATACAAAGGGGCCCCCAAATTTACTTTTCAGAAATAATTTTTAGGGGGGGAAATTGCAGTCAGGGTAAAAAATGTATTTTTTTTCTTAATTATAGTTACTAAATTTTCCCTCAGACTATTACTGACACATTTATATATATACCAGTGGCCCCGTGCGAGGATTTCGCACTACAATCTAATATTTTTTATTAATATGTAATATTTATTAGATGCAGGTTTAAACTTCTAAAGAAATTGTGAGGATAAAACTATCTGCAAACAACATTTAGTTTTTAATCATGTCAGAATATCATCTAATTTATTCCATCAAAGTTAAAGTAAAAATGAATCCAAGATTGCAAAAGGCACGCGCGAGAAAAAAAAAAAAAAAAATTAACAATCGTATTTTAACTGTATTAAAGGATGAAGTCATCCGCTTCGGGAAAAACATGGGACATAGAAATATACATCTAAACGTTTCAATTTCAACTTCACTTTTTAATCATAAATATAAACTCATGCGGTGTTTTTTTTTAATCATTGCTGAGCATCATATAATGTGGTATTTTATTTTTGTGGCAATTGTAATTTGAGGAAAACCTTTCATTTCTTTCATGAAATCAATGCCGATTTAATTTTTAATTATCAGCAAATTTGAATCAAAAACATGTTTTAACGAAATGTTAAGTGTGCTATGTCAGAAGCCTGTTCAAAATCCTTTCATATGCTATCTCATTCGTTGTTCTGCGTTTTATATTTTCTTAAAAAAAAGGGATGTTGACAGGAGAAATAATATATATGATATATATATATATATATATATATATATAATTACATACATATATTATATATACATATATAATCGCGATTTAACTGAAATTTATCAAATGTATATTTAAACTGGAGAATCTACTATTCATTTGTATCGTATAACTATGGTAACAATGATTTTTCATCAGATTAAAATAGTACACTAGTCACTAGGACGGAAAAACAAAAAACATTAGGAACCCTTTTATGATAGGGGTGCTTTTACCATTAATTTTATGTCGTTGTCCCGCTGATTCAAAACAATAGCTACCTTGCCCCTAAAAATGTATATAAAAGAAACAGAACAGTGTTTAAATTCAAAGTAAATGGCAAACTGTTAGAAACGTATTTCAGAGACACAAATTTGTAACATTTTACTGCTACTTCCAGAAACAAAAAAAAAGGGGAGGTTTTCGGAAATAGATTATATAAAAAAGGAAAAACAAATAAAGGTTTTCGTTCCAAGAAAAAGAAAGTCACCGAACTCAATAGACACAAAATAGAATAAAGTACAATGCTCTTTATTTTAGCGGAGATAAGTTATTCCTGTAACGTATAATATTCTGCAAAACATTCGCGTACACGAAATTCGTGATATAAGTATAAAAGGTGTTAGGAAAAATCCGAAAGAAATATACATTTACTAAGGATGGGTATTAACGAATAAAAGTGACTCATTCTCGTTTTACAGGGGTTTTCAGGACTCTTAAATCTTCAAACTTTTCGAAATTATTATTTTTTTACTATTTTGAATTTCTATCTTTTCTGAACATTTCGATATAATTGTTTCCTCGAAATTCCTATTAGAACAGAAGTTATGGAAATTAAACAATATCATTTGCAGTAAAATTGACCCAATTAATTTTGAGAATTATTCAGGTGTATATGACATACCTTTTATTAAAGAAGACGTATCAAAGAATTACTATATTGGCATGGCAAACAGGAAATTTAGTTAAAATAAAAAAATAAAAAAATAAAAAAATAAATAAAAAATAAATAATAATAATAATAGCTGATATTAAGTATAATAGCAAAACCACAGCCATGGCAAGATTATGTCAAGAAGAAACTATCCAAACAAATTTCAATGAAAGTAAAATAATTTTTCCTTCCAGTCTATACTATCGATCCATAAGAAGAGAAACCATAGAGATAGTAACACGCAAAAATACAATAGCTAACGATGCATCATCATTTAACTTACCGAAATTGTGGCTCGAGTTACTCCATGGTTACAAATAGGGAAATAAACAACCAAGTAAAAATAAAAAATAAAGTGGGTGATTTTTAAAAAGTACATGAAAATTAAATGATAGCATTTCAAATAATAACTTCAAAGACCGTGCAATTATAGAATATTCTCATTTGTTTTTGATAATGGCTCGGAGTGAGCTGAAATATGTCAACAATCTAATAAAAGTTACTTTACTGTATAATATGTTTTTAGTTTACACCTTTTAGTACTTAACAGAAATATAGAAGTTATGACTTTTAGAATTATACACATTTAGAGCTGAAGCGGTAAAAACAAAACTTTGAAGTCAATTTTCTCAAAATGATATTTTTGGGCATAATGCGCAGGATATCTCAAAAACTTTTCAATATTTTCTCATGAAATTTTCAAAAGAGATGTTTCATGTTAGTCTGCTTAAATTGAACCTAAATTTTCACTTCTATTGTTCAAAAAAGTATTTTTTTCAGGTGGTTATACTGTTGAAAGTAATACGCTACTGTGCATGTGCGGCAGCGTATTACTGCTTATTTTACTATTTATTTCTGTTAATTTTACGGTATAATACTGGCAGCTGGGATGTTAGTATTATACTGTAAAACAACATTTTTTTTTTTTTTTTTTTTTTTTTCAGTGTTTGAAATGAAAGAATATGCACTTATATCTTTCATTCATCCAAAAATTGTATTTTAAAGTCATATCTATATATTTAAAACGCTAAGCGATTTTTTTCGACAATCCGTGAGAACAAACTACTGCGTCAAATTACACCATTCTTCTTTTAAATGAAAGATATTTGGCCACAGATTTGTTATCGTGCATTCGTTTATTCGAAAATTTAATTAATTAGCTGTAATTTTCAATTAAACTTTTACTTCTGCTTATGACGTCATAAAGTCGGCAACTCCCACTTTTCCAAGGCATAGAGTTTATTCTTTAAACTCTGTGGTTCGCCAATCTTTTGACATTAGCTAATATCAACTAGGAAATATTGTAACAATGTAGTATAAAATCTTTAAAAAAAACTTAATTAGCTAGAATATAATCATAATAAAATATCTAAACGTAAACATATCAATATGAATAACAAATCTCACTTAAAATGTTGCAATTTAAATGATTCCAATTGAAACAAGATTTGGAGAGTTATCCCTGATGCCCAGCTAACATAAAAGTACCTATTTTATTTTATTTCTTTACACACATATTCAAATTTATTATAAAACACCAGGTTGCCATACAAAGCAAAAATCGTCATTTAGGCGCCAAAAATTAACCCCGGTGCGTCTGTGATATGTGTATCGATTTAAGCAAAATTGTTTTGGTTGCACGGCATATTTCAAAATTAATTAAATCCATGATTATTGTTTCTTTCTCAGATTAAAAATAAGAAAATTGGTAATTCTCTATTATCCCGTCGACCACTTTTCATAACAAAAAACTATCGCCAAAGTGTAACGCCAAATAAACGGGAGAACGTTGCCATTGGAATATAAAAATAAATAAATAAATAAAATACATGAATTTGACGACACGATTATTATTTTAATGAATGAAATAACTCATAAATCAGTAAAACATAATGAAAAATAGACGCAAATGTCGAATTAAAAACCACTTGATGACGTAACAAACACGTATAATGCTTCTGATATTTTGGCGTTTAATTTTACAATTTGGCGATAGCTTTTTGTTATGAAAAGTGGTCGACCGGATAATAGAGGTACCAGAAAATTTAATGTTTAACGAAATTCAATTATTTGATCGATCGTAAATTTCGGTTCTTTTCCGTTATACCGACACCATGCCATACATGTAAATGTATGCTTGGCGACGATGGTGTCCGTATAATGGAAAAGTACTCAAATTTTTCTTTGTTCGGACTATACCAAAAACAAACATTTTACAGGTAACAAAAAAATCGCCGAAAATGACTACTTCATCAGCTGTTATGACAGCAAAGTTGAATAAAATCTAATAACCTGAATTTTACAACGTTTATGCGAAACACCACAGAGAACACACGCTATTTTTATATATAATCTTGGATATTTATTTATTTACATTATTTCTCATAATTATGGAAAAGGAATAATTTTCCTGATTATGTAAAGGAATGAAGAAACCATACAAATAAATTACACTTGAAAACATTAAAAATCTCCTTTATCTGCAGATTGATTTATTATTGTAAAAAAAATTCTTTATCTTTACATAAAAAATAATTAGCTTAAAACAATGGATGCGTTTCAGAAGATATGGATTTGAAACGAACAATGATTAAAGAAGACATTTTAAAAATGTTGATCAAAACATTTTAAAACTTTTTTTTTAACGTCGAATTTCGACGGTGCGTTTGGGGAGATGCGATGCACATGCGCATAGGAGCTCATTCGGTTGCATTATCACAGGAAGAGGGGGGGGGGGTGTGCTTTATTTACTATGTTCTTTTATTGACTGAATATGAGATGAACGTAGGGATATATTATTTGTATGATCCTTCATAGGTTCAGGAAAATTTCTTTCTTGCCGTGAGGAATACGGCGGTAATGTCAAACTGATTTGCATTTTGTTACGGATTGTTTGTTTAAAGTTTGCATCGGAAATAGTAATTTAATTCACTGGGGGAAATTTTTTTTTAAAATAAAATATTTGAAAGATTGTTTCATAAGCACCTCTTCTTATGTAATAAAGAAGCTTATTTTACTAATATTGGTATTATAATTTTTTTCCGTCAAGTTTTGACGGGTTCCATCTAGTACATATTAAGATATTAAATGTTGAAAATGGTAATTTTTTCCAATTTAAAGAGTTTTGAGACCTTTTAATGAGCCTGATACATATATTTTTGTTTGCCTGCATGTGTAATTCTGCTTATATTGTAAAATTTGTAAAAATACTGGTCTTCACTGGGAGTCGGAAGTAGCGCGTTACAAGCAGCTAAACTACTGTAGTCGCTACTTTTTATAGTAGTTTGAAGCGTAGCGCACTACATTTTGAACAATGTAGCGAGCAGCGAGATACAAAAAATCAGCGAGAACCGGCGCTACTTTTAACGCTTTCTTCAAGGAAGAAATATTCCATCTAATAATCACGTAGGCCGTAACTTGCTTCTTTTGCATAAAATTTGTTCTGCTGAATAATTTGCGAATCTCTCCTGCAGTCGCAGTGTATAGCGACGCATCCCATGGAGTCATATGTGACTCCATGGGAAAAAAATGTATAGAAAAAAAAATGTATAGAAAAAAAGGTGTACATTTTTTCCCTGCTAAAATAAAGTACTAACTCACCAAAGGAATTAATTTTCTTGCTGGGAACACATGTCTATATTTACTTGTTATAAGGTCTTCTTGTTTTAAGGCCGGGTTTCTTATTATTTGGAAATTGCTTTATTTGCAGATTTATTTATTGTTTGCATTTAGAGTGCTTTTTCTCTAATTTTCTAGATTATGAAATTAGACAACTTAATACAATTCACTTTCAACAGAACTCAATACAATTAACTTATTAAGAGTGTATTAGATAGTTAAATAAAAACAAATCTATTGGTAAATACATGTCAACGGTAAGTTTATAATCCCAACGCACTAATTGTAATAACTGTAAGAATAGTAAATAAAGTTTATGCAGTGATATGATTGTACAAAAATATGTTACATAGGGCAGCCCCTCGTTATATCACTCAATCATATACAGGGTGTTTCTAGGATAATGGGAAAAACTTGGAGGGGTGGTACAGGACACTGTAACAAACAATTTTTGTATATAGGATAGCATGATCGGAAATCTATTTATATAGTATAGTCAAAATTACAGGGCGTCTCACTCCAATCCTAAGTCGCGTCATAACTTTAACAGTAGTGAAGCTACTTTAATGAAATCCTTACAATATCCTTACAATTCATACAAAGATGAGTCTGTTGCGAATTTTGTTAAAATATCTTAACTACTGTTAAAGTTATGAACAAAACGCGAATTCGGATTGGAGTGATACGCCCTGTATTTTTGACTATATAAATGGATTTCCGCACCTGCTTTCCTATACAAAAATTGTTTGTTACAGTGTCCTGTACCACCCATCCAAGTTTATCCCATGATCGTAGAAACACCCTGTATAGCTCTGTTTTTGTACCTCTCGAAAAAATAAGCAGTAGTTTAACCGAATTTTTAGGTGCGTTCGTAATTATATAAATACGTATACGTAGTACTTATAGTTGTCGTCTGGTGCGACCGTCCATCCGCAAAAACTACCCAAACGAATGGTTTGAAATTTAATATATATAATCGTTGCAGAAATTTGTCGAGTCATTTCAAATTTTATGAAAATCGAATCAAAACTTAAAAAAAAAATCACTGACCGTGCCTTACAGGTACAGGTAGATTTCGAAGACGCAAACCGTGAGGCGCCTATTTGTTGGGAATTGCGGAAGAAATGACCTTTTTGCCATGATGCGGCAGTTGGAAACGTCCACTTCAAAACCTAACTTGTTTGCAGGCAGAGCCGGCAGGGATTTTTTTTTTTTTTTTTTTTTTTTTTTTGCTATAAGGGTTGGTCTTATAAAAAACTTGTCAATATAAAAGTTTTAGATAATATTAAGAGGATTTATAATAAATTCAAGCGGATTTGATATCTTGTGAATTGACGAAGTTATGAAATTTTTTCTTCTAAACTCCCCCCCCCCCCTTTGGGCCATTTTTAATGATATCAAAAATCTGTCATACATAAGTTTTCGGCCCTTTTTCTAGAAGTAATAATAACTTTATGCGGATTCGATACGTATCATAATTAAGAAATTATGTTTTTTTCCTGTTTTCACAATAAGCCCCCCCCCCCCATTTCCCTCCCTTGGTTCGATTTTGCCCATTAACGAACCTGACTGAGATTTTAGTCCCCTTGATTTTATGTATCAGTTTGGAAGAGATTTGTGCAGAATTATTGACGTTATCGTGTCCATAAAAAAGTGACATACATACATACATATATATATATATATATATATATATATATATATATATATATATATACTCAATTGGAGATTAGGTTAGTAATGTTGAAATAACTTGATTAATGTATCTTGAAATTCAAAGGTATTATAACTATATATACATATATATATGTGAAGTTTTTACGAAGATGATTTTTTATTCCACGAGAAAATGGCAATTTGTTAAAGATGGTGCATTATTGTAGTCGTAATCAATAATCATGGCGGGGAGGTTAGGCAATGATGAGACACCACAAGAGTTTCGTCAATAAGGAGCAGCCAATTTCCGGATAAATCTTTTATTAATGAACAGAAGCGATGCAAGTAACAGTTCTCACAGTAACAGGTATAAACTTATAGCCCTCAGGCTTGACGATGGCTCACTACATCGTTTAATAGATCGTAAAGAGCTGTTATGAAAATTCTACGTGACTTCAACACCAGATAACCATTTGGTTAGTACTCCCAAACACGACAAAAATCTGCTCTCCAAATGCCTGCTAGCGCATTTTGTTAACCGCGCGTAGTGTTACTGACGACGACGTAACGAGGGCACGAACCAATGAGTGAGAGGCAAATTCAAGCTAAGCTAACGAGGCGCGAGGGAGAAGACAAAACAAACACAAAAGAACCCCCTCGTATCCGCGCATTGATTTTGAAGTGAAAAATACCCAGCGCGCGAAGCAAAGCATGGAATAAAAAAAAATGGCTTTTAAAAACATTCGAAATGACAAAAGCGTCTCTCAGAATTTTATAGATTGGGGAGTTAATAAAAGTTACGAATGAACTTAATGTTTTGGATTAAGATTTGGAATAAGATAATTATTAATATACGGGTTATTACTTTTAAAAGGATAAGGAATAAATATTATTAAGAATTAAGGAAATACTGACTATGTCAGAAGTTAGATTAATTTAAAGGACTAATGCAAAATAAATGCGAAGGAAATAAATTTTTTATATAACATATATATATATACAGTGGCGGAAAAAAAAACTGCATCACCTAGAAAAATTAACATTTTGTAATGCTAATGAGCTATTTCGTTCAAATAAATTAATCTTTGTTGCTGCAAAGCAAGATAAGATATCTTTCTATATTCCTTGTGGATAATATACCTCTTACGAAGTATTGTATCATCAAATTTTTAAAAATAGTGCGGCAAAAGGGAAAAACAGTCATTTGTCTTGTTCTTTAAGTGGTCAAATGATGGCTCCGCATGTTCAATTGACGGAAGAAAAAAAATGTGTAATACTTGGTTTAGTTAAAGAAGGATATTCTACACATGTGATCGCTAAAAAAAATTGGTTGCAATCAATTGACAGTTTGGAGGACGATTAAATTTGAACGTGCAACTGATAATGTTGAGAGAAAGGCTTGGATCGGACCGAAAGAGTGTGACCACAAATTCTGATGATCGATATCTGAAACGGATGTCTCTAAGTAATCGTCATGCAAGTGCTCCTGACTTAAAAGTCGAATTTGAGAAAGTCTGTGGGTTAATTTAAGCGCAAGAACTATCCGAAGACGCCTTGTGGAATGCCGTTTGCATGCGTATCGCCCAAAGAAAAAGCTTTTACTCACAAAAAAAATGATGCAGAAACGACTTTCTTGGGCAAAAGAGCATGTCTCATGGACAAAGGCTCAGTGGGATTCAGTAATTCTTTCGGAAGAATTTGAGTTCAACCTACATGAATCAGACGGTAAGCGGTATGTTCGGATACGTAAAAGTGAAGCTTACCATCCAGACTGCATATCGCCTACTGTAAAATTCCCAGTCAGACAAATGGTCTGGGGATGTATATCCAGCAAAGGAGTTGGACGTCTGAAACTTATTACTGGAACTGTGAATAAATCCGTTTATACCGAGAATTTGGAGGAGTGTTTAAAACCAGCTATTAAGGATCATTTTCAAGGTGCTAGAAATTGTATTTTTCAAAAGGACTCTGCACCCAGCCATACAGCGAAATTGGTAAGCACAATCTAACTTATTCATGAATTATTCCGTTGCCTAATTTACAAGTTTTAATCTCCATTACATAAGGATATTGGAAAAGTAATTTTCACCCAATTTCCTTCCTTTAGGTGACGGCCTATCTGACAAAATCTGGCATTAGAATTTTGGAATGGCCTGGGAATAGTCCTGACCTGAATCCCATTGAAAATTGTTGGCATATAATAGGTACAAAAATTGCTGCTTAGAAGCCTGCTACTAAGACAAAACTGCAGGAAAACATTATTAGGGTCTGATTGCATAAAATTGGCCAGGAGTACATTCAAAAGTTGATATATTCTATGTCGGACCCTTGCAAGGCTGTTATAGCAGCTCGTGGAGGGTCTACTAAATACTGAAGTGATCCTTATGCATGTATACACACCTAAGTATATATAATATGACTGCAGTTACGTAGAATTTACATTAACTACAGAATTTGTGCATCTATTACTTTCTTCCAAGTTTTTTTAAATATTGCTTTTTTCACTTTTTTTCCATTTTTCAAAATAATTATGTGTAAATAATTTATAAATCCCAATAAAATTTAATTGAGATTAATCCTACAACTATATTTTATCATAAAAATATCATCCTTCCATAATACCTGCACTTTTCGCACTTTCCTACGTTTTCCACTTTTTCGCAGGTGATGCAGTTTTTTTGTCCGCCACTGTATATATATACATAAAGTTTTGAACTGGGGGGGGGGGGGGGTTAGGTTCTGGGAGTCATGATCGGCGTAGATCTTCAAAAATTTCAACTTAGGGAAGAATATAATAGGTAGTATTTCTTACAAAATCTACTTAATATATTAATAAAAGTTTTCTTCATTCTATTAAATCATACGTAATTAATTCACTGATATACCATGATAGGTAGTGATTCTAGGTTGCCATGGTGATTACGTCATATTTTAAGATGGAGTTATATTATTTCCGTATTACTGAATTTAAAAACCGAATTTGTATATTAAAATTGTTTAATTATCGCAATCCTGTAATCTACCGGCAGTTGGATAGATGTTTCCGAAGAAATAGATATTAAATGGAAAAAGAGTCTAAATATGGATTTCAAGTTTTGAAATTTTCAAAGCTAGGTTTAACATTCCCATTGGAATTTTCAGTAAATGTCAACAAAAGATAAAATGTTGCCAACTTAAAATGTACTTATTTTATTATGGAAATTAATCATATATTATAATAACAAACGTAATAATTAATTTTTTCAGTGAAATAACAACGATGATTTTTTTTTACATTGTCTTGTATTGAATACTTGCGCATAGTATAATTATAATGTAACAGAATTGTAATTAATTGTTTATAAAAGTGTATCGAAACTTAATTTCATAAAATAAAATATATAAAATTCTATAATATGAATATCTGCACATAAAATAAATTTTGTTTTCATGCATTTTTGCAAACAAGTGCAACAGCTATTGCACCAAGATCTGAATATTTATGAAACTAGTTATAGTACGAACGCAGCTCATTTGTTACGTTTGACGTACAATTTCCAACTCGTTTCATTTGGCGTTTGTTTCAAACGCAAAAAAAAAGGCGTTAATTAAGAAAACTATGTCTAAAAATTAAGTTATTTTCCTCCACAATTTGCTTCTGTATATGTGTTGTAAGTGAAAATGTTGGACTTGTTGCTGTAAGTCCTTCAATTTTTTTGGAGTTTAAAATGACAAAAAATGACAATTCATGAACGGAAGTTAGAGCTATCGTTATATTATATTACGTAAAGCTTAGTACGTACTTACAAAATTAACTTAAAACAATTAACTTAATTACATTTCTTTACAAATATACAAAAATAAGAACTGCCTACTTACACCTATATGTTTCTTATCATTCTTGTATCGTAAAGCTGTAATTTATTTGGTCTTAAATATTAAAGCGAGAAGCAAAAGTCTTAATTTTTCAGTGTAAATTCGACCTTACTGCGCATGCGTCATCTTTTTTTGAACGGCGAATAAAGAAGGAACTAGAATTAAGAAGAATCAAGAGCGCTGTAGAAAGAATAGCTCGCCTGTTGGCCTGCACTGCTTGCAACCCTGCCGCTAGGTAATAATCCTTCTAAATTCCTTTTCAGTCTATTCTTATTTCCCCTTCCCGGAGGGAGCATCCATTTTTCCACCTGCTTTGTTTGAAAGAAGGGTGAACAAAAGGGAATTGGAGATTGCAATGGGAAGCGTGGGAGGCGCTTTCACTTTTTTGAAGGCAAGAATGGAAAGGGAAATGGGAGGGGGGAGTTCTCCCCTTCTATTGAATTTGAAAAAGGGTCGTTTTATTACAAAGCGTTTGGACAACAAAAGCTTTTTTTTTTTAAATTAATGTTTTCTTATGGACAGTTTTATCACTAATTATCAGTATTTTTTATTTGGGGCTCATTTATGGTTTTATCACGGGTCCAGGCACCGCCGGGTGGGTCAATTAGCTATCTATTAAATCTTATCCAGATTTTTTTTGTGATGAATGGATTGCACCATATTGTTTCTCAAAGTTAGAAAAAACATTGCAATTAAACTGTATTGCACCTAGTACTTTCGCTTATTAATGGTTGCATGTCTATCAAAGAGAATTATAAGCAAATTTTGTCTTTAATATGCAATTTGGCACGGCTTTCGATTATGGAAAATTAAAGTATTGAAAAATGTTTTTTTAAAGCTTAACTTTTTATTGCATTGGGTTAGAAGATCGACATTTTTACAAAATGATGGGGCATGGGGCTTTTGTGCTATAAGAGTTTTCTTTGTGCTGAATTTCAAGGTTCTGTGTCAACGGAAAGTATCCTTACAGATTTTAAAAGTGAGTTTGAATGGGGAGGGGGGGGGGCAACAACAACAACAACAACAAAAAACCGCTGTTTTAAGGCAATAAACATTTTATTGCTGTGCGTTAGAAGCTCAAAATTTTTACGAATCTATCAGGCCGTAAACTTTATTATTTAATATTAATTTCAACTTTATACTTTTAGCTGTTACTGAATTTAAAAAAAAAAAAAAAAAAAAAACGGTCTTGACAGACAGACGGACAACAAAGCGATAATATAACAGTTACTTTTATTCCTTTTGAGGTACGGAACCTCAAAAAAGAATTCATAGATTTTTTTTTTTTTTTTTTTTTTTTTTTTTTGAGTTTCTAGAACACTCTTTATCATGTTAGGTATAAGTACATAACGGTGCAAGGATCAAGCCTCTGCAGACTGCATGACGTACATGATATTTTCCAGACTGAAAACACTTATATCAGAAATATTATCTCTGGTATATTTATAATACCGATAACAGTAATACTCAGTATACCACTACTCTGTTATTTCTGATAACGACAAACATAATGAAGAAACAGTGCAGGATGTTATGAAGGACAAGTGGAAGCAAAAATAAAATAATCTGATTGATTGCAGAACTATAGATTTTCAAAATCTATTTATAAATTTCCAATTATCGAATTATCAATTGACTTTGGGCGCCAAAATGTAGATTAATATTGATTAAGCAAGCTCTTAATAATATGTTATGCAGTAAAAGATGAAAAAGAAACTTTTAGACTTATCAAAGACACCTTTACAAAAATATAGTTGTTGCGAATTATACGCAGAAAAAATAGACTACTTATCGTATCCTTATTACTGAAAAAAAAAGAAGTTTTTAATATGTAAAAGATACGTTATCTTCTTCAGATATAGAGTGAAAATATTTTTGCATATATATTTAATAATTTATTAAATTATAGCTACATATGGTATTTGAATAGCTTACAATATTTACAATAATAAATATGTAAACATTTATTTATCTTATATATTAAATAAAATTAACATACATTTCAAAATTTTGTTAGTCTATCCTTTTAAATACAGTAACTACATGAATGCTCAACGGGTTAAAAAATAACTTGCTTTAATTGGCAAATTTTATTTATCCACCTGATTGGTTGAGATTAACAAATGCGTTTGAATTTTTAAATTACCTTCACAATTAACACTACATACTTAATACATTATCTTTATACTCACATACATCCTTCCCTTATTTATATGTTTATACTAGCTGTTACCCGTGACTTCGTTCACGCAATATTAAAAGAAAAATAAATACATTAATTAAGCAAAATATTTCACTCCCAATAATTAAAAACGTTAAAAATTAACTAACTATTTATCACATTTCATAGAAGACAATGCGGTATTTTTTGTTGTAGGGACCTTGACATAAATAACGCAGTCTTAAAAAAGTGAAATTTTGTGCCAAATAATCGTGAAAATGAAATTGCAACCAATGCAAAAAGGAGGGCCAAATAAAATCGTGGAAATAGGCGAATTGGGTAAAAACAAATATCAATTTTACCTGATAAACAATTTTACTTTTAAGCCTTTGTGAAACGTTTTAACATCCTCCCCCCCCCCCCCCTAAAAAAAAAAACATTAATTGGAAATAGTATATGCTTTTTCTTTAAATTCAATTCTGCCTCCTTGGTTTAATGTATATCTGAAACAAATCTTGTTTTCTAAATGACAGTATGTTGACAGGCAATTTTTGTTCTCCAGAATAAATTGATTCATAAAATTTGAATAGGTGAATTTTTTTTTTCGGATAATTTACTGAAATTAAGATTTTGTTTTCACCATTGTTCAAAGTGAAAATAAATTCTGTTTTTCAGTTTTAATGAGAAAATGGTGAAAAAATATACTGACCTGTTTTATTTCTCCTTTTTTATACACAAATAGGGAGTAATTTACTTTCCGTTTTTAGATAAACTTCGTTAAAATTTACAAAAAAAAAAAAAAAAATCTTGGCATCTAATTTATTTTTTTTTTAATTCTGAGAGTTTATGTGACATACTTGGATCAATGATCACCGGGATTAAGTAAATCGCGAAGTTTAGGAGTAGTTGCGAAATACAAACACACGGTCAGATTTTAATATAATAGATTCGTGTTCATTTTCCTTTTCTTAAAATTGTGATGTGATTTTTAGCAGAAAACTCTCATCTGTATATAACGGATACTCATGCTTAATAAACAGTATAGATAACAAAACATTTAAATGTTTCGTTATAAATATGGCGTGAAACTCATCTACTTTCTATACTTACTGATCCTTAATGTAAGGAATTGATTCACACTCGTTTTAAAACATATTGGAAAATTCCCGTTTTATTTCAAATATGAAGTCCCTTTTCCCCCAGAGAAATCCCTTTTTAATGACATAATTCTTGTTAATTTTCTTTTCCAGGCAATTAACTTCAATACTGGCATAGGTGAAATTATGTTATTTTAACGAAATAATATTAAATCTTTAGGTTTTATCAACGAAAATGAACTATTAACATTCGTCATTTTCTTTTAGGTAATCGAGTTATTTCTTTTAGTTTTAAGAATGAAATAGCTATTTCTCGCTATCCATGACATCATTTTCGACATGGATAATTTTGCGGAGCATATTATTGACATTTGCTTTTTACTTTTTTAAAATTTAAGTAAAAAATACGGTTTAGTTATATTAGCCGTGCGCAGACGGTAAAACGTGAAGTATTGTTACCATACAAAATTTAAAAAAAAGAAATAAAGTGAAGAAAAAAACCCAAGATCATTTTATTTCACCAATTAAAGCATATCCGCTTTATTTTAGATGAATGACGTCATATTCGCCTGTTTCCTATGGTTACGCATATTGAGACCTTGTATTATTATCAAAAACTAAAAAAAGTATGTTTTATTTCTAATAATATTATTTAATCTTCTTTTTAATTCTTTAATTTTTTTACTTCATTTTCATTTTTCCCGTGAAAAATTTTCAGTTGAAACTAAATTGTTGAGTAAAAATTATTATTACGGGTTTTGAATTAGTTTTGGCAACGATAAAGTATTAGCAACGGTAAAGTAAATTTAACCATTTTAAAATATTATACGAAAAAATGTCCATTTATTCTCTATGAAATTAACGAAATTTTGAATTATCAAGAAAAATATTTGAAGAAAAAAAACAAAAACCAGTCTATGTTCATCTGAGGGTTATTATCAACCTATACGCAAAGATACAGGATCATTAAATGTTCCATTTTGACGCTGGCTTCAGCCTAACATTTGCACACAATGAGATTTATAATATTATTAGGATTAGGATACATACATCCTAACACATTTACATTCATATTATATTTATGTTTGATATACTTACATTCATCTTATAAGATTCTTGTATACACCAACTTTTAATACATAACAATGCATATAACAATCCCCCACTTTTTATTAAATAAATGAAAGTGTTTGATAAAGATTTTTCCAGAATCCTGATTGAATTAAAACTTAAGGGGTCAAGTTTCTTTAAAGTGTTAAAAAATCAGTTTTTTAAAAATTTATATTAAAACATGACTCAAAACACATAGGGTATATAATGCAAATTTCACCGTACTTTATTTATAAAATTTCAATATGAGACCCAACAGATCCCACTGTTTAATTAACAGGTGTCAAGACAAGACAATTTAAAGGACACAAATAGATGTTAAAAATGTTTAAAAACTGTCCTAGTAACTTTCGGTCGGCTACCGCCGCCATCATCAGGGAGCAAAATCCTTACTCACTGCCGTCTTAGGCATCTGAACTCCAGCTTCATCTTGAGGTGGAAAAGTCCATTATTTCTTGGGTGTTACTTGAGTTGGTTTCTATGGATTATCATTTCAGAGTATAAAAAGAATGTTACTTATCACAATATTAAACTGATGAAAAAAAAATTAAGGGTTTTTGAGTTGTGTAAATGTTTAAAAATTGTATAAATGATATGTTATCTTATTCAAATATTTTTTTTGCTTTTAGATGCTTTTTATTTTAAAATACAGTAAAATCTCGTTACAACGAATCTCTAGAGACCACTGATTAAATTCTCTATAATGAAATATTCGTTAAAGTGAAAATATTTTAAAACTGAAATAGAATAATATGACTTTTTTTACAATCCAAATTATATTCGTTAAATTGAAAAATTCGTTAAATCGAGGTTCGTTGCAACGTGATTCTACTGTATATATAGTTCAGATTATAATTAAGTTTGACCGTGTATAACTCAATATAAATAATATTGATTACAGAATCAGTCTGTTTTCAAAGTTCTGAAAATGATGAGATACGCTGAAGAGTTAATTTTTAGCGACAAAGTCCTATTTCGTTCACTACGGATTTTCTGTCGTCTAAAAAAAAAAAAAAAAAAAAAAAAAAAGAAAAAAAGAAACAAGATTGAAGTGAATAAAATTGAGAATATACTATTAAAATGATCTTCTTCTGTTGAAACAGTTAAAGAGATGAATTACATTTTTATCTCTCTCTCTCTCTCTCTATCTTTTTTAGGGTTTCGTTCATCTGACGAAACCCTATTACTCCCGCTTTGTTGTCTGTCCATCACGGAGCCATTCTCAAAAACTGTGTAACTTACAGAGTTGAAACTTTGTGTATAAATCCGAATATCAACTGTGAAGAGCCCAAAATATTAAAATTTGAAAAATTCGTAGTATTTTAATAAATAGAGATAAAAAACCAAAATTCTAACAGCCTTGTACCATTAAATTTAAATATTTTTCGTTATAGCAGATGCCAAAAATTAAACATCCACAATGAAATTATTTCTACAATAATTAATTTTCTATCAGACGATATCCACGTGAAAAATGAAAATGAATTAAAAAGTTTCACCAATTGAAAAAAAAGATAAATATGAAATAAAATTGATTGACGTCATAGTCGTAATAAAACGGAAAATGTCTAAAATTTCTCAATAATACAAGGAGTATGAGTATGTGTAAGTACACAAAGCAGATTAATATCACGTCATTAGAGAATTAAAAAGAAAATCTGACGTCATATGGAAAGTTTAACTAATATTTCAAATGTTTGAGAATAATACAAAGCGAGTATCAATATGAATAATAGACAATAGTAAATATATGAGTTTGAGGAATGTATTGAATCATGATAAAAACCCGATTATAGAAATATTCGCATATTTTAACATTTTGAAGGCGTTCAACATGTTTAATTTTGAAATTATATATTTTTTAAATATCGCATTTAGTCCGTATGACGGATATTATTATGACAAAATATAATAGCGGGTTTCGCCCGCTATCCGGCTGGTTTAGATATTCGAAAAAGCGAAAAAATAGACCGGTAAATTTTTACTTTATAAAAAACATGACTTTTTTTTTTTGTTGTTGTTGCTAAATGAAGTTTGTTTGAATTTATTAAAGAAAGGATAAAATGTTTTGAAAGGAATATTAAACGAAACCCTTTGTGCGATCTTCGATCACACTTACCCACTTTTTTCTTTTTCTTAATAGTAGACAAATTGTTTACATAAAAGTGAGGTAACTGATCTCTGAGATGATTTTCGCCATAATAAAAAAAATATTTCTAAGTGTCTACTACAATTTGAATGCCCATAAGAGAAAAACCCCATATTTCGGAAAGATAAGTATATCTGTATTCATAATTTTTTAGGATTCATGCAGCATACTCTGTGATTTTGGCCGTTAATTTTTAGCGACAAAGTTCTATTTCTTTTACTTACGGACTTTTCTGTTCTCCAAAAATAGTAGTTCACTTTTGGCCCACTTCCAAACACCAGTAATTATTTTTAGATATGCGTAACGATGGTGGCAACGACCAGTGATATGTCTTTTGCATTTATTGATCTTAACATCACTTCCAAACAACCGATTATTTCCATTTTTACATCATCAAATGGGACAAAAAAATACTTTTGAGTGAAATTTGTTTGAAAACTGCAGCTCAATTTAGTGACAATTTTATAACTTTTTAAATAATTTTAAAACATGATTTAAAAAAAATCAATCTCAACATTAAACGCTTGCTACAATAATGAAAAGTAGCTAAGGACAGATGAGTTGTCGTAACTGGCCATTTGTTCCAGAGCAAATAAAAAAGAATTCTTTTTTTTTTTCATTAATTTTTCGTAATTGGGTTTACTTTCAAGCATTCATGGCTACAATTCTTTTTAAAATGAATGTGACTACCACTGATAATTTTAACCAACACTTTTGTGCCAGATACGTCATTTCACTATAGACCCGATTATGGAAGATTGATCATACGATCGAATTAACTATAAAAGTGGCGCTAAACTGAAATCTAAACTAAAACACTTTGGCGCTAAACTAAAATCTGTCAACGAAGAAACATATTTCAGTTTTTGTTTTTATATAACATAAGCTCATGTCACATAAAGTTATGAACGATTATCTTTGATCAATCCCCAACACATTTTCAGAGGCTACGCGGAAGTCTCTGTTCAATGTAAAGTCTTATCTAGAACTTGATTAAAATCTTGTGAGTAAAATTAAAGAAAAAACTAGTACGTTGTGTGGCCACCACAAAACTTTATTCAATATAAATTAAATCAAAGATCAGTTACCTCACTTGTATGTAAGTACTTTATCTATTAAAAAAAGAGAGAAAGATAAAAAAAAATTGAATTCGTCTCTTTAACTGCTTTAAGAGGAGAAGATTATTTTAATAGTGTAATATAAATTTTGTTCACTTTAGTCTTATTGACTTTCTTGGACTTTCTATGTTATATATTACATATATACTATAGATATATAGTATATCATCATCATATTATTATATCATCATTATATTATATCATTACATATATTATATCATCATTATTATATCATATGATTATTACACTTGAATTACCCCTTGAATTTTATTGAATTTTATAAATCTTTAACATACTAGTTTTTTCTTTGATTTTACTCACAAGATTTTTCTCAAGTTCTAGATAAGACTTTACATTGAACACGAGGCTTTCGCGGAGCCTCTGAAAATGTGTTGGGGATTGATCAAAGATAGTCGTTCATAATTTTATGTGACATGAGTTTATGAAAAACAAAAACTGAAATATGTTTTTTCATTGACAGATTTCAGTTTAGCGCCAAAGTGTAATATATAACATAGAAAGTCCAAGAAAGTCAATAATATTCAAGTAGTAATAAAATTATTAGAATATTATTACTTATTGAATTTCTTGGACTTTCTATGTTATATATTACATATATATTACAGATATATATTATATCATCATTATCATATCATATGATTATTACACTTGAATTACCTCACTTTTATGTAAGTACTTTATTAACAAAAGGGAAAGATAAAAACTTAATTAATATCTTTAAGAGAAGAAGATTTTTTTAAATAATTTAATCTCAATTTTATTCACTTCAATTATGGCTATTTTTTGAAGACAACAGTAAAGTATGTAATTGAAAGAAATAGGACTTTGTCGCTAATATATAACGTAGAAAGTCCAAGAAAGTCAATAAGATCAAACGAAAAAAATTTATATTACACTATTAAAATAATCTTCTCCTCTTAAAGCAGTTAAAGAGAGCATTATGATAAACAAGCTGAAGATGACAGTTTTTAAATCGAAGAATTATTTTAAGCACTATTTAATGTTGAAATCGGTCAACATACTTCAGTTAAAAAAGTTTCATACGATCAAAAACAATGCAGCGTAATTTAACCATCTTTCACTGGCCCATACTTGACGATATTGTGGAGTACAGCGTATAATCATTTTTTAAATTTGTCTAATTTTTTAATTTTTTTTAAAATTTTTTTATTTAAAATTTTATTTCCTGAATAATTATTTATTTTATATTTCGATTTTTTTTAAATCTATTATTTCCAAATTCCAAAACCCCCAAATAATAATATTAAAAAAAAGTTAATTGAAAAATATATTTACACGAGAATATTAAAAAAGAAAGAAAACTTTAAAATAATTAAATTATTACCTTCGAAAAGTATTTATTGGTGAACATTTAAAAAGCCCAAATAATAATATTTCGAAACACTTTTCAATGGAAAAATATATTTACACGTGAATATTAAAAGCGAAAGAAAACATTAAAATAATTAATTTATTGCATTTGTAAAATCATTAATAGGGGAAAATTATGTCATATTTAAAACAATATATTTTAAGCGACTTCCTTTAAAAGAAAACCTTTTTTCTATACGTTGTTATAAAAGTCCGAGATGCAGTGATATTTTTTACTTAACCATTTTAGACTAGCTGATTTTCAAATGTGTGATGTCAATCATGAAAACAGTCGTGAGCTGTCTCGACAGTGGGAGATGTGGGGCCTTGGGAACCAAATGGATGTTTTATTTAACTGTTTTGTGAAAATGCTATATTTAATGTTAAATTGTTATATTTATTTTTTATGATAAAAAAAAAGAAAAAATAATAATCTTCGTCCGAGCACTGCATAATTATATAATAAAAAAAGCTGACAAAATTAGACGTGTATTGATTAAGTCAGTGGCGTATAAAGTATTTAATTTCGGAAGGAGGGGGTGACTTAAATTTCGATAATGTTCTCAGGCTACTCAGAACATTACTGAAATGTGGAGTTCAACGCATTGCGAAATACGTTCTATTGTACTGCAGACAGAAATCATGTTTGACAACAAGGCCGTAGTTACAGGGTGGGAAGAGGGGCACGGGCCGATCAATAACCCTCCCACTTTGAAAAGAGTTGAAAAGGTTTTAATGAGTCCTTTCATATACTTTCATTTAAATGGAAAGCATTGTAAGCTTAAAATCTATAAAATTGCCCCCACCTTCCCCGCCCGTTCGATAGTAAATTCTGGCTATGGTCTTGTCTATATAATAAATCTAGTTCGATTTCTCATAAATATCGTATAGGATCCATGTTATATTTCATTATCAGTATATGGCTAACAAAGTTACACACAATTGAAGTTACGAAATTCTAAATCGCACTAGTTTGGAGTGTCAGGGTGCTGAACCGAATTGTGGAGTCCACGGGTTAAGAGGCTACTTCACTCACGCGAAAACACCCGCTTGCTGATGTTAATCCTATGGCACAGTTATTTTATAATATATCATTTGCATTTCAATATTTTAAAATTGTTATTATAGTCATTTTGCATTGGATAGCTGAGGTCGATCGCTATGCAGGCCCTTTTTTACTTTTTCGATGTTATTTGCAGGTATTTTTTTATTAGCATTGAAAGTATCGTCGTTAAAAAAAAATCAGTAAACAAAACCGAAAAAGTAAAAAAGGGCCAGCATAGCAATCAACCTCAGCTAGCCAAGGAAAAAAAAATCATTTAAAAATATTAAAATGCAAACGAGGTATAAAATAACTGTGCCACAGGGTTAACATTAGTGAGCGGGTGTTTTCGCGTGAGTGAAGTAACCCTCTTAAGAAAGGGCTCATTTTATGAAGTATTTAGAGACCAGGAGACGGCTTGTTCAGGCAGTGGTCCCTTATCAATTTCATTAGGGTCCAAAAATGGTGTGTTTGTCTTTCAGTCAATTTTCTTGGGGGTGCGGGGGGAGGGGTTCTTGTTGTTTTTTCACTTTAAAAACTCTAAATTTCGTAACAAAACCGGTCAACTGTCGCGATATTTGAAATCAGCGGAATGAGGGAAAAATTCTTTAAATTCTTTTTTTCCCCTAAAAATTACTTGTTGTATGCATACGGATAATCATATTTATTATTATTATTTCTTTTTTTCAAATAAGGAGGCTCTTTTCCCTATTAGCTACGCTCGCCAACCCCCGTCCAGATCCCGCAAACTCTATAAATACACTAATTTACTCAAAAAGATTATCCGATTACGGAAGATTGAATGATATTATAGCGACCAATGGCAATCTCCTATGATCGGGTTTCCATTCATTTCAAATTCATAGCAAGTTTCAGTGGCGTAACCAAATGTTGAAGCTCCCCTCCCTCCCTCTTAAATTAAAAATAAGTATGAATTTTAATTAGGAATATTTTTTGAAAACGCAGTGAAATTGGTACGTCCAAGTCGAAAGAAAACCAGTAACATATGCCGTTTTAAGCAGGTTTTTATTTTAGAAGACATGCCTTTCAGCTGGGACCATGAAATTTTCTGTTTAAACTGGATTTTCGATACACATAGATTCCATTTTAACATGTTTTATTGTACAAAACATGATAGGTGGTGTAAAATTGAATTATTAATTTTTATTCGTTTTAAGAACACTAATAAAATACTTACTTCCGTCGTTTTTTTCAGTTTGAGAGTCGCTGATTTAAGGGGTTACACCTAATCATGCTGTAGAAAAAAAAGGTGATTTTCATATATAGATATATTTTAATCAAGCAATTTTTGTATTCTTTGACTTTATTTATTTTTTTATAATACAAAACTTAAAAGATAATTTTGATGCCATCAATTGTTATGTGAAGTTTGTGATTTATCGTTTACCAGAAAATGTGGTATAATACTTCCTATGAAAACACATTCGGGTAAAAAATTGCTTAGGTGTGAAAAGTGTGTGAAGGCCTTTGGTCGTAAAAATAGTCTTGTACGTCAACCATTAATACAAAATCGGAAGACTTTTAAATGTTATAGGTGTGAGTAGAAATCCGACTTCTTTATTTCATTTTATTTTTTCATATAATGCATGAATGAGATCCAGGAATATTTGAACGAAAATAGACTGAAGCCTTATGGGAACCTAGTTTAAACTTTTCAGACAACCAATAACAAATAATTCAGAATATATACACTTTATTAAATTGATGAGAATTCTGAAAAATTTAACCAAAAATCTAATACGAAAGTGGAATTTTTTGAAGAAATTTTTTTTTGGGAAGTATAGATTTTATTTTTTAATATTCATTTTCGCCACAATAAATAAATAAATAAATAAATAAATATCTATTTTGGATTTTGAAAAAAAAAAATTGCTTAAGGGGACGGGACGGTGGATGTTAATTTTTTTTTTCATCATAGAGATATACATTTTTTTGCATATATACATTTCATCATAAGTATATAAAACACATTAAAAGAAATTTCCAATCCTTTTGCAAATTTAAGATTTCTTTTAAATTTAAAATTTTAACAGGAATTTTTTAAATGCTCCGGGCGTCTTAATTTTTTAGATATGTCCTTGCTTTTGAAATTTAATCACTTAAAACTATATTACAAACAAATCTAAGCATTGCTTTTTTAATCTCTTGTATAGTTAATTTTCTAGAGATTTTTTTCTGAATTTCCTATCGATTTTCCTCAAAATTTTGCCTTTTAACAAGTTAAAAATCAAATTTAACTATCTTAATGAAGTCGAATTTCAAAATGCATGCTTAGTTTCCTTGTATACAATATCAGTATACTTCCTTAAAAATTTCGTGAATTTTGATCAAAAACTAAGACGCTCGGAGCATTTCAAAAATCTGAAATCGTTGAAAAATCAGTTTTGAGAAAAACAGATTTAAAGTATATTAAAGGGCCGAAAAATTGTTTGTGTACAAAATTCAAACGTTTGTAACTTTGTGGAAAATAGTCGCAGCTGCATGCGGTTTTTCGCAAATGGCTCAGAACAAACTGGAGAAAAAATAATATGCACAAAAATAATTTTCGATTTTTGGGTTGATTTTTGCACAAATGAAGGTCCACGGCCCCCTTAAAGATAATTTTATTATTAATATTTCATTATAAGACAATAATATTTAAAAAAAGAATATTTTTTTTAACAATTAAATGTTATTAAGAATTGTAATTATATCTTTACTGTAATATCAAATACAAAATTGTTTAAGTTAATACTGTAACCTTAACGTTAAACTTTTCGAGATGATACCATGAGTTACAACAAAATTCACAATGTTATGATAAAATGACCTTTGAAAATAGTTTTAGTTTATAAAAGAATGAAAAATGCCATCCGATTTCTTATTATCTTAATATGAACTAGCTGACCCCCGCCCTGGATAATAAATTAAAAAAAACCCATCAAGTTTTTATTATTTTATATCTTTAACCCGATTTTGCATGAAATGATATTTTAAAATGAAAAATTCGCGAAAAAATATTGACATTTAGTGATAAAACGCTTTTTTTTTTTTTTTTTTTTTTTTTTTTTTTTTTTTTTTTACTTAGGGTTGTTTTTTAGTTTTAAAATAAAAAAAGTTCTTTTTGTCCGAACTCTTTGAAATCTTTATTGGTGATAAATAAAACGGTTTTACAGCCCGTGTAAAGATTTCGTGAAAAAATATTGTTATCTAGTTGTAAAAGAAATGTTTTCTTTTCACTTTTTGTTTGTTTGTTTGTTTTCGCGTCGGCTCTTTTAACATAGCAATAAAAAAATAGTTCTCATCTTCGGAACTCTCTGATATTTCAATCGGTTATAAATATTATTGCATCCAAACTCTCTTTAGAATTTTGCGAAAAATATGCATATTTAGTAGTGAAAAGACGAGTTCTTAAAAAAAAAAGCTTTAGCTTTCAACCTCAGAGCAAAAATATATTAGAAGGTCTATGCTTTCAATGCAATGGTACGGCTTCATCCGCTTTCAATCAACCCTTTTCAATCCCCCCCCTCCCCCCCTAGGCTAAACAGGTGAGAGTTGGGTTAATCAATCAGGTTTCCCGTTTCTGAGGGTAAAAGCCTTAAATAATAATAATAATAATAATAATAATAATAAAAGTAAATAAATCGTTGATGAATGCGCAAAGAAGCGATTTTTATGGGGATTTGACAGAATGCGCTTTTCGTTTTAAAGATATAGATATCTAAAATAATTAATAATAACTCTGGAAAAATTAATCTAAAAAAAAAAATAATAACTTCAAAAATGTGTCAAAAAAAAAAAAAAACCCTTAAATAAATAGTTACGTCGTAAAGGATTGAGAAAGATATGACCACGACCACCCCCCTATCCCCACTCTAAAAAAAAAACACTGTAACCGTTCTTGAAAAACACATTCACGAAATAAAAATACTCTATAAGAAAATACTACTTTTATCAGAGCATTTGTAAACATACGGTTTATTACTATTATTGAAAAGAAGTAAACTTATTACTCCCTGCAAAAACTTCTTGAGCCCCAACTAGACTTCATAATATTTCAGTAATAATTACATTTAAAAATTTTAAAACATTATAATCAGAAGTTTTATGACAGTGGGGACTTGTCTTTCACTCATGTCTGTATTTATTTATCATTAAAGTTAGAAGAAAACAGATCAGATAGCCCCATCAAAAACTACCCCCCCCCTCCCTCTCTCTGACTTTACCAACTGGTTAAGGCCCGGGTAACTACTTTGAAAAACATTTTTACCATCAATCTTAATTAAAAAAAAAAAAAAATGCGGCGTTTCGTTATTTTTATGGAAGTTCATTAGAGACAATCAAGTACGTTGGTATCGGATTATCAATTTTCTGATTAGGAAAACCAAATTTTGATAATTGTATTAACCCTTTCCGGCACAGTGGTCCCACCCCGGGCACACCTAATTTTAATTCCAAACTTGCATTCGGCACCAAGAATATTTTAATAAAATTTTGCTTCTATAATGAAAGCTTAAAATAAGTTCTTATTTTCAAAAAAAGTCGTTTGTAAATTCCGGTGTCAGTCAGTAATTTCGCATTTTACGAACAGAATTTGTCTGTGCCGGAAAGGGTTAAGTAACGAGGAAGTCCGTGTTTAAATTTTTGCACTGATTGACATGGCATTTCGTCATTTATGACCAGGAAGATCTGCTTCCCATCCCCAATAGAAGTTTTATCTTAATCTGAATAAGCTAGAGTCCGGACTGATAAAAATGAAATAGACAGAAGGACAAGACGAAGTTATAAAAATGTTTCATCTATGTGCGACGAGGGTTGTAGTGGAGGGTATACGCTGTATACTTTATGGATTTTTTAAAGAATTTCCGTAGACTCCCTGTTTCTCACGCTATAGTGTATATTCTCTCGCGTAGTCTCTGCCAATAACGTTATACCCTCTGTTTTTTTTTCTTTTGTACGATTGCAGCACTGTGTGCCACTTTTTTAAAGAGTTTTAAGTACAATTTTGTTATTGAGTTAGTCTGTTGGAAGACTTTTCCTGTCCAAACTGTCATATCTACTGAAACTCAGATAAAACTTTTAGTTGTACAAATAAATGAATTAAGAATTCAAGACATCAATTAAATGTGATATGATCATAACTGTCATATCAAAGTATAGATATCTAATTCAACCATATACACTGAAAAAAAAAATGAGTTCTCAAAATTGAGTAAAATGTACTCAATTTTAAATACGTCACATACTCAAAATATCTCCGATCCAAATGTTCTCAAAATTGAGAAACACATGTACTCATTTTTGATTCTATGGATGTGTTCAAATATGAACCATTATGTATACTTATTTTTGATCTCATGGATGTATTCAAATATGAACTGTAGTGTACTCATTTTCGACCTCATGGATGTATTCAAATATGAACTCTGTATGCTCTCTGTTAATACATACTGTTGCTCTCTGATTCAATACATTTTTTTTCTTATTTTATGTAATCAGCAGTTACCTTCTGTAAATATTAATTTTATGTAACTATTAAATTATGCACAGTATTTTAAAATAATATAAAAGTGCTCTCGGTCATAAAAATATGCAGTAAAACAAGATGGCGTACAAGATGGATGATTAGTAACACGTGGGAAACCAAAATTTAGGTAAAAACATGGGCTAAAATACATTTAATAAAACACATTGAAAACTAAAATAAGTTATGGAAAAATATATTTTTCTTGTCAAGGGGCTCATGCCCCCCCCCCCTGGTTATTACATATAAAAGTGAAAATGTACTGACATTTATTTCCCGCTCAAAAGTATTAACAAGAAAAATTTAATTGATTATTTATTTAGAAAAAATATAAAAATTATTATCAATATACCCAAATCAAATATTTTTATGGCAAGAGCATTGTTTACAAGCACTTTTATCTTATTTAAAATACTATGTATAATTTAATATTTACATTGATTTACTATTTACAGAAAGTGTATATGATTGCATAAAATAAGAGAAAAAAAATGTATTGAATATTTAAGAGACAGCACTTACTTTCAAAGTTGTCGCAGAAATCTTGAATCTAATTTTCTTTTCACAAATATCCATGTCATTAAGCGTCAGCGCAGAGACCGGACTGACTGCCTATGGGTAAACGAAGCACTTACTCATAACAACAACGCAATATAACCTTACGCATTATAATGGCGGCGCAAGATATAGTTCCTTCCGAGGAACAGAAATTTAACATTATTCCCTTATTTGCAGGGGGTATTGCATTCTTTTCCTATTAATGAACATCTTTTATGCCGTCGTGAGTGAAATAAATCATTACAAAGTACAAAATTATCATTTCGCTTGAGTCTGATAATATGTGATGTTTCAAAATTGAGAAATAATAGGTTCATTTTTGATCCAAACATACTCAATTCGATATGAGTACATGGATTTACTCATTTTTGAGTACTTCATTTTTTTTTCAGCGTATTTATCATATATCTGATCTATCTTCTGCTTCAATATAATGTTTAAATTTTATTAAATTCGTTATAGAATTATGGTATTATGATGAATAAAAATAATCAGCCGTAGACGATAATACATTTTTAATTTTTTAGTAGCAAACAAGTAACTTGTTATTCCCATAGGTATTAATTTAAACGAGTATACAACACATTTACCTTTACAACATACCGAAGTTTTGTCTTAACCTGAATATTTTAGAGTATGCACTGATAAGAAAATAAATAACTAGAAGGCCAAAACGAAGCCATGTAAGCGTTTCATCTCAGCTGAAAACTTTTCATTCATGTCAGGCTCGTTTTTAAAGGGTTTTAAAATACAACATTCCTCTCGAGTTTGTTTATCGCAAGACTTTTTTCAAAACAAATTCTCAAATCTGCTGAAGTTTCAAGCATTTTTTTCTTCACTTTTGAGGGTTCTTTATTTTTATATTCATTTTATTACTCTTGATCACGTTTCTATTATTTCTCAAAGTTTTTAACACAACTTAAATGACTAAGAGAGACTTTTTTTTTGTTTGTTTTTGTTTTTGTTTTTGCAAATAAGCAAATCTAATATTTCTAGACTGAATCTCAGACGGGTTGAAATGGTTATATAATTTGTTATCGATTTTTAACACTTTCCAATAAAGTTGAAAAGTGTTTATGAATTCGCTTTGTCTGGCTGTCTGTTCATGCTCTAACTCGCGTAAATATAATAGGATTGTCATGCAACTAATATACGTTATTGAGATTTGGCATGTTCGATATTGAAAATGAAGTGTGTAGCATTTATAGTTCATTTACAGGACCACTCAAAAGTATTCTTTTACATTACGGCCTTTGGGGAAAAATCGTTTTCAGTGTATTTTAATGATGTTACTGTATTTCAAACATATTGAATTTCATATATATCGCTGAGGTGCATTACAAGACGCTTACTATAGATTATGGAGTACATAACATTCATCGTTCATTTACAGGGACACACAAAATAATTCGGTTACCGTACTGACTATGAACAATAATTGTTGGAAGTACGTTTTCTGTTGCACGGGTTTTAAAATTTAGCTAATTTTTTGCAGATTGTTTGTGTGTATAAATTCTATAGATCATATACAGGGCTGGACAAAATATCTCGAGTAGGGGAAGGTCGCCTAAAATGATCCCCTTAAGGGAAAAACTTGGGTAAAATGACATAACTGTTTAAATAAATCTTTGGCCTTTTGCTAGTATGTTTTACACTATATTTTGCATTGTAAACATATTTCAATAATAATTTAAACACAAATTGAGAAATAAAAAAATAGATTTTTTTTAAATGTGTCCAAAGGATCATTTTATACTCACCAAAAGGGCTAAATGATCCTTCATTTAAAAATAATTGTAAATTATTTTTTATCGGCAAAATAAAGGATATAAAAGTAATTATGACAGTACATATGTGTAATTCACATTTGAAAACATACTCCATTAATATATTTCTTTCAAATGCTAAAAGGTGTAAATTAACAACATAAAATAACTTTTATTAGGTTGTTTGACATGTTTCGGCTCACCCCGAGCCATTTTCAAAAACGAATGAGATAGTGATGAACAAGTGAGCCGAAACATGACAAACAAACTAATAAAAGTTATTTTTATGTTGTTAATTTACACCTTTTAGCATTTAAAAGAAATATATTATTACAAGGTGTTACTATTTCTTATATTGTTATACTCCATTAAGTACACCAATTCCTATTTCTGTACATGAAAGACTGTATATCTAAATAAATATGAAAGTAGCGCTTACCTTCTAACAGATCTAATAAAACCCAATTTTTCAAAAAAATCTATTCAGATGCGTAATACTGCGATCGCTTGAATACCGCCATTGCTTCTTCTTCACTTATTACAACTAGTTTATGTGTTACCCTGTAGATAGCGCGACCTATCTGGAAGAAAGCATATGTGGATCGTTTTGCCCGTTAGGATCATTTTAGGCCACCTTCTCCTATATTACCTCTCATTGACGGAATTTGACGAATAGGAATTTTCAATTGTGTTATGTGTTTCCTAACTGAACTAAATTTTAACATACCATGTAGTATATATACAAATCTATTGATCATATACAGGGCTACACACAAAAATTCGATATTTTTCCTCTTATTACTGAAATTGGGTTTTCAAATATGTTAAGTGTTTTTGAACTTGTTTACTTAGATATCATCTTTCACCTTATTAATCTATAAAGTTTTGTTACAATATTCAGAATGTGTTGGAAAGTGTTTCATAATCTATGCTTAACGCATGATTTTTCATTCTTGTTGAATTTGGATATTTGTCTGTAACTGGTTAATCTGTTAATAAGTTAATAAATATTGTTTTAAAATATTCTGTATACAGGGAGAAAAATCTTCGGTAGACTCGCATTTTCTGTTATCGTGCACACTACAATCAATAACGAGAATTTCTATCTCAAATTGAATAGTTTTGTGAATACTAGAGTACAGAGTACAAAAAGATAAAATAATATACACTGTTGTCTGAAAATTAAGGGGGATTGGCAGGACGCTTTCGCTTTTTACATTGTTGAATATCTATACTGAAATTCTCGACGAACTGTCCTTGCACTTTGAGGATGTAAAGAACATTTTTTACTTCAAGAACAGTAGAAACAGTATCCTGCAATTAAAAATTTAATACATTGAATATTTGATAATATATGGTCATTTGTATGAAATAATTTTTAACTGCGCATGCGCGGACTATACTAAAGTTTTTTTTCGTGATTTGGTAGTCAATTCTATAGAGCAACTCATATAAAAAGACCAGTCAAATATTGTGAAAACTCATAAATATATCAGCAAAACAGAGAGCTACTTGACAAATTGGGTGGGAAATCCCTTATCGATTTAGAATTCACGAGATCAGTTATACCTGATAAAGTCACAATTATCTGATCATAATTGTCAGATTGATCTTCAATAACATGTTTAAATTTTTGTGAATTTGGAAAAATATTGTTGTATTAAGATGGAGTTTAAATAATTATTAGGACAAGAAAAGAGAAAAAAAATTACTATTCACGTTGAAATCTATTCTAATCTAGTAACCTGGAATATTTTAATCCCGAAGGAAAAAAAAAAACAACTAATATTTACGTTGAAACCTGTTTCAAACGTTTTCTTTTTCACTTTTGAGGGTTCTTTATTTTTTCCTAATACTTTTCTAAATTTACTAAATCTATTGAAGTTCCTGGTAAAGAAAATATTGCAGCATATATCAATTTAGAATCCACGAGATCAGTTATACCTGATAAAATCACAATTACCTGATCATAACTAACATATTCCTGATCTACAGTAACATATTTAAATTTTGTTGAATTTCGTAAAATATTGTTTTATTAAGATGGTGTTTAAATAATAATCAAGTGCAGATGATAATACATTTTAATATTTTACTCACAGGGGAAAGAAAAAAAAAACTAATATTTACGTTGAAATCTCTTTCAAACGTTTTTTTTCCCCCTTTTGAGGGTTCTTTATTTTTTCCTAATACTTTGCTAAATTTTCAAAATCTATTGAAGTCCTAGATAGAAATTTCTTTTAATAGCAGATTATTTTTTTTTTAGAAGATAATTTTTTTTTTTATAGCAGATCATTTTTTATAGCAGATCCCCCTTTTTTTATAGTAGATGTTATCAGCTACACATGATAAAATCACAATTACCTGATCATAATTACAAGATTCTTGATCTTCATTAAAATGTTTAAATTTTGTTGAGTTAAATTTTGTAAAATATTGTTGCATTAAGATGAAGTTTAAAAATAATAGTCAGGTGTAGACGTTAATACATTTTAATAGTTTAGTCTCAGGTGAAAAAAAAGCTTCTCTTCTTGAAGGTGATATTTCAAAAATTCTACATACAACTTAACGAATATATAGAAGTTACGTCTCAATCTCTTTTATAAATGCTAGACTGCGAGCTGAAAAGAAAGTGGTAACCAAAAGATCAAAACGAAGCCATAAAAACGTTTAGTCGATGCTGAAAACTTTTCAAGTATGTGAGACTTGCTTTAAATTACAACTTCTTCTGGAGCTTATTTGTTGGAAGACTTTTTTTCTGATCCCAATTTCTGAAATCTGTTGAAGTCTTAAACATTTTCTTTTTCCCTTTTGAGTTGAGTTGCAAAAAATCCCCAGATTTCCAGGGGCGAAAATAAACCCAGAAAATTTCGAGAATAAACCGGGAGCTTTGGAAAATATTGGGAATTTTGAGGGAATAAACAAAACTCGTCATTATTCAATTGAAGTTAGAGCAAATACATGCATACTTCACCTGCCAAGTTTCAACTAAACTTCCGAAAAATGTGAATTAATTTGATCCAGGTTAAAAACGTTTCTAACCAGAAAATAAATCTGAAAAAATAATATATATTTAGTTTCATGTTCTTACGTGGAACTTATTTGATTGCATTTCTTTTAAAAATTTCTGGTTTGAAACTTGTTTAACCTCGGTTAAATTAACCTACATTGTACGGAAGTTTCGTGCGTTGTTGGCAGGTATGTATATGGAACAGATGAAATATAGTATCTACAGGTAGCGGGTATCACATAAACTAGTTTAAATGCATGTTTCCATGTTTTTGTTTATTGATACCATTTATATTCTTCAAAATAGTTTTGGAAAGCAGAAAGTTTATAGTTATTTAGCCTTTTCTTTTTTCGACATTTTAACAGTTTTTTTTTTTTTTTTTTTTTTTTTTGGTAACGTTCTTCTGCAAAAAAAAATTGGTTTTAAACGTTTTTTTAGTAATGTAAAATAATATTAATGATTAAAAAATGCCATTTAAAAAACTAATTAACCAAATTAAATTATCTAATTATTGTTAGGTTTAATGGTTATACTTCATTTTAATTTCAATAATCTTGAATGTATTTTTTTTTTATAAATACCTCCCCTAAATAAACGTGCAATATTTCATTAAAGATCCACAAGAGACTAAAATTAAAATCATTATTCAACCCGTTTTTCTCCACCCTACTTTTGAGGGTTCTTAATTTTTTATATAGACAGACATCACTACCGAAATAGTCAAATCATATTAAGATGGTTCAGACACAAAATTATACTTTTCAATTTATAAATATTTTTTGCTAATATTTTTTGTTGAAGTGTACATTTATTTAAACATTTACTTTCGAAAGTAACTTCGTTGAAAAAGATAAATTAC
This sequence comes from Maratus michaelseni, assembly GCA_963931845.1. NCBI lineage: Eukaryota > Metazoa > Arthropoda > Arachnida > Araneae > Salticidae > Maratus > Maratus michaelseni. The sequence continues at coordinate 188,145,390 of OZ007598.1, read as the reverse complement.
ATTTTTAAAAATTAAAAAAAATTCAAATTTTACTGCTGTTTATTTTATTAACCCTTTTCGACGTAATTGAAAAGGGCAACACTACTTTTGTAACACTGCTTTTGAGGGTTCTTAATTATTTTTATATAGACAGACATCACTACCGAAATAGTCAAATCGTATTAAGGAGGTTCAGGGCATAAAACTATACTTTTCCATTTATAAATATTTTTTGTCGAAATGTACATTTACTTATACATTTATTATCGAAAGTAACTTCGTTGAAAAAAATAAATCACATTAAAAAAAAAAAAATGCTGCAGTTTATTTTATTAACCATTTTCGGCGTAATTGAAAAGTATTTATGATTTCTGTTTGTGTGTCCCTTTTGCGCCCGTTCACCAACTCTTGTAAGTGTACTAGGATAGCAATGTAATTAATATATGTTATTGAGGTTTACTTAGGTCATGGATTGTTCGTTATTGAAAGTGGAGTATGTAGAATTTATAATTCATTTACAGAGACACTCAGAATAATTCTGTTATTTTATGGCCTGTGGAAAAAATTCGTTTGCATTTTTAATAATGTTACACTATTTCAAACATAATGAAATTGATATGCACTTCTGAGGTACATAGTTATAGTAGGAAGTTACAGTAGTCCGTTAGAGTATTCTGAAAATGATGGAAAGTGTTTCATAATCTATGCTTAACGAATGATTTTTCTTGCTTGTTTTTCTTTATCACGTTTCTCTTATTTCTCAAAGTTTTTAATAATACTTGAAAGAAATACCCTATATTTTCAACGGAATATACGACTTGCGATCCTTGTTTCATGTACGAAAATTGTTTAGTGTAATGTGCTTTATCACCTCTTAAAAATGGTCCAATCTTTTTTTAAACACCCTGTGGAAATTTTGCCTCAATCTGAATCTTCTACAGTGTGGCTTGATCAGAGAATAAATAGCCAGAAGGACAATACGAAGCTATAAAAATGTTTCATCCTTTCATTTACAAGTGAGACTGGTTAAAAAGGTTTTTAAATGCAACTTTTTTCTCAAGTTTATTTGTTAGGAGACATTTTTCGACCTAAATTATCAAATCTGCTAAAGTTTCCAGCATTTTCTTTTTCACTTTTGAGGGTTCTTTATTTTTATATTCATCTTATTACTTTTGGTCACGTTTGTCTTATTTCGCAAAGTTTTTAATAATACTTGGGTGACTAGATATCAGAGTGAAACACCCTGTATTTTCGACTGAAAATATGAATTGGAACCCTGCTTTCATGTATAAAAATTGTTATTGTAGTGTGCTCTATCACGTCTTAAAATTGACCTAAACTTTTCTTAACTCTGTAGAAGTTTTATATCGATGTGAAGATGCTAAAGTGCGGCCTGATCAGAGAATAGATAGCTAGAAGGTAAAAAAAAAAAAGCCAAAAATGTTTTGTCTTTCCATTTATAAATGAGGCTGGTTAAAAAAGGTTCTTCTCGAGTTTGTTTGTTAAAAGAGTTTTTTCAACCTAAATTATCTTATCTACTGAAGTTTCCAGCAATTTCTTATTCACTTTTGAGGGTATTTTAATTTTATATTAATTTTGTTATTCTTGATCACGTTTCTCTTATTTTACAATGTTTCTAACAATACTTTACAAACTACCTCTCAGAGTGAAAAAGCCCGTTTTTTCGACTGAAAATGTGAATTATAACCCTAGTTTCCTGTAATTTTTTTTTTATTTTAGTGTGTTCTATAAAGTCTTAAAATTAGCCCAATGTTTTCTTAATCACCCTGTAGAAGTTTTGTCTCAATCTGAATATGCTAGGGTTCGGCGTCAATAGAGAATAAATAGCCAGAAAGTCAAAACGAAGCCATCAAAATGTTATAAGTGAAATTGGTAAAAAGGGTATTTAATATACAACTTTTTACTAGAATTTGTTTGTTAGAAGACTTTTTTCCAGCTAAATTATCACATCTGCTGAAATTTCCAGCATTTTCTTCTTCACGTTCGAGGGTTCTTTATTTTTATATTCATTTTATTACTCTTGGTTACGTTTTTAACATTCTAGCATTTACTTCTTCACTTTTGAGGATTCTTTATTTTTATATTCATTTTATTACTCTTGATCACGTTTATCTTACTTCTCAAAGTTTTAATAATACTTGACAGACCATCTCTTAGACTGAAACACCCTGCATTTTCGACTGCAAATAGGAATTGGAACCCTGGTTTCCTGTACAAAAATTGTTATTGTAGTGTGCTCTATCACGTCTTAAAATTGGCCCAATCTTTTCTTAATCACCCTGTAGAAGTTTTGTCTCAATCTGAAGATGCCAAAGTGCGGCGTAGTCAGAGAATTAAATAGCCAGAATGTCGAAAAAAGCCAAAAATGTTTCATTTTTCCATTTATAAATGAGACTGGTTAAAAAGATTCTTCTCGAGTTTGTTTGTTAGAAGAGTTTTTCCGACCTCAATTATCAAATCTGCTGAAGTTTCAAGCATTTTTTTATTCACTTTTGAGGATTTTTTAATTTTATGTTCATTTTGTTTTTCTTGATCACATTTCTCTTATTTTTCAAAGTTTTTAATAATACTTGGGTGACTATATATCAGAGTGGAACACTCTGTATTTTCGACTGATAATATGAATTACAACCCTGGTTTCCTCTACAAAAAATATTTATTGTAGTTTCCTCTATCATGTCTTACAATTGATTCTATTTTTTTTTTTTTTTTTTTTTTTTTTTTTTTTTTAAACAACCTTTGAAATTTTTGTCTCAATCTGAATATGCTAAAGTGTGGCTTGATCAGAGAAGAAATAACCAGAAGGACAAAACGAAGCCATAAAAATGTTTCATCTTTTCATTTATAAGTGAGATTGGTTAAAAGTTTTTTTTTAAATACAAAATTTCTTTTCGAGTTTGTATTGCAGAAGACTTTTTCCCAGCTGAATTATCAAATCTGCTGAAGTTTCAAGCATTTACTTCTTCACTTTTTAGGATTCTTTATTTTTATATTCATTTTATTATTCTTGATCACGTTTCTCTTACTTCTCAAAGTTTTTAATAATACTCAGATACCTATGCATCAGAGTGAAAAACCCTGTATTTTTGACAGAAAATATGAATAGAAATCCTTGTTTCCTGTACAAAATTTATTTATTGTATTGTACTCTATCACGTTAATTGGTTCAATCTGTTTTAAAATACCCTGTGGCAGTTTTGTCTCAATTTGAATATTCAAGAGTGACGCCTGATTAGAGAATAAATAGCCAGAAGGACAAAACGAAGCAATAAAAACGTTTCATCTTTTCACTTATAAGTAAGACTGGTTAAAAGTTTTTTTTTAAACACAAATTTTTTTTCGAGTTTGTATTGCAAAAGACTTGAACTGAATTATCCAATCTGCTGAAGTTTCTAGCATTTACTTCTTCACTATTGAGGATTCTTTATTTTTATATTAATTTTATTACTCTTGATCACGTTTATCTTATACTTCTCAAAGTTTTTAATAATACTCAGATACCTATGCATCAAAGTGAAACACCCTGTATTTTTGACTGAAAATATGACTTGAAACCCTGGTTTCATGTACAAAATTTGTTTATATCACGTCAGTTGGTTCAATCTGTTTTGAAATACCCTGTGGAAGTTTAGTCTCAATTTGAATATTCAAGAGTGACGCCTGATCAGATAATAAATAGCCAGAAGGACAAAACGAAGCCATAAAAATGTTTCATCTTTTCACTTATAAGTGAGACTGGTTAAAAAGGTATTTTTAAATAACCTTTCTTCCCGAGTTTGTTTGTTAGAAGACTTTTCCCGATCCAAATTATCAAATCTGCTGAAGTTTCGAGCATTAACTTCTTCACTTTTGAGGATTCTTTATTTTATATTCATTTTATTACTCTTGATCACGTTTCTGTTACTTCTCAAAGTTTTTAAGAATACTCAGATACCTCTGCATCAGATTGAAACACCCTGTATTTTTGACTGAAAATACGAATTGAAACCCTGGTTTTCTGTACAAAATTTGCTTACTGTAGTATACTCTATCACGTCAATTGGTTCAATTTGTTTTGAAATACCCTGTGGAAGTTTTTTCTCAATTTGAATGTTCAAGAGGATTCTTTTGAGGATTCCTTATTTTTCTATTCATTTTATTACTCTTGATCAGGTTTCCCTTACTTCTCAAAGTTTTTAATAATACTCATATACCTATGCATCAGATTGAAACACCCTGTATTTTTGACTGAAAATATGAATTGAAACCCTGGTTTCTTGTACAAAATTTATTTATTGTAGTGTACTATATCACGTCAATTGGTTCAATCTGTTTTGAAATACCATGTGGAAGTTTTTTCTCAAATTGAATATTCAAGAGTGACGCCTGATCAGAAAATAAATAGCCAGAAGGACAAAACGAAGCCATAAAAATGTTTCATCTTTTCAAATATAAGTGAGATTGGTTAAGAGGATTTTTTTTAATACAAATTTTATATCTAGTTTGTATTGCAGAAGACTTTTTCCGACCTGAGTGAAGTTTCGAGCATTTACTTCTTCACTTTTGAGGATTCTTTATTTTTATATCCATTTTATTACTCTTGATCACGTTTATCTTACTTCTCAAAGTTTTTAATAATACTTAGGCCCCTATGCATGAGATCGAAACACCCGGTATTTTTGACTGAAAATATGACTTGAAACCCTGGTTTCATGTACAAAATTTGTTTATATCACGTCAGTTGGTTCAATCTGTTTTGAAATACCCTGTGGAAGTTTAGTCTCAAGTAAGAATATTCAAGAGTGACGCCTGATCAGAGAATAAACAGCCAGAAGGACAAAACGAAGCCATAAAAATGTTTCATCTTTTCACTTATAAGTGAGACTGGTTAAAAAGGTTTTTTTTTAAATACAACTTTCTCCCCGAGTTTGTTTGTTAAAAGACTTTTCCCTACCTAAATTATCAAATCTGCTGAAGTTTCGAGCACTTACTTCTTCACTTTTTTGGATTCTTTATTTTTACATTCATTTTATTACTCTTGATCACGTTTCTGCTACTTCTCAAAGATTTTAATAACACTCAGATACCTATGCATCAGATTGAAACCTCCAGTATTTTTGATTGAAAATATGAATTGAAACCCAGGTTTCCTGTACAAAATTTGTTTATTGTAGTGTACTCTATCACGTAAATTGGTTCAATCTGTTTTGAAATACCCTGTGGAAGTTTTTTCTCAATTTGAATATTCAAGAGGATTCTTTTGAGGATTCTTTATTTTTCTATTAATTTTATTACTATTGATCAGGTTTCTCTTACTTCTCAAAGTTTTTAATAGTACTCATATACCTTTGCATCAGATTGAAACACCCTGAATTTTTGACTGAAAATATGAATTGAAACCCTGGTTTCTTGTACAAAATGTATTTGTTGTATTGTACTCTATCACGGCAATTGGTTCAATTTGTTTTGAAATACCCTGTGAAAGTTTTTCTCAGTTTGAATATTCAAGAGTGACGCCTGATCAGAGAATAAATAGCCAGAAGGACAAAACGAAGCCATAAAAATGTTTCATCTTTTCACTTATAAGTGAGACTGGTTAAAAAGGTTGTTTTTTTAAATACAACTTTCTTCCCGAGTTTGTTTGTTAAAAAGACTTTTCCCTACCTAAATTATCCAATCTTCTGAAGTTTCGAGCACTTACTTCTTCACTTTTTTGGATTCTTTAATTTTATATTTATTTTATTACTCTTGGTCACGTTTTTCTTTATTTCTCAATGTTTTTAACAATACTTGGATGACTAACAGAGACACCTTTTTTGCAAATAGGCATATCTAATATCTTTAGATTAAATTTCAGACGTCTTGAAATGACATTTCACGACAGCACAGATGTATCCATTGTTTTGTCACAGACAATGTGACTATTTTTGAAAACCCATAATGTAGAAAAACTTTGACAGACCTTGGCGTGTTGCCAGATCTGAAGAATACTTATTGATTAATGATTCAATGGCTTCCGTATATAAATATATATATATATGCATATAAGAAGCTGATTTAAAACAAAGTATAAAATTCGTTTATGCAAGTGTATTTCCTGGTAGCAGGAAATGCGAGACGTGAGACGTACGTCGTGAGATATTTTATTGTGTCTGGAGATTATTTTTACAGCATTACTTTTTACTTTCTTCACATTCATAAGAAGAATATATTGGATTCAAGACAATTTTTGCCTTCTGTTTTTTGTGAAATCTACACGTTTGGGATATCCTTAATAGGATTTAAATATTTTGACACCGATGTCTGTCTTCTTTCTACTCTAATGTGTTACACTAATTTTGTGAGCGATATAATTTTGGAGGTGGGGAAAATCCCTCGGACCATCTGAGGAAAGTGTGCTCAGTTACTCTAAAGTTTTATGTAACTTTATGAAGTTATTAGTATGAAATAAATCTTATTACTTACCCATCATATGTAGTATAGGGTAAGTCTTGTAATCGTTTTGAAAATCGAAAAAATTTTTTTTTTACGGATTTACACGTTTCAGACACTAAAGATTCCAAAAAACATATTTTTAGAAAAAAAAAAAAAGCCGTCCGTCTGTCTGTGTGGGTGTGTCTGTAAACGCTCTATCTTCCCAACAAATTGAGATAGAGACTTGAAATTTGGTATGTACTTAGTATGTAATAATGAGAAGAAGCTCATTGAATTTCAGTAACCTCGATAATCCAGAATTATTTCTTTTCGGACTCTCGAAATATTCGTTCTGATAAAAGGTATATAAAAATTTTCGAAATTGTTTATTTTAAGGAGTAAATATAAAAGACAATAAAAAGAAAACATTAATTTTGCATAAAGAATGAAGTCGATCGGGTAATGAGTTGTCGAGATATTTGTAATCCTATTTTTCACATTCTTCGATTTTTCATGACCTTGTATTTAATTCAAATTTCAATTCAAAGATATATTTTAATTGGAAATGAGACGCTTAATCCGACACAGTAAACCGTTAGTTAATAGGATTATAATTTTTGGAGTTATAAGGATGTTTCTTTTACGCAATTCAGTAATAGAGCATTTAAAGTTTATGACGTCATCAAGTCACGATTTTATTCGAATTGCAATGCATTTTATAAATAGTTTACACATGTTTTATTTTCATATTTTATATTATGCATATCCATGATGGGTAAGTATTACGGTGGCCCCCAACGAGTAATTTATTATTTAGGATGAAATTTGAAAATATTAAAGTTAGAAAGGCTTTATTAAAAAACATGATAAAAACCATAAATTTATTATGATTTAAATCACGCTCATGAAATCAAGGCTCATAATTACCTCTCATGGAAACACTCCATAAAAAATACTGGAGTGACTCCACTCATCTTTCCGAAAACTTTACAGAATACTGTATTGAAATAACTCTCGATTAAAAGGAAAAGAAAAAAGTACTAACGCTGCTGCTGCTGCTGTAATTGAATTTATTTTGACCGGGCTATTTTTCGGCTTATATTAAAAAAAGTATTGCACATAAAAACATGAAAAATGGTACTTTTATAGAGAAATGTGTGATAAATACAGTGAAGCGGACACTGTTTAAATCGAAGAATTGTTTTAAGCGCTATTAAATAATGAAATTAGTTAGGCTAGTTCAGATACATAAGTTTTATAAGATCAAAAAAATATTCATAGAAATTTAACCATCTTTTTCAGGCATGTATACATACGTGAATAGATTGTGTTGTGCAGTGTTCAACCAGTTTTTTTTTTTTTTTAAATCTGAATAGAAATTTATAACATATTTCGAAAAAGCCGTTTTTAGCTAACTGTTGCTAGATTTTTTAAACCCTAAATAATACTATTTTCATATAGTTTTCAATTCGAAAAGAAATTATGCATGAATATTAAAACAGAAAGACAAATTTAAATTAATTAAATTATTAATTGCGAAAAACATTTAATGGTGAAAATTAAGTTATCTTTAAAAAGCCTAAATAATAATATTTCCAAGCACTTTTCAACTGAAAAATATATTTACACGTGTGAATATTAAAAGAGAAACAAAACTTTAAAATAATTAAATTATTAAGTGTGAAGGGCACTAAATGAGGAAAATTACGTCACATTTAAAACAGTATATTTTCTTATAGCGTCTAAAAGAAAACTTTTCTTCTAGACGTTATTATAAAAGTCCGGGAGGCAGCGACATTTTTTATTTAACCATTTTATATAAGCTGATTTTCAAATGTGTATATACCTATATTTAGAGCCTGTGGGGCCTGGACGGGGTGGTTGGCGAGTGTAGCTCAAAGAGGGCAGAGCTTTCTATTAATATACAAATAAATAAAAAATTCATTCCTAATTTTATAAAGGTTGATAGATAGATCTTATTTAATCAATCACGAAAGCAGCCGTCAGTGCTGGGGCAGTGGTGGATGCGGCTTTGGGAACCGGAAAATCCCCAAGTCAAGGTGAAATGAATGACAACCGATTACAGAAAATCGCCGTTGGCCGTGCTATCATCTATAATCTTATATAATCAGGTAATTTTTACAAAACAGCGCCAATTAGCCTGTTTTTAGAGCTTGCGGGGTCTGTACGGGGGTGGTTGGTCAAACAGAGTGTAGCTTGTAAGGGGTGGGTAGAGCCCCCTAGTATATAAAAATAAATAAAAACTTCGATCCTAATTTTACAAAGGTGAAATATTTCCACTGATGAAAATGACCTCATGTTCTGAAACAGTGTTGAAATCAGACAGTTTTCACCGGGAGGGATTTCTGCAGCTCCGTGAGAGACATTGTAGAGTTCGGGTGGGAAATTGCACTTTTTAACCATTAAAAGCATAAAATCTGAAATCTTCCGGGGGGGGGGGTCATTTCAATGCTCCGGAGGGAATATCCCCTTCCCGGGCCACCCTCTGAATTCAACACTGTTCTGAAGAAAGCGTCCACTTTCATTCATAAAGCTGATACAATTTTCTAAAATGGTGACGTAATTTTCAATGACTTCCCCCCCCCCCCTCCTCCGTGCAAAAATTAAGGACTGTAAATTAAAATAAATATTAAAATTGAATTTAGACAGTCATGGTAATGGGATTTTAAGATATTTTAAATGTACAGTGGTGGCCAAAAGTTTGGACATTGTTTGAAAGTTTCATGTTTTTCCACTTTGTGTGCTTGTAGAATATATTAATCTTCACTTAAATACAAACGTTTATATATCAAATTGAAGGTAATATAATGTAGAATTTAATAATAAAAACAGTATTACAATATCTGTATTACAAAAAAAAGTTATGCTCATTTTAGTAGAACAAATAAACACAAATCGTTTTGATTAAGGAAGTGTTTTGTAATAAAAGCGTACTAGCCAATCACAAACACTGTTCTGAGGACCAATAAAATGTCTGTAACTATTGTTTAGGTTATTTGGATGGTAAAAGAGTTATTGTTGTGGAAATATTTTTCGGAATGATGCATACTAGGACAATTAAATAGAGTATTGATGTTTTTGAATATTTAAAGTCCTTTTTTTTAATTAAACTAATTTTAAACAATGTCATCAACAAGAAGAACTAATTGGACATCTACAAAAAGAAGCCGAATTGTCATATTGAGAGAAAATGGCCTCTCTTATGCTGAAATTGCAAGACAAGTTGGTGGTTCAGTGACTTGTTCTGGTGTACGAAAGTTCTGTTTACGTTACGAAAAAACGAAATCAGTGGAAAATAAGGCCAAATCAGGCCGAAAAAAATGCACAAGTGCTACTGCCGATAGAAAAATTAAACGGCTATGCCTTCAAGATAGAAAAATTTCACCAGATGCCATTAGATGTGTAATGAATGCAGCGGCTATTGCAGTAAGTTCAAGAACAATAAGAAGAAGGTTATCAGGATTTGGACTACAAGCTAGAATTCCAAGGAAAAAACAATATTTAAATCAAAATCAACGCAAAAAACGAGTTAAGTGGGCAAAAGAACACATTAAATGGTCAGAAAATCAATGGAAGCAAGTAATCTGGAGCGATGAGAGTAAAATATCGCTCTTTGGTAGTGATGGTAGAAAATACGTGAGACGTAGAGTAGGAGAAGCACTTCATCCTGATTGCATTGAAGCAACTACAAAAACCCTAACAAATGTCATGATTTGGGCATGTATGTCTGCAGATGGTGTGGGCTGAATTCAAGTGATTGATGGCATCCTGAATGCCAAAAAGTACATCGAAACTGTCCTGGAACCACAATTGATACCTTCCATCAGGGATCTCTTCCCCAACAACGCACCATTTATTTTTCAGCAGGATTCAGCTCCATGCCACACAGCAAAAGTATGCAAAGCATGGTTTCAAAATAAAAGCATAGATATATTACCATGGCCAGGAAACAGCCCTGATCTCAATCCAATTGAAAATTTGTGGCGACGTTTGAAAATTCTTGTACGAAAAAAACGTCCATCCAATAAAAGACAACTTATTGAAGCTATAATTGATTCTTGGCACCATGTGATTACGAAAGATGAACTCCAAGCACTCGTTCACTCGATGAAAAGACGCTGTGAAGCTGTCTTAAAAAATAAGGGTTATCCTACTAAGTATTGATTGTGTAAGTATCACTTTAAAAAAATGCAAATCTAAGATAGATCTTACTATTAGTTGTATAACTTTTTTTGTAATACAGATATTGTAATAATGTTTTTATTACTAAATTCTACATTAAATAACCTTCAATTTGATATATAAACGTTTGTATTTAAGTGAAAATTAATATATTCTGCAAGCACACAAAGTTGAAAAACATGAAACTTTAAAAAAATATCCACACTTTTGGCCACCACTGTAGATACTTTGCAAATTTTCATCAACAAAATGTGTTTATATTTTCATACGCATCAGATTAATATTTTACTTATTAATATTTTTACCTTACTTAATAATTACTTATTAATATTTTTACCTTACTTAATAATTACTTAATATTTTTACTTAATATTAACTATTATTAAAATTTTATTCACTATAATATTTTTCTTTGTTATACTTTAAGAAGAAAAGAAAAAGTTTTTCTAAATTAAGTCACGTTCTGGTGAAACATGATTGTTGTAACACAATAGGGTAATCGTAAGCAATAAAAATATTTAAATGAATGAGTTAAAAAAGACATTACTTATCGGTTTTCTCTGATCACAAAATGGTTTAAAAATTATTTTAATGGTTCAGATATCAAACTCATTGTCCGATGGGTACAAAAATGAATACAGATCTTGCGATTAGTGGTTTATAACATATTCGCCAAATGGGAGCCTGAATGGCAAATACTCTTTTGACGTTTTCGTGTTCACTCACTCACACACACATACAATAGTAAATCTGCAGATCAGTGGTCTCAACGTCAGACGTTCAAATCGTATTTTAATTTTAACCACTCTTTATATAATATCAAAAACCCATACGAAATTTATTATTACTAGCTTATAAGATTTCTCGAATATTTTAAAAATACATATTTAAAAACTGTCACATTAAGGGGCTACTTCACTCAGGAGAAAACACCCGCTCGCTAATGTTAATCCAACGGCGGAAATATTTTACGATATCTCGTTCGCTTTTTAATATTTTTAAAGGATTTTTTTTGCATTGGATAGCTGAGGTCAATCTCTATGTACGCTCCTTTGTACTTTTTTGATTTTTGTTGCAGCTTTTTTTTTTTATTAAAGATACTTTCACTTTCGAAGCCGGTTTTGAAAGTGACAGTATCCTCAATAAAAACAAAAACTGCAACCAAAATCGAAAAAGTAAAAAAGAGCGTGCATAGAGATCGACCTCAGCTAAACAATGCAAAATCATTTAAAAATGTCGAAATGCGAATGAGATATCATAAAATATTTTATCCATAGGATTAACATTAGCGAGCGGGTGTTTTCGCTTGAGTGAAGTAGCCTCTTAAACAGGATTTCACGCGATAATGTTCTTACATTTCTTGTTCTTGTAACTTTTTCTAGGACACACACACACACACACACACACATACAAAAAAAAAAAAAAAAAAAAAAAAAAATCATATGGGCTTCGCCCCTTTTCCCCTCCTCCCGAATCTCTCGTTGTCTCATTAATTTTGGTCGCAAATTTTAATTTTTATCATTTTAGGATTCGAGTATATATATATATATGGGTGCGTTTTACACTGTAATCAGGGCTGTAGCTAGAAGTAAACAATAGGGGGTGCTCAAGAAAATGTAGGAGGGGGGGGGGGGTCATACTATTTCTCTCTCTCTAACACATGCACGCACAAACACAGATATATATGATCAAAGTATTATATAGAAAGGTAAATTAGTGCATATTCATAGTGTAGGCACTATATTTCGTATTAAATTGTTTATAATAACTTTATTTGATGCTAAGAAAAGTAAAAGCTGCAGACAGGGATGTAATACCTTCTGGATTATTTTAAGGAATACCGTATACCCTCTTCTCAAAAATACTATAGCATATACTTTTTAGGGTATACCCTCTGCCTAAAGCGTATGCCCTCTGGTTTTTTTACTAATACATCACTGGCTGCAGAATGAAAATTTTCCGTGTATAATTATACTAGTGAAATAATAAGTGATGATGTCAAAAAGTAAATAAAAAGCTGTTTCACCTGTTTCAAAAGAGTTGCAGCCTTTAATTTTTTTCTGAATATTCCCTGCCCTTCAGGATTCTAAAGTTATGTTATTATATGATGAAAAACATTAGAATAATCAAGGGTATATTTTGCATTTTAAAATTATTTTTGTGTCTAGTCAAAAGCTGAAACCACTTGTATTTAAATTGGACATAACTCGTTAGAATAACTTTGTTTTATGCTAATAATGGAAAACGAAAAATTTCACTATATAACTAATGCAAAAGTCAATGTTTGCATCAGCAAAAGGTTGCTAATTCTGAGTATGTGCAGAGAGGATGCGCGCCTGTTGAAACAATTATTTGCAGTTTTTAAACAAATACTACAATTTAGTATTTATGCAAAACTGTAAAGAGCCCCCCAAAACTAAGTTCAATTCTTGAACAGAGTTTCATTTGGATTTTTGAAACAGAATTTCATTTGGCGGCCTTGGTAACTTTCCCGGGGGGGGGGGGGGGCTCAAAAATTTTCAGGGGGTGCTGAGCCCCCCCTCTGGCACCCCCTAGCTACGGTCCTGACTGTAATTTTATTAATATAAGTATCTACTTGGACAAAGGATTTCATCTTATCGTATTAACAATATTTACGTACCTTTCATCCACGAAACATCTGCACTTTTTGCAGAAGTTGTATAAAATCGCATTCAACAAAGATATTAATGCAAATGTAAGCTCCTTTTACAAGACATACATAATTTAGAAGTCCAAAGTTTTCTTCATAATTTTTCTTTGGAGAACAAAAATAAATTGCTGATCATTCTATAGTTTTTAAAAGAGATTTCTTATCTGAATAAATCGTAATAGGCTATTAAATGGCAAAACCCAAGAAAATAAGTTTTTATTCCTTAAAATGTCGTAATTTCAGTTTAATTCTGTCAAAATAGCCTGGTTTTATTGAATTTTCTTTTCTGATATGCTATGAAATTCATAGTTGCTAGGCAACCGTAAAGAAAAAAAAATATATGGTTTTACATTTGCAAAAGTGGGTAAGAATTTTTTTTATATTGTTTCGGAACTTATGTACAAAACTTCACCAAAAATCATACAGACAATTGCGAATGACTGAAAAACGTATTGACAAAATTTCAAACCAATAATTTAAAGCTAAAATTTAACACCCATAGTGTAATATTTAAATCAATTTTTCAAATGTCCCATTTTCCTTTCAGTGAATGCTATAATATTAAAATCGTGTGAATACTTATAGAAAAACATTATGACAGGGAAGTAAAGAAAATGTTTCCATACTTTTCGAATGAATGAAACAAATTTATACAAACAATTCTGATTTACCTGACCAACATATCTATGACAAATATCAAACTAATTGGATGCTTTCTACTACAGTTATTGCGGGATATACACACATACACATGTACATACACACATACTTATATACACATACATATACACATTCACAGATCAATCTTTTCGTTTATACAGTAAGCCTTCACTTGACGTTTCGGCAACTATCGTAAAAACAGAAAACTAGTCGTTGGGGGCCACCGTAATACTTACCCATCATATATATGTATAATGTAAAATATTAAAATAAAAATGTGTAAACTACTTATAAAATGCATTGCAATTCAAATAAAATCGTGGCCGTTAAATCGTGGCTTGATGACGTCATAAAAAGGCTCGATTACTGAATTGCTTGAAAGAGGTTTTTCCTTATAACTACAAAAATAATACTCCTATTAACTAGCGGTTTATTGCATCTGATTAAGCGTCAAATTTCCAATTAAAATATATCTTTGAAGTGAAATTTGGATGAAATACAGGGTCATGAAAAATCGAAGAGTGTGGAAAATAGGATTAAAAATATCTCGGCAACTCATTATCCGATCGACTTCATGTTTTATGCAAAATTTATGTTTTTTTATTGTTTTGTATATTTACACCTTAAAATAAACAATTTCGAAAATTTTTATGTACCTTTCATCAGAACGAATATTTCGAGAGTCGAAAAAAAATGTTCCGGTTAATCGAGGTTATTGAAATGAAATAGGCTTCTTCCCATTATTACATACTAAGTACATACCAAATTGCAAGTCTCTATCTCAATTTGTTCGGGAGATAGAGCGTTTACAGACACACACACAGACACACAGACACACAGACGGACGGCAAAATTTTTTCTCTAAAAATATGTTTTTCGTAATCTCCAGTGTCTGAAACGTGTAAATAAGTCAAAAAAAAAAAAAATTCGATTTTCAAAACGATTACAAGACTTACGGCTACGTATGATGGGTAAGTAATATATGTAGGGGCCTAAAAGCGTGATGAAATTCCAAAATGCACTCATGCATCATACACACATACTTACAGAATTGTTTTACAAATAGCGAAATTATATTTAGGGAGCCTTAAATGTAGGTATATCTAAATTTCCATACTCTGTCTTTTTTGATCAGGATTACAATACTTTCCTTATACTGTTATACTATATGGAAACTAGTAAATATAATGCACCACATGCAGTATACAATAAATTTAAAGTGACGAGAAAAATACATTCAATTTGCTTCTAAAGCTTATAACACAAGACATATAATTACATGGTTGTGTTACTATCTAATATCATATGTGTATGTCCCGCGATAACTGTTGCAAAAATCATCCAATTAGTTTAATATTTGGTAGATACAGTGATCGGAAAAACTACTTTTTTATTGTAGCGAACTACAACTACAACTACTTTGTCGAAAATGTAGTTAACTACAACTACAACTACTTGTTTTAAAAAGTAGCGACTACAAACTACTTTTCAAAAGTAGTCGCTACTTCGCTACTTTCAGATTCTGTCAAAGGATTCAATTTACACTTAAACTGAAGTTACTGATTAAATAATAAAGCGACCCCTCCTGATATATATTGCGTCTGTCGAGATACAATTAAATAGATGCGACATAACCGACGACATTAAAAAATTTAGAAAGATAAGATACAAAAAAAATGTTTTGTGTTTGTCCCCAAAATGTTAGTTTATAAATATTACAAAATTTCATAGCTAAATTAAGAGAGATATTACAATCTAGAAAACTTCAGAAAAACAACTCTAAATGCAAACAATAAATAAATCTGTAAATATAAATAAATAAATAAATAAATCTGTAAATAAAGTAATTCCGAACAATAAGAGACCCGGCAATAAAACACGAAGACCTAATAACGGATAAATAGGCAAATGTTGCCAGCAAGTGTCAGTGGGACAAATCTATTACTTCATGCAGTGCGTTGCTAATACGCTGCAGTTCAGATTTACCGCTAAGATACGCAAATTGTTGAGCAGAACAAATTTTGCATTAAAAAAAAGCAAGTTTCAGCCACGCGATTTGCAGAATTGCATTTTTTTCCTTCTGAAGTAGCGTTAAAAGTAGCGTTGATTCTCGCTACAAACTACCGATTTTTCGTATCGCGCTTCTCGCTACACTACATTGTTTAAAATGCAGCGCGCTACACTACAAACTACAATAAAAAGTAGTGACTACTGTAGTTTCGCTACTTGTAGCGCGATACTTCCGACCCCTGGGTAGTTACACAGCTCAAAACAGTTAGGGGAGCACATGGTTTTAACGAAATTACGCAAATATTTACACCGGTAAGTAAAGTAAAATAAAACATTCATAATTTATAGAGCAGCAGAAAACAGAAGAAGAAAACTTCATATGCAAATCTAAGTTCATGACGTCAAAAACCAGAAAAAGGAGATAAGTGCAGAAATCGGGATTTTGCAGAAACGTCTGTTTCACTGTCTAAGTTGTGAAATTCAATTGCTCAGCTTTTGTTTTGAGAAAACTTGATTTAAAAATGTCACAACAACGTGATTTACCGGAATCCATGGCTGGGGGTATTATCGGAGGATTTGTATCCGGGCAAACACAACGAAATGTAGCAGACGTTGTTGGAGTCGCAAGAACTGTCATTGCAAGGCTGTGAAATCGATTCCAAGAAACAGGGAATGTTAGACATTGACCAGGGCAAGGTCGGCCACGTGTTTCCACGGCAACGGATGACCGATATATCCTGTTAACAGCTCGTCGAGACAGAACAGGCAATGCTACTCAGCTGCAAAGACAGTTGTTCTTGGTAGCAGGTCGAAGGGTGTCCAGCCAAACAGTCTGAAATTGTCTTATCAGGGTGGTCTCTAGGCACGTAGGTCATTGGTCTGTATTCCGTTGAACTAAAGCCAGAAGGGGGGTGCTGCTGAACCTCGAGATTGTAGGCAACGTGATTGGAGTCAAGGGCTGTTTACAGACGAGTACCAATTCAGTCTGAAGTGTGACACCCGACGTGTTTTGGAAAGGGGCACTCGAAATAACACCACATTCGTTCGTGAAAAATCACATTTCAGACGATGTGGGTTGATGGTACGGACCTGTACATCATTCAGAATGGTACTATGACGTCCAAAATTATGCATATCAGATAATGAGACCTCATGTCGTAACCTTACGCTGCAGCCAATGGTTATTTCTTTGCTTTCATGCATGATAATGCCAGACCGCTTAGAACTCGTCTTGTGGAGAAAATGCTTGAAGCCGAAACAATACAGCGTATGTAATGACCAGCATGTTTTCTTGACCTGAATTCGATTGAACATGTTTGGGACACACTCGAACGACGCATTGGAGTGGGACCAAGGCCTGTTTTTACTGTCCGGGATTTGGAGATTGCAATTATTGAGGAGTGAAACATAGTCCCCAAATTCTTATCGATAACTCATCGCATTCATGGAAAAGAAGTTTCGAGGGGACCACATACCATTTTAAGCATCTTGCATCATTCTAAACAATAATTTTGTGTCAGTTACATGTAACCAAATTGTTGCTCTAAACCATCTTTTCTTGTTCTTTCAAAGAATTAAAAGCTCCCTTACTAATTAAATACCATTGCTAAAATCATGTAAATCCTGAAAAATGCAGCGCCAACAGTTGGGATATTTAGACCAAAACGTAATCAACATCTATTTATATGCCAAGGTCTAACAGAATCTAAAGTTTGATGAAATTCCGTGCATTCATTCTTGAGATACAGCTATCGTAAAAATCATGAAAAAGTAGCATAGCAGCACCACCTGTTGGGATATCTATTCCAAAACGTAATCAGCGTCTATTTATGTTAAGGTCTAACTGAATCTGAAGTTTGATGAAAATAAGTGCATTAGTTCTTGAGATAGAGCTATTGAGAAAATCGCGGAAAATGCAGCATAGCAGCGCCACCTGTTGGGTGATTTTCACCAAAAACTAATCAGCACCCATTTATATCAGGGACTAACTGAATATAAAGTTTTATTAAATTCCATGCGTTAGTTCTTTAGATAGAACGTCCACAAAATTTTTGTCGCCTACAGAAAGACAGAGTCACAGACAGACATTTTCTAAAAACAGTCAAATCGTGTTCAGAGCCATCTAAAACGTACAAATCCGTCGAAAACCGGAAGTCGAAAATTTTCATGAATCCAATACTCCTTGTAAAGATAGAAGAAAGTAAAAAAACACAAAAGGAAAACTTTCATTTGTTTTAGGTGAAGAAAAACTAATTTTTTATTGTTTTGATTTCAAAACTGTTACATCCTCGTAAAAGTTTTCACATTTTAACAAGGATTGCAGAATTATATAAGAAAATCACTTATGATTAAAATGAAAATGTATATGCTTAAATGTTATGATAACACTACACAAAAAGGCTTATAAATACCTTTTAATAAACAGATCAACAAGTTTCGTACGCTGAATCGGCGACATTTTGAAGATCAATAATGATAAATAAACTAATTTCGCAATTTTTTTGTGAAAATGAACTTGATAAACAAAATAAAGAATAAGATAGAGGTACTCAGCTTTGGAAGATAAACCAGTAATCAGTGAAGGAAAATTGATTCTACGTGGTTTTGAAGCTTTTTCTGAATAAAGGAAGAAAAAATTCATGATATGGATATAGATCTTTCGCTATATGGAGATTATTTTTTATGTAATCATGGGAAAAAGTGACAATTCCTGCTAAAAATTCGCTATATAGAGAAATTCGTTATATGGAAGTTCGTTATAGAGAGACTCGTCTGTATTAACATTATTAAAATATTAAATCAGATTTTCAAGAATTAATGTGTGTATAGTTAATATTTATTCTTCATATTACCAATTTTTACACACACATTACCTAAAAAAAACCTGGTTAAAAGTTCCATTAAAACAGACCTTCATTATAAAAAATGTTAAAAAGTTTCATATAAAACTGTTCCCATTACACAAAAGCGCTTTCACTCCGACCGGAGTACCCTCAGTTGTAACTTTCAAGCATAAAAACTAAGAAAAAGGTCAAGCCGAAGTAAAAGGGAGTTCTTCAAACCCCAGTCAGATATATAGCGAAGAGATGGATGCTTGAGGATTATACAACTGAGGATGCTCTAGTCGGAGTGAAAGCGCTTTTGTGTAATGGTGACAGTTTTATGTGAAACTTTAACATTTTTTTAATGAAGGAATGTTTTTATGGAACTTTTAACCATGTTTTTTTAGGTAATGTAAGAGTGTCAAAATTGGTAATATGAAGAATAAATATCATTAAAATACACCGCAAACAATTTTTCCTATGGGTCGTAATATAACGGAATTATTTTGAGTGTCCCTGTAAATGAACTATAAATGTTACACACTTCATTTTCAATAACGAACATACCATAGTAAACTTGAATAATATAGATCAATTGCATGGGAATCCAGGTATATTTACGCGAATTCGAGCACGGACAGACAGACAGACAAACCGAATTCATAAACACATTTCAACTTTGTTAGAAAGTGTTTAAAAAAAATCGGGCTATTTTGACAACATTAAACAGAAATAAGAACATTTTTATTTACAAAATTTTATTTTCTTGTGATTTTGTGATGATTTTTTTTTATCGAAGCATATTAAGATTTATTTATATAAGAAATCTCTTTTAAATAATGTAGAATGATCACCAATTTATATATATTTTTTTGTCTCTTCCAAACAAAAATTACGAAACCTTTGGAATTCTAAGTTATGTACGTCTCGTAACAGCAGCTTACATTTGCATTAATATCTTTGATGCATGCGATTTTATACAACTTCTGCATAAGATGCAGATGTTTCGTGGTTAAAAGGTAAGTAAGTATTGTTAATAGGATAAGATAAAATCTCCTGTCATACGAGATGCGTATTTTAATAAAATTACAGAGTAAAATGCGTCCAAAGATATACTCGGATCTTAAAATGATAAACAGGAAACATTACGAGCGTAAAATGAATGAGACAGACAACGGGTGAAGAGGGGTCAGGATGGCAGACGTCTTTTGAGAAAGTGAATTTTTTTTCCCCACAGAAAAATACAGGGT
Organism: Maratus michaelseni; assembly: GCA_963931845.1. Classification (NCBI taxonomy): domain Eukaryota; kingdom Metazoa; phylum Arthropoda; class Arachnida; order Araneae; family Salticidae; genus Maratus; species Maratus michaelseni. Next base: position 188,125,381 of record OZ007598.1, on the reverse strand, counting down.
GGTTCTGAACTATACGTCAAAAATGTAAATCCAGGTACAGAGGACTTAAATAAGCAGATTTCGTATAGGAGTGCGGGTGCGGAAATCCAGCGTTGAGGCAGTAGAGAGCGCTGTTGAGTTCGGCGGATGAAAGCATTTCACTGGCTTCAATCGTTATTTCCCGCATGGATTTCGATCAACATGCATCGTTACACCAATGCGAAGCTTGCCGACATGCATTTCATGCATGGGGCTGTGCAAGTAAATGGAGCGGCTGCTCAAAGGATGCGCACGTACAACGTTTCTGGAGCTTGTCGAAGAATTATCCTGTACTGTGCGTAATACTTCTACTGCAGGAATTCTGCGATAGCTTCTAGTGGCCGTATCACGCCTGGAAGCATAAAACAATCCACTCGCGCGCAACACCGGATGAAGATGCTCAAACGAAATAGCCTTTCCAAGAAGGAAATCGTTCCTCGAAAAAAGTCTCAAATAGGTGGCGCATGTGGTAAGACTAGAGCTCCTATAATAGGAGTCTTAGGTAAGACGGATTCTGCATACGTCACTAGTTCGTCTGCTTCACCGTTTGACACTGACAGTGACAGCCATGGGCGCTGCTGCAGCACGGATTCTGCCCAGCTGCGCAGAACCGTGCAGCTGCCATTTAGTGCTGAAGTCTTGACACAATGTTATCACTATTGCGTTAGAAGTCCTTCTATAGAAGTTCATGTGCTCAAATGTTCAGCGATCCCGCAGATTCCTACCCGGTAATCATAGCATGTACAACCTTTGAGAAGCCGCTCCATTTCCTTGCGCAGCCTCATACATGAAATGCATGTCGGCAAGCTCCACGTTGGTGTAACGATGGATGTTGCTCGAAATTCGTGCAGGGAATAACGATTCAAGCCAGCGAAGCACTTTCATCCATCGAACTCAACAGCGCTCGCTACTGCCACAACGCTGGATTTCCGCACCCACATTCCCGTACGAAATCTCTTTATTTAGGTTCCTTCTACCTGCCTTTACATTTTTGACATATAGTTCTGAACCATCCTGTAATACAAGAGCATCATCGCATGAAATCGTGTTGATGAAAATCCTTAAAAGTTGCATTTACGGTGGTTCTCCAAATATCCTGCTCAACAACGCGAAACTTTCTGACTCATTTTTAAACGTAAAGGCATAAAATTGGTAGGCCTGACTATTGAAGCGATATGGAATTAAATGGCGTTTTTCCTTTTTGATAAATAAATTACTTATTGAGTTATAAGTTATTCTTGTCACGCGAGGACAAGTTTATCCTTTTTCGTGTGCTGCCGCGTCTGGAAATCAGTTCAAAAAGCCGACTTTGACAGTATTTTCTGAAAGATATTTTTCCTTTACCAAAATATGGAAAACGTCTTTCGATTACATAGTTTCTGAATAAGATCACCAGCCAATTGCATGTGTTTCTGAACAAATATGAATTCAGAAATGTGCCAGAAAGTAGCTGTCTTGGATTTGAGAACAGTCTTAATAAATTTTCGTGAAATCGTATAAACTTATAAATCTTATTATACTTTTACATTTAACTCAACTTTGTTACTTTCTTCTATCTTTACAAGACGAAAGTATTGGATTCATGAAAATTTTCGACTTCCGGTTTTCGACGGATTGATACGTTTTAGAAGGTCCTGAACACGATTTGACTGTTTATAGAAACTGTCTGTCTGTATGTATGCGACAAAAATTTTGTGGGCACTCTATCTCAAGAACTAATGCTCGGAATTTAATAAAACTTTAGATTCAGTGAGTACCTGATATAAATTGGTGCTGATTAGTTTTTGGTAAAAATCGCCCAGCAGGTGGCGCTGCTATGCAGCATTTTCGCGATTTCCGCAATAGCTCTATCTCATGAAATAATGCTCGGAATTTATTAAAACTTTATATTCAGTTAGTCTCTGATATAAATTGGTGCTGATTAGTTTTTGGTAAAAATCGCCCAGCAGGTGGCGCTGCTATGCAGTATTTTGCAGGATTTACACGATTTTAGCAATAGTCATATCTGAAGAAATAATGCACGGAATTTAATAAAACTTGAGTTTTGATATAAATTGGTGCTGATTCTTTTTAGTGTATGTGAAACCTGTGTGAGATAGAAGAAAGTTTTGGGATTGACACATACGACTAGTTTTTTTATTGTGATCGACATTTTAATGGATTTTTCTCTCTCTTCTTGATGTGCTAGAATCATAAAAATTATGTAGACAGGCGTGTTTACGATGACAGTACATTTAAATATTTGTAAGAACTTATTTACAAATTAAATAAATTAATTTTAAGGCATTTTACCGTTAACCGACCTCTGGTGATAAATCGCCACATAATCTTTATGGTTACAGCTGGTTTACGTGTGAAAAAGATAATGTAACTAATTATGCGCCAAAGTATGCCAACTGGCTCTGTGAAACTGCAACGGCATATTGACACTAAAAAGTAGAAAATGTAATAAGAACAAAGAGAGTTATATATGTTTTTAAAATATTATTTTATCAATTAATAGTTAATCAATTAATATTATACTTCTTTTAAATTTCTAAAATGCATAAAAAAAATTATAAACAGTAAAATAAGTTTTATTAGACTGTTGACATGTTTCGGCTCCATCTGAGCTATTATCAAAACAAAAAAGAATATTCTATAATTGCATGGTCTATGAAGTTATCTGAAACTCTATCATTTAATTTTTCACGTACTTTTCAAATTACGCATGTTATTATTTTATTTTTACTTGGATGTTTATTTCCATATTTGTAATTTGTACTTGTTATTTGTTTTGATACTGGCTCAGATAGAGCCGAAACATGTCATTAGTCTAATAAAACTTATTTTATGGTCTATAATGTTTTTATTTTACGCCTTTTAGCAATTAAAAGACGTATAATATTACAAAGTGTTATAATTTGTTATATTTTTAGTTTAACATTAATTAAATTATGATTATGCGCTGAGAAAACAATTTAGAATTCCGGAACAGAGAGTTTAATTTTTTTTTCTTTCCTGTTGCCATATCTTAAAAAAGAAATAGGGTAAAAATTATTGTATTAATACATTCACTAGCTCGCGCTTTCTATCAAGCATAAATCAAACGATTTGGGACCGTGCCAAACTAACGTATTGTAACGGTATTTTTATTTATTTTTTGGAACCACATGAATTGCATGAACTACATGAAATGACGCGTGATTTTTAAGATAAACGTTAAATGCTTATAAAAGTTTAGGGATTGTTTCATTTACGAAAAAGAAATTGAGTCATTTAAAAAGTATGATTGCATTTCTTGATAAATAAATTACTTATCGAGTCATAAGTTATTCTTTTCACACGGCAAGTTTATCCCCTTTCTCGTGTTGCCACGTCGGAAAATCTGTTTAAAAAGCCGAGTTTGACAGTATTTTCTGAAAGATCTTCTGTCTTTTACCAAAATAAGGAAAACGTCTTTTGATTACATATAGTTTCTAATAAGAACACCTGCCAATTTCCTGTGTGTCTGAACAAAAATTAATTCAGAAATGTGCTAGAAAGTATCTATTAAGGTAGATTTCGTAAGAAATACTACCTATTACATTTTCCCCTATGTTGGAATTTCTGGAAAAGTTTTGCAGATCTACGCTAATCATGACTCCCAGAACCCAAAACCTCTCCCAGTTCAAAACTTTGTATATCTATCTATCACTTTTTTATGGACACGAACACTTCAATAATTCTGCACAAATCTCTTCCAAACTGATACATAAAATCAAGGGGCATAAAACATTGGTTAAGTACGTTAATGGGCAAAATCGAAACAAGGAGGGGGGGGAAGGGGGGGGGGGGCTTTTGTGAAAAAAAAACATAACTTCTTATTATGATACGAAATCACGAAATCACCCTCTCATGGAGATCCAGCCGTTAAGCATAGGAACTTTTCTCCACGAGGGGAAATGTTTATTGAAAATTCATATTTTAGATTACAGATGTTGAATATTACATTAGAGATTAAAGTAAAATTAGTACAAAGTTAGTTTTTACAATACTGGTTGAGATCCCAACATTTCTTAATTTTATAAAGAAAGAAAGAAAAAATATATATATAAGAAAAAGTATAAAAGAAAGTAATTAGAAAATTTATGAAAAGACTACTTAATGATAGCACAACCAATAATTTTGCATGGTTCCAGCTGTAAGCTGAAATGGGAACAGTATGAGTACAAAAATGTGAACAGTATGTGAACTATAATATACAAATTACAAAAACAAAATATATTCTATTAAAAAGTACTTTATAAATGTAGGAAAAAGGATCATAGATCCTTTTTAATAAAGGAGAAATGTTTATTCAGAATGCTGTAATTTTCTTTTAGTTTATCATTAGTTTAAAGGATCAAACAGAGTTATTTTCAGATTTTGTCTAACTGTGACATTTTTGTTGAAATTGAAAGTATGTCTCATTAGAGGACAATTACCATATATGTAATGTAGAACAGTTCCTGAGCTTTTTTGGCATATACATGTTGGGGAGGAGCGTTTTCCTATTTTATTTAAAAATGATGGGAAGCTACCGTGTCCACTAATGTAGTAAGCTATGACTGTTTTTTTGCAAATAAAGTTCAGATCCACTTTTCGTAAAATTTCATAAGTATCTCGGCCTTTTAATGAATATGACCAATCCTGCTGCCAATCTGTGACTATTTTTAGTCTAAAAAATAATTTTACTTTTAAAAATGGGAATAAGAGAGTTTCCTTCTCGTTGTAACGATCATTTGTGATAGCACCTTTTGCCAGTAAATCTGCTCGTTCATTATAATCATGATCCGCATCGAATCCGTTAAAAGTTGTTATTACTTCTAGGGAAAGGGCCTAAAATTTATGTATGACAGATTTTTGATATCATTAAAAAAGGCCTCCAGGGAAGGGGGGAAAATAGGGGTTTAAGAAAAAAATCACAAGTTTGTCAATTCACAAGATATCAATTTCGCTTAAATTTATTATAAATCCTCTTAATATTATCTACAACTTTTATAGTGACAAGTTTTTTTTATATAGGACCAACCCTTACAGCAAGAAAAAATCCTTGCCGACTCCGCCTACAGACACAGGTAAATTTTGAAGTGGACGGTCGCAACTGCCGCATCATGGCAGAACGGTAATTACTTCTGCAATTCACAATAAACAGCTGCGTCTTTGAAATCTACCTGTGCCTGTAGGCCGAGACGACAGGGGCTTTTTTGGAATTGAGAGGCGTCTTAATGAATTTTCGAGAAATCTTATAAGTTTATAAATGTTACTTCACTGTTTTATTTGACTTAACTTGGTTTTTGTATGGAAAGATGTAATTATATAATAGATTTTTCAATCATTTCCTGATACGCTAGAGTTATAAAAATTATGTACAAAGATGTGTTTCCGATGACAATTACAGCATTTTAATATTTGTAGCAAATTTTAATATTTGTAGCAATATTAATTGCAAATTGATAAATTAATTTTAAGGTATTTTTCATTCTCCGACCGCTGGTGATAAATCGCCAAATAATCCTCATGGTTACAAATGTTTACGTGTCAAAAAAGAAGGGAGTTAATTATGCGCCAACGCCAAAATATGGCAAGTGCGGTGAAACTGCAACGACGATATATATTGACACTAAAAAGTAGAAAATGTAAATAAAAAACAAGTGGGTAAGTGTGATCGAAGATCGCTCAAAGGGTTTCGTTTAATATTATTTTCAAAACACTTTATTCTTTCTTTAATAAATCCAAATAAATTTCATTTAGCAAAACACAGTCAAGTTTTTTATAAAGTAAAAATTTACCGGTTAATTTTTCGTCTTTTCGAATATCTAAATATAACAGCCGGAAAGACATAATACAGCGGGAAAGACAGCGGGGACAGAATATCTGTCATGCGGACTAAATGCGATATTTAAAAAGAAAATAATTTCAAGATTAAATATGTTGTACACTTTCAAAATGTTAAAATATTCAATTATTTCTATAATCGGATTTTTATCATGATTCAATATGTTTCTCAAACTCATATATTTACTATTCTCTATTACTCATATTGACACTCACTTTGTATTATTCTCAAACATTTGAAACATTCGTTAAACTTGCAATATGACGTCAGATTTTCTTTTTAATTCTCTAATGACGTGATATTAATCTCAAACATTTGAAAAATTTGTTAAACTTGCAATATGACGTCAGATTTTCTTTTTAATTCTCTAATGACGTAATATTAATGTGCTTTGTGTACATACACATACTCCTTGTATTATTGAGAAATCTTTGAAAATTTCCGTTTTATTACCACTATGACGTCAATCAATTTTATTTCATATTAATATTTTTTTCAATTGGTGAAACTTTTTATTTCATTTTCATTTTCACGTGGTAATCGTTCAATAGAAAATTAATTATTCTAAAAAGAAATTCATTGTGGATTTTTAATTTTTGGCAACTGCTATAACGAAAAATGTTCAAATTTAATAGGAAAAGGCTGTTAGGATTTTGGTTTTTTATTTCTATTTATTAAAATACGATTTTTTCAAATTTTAATATTTTGAACTTCATAGCTGGTATTCAGCTATATATACGTAAAGTTTCAACTCTGTAAGTTACATAGTTTCTGAGAATGACTCTGTAACGGACAGACAACGGAGCGGGAGTAATAGGCTTTCGTGAGATGAACGAAATCCTAATAAAGAGAGTTATACATATTTTTAAAAATGCTATTTATCATTTAATAGTTTAATATTAATTAAATTATGCGTCGAGAAAACAATTTAGAAATCCGGAACCAAATAGTTTATTTTTTTTTCTTTCCCGTTGCCATCTTAAAAGAGAAACAGAGCAAAAATTGTAATTGTTTTAATACATTCACTAGCTCGCGCTTGCTATATAGCATAAATCAAAACGATAAATTTTCAATAATTGGGACCCGCGTCAAATTAGCTTATTGTAACGGTATTTTTATTTTTTTATTTTTTAAGCCACATGAATTGCAATCATAAAATTACGTGTGATTTTAAAGATAAACATTAAAGGCTTATAAAAGATCGGGGGTTGTTTCATTTAGGAAAAAGAAGTAAAGTCATTTTAAAAATATGATTGCATAGATTGTTATTTTGAGATATTTCATCCCATTTCGTTAAGAAATGTATAACATTTTAGAATTGCTTAGGGAAAATGAGGAAAATTGGAGAAAAAAATTTGAGAATTTCCAAAATTTGGCCACTTACATTCCAGTTTTATTCATTACAACTGTGTTTTCTGATTGTATTTGAATATTAAACTTAAGATTTTTTTTTTCTCGTTAAAACTGGGTACTATTTACATTCAAATTCTTTTATAGCGAACTTAACTATAAAATTAAAAGATTCTTTGTCATTTTTTCAATAATGAGTTCAATTAATAATAAAGAAGTTGGATTATGAATTATTCGAAAGTATAACATATAAAATAGTTAAAGGATCATAAGTTGAATTTAATATATGTTATTTATCAAAAGTTACAAAAGTGATAATTACTTTCCTAGTATATACTAAACTATATTTAGTTCCGTTATTTAACGCTATTCATTATACTTAGTTCGGCAAAAGGGAATTTGAAAACTCTGCTTAGACATTCTTTTCAGCTTTTTACTTTCTTCTATCTTTACAAGAAGAAAGCATTCGATTCATGAAAATTTTCGACTTCCGGTTTTCGAAGGATTTATACGTTTTAGAAGGTCCTGAACACGATTGGACTGTTTTTAGAAAATATCTGTCTGTGACTATGTTTGTCTGTAAGTGACAAAAATTTTGTGGGCGCTCTATCTCAAGAACTAATGCACGGAATTTAATAAAACTTTATATTCAGTTAGTCTCTGATATAAATTGGTGTTGATCAGTTTTTGGTGTAAATCGAGCAACATGTGGCGCTGCTATGCTGCATTTTTCTCGTTTTCCGCAGTAGTTCTATCACAAGAACTAATGCATTGATTTTCATCAAACTTCAGATTCAGTTGGACCTTATAAATAGACAGTGATTACGTTTTGGTATAGGTATCCCAACAGGTGACGCTTCTATGATATTGTTTTCCTGAAAGCTATATCTCAAGAACTAATGCACAGAATTTCATCGAACTTGAGATTCTGTTAGACCTTGAGATCAATAGATACCGATTACGTTTTGGTGTAAATAGCCAGGTGGCGCTGTTTTGCTACTTTTTTCATGATTTTCATGATAACTATATCTCAAGAACTAATGTACGGATTTTAATCAAACTTCATATTCAGTTAGACGTGACTCAAGTTGTTGTTGATTATGTTTTGGTGTAAATCTGCCGACAGGTGGCACTGCCATGCTGTCTTTTTCAGGATTTACACGATTTTAGTGATAATCATATCTCAGGATTTAATGCAGGGAATTTAATAAAATTTTAGATTCAGTTAGACCTTGACATAAATTGGTGCTGAAATTCGTTTTTAGTGTATGCGAAACCTGTGCAAGATAAAAGAATGTTTTTGGAATGGCACATCCGACTTTTAGTGTTTATTTTTAAAATATTGATTATGAATGAATATGCTACAAAATATATTAGTATTTTTCAATGAAGTACAAAAACTTTAATTCTTTATATTTTTTTCCTTGAATTTAACAATTTTTAACATTTTTTTTGTTACAGAGATAAAACAACATTATGAAATACTTTCCCTTTATGTTTTATTTTTTAAAATTAAAATTAAATGCTAATCGTTTGAGCTTTTGTTGCTGAAAGATCATATGTAAAACGGAAATAGGCAAAAAATCCATATTCCGAAAAAAGATGTTATTGGGACTCAACCTTCATTGGGATTTTATTATAAACGAATAACGAATAACAGCGAGTATATCATTTTATAATCAGGTCAATACATTCGAAATTTTACATTGTCTTAACGTTTTATTTAACTTGTGATTTATTTGTCGGTATACATTCCTGTTTTTATTTAAAGGGGAATTAAAAAAGCAGATTAAATTAATAATCGATTTCGTTTACACACATACATGTATTTGTATAGAAGAGTTATATTCAAGCTGAACCCTAACAATAATTTTCAAAACTCTACGCCTATGAGTTCTCATAATTATTTTTTCAATAAAAAGATCGTTTTATTTTTTATTTTCTGGTTTAAAAAATTCTGATAATAAAATCTTAATTTTTTTTTTATTAATACTTATTTATTAATTCAGAAGGAATAGTCAGATACCTCGCGTTGTATTAAGATACCTTCAAAAATCAGAAAATAAAACGATATTTTTATTGAAAAAATAATTATAAGCACTCATAGGCGTAGAGTTTTGAAAATTATCGGTGGGGTTCAACTTGAATATAACTCTTTTCTATAAAAATACGTGTATGTGTGTGTAAACGAAATTGATTACTAATTTAATCTGCTTTTTTAACTCCCTTTTAAATAAATTAAATAGAATCGTAAACCGACAAATAAATCACAAGTTAAATAAAACGTTAAGACAATGTAAAAAATTCGAAAGTACAGACCTGTTTATAAAATGATACATTCGCTGTTATTCGCGATTCGTTTATAATAAAATCCCAATAAAAGTTGACTTCGGATAACTTTTTTTTTTTTTTTTTTTTTTCCGGAATATGGATTTTTTACCTATTTTCGTTTTGTATATGGTCTTTCAGCTACTAAAGTTCAAACTATCAGCATTTAATTTTAATAAAAAAAATAAAACAGGTAAAGCATTTCATAATGTTGTTTTATCCCTGTAACAAAAGAAAAATATGAAAAAATGGTAAAATTCAAGAAGAAAAATTATCTGTCAAAAAATAGCCCATTAAAAATTTCATAAAATATTGGAAAATCCAAAAACTAAAAACTTTTTTTATATTAGAGGGGAAAAAAAATCCATTTTAGAAATTATTGGTGGGGCTCGACGCTCGAGCCCCACGAGTCCATACAACTCTACGTTTATGTAAGCACTTATAAAATACCCAGAATATATATCTTTCTATAACCTGCAGATGGCAGCACCAAATAATTTACTTTCTGTTTTCCTCTATAGATGGCAGCACTACAAAACATTTGAATACTGGTTCATCATCAGAACAAAAAATTTTATTTCCTACGAAAATTTTCACAAAAACTAGTAAAATGAACTGACGTAAGGAGAACTGACCACAAACATTACTAAAAATGTGTAGAAGATATGTATCAGCTAAGAAAAATCTTACAAACATTACTAAAAATGTGTAGAAGATATGTATCAAAGAAGAAAAATCTTACAAACATTATTAAAAATGTGTAGAAGATATGTATCAACGAAGAAAATTCTTACACTGAGCAAAAATTATGCTTTTTTGCTCCATACCATCAGTAATTATATATCAGTGCACCTATGAGTATGAGAATAGAAAAAAAAGAAAAAGAAAAAGGAAAAAAAAAACAGGTACCGTATTTTCTCCTATATTAAGTGCAATTTTTTTCCTGAAATTTTAGGGCTACAAAGTGGGGGTACGCACAGGCCAGGGTTATCATGAATACCAGGCTAAGACAGCTCCTTATCGCATCTGAAAACACGTGACCAATGGAGGGGGCAAGTGAGATCAGTTTTCAAAATGTTTCTCCACTTCCCCTGGTATTTCATTTGAGCAGGATACGCGTTCGTTTGTGGGTGGATATCTTTATTATTACCAAAGCTTACAGAATCACAGCTTCAAGGTTCACAACAGCTCTATTTTTTTAAACATGAATGTCTACATAAACTATTAAACTATAAATGGACTTTTAAAAATGTCGTTAAAAGCTAAGAGGAGAGACTGTTGGAACATTTAAAACCTTTGTTACCTCGAGAAAGTTTTAAGATGCCTCGATACTGTTATGTTCCCCAGTGCACATCAAATAAGCCCGGGGAATATGTGACTTGCTTCCGTTTTCCAAAAGAAGACGAAGAACTTCGAAAAAAATGGATAAAATCAATTCCTAGAGATTTTGTTCCAAATAAGGATAGTGTAGTCTGCATAAAACATTTCGAAAAAGAAGCAGTTATTTATGCCGACAAAATAACATCTAAGAATGGACAGGTTGTGGAATACCCAAGAAAATACCCGAAATTGGCTGATGATGCTTTTCCAGCGATTTTCCCAGATTTGCCAGCATATCTGTCAAAAGTTACTAAAGTCCGAATTTCAACAATTAAACGGAAAAGAAAAATGGAAGAAATGGACGAAGAAGACCTAAATAGATTTTTAGATGAAGATAAAATTTATTATCTTAGAGAAATGAATGAAGGACTGAAAAAAGAGAAAAAATGTATTGAAGATTTTTTTGAAAGAAAACAATATTAATATTTACTATGCTGAAAATAGTACACATTTTATGTTTCTCAAGTGTAATGGATACATCAAAATAACAAAATCTATCAAAATTGATGATCAGCTAAAAGTTTTCTTTTATGCAGGTAAGACAATATTAAATAATATGTTTTCCATTTTAAAAGATGATATTTTAAGTTTTTGGGAGGAATTAACATTTTGTCAGTAGCTAAAAATTATAATGTAACAGAACCTAACAACGAAGAAAAAGACAATCACTCTAAAGCAATAGAATTTTGGAAATGTTTTCTAAATGAAAATCGCGATAAGGAAAATTATGAATCTTTGAAATTTGTCCTTGAGCAGATGATTTTGGCAAATAAGTCTATTCATGGTCGAAATTATAGCAGTGACTTAATTATATTTGCCTTCTGTCTGTATATTCGGTCAACGACATGCTATTTAATCTAAATTGATTTACTTGCCATCTTTAAGGCATTTAAAGAGAATATCTGTTGATTTAAATGTAACCCCAGGGATTTCAACACTAGAAAATAAAACTTATTTAAAAGCAAAATTTGATAATTTTAATGAAAATTGTAAAATTGGTAATATATTATTAGATGAAATATATATTAAATCAAATATTTCTTATAAATCCAGCAAACTTACAGGTTTTGCAAATAATAATGATGTTTGTGATCGTTCAACTACAGTTCAGGCATTTATGTATACAAGTTTATTTTCTAAAAATAAAGAAATCGTTGCATTAACACCTATCAAAAACTTAAATGCAGATGAACTCTTCAAAATGACAATGGACGTCTTACATTTAATGGAAAATATAGGTTTTCGAATAATTCGGATAATAACCGAGTTAATGGAAATATGTTTGCAAAATTATGTGGAGACAAGCAGTTAAAAAATTTCATCCCACACCCCTTTAATCCTTCACAAAAATTATTTTTGCTGTTTGATTCAGTTCATCTAATTAAAAGCTTAAGAAATAATTGGATTTCCCAAATTCAAAAATCCTTTTATTACCCTGATCCCAAAAACAATGAAGAAATTCTAACTGCATCTTTCGTTAATCTAGAGAACATTTATTATCAAGAAAAAGATTCTGTTATGAAAACTGCCCCTGAATTAAATAGCAAAGCTCTCTATCCAAATAGCATAGAAAAACAAAATGTAAATTTAGCATTAAAAATTTTTGATAAAACAAATTCTGTCGCCTTAAAAATGTTTTCCAAAAATCTTAATAACGCCCAGGGGGAAACAGCGGCAAATTTCATTGATGAAATTTGTAACCCGTGGGAGATGATGAATATTAAGCATCCAAGAAAAGGTTTTAATAAACTTCTTGATGAAACAAAGCCATTTACTTCGTTAAATGACAAAAGATTAGAATATTTAGAAAAATTTTCAAAATGGATCCAATCATGGGAAAATTTAAAACAAAAACCACGACACGGCTGTTTGTCTTCAGAAACTTTCTTTGCACTGCGCCATACCACAAATACAATGATCCAATTAATAAAATATATTCTAAGTGAACTTAAAGCAAAATATGTATTAACTGGAAAATTCCAGACAGATAATTTAGAAGGTTGGTTTGGTCAATATAGAGAAATGGCTGGGTCAAATTATTACATATCTTTGCAGCAGATCTTAGAAGCAGAAAAAAAAAAACTTAGAATAAAAAGTGTTTTAAAATGCCATTCACATACAAATGGAGAAATTGCCATAAAAGATTTTGTATCGATTCATACAGCTAAATCTGTAACTGAACATGTTGATGTATCCCCATTTCAAATAATTATCGAAAATTTAGATAACGATAATATTTGTGAAAATGACATTAAAGTTTTAGTGTACATAGGTGGTTACTGTGTAAAAAAATTAAATTTATCGTGCAAAACTTGTTCACAAATGTTTATTACAAACGACGCAATGTATCTAGTAATCGAGGATGAAGATTATAGCTACTTAAATGAATTAAATAGAGGAGGGCTGAAATTTCCTACATCTACAGTAGTAGATATTTTAAGCATATCATTTATTTTATTTAAAAGACTTGTTTCAAAAGAATATGAAAGTAAATTTATACAAAGTAACAATCCATTTTCTGTATTTGTTAATCTTGTAAAGCTAGGTATAGAAATGAGTTGTATATTAGAAGAAGAAAAATGCTTAGAATGTAACATTAACTTGCCCGTTATAGTTCAAAAAATTATTGAGACGTTTGCAAACATCTGTTTAAATAATTATTCAAAACAGTGCAATGACAATATACAGCAAGAGAAATATGCACGAAAGATTAAAAAATTAAAAAGTTAAATTTCAATATTTATGAAATATGTAATAAATTGTATGCAATATTTTTACATTATAATTTTATATTATAATAATAAATTTATGGATCTAAATATCTATAAATATGAACATATATATTACTTGTCTAAAAATGTCTAAATGTATTAAATGTCTAAAATATTTAAGTAAAATAATCCAAATATCTCCGACAAAGTACAAGGTATTAAAATCATGCAAATATATTTATGTTGAATATATTTATTCAATATGTTTTTACTGTTTTATTTATATCCCAGGTCATATTTGCTAACGATTATAAATAAATTTGTTCATATATATTATTGATACTAATCAGAATAGTCAGTATAATTTTTTTTATAAATACAGAAAAAGTCTAAAAAAATTCATATGAATAATGTTTAAATGTATATAGAAGTGTGTATATAAATATTGTATGTAATGTATATATAAACAATCTTTATTTAAATTTCATCCATTCGCTTGAGAAACATATAAATGTATTTAAGTTGAACGTATTTATTTATTCATCATTACGTTCTCAATATTATCGAGATTTCAGATCATCCATACTAATGATCAGGGCTTGACAAAAGCTGTCGCCAGGTTGCCAATGGCGACCAAGATATTTAAATCTGGCGGTGGTTTTTGTTTTTGTATAAAAATTTATATAAAAGAAATGAACACAAACGGAACTTTTTCTCTCCCTCCAACATTGAGGAATAAACTTTGAAACTATAATTCAAACAAAAAATATTCTTACTTTTTGGCAAAAAAAGTTCATGAAATACAAATTTTCAAATAATAAAATCAGAATTATTTGTCAGACTTCGGCAGGAAAAAAGGCAAAAAGTTGTTTTCCTGTTTCACAATTTCATCGATGCCCCCCCCCCCCCCTCATCAGATATAGATTTTGTAGCACTCAACCATCTGCACATTTGAAGCATTCGGCAATCAGCATTTTCAGAACATGTTGGTTAATTCATCCTTTACAGTATTTGTTTTGTTTTCTTTTTTCTTTCTTTTTTTTCAGCGATATATAATTTTGATAAATTCATTAGAAAAATTTAGTTTGTATTATCTTCCTAAATTATGTACTATTCTAAATTATATAACTAATACTAATTCTAAACTATGCTTGTTATTATTTTTTCTCAATTTATAAAAATAACTTTGCGCTTTTTTAAAATCAATTACTGGGGAGAGGGGGAGGGGGTAAATATTTTGTACTGGAGACTCGAATTTTTTGCTGGCTACCAGATTTTATCAAATTTGTAAAGCCCTGCTAATGATAATAAATTAATTTGTTAAAATGTATTCATCTTAGATTATATCCAAGAGAAAAAATTCTAGAAATTTTTTTAAAAGTAAGTCTTAAAAAGACATTACGAATTATATACAAGAGTATTCATGTGCGCATGAAAACATTGTATGCAATGTATAAGCAGTCATTATTATTTAAATTTTGCACATTCTCATGATTAATATGAAATGTATTTAAGTTGAAAGTACTTGTTCAATATTTTTTTCTGTACTTGTAAAGATAGATTTCAGTCCATCTTAGAAAGGATTATAAATTTCTTTATTAATGTATATTATTATTAACATTATTGATATTAATATTTCGTATAAAAATTTCCATACAACATTTAAAGAACAAATTGAGGGAAAAAAAACTTTATGGATTATGTATAAATGTATACATGTGCGTATGTAAACATTATGTGCAATGTTTAGTATATAAACAGCTATTATCATTTAAAATTCATGCACTCGTTTGAGAAATATGAAAATCTAATTCAGTTGAAATTACTTCTTCAATATTTTTCTTTCTCTGTACCTTTTAAGATATTTCAGTCCATCTTAGAAATGATTATAAATTCCTTTGTTAATGTATATTATTATTGACATTAATTATATTGTTATTCCGTATAAAAAATTCCATAGAAATTTACAGAGCAAGTTTAAAAAATATCCTTACTGATTTTGTGTAAATGTATACATGAAAGCATGCAAACATTGTATGAAATGCATATATAAGCAGTCAAAATTATTTAAATTACAGGAGAAATATGAAAGTGTATTTAGGTTGAAGTTACCTGTTCAATATTTTTTTCTTTTGTGCTTTTAAAGAGAGATTCCAGCCCATTTTAGAAATGATTATTGATTCATTTGTTAATCTATATTATTATTGACATCATTTATATTATTATTCAGTATAAAAATTTTCATATAAAATTTATAAAGCAAGTTTAAAAAGAAATCCTTACGGATTATGTGTACTTGCAAACATTGTGTGTAATGTATATATAAGCAGTCATTATTATTATTAACATTTTACGCATTTGCTTGATAAATATGAAATGAATTTAAATGATAATGCTTGTACAATATTGTTTTTCCCTTGTTCTTTTTAAAGAGAGATTCCAGTATATCAATTCATTTTTCAATGTATATATTACTATTGACATCATTTATATTATTATTCATTAAAAAAAAAATCCATAAAAAAGTTATAAAGCAAGTTTTGAAAAAAATATTTACAGATTATGTATAAATGTGTGCTTACAAACATTGTGTGCAATGTATATATAAGCAGTTATTGTTATTAACATTTTACGAATTTGCTTGATAAATATGAAATGTATTTAAGTTGCAGTTACTTGATCACTATTTTTTCTCTGCGCATTTAAGGATTCATTTTTATTTAATTTTCACACACATATTTAAGTTGAACTCATCAATTCAATATGTATGTATATATATATATATATATATATATATATATATATATATATATATATATATATATATTTTATTATTATCTTGATCTCTGTTTTCGAGATATAAATCACCTAATGATTATAATAAATTCAATTGCTCATCTATATTATTATTCATATTAGAATATATTATTATTCAGTATTAAACAAATGGTTTTTAAAAACAAATCAATAAAATGTTAAACATATCAAAAAAAGAGTATTGTGTTACTATATTAAATGTGCATATCTTTAATTTGATTATTATTGCATACACTGCTCATAATTTATAAGTTTACGGTAAGTATATATTTTTTAATATTGACATTTAAGTGAGAATTAAAAATTTAGCAAGACGGCATATTATATATATATTAACAATACATGTTTTATAAATATACTAAAGTATATATTTTTTTATTCGTTGTGCATGTGTGTGTTTATTTATGAACTAAATATATTTTTAAGGTATTTTATCAGATTTGTCTTTAAATTTGATCCCTAAAACAATTATAATTTTTATTTGACAACTAAAAAGAAACGAAAATGCTTGTAACTTTACGTAAGTATTTCTCCCTCCATTTCCCTGGTGGTGAAAGTGCTGTCACGGCCTGTATATATCAAGATGGCCTTGCACAGGCCCATAGTTAGCTGGATGTCAGGTTAGGCGCTGCCCGTTCCAGCGTAATTAACCCGGCACCCCGATCGAAATGACATTAAATCCCCCCCCCCCCCCCCATTCAACTAGTTTTTATGTTTTCAGATAAGACCATAATCAACAATTCACTCCCTCCTTACTTCACCAAATCTTTCAATTCTTAAAGTTTTAGAATAGAAACAAAAGTAGAAAAAAAATCATTTTAAAGCATTTTTTCTCTAACGGAGATTACGTCTTGGATACAGGCCCTTATTAGCTCATGGGTAAATCGGGACTTTACCCAGGGACTCCCAAATGCATATATTAATTAATAAAATATTTACTTTTTTTTTCCCCTACTTCCAACTCTGAAAATTTTCAAATACAAAATAGTATAAATTTTATCTTTATAAAAAATTCTACTAAACTTTCAGGTACTTTTTTTTTTTTTTTTTTTTTTTTTTTTTCAAACTCTGGGCTCAGTGCTTTTGTAAAGCTAACTTCAACCACTCGGTAGCAAAGCACCGCTGCGCTTTGGCTGTAAGCACAGAGCATAGAACATAATAGCTATATGCTTTATTGGCTAAATTGCCATCTTTTTAGAATGATTGAAAAAACACTTTCTACTTATGAAGCAGAATCTATTTGATTTGATATTATGTTGCGTGTAGTACAACTTAAAAAGATGAAAAAAAAGTAACTTGACTAACTCATATTTACATGTTAGAGTATTTCACACTTTTCCATAGGTTGAAGTTATTAAATTCATCTTAAAGTAATATAACAAGTTGCTAAAGTTATATAAAACAGTTTTGTTGCAAGAAAAAAAAAAAAAAAGAGTATTTTTATTAATTAAGGTACTTAATTTAGATTTGACGGAGTTAGGAATTTTCAATTTAAAATCCAACGTGCGAAAATAATGTTGACGCATTACACATATGACTGACCATCAGTTCTATCTTATATTATAAAGGACAAACGTGTCCGTGCGTAACGCTGACGTCATTTTGCGAATGGCAACAGTTGAGGATGAAATTTCGGTTTTGCGATTTTTATTATTGCAATATTTTTAATTTCTAAACATCTCAAATTTTTAATTTTTACACCGTTATATAAGGAAAAAATCTACTTTGAAATGCAATTTGTTTGAAAACTGTATCTTAATTCGCTGATTTATTATGGCTTTTAAAATAAAAAATAATGGTATTTTTCACTTTTTTCGCGTTTAATGGTTGCCATTGGTAATTTTTTCCCTCATGTTGGCGACCGCATATTATCGTTGATTAAATAATTGAAATTAGTATTATTAGTTAGAAATTTAATAAAGACACGTTGAAAAGTAATAAGAAAAAAACTTTTACTGATTTTATATAAAATGCAAAATAATAATAATAATAATAATAAACGTTTTGATGAGCGATAATTTTATAAATCAAAATAATTTAATTTAAAAACCAAAGGAATGTTTGTGATACATAAAAATATTTTCCAATGTAAAAATTTTAACTCAAAACAATATTTGGCTATTTATCGTTTGCGCCAGGCTTATCACGTTCAAAAATCAATTTATGGTGAAGGTTCGCTTGCTGTTTTAAATGAAAATTCTAAGGTTTATTTTATTGGCGCGCCAGGAGTGGCAAAACATTTTTACTAAATGAGTTTTTAAAATGAGATCAATTTGGAATAGTAGGTTTGTTGGAATAGTAATTGTATTTGCTGGCGACTTTAGACAAATTTTGCCTTGATTCAAACATATAGAATAAAATTCTTTTATTACATTTTGATGCCAATCTTATGTAATGGGGTCCATGTTAAGGGAGAGTTTGAGGTTATCAATAATAGGGTTTAATAATAATAAAAATCTATATTATAAACCAACACATGTTTGATTATTGCTGAAGTGATTTTTATGGTGGCCAATGAACTAACTAATAAATTTCACTGCATTTTTTTAAACTTTTAAACATCGCACAATTTCAATTTCTACACTGTTGAATCGAAAAAAAATGCAATTTCTTTGAAAATTCTGTTTGAATTTACTGATTTTTTATGATTTATGGAATGCTTTCCAAGCTTGAATTAATTTTAAATCTATCTCTATCACGTGCAGTCCGATTGCTAAAGACTAATCCGTTTGCATTTAAAACAATATAAGTAGATCCGCATTTATTCCCGGATAATATTACAGAACGAAATTAAAACTTCATCAAAATAGAACTGTAAAAAATAATATAATATAAATAAAATGCAAATTTAACAGATATGTTCTCGAACTATGCGCTTAAGCAGTTGAAATTTTCAGAGTAAAAAACTTGCAGTAACAACGAAATCTTGGACGATTCCTTTGGCCGTTAACTCCTGGCATGCGGTTAATACAAAAGTATCGCTTTATTAAATATAGAAATTTTATTTGAATATATTATTGATATTTTTCTTATAAAAATTCTTTTTAGGTTGTTATTAAATATGAAAAATCTATTAGAATTAGAAAAAAAAATGGTTTTCGCCTATGTTCTGTAACCCGGGAAGCCCGGGTTCGATTCTCTAGTTAGAATAATGTTGCAACGATTCGAATGCGGCCCCCTAATTTATCTTTGCGCAGTGCCCCAATTACTCATGGTCGGGGCCTGTTTGGCAGGGCCCGATTAACGTTTGAATCTAGGGGAAGCACAGTATCAGTTTTTTTTTGGGGGGGGGAGGGGGGGGGGGCTCTTTCATCCGAGAAAATATTTATAAAATTTATAAATTCTACATTCATGGAAACTTTTCAATTCAGCAAAATCATTCCCGGGAGGGGCTTAGTGAGTACAGACATTTCATCAAACAGCTTTTGTTTTACGTTCACTGTATATAATGCAGATAAAGTATGTTTGTGGTATATAGTTGTTGTATGCTGAGTTACCTGGGTGATTTCTAACCAGCACATCAGGATGCCATATGATTGGTTAGCAGCCTACTGATCACGTTCAAATTACACGATTGGATAATTTGTTTGGAGTAGTGTGGATTTTATTTTGCATTAGGCAAACTTTTCCCTCTAAATTAAAAAACAAAACAAAAACGCAAAGTTTGGAATTAGAGGCCTCATTTTGAGGCCCTTCTTAAATTTTAGAGGGGAACTCATGTTGTAACGTGCCTTTTGGATAATCAAGCCCTGGTCTTGAGGCATTTTTCGTGTTTTAGAAATTTTTCCTACCACCTCACCAAAGATTCAAACCAGAGAGTTTAGAGAATAAAAGGATTTTCCTCTTAATTCATACCAGTACTCCCGACGAGATACGCATTTCCGTTATACGTTTAACGTATATACGTATAATACGTCGCTAAGAAATACGTATACCTTAAAATATACGTTTAAGCGTATCCGGATACGCAGCGTATATCAGTTAAACGTATAATTTAACTATACGAAAAATTCAATTATACGTATATTTGAAATACGTATTTACTTTTAATACCAATGCACCTTATCAGTGTTACGTCACAAAATGGAGAACAAGCTGGAAATCGGTGGTGTTAGCGAAGCAATTTGCATAATATGTTTCACACTTAGGATCTTGTTACTTTTCCCTATAATAAATGATTATTATAAGTATATAACGGAGGTAAACACTTTTTGAGAAAAGAATGAGAAAGTTATGTTTTTTTCTTTTCTAATTTTTTTAAAATATTCTTTATTTCTGTGTGTGTATTCAGGATTGCGTCCGGGTGCAAATGTTATTCTTTCGACGGTCCTAATGTTTTCCACTCTGTGTTAATGTGTATAACGCAAGTTCATTTTTTTTTAATCATGACACTCATGCTATTTTTTATACAAGGTGTACGGGCATTACGATTAAGATTTTTTATTTATCTTCAAATTTTATTTTTTGTGTGAATTACTTATAAATTTCGATTACATATAGCCTGACAAATAATCGTCAATGCAGATTTTAAAACGCAATCACACATGCTTAAATTAACTTTCCTTCTCTTTTCTTTTTTACTGTAGAACGTATTTTCAAAATATTTTTAATATAGCAAAAATATTCTTGAATACAATAAAAGTATGATTACGAAACTTCTCAGGAGTTGGATTGGTCAGTGTCACTATAGTGTCACTATAAGATATAAAGTCAATGTATGTCTGTGTTCTGCGACGCATGCAAATATGTTTCTCGCGAAATGTCCACACCATAAATCTAAAGAAGTCGTATGCGGGCAGTGTTGAATTCAAGCGGTTGAATTCAAGCGGGGAGACATTCCCCCCGGCACTCAGAAATGTGTCCCCGAAAGAAATCTGTGTCTTTCTGTTTAATACAGGAAAAATCCTAAATACAGACGGAGTAAAAAATGACCTGTAAGAAAACCTAGTTTTAACAGGTATTGTTACAGTGTTCTTAAGGTCAGTACTATGAAATGTTCTGTTTAAGTCAGTATTCTGTTATAGACAGGTTCCGTTTTTACAGGTTTTAGTGCATAAGTGTTGTATAATTAATATCCTCTCAAGTTATCTTATAAGCGACTAAAGTTTCAAAAAATGACGAAACCTTACCATTAATGTCTGTTTACTAATAATAGTCAGTTGAAATGAGACCAGCTCAGCCAGAACCCGGGACCGACACGGGCTCATGCTAGATTTTTATACCAGCATTCGAACTCGGACTAAGAGGCTCAAAGTAAAAATGTTATTTATTCACAAATTGAAAT
Source organism: Maratus michaelseni (assembly GCA_963931845.1). Lineage (NCBI taxonomy): Eukaryota > Metazoa > Arthropoda > Arachnida > Araneae > Salticidae > Maratus > Maratus michaelseni. Next base: position 188,103,654 of record OZ007598.1, on the reverse strand, counting down.
ATGAAAAAAAAAATGTTATTTGAAAAAGAAGAATGTATAGTCTTAGGAATGAATAGTATTAGGTAGTGAGTAATCGCGTTTCTAAGTGTTCCCATAGGTTAACATGGGATTTCACGATTTGGGGGGGGGGGGGGGGTTCAGTGAAGCGGCCCTTTAAGAAAGAAAGTAAAAAAATCATGCCTGCCTTTCATTAGAATGATCGATTGCAAAGGAGACGTCTTGTAAAATACTTTTAAGTTGCTCAGAGAGGTATAGAGTTGGGGGTAGGCAGATTAGTAGAGAGATTGACTGTAAGAAGGGTTCTCGCTGCCGATCGCCAAAATCTTATTATTAGCAAAAATATTAAATGATTAGCAAAAATCTTAGTCTTGAAATAGTGATTTTTCAAAGTTTGTGGAAATGAATATGACTTAGAATATGACAAGGGCGTGCACTTGAGATGAGATGGGCCAGTCCAAGACCAATAAAGACGATTTTTATGCCCAGTCTTCGGGTTCAAAGTGAAAATTTTAGTTATTCAAGAAAACAAACACGGGGGGGGGGGAACTTGCTATTTTAAAAACAAGAATGTAGTTTTAGTTTCCTAAAGTGTTTTATAGTCCTTTAAAAATCAGTTTGAAAGGGAATTTAATTGTTATTGGTGGGATATGATAAGAACTATTCTGATTTTGAAGTATTTCCGCAGTCAGTGTTAGTAACGCATAAAGAAGTCGTGGGATATCATTTGTCGTTTCCTGTTTCAAGTCATTTTACAGAATGACTGGAAAACAGAACTCGCGTCTTTCTGGCATAATTGTACAATGATATTTTAAAAGAATGAGAATGGTGACTTTGGCAGATTTCTGTCAATGGTTTAGTAGAACAAATTTAATATTTAAACAGATTTTAAGAGACATGAAAGTTACGAAATGTCGTCATGAGAGTGTTTAGGATTAATACTTTTTCTGTGTCAAAAGATATTTTTAAATGAGAAAATTAATTTTCACACTATTTTAAAACGTTATTAACAATTTTCTATTGCGTTCTTTCGGTATGGGGCACGGGATCTGATGATACAAAATTTGCCTAGTTCGGTTATCAAATCGTCGAGCTCAAGTTCCGAAAAAAGAACCCGAACTCATGTCTAATACATTGCAAAAAATAATTGTTGATTTTACAGTATAAAACTGGCAGCTGGGGTGCCAGTTTTATACTGTAAAATCAACAATTATTTTTTACAGTGTACTTAAGCCTTCAGCGATTGCACTCTAACATTTTTCACAATAGGTGCGTGCCAGCTTTTACGCACAGTAGCCGAAGCCGTTATAAGATATTTCAACATAATAAGTTATATGAACAATTCTACATATCGATAGTAAAACAACTTTAATTTCGGTGACTTACATGAGGTTAAAGTGTAAGAAATAGTTGTTAATTAGTTTCCTAATTTTTGTTGTAAATTTATAAAATAACTGGCATTAATTGATTTCATAACTATTTTCGAAAAAGTTAAGTGCAGTAAAATCTTGTGAAACGGAACTTGTCTATAACGGAATCGTCTCTTAATTGGAAAACATGTACGGTTCCAGCAAAAAGAATGCAATGCAATTATAGCTGCTACAGCGGAAACCAGCCTATAACGGAATTTTTCTTCCGTTTCTTGTGATTTTGTCTTGGCAGGTTTTACAGTACTATAATTGTATTGCCTTCCTTTCATCGGGATCGTAATTTTTTTCTGGTTAGGCGAAGACTCCATTATTGACAGGTTCCGTTTTACATGTTTTACTGTGTTTTGAATTTGTTCACGCACGTTTTAAATAAGTTCACTGATATTGCTTTTTTTTTTTTTTTTTTTTTTTTTTTGCTTTTTTAAGAATTCATTTTCACAACGATCCAATAATCCAGTGTAAATTTTATGAGCATCAAAAATAGTATATTATTTCGCCAGTTTGCTTGTCTGTCCTCAAATTATCAGGGATCTGTTTAGGAAAAAATTGGGTCCTTTAAAAGAACTCTTTCACAAAATTTTTCATTTCAAAAAAGGACCCTTCACAAAATTATTTTCCCTAAAACAGGACCCTTCACAAAATTCTTTGTCTTAAAAATAGGTTTTTCACAAAATTTTTCCATCTTTAAACCAAACACTTCACAAATAAATCACTGAAAAGTAAAATCTGACCTGTCACTTTTACATATATAAAGAAAATATATGTATTTTATATCCATATATCTTCTTAAAAATGCATAAGCAAAAACTGAATATAACGATAATTTCAAATTCACAAAATTATGATTAGATTTTTTCACAAATATAAAAAGCTGTTCACAATTTCACAAAAACAGGACCCTGTGAAAAAAGTATGGACAGACCCCTAATTATCCAACTTTCGTCAAAAATTCTCCAAATGTATATGAACCCCCCTCGCACCCGTCGACCTAACCGTTTAGAGTTTTCCGTGGTTTTATCCGAACCTTGCTGTAAATACTGGTTAGGATCCCTTAGAAAGACCCCACGGAGGGCATTCCCCTCTAGGGCCTATATCCCTCGTGTAGATATTCGGCTGTCATAAATCAACCAAAGAAATGAATATGAAGATGTTATAAATTACATAATTGTATTTTCTCCTTACAAAGTGGCCATCCATAAATCTTTACGTCTACGTCAAACATCTATCGTATTTACTCGCGTACTAATGTAAGCCCGTGCATGTTTTTCGCATACTTACTTTTGAAAGAAAATTTCGTTAAAAACAAAAATTGATGTCCTTTTTGCCGTAAGCATTAGACAAAAAATTTTAATTTATAAATGTTAATTTGCTGTAATTTTCATATAACATAGTTATTTATATTACGATATTAACCCTATGTTACGAACTGAAGCCATTTGGCAACAATTTTTATATTTTGATCCTAACACGTTAGTAAAATAATATAACTCTTACAGTAAGCCTTGGAGTTAACTTTACCGAAAAAAATGGGCGTTAACTGTTTTAGGATTATTTATAAAAACTGTAAATGCAGAAGCGCCAAGATACTAATTTGTATCTATATTCTTTACATTTTTCTAAAATTCCGAACATCAGATGACATGGAATTTGTTTTTTTATTTTTTTCTCTAAGATATGCAGTTTTAAAATCCCGTAATTGTTTGCTGTGAAAAAAATCAGAAATCATACAGTTCATGGCTAAAAATTATTTATGAAATGCTCTAAAAATTATGTGCTATTTTACAAAAATGACATTATGACGTATGATGACATATGATGAAGTATTAGCAAAGATCTGTGGAAGACAAATATATATAATATCTTGATATCTAGACAGAAGAAAAAAATGCAATGTTTTTCTTCCTCTTAGAGGGCTCACTATTCAGCAATCATCTAAAAGTACAATATCGAATTAGTCATTAAATTGTTACTAAAATACAATGCACTTAGGTATGCAAATATAAACAAATAATAATAAATACTTAAAAGTAATTAATTAGCTAAAATATAGACATGAAAACTATAATATGACTTCAAATCAGAAAAACATTAGCTGTCAACTGCTACACTCTTTGGTCACCACTTACTTACTAACCGGCTTCACCTTATTTAGTGTTCGAATACATTTCTTTAAATAAAAATCAAGGATTTTTAAGGAGTAAAACCAACAAAATTTAAGGACCTACAAATTGAATAAACTAATTAATTATAATACGCATTTTTTAATAAAAGGTTTTATTTTTGTAAATACTACTTTTAACCATTCAAATGCCCCGGGGGGGGGGGGAATTTCAGTATATGACTGTAGAAATTTAGAAAACTATCAATTATAGTTATTTAAAAAAAAAAAAAAAAAATGGAAATTTTAAGATTGTAAATTTAGTATGCAGGAAGAAGAGAATACAGGTTTGGGGGGAGGGGGGGGGGGGGGGGGAGTGATCCAAAATTTTGAAAGGGGGAATTAAGATGGTTATTTAATTATATTGCCACTGCAAAGTGTGTGTGGGGTTATGAGAAAAGGGAGAAGCAAAGTAAAATTTTTTGAAGTGAGAATTCGTTTCGATGATTATTTATCCATAATTACTATAGAGTTGCAAATAGGGCAGAAAAATAATTAAATATTAAAGAGTTGCAACGTTTTTTAACTTTGTGTACTTTGTACAAGGGAAGGAGAAGGGAAAAGCAGAAAAGTTTTTTGGGGGGAGAAGAAGGATTTAGATGAGAGATTATTTATTGTGGCAATAAAGAAACAGGACAAAATTCTTTGAAAATTAAAGATTTTAAACTAATAAGTAAGTTGGGATAAAAAATATCTAGGAATAAAAGCTGAAAATGAAATTTGACTTACCTTTCATTCTATAAATAAGTATCACAATCATTTCTATAACTTTAATCTTGCAGCAATAATGGCGACCAAAAAGGAAATTTGATTTTCATTCTCTGACTCTGCTTATGTCATTTGGCGTATTAAATCACGTGATTGAAAAAGGTAAAAAAAATGCAAAAGTAATTTCCAAGCTGAAGAGAGAGTTTGGAAATTACTTTTGTAATTTTTTGTTCTTTTATTTAATTTTTATTTATTTATTATTCCTTTTATTTATTTATTTTAATTTTATTAATTTATTTTTAATTTACTTCTTCTGTTTTATTTATTCTATTTTTTTCCTCTATCATTTTGGCTACACTTTCCTTTTTCTCCTGTACTCCTTTGTGATTGGTGTTTTCCTTTCAGCTAGCGCTACCTGTCGCATTCTTTGTAAACTCTCCTCTCTGCCCTTCTGCTTATTTGTGACCCTGTCCCCTTACAGACACGTGTTTACTTTACTTGTTATGGTACTGATGATGGGCTGTTTAATATTTCCAGTTCGAAACGCGTCCTGTATGTTCTGTTGTTTTTATGGTGATTCATACAAAGCTTTCTCTTCTCATTCAATTGTGATTTATCGCCAGTTCTTCGGTGCTTTTACACAAGGAGCAATATTAGTGCTTGAATTTTACAGCATTTTTCATACAGTGTACTGTAATTCATATGTTGTATTTCACAATGATATTTATTTAGACAACATTACGTCCTGATATATGTATTAAACTAACTACACCGTGAAAAGAACCGCACTGTTATGTTTCTTAATATAGGAAAATATAATGTAATCACGAACGGAAACATACAATAATCTCTTCTGAGTTACTAAAGATTCCAAAAAGTGTTCTTTATCATTAGAAACATCATACACCAATATATTTTCGAGATTAAAGAAGAACTTACAAAAACAGAGTTTCTTTTGCTGCCACTGATTTACGGAGACGTTTCCAAGTAGTTTTGATAGTGCATTAATCAGTTTTCTTAACCCGGAATATAGGTTTCCCAGATGCTATCCATCTCAAGTAAGCATTTTTATGTTCAACAAACATATTTTACAGACAAACATGATACATTAACATTAATTTATTTTGTTACTCTTGCATTTATAAATTCAATTACGCAGCTGAAAATGTTTGAGAATAAATAGCACCTTTAAAACCTATTAGGCGTTGAGAGAACTCATTAATAAACTATAAAACTACACGAAAACGTTTCTGAAAATCAGTGGCAGCAAAAAAACTTTAATTTTATAAATGACTTTTTAAATCTGGAAAATATATTGGTTCCTGACGATTCTAATGATAAAGAACGCCTTTCGGAATCGTGAGGAACTCTGTAGAAGTTATTGCATGTTTTCGTTCGCGGTTATATTATATTTTCCTAGATATACATTTTTTTTTCTTTTACAGTGCACAATGAACAAAAATATATTGCTTTAAATATAAAAAAAAATGAGAAATGAATAAATAAATATAATTTTAACAAGCTATTTATAAACTTTGCTGATATGAAAGTTTTAAGAATCTCAAATTTTGTGTAAGATTAGATGCCAAACCGATTAATTTAACCCTTTTTATCCTGACGGTACTTATAAGTACCACTTTAATAAAACACCTATATTATGACCATGTGGAGTTTGGTGTGTTCTTTCTTAAACAAATAACTTTCATTACAACAATTCACTTACTGCTCATTACTCAATAACCAATTCAAAAACAAATATACTTTGATTAACTCCACTGAAATCTGTTGCCATGAAGAGAGGATCAATTTAAACCAAATTTACTAAAATATCAAAACTTAAAAATCCGTATAAGTTACTACAACATGATAATTTTGAAATCTTCATATTAAAATAAAACTAAATGTAGTAAGGGGCAACAGATTTCTAAATCAAATAGTATACTGTAATACATAAAGAACATCCAACTCCACTCCAACCCGATCAAGCTCAAATCTCCATATACATTAAATTAACAAAATGTGTACATTTAATTTGGAAAATTAAAGGAAACCTGAAATTCCTCTAATATGAGGACAAAAAGGGGAAAAAGAAAGATTAATAAAATAAAAATATGATGAGATGCCAAAATTTAGAATAATTATGGAGATTTTGAACGAGATCAGATCGGTTAACCGAAGATCGTATAGTGACATAAAAAACGTTTTTTTTTTTTTTTTTTTTACTTCTTAAAAATAAGCATTTTTATTATTTATTTTAAATGACAATATTCCAAAGAAAGGAGAATTAAAAATTAAATTAAACATTTATGTATTTGAATTTAATACTGTTACTTATTATTAAAAACTTATCATTTATTAAGCTATTCAACATTAGAACAAAATCAGAATTTTGATAAAACAATGGCTGTGAATTTAAATCTAAGAATTTTAAAAATTTAATTTAGGAAAGTATTATTCTTCATAATTCTTCTCGCTTACTGAAAGATCCATCTTTCATATTTAGTTACTGTAGACATTTTAACGTCAGTGATTTGAGGGTTACTTCACAAAGAACATAACAGCTTTAAGAATAAACAGAACTTTTATTTACAATTAAAGTTATAAAAACCACGTAGTTTCTCAAAATTATTACAATAACACAATATAAAAGTCGATCAGTAATACTGAGATTAACTATTAAATATCTTTAAATTAAATATCATTATTCCCAAAACTATCACAACATCATAAATTAAAGGCTGATCAACTTTACTGAGATAATTTATTAATTATTTTTCAAATACGTATTGTAATTCTTAACATATCAATATATATATATATATATATATATATATATATATATATATATATATATATATATATATTAATTTACAAATTATTCTTACTTATTTTGCATTTTACTCTCAAACTCTGGAGATACATAAATACATTTTATCATCAGGAAGACATGTAAATAAAAAAAACTATGTAAAGTCTACTTACAAAAGAAGAAGAATTCTATAACTAAATCAGTGGGTAGGCGGGCGACTCCTTTTTTTTTTTTTAATATTCACACCTTATAGAGTCTTATTCGCTTATTGTTTAAGCAAGATCTGATTCAGGATTAGCTGATAACTTTATATCATTTTCGGATGCACCATGAAGGACATGATAAGTTTCACAACTTTTCTTCCATAACATTCCCAGCGGCCACTCTTTCTACAGCCATCTGCGTAACACCATTATTCAGTAGAATTCAATACTACCGCTTCACCTGCAACTCTCAGCAGCATTAGAAAAAGAGACCGTGACACACCTCGCAGGCCTATATTTATTTATTTTTGAGACTACCATCTTCTGACTATCACGATAAAAGAATTTGCTCGACGATTGGGATTTAAGAATATCATCCTTCTTATCAAAAACAGTAAAGAAAAGATACAAGTCTCCTAAACAGTTGAGACTTCTCCGGGATTTCACCACTCTGTACAAGAAATTAATCACTTTCAATGCATCAACGCTCCGTCACCGATAACCATTCTCATTCCTCTGCCCCCCCCCCCCTTTTTTTTAAAAAGAGGCCACAATAACAAGCTGAAGGCATCACTTCGAGCACCGCTACGCAACACCCAGTAAGTTTTTTTTATCCAAACAACAAGCGAGTTAAACATTTTCTCTCCCTTACCGCTTCAAAACTGGACGGAACAAAAAAACTAACTGTCAAGGGGTTTTCGGAGGTGAAAACAATGAAAAGTGGACTGACCCTGCAGAGACAGTCCGTCTCGCCTCACCCTACGCGCCGTTACGTGGGAAAGCAAACCTGCCTCTCTTACTGTAAAAATTTCACATGAATGCATGTTTACACTCGCGCCAAACAGACGACGGGGAAAAGCGGGGCCCATAGTAGCAAGTAGTAAAAATACAAAGCCTAATTGCGCCTATAGTCACCTTTGTCAGATAACGTAATCTCTTACGGGATGGTTTCTCTTTCCTTACAAAAGGCTAGAACCATTGGCGCTCACTTCTTGACTCCAAGCATGGGAAAATGCGAAACTGACTACACAATTCTAATGTGTGGTCCCTTACTGAGAAGCCCTGCTATTATTTTTCGTATTTGAAAACAGGAAGCTAAGCTAGACTATAAACGTTGAAATTACTTTGCTAAAAGAAAGAAGAAAAAAAAACTGTTTTTATTATTATTATTATTATTACAATTACTTTTATTTATTTATTTAGTTATTAAAAACAGAAAAAGAGTGCTGTTAAATAAATGTTAAAGTGACTGAAGGAATTTAATGTAGATAAAAAAAATGGTTAAAACCAACCGTAACAACCGTTTTTCCTAATTGTAGTCACAATGGCACAAAGAGTATTTCTAACAGCAGGCAGGAGATGGCAAATTCAAGCACATATCCTCTTTCTTTGCATTGTAGGGATTTTACATTTTCCACCCTTACATTCGAAATCTATTTTGCAATAGCATTGACATGCATGCTGTTCTTCATTTGAGTAATTTTAGTGGTTTATTACCGGTTTTTTAGTACTATTTTTTTCTATTGTTTTCTATACTCTACAGGTGAACATTTCCTATATTTTATTTGAAGTTTACTATTTGAAATTTACTATTTTATTTTATATCATAGAGTAAAAAAATTATGGTGGTTACAGTTGCATAATTAACCACTAAAACACTATAAAAATTATTTTCCTCTTTCCTATGTTTATTCCGCACCAAAACTTATCCAATGATACAAAAATACAATTAAAAAGTAGCTGGAAAATTAATTCAGGATATAAAGGGTTAATCTTTCGCAAAAACGCTCGAAACTTGTTTTCCAATGTTTAGAGAGTGGAAATAAAACATACATAAGCTTTATGTAAAGTTGTGATAGTTTAAAATATCAGACTTCACTCACTGACTTAAACTCTCAACATCTGATAAGAATTTAATCATGAAATTGCAACATGAGAGCACTTTAAAGTGACCAGAAAGGTTTGAATGTTTGAAATTATGAAAATATGTATTTATTACTGTTGTTATTTTCGTAATATTGGAACTTTTAAGAATGCTGTACAGTTGGTCGAATAGGAAAACTTCTAAAAGTACAATGGTACAAACCGTAAACGTTGAATCGCGCAGACCGGCAATCCCTGCTGAGGCAAAACTATTCAGAATCTTTTTTGAAGCTGTTCTCAAATCCAAAGCAGCTACTTTCTGACAGATTTCTAAACACATTTTAGATCAAAAATGCATGAAATTGGCAGGTGTTCTCTTGTGTAGAAATTATGTAATCGAAAGCAGTTTCCCATTTTTTGGTAAAGGCAGAAGAGCTTTCAGAAAACATTGTCGAATTCGGCGTTTTGAACCGAATTCCAGATGCTTCAGAATGAGAAAGTTGAAAAACGCGTTGTGACGTGGCACAAATTGCTTATAACTAGATAAGTAATTCATTTAATAAAAACAGGAAAACTCATTTCGATTCCAAATCGCTTCAATAGTCAGGCCTAGCTACTTTCTGAACACATTTTTTCTAAAAATGCATGAAAATGGCAGGTGTTCTTATTTAGAAGCTATGCAATCTAAAGACGTTTGGTAAAAGGTAGAATATCTTTCAGAAAATACTGTCAAAGTGGGCGTTTTAAACCCCAAGTGGCAGCGCAATTATGGAGAAAAACACAGTCACGTGACAAAAATCGCTTTTAACTCGATAATAGTTTATAAAAAAAAAATCGAAAACGCATGTCCATTCTAAATTACTTCAATAATCAGGTCTGTCAATTTTATGCATTTACGTTTAAAAATGAGTCAAGAAAATATGTCTTGGAAGTTTCGCGTTGTTGAGCAAGGAATTTGAGCATTACATTAAGGCGGACTCAATTATCTCGAAACACTGACTTCATCTTTTTTTTTTTTTTTTTTTTTTTTTTTTGCCGCGACAACTATTAAACTATTTAACAGACTTGCATGTTTTTTTTCTTCCCCTTAAAGGAAATTGAATTCTTTACAAACTATACCGGAAAAATTAGCTTTCAAGTTATGACAAAAATCTGATATATTTTAATAGATTGAGTTTATTATATAATTTTTATTTTTTATAAAGTTTTGTTTGTTTTTCAGGTAAAATTGAGAGACAACGCAGTAAGCAGTTATAAAAAAGAACTGATGAATGAAAAATATGGAACATTTTTAAAATCGTGGCAAAACTAGTTTTCCAAGATAGATTTTCTGGTACAATATTAAAACTTTTGTTATTGATTTTTACAATTACATGTTTTTTATTTCTATGAAACATACATAAATAAACTAAAAAAAAAATTAATAGTCTAAGTAAATTACAAAGTTCCTAATGCACGATCACATTTCAAATATTTCTGTTCCCCTTAAATGACTGTTAAAAGGTGAAATCAAATGCAAACAAATATAACGTCTTACCTTCTCCGACTAGTTTTATGCATTTGTTTTTCATTTCTTGAATGTCACCTGTTGAAGTTATAAAACTGCTGCCACTGTTCTTGAGGAATTCTTGACACTGTTGCAGTTCCACTAGAAATCTCTTTACTTCCTGCAAAAACATGAAAAATTTTATAATTTTGGTTTTATCGCATTACAGGTATTTATAGAGGGTGTTGACAAATTTTTGCAATGATTTTGGAAAAAAAGAAATACATAAACAAAGATAAGACTTTATTCTAGATTAATTTTAACAATTATTTCAAATTGGTAAAGAAATTATACAAGTTGTAATTTTCCAACTGGACGAAAAAATGTACGGGCCAGGATTCGGACCTGGGATCTCCTTGCTGAAACCGCCACGCGCTACCAACTGAGCTATCCCGGTCGAATCTGGAGGGCATAATTCATCCAGTTAAGCTTACTGAGCTTAGCATCTGGTCTGATATTTTAATCAGCTCAACAGAATAGATCACAGGTAATGGAACTCCAGTAAACGCTGGATACGTGATTACACTAGATTAATTTTGACACAATTATTTCAAATTGGTAAAGAAATCATACATGTTGTAATTTTCCAACTGGACGAAAAATGTCCGGGCCAGGATTCGGGTCTGACAAGTAGTGTGACCTGAGCGAACTCAGCCTCCGCCCCTAGCTGAGATTAGCAATAATGCTTTTCTCTGTGCAGTCAGCATATAGCAAATACCGTGAGACCACTGCATATGAGGGAGCCACACGCTACATACATATGCTAATTGTCTTTGAAGAAAAGAGGAATACCAGAACTTGAAAAAGTGAGTGGGAAGAAGAGATTGATGAATACTTATATAGGTTTTGAGTTATTTTTGTTATTTCTTGTTTTTTTTCCTTATAAGAATAGAAATGATAAGTGATGGTAGATTATTATTCAGATATACAGGGTGTCCCTAAAGTCTCCGTACAACTTAAAAAATTTATTACAAAAAAATAATAGGCCCACAGGTAAAATAATTACAACAGTACATAGAGTAACTTAAAAAGTTTTTTCTACTACCGTAGTATACTTCTACATGAGATCCTTTCGTTGCACGAAGAATATCAAGTGTCGATATTCCCAGTGGCGCACCCAGGATTTCGCTTTGGGGTGGGGGGGGGGGGGGGGTAATGCATTTTGGAGATCTGCACGGGCCCGGTCTTGGCCCGTACTCGGCAAAATGAAGGTAAACTTTAAAACAGGACAGGCCGGCAGAATTAGAAGATTTTTGATAGACCGTGCCGGGCCGATTGACAAAATAAACGGGCCAACAAAAAAATTTAATAGGCCCGCGGGCCGGGTACGGGCCTCGGACCCGTGATCCGTGATGACTTGTAGGGTTTTACTTGTTGAAACTTCAGTTGTTTTCATGCATCGTCAGAATCAGAATATTCGAAAGATATACGTTAAACACTTTTTTTTTCGTCTTTGAATTAAAATGAGTTCATCACTATCACTACCAATTTAAAAATTAATTTTACGTTTAACCTACCCGATATAAAAATTTAAACGAAGTCGGTAAAATGTGATGATGACGTTCGCGAGAATAAGTATAAATCTGCTTCATGAAGTGACGCTAGTTTGGCCACATCATCAATAGAGTAATATAACATGTCAAGCGTAGAGATCGGCATCGGATGTTTACATCGTGTCTGAGTCCAAGTTTTATTGTTTTAGCAGACTCGGGCCGAGCCGAATCAGGCTTAAATCTTTTATATACAGTCAAGCCGACTTGGAACTGGACTTAATTGCGCCCTAGCAGTCTGTTTAGTCAAACTAGTAATAGAAATAATAAGTTGCTGTTAACGGATTCGGTGAAATATACCTTAAGTAATTTTCAAACTAGCACAACAACATGAAACTCTCCGAAACATTTTTTGACTTATTTTTAACTGTAAAGGCATAAAATTGACAGGCGATTTGGAATCAAGTACCGTTTTCCATTTTTTGATAAATAAATAACTTATCGAGATATAAGTATTCCTTTCTTGTGACAATAGGTTTTTCTCCTTTACCGTGCTATCGTGTCCGGAAATTTAATTCAAAACGCCGATTCTGATAGTATTTTCTGAAAGATTTTTTGCATTTATAAGAGAAAGGAAAATGCTATTCGATTACATAGTTTCTGAATAAGAACACCTGTCAATTTTATGCATTCCCGAAGAAAATTGAATTCATAAATGTGTCAGAAAGTAGCCTTAATAAATTACGAAGAAATATTTTCAAAAATCTACTTTTTTATACAGCTTAAAAGTTATGATTTTTCAATCCTCTTTTTGTCTTTTCTTCTAAACTACATTAATTCTTTTACTGAATCTTTATTTGAAGGCTGAAAAATCTAAGTAATTATTAATGTTGCTATTCTGCTTTTTCTGTCTTGTAAACATATAATAAATTAAAACATATTGTAAAATTTCTCCAAAACTATGTATGCAACATTCTTTAAAATAATCTTAATTTTATATTGAGTAAAATCGGAATTTTTTAAATAGAAATTGAGTGGACCGGACAGGCCATGATTTAACTGATTTTGTCACGGGCAGGGGCCGAACTGTACTTGCCGGGCCGAACTTTTAGCTTTTGCAACGGGCAAGATAGATTTCATTCGGGCTTGGCTTGAAATTCCGTCCTGTGCAGACCTCTAGTGCATTTGCATGACACTCATGAGTCGGTGCTCAAGTGACCAGCTGCATTTGCGCACTGCAACAGTCGCTGAAATTTACTATAATCACTTCTAATATCAATCAATGATACAAAATTTTTTAATTATTTATGAATATGTCGGTATGTGCCGATTTTTTACTTCTTTCATTTATACTTTAAGATATATATTTATTTACAAAACTGCTTTATTTTACGATATAAAGCTTACATATATTCTGTAATATAATATTTTATGTAATATAATAGTAGGTATTCGTTGTAGTGCAGCAACGTAATGAAATTACGAGGAATTATGCATCTCTGCTTTATCGTCAGTAATTCCATATCGTTTGAATTTGAACAAATGCTAAAACGTATATTATTTATCATAAATGAACAGAATGAAACATTTTGGTGAAGAAAACAGAGGAGTATAATTTTATAAGTAAAATAGTTAGCCTGTTACTATAAATAGAACTTTGAAATGAATGACAGAAAAAGTTCAGTCTTATTTATTTTTTAGTATCAACGGTTTTTGCCGCTGTGTATTTACAGAGGGAAAACTATTATTATATTAATGAATTAATATTATGGACATTCAATCTATTTTTAAAACTTTTTTTTAATTAAAAAAGAAAAGTGCTCTGTTAAACTGATGGAATTGACCTCACGGGGCTATTCACATTGATTGCGTATATTATACTCTTATTTCAAAGAATAATTCTGCATGAAATTCCCATTTAGCTAGATTAAGGGGGGGGGGGATTATCTCCCTCATTCCCACACTTTACACTTAACCAATAAACCTCCAACTCTAATCAGGGAAGTGCCTTATCATAATAAACAGGTATACCAAATTTGCAGCAAATCGGATAATTCTACATGAAAAATCTATTTATATCAAATAAGGGGGACGGATTAGTCCCCTTTCCCTCCCCCTTTATACTTAACCAATGAACGCCCAAAACTAATCAGGAACGCGCTTTATCAAAATGAACCTAGATACAAAATTTGAAGCAAATCGGATATTTCTATCAAGTGTTATCGCGTTACGTACATACATTACTTACGTACATACAGAACCTGTGGGCACATTAGCTCTCAGGCTTTGATCGCTTGTGAGCTAATAAATAAAGAGAAAACTGCCCAGTTAAACTGAGGGCATTGAGCTCCCAGGCTATTCACACTAATTGTATATTATACTCTTATTTACAGGAATTTTAAATAAACCCTCGGAAAATAAAGAAATTGACAATATATTAACGGGGGATCATCCCCCGTACCCCCTTATAATTAACTAATGAACCCCAATAACTAATCAAGGAAGCGCCTTATAACAATGAATATACATACAAAATTTGAAGCAAGTTGGATTATTCTGCATGAAAAACCCATTTATCTAAATTAAGGGGGGGGGTTAGACCTCGTTACCCCCCTTTATACTTAACCAATGAACCCCCAAAACTAATCAGGAAAGCACCTTATCACAATGAACCTATCTACAAAATTTGAAGAAAATGGGATAATTCTGCATGAAAAACCCATTCATGTAAATTAAGGGCAGGATTAGCCTCCCTTTACACTTAACCAATGAAACCCCAAAACTAGTCAGGAAAGCGCCTTATCACAGTGAACCTATATACAAAATGTGAAGAAAATTGGATAATTCTGCATGAAAAACCCATTTATCTAATTAAGGGGGGGGGGGTGTTAGCCCCCCTTTTCCCCTTTATACTTACCCAATGAATCCCCAAAACTAATCAGGAACGCGCCTTATCACAATGACCCTATAAACAAAATTTGAAGCAAAACGGTTAGTTCTATCAAGAGTTATCGCGTTATGTACATACGTACATACAGAACCGGCGGGCCATTAGCTCTCAGGCTTTGATAGCCTGTAAGCTAAAAACTATTAACATGACAATTTACATCTATTGTGAATAAGAAAACACAGTCAATTTTATAATATGGAGTCTTCTTTGGCTTGGATACAATGGATACAAAAATAGTAAAAAATGCTGAGACGGAATTGCAATAAATCGGTGAGAAATTCCGCTTTAGTCAGGTTTTCGTCTTAGCTGATAAACTTTAAAGGTGTTTCTTTCGATGGGACCATGGAATGTTTGCGATTAAGATAATATTACGTTATAGACAGGTTTCATTTACACAGGTTAAACCGTATACAGTTTAAACTGTATACGTAAAACTTGTGTGAATAACCCCATACTGTTTAACTTGTGTAAATGAAACTTATCTATAAAGTAATAATGTCTTGATCGCAAACATCCCATGGCCTCAGCAAAAGAAACACCTTGAAAGTTTACTTGCTAAAGCAAAAACCTGTATAAAACGGAATTCTTCACCGATACATTGCAATTTTGTCTTAGCATTTGTTATTGTTGTTTGTGTCCATCATTCAGTAAATTAGTACCTTGTTCGGCACAGGAGGGAGGGGCAGACCACCGGATCTACCCTCTCTTAGCTATTAATAAATTTGAAAGTTTACGCTTACGAATATACTAGAGCAATTATCCTTAGAAAGAAATTAATATGTATATTTACCATTATAGTGATGAAGTGCTGGTGAATCATTCTAATCTTAGATGATTTTCTCTAGCTTTGATGATATAAATCCTCCAAATATAAAATTTAAAACTATGGTTATTTTTTTTAGGTGCATTTCGCCAGCCCCCCCCCCCCCCACCTCACATTTTTTCGAAAATACTACCAATCGTTTATACCTCGTTTGCGCCCGTTTGTACCAACAATCTTTTCGTTTGTACCTCAATTGTACTAGAGTAATAAAAGGTTTTTAGTGGGGGGGGGGGTGCTGGAGAAACGACCAGCCCCCCCCACCTCAGTGTTTTACAAAACGGATAGTGCCAATCGTTTATACCTCGTTTGTGCCCGTTTGTACCAACAATCTTTTCGTTTGCACCTCATTTGTACTAGAGAAATAAAAGGTTTTCAGTGGGGGGAGGGGGGTGCTGGAGAAACGGCCAGCCCCCCCCACCTCAATGTTTTACAAAATGGATAGTACCAATCGTTTATACCTCGTTTGTACCCGTTTGTACCAACAATCTTTTCGTTTGCACCTCATTTGTACCAGAGTAAACCTTTTATTACTCCAGTACAAATGAGGTGCAAACGAAAAGATTGTTGGTACAAACGGGTACAAACGAGGTATAAACGATTGGCACTATCCATTTTGTAAAACATTGAGGTGGGGGAGGAGGGCTGGCCGTTTCTCCAGACCCCACCCCCCCACCCCCCACTAACAACCTTTTTTTACTCTAGTACAAATGAGGTGCAAACGAAAAGATTGTTGGTACAAACGGGTACAAACGAGGTATAAACAATTAATAATATTTTCGAAAAAATGTGAAGTGGTGGGGGGGGGGGGCGCTGGCGAAATGCACCTTATTTTTTACGCGTTGAGTTAAATGTTTTAATGATGCTAAAAAAACAGTGTATACCTAGAAGTACAAATAAAATAGATAAGAAAAGCAGACACCCAAGCACACGTGCCTTATTAGAAATGTGGGATACATTTAGAAAAAAAGGGAGTGTTTTCTGAAATTTTTGTTGACCTTGAATGGGTCGTATTGTCCATTACACAGATGTACAGCGTAGAAGATATACCACCCTCGTTTGGACTTGAATCAGCTTGACCGTGCTAAGAATATGGATGATGGATGTGTACTGGGAGAACTGGGAGAATCAGAGTACCGCTATAAGTCTTTACGCTTAACGTATGTCGAAAATGGCAAAAAAATTTGAGAATAAAGATGAAATGAGATACAAAGGTTTTGAAAAATTTTAAAAACCTATTAAAAAAAAAAAAAAACTTTTCATAATTTTAAGAAATTTTATATAGTTATTTCATTATTCAGTTTCAGGGTCTGGGGGGGGGGGGGGGGCTTCAGCCCCCTTAGCCCCCCCGTGGGTGCGCCAATGGATATTCCAGTTCTATCCACATGCTTTCAGCATGCTAACATCAGCAGTAGTTACAACTATTTGGATCTTTTGTTTCAATTCCACGAGACTGTTCACCTTCGTTCGGCGTTTCAGTATCAGATTTCGTTTCGATGAACCACGTGACGCATTGCGCTTTCTTCACGGGATTAGCCATTTGAAATGAATGACGTGTTTGAAAACTCTTTTACTTGTACAGCGCCATCTATGAACAGACTAAAAACTTTTTAAGTTACTCTATGTACTGTTGTAATTATTTTTACTGTAGGTCTATTATTTTTTTTTGTAATAAATTTTTGAAGTTGTACGGAGACTTTTGGGACACCCTGTATTTATTTTCTTTCACTTATTTTTTTACTTTAGTTTAAATAATGGGCGCGTTTCTAATATTTTTGGATTACCAAAAGGTAATTGTAATTTTTCGAAAGATACTAACATTTGATTAGCATGTGCCTAATTTTCAATAAAACCTATTGCCTCACGACCTCTCTGTTCTAATAGCGCGCGCGTGGAACCGCAAATTATTAATAGTATGTCGTCAGCATATGCAACTATCTCACAGTATTTAAAAAGAAAAATACGTAATAAAGTTTCCAGCAAAGCCAACGAAATAAAAGGACCGAAACAGAAGCCTTGTGGTAACCTTTAGTAAAGAAATAAATTAGGTTTGGCAGTAACGAGACCACTTGAGCTCATCTAATTGATATGAAGGAACCTATAATATCTTTGAACAGCTGGGAAAGTCCCAGTTATTGTAGTACTAGTAAGTACCAGATCCCAAGGGAAATTATCAAATAATCCCATGAAATCCGGTGCGATAAACGTGGTATAATTTTTTGCTTCTTTACTCATGTCAATGTAGGATGAAACCGTTTAAAAAGCTGTTTCTGTGGATTTAGTTTGAGTGAACCCATGTTGTTTATTATTTTTTGTTAATGTATAATTTATCTTTCTTATTCTTAATTTTTCATAAATTTTCCCCATTGTTGGAAATAATGAGATTGGTTTAAAAGAAGGGTGGTGATCTAGTGATTTACCTTCGTTCCTGAAATATACTAGCTCTCCCACCTTCCAGACATCCTGGAAATAATTTAATTGTAATGCCTTATTATTAAGATCTAAGAGTATTTCTGGTATGCCAAAGTAGACAGCCCTGATCATCCTGTGATCAATACCATCTGGTCCTAGAGCTTTATTTTGGTTAAAATTATAAATCGCATGACGTAACTCTCTTTGTGTGAATGGTGGTTGATCTGTGATTTTTGGAAATGTGCTCCCCAAATTTGGTTGAATTCATTCACCCGGAGAGGTGCCAAATATTTTTTTTCTGTCACAGTGAATAAAGAGGCAGACCTGGAAGCTAGGAAGGAAGAGTATTGCACGTAGCTGACAAGGCTATCCATAAAATTTTAAAAAGCAACTTTTTTTCGTTATGCCATAAGGTTCAGTTTGTTTTTTGCAAAAGTTGTCCTAGAAAAGCATTTTAGCTTTTTGAATTTGAAGTTGGTAGGAGGCACGCTCTTTTTTGTATTGTTGGAATTTCGACAGTTCAAACTATGCAATTTTTGCTTTTCGATATAGTGCTTTCATTTTGTTTCGTTGTGCACGAAAGTCTGGTGACCACCAAGTGAATTTAACTGTACCAAATGGAGATTTAAGTTTAAAAGATGCTCGTGTATGTGTAATGTGTTTGAAGGAATAGTATTGTTTATCTAAATCTTCGGGTGATGTAATTGTTGAGAAATTAATTTGATTTTGGACACAGAATTTTTAACTGTATCTACGAATTTTTTGAGAGATAAGTTCTTAGTTTTAAATCTATGCTTTGTAATCTGTGGAAATGTCACTAGAAGACATCTTATTGGTCTGTGATCACCAAAAAGTTTAGGGATAACTTCCCATTTTCAATTTTCTCGAGCACTGATTGTGAACAGATTGACAAATCAAGACGACCCTCTTTCTTGCCACACTCATAGGGTGGAATGCAAACAGTAGAATTTAAGACAATGAAACTTTCTGCTAAGAGAAAGTCAACGAAGACTCTCCCCTCTGGTAGCCTCCCTCCCCCAGTGTTTGTCATGTGCATTGAAGTCACCCAGAGCTAATTGGTAGTTACTTAAACGTATTGAGGACCTCCAATCCGATAAATCCTCAGCAAGTTCTGCTTTGGAAGGACAGTAGAGGATGTCTATGCTTAGAATGAAATTTACTCCAGATTTATAAAAACCGAATGATTGTTCTTGGCTGATAAACAGTGGTTAAAATTTTGATCTAGAATTAAGATATGACTATTGAGCGAACATGAGCTATAGCAGGGAATATTTAATGGGAGTGAAGAAGGACGACCCTCAGATAAGTGGGCGTTTTGGAGACATGCCAGAGCGAACCCCTCGTCAATGACATAATTTATTAATGCTGCCGTTTCGCCTTTATTTCTTTGAAATTGCACTGTATTAAACTGAATGGTAAGCAGAATTTTGTTGACGTTGTGATAATGCTTGACGTTGAACAATTTTCTATGACTGGCAGCATCTATCGAAGCAGGAATGGTTTTCTGGTAATTTTTAGTCCTATCACCATGTTTTTAATTTTCTTTTTCGCAGTTTATGCAGTGTGGTGTCTAGGCTGTACAGTCTGAAATCTGATGACTGCCCGAAAATCGAGTAAATGCTTGGTCTTTATTACAGTCCCTGGACATGTGTTCTATCCCCTGGCAATTAAAGCATCTCGGCACAAAAAATAAAAACAAATAACTAAAAAAGGAAAGTTTTTGAGCTACTATGATATTATACTAATATGATATTTTCAAAATCAAATAAAACAAGGAATTTTATTAAAAATTAAAAGTTAATTAAAAACTACATGGATAAAGGAAACATTTCGCTAAATATTTTTTCTGGTTCAATCTGTGTTTATTTAACTAGAAAAGAAGAAAAGGGAAGGTTGGCAACTACGTAATATGAATTGAGCATTAATACGAGAAGTATTTCAAGATTGTATCACCACATAAACTACAACATATCACATTTCTATGTAATTTGTACATGGTCCTGTATCACCGAAACATCTGCTTGTTGAAGAAGAAATTTATTTTATTTAAAAAGGTAAACTGAATATTTAAATGTTGAGCAGCATTTTATTAAATAGATATTAAATCAAATGTAACCCAAATTAAAAAGCACTAGACTTGAACCTACATATTTCTAAAAACAAAACAAAAAAATAAATAGGAGTTTATTTTATCAAACACTTGTTATTAAATAATTATTTCAAATACTTGTTATAATAAATCTATAAAACTTTTCAAACCTCCTAAACATCCTCCATGGCACATCAATATATTTCGATATAATGACCATCAGTATACTCAGACATAAAGGTTGAAAAGCACTAGTTAGAAAATCAAGAAAGAAGGATAAAAATATTCGGGAATTTGAGATATGTGCATTTTTGAAATTATTTATTGTCGGAGCAAAGCTCCGGCTTCCCATGAAAAATTACACTTTTGTGTACACGATAGCGGCCAAAATATTTGCCGCATTGATACCAAAATTGGACTGGAAGTCGGTAGTGGCAAAATCTCGCCGGGGATTGAAAAACAGAAATATTCATCAACTCTAACGCCCGGAATCATCTGCTCTAGAATTTTCCATTTCCCCATAGAGATAACATTGCGATTGTTTGAATTAAATAAAAAGAAAATTGAAATAATTTATAGTGTTGCCATTTTTTATCATGAAAAACTTTTGAATTAAATAAAAAGAAAATTGAAATATTTTATATTGTTGCCATTTTTTATCATGAGAAACTTATTTAAATAACAATATACTCGGAAACAACCTTTTAGTAAAAGCTCTTAATCTCGGTCCCATATAGTTTACTTTTATATATTTTACATATATTTTACTTTTCTGAAATAAGGACTCCATACATTTTTATCTTAAAACACGTGCAATGAAATTTAAATCGTATTAAGTACATGAATTTAGTTTTTTTTTAATCGAACTCAGCAATTGGTGTAATTAAATTTTTTGTTTCCATTTCAAAATATTTTTTTTTCTTTTCATTCAAGCTTATTGTATAAAAGAAGTATGAGAGTAAATCTGTTTATTTTGATATAGTCCAGCCAATCCAGGATAAAAAAAATATATATTAAGAAACATTTTATATATGAACGGATTATATGTTTTTATTATATAGAATTTGCAAGGATGCCAATTAAGAGAAAGCAATCAGCTGAAATAAGAAGAATTGCGAATCGTAATTCAAAGCGGAGAAGTCGCACAAGTCAGTTACCTTCAGATTTTTTTGCCGAGTACCGGTATACTGACAACTCAAATGAATGAAGCAATCAGGTTTGATAGAGAGGTATCGCAAATCACCTATGTGTCCTGTAATACGTGTCACAGAGCTTTTCCTGATATCATATTAAATACTGCTGGGCTCTGCCAGATATGCAAGTGTAGAGACGGTGCTTTCAAGTTTTCTGCCACTAATTCGATGGAACCAGGTCCAGTTCCTATTTGTCTCAAAGATCTGAGCTACATTGAACAAATGATGATCGCTCAAATACATCCAGTGGTTTCTCTTTACCGTATACGAGGATCACAGTATGGATACAGCGGAAATGTAATCAGCTTTAAACAAAATATTGAGAGTTTTATTTCGCGCCTGCCTGTCAATCCTTCAGATATGACTTCAACTGTGTTAGTGACAAAAGATACTTTATCAGGATGTGCAGAGTTTTCTGTTCGCTCACAACGCCTTCTAGAAGCACTCAGATGGCTTAAAGCTCACAATCCTTATTATTCAAATATCACAATTGATGAAGATTTGATCGCTACATTACCTGAGAATGGTGACGTATCTCAAATGTTACCAACAGCAACCGATATTACTGAGGATATTGATACTTTGAACGAGGAAATAAGGCGCGAGTCATTTAGACCACTACTTGAACCGGTAGATCAAAACAACTTAATAAATGACGCAATTCGTGTGCCTCACCCTTCATTAAATTCACAGCCTATCAACGAATTTCAAGAAGAGGGTTACATAGCACGTGCTTTTCCTCATCTTTTTCCACATGGTACAGCTGACTTACGACAACCTCGTCAAAAAGCAGTCTCTCCTGATGAGTATTTTAAGTTCCTAATGAAGTATGAAGATGGGCGATTTGCTAAAGACCCCCGATTTCGCTACTTTGCCATGAATTCAATTCTTCGGTGGCAGTCTTTGGCTAAAGGGCGATTTTTCGTTAAGCGAAATAGGTTCAGCAATAAGACGGTAGAGCAGATGCGTGATATTCTGAATAGGCAACCAGAAATGGCAAAACACATTATGATTTATGCTAGCAAATTAAGATCCACAAAAGGATACTGGCGTGCACGTTGTGGGGAACTCCTTCCCATGGTAGGACAAATTGGAGCACCAACAATTTTTTTTACACTGTCTGCAGCTGATTATCACTGGCCTGATCTTTTCAGACTTTTAGAGCCTAACAGAGATCCAAATGAGCTGACTGATACAGAACGCAAACAATTAATGCACGACAACCCTCTGTTGACTGGTTGGCTCTTTCAAAAACGTTGTGATATATTTTTGAGAAAAATCTTGACGCCGTTGTTTTTAATAAACGACTACTGATTTCGTTTCGAATGGCAGTGGCGTGGAAGTCCTCACATGCATGGATTGTTGTGGTTAAGAGGGGCGCCAAACATGGAAACACTAGACATGACTAACGCTGAAAATGTAGCAGCCGTAACAGCATATTTTGAAAAACTATGCAGTGCTGTTAATCCTGAAAAGGACGTCCTCGTAAATGATATACACCGCTGTCGAGTTCGCTTTTCAGACATTTCCAGTGAATATCGTGAAAAAGATCTCGCTCAGCTCTTAAATCAAGTCCAACGTCACGCAAGACATGGAGATTATTGCCTAAGGAAAAAAAGAGGTACAAATAGTTATAGCTGCAGATTTGGTTTTCCAAAAGCAGAGTGCGACTCTCCAAAGCTTCAAGTAGAAAATGGCATAATTAGCTTTTTGCCAAAAAGAAACGATTCTGAAATGAATACCTACAATTGCTTCGTGTCACAAGTTTGGAGAGCTAACACGGATTTCAGTCCTATTACATCAAAGGATGCGGTTTTGCATTACATTGCCAAATATGCCTCAAAATCAGAAACAGCTTCTGTTCCTTACAAGGAATTGTTATCTGAGATTTTAAATAAGATGAACGAAACAAATCCAGCAGTTCAAGCAGTCCAAAAACTTATTTTGTCTTCTGTTTCTGAAAGGGATTACTCATCCCAAGAGGTAGTACACATATTAATGGGATGGCCAATGTATCACAGTAGTCGGGAAGTAGTTACAATACGGCTTCATGATAAGAACTGGGAAGAAGTCAACTTTTCAAGCGACGAAAGACCATCAAAAAGCATGCTTCAGAAATATTGCGCGCGGCCGGATAAACTTATTTCCTGCACGCTTCTTAAGTTTGCAAAATCTTTCTCAGTCAGAGGAGTCGATTATCACCAAAGAAGAAAAGATGCAGTTGTCAGAGTTTTTCCTCTTACATCACTCAACCACGACCCAACTCTAGCCGAAGAATACTATAGGCAACAAGTATTACTCAATTATCCTTGGAGAGGTAATTCTGACTCTTTATTGCAAGAAGGCCTGCCGTCTGCGTATCACTCATGGGAGGAAGCATTCAATTATCTAAATATTGATGCACACGCAGAAATAAATTTTCCTGCTGTTAGCAGTACACATGAGACAGAAATCCTGCAAGAAGAATACCGCGAGATTGATCCATATATGGCAGCAGCTGCCATTAGTTCCTGTGCAGACAAACGAGGATACTTTGGGGCAACGCGTGATTGATCATGCATGTGAGTGGAAAAGTGAGAGTTACAAGTACCCTGATCGCAATTTTATTTCATTTTTAAATTACTGTAAAGAACAACAACTTACAGTGCATCAAAATTACGATACGTCTGAGATCAGATTTACAGATGAGCAGCAAAAAATACTTCACTTATGCACGCAACAGCTTTCGTCTTTGCAATCAAGATTTATAAATTGCCCTAAACGTACTTTTATTATTGGGAAAGCCGGAGCTGGAAAAAATACGGTAATAAAAGAAATTCGTAAAAGAGTTACTGAGCAGTTAGGACCGGAAGCTATTATGGTTTTGGCTCCAACAGGTGCTGCTGCAATTAATGTCGAGGGCAAAACAATTCACTCTGCACTAAAAGTACCAACATGTTTTAAATCGTTTGCTGATTTAGGAAGTGAAGCAGCAAGAAATCTACAGCTCAGCATGAATCCAGTTTCATTTCTAATTATTGACGAATTTTCAATGATCGGATGCCGTCTGATGGCTGCACTTGAGCAAAGATGTCGCGAAGGTAAACCAGACAGCATTGAACCTTTTGGAGGCTTATTTGTTTACCTGATTGGAGATATTAGGCAGCTACAGCCTGTAAAAGACACACCTCTATATAGGAGACATTCTATAAAAGACATTTTGGCTTTACGTGGACAAACAGTTCTTAAGATGTTTGAAAAATGTTTCACCTTAACAAAGTCAATGAGACAAAGCGACGATCAGCAAATACAGTTTAGAGAGACTCTTGATTCGCTTTCCGTAGGCGAAGTTACAGGCGACCAATACGCATCCCTTATGCAACGACGTAAAGCTATACAGCCTCCGGCTGAACTTGAAAGATTTCAAGATGCCATACGCCTTTTTCCCACAAACAAGCAAGCTGAAGAACATAATCAAGAAGTACTTCGTAAATCAAAATGGCCAGTGGCAAGAATATTAGCAGACCACAATAATCAAATAGCAAGATGGAGTGAAGATGAGCGCGCGTCTGGACTTCAGGCTGAACTTTTTTTAGCAATTGGATGCAGAATTATGTTGCGTACCAATCTGTGGACAGAGGGAGGATTGGTCAACGGTGCACTTGGTACGGTAAAAGATATTGTCTACGGACCAGGATTACGGCCTCCAGGCTTACCACAGGCAGTAATGGTTCATTTTGATGATTATCGGGGACCATTTCTCACTGAAAGACTTTTTCCTGTCACACCTATTACAAAGTCTTGGAAAGAAAACAATGTCTCATGCTCCCGTACTCAGTTACCTTTAACAGTTTCATACGCTGTCACCATACACAAATCCCAAGGTTTAACTTTGTCAAAAATAGCTGTGGACATTGGTGAAAAGGAGTTGTCACTTGGAGCAACTTATGTCGCGTTTAGCAGGGTTCGATGTTTAGAGGATGTTCTCATTGAAGTGCCTTTCGCAAAGGATAGGCTAGACCAAATTAGAAGAATGGGGGCACTTGCTGATAGATTAGCATTTGAGCAGTACCTGAGGCAACTGTTGACCGAATAAACACTTGAAGATTCAACAGCTGTTATTGTAATTTTTCTTTTATACTATTAAACAGTAAATATAAAAATACAAAATATATATTTTACATTGTTAATGTTATATTTTATGTTTATCCCACTCAATGCTCCGACATTTCGGCCTGACGGATTCTAGTTGAATTATATTATAATATTCAATACTATAATATGATATAGCTTGTGATATAGCTCAGAATTGTAATATTTAGTGTAATAAGAAATTAAACATTTATATATTCTCAACCGCTCCTACTATTCTTATAGGACAATGATATGTATATTTAACCCTACCTAATTCTTGAGGTGTTATATCCATTTGATTTTCTGAATGACTAGATGCAGTTTTGCTGGTTGTAGCAGTTTCTTTGTGTTCAAACTGCGCCGTAGTAAAACTGGTGATATCTTTATAGTTTTCTGGTAAATGGAAACTTTTATTTGTCCCGTTCTGCGACTTGCGTTGTTTAGTTCGGCGGTTTTGGAACCACATCTGAAAGATCACAACAGATTAATTAATACATCTTGAATTTAAAATGTAATGAAATTTTAAGATTAATTCTCAATTAAGTTGAGTATTTACAGCTGGAAAATTGCATAGCAATGAAAAAACAGACAAATGTTGTTTTAATCTGTGAAAATATAATGGGACCACGAACGAAATTATACAATAACCACTTCCCAGTTAGCCACGATGCCAAAAAGCTTTCCTTATTTTTTGAAACCTTGGAAACTATTTTCGAGATTTAAAGAAGAATTTATAAAACAAAATTTCCAATGCTTCCAATGAAAATTAGTGGCAGGAAAGGAATTTTTTTTTTTTTTTTTTAATAAGATTTCTTTAGATCTCGAAAATATATTGGTTTCCAAGGTTTCAAAAAATAAGGAGAGCATTTTGTGGCATCATGGCTAACTGGCAAGCGGTTATTATATAATTTCGTTCGTGGTCCCATTATATTTTCGTAGATTGAAACATTTGTGTTTTTTTACAATGTTGTTTCAACATGAAAGATTGCCAGTTCCCGCATTTGTTATAAATATTATCCGATTTCGCGCAAATCAAGATAAATCCGTTAAGGAATCTATCAAAATAATCTACATGGAGCAAAAACATACCCGTAAATGATCTTCAGTAAGTCCTATTTGTCTAGCTAAACTTTCTCGGTTTTCAAAGTTTGGGTAGTGGGTTTCGGCAAATGTTTGTTCAAGGGCTGCTAGCTGTTGTTTAGAGAAATTTGTTCGATTCCTCCTATACTTGCCAAGTGGATTAGGCCCAACTGTTCTGATATCTGAAATTTTAAACATATTAATGCATGTTTTAAATACAGGTATATACATATTATAAAGCAAAAGCATGTCCGTGAGTAATGCTGCCATCATATTGACGGTGGAAGCGACCTAATCAATAAATTTTGCTTTTATTTAATTTTTTTAATTTCTAAACATCCCATAAATTCAATTTTCATACCGTCGAATAGTGAAAGAAAAAATGTATTTTCAAGCGCAATTTGTTTGAAAACTGTATCACACTTCACTGATTTTTTATGCTTTTAAAAATAATTTTCATGAATCCATTTTTACGAGCGTTCGCAATTATATAAATACGTAGCACTTATAGTCCTGACCGTCTGTTTGTCCACATATGAAAGCGTAAAACAATTCAACCGAAAGGTTAAAAATTTACTACATATAATCGCTGCAGAATTTTATCGATTCATTTCAAATTTTATGAAAATCGAATCAAAACTTAAAAAGATATTATTAAAAGTTTTCTTCATTCTATTGAATCCTATCATAAGTAATTAATTAATTCAACGATATCCCATAATAGGTAATGATTCTAGGTTGTCATGGTGATCACGTCATATTTAAGATGGAGTCATTATTTCCGAATTTGTTTACTAAAATTGTTTAATTACAGCAATCCTATATATCTGCCGATTTTGGATAGATGCTTCCGGAGAAATATATATTAAATGGAAAAAGACATGGATTTCAAGTTTTGAAATTTTCAAAGCTAGGCTTAAGTTTCACATTGGAATTTTCTGTAAATGTTAGCAAAAGATAAAATGTTGCCAACTTATATGTACTTATTTTATTACGAAAATTAACCATATCATAATAACAGACCTAATAATTTTTTCAGTGAAGTAATAACGATGTTTTTTTTTTACATTGTCTTGTATTATATTTGCGCATACTATAATTTTAATGTAACAGAATTGTAATTAATTGTTTGTAAAAGTGTAATGAAACTTAATTTCATAAAATAAACTTAATATCGATAATATGAAAATCTGCACATAAAATTAATTTTGTATTCACGCATTATTGCATAAGAGTGCAACAATTATTGCACCAAGTTCGGAATATTTACAAAACTAATAGTACGAACGCACCTCATATGTCACGTTTGACGTACAATTTCCAACTTGTTTTATCTATCTATAGCATGTTACAGCCCGACGATGGTAGATTAACCCGTTTGCACATGGAACAACATAACTAGTTCAGCGTTTGTCTCCATGTAATATTCCATAACGAAATGAAAACTTCATAAATAAATAAATAAATAAAACACAAATTTAACACATATTTAATCGAACTACGCAATTAAACAATCACAATGAAAATAGATACTGTAATAGTAAAATCTTAGGCGATTTTTTCAGATATTAACCTATATGGCATGCGGCTGAAAGCTTTCTCTCTTAACAAATTTCAAACCTTTGTTTGAATTCGTAATTGATATTTTTCGTAAAAACGCTTTTGAGTCATAACCAGTTCAAAAATTGGGGTTCATAAGTATAGGTTAGAGTCTGATTTGTTAATGAGCCAGAACCTGAGGGGGGTCAGTTCAGGACAAAATACGGGCCAAGTTCCATTCCAGGGGACACTGATAAGTCTGGAAGGTCAAAGCCCCAAGTAAACACAAAACCCTATACATGTACGATTCAACCATAATACCAATTATTTGTCTGGCTTAAATGTATTGACATAAGGTTCCTTTTTTACAGTAATTACATGAAATAAACATTATTCGTTAGATGTGTTCAGAATTGTTAATACACAACAATTCCGCAACAACCTGATTATATTAATGTTATACTTAAAATATTACCTCATGGTTTATAGTCTTTTATCGTTGTGGAACTAAGCTTGACTTGATGCAAACATGTCCACAATACTGTGCCTGACAGAAATGTTTTAGCATTTAACTACATATTCTGTTTACTATAACCAGTAATCAATTTCAGTGGACAATATAATTCTGAATATAAGACACCAGTAAAGACCAGTCCACATTTACGGCTATCAACAAAAATTTGGGTAATTTCATGAGTTTTACAGATAATCTGGTTCCATTACTTTTCGACGAGAACCTTTAAACAGGGTATTAGGAGCTTTACAATCAATCTGGTTCCATTACTTTTCTACGCACTTTTTTACTTTTTTAGACAAACTATTTCACAACTTTTTACTGAGACTTTTTTATATCGAGCTTTACTTTTCTCTATGGTTCCACCCAGGGCTTGACAAATGCGGTCGCCAGGTCGCCACTGGCGACAAAGTTTTTTGATCTGGTGACCAAGATATTTAAATTGGCGGTTTGTTTCTTTTCTTGTCCAAAAATACCTAAGAAATGAGCACAAATAGCATTTAGAATAGTTACCAGGGAGTCCAAAAATTGCGCGAAACGCGAAAAACCGCTAAAATTCCCATAAAAAAAATTCCGGAAAGATTTAAAAATCACAGAGAACAAAATTTACTTTATTGAGCTAAAATATAGAAATCTGACTCCTTTTATAAATGTCCAAAAATCGACGAAAAACGCAAAAAATTGTTACAGATTCAAAAAATTGCCGAGGACAAAATTTACTAATGCTGAGTTAAAACATTTAAACTGGATTTCTTTTACGAAGGTAAAAAAAACTGTCGCGATACGCGAAAAAAAAACAGGCAACAAATCACTAAAGAAATAACTAAAGAAGAGAACAAAATTTAGTATATTGGGCTAAAATATTGAAACAGGATTCCTTTTTAAAAATGTAAAAAATCGCCGCGATACACGAAAAAAAAACGCTAAAAATCGCATAAAAATTACATTAAAAGATCCAATAAAAAAAAAAAATCCTGTACTATTCTAAACTATGTAATTAATAAATCGAACTATGCTTGTTATTATTTTTTCTCAGTTAATTCTTAAAAAAATTTTGTGCTTACTGCTTTCTGAAAATCAATCATGGTGGAAGGAGGATGGGAGGTAGGGGTGTAAATATATATATATATATATTGGCGACTAGAATATTTTGCTGGCTACCAGATTTTATCAAATCTGTAAAGCCCTGGTTCCACCAGTTTTTTCATATGATATAGATTGTGATGTAGCTCAGAATTGTAATATTTAGTGTAATAAGGAGTTAAACATTTATATATTCTCAACCGCTCCTACTATTATTTTAGGACAATGATATGCATATTTAAATACACCCTACCTAAATATTGAGACGTGCACTCATTTTTTCCTCGAGTTACATCCATTTGACTTTCTGACCGACTGGATACAGGTTTGCTGGTAGCAGTTTCTTTGTGTTCAAACTGCGCCGTGGTTGAGCTGTTGACATCTTTACTGTTTTCTGATAACTGGAAACCTTTATCTGCTCCTTTCTTCAACTGGCGTTGTTTATGTCGGCGGTTTCTGAACCATAACTGCAAGATCACGTAAGATTAATTAATACATGTTGAATTTAAAATGTAATGAAATTTTAAAATAAATTCTCAATCAAGTTGAGTATTTACAGCTGGAAAATTGCATAGTAATGAAAAAACACACGAATGTTTTTTTTTAATCTACGAAAATATAATATAACCACCAATGAAAATATGCAATTACGCCTTCCGAGTTACCCACAATTCCGAAAAGCTTCATTTATCTTTAGAAACATCAGAAACCAACATATTTTCGAGATTTAAAGAAGCATTTAAAAAACAAAATTTCTTTTGCTTCCAATGACTTTCGGAAACGTTTCCGAGTAGTTTTGATAGGGTATTAATCAATTTACTCAAACAGGAAAATCGGATTTTAGGATGTTATCAATTCTTAAATAAATATTTTAAGCTGCGTTACTGAATTTATACATGGGAGAGTAACAAAATATTATTAATTTTAATGTTAATCTAATTTATTATGTGTGTGTATAAAACATGTTTTTTGAGCATGAAAATATCATTTGAGAAATGATAGCATCCTAAAAATCAATATTCCTGCTTGAGAAAACAGATTAATACACTATAAAAAATATTTTGAAACTTTTTCAGAAATCAGTCGCAAGAAAGGAAACTGTTTTTATAACTGCTTCTTTAAATCTTGAAAATATATTGTTTTTGGAAGTTTCTTATGAAAGAGAACGCTTTTCGGAATGTTGTGTAACTCCGGAGGAGGTTATTGCATAATTTTGTTGGTGGTTATATTATGTTTTCTTAGATTAGAAAGCACTTGTCTTTTTTTATGCAGTACATGCTTTAGTAATAATGAATATATTGCAACAAAATTTGCAACAAATTTTACTGTCTTTTTACTTACCCATCATACGTAGTATAGGGTAAGTCTTATGATAGTTTTAAAAATCTATTTTTTTTTTTTTTTTTTTTTGGGACAGATTTACACGTTTTAGACATTAAAGATTCCGAATAACATATTTTTAGAAAAAAAAAATTGGCCTCCGTCTGTCTGTGTGTGTCTGTAAACGCTCTATCTCCTGAGCAAATTGAGATAGAGATTTGAAATTTGGTATGTACTTAGTATGTAATAATGAGAAGAAGTAAATTGAATTTCAGTAACCTCGATAATCCGGAATTATTTTTGTCGGACTCTCGAAATATTAGTCCTGATAAAAGGTATACAAAATTTTTCGAAATTGTTTATTTAAAGGAATGAATATAAAAGACAATAAAAAAACATAAATTTTGCATAAATAATAGTTAAACGAATAATTAATTTCCGAGATATTTATATTCCTATTTTTCTAACTCTTCAATTTTTCTTGACACTGTATTTCATTCAAATTTTAATTCAAAAATATATTTTATTTGGAAACGAGACGCTGAATCCGACGCAGTAAACTGTTAGTTAATATGATTATCATTTTTGGAGTTATAAGGATGTTTCTTTTACGCAATTCAGAAATAGATTATTGTACTTTGTAAAGTTAATAGTATTCTGCTATTAGTCTTGCGCATGTATAAATTCAATTACGCAAATGAAATTGTTTAGTGGAGAATTGATACAATATCTAAAAACCTTATATTCCGGCTGTAGAAAATTGATTAATACACTGTAAAAACTACTCTGAAACGTTTCCGAAAATCAGTGGCAACAAAGGAAACTCTTTTTTTTTTTAAATAAGATTTCTTTAAATCTCGAAAATATATTAGTATCCACAATGTTTAAAAAAAATAAGAAGAGCTTTTTGGCATCATGGCTAACTAGGAAGCCGTTATTGTTTAATTTCGTTCGTGGTCTCATATTTTCGTAGACTGAAATATGTTTTTTTCTGCAATGTTGTTTGCAACATGGAAGGTTGCCGCATTTCTTATAAATACTATCAGATTTCGCGCAAAACAAAATAAATCCGTTAAGGAATCTATCAAAGTAATCTATATGGAACAATAACGTACCTGTATTTTGTATACAGAAACTCCTATTTGTCTAGCTAAACTTTCTCGGTTTTCAAGGTTTGGGTAGTGGGTTTCGGCAAATGTTTGTTCAAGAGCTGCTTTCTGTTGTTTAGAGAAATCTGTTTTTTTCCTCGAATCCTTGCCAACTGGATTAGTCACAACTGTTCTCATATCTGAAATTTTAAATATATTAATGCATGTTAAATACAGGTATTTCATACAATAAAGCAAAAGCATGTCCGTGAGTAATGCTGGTATTATATTGACGGTGGAAGCGACCTAATCAATAAATTTTGCTTTTATTTAATTTTTTTAATTTCTAAACATCCCACAAATTCAATTTTCATACCGCTGAATAGTGAAATTAAAAATGTATTTTCAAACGCAATTTGTTTGAAAACTGTATTAAAATTTACTGATTTTTTATACTTTTTAAAATGATCTTCATGAATCCACTTTTTTAGGTGCGTTCGCAATTATATAAGTACATAGCATCTATCTGGTCCGTCCGTCTGTCTGTCCGCATATAACAGTAAAAAATACCCAACCAAATGGTTTCAAATTTAATATAACATCGTTACAGAATTTTATCGAATCATTTCAAATTTTATGAAAATCGAATCAAAACTTAAAAAAGATATTAATAAAAGTTTTCTTCATTCAATTAAATCCTATCATAAGTAATTAATTAATTAATTCAATCACATAGGTAATGATTTCTAGGTTGCCATGGTGCTCACGTCATTATTTCCATATTACTGAATTTAAAACCGAATTTGTTTACTAAAATTGTTTAATTATAGCAATCCTGTAGTCTACCGACAGTTTTTAGGGTTTCGTTCATCTCACGAAACCCTATAAACACTGCATAAAATAAAAGTGTTGATTTTACAGCATAATACTGGCACCCCAGCTGCCAGTATTATACCGTAAAATTAACAGTAATAAACAGTAAAACAAGCAGTAATATGCTACCGCGCATGCGCGGCAGTGTATTACTGCTTATTTTACTTTTTGGAGGAAGCAAAGTTCTGTAAAAAGAAAAAAAATGCCAAGAAATGAAGTGATATGTGTGTGGGTGCCAAGTTCAAATAAAACTCACTCAAACTTACCTATTGAAGTATTAAAGCATTGTTTAAATTGTTTAAAAATAAAAATTAGTGATAGCATATGTGCTGACAATTTATGGGTGCTAAATCCGAGAACGTAGAATAATAAAACAATGAGCTGTGGAATTAGCATTTTTAAGTAGATGGATCGTATAGTATAAAATAAGCAGTTGTGTTCCACAAATACCCCGTACCATTGTACGTGATTCTTTTTCGGTCAATGGAGAAAGTAAAATGTAATAGGAAGTGTTCTTACTTGTAATGGAGACAAAAACTCATTAGGCTTGGAGAATGACGACTTTTGGAGAGATATAAATATTCTGTTTATTCATCTGAATCAAGGAAGAGAGCTTGAATAATTTACCTTTTCGTCTTGACGATCACAAATAATTTAAATACTGCTGAGCTGTTATTGTAATCCACAAAAATACATTTTGCATAAGTTGATCTGGAATATCTTTACAAAGTTTAAATAATTTATGATTTCAGCAAACTTATCACACGATGACATCACCCGATTTTAAATACAAAAAAAATTTTTCAAATGGCATTATTTAAACCATAAAAGGCTTAAACCGTTGACGGTAAAATTCTGAAGCAGGCACTGGGGCCCGGATTTCAAAAACATAACATATTAACTCTAAGCCATCACATTGTATTCTGATCTAAACTACCATTGCATCCCGTATAGATATGAAACAAATGGGGGTTACAAAAGTTAAGGAATGCAACACATTAAAATGATTTGATTATTAATTAATGCCGAAATTGAAGTAATAAACTTTTAGAAAAAATAATTTAAATATCATACGTTCGGTTAAAGATAGACACACCCCTAAACAAGAGGAGAAAACAAAACCATATCTCAGCCAAAGAGCCGGCGGCAAATGCAGGATCGGCTCATGCGCAAAACAGATAACTAAGCGCTTTGACAAGGAGAGGAGAAACGAGCAGTGCTCTCAACACGGCCAAATGAAGCAACCGCGGAGATGGCGAAATTCACGATGGGAGAAGTGCCGATAGCGCATTAGTGCTAAAACAACAAAACAGAACGGCAAATAAATACTGAAAAATAAAAAATAATGTGATAATGATATCACAATACCCCCAATCGCCGAATAAAATTTTGGAAGACCAGAAGGTGAAAAAAGGTAAATAAAAAATAAATAAAAGCCATTTTCAACAAAGGGGAAGACAGAATTTTGAAAGTCAAAGAAAAAAAATCAATTAAAAATACGAAACAACAGAGTGATCGTGACCAAAAGGGAAAGAGAAAAAGAATATACATATGAAGTATATACATATACATTCAATAATCCAATATATATATATATATTTTTAATTTTACAAACAACACAAAGCAAACATTAAAAATTAATAAGCATCTTGCAATAACCATAATAATTAATAACCATATTGCAATCTTAAGCAATTTAAGGCACTTTTCATGTAGCTGATCAAGTATATTACCTTATGTAATATTTAAAATATAATAATAAAAAGCTAATTTTAATCTTTAAACTAGCGAAGAGATCATCAAAAAAATTTTGTATTCAATAAGATTAATCAGTACACTTATGAATCGAAATTTTATATAGAAGTTGCAAGTAAAAGCAACAAAAGTCAGAAATACTGTATATGTTCTGACTGCCTAGGAAAAAAAAAAATCAAATTATAAATTATAAAAAGTTGCAATAATAAAGCAACAAAAAAGTCAAGAATATTTTATTTTGTTATTCTGACAACCTAGGACTTAAATTTCAATCATAAACATCAAGAAAATCCATAGTAAGGATTTAAAATTTTAAGAAAATGACACAATCGGGTATAATTTTAAAATGCAAAACATGTGTACCACAAGATATTTAATTTAATGAATTATTTTTACATTAAAAAATAAGAAATTCTATGCTTGAAATTTAAAAATTGAAGAATATTTTACTTTAAAGAAGTTAAAAAATTAAAGTTATTTTAGAGTGCTCAATTCTCACAAAAACCACAGACAGCTCCTTGGCAACTGAAGACATCTGACATCTCTCTAAAAACATGAACACAAACATAGCATATGATAGAAAAAAAAATACAGATGTAAAGTGCTATTAGCACCTTTTGTAGGCATAAATAATAATAAGCAGGTGAATAAATAAAAAGAAAACTGCCCAGTTAAACTGAGGGCATTGAGCTCACAGGCAAATTCATACTAATTGTATATTATACTCGTATTTCAAAGAATTTGAAATAAGCCCCTTGAAAAATAAAAAAATCGACAATATATTAAGGGGGGTTATCCCCCCGTTACCCCCTCATAGTTAACTAATGAACCCCTTAAACTAATCAGGGAAGCCTCTTATTACAATGAATATATATATACAAAATTTGAAGAAAATCGGATAATGCTGCTTGAAAAACCCATTTATATAAATTAAGGGGGGATTGGCCCCCCTCGTCCCCCCCTTTATACTTAACCAATCAATCCCGAAAACTAATCAGGGAAGCGTCTTAACCCAATGAACTTATAAACAAATTTTGAAGCAAATGAGATAATTCTGCATGAAAAACCCATTTATATAAATTAAGGGGGGGATTACCCCCCCGTTCCCTCCCTTTATACTTAACCAATCAATCCCGAAAACTAATCACGGAAGCGCCTTAACCCAATGAACATATAAACAAATTTTGAAGCAAATGGGATAATTCTGCATGAAAAACCCATTTATATAAATTAAGGGGGGATTGGCCCCCGTCCCCCCCCCCTTTATACTTAACCAATCAATCCCGAAAACGAATCAGGGAAGCGTCTTAACCCAAAGAACCTACAAACAAATTTTGAAGCAAATGGGATAATTCTGCTTGAAAAACCCATTTATATAAATTAAGGGGGGGTTTAGCACCCCCCGTTCCCCCCCTCCTTTATACTTAACCAATCAATCCCGAAAACTAATCAGAGAAGCGTCTTAACCCAATGAACATATAAACAAATTTTGAAGCAAATGAGATAATTCTGCATGAAAAACCCATTTATATAAATTAAGGGGGGGGATTAGCCCCCCGTCCCCCCCCCCTTTATACTCAACCAATCAATCCCGAAAACTAATCAAGGAAGCGCCTTAACACAGTGAACCTATAAACAAAATTTGAAGGAAAAAGGAATAATTCTGCAGGGAAAACCCATTTATATAAATTAAGGGGGGGGGGACTAGCCCCCCCCGCCCCCCCCCCTTTATACTTAACCAATCAATCCCAAAAACTAATGAGGGAAGCGCCTTAACGCAGTGAACCTATAAACAAAATTTGAAGGATAATGGAATAATTCTGCATGAAAAACCCATTTATATAAATTAAGGGGGGGGGGGTTAGCACCCCATTCCCCCCTTTATACTTAACCAATCAATCCCGAAAACTAATCAGGGAAGCGCCTTAACACAGTGAACCTATAAACAAAATTTGATGGAAAACGGAATAATTCTGTATTAAAACCCCATTTATATAAATTAGGGGGGGGGGGATTAGCCCCCCCCCCTGTTCCCCCCTTTATATTTAACCAATCAATCCCGAAAACTAATCAGGGAAGCGCCTTAACACAGTCAACCTATAAACAAAATTTGGAGGAAAAAGGAATAATTCTGTATTAAAACCCTATTTATATAAATTAGGGGGGGATTAGCCCCCCTGTTCCCCCCTTTATATTTAACCAATCAATCCCGAAAACTAATCAGGGAAGCGCCTTAACACAGTCAACCTATAAACAAAATTTGAAGGAAATGGGATATTTCTATGAAGAGTTATCGCGTTACGTACGTACATACGTACATACATACATACATAGATACATACATACATACATACATACAAAACCGGCGGGCACATAAGCTCTCAGGCTTTGATAGCCTGTGAGCTAAAAATGAATTGCTGTTGTCCTTATTATGTAGTAAACAGTCATATATCACTTCACTCATCAGCAGAATCGATTTATTTTATGGTGAATCATTCTGATAATTTTGACATCATATGACATACCGTCATAAATGAAAACACAACTTGGCAAGAAAAATATAAATTGGTACACTGTTGCACAATGACGTAAATTTTTGTAACACACAAACACGTATTGATGAATCACTTGTCACACACAATAAACTTAAAACGCTGGAGACACAATCGTGAATAAAAAGTAAGAGCACAAATACTTGGCGAATTCTTAGGAAATTGAAATTGAAGAATATTTCTTCTTTTAATGCGCTGGTAAGGGTCTAAGAATTTTGTTTTGCATCTTTTCTTTACATATATAGAAATATGTAAATATATAGAGAGATATGGTGCATGAATTAAAAATAAAATCTTCTAATTTCTTGATTTATAAATTTCTTAATTAATTTCAAATGTTACAGAAATAGGCATATGGCAAAAATAAATAGCAATTTGGGTTAATATAGTAATATAGACAATAAGGCACTACAATTAAACTTAGGAAAATTTTCAAAGAAAAAAAAATCATCTTGAGAAGATCCGTATCAAATTGTAACAAAACGATTTTTTTTTTGTTTGAAAAACTGGATTTGAGCAGTAGATTAGCCAACGACTTTCACCAAATGAGGATAATTACTACACACCAGAAAGGCCGACTGACACCTCCACAAACGGGTTTGCAATTGCTATTTTCTTGAGGAAATATTTCATTAAATGTACACAGATCTATGGATTATAAAAAGTGATCCCGGTATTTTTATTCAGACAACAGTTATCACCAGAGAAGGGTAAACACTAAAACGGATATGTAGCACAATTCAGCGAATGACTCTTCATTAGGTAACAGAAGTTGCATGAGTAGTGGAAATGACATACAATATACACTGGATGCCGGAACAGAAGAATATAGGTATGTACTTTTATTTCTCAAATAAAATATAGGAGTTTGCAGTTCCATTGAACAGTATGGGATTCTTATATAATACACTCAAACAACACTTGTATAAATCACTTGAATAAAAAGTGACACACCAAGAGTAGAAACATCTCAGAGGAACTTGCACTTCCTTCTTCAGGAAACAGGAATTGTCAGAGGATTAAGAATCAAAATTATTTATGAATTATGGACAGTCATAGAATTTAATTAACAGTAGGAATATTTCAGGAACAGATTATATGAAGTGATACAGGTAAATTAGTAGCTCCAAATCCACCTCTTCTCAAACAAAATATTTAAAAAAAAAAATACGCCAGTCTCTTTTTTTGATGGTGACGCGAGAAACCAGTGTGATGGAAAGAAATGTGAAAAAGGGTGACATCATGTGTGGTTATCAAACGTGGCATTACTTTACTGAGGATTGCAATATAATAATTCTTAAACTTGAAACACAAAATCTCTTAAATCTGGAAACTTGTTAGCTGAGTGTTCATGAATGATTTATGAATTATAGACAGTCACAGAATTTAATTAACTGTAAGAATATTTCAGGAACAGATTAGATGAAGTGATACAGGTAAATTAGTAGCTCCAAATCCACCTCTTCTCAAACAAAATATTTTTAAAAAATACGCCAGTCTCTTTTTTTGATGATGACGTGAAAAACCAGTGTGATGGAAAGAAATGTGAAAAAGGGTGACATCATGTGTGGTTACCCAAACGTGGCATTACTTTACTGAGGATTGC
This sequence comes from Maratus michaelseni, assembly GCA_963931845.1. Lineage (NCBI taxonomy): Eukaryota > Metazoa > Arthropoda > Arachnida > Araneae > Salticidae > Maratus > Maratus michaelseni. The sequence goes on along the minus strand of OZ007598.1, from coordinate 188,064,442 downwards.
AATATAATAATTCTTAAACTGGAAACACAAAATCTCAAATCTGAAAACTTGTTAGCTGAGTGTTCATGAATGATGACATGAATGAAAAATCATAAGATATTTTGTAAATAGTTTTTATAATATGGACAAAGTTCTTTAAAATTATTTGTAGAATTCAGGTTTCTTGCACCATGAATAAATATTACTTGCACATATACAGCAGACTCAAATACAAAAATGGGCTTAACAGAGAAACTGAACTTGGGAAATAATAAAAATGATATTGTATTTTATTTAAATCAAATTTTGTATGAATAGAAGCAAAAGTTTCAGTATTTTATGCAGGTTAAAAGACTACTACCAAATAAACTGAAGGATTTCAGCTTCTTGGACAAATTATAAATTTGCAGGGTAACAAGAACAAGTTTTGTAAAATTTATCGATGTCAGGATGAGAACACAAAATTTCAGCAACAATGGTTATAGATTTAAATATACAGGGTGGTCTTAAAATATATGTCAAAAATGTAAAGGCAGGTAGAGGGGACCTAAATAAGCAGATTTCGTATAGGAATGTGGGTGCGGGAAATCCAGCGTTGAGGCAGTAGAGGGCGCTGTTGAGTTCGGCGGATGAAAGCATTTCGCTGGCTTGAATCGTCATTTCCCGCATGGATTTCGAGCAAAAAGGAAGAAAAAAATACTGTAAAGGCTGAATTCACCGGCATCGTCGGGAAATGCTGATTACGACTGGGAATGTTCAGATATTTGATTGCTACAAAGTCTATCTGATAAGGGGGATGTCAGTGAAATAGGGAAGCAGGAAGACACATTTTTGCCTATTTTCATGCCGAAGTTAATCAAATAATTCTGATTTTATTCTTTTTAAATTTGCATTTGAGGAACTTATTTATGCCCCATTACAAAGATAAATTAAAATACTTTTTGTTTGAATACAATTTCTAAGTTTATTTCTCAATATTTTGTATTTTTGAAACATGTCTAAAAAAACAACTTATGAGAATTAATTTAATTACATTGTGACTAAGATGAGTAACAGATGCTGCTCTTGATAGATATTGTAATCAAGTAATTGCCGCAAACATATTGATTGAAAAAAAAAAATCCTTATTTATATACATAAGTCTGTTTCTAAAAATAAAAATCTTCACGTGGTTATAAAATAAATCCCCATATGAGAAATATCAAAACTAATTATGCTTGAAAAATAACTCATGTTTACCAGATAAAAAAAAAAAATCGACCCATTTGTCAAACCCTGGTCATAGGAAACACACCTGTGTACACAATTCTAGCCAATCAGGAAGTGGGTGAAATCGAATAGAAAATTTCATCTATACCTATATAAGCCAAGTTATATTAAAAAAGTAAAAAAAAAACTTAATTTTCTTCACAGTATTAGCATATTTATTCCCTTTCCTTTAAAAATAATGCATGTTACCTTACCATCCAATGGGCTGGTCATCCAAGGGGCATAAGGCTGATAGAAAGAAGAAACTGGTGGCTCATAAGGCTGACAGAAAGAAGAAGCTGGTAGATCAAAGGAACAGGAAGCTGGTGGATCAAAGGAACAGGAAGCTGGTGGATCAAAGGAACTGGAAACTGGATGGCCTAAGAACATGGGTCCTGTCAAGGCTGCATGTGCATTGTTGTACCCATGCACACTATCCTAAAAACAAAGAAAATGTTAAATATCATCTTTCGTATTCTAATGATTGCAATATTTAATTACTAGTACAGAATGGACAATAATAAACTACAAAGAACTGAACGCTTAAAAAATTCAACAATAAGTGAGTGCAAACTGTGACAGTTATTGAAGCTATTCTTCCAGGAATGTGAAGTCAGAAATTCTTTTACTATGCTTCTTTACTCTAATTTGAAATATCACCTGTAAATGGTTCTCAACCATCTCAGACTGCAATAAAGTTCAAAACAACCTTGCAATTTATAAACACAAAATACCTTTTCTCGATTAGACAGCTACATAAATGGATAATAAATCCGGGAGTTAAATATTACAGCTTTATAGATTTAGTATAAACCCTCAGGGACATATATTACAATCCAATTGCATAAAACTAAGTTAAATAAAAAATAAAATAAATAATCAACATAAGCAGAGACTCTACCCACATATACTTAAGAAAAGCATATATGAGAGGATTCTGCCATAACTTTTGAAATCCCTTAACCCCTTTTCCCCCGTCAGCGTCTGAGTGATTTGAGGGCTTTCCTGAATTTTCATAAAAATGTTTCTAAAACTAATATTAATTTAAATTTTCTTTCCCCGATTGTTTCTAAATTACACTTCATCTCTTTTTAATTTACATACATCTTAAAATATAATTTTGTTAAAAATATTTTTGTCTACAGCCTATTTAAGTTGATTTTCGGAAACTGAAAATACGGGAAAACCGCTTAGAGGGTTAATTTTTATTTTGGTACATATTCTTGGTTTTCTTTTCTTATATTATAAAACATGCCATTGCATGATTTTATATATAACAATATTAACTAGATAAATAAGTGTTGAACGATTTGGGAGGTTCAAATATAGCATTAAATTCTTTATCGTCCCGTGTCCCCGATGCTGATTTTTAAATTTGAAGTTGTATGGATAAAAACTGTTTTAAGAAAAGTAGTTCACTGAATTTTTTAAAACAGAACTGAAACTATTGTTTTGTGTAAATATGTAATAAAAATTAGGCTTCACATATTCTTTACGGTTATTTTTTTTTCAGATTCTGATCCGGGATTTTAGATTCCTTCAAGCCCCTCTAGCTAAAATTATACAGAAAATCACTCCAGATCTAGCCACCTAGTCCTTTTCAACTTTTTTTCGAATACAGAATTATGCTAGAGAGAAAATGGCTGTGGTTTTCTTTGACAGAAAATATTTTCTGCAGAATTTAAATCGGCATTTAAATATCAATTTCAAGCATTGTGGATTTATTAGTGGTCTTACTATTACCAAGATTTATTCCTGAACTTTTTGAGATAAATTAAAAGAATTTTGTTATTTAGTTCAATGTAAGTAACTGTTGCTAAAAATCAGTGAACATTGTGGCTATCACTTAGTCTTAACATTGACTTACCTAAAAATAGGTAGTAATTTTCCGTAGTGCCCATGTTCTGTTTCACTATTTAACGGATGGTAAGGGTCTTCACATGGATAGTACAGTATTAAACATTAATGCAGAACAAGAACATGTTTAATTATAGCAATAAGAAAATCTAACACAGGAAATTTAAAAATGCCCTTTTATTAACCCTCAGCACGGATTTTTAATTAGTTAAAAGGAACACCGGTCTTTTAGGACCGGACATCTATTCCTACTAACCTACGAAATTGATCCACATAAGGAGGGTGGACTATTTACAATATGTAACATTTCAAATTCTTTATACAAAAATACACACTAAACTATACATAATGAGAAAAATTCTCAATTTTAAAGAAATACAAAAATAGAAACATTGATCGGTCCCAGAAACCTGTATTCCGTGCAGAGGGTTAAGTTGAATTTCAACAGTTTCTTATTATTAAACGTAAAAATTATAGGAGAATGACTCATATATGTAGATATATATACATATATCACATACAGTTGAGTCCGCTTATAACGAACTTGACCGGACCATCAAAACTGGTTCGGTATATCAGAGGTTCGTTATGAAGGATTTACGAGTTTTTACAATAGGTACTGCTCTATAACAGCGGTTCCCAACCTTTTTTCTCTCACATACCCCTTGATTAGACTTTTCATTTATGCGTACTCCTCCTCACATAAACCGGTCTCAAATATTTTTGTTTTCGTTCGTTAGTAAAAATTCTTATGCTAGTTAGCAATGATAGATGCAGTTATCTTTAGAATTCCAGTTTTCAATCACTTATTTTATTTTGAACCACAATACAGTATCACATTATCTACAAAGCATACATTCCTCCAAAACAATGAATATTAGTTAAATATTCCAAATTAAGTACTCACAAAGAAGGAAGGAAGCTACTCCCCATCGATATGCGTTAATGAGTTCATACTAATGCTGCCCTGTTAAAAACTCCAATAATCCTGCTTTCAAATGGTTGAATGAAATCTCGATACAATTCATGTTTTATCTACATATTTCTAGAATTGCTAGAACAGAACGAAAAGAATATTAAAAAGAAAAGTGGAGGGGGGGGGGGGGGAGTAACATGTAAGATATTATTATGATAATGGCAACAAATAATCAACCAATTACTGAGGTTTGGCATTTTCCTCATTTTAAGTGAATAGCCTATTTTACTTTTACACAAGTCTCTCATTGTAAATCAAAAGTTTAGTTTTGTTTATCTGTTTTCATTTTTAAAAAATTTATTTTGCGTTTGCCGCCATTACCAATGTAATTTTTAACGTACCCCCAGGGATACGCGTATCCCAGGTTGGGAACCGCTGCTCTATATGCTTTTGAACAGGGATCGTAAAAACTACTTTTATATTGTAGTGAACTACAACTACTTTGTCGAAAATGTAGGTAACTACAACTACTTGTTTTAAAAAGTAGCGACTACAAACTACTTTTCAAAAATAGTCACTATTCGCTATTTTCAGATTTTATCAAAAGATTCAACTTACACCTGAAACTGAAGACACTGATTAAATAATAAAGCGACTCCAAGCTATATCGCCGTTATATCTGCCGGGATACAATTAAATAAATATGACGTAAGCGAAGGCATTAAAAAAATTAAGAAATATAAGATACAAGAAAATGTTATGTATTTGTCTTCAAAATGTTATTTTATAAACATAAATTTCGTAGCAAAATTCGGAGAAATATTACAATCTAAAAAATTACAGAAAAGCAACTCTAAATGCAAACAAAAATAAATATGTAAATAAAGCAATTCCGAACAATAAGAAAGCCGACGTTAAAACATGAAGATCTAATAACGAGAATATAGACAAATGTTGCCAGGAAGAAAATGAATTCCTTTGGTGGGTTAGATCTTGATTTTACCTTTATTGTTGCTCTATAGTAACACCAGAGCTGCCAAGTCTCCGGCTTTTTGAATACCAGTATTTTATTACAGAAAAAGTTGACTTGTTAAATCGGAGCACTCTACGATTTAAAAGAACAACATTTTCTCTAATAAAATACTGGTGTTCAAAAAGCCGGAGACTTGGCAACTCTGGTAACACTAAATAAATAATCACTCATTTAAATTATCTCTCTACCCCCAAAATGCCTAATAATCTAAATTACCCGTCCCCTCCTCTCCCATTGAAACTTATTCACCCCTCTCAGGATAAAAGTTTAAAATATTTAAAACTCTCTATTAAAAATATATATGCTGTATTTGTTGCTGTCTAGAAACAATAAATAAATAATCAATCATTTCAATTATCTCTCTACCCCTAAAATGTTTGTTTCTCCCTCTTTTCCAACCCCTATAACAAAAGAAAAAAAGAAAGAAAGAAAAGGAAAAAAAAAAAAATCTTTAAAACATTTTATATATATATAAAAAAAATCTTCTGTCCTATTTGTTGATCTCTATGAACAATAAATAAATAAACCATCTAAATTACAAACGCCTTCCTTCCAAATTCATATTTCCCCCTCATCTTCGCCAGAATACAAAGTTTAAAATTTGTAAAATAGTCCAGGGGAAATGTACATGTTACTTTGCAAAAGGTAGGGTAGAAGATTTTTTTTCCGACTTGTATATAATAGGGCCAGCATGGAAAAACCGAATTATCCAACAAACTTTCCTAAGAAAGAATTTTCTGTGGCCAAAAATCAACAAAATTTTGGGAATTTTAATTGTTTTTTTAAACCTCTCGAGACCCGTTGTTGTAGCGTATTATTTGTTAATTACAGTGTTAAAAAGGACAAAATTCTCTACAACTTTTATATTTACAACTTTTTTTTTACACTCCATATCAAGCGCAGTACGACATTTCAAGAATAAGAATTTTTTCAATTTCCTTAAAAACCGTAGTTTTGTCCCGATGATTCAAATGTTCCTCACGGATGTAATGATGTATATCAACTTCTACATATTGACAGCAGAAAATTATGTATTATTTGCACACCCTCTTCTTCATTTTCATCAAAACAGACATATTTTATATTCAATAAATCTATATAATTTAGCAAGTTAAGGGAGAGGGTGGATGACTAAGACAATTTTCGCATTTAGACAATAAGTATATACAACTGTTAATTTTAAAGTATTATTTAAAAGAATATTTCAGCATTTAGTAACTTATTGGCACGACAGTTTCAATAAAAAAAAATCTTGTTTAATTTTAATAATTATTCTTATAATGCATACATATTGATCATTTTATTCCATAAACATTTTATTCAATAGTACAATGGTATACTTTATTTACCAATTGTTGATGTCATAAGTTTTATGTTTTACTGTTTTAAGTATATCAAACATTAGATTGTAGTTCCATATAAAAGGAGGGACTCAAAATAATAATTATATCTTATGTAACAAATACCTTAACAAATTACCTTATAAAATATCTACAATAAAAATGACAACTGATTATTTCATTAACTAATATTATGCATTTATATGTCTTGTAACGTTTAAAAATACTATCAATAAAATATTTGAGCTAACTATTTTTATAAAAATGTTCAAAATATTAGTTTGAGTGAATATTGTCATTATTTTTCCACTTTAATAATATAAATATAACAAGAGATTATACCATTTTAGCGTGCAAAAATATATAAAATTTTAATCTTTTATCTATTAAATGTTTTAAAGCTCAAACAGAGAAATTTACTTTGGTTGTTGAAAAATACACTTTGTGGAATATTCTAATCTTCTGTAATAAGTACTGTTTTGAAGCTATATCTGTTGAATGATCTCAGTGTAACCATTTATTAAATGAAACACCAAGTTATTTATGATTGTAGACCATATGTAAAAATTGTTATTGTTACATTCATCCCCTATCTCATTCAAGTCCACTTTCCCTACACTATAAAGTAAAGCACGCAACACGATTGCATAAGCTAAATGAAAAAAATGTATTTTAATAATAATAATTTCTATGGGATATTTAACAATATTTTTGTCTCTTTGATGGGACTGTTGTAGGATTATTAGCATTCAGTTATCCTAAATAGAAAATATGTCAGGATCATGTTCCTCTAGAGCAAGGGTTACCAAATTTTTAGACCGACGTACCACTAAATCAAAGTTCATACTTCCGCATACTACCAGGTAACAAACGTAAAGCTAATATAGAAAAACACAAAAAAAGGAACCTGCCTAAAACGAAATATATCTTTGGTCTTTCGTGTTTCCGTCATAGCATGTTTTATTGTATTAAAAAATGAATGATTACATTACTTAATTGGTACTAAGATTGACTGCTTCATAACATTGAAGTAAAAAATAGTATCACCATTAAGTTTTAATAATGCATACAATATAAAAAAAAAATGTTTTGGTATAGGAAAAAAGCCAAAATTACTGAACAGATTCGCGCACACTCATTCATATACTGTTACAGTAGGCTAATTTCCTTCTATCGCTAATGAAAAGGGTGGACTTGTTTTATCAAGTACAGATTCCTCATGTCTGGCTCAATATTGGGTGGTTTTAATCGTAAGTCAGATTCGATGTTTAGTTTATTCCTGTGTTTGTTTTTGATATAACGAAGGGGGGTGGGGGGGGGAACACACTCACAGAGATATGTTGTGCTAAACACAAGCAGACTTTGACGATATTAGACGGTACTCTCATATTCTCGCCAACAAAAAAAAAATTGTTACATTAATCCTTTTGAATGTGGACTCCAGTAATCCATCACAGGAGAGCTGAATAAGTTCATTTTTTTCCTCTATCGTAAGATACAGTTGCAGGGTGTCTCAAATGAGAACCGAATTTCTCATCCAAAGCTTAGTTAGCGCATTTAACATAGGCTCGAAACAACCGTATTAATAATTTGTATACTTTAAAGTTTCTTCATACATTAATGTATAATACTATAGATCAAAACATATGTACAATGCTATACCTCAAATACGCACTGCTTATGACAACGGATTTTGTTTGATTTCAGATCACCATTTTAAATAAAACCTTACTCTGTTAAAAAATAATTTTCATGAAATAGAAAGAAATTATACACATTTTGTACAAGAGAAAAAAAGTATTTCACTCAACAGACTGAATTTATGAATTATGTTTGAAATAAAACTTTTATTTCAACACCTCCTTGAAGTTCTTCTAGTACAAAGAGAACAATGTGTTATAAATTACACTTGGAATTTTATTTTGTTTTAAATGCTCCTACTCACACAAGCTCCTCCTACTTCCAACCATCCAGACTTTAAATTCCGATAATTCAATTTATAAAGCATGTTTAAAAAATTTCTTCTGCTAATTAAAAATAGGGGAGACCGGTACACAGTGGACCACTTTTTCAGTTAACATTTTTTTTTCCTCTTTAACAGACTGACCGATCTGTATGAAAATATTTTTGAATATTCCTTAAACCTTCTTACATCCATCATAATTTTCTCACAACATAGTTTTCAATACAGCTTTCAAAAAAAAAAAATATATATACACTTGTAAAGTGGACCAGTGTACCCCGGAGGTGGGGTACACTGGTCCACCCACCGGGGTACAGTGGACCACTATTAGTTATTATCTAAAATACAATATGAAATCTATTTTTCATTAATCTAATTCTTTTTTGTAGCCCCTTCACCCGCAAAATAACATAGTAATATAAATTTTGAAACAAAAACAAAAAAATAATTATATTTTGAAAATAATAACAGATTAATACAGGAACATTTGCAATTTAGTTGAAGTTATTACTTAAGTACAAAAAAATCAGCGCACATTAAAATTTGCAAATGAAATTCCAAAGTACTTATGAGTAAGATTGAGCCATACTGGAAGAAGAAACAACTGAAGACGAAACGAAGAACAAAGCTGAAAACGAAGAATTAAAGACCCTTAGATCAGAACTACTGGATTTCTGCGCAGAAGTAGACATAGGAAAAAAACAAACACCAGAAGCGGAAAAAGGAACGAAGGTACTATTCTATCTCCAGAAAATGCAACACAAAAACACCAGAATCCCAGTAACAACGAAGGACGAAATTGACAGAATAGTGAGAATCCTGTTTGAATGCATCACGGAACTTGAGATAAAACTACACAGATCAGAAGCCAGAGCAGAAGCTATGGAGGGAGCGCTGAAAGACGTCATAGCAAAGCAAGGGACAGAGCCAACAGGTAAGTCAATCGGGGAGGCGGTGGTCACTGAGACTCGACAGAGACCCCCAAGGGGGTATGCGGAGGCAGTTATGGCGGCCACTTCCACCCTGATTATCGAAGGAACCACAGACGGGGACGTTGAAGAAATAGAACGACAAGTAACGGAGACAACCAAAGATCACCATGAAGGGGTCAACAAATTAAAAAGAATAAGGAAAGGAGTAAAACTAATATGTGAAAATGAAAAGGAAGCAGCAAAAGTCAAAGAAGTAATCAGAGGCAACAAGGAAGCCAACGAGCTATTGAAGATCAGAAACGGCAACATCCGAAGAAAGAAGATTATGATCTTCCATGTCCCAAAACATGTAACAGAGGAACAGATCAAGCAAAGAATTAGGAAGACCCTAGGCCTGGGACCCAATTACAGTGAGGACGCGGTCACTCTGCATAGGCAGGTGACCTCCCGAGAGGGAGCAAGGCACCAACCGGTCCTTCTCCCTGAACCCCTGGCAGATTACTTGCTAAGGGCGAGAACGATCTGCCTGGGGCTCAGGGACTGCCCCATAAAACAGTTTATTAGCGTGACGCGATGCCACAAATGTCTTGAGTACGATCATGTGGCAGCGCGTTGCATGGGAACCCAGAGGTGCTCTCACTGTGCGGGGGAACACCTGTACACAGAGTGCAGTAACAAGCGTCCCTGCTGTATAGCGTGTACAGCTTACAACGAAACAAACAAGACCTGGCTCCGCACCAAAAAGAACACAGAACACCCGGCCAACTCGAGTGCATGCTGGGTATATAGACATCTGCTGCAGATCCGGCAACTTCAGTCCGACAAGGGATTGCCACTAGCAACAATACAGGAAGTGTTACAGGGAAGGGTATCCATCAACACTTTCAGTGGTGGTAAATTAAGGTTAGTGACATACTCACGTCAGGACCTAGAACACAGAAGCAAACAAGAGTCAGAACGACGAAGGCACCATGCACCCTAACAATACTAGCAGAATTACGCACTCACAGAGCGCCAAACACAATCTAAACAACACAATGGATACCCTACAAAATACACAATCAGGCGATGGGACAAATAACACGCAAAGAAACCAAAAAGACACACTAAGCTTAATACAGATAAACTTACACGGTGGCAGTAGAGCCACAGACACATTAGCGGGTTATGTCGCAGCAAATAAAATACAGATAGCACTACTTCAGGATTACCACCAAAACAAAAAAACAGGATACATAACAAGGCTTTAAACCAGAAAACTGGAACATAACCAAAACAGACAACAATAAATCAGCGATCATAACCAGATTAGGCACAAAACCCATAACGATTCTAACAAAAAACTACACGACAGCAATAAAACTAGACAATAGAGATATAACTTTTACCATCATAAACACATACGCACCGCCACTGGCAGACTTCTCTGAAGTCCTAAAAGAAATCGAAGATGCACTTCAAAAGGCGGAAGGAGAGGTGTTGCTAGTGGGGGATTTCAACGCTCACTCAACAGCATGGGGATACGACGACATAGACCATAGAGGGCGGGAACTGACAGATTTCCTCCTGCAGCACTCACTGTTCGTCCACAACCCACCGGATGCACCACCCTCTTTCAGAACAATGCGAGGGAAAAACAAGGACGGCTCAGTCAAGGAATTGAAAGGCTGGCCGGACCTTACAATAACATCAGTCAGACTAGGAAATGAAATTAGTGATTGGCATGTCAGTGATGACGTCTCACTCAGTGACCACAGATACATTAAATTCACACTTAAAAACTTCGAAAATATAGACTATCAAAGACACGGACTACAAACAAAAATAGGGAAACATGCGAAATTTGAGAAACACATTAGGAAAATCAGAAACGCATACATCAAAGAACTCCAAAAAGCCAAAACAGAAGACCAGCTAGATAACGTAACCCTCAGATTACAAAATGAAATCACAACAATAGCCTTCACATGTTACAAGAAAAAACGCACACCTGAGGTCACTGCCCCACCATGGTGGACGGACGAAATTAAAACAGCAAGAAACAAGGTTAGGGCACTCAGGAGGAAATACCAGAAACAACAGGACGAGACACTAAAAATAAAACAACATATATTTAAAAAGGAAAGGGCAAAACGAAAAAAACTAATCAATAAAACCAAATCAAAGACATGGAAAGAATATTGCAGTAAAATAACAGAAACATACGGTTCACAATACAAGAACGCAAGTGACAAAAGATCTGGCCCGGTTAAATTAGTAAATGTGCTCCCCCCTAACAAATCAATAACTATCAAGGACACGCTTACTCACTTCTTAGAAAACTTATATATAACAGACAAAGATATACCACATACCCTGACCAAAACAGATAGTAAAAATAACCCAAATCCACCGGTTGTATCGAAGGCAGAGCTAAATAGAATAATTAGAAACATAAAACAAAACAAAGCCCCAGGCTTCGATTTCATAGACTACAACTTAATAAAAAGAATAAATAATGCAGCACCGCAACTCTTATTGACACTCCTTAACACCTGCCTTCGCTTGGAGTATTTCCCCAAATCATTCAAGTTAGGCATAGTAGTTCTATTCCAAAAACCAGGTAAAGATCCAACAAACCCAAAAAATTACAGACCAATCTGCTTACTACCAGCACTAGGGAAAATGTTAGAACGAATCATACATGGCAGAATAAACCATCATTTACACATAAATAACTACTGGAGTGACAAACAGTATGGATTTAAGCAAGGAATATCAACAGAACACGCATTAAACAACCTATTAAAAACAATACAAGATAAAATTAAAAATTACCAAACACTTCTCATAGCCATGGACATTAAAGGAGCCTTTGACAACATACGCAGGCCAACACTGATAAATAACTTAAAAGACTCTCCCTGCCCAGATTACTTGGTAAATTGGGTGGTGAGTTTCCTACAAAACAGATACGTTTCACTAGAGGAAAACGGGATTAAAATAACAAAACAGACATTTGGCGGTTGCTCTCAGGGAAGTTGCCTTGGCCCGCTCCTATGGCTACTGATTGCAGAAACAGCACTAAAAAAATACTGGGGTAAACACGTTAGAATACAGGCTTTTGCAGACGATTTCATTATTATTTTATAAGGTAGAACAAAAGAAAAATTAAGAAGACTAGCAAACAGAATACTCAAGGAATTTAATGACTGGATAGAGGGAAATAGTTTAACATTAAATAAGGAAAAAACAGAACTACTATACCTCAACAGGGGGCACACAAGAAACCTACCGACACAGAATACAAATATAATAGAGGGAATCGAACTAAACGGCCAGGTCCTCAACGTTAAAGAACAAATAAAATATCTAGGAGTGACATTACATAAAAACCTCAACTGGATACCACACTGCCAAGCACAAACAAGTAAGGTCAGAACAAACTTAAAAAAACTCGCACATATGACAGCCAAGGGATGGGGAATAAAACCAAATATACTCAAGATCTGGTACACAACAGTAGTGGAAAAGACGCTAACATACGCAGCACCAATTTGGGGACATAGCCTCAACAAAAGAAGTATAGAAATTCTGTCAAGTTGCCAAAGACACTTCGCACTGGCCATAGTCAGAGCCTATAGAACGGCACCCACCTCGGCACTTTTGGTACTCTCGGGCCTGATTCCAATTCACCTCAAAGTCCAATATGAAGCAGCATACGGCACAATATCAAGACTTAGGCAAAATGTCACAATACATAACACGACGTTAAACCACAACGACTACGACAAAAAAATAAACATATGGCAAAATCACCCAGCGAACACGGTTGAACCAAGGATAGGACATAACATGCAAGACATAGTAATATACACAGACGGATCTAAATTGGAATCAGGGGCTACAGGATCGGCCTTTGTAACATATAAAAACAATCAAAAGATTAAGACATGGTCAGTGCCTTTAAGGAGCAGCAATAGCGTCTTCCAGGCCGAACTACTGGCAATTCAAAAAGCAGCAGAATGGGGCAACACGCAGGGTGAGGGCTACAGTATACGTTCGGACTGCCGCTCAGCGATTGAATCTCTAAGCAAACCGTTTAACACAAATACAACTATAGATACAATACAAAACACAATTAGAAACTCGAACAATAGTTTTAAAATCAGCTGGGTAAAGGCGCACGTCGGCATCCAAGGAAACGAGGAAGCCGATTTGCTAGCCAAAGCTGCAGCAATAAACTTAACCAAAGACAGCACGTATTTTCTAAAGAAGCCAATATCAAAACTAAAACGAACTCTTAAGGATCTGACAATAAAACAATGGCAGTTCGAATGGGACTACGGGGATACGGGAAGAGAGACATACAAGTACTTCCCAAAAGTAGATAAAAACAGACTAATCAGCGGCTTTCTACTCTCACAGATGTACACAGCACATGGAGCATTTCCAGAATACTTACACAGGTTCAACAAGGCGGAAACACCGGACTGCGAATGTGGAATGGTGGGATCGCCAAAACATTATCTACTAGAATGCCCACTCACCCAAGCACACCACCTGGTACAGATAACACCCAATAATGAAAAACTCTGGCACACACAACTAGGGAAAAACAAACACACACAAAACAAAGCTAAGGTAGTAATCAGGTGGCTCCAGGAAAACTGCGATAGCATAACCACATTAAGAAACCAAAATATACAAACACAATAGTCCCCACATACACAAAGCTCCAGCAGTTGGCACGGGGTCCCAAATGTCAGTCACGACGGTATAATGTTTATATGTTTAATGTTTATATGTTTATGTGTATATGTATGTAAAAAAAAGGGCCAACGTTCGCTGAAGCCACCAAAAAAATTATAAAATTGTCCTTGTTTTGTGTTTGTCCCAATAGCAGTGTGCGGTAGTCGTACTACGACACAGTAAGAAGCTCATATGCCCCCGGCACAGCTTGTCCGTCCTCGTGTTTGTCCATTAAAAAATAAAAAATATAAAAATTGTATACTCCAGCCCTCGGCCCATCAGAGGTGTGCGGTAGTCGCATACCATCAGCTGCTTCCACGGCCCTACACAGGTGCCCCGCAACCTAGGTTGCTTGCACGACTCATGTCATCACGGATCAGCAAGGTATGCACAATGACACAACAAAAAGCTATCTTAAGCCCCCGGCACCTCGTGGGGGCTGGAGTGTACACAAAAGATAGAAAAAAAAAAGAAGAAAAAAGAAGAACGAAGATCGAAGAAGATGACGCCAATGAAAGGGTACAACTACAGTAAGTTTAAGTTTGAGTTTGTTTTAATTTAACTTGTTTATTTTTCTTGGCTTAATTTAATTCGTCTTAATCTAATTTAACCTATTATAGCTTAATTTAATCTAATTTAAATTCTTAATTTTAATTTTAATGTTAACTTTAACTGTTAATAACATGTACTAATAAATTCCCTTTCAGGTTCCCCAAATGGTCCCGGAGCTGCGGATTTGGTCCCGCGACAGTGGGCCTCAATCGGTGGGGACCGGGAGCATTCCCCATTTTTTTTTCTTTAAGTTTTCACCCCCCATTCCTTTTATTCTTTTTTGACAGATCGCCTCTTTATTAGGTGCAAATAGGACAATGTCCGCACAAGCTACCGGACCCGCTCCAATGGGACAGCCCACGGAGCCAGTTTTTCCTCGGTGGGGTACGGTAGAAAGACGATCTCCCGTCATCCGCTGCAGCGAATCGTCTGCCTTGCATTTCGGCACAAAATTATTTTCCCCGGTACGACTTAGCAATTGGCTAACTCTTTCAAAATGCTAACTATTTTCTTAAAATTCCCTCAAAATTGTCCCCATCTAATGCTAAGAGACGTACAAAAGTTTAGACACAAAAACATCCAGCCCCATTCACCCAAGTATGACGAGTATGTGGTGTGCGGTGTCAAGTCTCAGAATTAATAATTCAGTCCAGCACTACCCAGAAAATATCGGCTTTGAATAACTACTAGCCGACCCGGATACTTGTCTGAGTAGATCTCCCTATGCGGCGATCAGGCGATTTTTGCCCCGCTCTCCAGGCACCTCAACCCGTTAAACTAGGCAGAATCCTGGTAGGCAGGGGCCTGGTCAGTGGTCTCCGGGTCTCCGAGTAAGATTGAGCCTGGAGTTTTCAAGAAATAATTTTGGGTCTGACAGAAACATTATGAAATCATTGACATCAACAGCAGATTCATCTACAGTTTCGGGAGAAATAAACCGATTTCCATTCAATTTGCGCCTCATGAATCTTACTTGAATAGAATTATCAACAGACTACAGTTATATTTATCAAAGGCAGTAAATACAAAACAAAATATTTCTTACTATGTTAAATAAATTGTTATTCTTATTTGTTTACTTTATTTTACAGTTAAATCTACTTTAAAACAATCTTTCTTTATAGAAAATAAGCAATTATTAACTATTTTGAACATTCTGCATTACAGGAGCAGAGTGGATTGTGGACCACTGTGCCCCAGGAGTGGGTGGTCCACTGTACCCCATGTTGAAGTTCAATAAATAATCATATTAATATTGTTTATAGCTTTATTTTAAACATATTAACTTTAAAGTAAAAATAAAAACAAGTATCTTAGCTTTGCAAAAAAGCTGTTTTGTTTTATATATCTACAACCTTTAATTACTAAAAAAAATAAAAATATGATGATGAAAAAATTTACTTTTAGAAGCTCAAAACAACCAATCAGGATAAAATAGTTCAATCTGAGCTAAACATATTTTCTGAAGGCTATAAATAATCATTGCAGTGCTGTTGTCTATTAGGATAGAAGAGAAGCTTTAAAAAAATTTAAATAAATAAAATATTAGGGGGTAGTCCACTGTGCCCATAGGTCCAGTGTGTACCGGTCTCTCCTACTGCATTCATTACTTTTACAATTAGGTATTTCTTAAAAAAATTAATTTGTATCCATAAAAATCTAATAATTATGTTTTTAAATTCTGGAAAACTGATTGTATCATAAGCGGTGTGCGCGAATTCCAGCAAGTTTGCTATAAGAAACATTTCTCGTAAAAAAAAAAAAAAAAAAAAAAAAAAAGCGTTTACAGATCCAACATTGCATTCGAAATTTTTTTGAAAATTTCCAAGCAATAAAGACAAGCCGTTTTTGATTCCATAATAATATGCTGCTTTCTGTATATTATTCTACGTACCAGTATCAAACTTCTGCGTACCAGTAGTGGTATGCGTACCATAGTTTGTACCAACCCAGAGGTCTTTTTTCTTTTTTTCCTGGAAATTATTTGCCACCCATATCCCCTCATCCCCATACCCACTCTTTCTATATGGAGCGGGTATGTAAGTTGGAAAAATAGCCTCATTTTTGAAAGGCGTACTGCACTTAAGAAAGAGGGCGTGCAAATAACAGATAATTTACCGATATCAATATGTTAGCATCCATGATTCAGTGGGAGAACATTTGAATCATCGGTACAAAACTACGTTTTTCACGGTTTTTAAGGAAATTGAAAAAATTGTCTTATTTTTGAAATGTCGTATTGCGCTTGCTATTGCAAGTATAAAAAAGTTGTAAATATGAAAGCTGTAGAGAATTTTGTCTTCTTTAACCCTTAACTACTGTGACAAACATTGTTGCATAAATCAGCACTGTGAATCGGTCTCTGAGACCAATAGATCGAAAGATGAATAAAAGGATCGATTAACGCATTAGATACTGTTTCTGTACTAAACTTTATGTACAGGCTGTTTCTAATCAACATTCACCCCTTCAGAAGTTTCTAGGGATAGTACTACGGATTCAAACAAAGCAAAATTTTACTAGTATCTGTAGTTAAACTGAAAGTTGCAAGTTAAACTCTGAAAAGTGAAAAATGCAGTGTCTGTAAGACCGGTAACAGCAGTTAAGGGTTAACATTGTAATTAACAAATAATATGCTACGACAACGGGTCTCGAGAAGTTTAAAAAACAACAAAAAAAGTCCCAAAATTTTGTTGTTTTTTTGGTCACAGAAAATTCTCCCTTAGAAAATTTTGTTTGATAATTCGGTTTTTCCATACCTGGCCTCATTATATACAAGTCGGGGGAAAAAAATCCTCTACCCGACCTTTTGCAAGGTAACGCTTTTTTTTTGGTACATTTCCCCTGGACTAAAACTCTTATTTGAAGAAATATTTTGTCCTATTTGTTGCTCTTTAGTAAAAATAAATAGATAATCTATTACCTAAATGTTTTCTCAACTCCAAAAATGTCTGCCTCTCCCCACACACACATACAAAATTTTTAACCTCTAAAATGCCATTTCTTTAAAAATCTGCTGCATTTATTTCTTTTTAGTAACAATAAATGAATAATTAGCAATTTAAATTACCCTCTTTTCTCTCAAAAGTTCCCCTTTCCCCGCTGTCCCCCCCCCCCCCCCCCTCCAGCAACTAGTTTAAAATCTTTAATATTATTATTTTTTTTTTTTTAAGTTGCCTTTTATTTCTTATTTTGCAGTAAGATAACTCACCTCATCTACATCATCTAATATAAGTATCACTCATCTAAAATCATCAGACCATTTGAAATTTTTGTTCTGTCCTTTCCTCTCAAAGGGGAGGGGGGGGGGGTGGAGGATTCTAAATATGTAGGAAGAAAGTAAAAATTTCCATCTTCTTTGCAGTTTGGGTTGTTCTTGCCCCTGAATCACGCGTATATTTTATGTTTTAAAATAAATAAACAAATTATCAGCTGTGAGAACAGCTAAACATAAAAAAACAAACAAAAAAAAAAAACTTCTCTCTGCCCTTTTCCCAAGGTCACTCTTACCCCTCCCTGTCTAGAAATTCACCAAAAATCCATTTTTGGGGATGAGAAATTGAAATTTAAGGGGAGAATTAGTTTATAATTTATGTACTGTTGTTACAAAGTAATACTACAACATTAAAATCTTAAAAAAAAAAAAAAAAAAAAAAAATTAAAGTTTGTGAAGCTGACTGTAAAAAAAAAAAAAAAAAGCAGTTTTTTTTAATGTGTATACTGGGGAAGGGAGCGAAGAAGAAAAAGGGACTTTTTTTTGGGGGGGGGGGGATAATTTAGATGTTTAATTATTATTACAAAAAAATCACAAATACAGAAAAAAATTAAGAATTTAAAAGATTTTAAAATGTATGAGATGCATTTGGAGGAGGAGGTGGTCTTCAGTAGATGAGGTTGGAAGGGGGGTGGGGGCGAGTCAGGGGGAGTAAAGCAGATATTTTAGGAGAAGGGAATAATTTAGGCGGTAGATTAGGTTTATTTATTGTTACTACAGAGTATTAAATACGTCAGAAAAATATTTAAAATTAAAGAGGTAAAGGTTAAACTGTGCCTTTTTGGTACCAGAAGGGGGGGAGGGGAAGCAATAATTTTGAGGGGGGATTAGATGATTGATTATTTAATATAACAATAAAATAACAAATAAAGAAGGGAAAAAATATTTTTTAAAGATTTCAAATTTTATGCGAGGGGATTTTAAAGAAGGGGGGGGGGATTTTGATTATTCTTTCATTTCCCCCCGTTTTTTTCTAACACTTTCCAAACTAGTTGAAAAGTGTTTATGAATTCGGTTTGTCTGGCCGTATGGCCGTACTCTAACTCCCGTAAATATGCTCGGATCGCTCTAAAATTTTTATATGTTATTGTCGTTATGTATAATGCTCCCTATTTCAACTGAAGTGTTAGTTAAACTTATAGTTTTTTTGCAGGAACAGTCAAAAGTATTCCGTTACATTACAGTCAATGGTGAATAATCGTTTTAAGTGCATTTTGATGACGCTTAAGGGTGATGAATTGCTTAAGGGTACTTTTTAATTGTGTTTACGCATTTGCCTGCTGAACTATATTTAGTAGACCAATAGAAGTTTGTGGAATATAAATAAATTCATATACAGGGCTACGAAAAAAAGATACATTGTCGTTTACGTTTGGTAATTGCTGCAAGTGAGTTTTAAGTTGCTTTTAGCTTAATAGGTGGTGTGTACAAAAGTCTTCAGATAATATACAGGGCTGTACAAAAGATTTCGAGTAAATTTCCATCGATTGGCGAAAATTGCTAAATGTGAATATTGTAACTGAACTAAATTTTATCATACTATATATCCACATCTATTGATCATATACAGGGCTGCACAAAATAATTCTACTACTGTTTTGACACTGGAAGGTAATGTCGAGAACTGTATTTTTCAATGTGTTATATGTTTTCTAAACTGTTTACTTACATATCTTCTTCCACCTTATTTAACGGTGCAGTTACATTACAGTTTTCTGGATGTGTTGGAAAGTTTTTCATAATCTATGCTTGACGCATGATTTTTCGTGCTTGTTTTAATTTGAAAATCTGCCGAAATACGGAACATTCTACCCCTTTTTCACTTCTACATTAATGATAAAAATGGCTTTTTAAATGATTTTTTTTAAAATCTCGATTACATCCCCCCCCCCCTCCCCCCAAATTTAACCTATTTTGCTTTTGAAAAAGACAGGCTTTAATCGGGATTTTACGGTAACCTTTTTTTTTAATTCTACCAAACTTATTTGATGATAATCTTTTCGAAACTTTAATATCTCGAAAATCGGTTTAAAAAACCATTGTTGACAATATAAACCTTTGTTGACAAATATAAATAAAAAATAAAATAAATGGAACAAAATAAATAAATAATAAATAAAACATGATTAGCCAGGCATCTGTTTACGAAAAATTTGTCAACTAATTACAACACCCTTTACAAAACTTGTTGCCTTAAAATAGGATCCTTCACAAAATTCTTTGTCTTAAATATAGACTTTTCATAAAACCATCACGAAACTGAACTTTTTACAAATTTAATCATTTTTAAATAAAATCTGATCTTCGCAAAATAGCTGAAGTTGCCAAATAACCTATTATTTAGACTTTTTTAAACAGAAATACAGGATGTTGTTAAAAATAAACAGGAACCTGCATATGATAAAAAGTTTAAATTAACAAAATTATGATTAGGTTTTTCACAAGACAGAACCCTGTTAGCTTATTTTAACAGCAATTAAAGAGGCTACTTCACTCAGACGAAACATCCGCTAGCTAATATTAATCTTATGGGGAAATATTTTACGTTATCTCGTTCGCATTTCAATATTTTTAAATGATTTTTTTCGCATTGGATAACTGAGGTTGATCCCTACGTAGACCCTTTTATACTTTTCGATTTTGATTAAATTTTTTTTTTCATTAAGATACTTTCACTTTTGGAGCCGGTTTCGAAAGTGAAAGTATCCCCAATAAAAAAAAACTGGAACCAGAATCAAAAATAGAAAAGAGCCTGCATAGAGATCGACCCCAGCTATCCAATGCAAAAAATCATTTAAAAATATTGAAATGCAAACTAGAAATCGTAAATTATTTCCCCCATAGGATTAACATTAGCAAGCAGGTGTTTTCGCCTGAGTGAAGTAGCCTCTTAATAAATGAATACATATGTCAATGCTATTATTTTAACTTATAACAAAACTAACGCTGGAAACTTTAATTATTCCCGTAGAAAAGCACAACATGGATTTAAAGCTGATAAAAAAATAATTTAAACTAACAATTCTTATAGAAATAATAAACAACGCTTTAGAATTCATGTTATAAAACAGATGAGAAACACTGCCATAAAATATGTTAGCAATTCAATAAAAATAGTTGAGATAAAAATGAGACTCACCTGAATGGGACTTTTGTTTACGTTATTATGTTCCATATCCACTTGTTTTCTGTTTGCACCGGGTTAGGGAACGAGGAAGTTGACAGTACAAAATATACTGGGAACTTAATACCTCCGCGACAAGCAGTAGTGCGCTGCCTACTTTAATAAAATATCTCCCTATATCTGATTTTTATAAAAAAAAAATCTTTAAATACTGAAATGATTAACTGCTTAAAAGAAACTGACTTGAATTGAAAAGTGCCACTGTTATGATATATATATATATTTCGTAAAGATGTATGTATTCGCTTGGCGCGGAATTTTGGCGAAACACAGGGACAGGTTGAGGAGGAACTGCAAACCTACTGATGATAATTGAACCCCATTTCCGTCAAGTTACACGAAGATTGTGGATTTAAATACACAATATATATATTTTTTATATATATATATTTGAAACTATTAAAAATAGAGCAAAAATGTTGTGGATTTGAACTTTTCGAGAAATTTTTCGGAAATACATACCAAGCATATATTTAAATTAACAAACAAACAAAGAAACAAATACTTTTTGAAAATTAAATGAATGGGAATGTGTTTATAAAATGCTGTGATTGTAATTAAAACGAACAGACAGACAGCGCCCCCCACCCTAGGGACCAGCTAATGGCCAGGACGAACCCCTAACCCTAGGGAGAGAAAAATATTACTATCCGGCGCTAGCTACAATAATTACAAATTAAACTACAATTTTACAAAGTATAAACGTTACCCAATTTTGCCACAAGGCTGAGCGAACGTTAAAATTGTTACAATAATTGATATTTTACTTAAACTTTAGTTATAGTTATTTATATAGCATTTTGAGCTAAACATTATAATGACAATTATTTACAATTGTTACATTTTGAATGCATTAATACGTATACAATAACATTTAGAGGTGTAATATATTTTTAAAAATGATTACAATATATTATTACAATATAAAATCCAAACATTTTTATTTACACACAATAACATTTTGAAATACACTATGTACAGTGACCTCTCACCCACACGCGATACACGGCATCAATCATTCCTCGTCACCAGTTTCTTTTTAAAATAATTTTCTCCTTTTTTAATTGCAGAATTTAAAAAACAAATTTTACTGCTTTAAAATAGTGGTACGAAAAAGTAAATACTGAACATCGCGCATAAGTGAGAGGCCACTGTATTTACAATTTGGTACTGGTACAATACATGAAACTAACATTCCTTTTTATATGCTTAAATATGAGTTATAAAATATTCTTTTTTTTTAAGAGAGATAACTGACTATGAGAGGAATTTGTATTTAATAAAATAAAACAAACAAACAATAACAAAAATAATTACACTCAACAGCACGAATCTTTCATTATACAGAAACATGGTCATATGCAGGGGGTGAGGGGTGCCAATAACATTTAAGGCTGTTCTCAAATCCAGACTGGCTACTTTATGACATATTTTTAACTTTATTTTTGTTCGGAAACGCATGAAATTGGCTGGTGTTCTTATTCAGAAACTTTGTAATCGAAAGACGTTTTCCATTTTTTGGTAAAAGCAGATATTTCACAAAAAACTGTCAAAGTCAAAGGGGGAAATATTTTACGATATCTCGTTAGCATTTCAATATTTTTAAAAGATTTTTTTTTTTTTTTGCATTGGATAGCTGAGGTCAATATCTATGCAGACCATTTTGTGCTTTTTCGATTTTGATTACAAGTTTTTTTTATTAAGATACTTACACTTTCGGAACAGCTTTCGAAACTAAAAGTATCCTCAATAAAAAAAAATAAAAAAAAAAAATGGAAGAAAAATCGAAAAAAAAAGCCTGCATAGAGATTGACCTTCACTATTCAATGCAAAATCATTTAAAAATATTGAAATGCGAACGAGATATCGTAAAATATTTCCCCCGTAGGATTAACATTAGCGAGCGGGTGTTTTCGCCTGAGTGAAGTAGCCTCTTAATATAGATAAATGGAGGGGAAAACATACAAGATTGTCTTCAAATTACTTCTCATACCATCTATAATGATGATTAAATTAATCATTTAAAATTAGACATAAATCTTAGAGCCCATCTTCTTACTAAAGGCATTACTTAAGGCTGTTCTCAAATCCAGACTGGCTACTTTATGACATATTTTTTAAGTTTATTTTTGTTCGGAAACGCATGAAATTGGCAGGTGTTCTTATTCAGAAACTTTGTAATCGGAAGACGTTTTCCATTTTTTAGTAAAAGCAGTTCTTTCACAAAATACTGTCAAAGTCGGCGTTTTAAACCGAATTCCCAACGCGGCTTGCCGAGAAAGGGGAAAAACATGTCGTCACATGACACGAATCGCTTGTAACTCATTAAGTATTTTATTTATTTAAAAAAAAAGTAAAACCCATTTCGATTGCAAATTGCTTCAATTATCAGGCGTGGTTTTCTTCGAACCTTGCCGTAAATACGAGTTAGAATCCCTTAGAAAGACCCCCACGGAGGGCACTCCCCCCCCTAGGGCCTATATTCCTCGAGTAGATAATCGGCCGTCATAAAATCAACCAACCAACCAATTATCAGGCCTGCTAATTTTATGCCTTTGGCTTAAAAATGAGTCAGGAAATGTGTCAGAAAGTTTCGCGTTGTTGAGCAAGTCATTTGAGAGAGCCGCCTTAAAATAACAAAAAAAAAAAAAAAAAAAAAAAAAGCCCTTTTGTAAAATGAAATGAATGGAAATGTGTTTATTAAATGCTGTGTTTGTAATAAAAACAAAGAACAACAACAAAAATAGCTCTCAACAACAAGGATCTTTCATTTATATAGAAACATAAGGATATAAAGGGGGCTTGCAGGAGCAGTATCCCTCACTAAATCTTTGAAACATGTAAGATTTAAAAAAAAGCATTAAGAAAATATCTGTATAAAAGCCTGTCTGTAGTGGAATTGGGTATTGCAGTTTCTTTCTATGATAATTTTGTTTTGAAGTGTTTCATTGTATTTCATTAAAACTGTAAGTAGTGTATATAGGCCGGTAACACGCCACCTGAGTCGAGCAGGTGGAAGGTGGAGGTGCAGGTGGAGCACAGGGGGAGCAGTTGGACAGGTGAAGCTGCAGGTGGAGCACAGGTGGAGCAGGTGAAGGTGGCGATAACAGCATGAGCACTGATAAGAACGGAGGGTGCGATAAGAGAGGAGCGATAAGGATTTCTACTATGAGATAAGGGGATTATTTTAATTAATTTTAATTGGGGACTTGAAATTTTTCAATTTTTTTTTCGGTTTGTGAATTGTATTTAAAAATAGTCATTAAGAAATAAATTAAAAAATTAATTAATTGTAATTGGGGAACTTAAGAATTTTCGCGAGATTTTTTTTTTAACTAGAGTAGGCTATACGATATACATGTTAGAGTATATTTGAGGTGAATTTTAAAAGTCAATAAGGGTTTAATTAAAAATGGTCATTAATTAATTTTAATTGGGGGACTTAGACATTTTTCGAAGCAAATATTTTTTCAACTATAGTACGCAGTTTAAATATGAGTGTATGCAGTAGAAGTGAATGAATAATTAAAAATATTAATTAAAAATGGTCATTAAAATATTAATTTTAATTGGGGAACTTAGAAAATTTCGAAGCAATTTTTTTTTCGTGGAGAATTGGTGGACGAGGTGAATGTCAATGGATTTATTTGTGCGAATTAGAATTTTAATTAATTTTAATTGAGGAACTTTTACGATTTTTTTTCTCAACGAGAGTACGCAGTTTGAATGTGAACGAAAAATAGTAATTAAGAAATAATTAAAAATGGTAATTAAAAAGGGTCATTAATTAATTTTAATTGGTGTTCCCAAACATTTTTGGGGCAAACAGTCGGGTTTTAATGAATTCGATACAGGTTATGGTAAAAAATACAGGGTCCCGTATGAATTATACTGCGCTCAATTCTAATAGCTCCCCCCTCCTCCTCCCCCCTTTTTTTTACCCAGAGGGCCCCTTTGATCGAAGTTAGGCTAACAATACACACATAAAAAAAATACAGAGTGATACAAAAAAAAGGATTTTAACGTATATATAAAATTGTAAATAAACAAGAATGAAAAATCCTGCGTAGTGCCATAATTCATGAATCACTTTCCAACATTATCGAAATGTTATGTGAACAAAATATAATTTTACTATATAGTGCATAGTTAATTAAAATAGTGAACCGATCCTCTTTTTTAAAAAAGTGGGTGCCCTTCACAAAAAATTCAATGAATTATTACGGAAACCCTTCAGTTCATTGACCCCTCTTTTTTCCCCCTTCGAAGTGTGAACTCGCATTAGACTATAGGGGCCCTTCATAAAATAAATGAGATACGTGCCCTATTCGAATAAAAAAAAGCCCTTCACAAAAAAATTGTAGGGGTTCCCTGTTTGAATAAAAAGTCCCCTTCACAAAAATCCAATTATGCATAAGATCCCTTGCTAAAATCAGATAATTTACACCTTACCGTTTTTTTAAAATTCAAGTTAAGCTGAAAATACAGCTTACACATCGATAGGTTCAAAATATAGAAATCCTTCGAATGAAACTTTGAAAAGTTATAGATATTAAGCTACCTTCACAAAATAGTATAACCTTATTTGAATTCCAGCGCCCTTCACAAACTAATAAAACCCTATTCGAATCCCAGCGTTAGGGGGTGTATCTGTTAAGTTTTAAAAGGCTTCACTGTGTATTTAATGAAAAATAAGAACTAAGAAATAGCCATTAAGAGGTACCCTTAAGAATTTTGGGGCAAAAAAGATGTGTTTAAATGAATTTGATACATGTTATGGCAGAAAAATACAGGGTCCCCTATAAGATATATGAATTTAACTTTCACAAACTAATAAAACCCTATTCGAATCCCAGCGCTCTTCACAAAATAAATCCAATAGATTCATGTTATTTTAAGGCGACAGAAATACGAGAGACATTGACCTTTCATAAAAATCTAAGATCACTGTTTGAATGAAAAGGCCCCTTCACAATATACCCTGTGAAAATTTTATGATTCCACACATATTTTAAGAAATAGACTGCTATTTTCAAATGAGTACGTATCCATGCGATGTAAAAATAGGTTTTACACGAATGCCTTTTTAGTTTAACGTTTAAAATATATATTTTTTAGAATTGAAATTAAGAAAAACAGACGGCTATCCAGTATCCCCTCAACATGCATATCGCTGAATCATTTTTCTATCGGGAAGCGTTGATTTCACTCCGTATGAGATAATGAGTCACTACGCGATAAGAAATACCTGTTACTCGCAGTTTCTGGCACATTTTTTGTATGTAAATGTATGAAATGAGCTATTTAAACCCATCAATGTATACGAATTATTTCGTGTAGTCCTATATAGTTATTAATCTGTTAAGTTTTAAAAGGCTTCACTGTGTATTTAATGAAAAATAAGAACTAAGAAATAGCCATAAGAGGTACCCTTAAGAATTTTGGGGCAAAAAAGATGTGTTTAAATGAATTTGATACATGTTATGGTAGAAAAATACAGGGTCCCCTATAAGATATATGAATTAAACTTTAAATATTTTAAAATTACATTCGTTTATGTTTTTGTATAGTAAAGTATAGAAAAATTATACTAAATTGGGTTTATACTATTCTAACTTAAAAATTTCTTTTGAGGACTGAATTTCTTTTTTAAAATTTTCTTTGCGTGACTAGCGTAGGCTCTTAAGAGCCTACGCTAGTCACGCGAAGAAACGCTCCAGCTAATGTTAAGTCTATGGGAAGGTTCTTGCGTGATTTCTCGCTCGCATTTTAATTTTTTTTTTAATTTTTTGTTTATTTATTTATTTATTTATTTTGCATAGGATAGCTGAGGTTGATCTCTAACGTTGTTAGTTTTTACTTTTTTATTTTTGGTTACAGTTTTCTTATAAGCGGACATTTTCACTTTTGGAACCGGTTCTGAAAGTGAAAGTACCCTTATATAAAAAAAGTGGAACCAAAATCGAAAAAGTAAAAACTAACAACGTTAGAGATCGACCTCAGCTATCCTATGCAAAAAACATCATTTAAAAATATTAAAATGCGAGCGAGAAATCGCGCAAGAGCCTTCCCATAAACTTAACATTAGCTAGAGCGTTTCTTCCCGTGAGTAGTGTAGGCTCTTAACTACTGTAACAAAAATTGTTGCATAACTACTGTGAATCGGTCTCTGAGACCGATAGATCGAAAGATGAATAAAAGGCTCGATTAACGCATTACATACTGTTTCTGTACTAAACTTTATGTACAGGCTGTTTCTAATCAAAATTCACCCTTTCAGAAGTTTCTAGCGATAGAACTAAGGATCTAAACGAAGCAAATTTCCACTAGTATCTATAGTTAAAATGAAAGGTACAAGTTAAACTCTGAAAAGTGAAAAATGCAGTGGTCTGCGAGACCGATAACAGCAGTTAAGGTTTATACATGTTTCACATAACTAACTATCAGCTTAACTCTTTATTAGTCGTGTGAAAACTTTATATCAGAGTAAAATTTTACCTGTTACCTATTTCGCATTCTACCTTTCATTTTTGGCTGTTTCAAGATAATGCATTTTAAAATTTATTTTCTCATCTTAATTTAAAATTACTTTACATAAAATATATAGATAGAAATTAATGTGGTTCTTCAAGATTACACGTGGAGCAATGAAAGATACCTGTCACCTACATATCAATTTAAACCTGATTAGAAATAGATTTGTATTACTTAAAAAAAAAATGAATGACATAAAATAAAATATTATGCTTTAAAAAATAAGAAAATGTTATAGGTAATCTTAAAATGTTATCCCAATTTAAATAATGTGCATTTGTTATAGATTGCAAATTAAATAACTAACTAAATTCAATGTTTTAAAGAGCACACATACACACACACACAAAAAAAATCACTGAAATAAGGTTTCTGGAAGCGCAGTCCTAAAATAATTTTATGTCGCCGAAATGAGTGGTATATCGCCGGATATGGCAATCAAATTAAGCCAAGGATGTTAACAGGCAACCCCAGCCTTTGGCACGTTGTCTTCTAAATCTTTCCCGAAGTTATAGTGCGTAATTTTTAATTATACTTCAATTAAAAAGAGAGTGTTGTTTACTGTGTAATACCAAATTAAAACTATAACTGAAAAGGGAGAAATACATACCCACATGTAACGAAAATTATAACAATTGTTACTAATAGTGGTTAAATTTTCTTTTCCGTGGATAAAATATCTTAAACAAACAAAAAACCAGTGGATATGGAACATAGAAATAACGTAAACAAAAGTCCCATTAAAGTGAGTCCCATTTTTATCTCAACTATTTTTATTAAATTGCTAACATATTTTATGGCAGTATTCTGTTTTATAACATGAATTCTAAAGCGTTATTTATTATTTCTATAAGAATTGTTAGTTTAAATTATTTTTCATCAGCTTTAAATCCATGTTGCGCTTTTCTACAGGAATAATTAAAGTTTCCAGCGTTAGTTTTGTTATAAGTTAAAATAATATCGTTGACATATTTATTCATTTATTAAGAGGCTACTTCACTCAGCCGAAAACACCTGCTCGCTAACGTTAATCCTATGGGGGGGGGGATATTTTAAGATTTCTCGTTCGCATTTCAATATTTCTAATGGTTTTTGCATTGGATAGCTGAGGTCGATTTCTATGCAGGCCCTTTTCTACTTTTCGATTCTGGTTCCAGTTTTTATTGTGGATACTTTCACTTTTCAAACCGTTTCCGAAAGCGAAAGTATCTTAATGAAAACAAAAAAATGTAATCAAAATCGATAAAGTACAAAAAAGCCCACATAGGGATCGACCTCAGCTATCCAATGCGAAAAAAATCATTTAAAAATATTGAAATGCGAACGAGATATCGTAAAATATTTCCCCCATAAGATTAACATCAGCTAGCGGGTGTTTTCCTCTGATTGAAGTAGCCTCTTAAATTACTGTTAAAATAAGCTAACAGGGTTCTGTCTAGATTTTTTTTAACAGACTCCTGTTTTTGTAAAATCGTGAAAATATTTTTATATTTGTGAAAAACGTAAGCCATAATAAAGAATTTTGTGAAGGCAAAAAGTTTTGTGACGGGTGCTGTAATTAGTTGACAAATTTTTTGTAAACAGCTGCCTGGCTAATCATGTTTTTTTTTTTTATTATTTATTTATTTTGTTCCATTTATTTTATTTTTTATTTATTTTTGTCAACAATGGTTTATATTGTCAACAATGGTTTTTTAGACCGATTTTCGAGATATTAAAGTTTCGAAAAGTTTATCATCAAATAAGTTTGGTAAAATAAAAAAAAAAATGTTACAGTAAAATCCCGATTATAAGCCCATCTTTTTCAAAAGCAAAATAGCTTAAATTTGGGAGGAGGCGGTTGTGTGTGTGTGTGTGTGTGGGGGGGGGGGTTGTAATCGAGATTTAAAAGAAAATCCTTTAAAAAGCCATTTTTACATAAATTTAGAAGTGAAAAAGGAGTAGAATCTTCTGTATTTCGGCAGATTTTCAAATTAAAAAAAGGGGGGGGGGGAAATGAAAGAATAATCTAATTCCCCCCTTCCTCTTTAAAATCCCTAGCATAAAATTTGAAATCTTTAAATATATATATCTATCTTTTCCTTCTTTATTTGCTATTTATTGTTATATTAAATAATCAATCATCTAATTCCCCCTCAAAATTATTGCTCCCCCCCCCCCTTCTGGTACCAAAAAGGCATAGTTTAACTTTTACCTCTGTAATTTTAAATATTTTTCTGACGTGTTTAATACTCTGCAGTAACAATAAATAAACCTAATCTACCACCTAAATTATTCCCTTCTCCTAAAATATCTGCTTTTCTCCCCCTCACCCCCCCCCCTCCAAATTCATCTCATGAAGACCACCTCCTCCTCCAAATGCATCTCATACAATTTAAAATCTTTAAAATTCTTAATTTTTTTTCTGTATTTGTGATTTTTGTGTAATAATAATTAAACATCTAAATACCCCCCCCCCCGAAAAAAAGCCCTTTTTTCTTCTTCGCTACCTCCCCCAGTATACACTTTGGAGTCTTAAAAAAAATTTCCTTCTCTCTAATTATAACTACTCTGCAGCAATAATTAAATAATCATCTAAATTGCTTCACCCCCCCCCCCCCCCAAAAAAAAAAAAAAAAAAAGCTTTTCGTTTGAGCTGAAGGTCAACTCACAAACTTTAAAATATTTATTTTAATGCTGTAGTATTACTTTGTAACAACAGTACATAAATTATAAACTAATTCTCCCCTTAAGTTTCAATTCCTCATCCCCAAAAATGGAGTGAATTAGAAAATCCTCGCTACTAAAAATGGGGTAAGAGTAATCTTGTGGAAAGGGCAAAGAAATTTTTGTAGTTTGGCTGTTCTCACAGCTGATGTTTTGTTAATGGAGGGGGATGTTATTTTAAAAAACATATTTATTTTAAAACATAAAATATACGCGTGATTCAGGGGCAAGAACAACCCAAAGTGCAAAGATGAAAACTTTTGCTTTCCTCCTACATATTTAGAAATCCTCCCCCCTTCCCCTTTGGGAGGAAAGGACAGAACAAAAATTTTAAAGGGTCTGATGATTTTAGATGAGTGATACTTATATGAGATGATGTAGATGAGATGAGTTATCTTACTGCAAAATAAGAAATAAAAGGAAACTTAAAAAAAAATTAATATTAAAGAGTTTAAACTAGTTGCTGCATGGGGGGAGGGGGGGGGGACATCGGGGAAAGTGGAACTTTTGAGAGGAAAGAGGGTAATTTAAATTGCTGATTATTCATTTATTGTTATTTAAAAAGAAATAAATACAGCAGATTTTTTTTTTAAAATAGTATTTTAGACGTTAAAAATTTTGTATGTGTGTGTGGGGAGAGGCAGACATTTTTGGAGTTGAGAAAACATTTAGGTAATAATTATCTATTTATTTTTACTAAAGAGCAACAAATAGGACAAAATATTTCTTCAAATAAGAGTTTTAGTCCAGGGGAAATGTACCAAAAAAAAAAAGCGTTACCTTGCAAAAGGTCGGGTAGAGGATTTTTTTTTCCCGACTTTTATATAATGAGGCCAGGCATGGAAAAACCGAATTATCAAACAAAATTTCCTAAGGGAGAATTTTCTGTGGCCAAAAAACAACAAAATTTGGAACTTTTTTTGTTGTTTTTTAAACCTCTCGAGACCCTTTGTCGTAGCATATTATTTGTTAATTACAATGTTAACCCTTAACTGCTGTTACCGGTCTTACAGACCACTGCATTTTTCACTTTTCAGAGTTCAACTTGCAACTTTCAGTTTAACTACATATACTAGTAAAATTTTGCTTTGTTTGAATCCGTAGTACTATCGTTAGAAACTTCTGAAGGGGTGAATTTTGATTAGAAATAGCCTGTACATAAAGTTTAGTACAGAAACAGTATCTAATGCGTTAATCGATCCTTTTATTCATCTTTCGATCTATCGGTCTGAGAGACCGATTCACAGTAGTTATACAACAATTTTTGTCACAGTAGTTAAGGGTACAATTTTTGTCACAGTAGCAAGCGCAATACGACATTTCAAAAATAAAACAATTTTTTCAATTTCCTTAAAAACCGTGAAAAACGTAGTTTTGTACCGATGATTCAAATGTTCTCCCACTGAATCATGGATGTTAACATATTGATATCGGTAAATTATCTGTTATTTGCACGCCCTCTTTCTTAAGTGCAGTACGGCCTTTCAAAAATGAGGCTATTTTTCCAACTTACATACCCGCTCCATATAGAAAGAGTGGGTATGGGGATGAGGGGATATGGGTGGCAAATAATTGCGAGGAAAAAAAGAAAAAAGACCTCTGGGTTGGTACAAACTATGGTACGCATACCAGTACTGGTACACGAAGCTCTGGCTACTGGTACGCAGAAGTTTGATTATGGTACGTGGAATAAAATACAGAAAGCAGCATATTATTATGGAATCAAAAACGGCTTGTCTTTATTGCTTGGAAATTTTCAAAAAAATTTCGAATGCGATGTTTGGATCTGTAAACGCTTTTTTACGAGAAATGTTTGTTATAGCAAACTTGCTTAAATTCGCACACACCGCTTATGATACAATCAGTTTTCCAGAATTAAAAACATAATTTTTAGATTTTTATGGATACAAATTAAATTTTTTAAGGAATGAAGTATTTTTAATTAACAAAAGAAATTTTTTAAACATGCGTTATAAATTGAATTATCGGAATTTAAAGTCTGGATGGTTGGAAGTAGGAGGAGCTTGTGTGAGTAGGAGCATTTAAAACAAAACAAAATAAAATTCCAAATGTAATTTATAACACATTGTTCTCTTTGTACTGGAAGAACTTCAAGGAGGTGTTGAAATAAAAGTTTTATTTCAAACATAATTCTTAAATTAACTGAGTCTGTTAAGTGAAATATTTTTATTTCTTTTGTACAAAATGTGTATAATTTCTTTCTATTTCATGAAAATTATTTTTTAACAGAGTAAGGTTTTATTTAAAATGGTGATCTGAAATCAAACAAAAACCGTTCTCATACGCAGTGCGTATTTGAGGTATAGCATTGTACATATGTTTTGAGGTATAGTATATACACGAGCAGGGAAGACCGAGCTATGCTCGGTCAAAATTAAATTTGAGTTCAAATATCATGACCCATGACGAAAATGACCCACTAATTGAATTTTCTCGAACATCTGACTTAGCCCAACAGTCTTCTCGTGCCCGAAAACCATACGATGCAAAATTTAGTGTAAATAGTCTGAGCTGATTTTAAGATAAAATAGCTTGACCCATAATGACCCATGACCAAAATGACCCACTAATCGAAATTTCTCGAACATGTGATCTAGCCAATTGTCTTCTTGTTCCCTAAACCTGTAGGGTGCTAAATTTATTTCAAATCCTCTGAACCGTTTTTAAGATAAAATAGCTTGACCCATAATGACCCATGACCCAAAATTACCCACTAATTGAATTTTCTCGAACATGTGACCTAGCCCAACAGTCTTTTCGTGCTCAAAAACCATTGTATGCAAAATTTAGTGTAAATTGAGCCGCTTTTTATATCTTGACCCACAATGACCCAAAAATGACCCACTAATTGAATTTTCTCGAACATGTGACCTAGCCCAATGATTTTCGCGTGCCCGAAACTCGTAAGATTCAAAATTTAATCAAAATCGTTAGAGCCGTTTTTAGGTAAAATTAATTTGACCCGCTTTGACCGAAAAATGACCCACTAATCGAAAGTTCTCGAACATGTGACACAGCCCAATAGTCTTTTCGTGCCCGAAAATAGTCGGATACAAAATTTCGTCAAAATCGTCTGAACCGTTTTTTAGATACAATTAGCTTGACCATGACCCAAAATGACCCACTAATTGAATTTTCTCGAGCATGTGACCTAGCCCAACAGTCTTCTCGTGCCCGAAAACCATTGGATGCAAAATTTAGTGTAAATTGAGCCGCTTTATAGATTTTGACCCACAATGACCCACAAATGACCCACTAATCAAATTTTCTCGGACATGTGACCTAGCCCAATGATTTTATCGTGCTCGAAACTCGTAGGACACAAAATTTAATCAAAATCGTTAGAGCCGTTTTTTAGATAAAATTAATTTGACCCGCGTTGACCCAAAAATGACCCACTAATCGAAAGTTCTCGAACATGTGACCCAGCCCAATAGTCTTCTCGTGCCCGAAAATAGTCAGATACAAAATTTCGTCAAAATCGTCTGAACCGTTTTTTAGATACAATTAGCTAGACCATGACCCAAAAGGACCCACTAATCGAATTTTCTCGAACATGTGACCTAGCCCAATGGTTTTCTGGTACCCCAAAACGGTAGGATACGAAATTTCGTCAAAATCGTTAGAGCCGTTTTTAAGTTAAAATTTGCACACACATATATATATATATATATATAATATATATATATGCAAATTTTATTTGTAATGTATGAACATCTTCATACATGATAAATGTATGAAGAAACTTTCAAGTATACAAATTATTAATACGGTTGTTTCGAGCCTATGTTAAATGCGCTAACTAAGCTTTGGATAAGAAATTCGTTTCTCATTTGAGACACCCTGCAACTGTATCTTACGATAGAGGAAAGAAATGAACTTATTCAGCTCTCCTGTGATGGATTACTGGAGTTCACATTCAAAAGGATGAATGTAACAGTTTTTTTTGTTGGCGAGAATATGAGAGTACCGTCTAATATCGTCAAAGTCTGCTTGTGTTTAGCACAACATATCTCTGTGAGTGTGTCCCCCCCCCCACCCCCCTTCGTTATATCAAAAACAAACACAGGAATAAACTAAACATCGAATCTGACTTACGACTAAAACTACCCAATATTGAGCCAGACATGAGGAAGCTGTACTTGATAAAACAAGTCCACCCTTTTCATTAGCGATAGAAGCAAATTAGCCTACTGTAACAGTGTATGAATGAGTGTGCGCCAATCTGTTATTAAGTATTTTGTTTTTTTTTCCTATACCAAAACATTTTTTTTATGCTGTATGCATTATTAAAATTTAATGGTGATACTATTTTTTACTTCAATGTTATGAAGCAGTCAATCTTAGTACCAATTAAGTAATGTAATAATTCATTTTTAAATACAATAAAACATGCTATGACGGAAACACGAAAGACCAAAGATATATTTCGTTTTAGGCAGGTTCCTTTTTTTGTGTTTTTCTATATTAGCTTGACGTTTGTTACCTGGTAGTATGCGGAAGTATGAACTTTGATTTAGTGGTACGTCGGTCTAAAAATTTGGTAACCCTTGCTCTAGAGGAACATGATCCTGACATATTTTCAATTTAGGATAACTGAATGCTAATAATCCTACAACAGTCCCATCAAAGAGACAAAAATATTGTTAAATATCCCATAGAAATTATTATTAAAATACATTTTTTTCATTTAGCTTATGCAATCGTGTTGCGTGCTTTACTTTATAGTGTAGGGAAAGTGGACTTGAATGAGATAGGGGATGAATGTAACAATTACAATTTTTACATATGGTCTACAATCATAAATAACTTGGTGTTTCATTTAATAAATTGTTACACTAAAATCATTCAACAGATATAGCTTCAAAACAGTACTTATTTCAGAAGATTAGAATATTCCACAAAGTGTATTTTTCAACAACCAAAGTAAATTTCTCTGTTTGAGCTTTAAAACATTTAATAGATAAAAGATTAAAATTTTATATATTTTTGCACGCTAAAATGGTATAATCTCTTGTTATATTTATATTATTAAAGTGGAAAAATAATGACAATATTTACTAAAACTAATATTTTGAACATTTTTATAAAAATAGTTAGCTCAAATATTTTATTGATAGTATTTTTAAACGTTACAAGACCTATAAATGCATAATATTAGTTAATGAAATAATCTGTTGTCATTTTTATTGTATATATTTTATAAGGTAATTTGGTAAGGTATTTGTTACATAAGATATAATTATTTTTTTGAGTCCCTCCTTTTATATGGAACTACAATCTAATGTTTGATATACTTAAAACAGTAAAACATAAAACTTATGACATCAACAATTGGTAAATAAAGTATACCATTGTACTATTGAATAAAATGTTTATGGAATAAAATGATCAATATGTATGCATTATAAGAATAATTATTAAAATTAAACAAGATTTTTTTTATTGAAACTGTCGGGCCAATAAGTTACTAAATGCTGAAATATTCTTTTAAATAATACTTTAAAATTAACAGTTGTATATACTTATTGTCTAAATGCTAAAATTGTCTTAGTCATCCACCCTCTCCCTTAACTTGCTAAATTATATAGATTTATTGAATATAAAATATGTCTGTTTTGATGAAAATGAAGAAGAGGGTGTGCAAATAATAGATAATTTTCTGCTGTCAATATGTAGAAGTTGATATACATCATTACATCCGTAAGGAACATTTGAATCATCGGGACAAAACTACGGTTTTTAGGGAAATTGAAAAAATTCTTATTCTTGAAATGTCGTACTGCGCTTGATATGGAGTGTATAAAAAAGTTGTAAATATAAAAGTTGTAGAGAATTTAGTCCTTTTTAACACTGTAATTAACAAATAATACGCTACAACAACGGGTCTCGAGAGGTTTAAAAAAACAATTAAAATTCCCAAAATTTTGTTGATTTTTGGCAACAGAAAATTCTGCCTTAGGAAATTTTGTTGGATAATTCGGTTTTTCCATGCTGGCCCTATGATATGCAAGTCGGAAAAAAAATCTTCTACCCTACCTTTTGCAAGATAACATGTACATTTCTCCTGGACTATTTTACAAATTTTAAACTTTGAATTCTGGCGGAGATGAGGGGGAAATATGAATTTGGAAAGAAGGTGTTTGTAAATTAAATGGTTTATTTATTGTTCATAGAGAGCAACAAATAGGACAGAAGATGTTTTTATATATATAAATAGTTTTAAAGATTTTTTTCTTTTTTTTTTTTTTTTTTTTTTTTTTTTTTTTTGTGTGTGTGTGTTAGGGGTTCGCAAAGAGGGAGAAGCAAACATTTTAGGAGTAGAGAGATAATTGAAATGGTTGATGATTATTTATTTATTGTTTCTAGACAGCAACAAATACAGCATATATATTTTTAATAGAGAGTTTTAAATATTTTAAACTTTTATCCTGAGAGGAAAGGAGGGGGATGAAGAATAAGTTTCAATGGAAGAGGAAGGAAGGGGTAAATTAGATTATTGATTATTTACTTATTGTTAATAGAGAGCAACAGGTAGAACAGAATAATTTTTTAAAATAGAGTTTTAAACGGTTTTTATCTTTGGGGGGGGGGGGAGAAGGAGAGGGCATTTTGGGGGTAGACAGATAATTTAAATGAGTGACTATTTATTTATTGTTACTATAGAGCAACAATAAAGGTAAAATCAAGAACTAACCCACCAAAGGAATTAATTTTCTTCCTGGAACATTTGTCTATTTTCTCGTTATTAGATCTTCATGTTTTAACCTCGGCTTTCTTATTGTTCGGAATTGCTTTATTTACAGATTTATTTTTTGTTTGCATTTAGAGTTGCTTTTCTGTAATTTTTTAAATTGTAATATCTCTCCGAATTTTGCTACGAAATTTATAATGTTTATAAAATAACATTTTGAAGACAGACACAAAACATTTTCTTGTATCTTATATTTCTTAATTTTTTAAAGCCTTCACTTACGTCATATTTATTTAATTCGAGGCTAACGAAAAATACAGGCTACCGCGGTGCATTCCACTTATCTTTTTTTACAGACCGCTAGAGTGACGTGATGCTCTTTTCGTACGCCTGCATTGGTGCATTCGAGCATCACGTGACTCCCACGGTCTGTAAAAAAAGGTACGCGTAAAGTACCGCGGTAGCCTTTCTTTTTCGTTAGCCTCGTATTTAATTGCATCCCGGCAGATATAACGGCGATATAGCTTGGAGTCGCTTTATTATTTAATCAGTGTCTTCAGTTTCAAGTGTAAGTTGAATCTTTTGATAAAATCTGAAAATAGCGAATAGTGACTATTTTTGAAAAGTAGTTTGTAGTCGCTACTTTTTAAAACAAGTAGTTGTAGTTACCTACATTTTCGACAAAGTAGTTGGTAGTTCGTTACAGTAAAAAAGTAGTTTTTCCGACCCCTGTTCAAAAGCATATAGAGCCGAGATTCCCAACCTGGGGTACGCGTATCCCTGGGGGTGCGTTAAAAATTACATTGGTAATGGCGGTAAACGCAAAAGAAAAAATTAAAAATGAAAACAGATAAAGGAAGGAAACTGTAAACTTTTGATTTACAATGAGAGACTTGTGTAAAAGTAAAATACGCTGTTCACTTAAAATGAGGTAAATGCCAAACCTCCGTAATTGGTTGATTATTCGTTGCCATTATAACCGCCAACTTGTAATAATATCTTACATGTAACTCCCCCCCCCCTCCCCTTTTCCTTTTAATATTATTTTCGTTCTGTTCTAGCAATTCTAGAAATATGTTGATAAAACATGAATTGTATCGATATTTCATTCAACCATTTGAAAGCAGGATTATTTGAGTTTTTAACAGGGCAGCATTTGGTATGAACTCATTAACGTATATCGATGGGAGTAGCTTCATTCCTTCTTTGTGAGTGCTTAATTTGAAATATTTAACAAATATTCATTGTTTTGGAGGACTTCATGTTTTGTAGATAATGTAATAACGTGATACCGTATTGTGGTTCAAAATGGATAAGTGATTGAAAACGGGAATTCTAAAGAGGGCTGCATCTATCATTGCTAACTAGCATAAGAATATTATTAACGAACGAAAACAAAAATATTTGAGACCGGTTTAAGTGAGGAGGAGTGCGCATAAATGAAAAGTCTAATCAAGGGGTATGTGAGAGAAAAAAGGTTGGGAACCGCTGTTATAGAGCAGTACCTATTGTAAAAACTCGTAAATCCTTTCTAATGAACCTCTGATATACCGAACCAGTTTGGATGGTCCGGCCAGGTTCGTTATAAGCAGACTCAACTGTATGTGATATATGTATATATATCTACATATATGAGTCATTCTCCCATAATTTTTACGTTCTAGAATAAGAAACTGTTGAAATTCAACTTAATCCTCTGCACGAAATACAGGTTTCTCGGACGGATCAATGTTTCTATATTTGTATTTCTTTAAAATTGAGAATGTTACATATTGTAATTAGTCCACCATCCTTATGTGAATCAATTTCATAGGTTAGTAGGAATAGATGTCCTGCCTGAGAGACCGATGTAACTAATAAAAAAAAAAAAAGATGTTCCGTGCAGAGGGTTAATAAAAGGGCATTTTTAAATTTCCAGTGTTAGATTTTCTTGTTGCTATAATGAAACATGTTCTGCATTAATGCTTAATACTGTACTATCCATGTGAAGACCCTTACCATCCGTTTAATAGTGAAACAGGACAGGGGCACTAAGGAAAATTACCACCTATTTTTAGGCAAGACATGTAAAGACTAAGTGATAACCGCAATGTTCACTGATTTTTAGCAACAAGTTACTTACATTGAACTAAATAACAAAATTCTTTTAATTTATCTCTAAACGTTCAGGAATGAATCTTGAGAACAGTAAGACCACTAATAAATCCACAATGATTGAAATTGATATTTAAATGCTGATTTAAATTCTGCAGAAAATTTCCTGTCAAAGAAAACTATAGCCATTTTCTCTCTAGCATTGTACTGTATCAGAAAAAAAGTTGAAAAAGATCAATACCTGGTTGCTAGATCTGGAATGATTTTCTGTATAATTTTAGCTAGAGGGACGTGAAGGAATCTAAAACCTGGACCAGAATCTAAAAAAAAATAATAACCGTAAAAAATGTGTGAAGCCTAATTTTTGTTACATATTTACACAAAACAATTGTTCCAGTTTTGTTTTAAAAAATTCAGTGAACTACTTTTCTTTAAAACAGTCTTATCCATACAACTTCAAACTTAAAAATCAGCATCGAGGACACGGGACGGTAAAGAATTTAATGCTACATTTGAACCCCCAAAATCGTCCAACACTTATTTATCTCGTTAATATTGTTATATATAAAATCATGCAATAGCATGTTTTATAATATAAGAAATAAAAGAAAACCAATAATATGTACCAAAATAAAAATTATTTACTCTCTAAGCGGTTTGCCCGTATTTTCCGTTTCCGAAAATCAACTTAAATAGGCTGTAGGCAAAAATATTTTTTTTTAAATTATATTTTAAGATGTATGCAAAATAAAGAGATATGAAGTGTATTTTAGAATATTATCGGGGAACGAAAATTTAAATTAATATTAGTTTTAGGTACATTTCTATGAAAATTCAGGTAAGACCCCAGACGCTGACGGGGGAGGAGGGGTTAAGGGACTTAAAAGTCAAAATTATGGCAGAATCCTCTCATATGCTTTTCTTAAGTATATGTGGTGGGTAGAGTCTCTTCTTACGTTCACTCTAAATAAGAAAGAGCGACTATTCACTCCGGAGGAGTGGATATTCCCTCTATCGCAGAGTCAAAATTTGCCCAACCTCTTTAGAGTGACTATTCACTCTAGGAAAAAGTGAAATTCTTGACTCCCTGAAAGAGTGAATACTCACTCCTTAGAAGTGAATATTCACTCTGAACAGGAGTGGATACTCACTCTTTCAGAAGAGTGACTACCCACTCTTGCAAAAGGAGTGAGTTTTTTCACCCCTGATAGGAGTGAATTGTCACTCTTTCAGGAGTGACTAAAATTCTTGAATAAAAAAGAGAAATAAACTCATTTTTTTACACAAGCTTGTTCGTAGGCGGTCACCCTCCCAAGTAGTAACCGAGCTCGTTGCTGCTTGACTTCTGCGCTCGGACGAGAACTGGTAGCTACAGCATGCTACAGCCGTTAACAATTAAAAAGGCTCTTATTACATTATTTTAGCTTTGTTTCTTTTGTGATATTCGAGCACACTTATTAAATTTGTGTAGAAATCATAAATATTTACGGTGTTTCTCAACTGTGTAAATAAGAAAACTGAAACCTTCTTTTTGTATCATATAATACAGAGACTGTTCGCACATTTTTTAGACAAATTTGATAAATTATTTAAAAAAATGGAATTATTTTAGAGGAAAAAATTCTGACAACAACTTATTATGTGTAATTTATATTATCGTCTGATACTTTCAAATTTATTCTTATTTCAAGATTGCGCATGCAAAAAAGCTGTGAATGCGAAGATGCGTTTTTTTTTCTTTCCGAACAGAAGTATGCTAATTCCACAGTTTAAAATGATTGCAAAGCGCATAATATAAAAACTTTTTAGTGCGAAATAAACATAACAATTGATTGGAAAGTGCTATTCCAAAAATCAGTACATATACATAGTAAAAAGATACCAGATGAAAAAAAAAAACAGGGGAAAAAAAGAGCCCATTTCAAGGCGGAAAACGAAGTTTCAGGTAAGGATTTATGACTATCGCAAATTTATCTTACAATGGGAAAATAAAAATAAGAATATTGGACAAAAATGTTACAATCAATTCATTATATTATTAAGAGAATGTGTTACATCCGATATTTATAGAAAAAATGCCATTTTCTTTATTACAATGACTTTTAAAGGGTGAAACTGCATCAAAGCAAAGCTACTGCTCATACTTCAAAAACTACCGCTGTATTCGTTGAAAACATTAAAAACTCACACAGGTATTGTATTTATACCTTTCAACATATTCCTCCAGTCACCTGACGTTTTTCTTATGGTTTATTGTGCATTTGGTCTGCTGAAAAGAGCTCTTTCAAAGGGCAAAACCACCACGATTGATCGAATCTGGAAAGTTTTTAAAGACGCATGGGAAGCAATAACCCCGTAAATTTTACAAAAAACCTTCTACCATCGAAAGCATTACGCAGAATTAGAATCAAGAAACAAGATTATCATACAGATTATTTCAGAAAGCAATATTCATATTTTAAACGTTAAAAACAACAACGCCGAAATCGTCTAAAAAATGTGCGAACACCCGTCTGTACATTTCCGCTATGACAAAAATTCTGTTACAACAAAGCAGTTATTTATTTATTCATTCATTTTTTTTCTTGCTAATAATGTTTCCATAATTCGAGCCCGATGAAGATTGTCCGAGGCCCAGGGCCTGTTTACCAAATAGGCCCGTGAAGCCGAAGCTTACCCACTGAAATACAAAAGGGCCCCCAAATTTAATTTTCAAAACTAATTTTTAGGGGGGAAATTTCAGTCAGGATAAAAAACGTAATTTTTTTTTCTTAAATTATAGCTGTTAAATTTTTCCTAAGACTATTACCGACACATTTAATTTTTTTTTGTGCTTTAATAAATGGTATAAAATCAGTGATTAAATGCAACGTTTTACATTTCTCTTATGTTTTACATTTTAATTTCAAACGTGCTAAAAATAACAGAAAATTTAATCTGTATAGTTATATTTTGTTTATATTCATAAAGAGGTTAGAAATGATATAAAATATGTAGAATAGGTTATTTCAATAAAGAGGAAAATAATTAGCATTCAGAGATATTAAATTTCTGTTTATAAAATAGAAGCAAAATTGTGTTGCTAAGCAT
This sequence comes from Maratus michaelseni, assembly GCA_963931845.1. Taxonomy (NCBI): domain Eukaryota; kingdom Metazoa; phylum Arthropoda; class Arachnida; order Araneae; family Salticidae; genus Maratus; species Maratus michaelseni. The sequence goes on along the minus strand of OZ007598.1, from coordinate 188,022,294 downwards.
AAATTTACTTCAAATATTTGTTTTCCCTGCACTGTTCTTAGCACTGGCAAGTCCTGCAATTTCTAAAGCATAAAATATATTTCCTGTCCATAATTCTATCGATTCATTTATTATTTCAATGCCTTTTTCAGTTTTTTAAAAATCGTGCTACTATATATAAAGGATTTCATTTTAGGCGTTTCGTTTCGATAACGGGGTATCCGAGAGCTGGCGCCATCTTGTGGTTTTATTGGAAAAAACTGTTTTTCTTCACTCTCAACAGAGTGAACTATTCACTCTTGTCAACGGAGTGAGACAGTCACTCTCGACAACGGAGTGAGATATTTCAGTCCTTTCTAGAGAGTGGAAAATTCCACTCTTTAAAGAGTGCATTTTTATAAAATTCACTCCTAAAAGAGTGAAAATGCCTCTCACTCTTCCAAAGAGTCAACTTCTCACTCCTTCCAATTTTAGAGTGTTGATTATTTATTTTATTTTTTATTCATCTTAGTTTTATGCAATTGGATTGTAATATGTGTCCCTGATGGTTTATACTAAATCTATAAAGCTGTAATTTTTTTTACTACCGGATTTATTATCCATTTATTTAGCTGTTGAAACGCCAAAAGGTATTTTGTGTTTTTAAATTGCAAGGTTATTTGGTTTTAGTATTCTAGTCTGAGATGGTTGAGAACCATTTACAGGTGATATTTCGAATTAAAGTAAAGAATCGTAGTAAAAGAATTTCTGACTTCACATTCCTGGAAGAATAGCTTCAATAGCTGTCACAGTTTGCACTCACTTATTATTGAATTTTTTAAACGTTCAGTACTTGGTAGTTTATTGTTGTCCATTCTGTATTAGTAATTAAATATTGCAATCATTAGAATACGAAAGATGGTCTTTAACATTTTCTTTGTTTTTAGGATAGTGTGCATGGGTACAACAATGCATATGCTGCAGCCTTGACAAGACCCATGTTCTTGGGCCATTCATCTTCCAGTTTGTTTCGTCCACCAGCTTCTTCTTTCTGTCAGCCTTATGTCAATAGGATGACCCGACACTTGGATGGTAAGGTAACATGCATTATTTTTAAAGGAAAGGGAATAAATATGCTAATACTGTCAAGAAAATTAACTTTTTTTACTTTTTTAATATAACTTGGCTTATGTAGGTAAAGATGAAATTTTCTAATCGATTTCACTCGCTTCCTGATATGCTAGAATTGTGTACACAGGTGTATTTCCTATGACCAGGGTTTGACGACCAAATTTTTTTATCTGGTGAACATGAGTTATTTTTCAAACATGATTAGTTTTGATATTTCTCATATGAGGATTTATTTTATAACCACGTAAAGATTTTTATTATTAGAGACCGACTGATGTATATAAATAAGCATTTTTTTTTTTTTTTTTTTTTTTTTTTTTTTTTTTTTTTACAATCAATATATTTGCGGCAATTACTTGACTACAATCTCTATCAAGAGCAGCATCGGTTACTCATCTTAGTCACAATGTAATTAATTTAAAATAATTCTCATAAGTTGTCTCTTTATATATGTTTCAAAAATACAAAATATTGAGAAATAAACTTAGAAATTATATTCAAAGAAAAAGTATTTTAACTTATCTTTTTAATTTGGCAAAAATAAGTTCATCAAATGCAAATTTAAAAATAATAAAATCCGAATTATTGGATTAACTTCGGCATGAAAACAGGCAAAAATGTGTCTTCCTGCTTCACTATTTCATTGATGTCCCCCTCATCAGGCAGATTTTGCAGTACTCAACTATTTGAACATTAGAAACACTCGGCATTTCACGAATATGCCGGTTAATTCAGCTTTTACAGTATTTCTTTTTTCGGCGATGCATAATTTTGATAAGTGTCGTTAAAGAACTTAGTTTATATTATCTCTTTTAATCCCTTAATAGTCGCGTCCGATAAGTGTAGGCTACTTTTTAAAAATTCAGATTACTTGATTACCACCAGTTTTTTAATATAAGTAGAAATATTCGCGTTATTTAATAGACAGATAAGATAATGCGAGAATAAAGCCAATTACACTATTTTAAGAAACTGGTGGGAATCAAACAATCTGAATAAAACAGGCGTAACCTACACTGCCCGTGAATGTCTCTTGCACGACGATTAAAGGGTTAATTACGTACTACACTAAACTATGTTTGGTATTTTTTCTCGATTAATATAAATGAAAAACTTTTGTGCTTTTCGCAAATCAATGACGGTGGAAGGGAGGAGGGGGGGGGGGGTTTAAAATTTTTACAGGCGACTAGATTTTTTTTTTTTCTAGTTACCAGATCTTATAAAATTTGTAAAGCCTTGCTTATGACTACACAAAATGTTTATACTTTTTAAACATAATTATGAATTAATAAATTTTTCTGTTAGCTGGTCGCAGGTGGTATATTGCCAACTATTTTTTTTATAGTTACAACTGTATACAAGTTATAGTATAGAGTTCATTAAGTGCAAAACCACGCTAGCTAAAATAGGCCAATCAGCTATGAAACTGCAACGAAGAAATATTTTAAACATTAAATATAGAAAATAAAACATGAATTTAAAAACAAGCGTAATGTTAACAGTTTTTATCATTATTAGTTTGATATTAATTAATAATTATACGTTGAGAAAACAACTTACAAATGCTGAATAGATAATTTAAATAATACTTTTTTCCTTTCCATGTTTCCATACTTTAAAAAAGAAACAGAGAAAAAAAATATTTTAATAATGTCACTAAAGTTGCGGTAAACTTATCCTGGCAATGGAGAGAAAGACTAGCCAGCCTCTTTACTCAGTTTGACTTTAGTAGGACTCCCATATCGGGAGATTAGCGTTGATTTGGCGTGTAGGAAATCACTTTTGGGATTTAACATACACAGTAACTCCCTTAAATCCGCATAGGTTGGGACAAGAAGTTGTGCAGATTTTTTAATTTTGCGGCTTTCTGGTCACTGTTTTGTTTACATTTTTTTAAACAGTAATTTGAATGTAATGATGCACACGACATTATAATGAATGCTTACAATAAAGTAAAATATGAAAAAAAAAAAAAAGGCAAAATTAGAATAATTAAGAAAATTTAAAAAGTGTTTCAAATATTAAGAGTGAAATTCAAGTAAATAATTATATATAATACATAACTATACATATATGTATAATAATGATATGGTACGGGGTATTTGTTGGAACACAACTGCTTATTTTATACTATACGTTCCATCTACTTAAAATTTCTTTAAAATGCTAATTCCACAGCTCATTGTTTTATTATTCTGCCTTCTCGGTTCAAGCACTTTAAATTTTCATCACATTTGGTGCCGAGGAAAAAGTACTTGTTCTTGTGTTCTCCAATAGTTTGTATTTTTTTTCTTTCTTTTTTTCTTTTTTTTTTTTCTGAAAGAATGGAAGTTATTCCAATTCTAATTTTTGATATAAGCTGAGATATTTAAATAAATTAAAAGATTATTCTTAAAGAAATTGAAGATATTGTACCTGAAAAAATATTCTATTTTTAAGGAATTGTTCTTTCCCAGATAAAATTTGAAGCAATAAGATTTTTTTTTTTTTTTTTTTTTTTTTTTTTTAAGAAATACGTTGATATTTTAAAATTATTAGTTCTTAATTGGAAAAGTTCTGCACATACATAATTAATAGTCTTAAATTATATTTTCATTATTTGAAAAATATTATTGGCAATAAAAAAATTAAAGAAAAGCTGAAATATTATGAAGATTAGGATGTTCTGTGGTATCTTTATATTTTTCCTAAAGAGTGATTTTTTTTTTTATTATTACTTAATTTGAAAATAAAATAATTTTTTGGTGCATGATTCTATTATTTTATGATATATATTTTATTTCAGAAGTTTTTGTTCTTGATTTAGAGAACATTTGATTTTTTGTTCTTGATATTTTTAAAAGGCTATGGCATAATTTGAGTTTCAAAATTTTATCATTTTATGGCTCTTTAAAATCAACAGAAGTTTATAAAATTTGAAATATATTGTATTTTTATAGAGATTTAATACATTTTTATGAAGATTGAATATTTTGTATATATATATTTAAATCTATAACCATTGTTGCTGAAATTTTATGTTCTCATCCTGACATCGATAAATTTTACAAAACTTGTTCTTGTTACCCTGCAAATTTATATTCTGTCCCAGAAGCTGAAGTCCTTCAGTTTATTTGGTAGTAGTCTTTTAACCTGCGTAAAATACTGAAACTTTTGCTTCTATTCATACAAAATTTGATTTAAATAAAATAAATATCATTTTTATTATTTCCCAAGTTCAGTTTCTCTGTTAAGCCCATTTTTGTATTTGAGTCTGCTGTATATGTGCAAGTAATATTTATTCATGGTGCAAGAAACCTGAATTCTACAAATAGTTTTAAAGAACTTTGTCCATATTATAAAAACTATTTACAAAATATCTTATGATTTTTCATGCATGTTATCATTCATGAACACTCAGCTAACAAGTTTTCAGATTTAAGAGATTTTGTGTTTCAAGTTTAAGAATTATTATATTGCAATCTTCAGTAAAGTAATGCCACGTTTGGTAACCACACATGATGTCACCCTTTTTCACTTTTCTTTCCATCACACTGGTTTCTCACGTCACCATCAAAAAAGAGACTGGCGTATTTTTTTTTAAATATTTTGTTTGAGAACAGGTGGATTTGGAGCTACTAATTTACCTGTATCACTTCATCTAATCTGTTCCTGAAATATTCCTACTGTTAATTAAATTCTGTGACTGTCCATAATTCATAAATCATTCATGAACACTCAACTAACAAGTTTTCAGATTTAAGAGATTTTTTGTTTCAAGTTTAAGAATTATTATATTGCAATCCTCAGTAAAGTAATGCCACGTTTGGTAACCACATATGATGTCACCCTTTTTCACATTTCTTTCCATCACACTGGTTTCTCACGTCAACATCAAAAAAGGGACTGGCGTATTTTTTTTTAAATATTTTGTTTGAGAAGAGGTGGATTTGGAGGTACTAATTTACCTGTTTCACTTCATCTAATCTGTTCCTGAAATTAAATTATGTGACTGTCCATAATTCATATATAATTTTGATTCTTAATCCTCTGACAATTCTTGTTTCCTGAAGAAGGAAGTGCAAGTTCCTCTGAGATGTTTCTACTCTTGGTGTGTCACTTTTTATTCAAGTGATTTACAAGTGTTATTTGAGTGTATTATTATAAGAATCCCATACTGTTCAATGGAACTGCAAACTTCTATATTTTATTCGAGAAATAAAAGTACCTACCTATATTCTTCTGTTCCGGCATCCAGTGTATATTGTATGTCATTTCCACTACTCATGCAACTTCTGTTACCTAATGAAAAGTCAATCGCTGAATTGTGCTACATATCCATTTTAGTGTTTACCCTTCTCTGGTGATAACTGTTGTCTGAATAAAAATACTGGGATCACTTTTTATAATCCATAGATCTGTGTACATTTAATGAAATATTTCCTCAAGAAAATAGCAATTGCAAATCCGATTGTGGAGGTGTCAGTCGGCCTTTCTCTGGTGTGTAGTAATTATCGTCATTTGGTGAAAGTCGTTGGCTAATCTACTGCTCAAATACAGTTTTGGAAAAAAAAAAAATCGTTTTGTTACAACTTGATACGGATCTTCTCAAGATGAATTTTTTTTCTTTGAAAATTTTCCCAATTTTAATTATAGTGCCTTATTGTCTATATTAAACCAAATTGCTCTTTATTTTTGCCATATGCCTATTTCTGTAATAGTTGAAATTAAGAAATTTATAAATCAAGAAATTAGAAGATTTTATTATTTTTAATTCATGCACCATGTAGCTCTATATATATTTACATATTTCTATATATGTAAAGAAAAGATGCACAACAAAATTCTTAGACCCTTACCAGCGCATTAAAAGAAGAAATATGCTTCAACTTCAATTTCCTAAGAATTCGCCAAGTATTTGTGCTCTTACTTTTTATTCTCGATTGTGTCTTCAGCATTTTAAGTTTATTGTGTGTGCTAAGTGATTCACCAATACGTGTTTGTGTGTTACAAAAATTTACGTCATTGTGCAACAGTGTACCAATTGATATTTTTCTTGCCAAGTTGTGTTTTCATTTATGACAGTATGTCATATGATGTCAAAATTATCAAAATGATTCACCATAAAATAAATCAATTCTGCTGATGAGTGAAGTGATATATGACTGTTTACTGCATAATAAGGGTAACAGCAATTCATTTTTCATTCACCTGCTTATTATTATTTATGTCTACAAAAGGTGCTAATAGCACTTTACATCTGTAATTTTTTTTCTATCATATGCTATGTTTGTGTTCATGTTTTTACAGAGATGCCAGATGTCTTCTGTGGCCAAGGAGCTAGCTGTCTGTGGTTTTTGTGAGAATTGAGCATTCTAAAATAACTTTAATTTTTTAACTTCTTTAAAGTAAAATATTCTTCAAATATATTGAAGACGAACAACCCAGAAACAATTCCCAAAAGGTCTAAAACTTATAGCCCTCGGGCTAACGTTGCTGCACTTCATTGAATTAAGATTTTACTGGGCCAGATGAATATTCTACGGACATAAAAATACCAGACACATATTTGTTTAGCTTCCGAAAACGTCAAAAATCTCGTGCTCCGACCGGTGCGGGCGAGTTTTGATCTCTCCGCGGAAACATACACAGAATTACGTCACGAGCGCACAACCCAATGAGTGAGAAGCTAGCTCCAGCCCAACGAATGAGGCTAGAGGGCGAGGCTAAAACAGTAAAGAATCCCTTACTTGGGTGCGGACCAATTTTGAAGTTAAAATCCCAAGCGCGCGAAAAATTCAGAGCAAATAATAATAATAATAATAAAAAGAAAATGGCTTTAAAAAACATTCGAAATGAGAACGCGTCTCAGAATTTTATAGATTGGGGAACTGATAAAAGCTACGAATGATCTTAAATTTTAGATTAAGATTTGGAATAAAATAATTATTAATATACGGATATTTACTTTTAAAAGGACTTTAAATAGGAATAGATATTATTAAGAATTAAGGAAATACTGACTATGACAGAAATTAGATTAATTTTAAAATATTAATGCGAATAAAATGGAAGCATACGAAGGAAATAAATTTTTATATAACATATATATATATATATATATAGGATTATTGAATGTATATGTATATACTTCATATGTATATTCTTTTTCTCTCTTTCCTTTTTGGTCACGATCACTCTGTTGTTTCGTATTTTTAATTAATGTTTTCTTTGACTTTCAAAATTTTGTCTTCCCCTTTGTTGAAAAAGGCTTTTATTTATTTTTTATTTACCTTTTTCACTTTCTGGTCTTACAAAATTGTATTCGGCGATTGGGGGTATTATGATATCATCACATTGTTTTTTTTTCAGTATTTATTTGCCGTTCTGTTTTGTTGTTTTAGCACTAATGCGCTATCGGCAATTCTCCCATCGTGAATTTCGCCATCGCCGCGGTTGCTTCATTTGTCCGTATTGACTCACACTTTAAAGCGCTGCTCGTTTCTCCTCTCCTGGTCAAAGAGCTTAGTTATCTGTTTTGGGCATGCGCCAATCCTGCATTTGCCGCTGGCTCTTTGGCTGAGATATGGTTTTGTTTTCTCCTTTTGTTTGGGGGTGTGTCTATCTTTAACCGAACGTATGATATTTAAATTATTTTTTTTTTTAAGTTTATTACTTCAATTTTGGCATTAATTAATAATCAAATCATTTTAAAGTGTTGCATTCCTTAACTTTTGTAACCCCCATTTGTTTCATATTAACACGGGATGCAACGGTAGTTTAAATCAAAATACAATGTGATGGCTTAGAGTTAATATGTTATGTTTTTTGAAGTCCGGGGCCAAGTGCCTGCTTCAGAATTTTACCGTCAACGATCTTAAGCCTTTTATGATTTAAATAATGCCATTTTGAAAATATTTTTTTTTTAGTATTTAAAATCGGGTGATGTCATCGTGTGATAAGTTTGCTGAAATCATAAATTATTTAAACTTTGTAAAGATATTCCAGATCAACTTATGTAAAATGTATTTTTGTGGATTACAATAACAGCTCAGCAGTATTTAAATTATTTGTGATCGTCAAGACCAAAAGGTAAATTATTCAAGCTCTCTTCCTTGATTCAGATGAATAAACAGACTATTTATATCTCTCCAAAAGTCTTCATTCTTCAAGCCTAATGAGTTTTTGTTTCCATTACAAGGAAGAACATTTTCTATTACATTTTACTTTCTCCATTGACCGAAAAAGAATCACGTACAATGGTACGGGGTATTTGTGGAACACAACTGCTTATTTTATACTATACGATCCATCTACTTAAAAATGCTAATTCCACAGCTCATTGTTTTATTATTCTATGTTCTCGGATCTAGCACCCATAAATTTTCATCACATATGCTATCACTAATTTTTATTTTTAAACAATTTAAACAATGCTATAATACGTCAGTAGGTAAGTTTGAGTGAGTTTTATTTAAACTTGGCACTCACATACATATCACTTCTTTTCTTGGCATTTTTTTTCTTTTTTAACAGAACTTTGCTCCCTCCAAACAGTAAAATAAGCAGTAATACGCTGCCACGCATGCGCGGTAGCATATTACTGCTTATTTTACTGTTTATTACTGTTAATTTTACGGTATAATACTGGCAGTTGGAGTGCCAGTATTAAACTGTAAAATCAACACTTTTTTTTTTTTTTTTTTTTTTTTGCAGTGTAATAGGGTTTCGTGAGATGAACGAAACCCTATAAACAGTCGTAGATTACAGGATTGCTATAATTAAATAATTTTAGTAAACAAATTCGGTTTTAAATTCAGTAATATGGAAATAATATGACTCCATCTTAAATATGAAGTGAACACCATGGCAGCCTAGAATCATTACCTATCATGGGATGTCATTGAATTAATTACTTATGATAGGATTTAATAGAATGAAGAAAACTTTTATTAATATCTTTTTAAGTTTTGATTAGATTTTCATAAAATTTGAAATGATTCGATAAAATTCTGTAACGATGTTATATTAAATTTGAAACCATTTGTTTGGGTAGTTTTTACTGTTATATGCGGACAGACGGACGGACGGACCAGATAGGAACTATGCATTTATAAAATTTCGAACGCACCTAAAAATGGATTCCTGAAGATCATTTTAAAAAGCATAAAAAATCAGTAAATTTTAACAGTTTTCAAACAAATTGCGCTTGAAAATACATTTTTAAATTCACTATTCAGTGATATGAAAATTTAATTTGTAGGATGTTTAGAAATTAAAAAAATTAAATAAAAGCAAAATTTATTGATTAGGTCGCTTCCACCGTCAATATAATACCAGCATTACTCACGGACATGCTTTTGCTTTATTGTATGAAATACCTGTATTTAACATGCATTAATATATTTAAAATTTCAGATATGAGAACAGTTGTGACTAATCCAGTTGGCAATGATTGTATAAAACAAACAAATTTCTCTAAACAACAGAAAGCAGCTCTTGAACAAACATTTGCCGAAACCCACTACCCAAACCTTGAAAACCGAGAAAGTTTAGCTAGAAAAATAGGAGTTCCTGAATGCAAAATACAGGTACATTATTGTTCCATATAGATTACTTTGATAGATTCCTTAACGGATTTATCTTGTTTTGCGCGAAATCGGATAATATTTAAAAGAAATGCGGCAACCTTCCATGTTCAAACAATATTGCAGAAAAAAGCACATGTTTCGATCTACGAAAATATAATGAGTTCACGCACGAAATTAAACAATAACGGCCTCCTAGTTAGCTATGATACCAAAAAGCTCTCCTTATTTTTTTAAACATTGGATGCCAATATATTTTCGAGATTTAAAGAAATCTTATTTAAAAAAGTTTCCTTTGCTGCCACTGATTTTCGGAAACGTTTCAGAGTAGCTTTACAGTGTATTAATCAACTTTCTAAAACCTTCTTATAGGTTTTTAGATATTGTATCAATTCTCCACTAAACAATTTCATTTGCGTAATTGAATTTATACATGTTGCAAGAGTAACAAAATACTATTAACTATACAAAATACAATTCCCTATTTCTGAATTGCGTAAAAGAAACATCCTTATAACTCCAAAAATAATAATCATATTAACTAACAGTTTACTGCGTCGGATTCAGCGTCTCGTTTCCAAATAAAATAAATTTTTTAATTAAAATTTGGATGAAATACAGTGTCATGAAAAATTGAAGAGTGAGAAAAATATGAGTATAAATATCTCGGCAACTCATTATTCGATCGACTTCATTCTTTATGCAAAATTTGTTTTTTTATTGTCTTTTATATTCACTCCTTAAAATAAACAATTTCGAAAAATTTTATATATCTTTTATCAGAACGAATATTTCAAGAGTCCGACAAAAATAATTCCGGATTATCGAGGTTACTGAAATTTAACTGGCTTCTTCTCATTATTACATACTAAGAACATACCAAATTTCAAATCTCTATCTCAATTTGTTCGGGAGATAGAGCGTTTATAGACACACAGACAGACGGAGAGCAATTTTTTTTCCTAAAAATATGTTATTCGGAATCTTTAATGTCTGAAACGTGTAAATCTGTCATTTTTTTTTTTTTTTTTTTAGATTTTTAAAACGATCATAAGATTTACCCTATACTACGTATGATTGGTAAGTAAAAAGACAGTAAAATTTGTTGCAAATTTTGTCACAATATATTCATTATTACTAAAGCATGTACTGTATAAAAAAAAGACAAATGCTTGCTAATCTAAGAAAATATAATATAACCACCAACAAGAGTATGCAATAACCTCCTCTGGAGTTACACAACATTCCGAAACGCGTTCTCTGTCATAAGAAACTTCCAAAAACAATATATTTTCGAGATTTAAAGAAGCAGTTATAAAACAAAGTTTCCTTTCTTGCGACTGATTTCTGAAAAAGTTTCAAAGTAGTTTTTATAGTCTATTAATCCGTTTTCTCAAGCAGGAATATTGGAGGATGCTATCAATTCTCAAATGACATTTTCACGTTCAAAAAACATGTTCTATACACACACATAATAAATTAAACAAGTAAATCTACAGATCAGGAGCCTCAACGCCAGCTCTGAAAGTCAATGTTTTTTAATCTCCCTTTTCATAATATTTAACATCTTACAGTCCGCAAATTATTTTTTTAAAATTATTACATATATATTTATACGCATATAAAATAATTTGAATGTTTCAGAAATTAGAAACGTTAAATTAAACACGGTTTATGCAATAATATTCTGACATTCTTATGAACTTCTTATTCTATTTTTTAGATTAAAAAAAAATGCATTTCTTCAAGGGAACTCTGTCCCCCCTAAGCCCCCCGTAATCTTATTAAATTCATATTCGTGGTTACTGTTTGTGTGAATGATTCTAGTACATCCTGGATTTCGTTCTTCACAGTGGTTTTATTAGGGTAACTAAAATTTCGAAAATAATTTCATGTTATCCTAATGCCTAAATAGCAATATTTACTTACCTGCCAACCACGAAACACTCGCATCTGATAAATAAGTGGAATAATACCTCGTGTACAAAAGCAACTTATGGAAATGTAAACGAAATCTACTATATTTCACTTATATCTATTTCAGAAATCTAGTGTTATTGCAATTTTTGTTTCGAAAAAACAGTTTTGATGGTCATTCTATAATATTTATTTTACCGTAGCACATCCTGATCTAACTCTATGGCAATAACATACTAAAATATCCCCAAAATAGGCTTATTTTGAAACTTTTAAACCTATTGGGTAATCATTCATAATCGTGGCAACTGCCAATTTACTAAATAGCAACCGTGATTTGGCGCTATAAAGTACTTTTTGTGTTAACTTTTTATGATCTCAGTTTTCAGTAATTGTGTTATTTCAGGCTGTATGGATGCGTTTTACTACGCTAATTTCTTTAGATTAACCATATCTCGTTGTACGAGATATTATATCCTATTTTAAAAATAATACTAATATTTAACCACGAAAAATCCACATCTCTTCCAAAAAATGAATAATATCTCATGTAAAAATGTTTCGGTTATCATTCTATATTTTTACATGCGTTATGGTCGGTTAGTATTTAATTACAAATTTCCCCTATTTTTTTTTTTAGATAAAAGGTAACTTGTATCAAAATAAATTCTCATTTATTTCAATAAAATATTAAAATCGCCCAAAAATATTTTATTTTGCGAATAAAATATTGTAGCAAAAGAGTCTGAGTTATTTGAATTTTATTATTTTGATATTCTTTGAAATAGTTGCTAGGTTACGGTTAAATTAAAGAGGAAAATGCAAATAAATGTATTTTAAAATTTGCAAAACATGATAAAATAAAATGTATTATATTATTAGAACAGATGTATAAAATTGCACCAAAAGTTATACACCTAATTTAAAAAATCTGACGAATGTATTAACAAAATTTCAAATTAATTTGAATAATTTAACACCTGGCTTGATAAATTTTAGCCTTCATAACTTACCGTTTAAATACATTAATCAAATGCGCCATTTTATTTTCAACGAATGAAAAATTTCAAAATCGTCTGAATTCCCTTAGGAAAGCATTATGACCAAAAACAAATGTTCTATATTTTCCGAACGAATGAACCAAATGTAACTAAAAACTATACAGCTAATTCTGGGTACCTCACCAACATACCTACCAAAAATCAAACTAATCGGATCATTTTTGCGGCAGTTTTCGCGGAACAGACAGACAGACAGACAAACAGATTGAAACCAAAAACTTTTCGGGTCTCCACAGTGAGCCTCAACTGACGTTTCGGAAATTAACATTAAAATTAATAATATTTTGTTACTCTCCCATGTATAAATTCAGTAACGCAGCTAAAATATTTATTTAAGAATTAACTGCATCCTAAAATCCGATTTTCCTGTTTGAGTAAATTGATTAATACCCTATCAAAACTACTCGGAAACGTTTCCGAAAGTCATTGGAAGCAAAAGAAATTTTGTTTTATAAATGCTTCTTTAAATCTCGAAAATATATTGGATTCTGAGGTTTCTAAAGATAAATGAAACTTTTCGGAATTGTGGGTAACTCGGAAGGGGTAATTGCATATTTTCGTTGGTGGTTATATTTTTGTACATTAAAAAAATACATTTGTGTGTTTTTTCATTACTTTACAATTTTCCAGCTGTAAATACTCAACTTGATTGAGAATTTATCTTAAAATTTCATTGCATTTTAAATTCGACATGTATTAATTAATCTTACGTGATCTTGCAGGTATGGTTCAGAAACCGCCGAGCTAAACAAAGCAAGTTGAAGAAAGGGGCAGATAAAGGTTTCCAGTTATCAGAAAACAGTAAAGATGTCAATAGTTCCACCACGGCGCAGTTTGAACACAAAGAAACTGCTGCCAGCAAACCTGTATCCAGTCAGTCAGAAAGTCAAATGGATATAACACGAGGAAAAAATGAGTGCACGTCTCAATATTTAGGTAGCGTGTATTTAAATATACATATCATTGTCCTAAAATAATAGTAGGAGCGGTTGAAAAAATATATAAATGTTTAACTTCTTATTACACTAAATATTACAATTCTGAGCTACATCACAAGCTATATCATATGAAACAACTGGTGGAACCAGAGAGAAAAGTAAAGCTCGATATAAAAAAGACACAGTAAAAAGTTGTCAAATAGTTTCAGTCTAAAAAAGTGAAAAAGTGCGTAGAAAAGTAATGGAACCAGATTGATTATAAAACTCTTAAGAGCCTACATCAGTCACGCGAAAAAACGCGCAAGCTAATGTTAAGTCTATGGGAAGGTTCTTGCGCGATTTTTCGCTCGCATTTTAATATTGTTAAATGATTTTTTTTACATAGGATAGCTGACGTCGATCTCTAACGTTGTTAGTTTTTACTTTTTCGATTTTGGTTCCCGTTTTTTTTATATAAAAGTACTTTCACTTTCAGAACCGGTTCCAAAATTGAAAATGTCCGCTTATAAAAAAACTGTAACCAAAATCAAAAAAGTAAAAACTAACAACGTTAGAGATCGACCTCAGCTATCCTATGTAAAAAAAAAAATCATTTAACAATATTAAAATGCGAGCGAGCAATCGCGCAAGAACCTTCCCATAGACTTAACATTAGCTTGAGCGTTTCTTCGCGTGACTAGTGTAGGTTCTTAATACCCTGTTTAAAGGTTCTCGTCGAAAAGTAATGGAACCAGATTATCTGTAAAACTCATGAAATTACCCAAATTTTTGCTGATAGCTGTAAATGTGGACTGATCTTTATTGGTACCTTATATTCAGAATTATATTATCCACTGAAAATGATTACTGGTCATAGTAAACAGTATATGTAGTTAAATACTAAAACATTTCTGTCAGGCCCAGCATTGTGGACATGCTTGCATAAAGTCAAGTCAAGTCAAGCTAAGCTCCACAACGCTAAAAGAATATAAACCATGAAGTAATATTTTAAGTATAACATTAATATAATCAGGTTGTTCCGGAATTGTTGCGGATTAACAATTCTGAACACATCTAACGAATAATGTTTATTTCATGTAATTACTTTAAAAAAGGAACCTTATGTCAATGGATTTAAGCCAAACAAATAGTTAGTATTATGGTTGAATCGTACATGCATAGGGTTTTGTGTTTACTTGGGGCTTTGACCTTCCAGACTTATGAATGACCCCTGGAATGGAACTTGGCCCATATTTTGTTCTGAACTGACCCCTCAGGTTCTGGATCATTACCAAATCAGACTCTAACCTATATTTATGAACCCCAATTTTTGAACTGGTTATGAATGATTGAAATTCGGAATGTGTTAAAAAATACCTTTATTTCCCTGATTGATTTTAAGGTACCAATAAAGCTCAGTCCACATTTTTCAGCTATCAACAAAAATTTGGGTAATTTCATGAGTTTTACAGATAATCTGGTTCCATTACTTTTCGACTAGATCCTTTAAACAGGGTATTAAGAGCTTTACAATCAATCTGTTTTTACATTACTTTTCTACGCACTTTTTCACTTTTTTAGACTGAAACTATTTGCCAACTTTTTACTGTTAACTTTTATGTATCGAGCTTTACTTTTCTCTCTGGTTCCACTAGTTTTTTCATATGATTTCACAACTTTTTCAGATCCTTTCAGAAACTTGATCAACCAACTTCAACTAACCAATCAACCACCCCCAACCAAGCAACCAATGGCCTGAATCAACTGTCTCAACCAAGTGCCCCAATCAAAATCTAACATAACCATTTGTTCGACAGTGTATGTCAAAAGGTCTGGTCACCCATACTTATTGCTAACTCCCAGATTGGGACCTTGACCTATACTTTACCCAGTGCTGGCCCCCAGACTAGTCTTTAGACTACGCTTTATACATAGTGTGATCCCTTGAACTTTTCAAGTACGTACTTATTCTCCTCTGGCTTAATGGCCTATGCAGCATCCTAGGTCAACCCCTCAAAGACCCACAAAAAACTGGTGTCAAAAACAGTCATAAGGGATGAATTAAATTGCACGTAAACTATAAAAAGTGAAATTTTCGATTTTTGGGACTTAATGGGAATTTAAAAAAGTCTGAAAACGACTCAATGCCAATATATATATATATATATATATATATCAAAAGTGATTGAAAATATTATACAATACAACTGTAAAAATATTTTAAAATTTCACAATTGAAATACAAATATGAAACTGTTTTTCATATGCAGAAGTACTGTTCAGTACTTAGGCTTTATTACCAAATGGCATGGGGCAGGGCATATAATTATACTGTCATGCTAAATACAGTATACTGACAAGTAAAAATATGCCTTAACTCTCTGCCGATGCGGAAGCCTCATTGGGGTCATGTATGCAGAAGGAAAAGGAAAAAAGATAACAAACACAATGAAGAACAAATTAAGAATTTAAATTGCAGACTGTTGATTTTAGAAAGATACTTGAAAGCAGAGGAGTTTTTGATTCTTCTGCATACATGGTACAAAATATAAACTGTACATACAAAAATACGAGATAAACTATACGGATGAATATTACACAAATATACAACATAAACTATACCGAAGAATTTTATACAAAATACAACATAAAATATACATACGAATATTGCACAAAATATACAACATAAACTATACAGACGAATATAATACAAAAATACAAGATAAACTATACAAACTAATATTATACACAACGCCGTGCCACAATCTTTACATGGAACATTTTTGCCTGTCAATTTTTTTTAATTAAAAATAAACATTGAAATTATGTAGGTGAGTGAAGTCTTTACTTTATTTTTCAAGCACTAAAATTACTGGACTTTAAAAATACAGTGCTGTATTCCTGTGTATTCAAACTACAAAAAAAAAAAAAAACTTTTGACTTAATAAAATGACATGTCTGGCTTAATAATTAATTTTGAATGAACTCTTTTACCCCCAGAAAAGTTACAATATTGTATTGTACAAAATTGTTCAAAGGTATTTTGGGCCCTAATCGTAGATTATCACTTTTTGTTACGAATTCTGTGAATGAGAAGCGCATGAATATAACTTTATATTATTAAATGCGCACATTTGAATGAAAAACTAAGAATCATTGTGAACTGTTGTTGGATTATTATGCATTATTCTTATCATTAAAATTTCTGCATGAAAAATTATTTGGCAGAC
Organism: Maratus michaelseni; assembly: GCA_963931845.1. NCBI lineage: Eukaryota > Metazoa > Arthropoda > Arachnida > Araneae > Salticidae > Maratus > Maratus michaelseni. The sequence goes on along the minus strand of OZ007598.1, from coordinate 188,005,513 downwards.
TCAAATTTGATGTTAAATAAACAAGAACAAATGCTGCACGAACTTGGAAAAACATACGTATGCCAAAATAAATGCGATTAAATAGATAAGATAGGAGTTATAAAATTAAAACATCTATCTGAAAGTTTAAAACATATACAAAGAAATAGAAATATTTTGGGCGCACTGGGGTAATAAACTTCAAACTTTAAAAGTGCAGAACTATTAAAAATACATTTATAATGTCACTGATAATTTTAACAGACGCACGTTGTATAACAAAAGTAAAAAAAAAAATTAATGTATTATTACATTAAGATCGTTTACAATAAAATTAATTTGAAACACCAGTAATTTTTCATACTTTAAATCTGTGGCCTCCACTTGCATTGTCAATAATGGGTAATTGATACTGACATACTGAAATAAAAAAAATGATGAAAAAATATTTTTATTTAAGATTGTTCTAAGCAGTATTAATTTATTGTCAAAGAAGAACCGTAGCCAGAATTTATGTTCAGGGGAGAGGGGGTGGGGGATTTTATTGATTTTAAGCTACAGTGACTTTCTTTTAAATAAAAATACGTATATAAAAGAACTCATTAATACTTTTAAACTTATTTCGGCTAGGGGGTATCTGAATCATGCACCTCTCCGAACTTCCCCCCCCCCTCTGGTTACGGCCTTATTGTTAAAAATGATTTCTGTTTACAGCTCAATTCAAAGTGTTTCATAAAACTGAGTACATTATCGAAATTTGTCCCCCCCCCCCCCCCCCCCGATATTAAATCATCGGTACGCCACTGCCGGGTGGCCAGAATTAAAACACCCCTACTCTGACCTCCCTATATATCGAACTACTGAGTATAAAGGCTTCAAATTTTTTGAACATGCAAGATGAAGCGCCTCCACATATTGAAATCTGTGTACATCAGTTACTTCGGCAACGTTTTACTAATGGCAGAGTCTTGCATTTCCGACAATCTGGCTGTCTCGTTTTGCGGATCTTAATCCGTGTCATTTTTGGCTGTGGAGACACTTAAAAAATCTTGTTTATCGAAGGTGTCTGATTACCTTGACAGACTTGAAAGAAGGAATCACTCTGCATGTGAGAATCATCTGTCTACCAGTTATGATCCGCAGTATTAACAAGCTGATTGTAGATTTTACATCTTCAAGAAGGGAACCATATTGAGCAGCATTCTCTGCGTCAATAAGGTCCTTGTCACATGAATGTTTAGTACTTGCACATAAAATGTGTTTTTGTGTCTTTTCAACACATGCTCAGTTGTGAAGCGCCATCTATTCGTGTTTTCTAGAACTTTTGTTTCGCATAATCAGTTTCCCCATGTCTTGAATAGTATGTGTTCAAAATTTGAAACTTATACATTGAGTAGTTCAATAAATTGAGAAGTCAGAGTAGGAGTGTTTTAATTCTGGCAACTCTGTATATTAAATCTAAAAAAACATAACTGTGAAAAAAGGGAGCCAAGTTCTGTAAAAAAAAAATTAAAAAAAATGTCAAGAAAAGAAATGATATGTAAGTGGGTGCCAAGTTCAAATAAAATTCACTCAAACTTACATACTAAAAGTATTATAGCATTGTTTAAATTATGTAAATATACAGGGTGTCCCAAAAAGGAGTACCATTTTTAAAAATGAATAAGAAACAAACGAATAGAGTTATTAAAAGAATTCTTGCAGGAAACGGATATGTGAAGTCTGGAATATTATTTAGAGTATTTTATTATGTTAGTTCAAATTCTTACCGACAGATGGCGCTGCGGCTACCGCATTCATTAGCAATAGTTGAAAATTAAATGACAATATTTTCAATATGTCCTCCATTCATCACAATAACATATCGGAGTCTTAGAATGAAATTAGCACACACCTTCTGCAACGTCTGTACGGAAATGGCTGCACACTCTTGAGCGATTAATCGCTGGAGCTCAGCTAGTGAAGTGGGATTTTGGCAGTAAACTACATCCTTCAGATGGCCCCAATGAAAAAAAATCACACGGATTTAAATCTGGTGAGTAAGGTGGCCAATTCATACCCTTGCTGGTTAATTTCGGGTAATTTTCGGTGCTGTAGCGCCATCTATCGGTCAGATTTTGAACTATCATAATAAAGTGTTCTAAGCAAAATTCCAGACTTCACACATCCGTTTCCTGCAAGAATTTTTTTAATAACTCTATTCGTTTGTTTCTTATTCATTTTTAAACATAGGTACTCCTTTTTGGGACACCCTGTATATATATATTGATAGCATATTAATAATAAATCTAGAACTTAGCAAGTTTTTACCCAAAAGTCCTTTATTTTTATTAATGACATTGTTATATCAATGCTTGTTATTTCATGTTTGGATGCCTTAATTTGGGTGTATTGAGGTTCCTGAAAGTAGTGGAGTGTCTAGAGCAGCCATACTCAACCTGCGGGCCGCATGTAGCCCGGCGACCATTTATGTGCGGCCCGACACAATATCATTTATCTATATTTGTAAAATTAATGTGGATGTGTATGTATTTAAGGTTTTCACTGTTTGGTACATTTTCATGGGAAGGCAAAATTGGTCTTGTTATTTATAATGAATCTAAAATCATGGTAAAACATCCTAGATGCTGTTTTCTTAGTCAAAAGTTATTTTCATTCTATTTGTGCAACAGTGCTGTATACATTTCTTAATTTTCAACACTAATCAAACATTATACAAAATTAAACTTACACTATATATTTGTACAATTAAAAGAAAAAGGTTGCCAGTACTGCTTTTTAGGGTTCAACGTTTGTCGCAGAAAAAATTGGCACCAAAAATTTTTTTACACTGCTATTTCCAAACAAAAAACTTCGTAGTCTATTTCTGCAACATTTGCAATAGAAATCTACTACGATGTTTATTGTTTCAAAATAGTGGTGTTAAAATTTTTTGGTAACATTTCTTCCGCGACAAACATTTGATCCTTCTGACGACGTTAACTTTGTTATATAATAGCTATAGTACTTTTGTTATCTTTCTAATTTAATAAAACTTTTTTAAGTGTGTTGCGGTCCGCCTAACGTTGGAAACATGTGTTTACGGCCCGCGAGAAAAAAAGGGTGAGTATGGCTGGTCTAGAGTGATGACCAAGGACAAGCGTAGGTGTATAAGTCTCTTTTTTCAGGCCTTCGTCTGTTTGTATTGAGGTTTCCGCGGGGGAGGGGGGGGGGTCGCTAGAGTGATAACCAAAGACGAGCGGAAGTGTATCTGTGCGTTTATTTGTTTATCAAAATCTTTAACACGAGTCATTTGTTTATAATAATAACAATATTAAAAATTATTATAATGACATTGTTCTTAATATTATCATCATTTTATTTAGACATGAAAATGATAGTCACAACATTTATCAAAAACTTGCCAATTTCTAAATTTATTATTAATGGCTAATTTCATGAGTGGATGTAGTGTCAGTCACAGAGATGTAAATGGCTATGGTGTTTGACTACCAGTATTATAGTAAAGGAAATTTTGACTTATTCAATCCCATATATCTACAATTAAATAACAATGAATAATAATAAAAATAAAAAAAACTGGTGGCCAAGAACGGTAAACTTTTGCGGCTATGTGACTTACACTACATTCACGCATGGAATTAGCCTAATATGCCATCACAAATTTTTATTTTTAAACAATTTAAACAATGCTATAATATTTCAGTAGGTAAGTTTGAGTGAGTTTTATTTGAACTTGGGCACCCACATACATATCACTTTTCTTGGCTTTTCACAGTTATGTTTTTATCAGATATCGTTACTTTTTGTACAGTTACAATATACTTAGACACTTTACTTAATGATTTTAAATGGGTTCACAAGTGACTATTTTATTCACCAGGCAACATTCAATTTAAACCAGCTGTGAAGACCGAGCTATGTTCGGTTAACATTAGCTTTGTGTTCAACTCAATATAACAAATTCTCTGTACTACATATAATAATCAGTTCTATGTATCCTGATTGGTTTAATTCTGTTATTGAGAACGCTCTATGGGCGCTGATTGGTTGAATCATGTATCTCGGCTCCTATTCAGAATTTCTACAAAATTCCTTCATATTCTAAAAGCCTATTTTTTCGCCAAATTCGCCAAAATGTGGTGAAAATGCGTAAACTTGGCACTTTTTTGTTTGGCGCCAAGCATGCGTTTTGGCATTGCTAATCTTGAAATTCGATTTTCCCGACAAGTCTCGCCAAATTTAGCAATATTTGGCGAAATGTTGCCAACTTTACGACTTCGTTTACTGCCAACTGTTCAACAACTTAATAACTGTTTCAACGTTCATGCATTCACATTGAAATGCATTGACCCATAGTGACACCAAAATGGCCACTAATCGAATTTTTTCGAACATGTGACAAAGTCCAATGGTCTTCTGGTAGCCCGAGATGGTAGAATACAAAATTTTGTCAAAATCATTAGGACCGTTTTTTAGATAAAATTAGCTTGACCCGCTAATCAAATTTTCTTGACCACGTGACCTGGCCCAAATGTCATCTCGTAATCTAAAATGATAGAATACAAAATTTAGTCATCGTTTCAGCCGTTTTTTACATAAAATTAACTTGACCCAGATTCGTTCTGACCCAAAATGATCCATCAATACAATTTTGTCGACTATCCGGACCTAGTCCAATCCTCTCGTGTCCGAAATCGGTAGGATAACAAATTTTGTCAAAATCGTTTCAGCCATTTTTTATAAAATTAGCTTTACCTTGACTCATAGTGACCCAAAATGACCCACTAATCAGTTTTTCTCGATCATGTGGCCTAGCCCAATGGTCTTCTCGTGCCCGAAAACAGTAGAATACAAAATTTAGTCAAAATCGTTTGAGCCATTTTGTACATAAAATTAGCTTGACCCGTAGTGACCCTAAAAATGACCCACTAATCGAATTTTCTGGAACATGTGATCCAACTAAATGGTCTTCTCATAATCAAATTCTCGTCGGCGGAGGCTATACACTCCCCATCTTGGCTTCGCCAGGACGAGTGGCCTCCCTCAGGCATTCAATGGTCTTCTCATAATCCAGAACGGTAGGATACAAAATTTAGTTAAAATCGTTAGAGTTGTTTTTTTAGATAAAATTAGCTTGACCCACAGTGACCCAAAAATAACCCTCTAATCGAATTTTCTCGAACATGTGACCTAGCGCAATGGACTTCCTGTGCCCGAAAACGGTAGAATAGAAAATTTAGTCAAAATCGTTAGAGCCGTTTTTTAAATAAAATAATTGACCCGCAGTGACCGGAACATGACCAACTAATCTAATTTCTCGAACATCTGATCTAGCGCAATGGTCTTATCTTAATCCAGAACTGCAAGATACAAAATTTTGTCAAAATCGTTACAGCTGTTTTTTTTAATATAAAATTAGCTTGGCAGGCAGTGACCCAACCATGATCCTCTAATCGAATTTTCTCGAACATGTGATCTAGCCCAATGGTCTTCTCGTAATCCAGAACCGTATGATACAAAATTTAGTCAAAATCGTTAAGAGCCGTTTTTTTAGATAAAATTAGCTTGACCCGCAGTGACCCAAAAATGACCCACTAATCTAACTTTCTCGAGCATGTGACCTAGATATTTAAATATAATTTTATAACACTACCTTCGAAAATCAAACAGTCAAGAATGTCAACTCATGGGATTTTCTAAAATTCTGATAACTTTTTTCTCAATAAATAATTCATTTATAGGAGCAAAAATATTTACCGCTGATTATATCTAAACACTGCAAAAAAAAAAGTGTGGATTTTACAGCATAATGCTGGCGCGCGACAGCGTATTACTGCTTATTTTACTGTTTATTACTTTTAATTTTAAGGTATAATACTGGCAGCTGGAGTGCTAGCATTATACTGTAAAATCAACCACTTTTTTGCAGTGTAATAGTGAGAACAAACCCACCCCGTTTCATTGAAATCGTTGACGTTGGGTTATGCTTGTCTGAACTGACGTGAAAAAAAACTCAAACGCGTTTTTAAAAAAATATCAATTATGTATTCAAACAAAGGTTTGAAATTTGTTAAGAGATAAAGCTTTTAGCCACATGCCATATAGGTTAATAGCTGAAAAAATCGCCAAAGATTTTACTATTACAGTATCTATTTTTATTGTGATTGTTTAAGTGCGTAGTTCGATTAAAAATGCGTTAAATTTGTGTTTTATTTATTTACTAGCTGACCCGCCCGGCGTTGCCCGGTCCCGAGATAATTACAATCTCAGAGAAAGGCGTAAACCCCCTCCTCCCCGATACCCGCAAATATAATGAATAATTTGTTCAAGAGAACCACCGTCACCTACATTAACGCGATCATTAAAAAAAGAATTACATTTTTCTGATAATTAGAACATAACGAAGACGCTACGCTAAAATAGCCGGCAGATGACACCCCTTCCCGACCTCAATTTCAAATCTATATCTTAATAAGTTACCTAAATTTTTGTTCATTAGTAAAAATTAGCAATTATTTCCTTTCATTTTCGCAAACTAAATGGAGGGATCGGCCAGAGAAACAGATCTCTTTGTAGTTCAGTTTTTAATGAAAGCAGATTCCTGTCTGAAAATTTCTCGGATAGTTTTCACTGGCGCCGGCAGATTTTTGGCAGTTTTTTTGCATAAATAAAAAAAAAAAATACCGACAGAATTTTTCAAAAATCACATAGTCAGATGCAGAATATTTTTTACAGATGCTCAGAAATTTTCGAATTGATATCTCAATTAGTTTTCTTACAATTCGCTAATTAGTAAAATAATTTCGAATTCGTTCATTTCCGTTTGCAAATCCAATGCACCGGTTCGTTTTTTTCGCAATTTTGATTTAAAAGATGTCATTTTAGAAGCGATGGTTAATGAGAATCTAATTAATATCTAGGCTAATTATCAAAATGTTAAAATTCTGAGACTCGGGTATACCAGGAGAAAGTTTGGACTACCTAAATCTAAATTTACAGACTTCTAGGTGCGCTAAATTTTCCTAGCCATCGCAGACACACACACACAGACACACAGAGTGAAACTTTCTTTTATTAGTATAGATTTATGAAGTTTTAATTTCGTCATGGAACATTACCTGGAAACAAATGCTGAACTAGTTGTGTTGTTCCATGTGCAAACGGGTTAATCTACAATGGTCGGGCTGTACACGCTATAGATAGATAAAACAAGTTGGAAATTGTGCGTCAAACGTGACACATGAGGTGCGTTCGTACTATAACTAGTTTTATAAATATTCAGAACTTGGTGCAATAGTTGTTGCACTCTTATGCAAAAATGCGTGAATACAAAATTAATTTTATGTGCAGATTTTCATATTATAAGATATTAATTTTATTTTATGATATTAAATTTCATTACACTTTTAGAAACAATTAATTACAATTCGGTTACATTAAAATTGTAGCGCATTAAAAAGTTACATTAAAAATGCGCGAATGTCCAATACAAGACAATGTAAAAAAAAAACATCGTTATTATTTCACCGAAAAAATTATTAGGTCTGTTATTATGATATGATTAATTTTCGTAATAAAATAAGTACATTGTTGGAAATATTTTATCTTATTGCTAACATTTACAGAAAATTCCAATGTGAAACTTGAGCCTAGCTTTGAAAATTTCAAAACTTGAAATCCATGTCTTTTTCCATTTAATATATATTTCTTCGGAAGCATCTATCCAAAATCGGCAGATTATAGGATTGCTGTAATTAAACAATTTTAGTAAACAAATTCGGAAATAATGATTCCATCTTAAATATGACGTGATCACCATGACAACCTAGAATCATTACCTATCATGGGATATCGTTGAATTAACTAATTACTTATGATAGGATTCAATAGAATGAAGAAAACTTTTAATAATATCTTTTTAAGTTTTGATTCGATTTTCATAAAATTTGAAATGAATCGATAAAATTCTGCAGCAATTATATGTAGTAAATTTTAAACCATTCGGTTGGATAGTTTTTACGCTATTATATGTGGACAAACAGACGGTCAGGACTATAAGTGCTACGTATTTATGTAATTGCGAACGCTCGTAAAAATGGATTCATGAAAATTATTTTTAAAAGCATAAAAAATCAATGAAGTGTGATACAGTTTTCAAACAAATTGCGCTTGAAAATACATTTTTTCTTTCACTATTCAGTGATATGAAAATTGAATTTATGGGATGTTTAGAAATTAAAAAAATTAAATAAAAGCAAAATTTATTGATTAGGTCGCTTCCACCGTCAATATGATGGCAGCATTACTCACGGACATGCTTTTGCTTTATAATATGTATATACCAGTATTTAACATGCATTACTATGTTTAAAATTTCAGATATTAGAACAGTTGGGACTAATCCAGTTGGCAAGCATAAGAGGAATCGAACAAATTTCTCTAAACAACAGCTAGCAGCCCTTGAACAAACATTTGCCAAAACCCACTACCTAGACTTTGAAAACCGAGAAAATTTAGCTAGAAAAATCGGACTTACTGAAGAGCATTTACGGGTATGTTTTTCCTCCATGTATATTATTTTGATAGATTCCTTAACGGATTTATCTTGATTTGCACGAAATCGGATAATATTTATAACAAATGCGGGAATTGACAACCTTTCATGTTAAAACAACATTGTAAAAAAACACAAATGTTTCAATCTACGAAAATATAATAGGACCACGAACGAAATTATACAATACCCGCTTCCCAGTTAGCCATGATGCCAAAATTCTCTCCTTATTTTTTGAAACCTTGGAAACCAATAGATCTAAAGAAATCTTATTTAAAAAAAAAAAAAAAAAAAAAAAAAAAAAAAAAAAAATCTTTCCTGCCACTAATTTTTATTGGAAGCAAAATAAATTTTGTTTTATAAATGCTTCTTTAAATCTCGAAAATATATTGGTTTCCAAGGTTTCAAAAAATAAGGAGAGCTTTTTGGCATCGTGGCTAACTGAGAAGCGGTTATAGTATAATTTCGTTCGTGGTCCCATTATATTTTCATAGATTAAAACAACATTTGTCTGTTTTTTTCACCGCTATGCAATTTTCCAGCTGTAAATATTCAATTTAATTGAGAATTTATCTTAAAATTTCATTAAAATTTAAATTCAACATGTATTAATTAATCTGTCGTGATCTTGCAGGTATGGTTCAAAAACCGCCGAGCTAAACAACGCAACTCCCAGAAACGGACAAATAAAAGTTTCCATTTACCAGAAAACTGTAAAGATGTCATCAGTTTTACCACGGCGCAGTTTGAACACAAAGAAACTGCTACAACCAGCAAAACTGCATCTAGTTATTCAGAAATTCAAATGGATATAACACAAGTAATTATATAACACAGTATTACTATGCAATTTTCCAACTGAAAATATTCAATTTGGTTGAGAATTTTTATTAAGATGTCATTGAATTTTAAATTTACTATGCATTATTTGATCTTCCAGGTTTGGTTCAAAAACCGCCGAGCTAAACAACGAAAGTTGCAGAAAGGGGCAGATAAAAGTTTCCATTTACCAGAAAAGTGTAAAGATGTCATCAGTTCTATCACGGCGCAGTTTGAACACAAAGAAACTGCTACAACCAGCAAAACTGCATCTAGTCATTCAGAAATTCAAATGGATATAACACAAGTAAAAAATGAATGCACAACACCTCAAAAATTAGGTAGGGTTAAATATACATATTGTCCTATAAGAATAGTAGGAGCGGTTGAGAATATATTAAATGTTTAATTTCTTATTACACTAAATATTACAATACTGAGCTATATCACAAGCTATATCATATTATAGTATTGAATATTATAATATAATTCAATAAATAATTAATTTCAAAAATGCACATATCTCAAATTCCCGAATATTTTTATCCTTCTTTCTTGATTTTCTAACTAGTGATTTTGAACCTTTTTGTCTGAGTATACTGATGGTTATTATATCGAAATATATTGATGTGCCATGGAGGATGTTTAGGAGGTTTTAAAAAGTTTTATAGATTTATTATAACAAGTATTTGAAATAATTATTTAATAACAAGTATTTGATAAAATAAACTCCTATTTTTTCATTTTGTTTTTAGAAATATGTAGGTTGAAGTCTAGTGCTTTTTAATTAGGTTATATTCAATTTAATATCCATTTAAGAAAATGCTGCTCAACATTTAAATATTCAGTTTACCTTTTTTAAATAAAATAAATTTCTTCTTCAACAAGCAGATGTTTTCGGCGATACAGGACCATGTACAAATTACATAGAAATGTGATATGTTGTAGTTTATGTGGTGATACAATCCTGAAATATTTCTGGTTTTAATTCTCAATTCATATTACATAGTTGCCAACCTTCCCTTTTCTTCCTTTCTAGTTAAATAAACACAGATTGAACCAAAAAAAAATATTTAGCGAAATGTTTCCTGTTTCTATGTAGTTTTTAATTAACTTTTACTTTTTAATAAAATTCCTTGTTTTATTTGATTTTGACAATATCATATTAGCATAATATCATAGCTCAAAAACTTTCCTTTTTTAGTTATTTGTTTTTATTTTTTGTGCCTAGATGCTTTAATTGCCAGGAGCTAGAACACATGTCCAGGGACAGTAATAAAGACCAAGCATTTACTCGTTTTTCGAGCAGTCATCAGATTTCAAACTGTACAGCCTAGACATCACACTGCATAAACTGCAAAAAAGAAAATAAAAAAACATGGTGATAGGACTCAAAAATTGCCAGAAACCATTCCTGCTTCGATGGACTCTGCCAGTCATAGAAAAATGTTCAACGTCAAGCATTATCACAACGTCAACAAAATTCTGCTTACCATTCAGTTTAATCCAGTGCAATTTGCAAAGAAATAAAGGCGAAACGGCAGCATTAATAAATTATGTCATTGACGAGATGTTCGCTCTGGCATGTCTCCAAAACGCTCACTTATTTGAGGGTCGTCCTTCTTCACTCCCACTAAATATTCCCTGCTATAGCTCATGTTCTCTCAATAGTCACATCTTAATTCTAGATCGAAATTTTAAACACTGTTTGTTTATCAGCAAAGAACAATCATTCGGTTTTTGTAAATCTGGACTTAGTAAATTTCATTCTAAGTATAGACATCCTCTACTGTCCTCCCAAAGCAGAACTTGCTGAGGATTTGCCGGATTGGAGGTCCTCAGTACGTTTAAGTAACTACCAATTAGCTCTGGGTGACTTCAATGCACATGACAAACTCTGGTGGAGAGAGGATGCCAGAAGGAGACTCCTCGTTGACTTTCTCTTAGCAGAAAGTTTCATTGTCTTAAATTCTTCCGTTTGGATCCCAACCTATGAGTCTGGCAGAAAAGAAGGTCGTCCTGACTTGTCAATCTGTTCACAATCCATATTCGAGAAAAATGGAAACTTGGAAGTTGTTCCAGAACTTTTTGGAGATCACAGACCAATAAGAGGCCTTCTAATGACATTTCTACAGATTACAAAGCATAGATTTAAAACTAAAACGTATCTCTCAAAAAATTCGTAGATACGGTTAAAAATTCCTGTGTTCAAAATCAAATTTATCAACCATAAGTTCACCCCAAGATTTAGAAAAACAATATTATTCCTTCAAACACACAATTCATGCACGAGCAACTTTTAAACTTAAATCTTCATTTGGTAAAGTTAAATTCACTTGGTGGTCACCAGACCTTCGTGCACAACGAAACAAAATGAAAGCACTATATCGAAAAGCAAAAATCGCAGAATTTGAACTGTCAAAATTCCAACAATATAAAAAAGAGCGTGCCTCCTACCAACTTCAAAATCAAAAAGCTAAACTATCCTAGGACAACTTTTGCAAAAAACAAGTTGATCCTTATGGAATAACGAAAGAAGTTGTTTTTCAAAATTTTCAGGATGGCCTTGTCAGTTACCTGACAGACTCTTCCTTCCTAGCTTCCAGGTCTGCCTCTTTATTCACTCTGGCAGAAAAAAAAAATTTGTCGCCTCATCGGGTGAACCAACTCAACCAAATTTCGGGAGCACATTTCCAAAAATCACAGATCAACCACCGTTCACACAATGAGAGTTACGTCATGCGATTTATAATTTTAACCAAAATAAAGCTCTAGCACCAGATGGTCTTGATCCCAGGAGGAGCAGGGCTGTCTACTTTGGCATACCAGAAATACTTTTAGATATCTATCTATCTATCTATCTATCTATATCTATATCTATCTATCTATCTATCTATCTATCTATCTATCTATCTAAACTGGAAAAATTCTGCATACATCTCTTCCAAACTGATACATAGAATCTCGGTCAAGTTCGTTAATGGGCAAAATCGAACCAATGGGGGGGGGGGCTTTTTGTGAAAACAGATACATCCTCATAATTTCTTTATTATTATACGTATCGAATCCGTTTAAAGTTATTATTACTTCTAGGAAAAGGGCCAAAAATGTATGTATGACAGATTTTTGATATAATTAAAAATGGCCCCAAGGGGGGTTTTAGGAGAAAAAAAAAATCATAGCTTCGTCAATTCACAAGATATCAAATCCGAGTAAATTTATTATTAATCCTCTTAGTATTATCTAAAACTTTTATATTGACAAGTTTTTTATAGGACCAACCGTTATAGCAAAAAAAAAAAAAAAAAATTAAAAACAAAACAAATCCCTGACGGCTCCGCCTGCAAACAAGTTATTTTTCGAAGTAGGCGGTTCCAACTCCCGCATCTTTTCGAAACTGATACATAAAATCAAGGGTCATAAAATCTCGGTCAAGTTCGTTAATGGGCAAAATCGAACCAAGGGGGGGGGGAAATGGGGGGCTTTTTGTGAAAACAGAAAAATCCTCATAATTTCTTTATTATTATACGTATCGAATCCGTTTGAAGTTATTATTACTTCTAGGAACAGTGCCAAAAACTTATGTATGACAGATTTTTGATATAATTAAAAATTGCCTTAAGGGGGGGGGGAGGGAAGGGGGGTTTTAGAAGAAAAAAATTCATAACTTCGTCAATTCCCAATATTTCAAATCCGCTTACATATATTATAAATCCTCTTAATATTATCTAAAACTTTTATATTGACATGTTTTTTATAGGATCAACTCTTATAGCAAAAAAAAAAAAAAAAAAAAAAAATCCTTGCTGGCTCCGCCTGCAAACAAGTTTCGTTTCGAAGTAGGCGGTTCCAACTGCCGCATCATCGCAAAAAGGTGATTTCTTCCGCAATTCCCGACAAACAGGCACCCCACGTTCTGCGTCTTCGAAATCTACCTGTGCCTGTAGGCCGAGCCGTCAGGGATTTTTTTTAATCCCCCTCGGACCACTTCAATAACACTTATATACAATAAATAAACGTGACTCCCCACTTTGTATCTGTGCATCAGAATCCACATCTTTACACTACATTCTAAATTGTACACTAACTTCACATTATCACATTTAACTCTTTCCGGCGCGGAGTAAGTTTGTGTGTAAAATGATGAAATAATGGACTGACACCAGAAATTACAAACGAATTCATTACAAAATAAAAACTTGCTAATATTGCTGTACTTTATAAAAAGATAATTTTAATTAAATATTCTTGGTGCCATTTGTCCGTTTTAGAATTAAAATTAGGTGTCCTTTTTTGTGGACACCGCCCGTTAAAGGATTAAAAAAAGAAAAAAAAATATATGAATTTACGTGATTGGCTGATCTACCTGCTCGATCGGTCGGTTCTTTTGAATAAAATAGATTGTAGGAAATTTATAGAAAACAATTAATTCCTCTTCTCAACTCCTCTGCTTTTTTAGCTTTCGGCCAGCACTTGTCATCTCACTCACCCGAACAGGAGATCTTTAACTGTTTCAATTTGTATTGTTTTATCAGAGATGGTAAATTCCGGCGTTTTCCCATTGTAAATTTTGTACATATTTATAAGTTCATATTATTAGTTTGTTTTATTTTCATTAATCTCTGTAAAGTAATAATTGTCCACTTGTTTAGTATTACTATACTTCTACACAAACATTCTTTCCCAATCATCTTTTGCCTTTACCAAACTTGCTCAGTTAAACTAATGTGCACATTTAGTACAGTTAAATATGTAAATCTACACTTGGATAAACACGTTTAATTGAATAATTGTACATTTTAAACATTGTAAAAACTGTCTAACCTTCAACGCATTGTATGTATGCTAAAGTAAAAGTGGGTTTGTGTCTTCGAACCCGGGATTGCACTTATACTCTAAAGCGAGAGCTCGGTTCTTGGGACGTTCATCACTTCTAAGTGACATAATTACTAAAAAGGCAACGAAATGTCAAAATTAACATTTGACTGAAAAAGAAAACTGTCCAGTTAAACTGAGGGCATTGAGCTCACAGGCTATTCACACTCATTGTATATTGTACTCTTATTTCAAAGAATTTGAAATATGCCCTCGAAAAATAAAGAAATCAACAATATATTAAGGGGGGGGGTCATCCTCCTGTTACCCCCTCATAGTTAACTAATGAACTCCTTAAACTAATCAGGGAAGTGTCTAATTACAATGAATATACATACAAAATTTGAAGAAAATCGGATAATTCTGCATGAAAAACTCATTTATCTAAATTAAGGGGGGATTAGCCCCCCTTTCCACCTTTATACTTAACCAATGAACCCCCAAAACTTTTCAGAGAAGCGCATTATCACTATGAACCTATATACAAAATTTGAAGAAAATCTGATAATTCTGCATGAAAAACCCATTTATCTAAATTAGGGGGGGGGGGTGGTGTTATCCCCCTTTTCCCCCTTTATACTTAACCAATGAACCCCTAAAACTATTGACAGAAGCGCATTATCAAAATGAACCTATATACAAAATTTAAAGAAAATGGGATAATTCTGCATGAAAAACCCGTTTATCTAAATTAAGGGGGGATTAGCCCCCCTTTCCCCCTTTATACTTAACCAATGAACCCCCAAAACTATTCAGAGAAGCGCATTATCACAATGAACCTATATATAAAATTTGAAGAAAATCGGATAATTCTGCATGAAAAACTCTTATCTAAATTAGGGGGATTACCCCCCCCCCCCTTTCCCCCTTTATACTTAACCAATGAACCCCCAAAGCTATTGACAGAAGCACATTATGAAAATGAACCTATATACAAAATTTGAAGAAAATCGGATAATTCTGCATGAAAAACTCATTTATCTAAATTAGGGTGGGGGTATCCCCCTTTTCCCCTTTATACTAAACCAATGAAGCCCCAAAACTATTGACAGAAGCACATTATGAAAATGAACCTATATACAAAATTTGAAGAAAATGGGATAATTCTGCATGAAAAACACATTTATCTAAATTATGGGGGGGGGGGGGGTTAGCCCCCCGTTTCCCCCCTTTATGCTTAACCAATGAACCTCCAAAACTAATCAGGGAAGCGCCTTATCACAAGGAACCTATAAACAAAATTTAAAGTAAAACGGTTAGTTCTATCAAGAGTTATCGCGTTACGTACATACATACATACATACATACATACAGAACCGGCGGGCACATAAGCTCTCAGGCTTTGATAGCCTGTGAGCTAAAAAAGTAAAAAATGCATACCCAACGAATATATGTTAACAATCATATTTTGCCTTTACCAAACTTGTTAAGTTAATGTGCTCCCTTAGTACAGTTAAGTATGTAAATTTACACTTGGATAGACACGTTTAATTGAATAATTGTACATTTTAAACATTGTAAAAACTGTCTAACTTTCAACGCATTGTATGTATGCTAAAGTAAAAGTGGGTTTGTGTCTTCGAACCCGGGATTGCACTTATACTCTAAAGCGAGTGCTCGGTTCTTGGGACGTTCATCACTTCTAAGTGACATAATTACTAAAAAGGCAACGAAATGTCAAAATTAACATTTGACAGAAAAAAAAAGTAAAAAATGCATACCCAACAAATATATGTTCACAATCATATTTTGCCTTTACCAAACTTGTTAAGTTAATGTGCTCCTTTAGTACAGTTAAGTATGTAAATTTACTCTTGGATAGACACGTTTAATTGAATAATTGTACATTTTAAACATTGTAAAAACTATCTGACCTTCAACACATTGTATGTATGTTAAAGGAAACAGTGGGTTCGTCTCTTCGTCCAGGGATGCACTTATACTCTAAAGCGAAAACTGTGTTCTCTGGGCAGTCATTCCTTGTAAGTGACATAATTACTAAAAAGGCAAAGAAATATCAAAATTGACATTTGACTGAAAAAAAGGTAACGAATGCATACACAATAAAGATATGTTCACCACTTGTTATATCTATAATTACATATCATGTTTTAAAAGAAAATCCCCCCCCCCCCCCAAACAAAAAAAAAAGAACTATCGCAAACTCTTTAAACATTTTATTTGAACTGTAAACAAAATCATAAATTGTGATTTAAAGCTAAACAAAAAAAAAGAAAATGTTCACCGATTAATGCGAAAACATATTTCTCAGAATAAGACTATGTGCAGATTGTTGAATGAAAATTATTTGGCTGATGAAAAATAGAAATATATAGTTACAACTGATGAGCCTTAGTTATATTTTAGAACAAGATCGATTTGCTGCCGAATAACAGGAGAAAGACTTAAAATGTTGCTTCAGAGAAAACTAGTCGTTGAGGCCACCGTAATACTTACCCATCATGGATATGCATAATGTAAAATATTAAAATAAAAATGTGTAAATTATAAAATGCATTGAAGTTCAAATAAAATCGTGGCTTGATGACGTCATAACTTTAAAGGCTCGATTACTGAATTGCTTGAAAGAAACATCCTTATAACTCCAAAAATAATAATCCTATTAACTAGCGGTTTATTGCATCTGATTAAACGTCAAATTTCCAATTAAAATATATCTTTGAAGTGAAATTTGGGTGAAATACAGGGTCATGAAAAATCGAAGAGTGGGGAAAATAGGATTCCAAATATCTCGTCAACTAATTATCCAATCGACTTCATGCTTTATGCAAAATTTGTGTTTTGTTATTGTCTTTTATATTCATTTCTTAAAATAAACAATTTCGAAAAATTTTATATACCTTTTATCAGAACGAATATTTCGAGAGCCCGAAAAAAATAGTTCCGGTTAATCGAGGTTATTTAAATTAAATAGGCTTCTTCCCATTATTACATACTAAGTACATACCAAATTGCAAGTCTCTATCTCAATTTTTTTGGGAGATGGAGCGTTTACAGACACACTACACACACACACACACACAGACGGACGGCAATTTTTTTTTTCTAAAAATATGTTTTTCAGAATCTCCAGTGTCTGAAACGTGTAAATCCGTCAACATTTTTTTTTCGATTTTCTAAACGATTACAAGACTTACATTATACTACGTATGATGGGTAAGTAACAAGGAAACTTTTGCTAAATGCTTTAGGCTTATTGCTGTACTCTCTTATAACGGAAAGCTTAAAATAAGAGAAGTAGAAAAAAATATCAATGAACTCTGATTGCTATCAGAAACTAGTTGTTGGGGACCACAGTAATACTTACCAATGATGTATATGCATAATATAAAATATGAAAATAAAACATGTGTAAACTATTTATAAAATGCACTGCAATTCGAATAAAATCGTTGCTTGATGACGTCATAAACTTTAAATGCTCTATTACTGAATTGCGTAAAAGAAACATCCTTATAACTCTAAAAATGATAATCATATTAACTAACAGTTTACTGCGTCAGATTAAGCGTCTCGTTTCTATTTAAAATATATATCTTTGAATTGCAATTTGAATGAAATACAGGGCCACAAAAAATCGAAGTGTATGGAAAATATGATTCCAAATATCTCGGCAACACATTATTCGATCAACTTCATTCTTTATGCAAAATTTATGTGTTTTTATTGTCTTTTATAATCACTCCTTAAAATAAACAATTTTGAAAATGTTTATATACCTTTTATCAGAACGAATATTTCAAGAGTCCGAAAAAATTAGTTCCGGATAATCGAGGTTACTGAAATTCAATAAGGTTGTTCCCAATATTACATACTAAGTACATACCAAACTTCAAGTGTGTATCTCAAGTTGTACGGGAGATACAGCGTTTACAGACACACACACAGACAGACGGATGGCAATTTTTTTTTTCTAAAAATATTTTTTTCGGAATCTTTAGTGTCTGAAAACGTGTAAATTCGTCGGAAATTTTCGATTTTTAAAACGATTACAAGATTTACCCTATACTACGTATGATGGGTAAGTAATAACTTTTAACACCTGTGTTTAAAGAAGACATTTCATAATTTTATCCAAACAATCTTCATTGTGTGAAGTTCCATCCGTATAAGGCTATCAGCCAAACCTCTAAATCTACTGTTATATTTTTAGAAAAGAAAAAAAAAAAATTTAAATGAAACCGAAATTGAGACTGTTCCATTTAAATGCATCTCATCCAAATCCTCCGACGTGTCTCCTATGGATTACTCTGCATTTGGATTTTAAACCTTCAATATTTTAATTTTTAAACCCTTTATAAACTGCATCCCAAAACATTGGTGCGACTCTGAAAGATTGTGGTTGAGGAATGGAACCAAATCAACCTTGATTATTTTAAGGCTGTTCTCAAATCCGAACAAGTTACTTTGTGACATTTTTTAATTCATTTTTGTTCGCAAATGCATGAAATTAGCATGTGTTCTTACTCAGAAACTATGTAATCGAAACACGTTTTCCATTTTTTGGTAAAGAATAAATATCTTTCAGAAAAAACTGTCAATTTCGAGCGTTTTGAACCAAATTCCCGAAGAGTGAACACTTGAAGCTCAAAAATCGTGTCACGTGGCCATCATCGATTATAACTCGATGGCTAATTTATATTTCAAAAAAATGGAAAACACATTTAGATTCCAAATCGCTTCCATAGTCAGGCCTGCCAATTTTATGCCATTGCATTTAAAAATGAGTCATAAAATGTGTCAGAAAGTTTCGCGTGGTTGAGCAAGTCATTTGAGAACCAGCTCTTCAAAACCTGTTTTATCTTGGATATCAAAATGTAATATGATAGTTCAACAAAAGAGTTATCAGATTGAACATAATAGAAAAAAAAAAGTCTTAGCTTTGTTTATATATTTCTTTTTTTTTCCCAAAATCATTGCAAAAAAGTGTGATCACCCTCTACAAATACTTGTAATGCAATAAAACCAAAATTATAATATTTTTCATGTTTTTGCAGGAAGTAAAGAGATTTCTAGTGGAAGTGCAACAGTGTCGAGAATTCCTCAAGAAGTTAAACATGACAGCAGTTTTAGAACTGCAACAGGTGACATTCAAGAAATGAAAAACAAATGCATAAAACTAGTCGTTAGAAGGTAAGACAGTATATTTGTTTGCAATTGATTTCACCTTTTAACAGTCATTAAGGGGACCAAAAATATTTGAAATGACGAAAACTGACTGAAATGTGATCGTGGATTAGAAACCTTATAATTTATTTACTTAGACTATTATTTCTTTTTGCGTTTATTTATATACGTTTTATAGAAATAAAAAATATTTTGTTTAATTGTAAAAATCAATAACAAAAGTTTTAATATTGTACGAAAAAATCAATCTTGGAAAACTAGTTTTGCTACGATTTTAAAAATAATGTTCCATATTTTTCATTCATCAGTTCTTCTTTATAACTACTTATTGCGTTGTCTCTCAATTGTACCTGAAGGACAAACAAAACTTTGTAAAAAATAAAATAAAAAATAAAAATTATATAATAAAAAACTCAAATTTCATTAAAATTTATCATATTTTTGATATAACTTAAAAGCATATTTTACGTTTATTTTTCAGATATAGTATGTAAAGAATTCAATTTCCTTTATGTAAAGAATTCAATTTCCTTTAAGAAAAAAAAAAAAAAAAAAAAACATGCAAGTCCGTCAAGTAGTTCAATAGTTATCGCGGCAAAAAAAAAGATGAAGTCAGTATTTCGAGATTATTGAGTACGCCTTAATGTAATGCTCAAATTCCTTGCTCAACAACGCGAAACTTTCAGACATATTTTCTTGACTCATTTTTAAACGTAAATGCATAAAATTGACAGACCTGATTATTGAAGTAATTTAGAATGGAAATGCGTTTTCCATTTTTTCCCTTATAAACTACTTATCGAATTAAAAGCGATTTTTGTCACGTGACTATGTTTTTACCCATTCCTGCGCTGCCACTTGGGGTTTAAAACGCCCACTTTGACAGTATTTTCTGAAAGATATTCTACCTTTTACCAAAAAAGAAAAACGTCTTCCGCTTGCATAGCTTCTAAATAAGAACACCTGCCATTTTCATGCATTTTTAGCAAAAATGTGTTCAGAAATCAACTACTTTGTGTTTGAGAACAGCCTGAAGGTGGTTCTCAAATTACTTGTTTAACAACGCGAAACTTTGTGACACATTTTCTGATTCATTTTTAAACGCAAAGGCATAAAATTGGCATGCCTGACTATTGAAGTGATTTGGAATCGAAATGAGTTTTCCTGTTTTTAATAAATGAATTACTTATCTAGTTATAAGCAATTTGTGCCACGTCACAACGCGTTTTTTCAACTTTCTCGTTCTGAAGCATCGGGAATTCGGTTCAAAACGCCGAATTTAACAGTGTTTTATGAAAGCTTTTCAGCCTTTACCAAAAAATGGAAAACTGCTTTCGATTACATAATTTCTAAATAAGAACACCTACCAATTTCATGCATTTTTGAGCAAAAATGAGTTCAGAAATGTGTCAAAGTAGCTGCTTTGGATTTGAGAACAGCTTTAAAAAGAATTCTGAATAGTTTTGCCATAGCAGAAATTGCCAGTCTGCACGGATCAACGGCTCGTACCATTGTACTTTTAGAAGTTTTCCTATTCGACCAACTGTACAGCATTCTTAAAAGTTCAAATATTACGAAAATAATAATAGTAATGAATACATTTTTTCATGATTTCAAACCTTTCTGGTCCCTTTAAAGTGTGTTCGCATGATGTGTTCTCATGTTGCAATTTCATGATTAAATTCTTATCAGATGTTGAAAGAGTTCTTTTTCAGTCAGTGACTGAAGTTTGATATTTTTAACTATCACAACCTTGCAACAAGAACGAAAAATCATGCGTCAAGCATAGATTATGTAACACTTTCCAACGCATCCAAAATAATTTTACAAATCATTACCGTTTAATAAGCTGAAAGATAACATCTAAGTAAACAATTTGGAAAACGCATAACATATTTAAAAACGTAATTTCAGGAATTTCCAACGTATACAATATTCGGAAAAATATCCGAATACTTTTATTCAGCCCTGTATATGATCTATACATTTGTATATATACTACATATAGGATACTAAACTTTAGTTTAGTTGGGAAACGCGTGGCACAGTTTAAAATATTCTTCTGGAGTTTGTCAATAAACGGAAATGTGTTTGCGAACTTTTGTGCTGCTCTGTATATGATCTACAGAATTTACATACACCCAGTAACAAAAAGTGAGTTAAATTTAAAATCGCGTTCAACAACTTAAAACGCACTTCCATGAATTATTGTTTACAGAGAGTAGAGAATTCTTTTGTGTGTCCCTATGTAAATGAACGATGACTGCTATACACATAATATTCTGTAGTAAGCCTCTTGTAATGCATCTTAGTGATATATATAAATTTCAATGCGTTTAAAATAGTGAAACATTATTTAATTAAACTGCAAACGATTTTTCTCCAACGACGCAATGTAACGGAATTCTTTTGATTGTCCCTGTAAAGTAACTATAAGTGCTATGCACACCCTATTCCATATTAAGCTCCTTTTAATGCACCTTAGTGATATATATCAATTACAGTGCGTTTAAAATAGTGAAACATTATTTAAATAAACCGCAAATGATTTTTCCCCATAGACCGCAATGTAACTGAATTCTTTTGAGTGTCCCTGTAATAAAACTATAAGTGCTACACACTTCCGTTGAAATAGGGAACATTCTGTAGATATCAACAATAACATATAAGAATTGCAGGGCAATCCGAGCATATTTACGGGAGTTAGAGCACGGACAGACGGCAGACGGCCGTACCGCAGACGGCCATACGGCAGACAAACCGAAGTCATAAACACTTTTCAACTAGGTTGGAAAGTGTTAAAAATTATTCGTACCCATAGTTTCTGATTAAGGGTGTATTAAAATCCAAACTGCTTATTTTGAGACACATATTTAAATTCATTTTTGCTCTAAAATGCATCCAATTGGCAGGTTCTCTTATTTAGAAACTTTATAATGTCCGTATTGTGGTCGATTTTTTGATAAAAGCAGAATATATTTCGAAAAATGTATTTCAAAAAATTTCAAAGTGGACATTTTGAACCGAATTTCCCGAAACAATAGCGCTGGAAACAAACAAACAAACAAAAAAATATCGTACTGTGAAAATAATTGTTTTAAAATCAATTTCTAATTAATTGAACGAAAAATAAAAACATGGGTCCCAGACGGCCATACCGCATACGGCAGACAAACTGAAGTCATAAACACTTTTCAACTAGGTTGGAAAGTGTTAAAAAGCTTATGTATATTTTATTTCCACTCTAAACATTGGAAAACAAGTCTCGCGCGTTTTTGCGTAAGATTAAATTAATCGGTTTGCCATCTAATCTTACACAAAATGTGAGATTCTTAAAATTTTCATATCAGCAAAGTTTATAAATAGCTTGTTAAAATTATATTTATGTCTCATTTTTTTTTTTTTTTTTTTATATTTAAAGCAATATATTTTTGTTCATTGTGCACTGTAAAAGAAAAAAAATGCCAATCTAGGAAAATATACTGTAACCACGAACGAAAACATGCAATAACTTCTACCGAGTTCCTCACGATTCCGAAAGGCGTTCTTTATCATTAGAAACGTCAGGAACCAATATATTTTCGAGATTTAAAGAGTCATTTATAAAATTAAAGTTTATTTTGCTGCCACTGATTTTCGGAAACGTTTTCGTGTAGTTTTATATTTTATGAATAAGTTTTCTCAACATGGAATAGGTTTTAAAGGTGCTATTTATTGTCAAGCATTTTCAGCTGCGAAATTGCATTTATAAATGCAAGAGTAACTAAATAAATTAATGTTAATTTATCATGTTTGTCTATAAAATATGTTTGTTGAACATAAAAATGTTTACTTGAGATGGATAGCATCTGAGAAACCTATATTCCGGGTTAAGAAAACTAATTAATACACTATAAAAACTAATTGGAAACGTCTCCGAAAACAAGTGGCAGCAAAAGAAACTCTGTGTTTGTAAATTCTATCTCGAAAATCTATTGGTGTCTGATGTTTCTAAGGGTAAAAAACACTTTTTGGAATTGTTAGTAACTCGAAAGAGGTTATTGTATGTTTCCGTTCGTGATTACATTATATTTTCCTATATTAAGAAACATAACAGTGCGGTTGTTTTTACTGTGTAGTTGTAAAATACATATATCAGGACGTAATGTTGTCTAAATAAATATCATTGCCAAATACAACATATGAATTACAGTACACTGTATAAAAAATGCTGTAAAATTCAAGCACTAATATTGCTCCTTGTGTAAAAGCACCGAAGAACTGGCGATAAATTACAATTGAATGGGAAATCTTTGTATAAATCAACATAAAAACAACAGAACACACAGGACGCGTTCGAACTGGAAATTTTTAAGATCCTACATCAGTCACGCGAAAAAACGCTCCAGCTAATGTTAAGTCTATGGGAAGGTTATCGCGCGATTTCTCGCTCGCATTTTAATTTTTTTTTTAAATGTTTTTGCATAGGATAGCTGAGGTTGATCTCTAACGTTGTTAGTTTTTACTTTTTCGATTTTGGTTCCAGTTTTTTTATATAAGGGAAGTTTCTCTTTCAAATCCGGTTCCAAAATTGATAATGCCCGCTTATAAAAAATCTTTTACCAAAATCGAAAAAGTAAAAACTAACAACGTTAGAGATCGACCTCAGCTATCCTATGCAAAAAAAAAAATAATTTAAAAATATTAAAATGCGAGCGAGAAATCGCGCGATAACCTTCTCATAGACTTAACATTAGCTGGAGCGTTTCTTCGCGTGACTAGCATAGGTTCTTAACTGCCCACCATTAGTAACAAGTAAAGTAAACACGTGTCCGTAAGGGGACAGGGTCACAAATGAACAGAAAGGCAGAGAGGAGAGATGACAAAGAATGCGACAGGTAGCGCTAGCTGAAAGGAAAACACCAATCACAGAGGAGCACAGGAGAAAGAGGAAAGTGTAGCCAAAATGATAGAGGAAAAAATAGAATAAATAAAACAGAAGTAGTAAATTAAAAATAAATTGAATAAATAAATAAAATTAATAATAAATAAATAAAAATTAAATAAAAGACAAGAATGAACATAAATGAACAAAAAATTACAAAAGTAATTTCCATACTCTCTTTTCAGCTTAGAAATTACTTTTGTATTTTTTTACCTCTTTTTTCATCACGGGATTTAATACGCCAAATGACATAAGCAGAGTCAGAGAATGAAAATCAAATTTCCTTTTTGGACGCCATTATTGCTGTGAGATTAAAATTATAGAAATGATTGTGATACTTATTTATAGAATGAAAGGTAAGTCAGATTTAATTTTCAGCTTTTATTCCTACGTATTTTTTATCCCAGCTTACAAAGTTTGAAATCTTTAAATTCTTTAAAGAATTTTGTTCTGTTTCTTTATTGCAACAATAAATAATCTCTCATCTAAATCCTTCTTCTCCCCCCAAAAACTTTTCTGCTTTTCCCTTCTCCTTCCCTTGTACAAAGTACACAAAGTTAAAAAACGTTGAAACTCTTTAATATTTAATTATTTTTCTGCCCTATTTGCAACTCTATAGTAATTATGAATAAATAATCATCGAAACGAATTCTCACTCCAAAAAATTTTACTTTGCTTCTCCCTTTTCCCATACCCCCCCCCCCCACACACACACTTTGCAGTGGCAATATAACATAACTAAATAACCATCTTAATTCCCATTTTCAAAATTTTGAATCCCCCCCCCCCCACCAACCTATTTTATGTTCTTCCTGCACACTAAGTTTACAATCTTAAAATCGTTTTTTCCCTACTGTATCTTTTATTTTGAAATAACTATAATTGATGGTCTTCTAAATTTCTACTGCCATATGCTAAAATTCCCCCCCCCCCTCCCCTCCCGGGCATTTGCATGTTTAAAAGTTGTATTTACAAAAACGAAACCTTTTATTAAAAAATGCGTATTATAATTCTTTAGTTTATTCAATTTGTAGGTCCTTAAATTTTGTTGGTTTTGGTCCTTAAAAATACTTGATTTTTATTTAAAGAAATGTATACGAACACTAAATAAGGTGAAGCCGGTTAGTAAGTAAGTGGTGACCAAAGAGTGTAGCAGTTGGCAGCTAATGGTTTTCTGATTTGAAGTCGTATTATAGTTTTCATGTCTGTATTTTAGCTAATTAATTACTTTTAAGTATTTATTATTATTTGTTTATATTTGCATACCTAAGTGTATTGTATTTTAGTAACAATTTAATGACTAATTCGATATTGTACTTTTAGATGATTGCTGAATAGTGAGCCCTCTAAGAGGAAGAAAAACATTGCATTATTTGCTTCTGTCTAGATAATATCAAGATATTATATATATTTGGCTTCCACAGATCTTTCCTAATACTTCATCATATGTCATCATACGTCATCTTTGTCATTTTTTAAAATAGCATATAATTTGTAGAACATTTCATAAATAATTTTTAGCCATGAACTGTATGATTTCTGATTTTTTTCACTGCAAACAATTACGGGATTTTAAAAACTGCATATCTAAAATAAAAAATAAAAAAACCCATGTCGTCTGATTTCCAGAATTTTAGAAAATCGTAAAGAATATAGATACAAATTAGTATCTTAGCACTTCTGCATTTACAGTTTTTATAAATAATCCTAAAACAGATAACGCCCAATTTTTTTTGGTACAGTTAACTCTTAGGCTTTCTGTATAAGAGTTATATTATTTTACTAACATGTTAGGGTCAAAATATAAGAATTGTTGCCAAATGGCTTCAGTTTGTAACATAGGGTTAATATCGTAATATAAATAACTATGTAATATGAAAATTACAGCAAATTAACATGAAATCGCATTTATAAATTTAAATTTTTTGTCTAACGCTTACGGCAAAAATTACATCAATATTTGTTTTTTAACGAAATTTTCTTTCAAAAGTAAGTATGCGAAAAACATGCACGTGCTTACATTAGTACGCGAGTAAATACGATAGATGTAAATTTTTGACGTAGGCATAAAGATTTATGGATGGCCACTTTGTAAGGAGAAAATGCAATTATGTAATTTATAACGTCTTCATATTCATTTCTTTGGTTGATTTATGACAGCAGATTATCTACACGAGGGATATAGGCCCTAGGGGGTGAGTACCCTCCGTGGGGGTCTTTCTAAGGGATCCTAACCCGTATTTACAGCAAGGTTCGAAGAAAACTACGGAAAACTCCGAACGGTTAGGTCGACGGGTGCGAGAGGGGTTCATATTCATTTAGAGAAATTTTGACGAAAGTTGGATAATAAAAGGGCAGACAAGTAAACTGGCGAAATAATATACTATTTATTATGCTCATAAAATTTACACTGGATTATTGAGTCATTGTGAAAACGAATTTTTAAAAAAGGAAAAAAAAAAAAAGGGAATTTCAGTGAACTTATTTAAAACGTGCGTGAACAAATTCAGAACACAGTAAAACATATAAAATGGAACCTGTCAATAATGGAATCTTTGCCTAACCAGAAAAATTTTACGAGATGAAAGTATAGCAATACAATTATAGTACTGTAAAACCTGCTAAGACAAAATCGCAAGAAACGGAAGAAAAATTCTGTTATAGACAGGTTTCCGCTGTAGCAGCTACAATTGCATTGCATTCTTTTTGCTGGAACCGTACCAATTAAGAGACGATTCCGTTATAGACAAGTTCTGTTTTACAAGATTTTACTGCACCTAACTTTTTCGAAAATACTTATGAAATCAATTAATGCCAGTTATTTTATAAATTTGCAACAAAAATTAGGAAACTAATTAACAACTATTTCTTACACTTTAACCTCATATACGTCACCGAAATTAAAGTTGTTTTACTATCGATATGTAGAATTGTTCATATAACTTATCTCTTATGTTGAAATATATCTTGTAACGGCTTCGGCTAACTGCGCGTAAAAGCATGGCCCGCGCGCCTATTGTGAAAAATGTTAGAGTACAATCGCTGAAGACTTAAGTATTGGACATGAGTTCGGGTTCTTTTTTCGGAACTCGACCCCGACGATTTGATAACCGAACTCTGAAAATTTTGTATCACCGGATCCCGTGCCTCATACCGAAAGAAAGCAATAGAAAATTAATAACATTTTAAAATTGTATGAAAATTAATTTTCTCATTTAAAAATATGTTTTGACATAGAAAAAGTATTAATCCTAAACACTCCCATGGCGACATTTCGTAATTTTCATGTCTCTTAAAATCTGTTTAAATTTGTTCTGCTAATGTCACCATTCTCATTCTTTTAAAATATCATTGTACAATTATATTTCAGAAAGACGGGAGTTCTGTTTTCCAGTCATTCTGTAAAATGACTTGAAGCAGAAAACGACAATAGACAAATGATATCCCGCGGTTTCTTTATGTTACTAACACCGAGTGGGGAAATACTTCAAAATCAGAATATTTCTTCTCATATCACACCAATAACAATTCAAAATCCCTTTCAAACAGATTTTTTAAGGACTGTAAAACACTTTAAGAAACTAAAACTACATTCTTGTTTTTAAAATAGCAAGTTTCCTCCACCCTCCCCCATTTTTGTTTTCTTGAATAACTAAAACTGTCACTTTGAGCCCGAAGACTGGCATAAAAGTAGTCTGCATTGGGCTTGGGCTGAGCCCATATCAGCTCTAGTGCATGCCCTTGTCATTTCCACAGACTTTGAAACTAGTTGTTGGGGGCCACCGTAATACTTACCCATCATGTATATGTATAATGTAAAATATTAAAATAAAAATGTGTAAACTACTTATAAAATGCATTGATATTCAAATAAAATCGTGGCTTGATGACGTCATAAAAATGCTCGATTACTGAATTGCTTGAAAGAGGTTTTTCCTTATAAATCCAATAATAATACTCCTATTAACTAGCGGTTTATTGCATCTGATTAAGCGTCAAATTTCCAATTAAAATATATATTTGAAGTGAAATTTGGATGAAATACAGGGTCATGAAAAATCGAAGAGTGTGGAAAATAGGATTCCAAATATCTCGGCAATTAATTATCCGATCGACTTCATGTTTTATGCAAAATTTATGTTTTTTTATTGTCTTTTATATTTACTCCTTGAAATAAACAATTTCGAAAATTTTTATATACCTTTCATCAGAACGAATATTTCGAGAGTCCGAAAAAAATGTTCCGGTTAATCGAGGTTATTGAAATGAAATAGGCTTCTGACCATTATTACATACTAAGTACATACCAAATTGCAAGTCTCTATCTCAATTTGTTCGGGAGATAGAGCGTTTACAGACAGACACACAGACGGACGGCAAAAAAATTTTTCTAAAAATATGTTTTTCGGAATCTCTAGTGTCTGAAACGTGTAAATCCGTCAAAATTTTTTTTTCGATTTTCAAAACGATTACAAGACTTACCGTATACTACGTATGATGGGTAAGTAAAATCACTATTTCAAGACGAGGCTTTTTGATGCTAAAGGAGTCTGTAGTAAATAAATTTTTAATTTGAGGGTGAAATTAACCCTTAACTACTGTGACAAAAATTGTTGCATAACTACTGTGAATCGGTCTGAGACAGATAGATTGAAAGATGAATAAAAGGCTCGATTAACCCTTAACTGCTGTTACCGGTCTTACAGACCACTGCATTTTTCACTTTTCAGAGTTTAACTTGCAACTTTCAGTTTAACTACAGATACTAGTAAAATTTTGCTTCGTTTGAATCCGTAGTAATATCGCTAGAAATTTCTGAAGGGGTGAATTTTGATTAGAAACAGCCTGTACAGAAACAGTATGTAATTCGTTAATCGAGCCTTTTATTCATCTTTCGATCTATCGGTCTGAGAGACCGATTCACAGTAGTTATGCAACAATTTTTGTCACAGTAGTTAAGGGTTAACGCATTAGATACTGTTTCTGTACTAAACTTTATGTACAGGCTGTTTCTAATCAAAATTCATCCCTTAAGAAGTTTCTAGGGATAGTACTGGGGATCTAAACGAAGCAAATTTTCACTAGTATCTGTAGTTAAACTGAAAGTTAAGAGTTAAACTCTGAAAAGTGAAATATGCAGTGGTCTATGAGACCGATAACAGCAGTTAAGGGTTAATGGTTGGATGCGAGTTAATATACTTATCAATCCCTTTTTTTTTTTTTCCAAAATTTTAGATATAATTTTATAAGGAACGTCTTTTAATATCAACATTAACTTGACCTTGTAACAGTTCAGATTTAACTCCAATAGAATTTATTGGCTAAAATAGAGAAGTCAGCTTTCTGGATTTGGCGATCGGCATCGAGAACCCTGCTTACAGTCAATCACTGTACTAATCTGCCTACCCCAACTCTACCTCTCTGAGCTACTTAAAAGTATTTTACAAGACGTCTCCTTTGCAATCGATAGTTCTAATGAAAGGCAGGCATGATTTGTTTTTTCTTTCATAAGGGCCGCTTCACTGAAACTCCCCGATCGCGAAATCCCATGTTATCCTATGGGAACAATTAGAAGCGCGATTACTCATTACCTAATACTATTCATTCCTGAGACTATACATTCTTCTTTTTCAAATAACACTTTAGGTAGCTTTCAATACAAAAAAGTATAAAGCTACCTATTGCAGCCGTTCGGAGGAAAGCAGTTCCGGAAAATTTCGATATATTTTCACCGATCATGACCCCCAGACCCCAAAACCACCCTCCGTTCAAACGTTGATTTATATATATAGATATATCCATATATATATATATATATATCTGACTTATGTCATACGATAACGCTCGTATTTATAAATCAATTTTGATGAAACTAATTGTGTGTATTAAGCTCATCAATGTCTCGACCGAGTTCGTTGGCCAGCTTGGTCCGCCATTTTGTTTCAAGATGGCGGCCACTTAAAAATTTAAAACTAAAATAAATATACAAAAAAGTTAAAAATTCAAATTTATTTTTTAATTAAGTGTTAGGCCTTGATACGAGGATTCCAAAGCATTTTTTGGTTTACCTTTATCTTAAAAAATGGCTGAGATAGGACAGTTTGAAATTCTAGAGTGGCTGACATTTTGAAACAAAACAGCACATTAACGCGATTACTCGCAAATTATTTTCTTTCATTGTTGTAATAATTTTCGCAATCATACGCATAAAACTATATATTCATATCCGTTAGCGCCAAATTCTCGCCAAAATTGGCGACATTTGGCGAAATATCGCCAAATTTGGCGACCAAAATAAGTCTTCATAAATTAAGCCAATTTGGCTATTGCTCAATAATTTGGCCAATTTCTTATTCAAATTCAGTATTAACGAATCTTTTGTAAACGTTTCTTTGCATTTTAACTTGCTGTTTTCGTGTAACATTAGCTAAAATTTTAAAACGAAGATATAGGAAAGCTATCTTTTCCTCCCGGTACAGGCCGGAAGGACTTTTTTTTTTCATATTTCAATTTGTGAATAAATAACTTTGAACCCTAGTCAGAGTTCGAATGCTGCCATAAAAATAGTGTTGGTCCCGGGCTCGGGCTGAGCTTGTCTCAACTCAATTGATTATCTATACTATTATATAAAGAGGAAACGGTGACTGACTGACTGACTGGGTGACTCATCAACGCCCAGCCGAAACTACTAAAGTCAGGGTCACGCAATTTGGACTGTAGATTGCTGTTATGGCCTAGGCAAGCAATAAGAAGGGATTTTTGAAAATCCCCCCCCCCGAAGGGGGTTAAAGGGGGGTTCGAATGTTTCAGGTGATTTCGCCATATCTCAGCAGCAGTTATAGGTAGGATCTTGAAATTCCAGAAAACAAATCTACTAAAAAAATGATTAAACACCTATTTCAGCGATTTTAGAAATTCCATCCAGAAGGGGGTTAAAGGGGGGTGGTCGAATGTTTTAGGTCATTTCGCCATATCACAGCAGCAGTTATAGGTAGGAGCTTGAAATTCCAGAAAACAAATCTACTAAAAAAATGATTAAACACCTATTTCATAGATTTTAGAAATTCCACCCAGAAGGGGGTTAAAGGTCGAATGTTTTAGGTCATTTCGCCATATCTCAGCAGCAGTTATAGGTAGGAGCTTGAAATTCCAGAAAACAAATCTACTAAAAAAATGATTAAACACCTATTTCAGTGATTTTAGAAATTCCACCCAGAAGGGGATTAAAGGGGGGTGGTCGAACGTTTTAGGTCATTTCGCTATATCTCAGCAGCAGTTATAGGTAGGAGCTTGAAATTCCAGAAAACAAATCTACTAAAAAAATGATTAAACACCTATTTCAGCGATTTTAGAAATTCCACCCAGAAGGGGGTTAAAGGGGGATGGTCGAATGTTTTAGGTCATTTCGCCATATCTCAGCAGCAGTTATAGGTAGAAGCGCGAAAATCAGGAAAACAAATATACTAAAAAAATGATTAAACATGTATTACAGCGATTTTAGAAATCCCCCCCGAAGGGGTTAAAGGGGGGTGGTCGAATGTTTTAGGTCATTTCGTCATATCTCAGCAGCAGTTATAGGTAGGAGCGCGAAAATCAGGAAAAGAGATCTACTAAAAAATGATTAAACATGTATTTCAGCAATTTTAGAAATTTCCCTCCCGGAGGGGGTTAAGGGGGGGGGTCGAATGTTTTAGGTCATTTTGCCGTATCTCAGCAGCAATTTTAGTTAAGAGCACAAAAATCAGTAAAACAAATCTAATAAAAACATGACTAAACATGTATTTCGGGGATTTTTGAATTTCCCCTCCCGGAGGGGGTTAAAGGGTGGTGGTCGAATGTTTTAGATCATTTTGTCATATCTGTGCAGCAGTTTTAGATAGGAGTGCGAAAATCAGGAAAACAAATCTACTAAAAAATGAATAAAACACATATTTCAGCAATTTTGGAAATTCCCCCCAGAATTTGGTTAAATGGGGGGGAGGTCGAGTTTTTTAGGTTATTTCGCCATATCTCAGCTTTTATGTAGGAGGGCGAAATTAATTAAAACAAATCTACTAAAAAATTGGTTAAACACGTATTTCGGCGAATTTGGAAACCCCCCCAGAAGGTGGCTAAAGGGGTATTCAAAAGTTTCGGGTCATTTCGCCATATCTCAGCAGCGGATTTAGGTAGGAGCGGGAAATTCAGGAAAACACATCTACTAAAAAATGGATAAACACGCATTTCAGTGAGTTTAGAAATCCCCCCCCCCCCGAAGGGTTTTAAAGGGGGTGGTTTCGAAAATTTTAGGACATTTCGCCTTATCTCAGCAGCTGTTTTATGTAGGTGCGCGAAATTCAGGAAAACAAATCTACTAAACAAATGATTAAACACGTATTTCAGTGAATTTAGAAATCCCCACCCCCTAGAAGGTGGTTAAAGGGGGATTCGAAAGTTTTAGGTCATTTCGCCATATCTCAGCAACAGTTTTAGGTTGGAGCGCGAAATTCTGGAAAACGAATGTAATAAAACAATTACATTGTCTACCCGTGCAAAGCCGGGACGGGCCGCTAGTTATTAATAAACAGAATAGACATTAATGGTAAGGTTTCGTCATTTTTTGAAACTTTAGTCGCTTATAAGATAACTTGAGAGGATATTAATTATACAACACTTCTATGCACTAAAACCTGTAAAACGGAACCTGTCATAACAAAATACTGACTTAAACAGAACATTTCATAGTACTGACCTTAAGAACACTATAACTATACCTGTTAAAACTGTTCTTTCTTACAGGTAATTTTTTAATCCATCTGTATTTAGGATTTTTTTTTTGTATTAAACAGAAAGTCGCAGATTTATTTCAGGAGACACATTTCTGTGTCCTTTGAAAGCCCTGGAATGCCCCCCCCCCCGGGATACCGCTTGAATTCAACACTGCCCGCACACGACTTCTTTAGATTTATAGTGTGGACATTTCGCGCGAAACATTATTTTTGCATACGTCGCAGAACACAGACATACATTGACTTTATATCTTATAGTGACACTGACCAATCCAACTCCTGGAAAGTTTCGTGATCATACTTTTATTGTATTTAAGAATAGTTTTTCTATATTAAAAATATTTTGAAAACACGTTCTGCAGTAAAAAAGAAAAGAGAAGGAAAGTCATTTTAAGCATGTATGTTTGAGTTTTAAAATCTGCATTGACGATTATTTTTCATGCTATATGTAACCGAAATTCACACAAAAAATAAAATTTGTAAAGATAAACAAAAAATCTTAAACGTAATGCCCCTACACTTTGTATACAAAATAGCATGAGTATCATGATTAAAAAGAAAAAAAAATGAACTTGCGTTATACACATTAACACAGAGTGGAAAACATTAGCACCGTCGAAAGAATAACATTTGCACCCGGATGCAATCTTGAGTACACACACAGAAATAAAGAATATTAGAAAAGAAAAAAAAAACACTTAATAAGAAGTGACAATAAATCTGAAACGTGTATATTCTTTTCTCAAAAAGTGTTTACTTCCGTTATATACTTATAATCTTTTATAGGAAAAAGTAACAAGATCCTAAGTGTGAAGCATATTATGCAAATTGCTTCGCTAACACCACCGATTTCCAGCGTTCTCCATTTTGTGACGTAAGACTGATAAGGTGCATTGGTATTAAAAGTAAATACGTATTTGAGATATACGTATAATTGAATTTTTGGTATACTTAAATTATACGTTTAACTGATATACGCTTATACGTATCCGGATACGCTTAAACGTATATTTTAAGGTATACGTATTTCTTAGCGACGTATTATACGTATATACGTTAAACGTATAACGGAAATGCGTACCTCGTTGCGAGCAGTGGTATGAATTAAAAGGAAAATACTTTTATTCTCTAAACTCTCTGGTTTGAATCTTTGGTGAGGTGGTACGAAAAATTTCTACAACGCGAAAAATGCCTCAAGACCAGGGCCTGATTATCCAAAAGGCACGTACAGCATGAGTTCCCCTCTAAAATTTAAGAAGGGCTTCAAAATAAAACCTCTAATTCCAAATTTTGCGTTTTTTTTTTTTTTTTTTGTTTTTTTTTAAATCTGGAGGGGAAAGTTTGCATAATGCAAAAGAAAATCCACACTACTCTAGGAAATGTATCTAATCCTGTAATTTCAATGTGATCAGTTGGCTGTAAACCAATCATATGGCATCGTGATGTGCTGGTTAGAAATCATCCAGGTAACTCAGCATACAACAACTATATATATCACAAACAAACGCTACCGCGCATGCGCGGTAGCCTATTACTGCTTGCACGGCAGCGTATTACTGCTTATTTTACTGTTTAATACTGTTAATTTTACGGTATAATACTGGCAGCTGTGGTGTCAGTTTTATACTGTAAAATCAACAGTTATTTTTTGCAGTGTAATTGGGGCCCTGGGCAAAGATAAATTAGGTGGCCGCATTCGAATAGTTGCAACATTATTCTAATAGAACTGATGGTCAGTCATATGTGTATTGCGTAAACAATATTTTCGCACCTTTGATTTTAAATAGAAGAAAATTCTTAGCTCCGTAAATTCTACATTAAGTACCTTAATTAATAAAAATACTATTTTATTTTCTTACTGCAGAACAAAACTCTTTTATATAACTTTAGCTACTTGTTATATTACTTTAAGATGAATTTAATAACTTCAAACTATGGAAAAGTGTGAAATACTTAAATGTAAATATGAGTTAGTCAATATCAAATCAAATAGACTCTGCTTCATAAGTAGAAAGTGTTTTTTCAATAATTCTAAAAATATGGCAATTTAGCTAATAAAGCATATAGCTATTATGTTCTATGCTCTGTGCTTACAGCCAAAGCGCAGCGGTGCTTTGCTACCGAGTGGTTGCAGTTAGCTTTACGGAAGGACTGAGCTCAGAGTTTAAAACAAAAATTTAAAAAAAATCCAGAAAGTTTAGTAGAATTTTTTATAAAGATGAAATTTATACTATTTTGTATTTGAAAAATTTCAGAATTGGAAGTGGGAAAAAAAGAAAGTAAATATTTTATAAATTAATATATGCATTTGGGGGCCCACTGGACAAAGTCCCGATTTGCCCATGTGATAATAAGGGTCTGTATCCAAGACGTAATCTCCGTCAGAGATAAAAGGCTTTTAAAATGATTTTTTCTTTGTTGTTGTTTCTATTCTAAAACTTCAAGAATTGAAAGATTTGGGGGGAAGTGAGGAGGGGATGACTGTTTGGTTATGGTCTTATCTGAAAACCGAAAAAATAGTTGAAGGGGGGGATTTAATGTCATTTCGATCGGGGTGTAGGGCTAATTACGCTGGAACGGGCAGCGCCCAACCTGACCTCCACCTAACTATGGGCCTGTGCGTACCCCGCTTTGTAGCCCTAAAATTTCAGGAAAAAATTTCGCATTATGCAGAAGTAAATACGGTACCTGTTTTTTTTTTCTTTTTCTTTTTCTTATTCCCTATTCTTCATGCTCTTATAGGTGCACTGATATATAATTACTGATGGTATGGAGCAAAAAAGCATAATTATTGCTCAGTGTAAAATTTTTCTTCGTTGATACATATCTTCTACACATTTTTAGTAATGTTTGTGGTCAGTTCTCCTTATTTTAGTCATTCTACAAGTTTTTGTAAACATTTTCGGAGGAAATAAAATCTTTGGTTGCGATGATGAACCAATATTCCAATGTTTTATAGCGCTGCCATCTATAGAGAGAAAAAAGGAAGTAAATTATTTGGTGCTACCATCTGCAGAATATAGAAATATATATATTCTGTGTATTTTATAAGTGCTTTACATAGACGTAGAGTTGCATGGAGTCGTGGGGCTCGAGCCCCACCAATAATTTCTAAAATGGATTTTTTCCTCCTAATATAAAAAAAAAAAAAGTTTTTAATTTTTTTGATTTCCTAATATTTTATGGAATTTTAAATGTGCTATTTCTTAACAGATATTTTTTTTCTTAAATTTTACCATTTTTTCATCTTTTTTATTTTGTTACAAGGATAAAACAACATTATGAAATACTTTTCTTTTATGTTTTATTTATTTTTTTTAATTAAAAATAAATGCTAATCATTTCAGTTTTTGTAGCTGAAAGACCATATACAAAACGGAAATAAATAAATAAATTCATATTCCGAAAAAAAAAAAAAAATGTTATTCGAAGTCAATATTCATTGGGATTTTATTATAAACGAATCGCGAATAACAACGAGTACATCATTTTATAAACAATTTTATACATTCGAATTTTTACATTGTTTTAACGTTTTATTTAACTTGTGATTTATTTGTCGATATACGATTCTGTTTAATTTCTTTAAAAGGGAGATAAAAAGCAGATTAAATTAGTAATCGATTTCGTTTACACACACACACACACACACACACACACACACACACACACGTATTTGTATAGAAAAGAGTTATATTCAAGCTGAACCCCACCAATAATTTTAAAAACTCTACGCCTATGAGTTCTCATAATTATTTTTTCAATAAAAAGATAGTTCTATATTTTATTTTCTGATTTTTGAAGGTATCTTGATACAACGAGAGGTATCTTACTATTCCTTCTGAACTAATAAATAGGTATTAATAAAGAAATTTTAAGATTTTTATTATCAGAATTTATTTAATCAGAAAATAAAAAAAATAAATCTTTTATAAGCAGTTATTGTTTATCTTTAAAATCACACGTAATTTCATGACTGAAATTCATATGGTTTAAAAAATACTAATAAAAATACCGTTACAATATGCTAATTGGGTGCGGGTCCCAATTATTGAAAATTCATTGCTTTGATTTATGCTTTATAGAAAGCGCGAGCTAGTGAATGTATTAAAATAATTACAATTTTTGCTCTGTTTCTCTTTTAAGATGGCAAGAATAAAAATGAAAGGGGGAAAAAAAAAGCAATTTTTAAACTTATCTGTTCCGGATGTCTAAATTGTTTTCTCAACGCATAATCAAGATTTAGTTAATATGAAACTATTAAATGATAAAAAAGTACATAAAAAACACTTTTTTTTTTTTTTTTTTTTATATTTCTACTTTTTAGTTTCAATATATATCGCCGTTGCAGTTTCACAGCCAGTTGGTATATTTTGGCGAGAGTGGTTTGGCGCAAAATTAACTCCACTTTTAATTCCTATTTTTACTATTCTTTTATATTTTCTGAATACATTTTTGTTCAGAAGCACATGATGCACATGGGCAGATGTTCTTATTCAGAAATTATGTAATCGAAAGTATTTTCCCTAATTTGGTAAAGGCAAAAGATTTTTCAGAAAATACTCCTAAAGTCGACTTTTTGAACCTATTTCCAGACGCGGCAGCACGCGGAAGGGGATAAACTTATCGTCGCGTGATAAGAATAACTTAATTCGATAAATTATTATCTAGTTATAAGAATAACTTATAACTGGATAATAATTTATTTATCAAAAAATGGAAAAAATATCCGATCCCAAATCGCCTGCCAATTTTATGCCTTTACGTTTCAAAATGAGTCAGAAAATTTCGCGTTATTGAGCAGGGTATTTGAGAACCACCTTAAATGCAACTTTTAAAGACTATCACGTTAAACACTATTTCATGCGATGATGTTATTTTATATTTTTCTGTTAAATAAATGCATTATCTTAAAGGGGGTCAATCATCCTGAACCCCATCCTCCCTCCCGTTGCTTCAATAATTTTACGTTCGCAATTTTTCATGTTTATCCTTTTAGGATTCGAGTATATCTTTGGATGCGTTTTACACTGTAATTTTATTAAAATAAGCATCTCGTAGGACAAGAGATTTTATCTAATCCTATTAACAATACTTACTAACCTTTCAACCACGAAACATCTGCATCTTATGCAGAAGTTGTATAAAATCGCATGCATCAAAGATATTAATGCAAATGTAAGCTCCTGTTACGAGACGTACATAATTTAGAAGTCCAAAGGTTTCGTAATTTTTGTTTGAAGGAGACAAAAATAAATTGGTGATCATTCTACAATATTTAAAAGAGTAATAATATTATACCAGTGGATCCGTATGAGCATTTCATACTCCCTGTCTAATATTTTTTAAGATGCAGGTTTAAAATTCTAAAGAAAAATTAAGGATAAAAATATCTGCAAACAATATTAGTCAAGCCAGAATATCATCTCATTTATCCCATCTAACTTACATTAAAAACTGATCAAAGTTAGCAAAAAGCGATAGCCAAAGAGAGAAAAAAAAAAATAACAACCGTATTTTAACTGCATTACCGAGATCCGCTTCGGGAAAAATACGGGATAAAAAAGTAAATTGAATGCATATAAAATAGAATTTAATATAACAAAGCATACATTTTAGGCTACACGTGAAATATAACTACTTCGACGTCTTTTTCTTCTATGCATTTGAATTTGAACTTTGCTTTTTAATCATAAATATAAAATAAACCCGTGCAATAACTATGTCCCACTTTATTGTTATATTTTTTATAATCATTGTTGAGCACGATATAATGCGGTATTCTATTTTTGTGGCAACTCTGACTTGAGAAAAACCTTTCATTTCATTTATGAAACAAAGCTGATTTAATTTGTAATTAACTGCAATTATTAATTAAAAACATGTTTTAATGAAATGTGACTGTACAATATCAGAAGCAATATATATAATAAATATTAATATTATATAAACAAATCTTGATATGCTTCAATAGCAAAAAATCATGACAAAATCACAAACAAATAAAATTTTGCAAATAAAAATGTTGTAATTTATGTTTAATGCAAAATAGCCCGATTTTATTTAATTTTCTTTTGCTGATGTATTTTGAAATGCAGTTGCTAGGCAATCTTTAATTTGAAAAAATTGGAACTTATACGCCAAACGAGACAAATGAGTTGCGTTCGTAATATAACTAGTTTCAGTGAAATGAATTATAGCGTCTGTTATTATGATATGATTAATTTCCGTAATAAAATAAGTACATTTTAAATTGCCAACATTTTATCATTTGTTGACAATTACTGAAAATTCCAATGCGGAACTTAAGCCTAGCATTGAAAATTTCAGAACTTGAAATCCATATTTAGACCCTTTTCCCATTTAATATCTATTTCTCCGGAAACATCTATCCAAAAACTGTCGGTAGATTATATGATTGCTATAATTAAACAATTTTAGTATACAAATTCGGTTTTTAAATCCAGTAATACGGAAATAATATGACTCCTTTTTAAATAGGACGTAATCACCATGGCAACCTAGTATCATTACATCATTGATATCATTGAATTAATTACGTGTGATAGGAATTAATAGAATGATACATCTCGGTTGCTTGACGATTAATCCTCAGAAGCTGCTATAACAAAAAAATATCAATTTAAAAAAATCAAATTATTTAATAAATATTTTTATTAATATCTTTTTAAGTTTTGATTCGATTTTCATAAAATTTGAAATGACTTGACAAAATTCTGCAAAGATTATATATATTAAACTTCAAATCATTTGGTTGGGTATTTTTGCGCTGTTATATGCGGACGGACCAGACGACGACTATAGGTGCTACGTATTTATATAATTACGAAAGCACCTAAAAAGGGATGAGGAGAATACTCATGCTTTCCTATTTACAAAAATGAGAAAAAAAAAATCCGAACATATATATAAAATTTCACCAAAAATCATAAAGACATTTGCGAATATCTGAGAAACGTACTGACAAAATTCCAAACCAATTTAATTAATTTAAATAAACAAGAATGAAACATCATGCATGAAGCATAGATTATGAAACACTTTCCAACACATCCAGAAAACTTTAACGAAACTTTACCGTTAAATTAGGTGAAAGAAGATATGTGGTAAACAGTTTAGGAAACATTACACACTTAAAAATCCAGTTTTATAGCATTCACCATCCATAGCAAAAAAATAGTCGAATTATTTTGTGCAGCCTTGTATATGATCCATAGATTTAAATATATACTACATAGCGTGATAAAATGTAGTTCAGTTAGAAAATTCACATCTAGCAATTTTCGCCATTCGATGGAAATGCGCTCGAAATATTTTGTACAACCCTGTATATTATCTAAGGACTTCTGTACGCACCACATATTAATCTAAAATTAAATTTAGGTTTCGTATAAGGGAACTGAAAACTTACTTATAGCAATTACCAACCATAAACAACAATATATCTTGTTTTTTGCGCAGTTTGTATATGAATTTATTTATATTCCACAAACTTCTATTAATCTATAGTAAATATAGTTCACCAGGAAAATGCGTAACACAATTAAAAACTACCCTTAAGGAATACTCCCACATAGTTAGTAATACTTACTAATTCCTTTGTGTTGCCCTGTATATGATCAACAGAATTTCTACACACCACGTACTATGCAAAAATTTAGTTAAAAACGCAAACCGAAGTTGAAAAAACGTTTATCACACGTAGACTGATGTAATTATTGCACATTGACTGTAATTCTTGTACGTAGACTGTAACCAAATTCTTTTGTGTGTTCCTGAAATATGAACGATAAACGCAATGCACATCATACTTTATGGTGAGCAATTTATAGTGCACCTCAGTAATGCTTATAAATTTCATTATGTTTGATATAGGAGAAATATCGTTAA
The DNA here is from genome assembly GCA_963931845.1 of Maratus michaelseni. Taxonomy (NCBI): domain Eukaryota; kingdom Metazoa; phylum Arthropoda; class Arachnida; order Araneae; family Salticidae; genus Maratus; species Maratus michaelseni. Next base: position 187,964,532 of record OZ007598.1, on the reverse strand, counting down.
ATTACACTGCAAATAATTTTCCCCCGTAGAACATTGTGTAACAGAATTCTTTTGTGTGACCTTGTAAATGAATAATAAATGCTTTGCTCCCCATATTCTACAAAAAGCATGTTTTAGTGCTCTTCATAATTGTATATCAATTTCATCATGTTTCAAGTGGCATAACATCATTAAAATGCAATTGAAACGATTATTTCCCATTGACTGTAATGTAACGGAATAATTTTATTAAGGTCTCTGTAAATAAACTATAAATGCTATACACACTTCATTTTCAATAGAGATCATACTGTAGTAAACGTCAATAACATACAAAAATTTCAGAGAAATTCGAGTATATTTACGGGAGTTAGAGCGGACAGACGGCAGACAGCCCGAAGTTATAAACACTTTTCAACTAGGTTGGAAAGCGTTAAAAAACTTCTATAGAGAAAATTTAGCATTCATAATGTAGCATTGAAAGCAATATTTCAAATGTCCCATTTTCATTTCAGTGAATGATAAAATGTTAAAATCGTCTGAATTTTCCACAGAACTTTATGATGTAAAAGTACATTATGGCAGGAAAGAAAATGTAGTTTTTGAACGAATGAACCAATATAAGCAATAAACTATACAGCTAATTCCGACTATCTGACCAATATATCTGCCAAATATCAAACTAATTGGATGCTATTCTATCCAATGGTTGGAATATCACAGTTGAGATTTTTTTCAAAAGAGAGAAAATATGCCAGGACCCGAACCTGGATACTTTAGTTTGCCGTTCCAACGCTCTCCCTACTGAGCTATCCCAACGATATCCTGGCTGGCATATTTCACTCTTATCTGTTGGACAAGGCTGCAAACTGCAGCGCTAATTTCATTCATCTGAGCTATAACTGTAGCATTTTACATGATGAATCTGAAAGAGCATGGAAACTCCTGTATACCATATAATTAGGTCATAAAGAAAAGAGGAAAGTATATTCAACTATGTAAATTATATTAAGTACAGAAAATGTTATGTAAATTATATATAACTATGTAAACTATGATATATAATAACAACTATGTAAATAACTTATATGATATATAAAAACAACTCTATATCATAACAACTATGTAAATAACTTATATCATATATAATAACAACTATGTAAACTATATATAATTTACATAGTTGAATATACTTTCCTCTTTTCTTTATGACCTAATTGGATGCTTTTCGCGACAGTTATCGCGTGACATACACATATGATATTAGATAATAACACAACCATGTAATTATATGTTTTATGTTATGAGCTTTAAAAGCAAATTCAATGCAATTTATCCACTTTAGAATTATTATATACTAGCTGATCTACCAGGCGTTTCCTGGTCCCGTCAAAAAATAGTACGAAACGAGAAAACACTCTTAAACACTCTAAAAATCGCTGCACGAAACCATTCCTCGGGTAACCGTTTCGTCTGTCGGAAAGTAAATAGAGATACGGACCACAAAGCGGAAAAAAAAATCATTTCCTTCAAATGTCTGAGTCATTGGATTCACAGTGGAATCACAGTGGTTTAAGCCAAAATTGAAAAAAAGTTCCCATCCGATTTTCACAAAATTTGCATTTTCGTAATCAGAAAAATAAACTACATCTATACTGTGAATTTCGAATCGATACCTCCAATAGTTTTCTGAATACAACAAATAACGAAGTCGGCTAAACCGGTATGATTTTCTAAACAAATCGCTCGTTGCCATCGGCAAAAGAGAAATAACCGCTTTTTCGCCGCCACGTACCTTAGTGTTATTTATATAGAGATAGATGTGGCTTAGCACAACAGTTTTTTTTTTTTTCTGGAACCTTTTGGTGTTATCCAAATGATGGCGTACGTTAACTACAGATTAATTAATAAATACACCTTGTCAATATCAATTTTTAATCTTATTGCTTCCAATATAATTTTTTTTTCCGTATAAAAAAAAAAAATATTTTGTACGACAAACTGCTTATTTTGCATTTGCTTACACTTTCACGTGCAAGTTTCTCCTCGATGGTTGCAAGTAATATTTATTGTCATTGTTTCATGCAATTATTATTAAACGCAGTGTTAAAGTGGCAATTATATAGTTTGTTAACAAACCTTTCAGCTTTTGGCCAAAATTAAGAAAGTTACAGTCCGATTTTCCCAAAATTTCCATTTTTGGAATCTGAAAAATAGATTACATATATACTGTGAGTTTCGAATCGATACACCTAAAAGTTTTCTTAATGCAACAAATAACGAAGCTGGCTAAAGTTAGGTTTAGCAGATTTGATTTTCTAAAAAATCCACTAGTTGCCATCGGCAAAAGAGAAATAACCGCTTTTCGCCGCCTCGTACCGTAGCGTTTTATAAATATAGACTGCATATGGTACATTATATTTACTAGTTTCCATATAGTATAAGGAAAGCATTGTATAATCCTGATAAAAAACAGAGAATGGAAATTTAGGTATATCTACATTTTGAGGTTCCCTGAATCCGTTTTCGCTATTTGTAAAACGAGTTTGTATGTATGTATGATGTGTGATGTTCAAGAGTATTTTGGAATTTCATCACGTTTTTAGGCCCCTACACATTTTTGTCTGTTTTTACGATAATTACCGAAATGTCAAGTGAAGACTTACTGTAGAAACGAAAAGATTTTTCTGTTAGTATGTGTGCAATGTATGTGTGTATGTACAGTCGTGGAGAAAAAAGTGAACATCCCTACTAACTCTGCAACAAATTATTGTAAAAGAAAGTTACTGGTACCGAACGATTAGAAATAAAGTCTACTTTTAAATGATGCATATAAAATTTTCTTAGGAGGGGGTGGGGGAATCTACATACTAAAACAAACCCAAACTTTGTTTTTAGTGGCAAGACCCGATTTTGACAAGATATCTTAAATCTTCAGTTCAAATTATGCCTAGGTACCAAATTTCATGAAAGTCTTACGGTTAGTTTCAGATAAATTAATTATTTTTAAAATGAGCATATTTAAGAGACTGTGTCCAAATTGAAGTTTCGTACTCGATTGTTGAAATGCAACAGAACGATTAAGTGTTACTTCTATTAATGTATTATTTCTTGCCAATATGACCATTTTATTCACTTTATATGTTTCGTCTATTGTTATAAACGTCAAAATCCTTTTCAATATTCATTTTATAATGTGTACAGGAATCAACTTGTCTGATTAAAAAATATATAAGGTTATCTGGAATTAAATATTTTTCGAATATGTGAATGTGATTGGAATTTTTATAGGTGTTTTTATAATGCTTTTTCTCCGATTTTGAATTTATTATACTCGCACTATTCTAAATTTATATGTGAAGAATATCCGTGAATACAAAATGTAGAATAAAAAATAGTATGAAGCAGTATAAGGAAACGATGTAGAAAAGCCCAGACAAATTGCTTTTCAGTCTGAATATAAATCTTAACTCGATTGCTAATGGCATATTTTTAAAACTTTTTCAGCCAAATACACAACACATATGCATTTATAAAAAACTTTATTTCAAACATATATACCACAGAAAAAAATAAAAAATAGGTTTATTACATTATAGAAGAAGCTATAAATTCAGTTACAGATAACAAAAATAATGAGTAAGATATTTTTTTTTGTACATTAAAAAAAAAAAAAAGCTTTGTTAATTTAAAAATAAAAGCTAAACTAATTTAAATAGCTGACGTAAAATTATATCCCATCCAAATACGATTTACGTAATTTTAATTAAAAAAAATTTAAAAGCACACATAGAAAAAGTTTTAAAAAAATCTTATTCTAATTAACAATAAAATGAGTAAAATATATATATATATATTTTTTTTAATTATGCTTTTCTGCATATCATAGACGGCTCCTTAAACCAGCATCTTGATTTTAAGCATAATTTGAAAACTCTTGGAAGAAAAATTTTAAATTTTAAATGCGCATAAAACAGGACATAATAAATATAAATTCATAAAAAAAAAAATTGTAGGTTGCAATCCATACACAGTGTGATTCATAAATATCGAAACAATAGGCTATCTACTTAAATATTGCCTCTAGACACATACTTCCAATTGCAAATTTTCATAAAAAAAGGTACAAAATTTGATGAGATAAGTTGCAACTCCATGGGGGGGGGGGGGGGTCTATTTGAGAAAATACAAAAATTTAATTTTTATACGGCCCCCGTAGGATAAAATTTCTAATTAGGAAATTATTCCTTAACCAGTCCTGAATTAAACAAAAAAAAATTCCATCTTGATATCTGCAAAATTCACAGAGATATTAAAATCCGAAATTCGTGACTTACGCCACTTACGCATACCTCTGAGAGACGCGATATCAGTTCATTTGCAATGCAAGTTAGGGATCGACCATAAATTTACACATTATTAAAAGTCGATCTAAGACAATGTCTTAACTTTTAGATATAAAATAATAGCGTATAGATTTTTACGTTAAACTTGCTTGAGAAATATGCTAGAGGTCTGCATGAGGCCGAGATTGGCCCCAGGGTCGTAATCGGCACGGCCCGCTGGCCGGACCGTGCCGGCCCGTGTCTTTATTGTTCTTAGGACGTGTTGGAAAGGCAATAAGTTTTATAAAACTAGTAATAGCGATAATGAAACTTCTGTTAACGGAATCATTGGAAATATATTTTATAAATTACACAGAAATATTTTCAAAAATCTACTTTTTGTTATTCAGCTTCAAAAGTTATGATGTTTTTAAACCTATTTTTCATTTATTCCAAACGACATTGTTTTTTAAAATAAATCTTTATTCGAATGTAACAGTCTAATAGTATAAATAATCATTAACGTTGCTAATGCGTATTTTTTTAATAGATGCCAAGTTCCCACTAATCTTCCGTTATAAGTGTGTTTATTTGACCCAGGTTCAATACGTTCGAACCAGAAACTCTTTACAGAAATTCAATTGAATGAAGTAATGATTCGACTTAAAACATTTAAAGTAAGTAAGTCAAAGATTCATTAAAGAAATTTTCTAGTTTTAAAGTGGTTAACTGGTTCAAATTAATCTACATATTACGGAGGATTGGTGGGAGGTTTGGTAACTATGTTTTTATCATGCGAAAACATAGTAATCTAAAATATACTGTAAAACTTTCTTATAAATATGTGTGTAGTATTCTTTAAAATAATCGTAATTGTATCTTAAGATAAATGGGAATTTTTTGTACGAATTTCGGCTTGTGCAGAAATCTAAAATATGCACACAGACACCTCTCTAGATAATGAATTAAATAAAATTAAGTGCATCGCCATGGAAATGGTTTTCTTTCACATCATATCAATAAACCCGACCTGAAACATAAAGTGCATAAAATAAATTTATATCTCTAATAAACTTAAATTTTGTAAATTTCGCTGTATACCAGATTTGTATGCGAGACTAGGGTATGTGTTAAATTTAATATTTGTACCCGAGAGCCAAACTATCGTAATTAGAAATTGAAACTACAGGAATGAGTTACTTATTTACCTGGAAGCTTTTAAAAAGCATTTAAACGTTCTATTGGGACCCAATCTTTGTTTAAAACTTTAAATGCATTTTTCGGCATCATAAGTTTTTTATCAGCATTTCTCATCTTTAAATTTGTATAAGTCAATAACCTCTATAAATGGTTCAAACTTGTAATATATCTTTTTCAAATATTTTACTTAAATTTTAATTCGGCAAATTTGAAAAAAAAAATTTTACTTTTGAAAATATGATTTGTTTAAACTAAGTTGCATCTCTTTTTTTAAATTGCTATTTTAAATATTTTTTTTAATTAATTTTTTTTCAAAATGCTGAATGAAAATTAAAACTTATATATTTCTGTTTAATTAAAGGGAAAATATTCAATTGTAACAATTTTAAATTACTCTGCATTTTTTTTAAATTTATTATTTTTTATTTTGTAAGAAGTCTTATGATGTGATTCTGTTTACAAATTATATGGCTAATTATCACAAAAAAAATTCAAAATTCTAACTCTATAAATAAATAAATAAATAAATAAATAAAATGTTTCCCGGACACCTTACAGTAACATTGTTTCTTGAATTACACGCATTTCAATTTGTGTCCCTTGAAATCCCTTTTTTGTTTAATTCAGGTAAGGATAAGGAAAAATTTCCTAATTGGAAATTTTATCCTACGGGGGCCGTATAAAAATTTTATTGGGTGTTTCCCTAATTAAAGAGTTAATTTTAATGCATCTTATGACTATAATCTTACATTCTACCACTTCATAATATTTAACTTCAATCCAATTATACAAGAATTTAAATTTAACATTACACCAGGTGAGAAAGACATACCACCAACTGAATATTGTTACCATAAATTTATTACAAACACCAGGTAGTTAGATTTAAGAAGGGGCACCAAAATTTAGTACAAGTTAACACACATAATACAAAATATAAGAAAAGGGAGAGAATGGCTAAATAAATTCATCTACTTTTAAATTTTACTTTTAAATAAAACCAAAGGAGGTAACAATATTCTCATATCTTTCACAACCTAAAAAAAAAGGAAAACACCCAATACTTCTAAATCTCAAAAATATAAAGTATTCATAAATGATGACGAACAACAGTGAAAATTAAACTAATTTTGAATGACTGAATGGAGACAAACTCTCATATTTGAGAGGATAAAACCCAGAAAATTTGCAAGTAAAAACCAAAATGACATTACTTTATGAATACATTTATACCTTTAAAATTTAGGGACCAATGAAATCGTATAGTTGAGCACACTACGTATTTTATAAATCATTTGAAAAGCTGTGATTCAAGATGATAGGACACATTTTTAATTACCTAAACAATAATATTTCACTTAATAGGATTCTCTTAATACTTCATAAATTTATTAACTCTCTTTAAAATATATAAAATTTCACAATTAACTTAATTCAGAATAAACGATTTATTTTAAGTGCATCAATAAACTTTAATCTATAAAATTTACTATCATCTGTTTAGCTATATAGTCCTATTTACATTTGGATATTTAGATTAGGTCTACACATTTCATCTTAAATCCACATTAATTTAAAATTGTATTTGTCATATATATATATTTCTTACAGAATTAATATATTTAAAGAAAACATGTGTGATTGAATTTCACTCCATATGAATTCTGTTATCAATTTAAAAAAACCAATGAAGGTGGACTTTTTCACAGAATAAAAATATAAGGGCAACAAAGCTAAAAACAAGGAAAGGGGGTTTAATTTACTATTAATTTACAGATTTTAAACTAAAAGTGCAGAAAAGAATTACTTATGAAATAATATTTATAAACACATTTGAATAAAACAATAACAGAATTCTAAATTCAATTTTTTTACACATGTATTTGCTATTATTATAATCGAGCAGACTACTATTAAAGTAGAATTTAACATTACCATTTAAAGTTTGATAACTTGAATAAAATCTTTTAAGCTACTGTTATAATACATAAGAAACGTATTTAAATTAATCAGAATAATAGATGCAAATTAATAAGGGAAAAACAGATTCTTGGTTAATTGTGGGTTTATTTACAATTAAACATTTTCATATCAGTACTAGAAAGAATATTATAATTATAGTATGACATTATAGACAAACCAAAATTTACTCACATATATTTTTCTTAGACCACAACAGTTATCTCATCTATAGAGATTTTCATCAGGATGACAGATTAACAATTTTATATCAGATCACCACATTATCGTCGAAGATGGCCTCTACTTCATCGGCAGTCCCCACTTTGCCGAAAGAGAAATTCTTCACCACCTAAAACCGCATCTCACTGGTCACGTACTGCTTTCACATGCAATTCGGGGTTGGTATTTGTAATACCGATGACATTTGTGTCGATGATGTCGAGAGAAATTCCGCTTACACTATCGGGGTTGGTATTTGTAACACCGATGACATTCGTGTTGATAATATCGAAGGAAATTCCGCTTACACTAACTTAGTTTTAATGTAGCAGCAGGATTATTAGAAGTATAACATTAATTCCTCCTTCTGCTCTTTAATTCGATCCTCATCCAACACCTTCCGAACTTTCATGTGCTACCTCGGCTCAAAGTTGAGGAAAGCTCATATCTCCTAACAATCTCGGTAATGGAGATAGCAAAAAAAACTTATAGGACCAGCATCCTTTTTAGTTAGCCTCTTCTGTAGTACAAATGCCTTTTTTTTTTGCGCTCATGCTTCGGAGCTCCAAATTTTTTCGACTCGCACCTACATCAAACGTTGTTCTCTGCTTACTGACTGACCTTCTCGTATCACCTTTACTCCTCGAACCTATATGGGGCCTACCCATTATAAAATTAAGGGGAACGGGAGCCTTACGCTTCTGTTACTATGCGCTAACCACATGGTAACAGGAAAATTTTCGAAGAAACGGGTTGCTAATGGTCCTTTTTTGACCGAACGTTTATTTGAAAGGTTGACCGTTTGTCCTACAAGGTTAAACTTTGCGGGTATTTTTCCTGGAATAAGTGGGGTTGAACAACAAGGTCACAACAATTTACACTTGGGGTTGATATTACGAAAAGGGAAAAAAAAAAGAACATTTAACTAGAATTTGGAAGAAAGAACTGCATTACTTACCATGTTATAGATTAAAAAAAAAAAAAAGAAAGTGAAAGAAAAATTAACTGAAAATTTAGAGAAATGAAGGGTTATGTTAATATAAGTTAAAAAATTAGAATTTGCGAAATATTCTACAACAAGACTCCCCTATCCTGAATAAAAAAAAATTTTTTTGACTAAAAAAAAATTTTTTTTTTTTTTTTTTTTTTTTTTTTTAAACAAAAAAAAGAAAGTATAAAGCTAACTCCCAATGGAGAACTCGATTTCCTACTCCAAGTTAGTTAACCTAGACTTGTTAAAACCAAAAAATTGGAAAAATGAAGGTAAAATGGTTTACTGCCTGCTGGAGAAACACCTACGTGGGTCCAAGATACTCGAACAAATCAAACGGCGACTCGAAGAGCTTCCAAGCATCACATAGTTGAAACCCCGCTCGTCACACTCCGGAATGTGCAATTCGAGCTGCACACAATGAACCGTCCACCTGACCACATCCCTAAAAGAAAAATGGAATTGAGTTTAAAAAGGAATTTATACATAAGTAAAAGCTGTGAGCCATATAAGTAACCATGGGGTTTATCACAACCAACTGAGCCTCTATCCTTGCCTTCAGATTTGCCTACAGTTATCTGTATTAGATGATACCTACTGAAAATTTTCACCAACTTCCCGAAACAGACCAGATATCCAGACGGTGAACTCTCATTTCACCACTACTACTTTCTACAAGTGAGTATGCCACTCCACCGTAATTGCCATGTGTAACTGCAGCTAGGCCCCAAAATTGTTGCTACAATTAAATAAATTTAAGTTTAAGGTTAATTAACATGTGAAGGACTGCCAACTGGTAATTTTCACAATTTACATACACATCAAGACACAGGCTGGAGATGCAGATGTAGATATATATATACATAATACACAAATAAAATCTTTTACTCGACATATAACAGTGTGTGAGTCAAAGGTAATAAAAAAAAGTATTTACATCAAATTCATAGAAATAGCACTAGGTTACATACAGGTAAATAGCATAACACAAAAAAAAAACACAACAGAGATGCAATATTTCATTTTCAGTTTAAAATGCTTTACAAAAAAAAAATACATGAATGCAAGTTCATTGTATTAGCAGGGAACCCCTATTCATTTGAAAAGTTCATATTTTGATTGTTGGGGTTTTACTTGGAGTGTACAAATGCACTTACAGATCATTGTGCATACATTAGTGTATGTCTGCAACTCTGTATTCCTATGGGAACAAATACCATAGCCTAGACAACTTTAAAAATGCAGAAACTAAAAACAACATGCCAAAAAAAAATGTGAAAAACAAATTCCACTACTACCAGGTAACTCTGCCAACAAGATATAAAAAAAAAAGGGAAAAAAGAAAATATAAACACAATTACCCAAATTTACAGAAGAGAATAGAATATAGAAGGCATAAAAATGTACATACCGAAAGTGTATATGTACGGCTGTAAATAAGTCACACCCCACGTACAGAAATGTATAAAATATCTCTGTAAGATTTGCACATATACCCAACAAATTACAACTTCCGAGAAGGTAACACAAATAAGTAAACTAAATAAGTGTTAGAATTAGCTATATATATACAATACAATTATATTTTCAAAAGGAAGTAAAAAAGGGGAAAAAAAATTTACCCAAATCCCTTCGCTTGCATCACGTAATTTTCAAAACATCCCCCAAAAAACTCCAAACATCCCAGAAATAGCACGAATTTTGGTTAAAAATTTATAAAAATTTACAAAAAGTGGGTGCGGAGCGGTATGCATGCCAAAATATAACATAATACCCAATACCCTTCTAAAAAAGGTACATATAAAGCTCCAAAAACGCTTACTAACACTTCCGGAAAGCAATCAAAACAAACCCATTTTAAGTTGAAAAATTTTCAATTCCGAGTTTTAATTTCGATAAATTTCCTCTAAAACACATATAAATACAAATTAATTAGACTATATACAGAAAACATTGAGTGAAAAACAGATAAAGTCGTTACTCTTTATAAATGGGACGAACGCTTCTGTCCCGAAAGGAATAATCGACCCGTGGAGTCGATCTAGAACGACCGAGGCGTTTCGATTTCGCGACAGGCCGTATCGAATCACCCTCAGTTGCTTTTTCGTTGCTATCGGACTGATCAACCTCTCTGCCTCTTTCAGCAATATTAGGCTCCTCTTGTGTGCTACCCGAACTTTCCCCTACCGGAGCAATCTGTGGATGTGACTCTTCCCCTCCCGGACTGACCTGTGGTTGTGGGGAAAGAGCACTAAATTCGGTTGAAACGCTGCGCGCCTCCTCCTCGTCTTCCTTAGTTACGGTTACAGTGTTGCAATCATTCTCGTTTTCTTGCGCTAAAGGGGGCGGAACCCATGCGAAATATCGTCTATGTCTAGTAGTACGGAGGTGGGTTGGTTGCTCGCCACTCTGAATCGGTTCTGTTTCATCGATGGGCGGATTGTGAATCGAATTTCCGTTAGTCGTTTGTTGTTGTGGATTGTTTTGGTTAGTAATCTTCCTGTCTTTGAATAACGTTAGTCTATCAACATGGACAACTTGGGTATTTTTCGGGTTAGCAACTAAAGCGATCTTAAAATTTACATTATTTAATTGTTCAATAATAGTAAAAGGACCGTTATTTAATTTACTTAGCTTTTTAGTCTGTCCTGGCTCAATTCTAGGTGTGTAAAGCCACACTAGATCACCTACTTTTAGATTTTTACACACTGCTGTTTTTTCTCTGTATTTCTCCTGAGTTTCAGCTGCTTTAACTAGATTGTTATGGACTTCTGCATATACTTTTTGGAGAGCAGGAATTACAAGTTCACAGAAAGATGGTGCATCGTTGTAATTAAGTTTAGGTGGTTGTGAAAATACATGATAGGGAAGATTTAAGTTTCTACCATACATGACAGCTGCCGGTGTTAACTTTGTTGATGAATGTACAGCGGTCCGCATTGCTAACAGAGCAAATTTAAGTTTAGAGTCCCAGTCTGTTTGATTTTGATTTACAATATGAGAAAGTGCATTCTTTAACGTTCTATTTTGGCGTTCCACCTGAGCATTTCCGGGTGCATGATAAAAAGATGTTCTGATATGTTTTATGCCAAACATACTGTATACATGCTCAATCGCATCCGATATTAGGTTTTTTCCATTATCTGTCGTTATATAACACGGTGCTCCATATCGGGATATGAAATCTGCCAACGTGTCCGCTATTACATCAGAAGTAATTGAACTGACAGCATACGCCTCTGGCCATTTGGTAAAAGAGTCTATGTATGTGACTATATATTTATTTCCTGAAAATGTTTGTGGCAAGACGCCTATAATATCTAAGTGTACTTTATTTAGAGGAAATTCAGGGGTGGGCATACGCTGAAGGGGGGCAAGCTGATTTGCCTTATGGGCTCTTTTCTCTTGACAACTAACACAAGATTCTACCAGGTGTTTGACATCTGCCGACATCCCTGGCCAGTAAAAGTGCTCTCGGATGCGGTCAATTGTTTTCTGGAAACCTTGATGACAAGCAGCTAGAGAGTCGTGTGTTAGAGTGAACACTTGCAAAACCAGTTCCTTAGGAACCACTAACTTGATGGGGTTGTTTAAAATCAAAGATTCTCTAGTATCCTCACATACCAAGATATCGTCTCTAAAAAAGAATTTCATATACCTAGGTGAGATTTCCAATTTCTGCTCCAATTTTTTTACAATTTCACAGCATTTCGTGTCCGATTTTTGGAACTCGCAAATTTTTCCCATAAGGTTTGAGTATGGTTCAAAAGATGTTTCTTTAGCTACCTGAATACTAAAATTGCAGCTAACTGCACTTGTAGGCTTCTCTACATTAGCAAAACGCGATAGGAAGTCTGCCACACTGTTACATTTTCCCTTGACATAGTTTATTGTAAAGTTATAGTCTGATAAAGTGCATATCCACTTGGCCATGCGTGACGTGGGATCCTGAATCTTCAACATAAAGGTGAGTGGAGCATGATCTGTATAAATGGAAAAATGTGTACTGGCTATATAACACTTAAAATGTGCAGTGGCCCAGACAAGGGCTAAAAGTTCTCTTTCGGTGGCAGAGTATCTTGTCTCTGCATCTTTCAGTCTCCTGCTAGCAAAGGCGACAGGGTGTATCATTTTGTTATTATCCAATTGTGATAACACTGCCCCTAAAGATTCACTACTTGCATCAGAATATATAATGAATTCTTTGTCAAAATCAGGTAAAGCTAAACAAGGTTTTGAGATAAGAGCTTTCTTAAGATCATCAAATTCCCGCTGGGCTGCCTCGTTCCAGACAAAACGCCCTGTTTCTTTAGTGAGGTCTATTAAATTAATTGCTCTTTTAGTAAAATCTGGGATAAAGCGTCTGTAAAAAGACAATGTGCCGATGAAAGATCTGACACCTTTACGATTTGTAGGAGGTTGTAACTTTTCTATAATTTCAATATTTTTATTAATGGGGGATACTTGACCACCATGAATCTCAAAACCAAGATACTGAATTTTGTCTGTCAGGAAATTACATTTGCTGGGTTTAAGTTTTAAGTTATGTTGGCGAAGCCTTTCGAATACTAAGTTAAGTTTGGTAAAATGAGACTCAATGTCTTTAGAAGATACTACAATGTCATCAATATACACTAATATACCCAAATTTCCGAGATCCCCAAAAATGGCATTCATTAATCTCTGAAAGCTATTTCCTGAATTAGCCAATCCAAAACAGTTGCGCGACCACTCAAATAATCCTTTATGCGTAATAATAGCAGTTTTATGCATGTCTTCAGGTCTAATGACTTGTTGAAAAAAACCACTAGTAAGGTCGAGAGTTGAAAAATAATTGGCACCTGAAAGGGAGTCTACAGAGTCTGTGATATTAGGAATGGGGTATGCATCTTTTACCAAGTTTTTATTTAGCTTCCTAAAATCAACAGCTAATCTGTATGTACCATCTGTTTTTTGTACGAGAATGACTGGAGAAGAAAATTCTGACATTGAAGGTGACAAAATATTAGCTTCTAATAAAATGTTTAATTGGTCCTCCATTTCCTGGCGCAGTTTATAAGGGACTCTATATGCTTTGCAACGAACTGGTTTATCAGAGGTTAGATTTATGGTATGGGGAATAGTGTCACAGCCAGGTAAATCTAGTACAGAGGCTGCGAACACATCTTTGTTCTTATCCAGGAAATCTTGCATTTGTGCTTTTAAAGGGGTGTCTAAGTGGTCTAAATTAATTTCAGAGCTCCATTTTAAATCTGCATGGTCGAAATCTGCAATTGGGGGGTCAACATTTACATTACAATTTAAATTACATATCTCTGGGGTTAAATTTAAGTTGTCTTTACATTTAAGAATTTTGGCAACATATGTTCCTTTATTTAAATTAATAGAATTATCTGAGAAATTAGCAAAAGATAAAAATAAACCATGCTCTTGTGTGCAAATGGTTCTAGAAATAAGGAGGCCTTGATGCATACTTCTAGCAAGGGGTTCTAACATTATAGGGTCATTAACATTTACATTTAATTCTTTATTACATTTAACATTAGCTAAAATTTTAGTTTGGGGGGGAATTGTAAGTTTGTCACATAATGCGGCAATGCCTATGATAGTCTTGTCATTACTCTCATTGCTACTCATTCTATTTTCACTCTCATTATTTTGTGTGTTCCCACTTAATTGTTCCTCCATATCATAAAAAACAGTCTCATCAGACTTGCTAGCATTATCCGCATGTTGTGCAATATGGTTTACTTGTTGAGCCTCAGTAGTCTGTGGTATACTGTAGTTATTTGTGGTACCCTCTACTTTTTCACTTTGCAAGACACTATTACTTTCACTTGACACCTTATTCTGCCCACCATTCTCGAATTCTCCACTAATACTACTTATGGTACCCTGAACTGTCTTTACATTACTACTACAGTCTACCTTCTGCTCCCTTTCACCTTTGTTGACATATTTGCACTGGGAATTTTCAGGGTCACAATTATCACAATTACACATTTTTGAATCATTATTATACATATATTTACAATTATATTTACAATTATTTACTATAACCCCTACATTATTTACAGAATCCTGACACTGTTCAGTATTTTCCTCGACGTTTTCCACACTCTCAGTAGACTCACTAAGATTATGGCAACCCTTGTTTGTCTCTAATTTGGAATGACTTTGCATATCAATTTTTTGTTTACATTGGGTTTGTTCAGGGCTTCTAAGAGTGATAGCATTGTCTGAACAATCAATGAGAACTCGATACTTTTTTAAAAAAGGCATTCCCAAAATAGCAGAAAATTCCTCCGCCAGCTGACCTGGTACAACAAAAAACTGTGCCTTGCACAGCGTATCATTAATTTTAAATGTTGCGAGTACACTTTGATTGAGATGAACTTTTTGACCAGTTACTGTCACAATCGGTGTGCAACACTCTTCTATAGGGCTACCCGTGAACAAATTGAGCATAGTGCTACTCAACAAATTGATAGCCGATCCCGAGTCACATAACGCAGTAATATTTTTATTATTTACAGTAATTTTAGTAACTGGGAGACTATATAAATGGGGTGAAAACACACTATATACAGGAGGTGAGTCGTTTGGCTTTTGGGGGATCAATTCGACCATTAAAGATCCGGCCTCTAACCGTTTAAAGGCCTCGCAGGAGTACCTTGGGCATTAGCATCATTACTCGGTTGGTTTCCATTACTGTTTTCATGTCTGTCCCTATTATTATCTCCTCTATTTATGTAGCCATCACTATCTCTATAACTGTAGTCATTTCTACCCCTATAATTATATTCATTTCTATTTCTATTTCCCCTATAGTTACCATTCCCTGCTTGGTTTGAATTTCCTCTATAATTACTGTTATAGTTTCCACGGCCCCTATAGTTATTATGCCTGCTCCTACCAAAGTTATACTGGTACCTCGCCTGTGGGCAATCTCGTGCATAATGTCCACTTTCTGAGCACAAATGACACTGAAAATTTCTGAATTGTGCTCTTTCCTGGCTCTGGACCTCACTCTGCCTTTCCTGAATTCGAACTAAACTGTCAATTTTTGCTGACAGCAAATCTACCTGGTCTTTCAAATTGCTGATGTCCTGCTGTGATTGTTTATACTCATTTTGGGGATACATAGCTGCACAGGCTAAATTTTGTGGTACAGATTCAGGTATAAATGGAGCACTAATTTCATTTTGGAGGTTATAGAATGGATTTATACTCCTGCACGCTTTTTCCTCAAGCAATGCAACAGTGAGGATTTCTTCAGGCGTTTGTGGGTTTTTTGTAATGACCCCTTTTCTTATTTCTGGGGACAGATTTCCCAAAAGCATTGAGTGAAAGATAGCGTTTCTACTTTTGTTAACTACCTCCCCTTGTAATCCATCAATAACTAGGGCTTTAAGCGACATGTCGTAGGCTCTGTCATAGAAGTCCTGCACCGACATTTGAGGGGTTTGCTTGAAACTAAAAAAATTTGAAAGGGCTACATCTGGAGAAACATGACTGGTGTATCTTTCCCTGAAAATTTTAACAATTTCATCTACCTTTTTATCTTTATGAAGCTTAAATAACCTTGCCGCTCCCCCGGTAACTCTGCTAAACCAAGCGAATTTTTTCTCATCCTCCCCCCATTCGAAAAAGGTAGCAAGGCTATCCCACTTTTCAAAAAATTCACTAAATGAAACTGAATTTTCAACACCGCTAAAAGGTGGAATTGAAGAAATATTTTCCATAAGGGAATTTTTCTTTTGAATATTAGCCAAGTTTTTTGCCTGATCTTCTGCCATGATAAGTTTTATCAATGAGAAAAAAAATTAAGTGGGAGGGGGGTGCAACTATACACAGAAATACACATACAAAAGCATAAAAACAAGAGAGAATTTAAATTTGGAACTACCTAAGTGCAGAGATGTCAAAACTTTAACCAAATTGCAATACAGAGTCACAGACTTACCTTTCACAACCATGAAAATTAAATCAAAATACCTTTTACAACCATGAAAATTAAATCAAAATACCTTTTACAACCATGAAAATTAAATCAAAAACACAAAATACAGCTTCATATTTTTTAAAAAATTTTAGATTTTTATAAATCTATAAGCATAAGCCAGGTTTGAAATGTCATGGGCACCAATCTTATTGGGTCTTTCCTTGTTACTATTTTTTTAAGAAGTTATTTTTAATGCATCTTATGACTATAATCTTACATTCTACCACTTCATAATATTTAACTTCAATCCAATTATACAAGAATTTAAATTTAACATTACACCAGGTGAGAAAGACATACCACCAACTGAATATTGTTACCATAAATTTATTACAAACGCCAGGTAGTTAGATTTAAGAAGGGGCACCAAAATTTAGTACAAGTTAACACACATAATACAAAATATAAGAAAAGGGAGAGAATGGCTAAATAAATTCATCTACTTTTAAATTTTACTTTTAAATAAAACCAAAGGAGGTAACAATATTCTCATATCTTTCACAACCTAAAAAAAAAGGAAAACACCCAATACTTCTAAATCTCAAAAATATAAAGTATTCATAAATGATGACGAACAACAGTGAAAATTAAACTAATTTTGAATGACTGAATGGAGACAAACTCTCATATTTGAGAGGATAAAACCCAGAAAATTTGCAAGTAAAAACCAAAATGACATTACTTTATGAATACATTTATACCTTTAAAATTTAGGGACCAATGAAATCGTATAGTTGAGCACACTACGTATTTTATAAATCATTTGAAAAGCTGTGATTCAAGATGATAGGACACATTTTTAATTACCTAAACAATAATATTTCACTTAATAGGATTCTCTTAATACTTCATAAATTTATTAACTCTCTTTAAAATATATAAAATTTCACAATTAACTTAATTCAGAATAAACGATTTATTTTAAGTGCATCAATAAACTTTAATCTATAAAATTTACTATCATCTGTTTAGCTATATAGTCCTATTTACATTTGGATATTTAGATTAGGTCTACACATTTCATCTTAAATCCACATTAATTTAAAATTGTATTTGTCATATATATATATTTCTTACAGAATTAATATATTTAAAGAAAACATGTGTGATTGAATTTCACTCCATATGAATTCTGTTATCAATTTAAAAAAACCAATGAAGGTGGACTTTTTCACAGAATAAAAATATAAGGGCAACAAAGCTAAAAACAAGGAAAGGGGGTTTAATTTACTATTAATTTACAGATTTTAAACTAAAAGTGCAGAAAAGAATTACTTATGAAATAATATTTATAAACACATTTGAATAAAACAATAACAGAATTCTAAATTCAATTTTTTTACACATGTATTTGCTATTATTATAATCGAGCAGACTACTATTAAAGTAGAATTTAACATTACCATTTAAAGTTTGATAACTTGAATAAAATCTTTTAAGCTACTGTTATAATACATAAGAAACGTATTTAAATTAATCAGAATAATAGATGCAAATTAATAAGGGAAAAACAGATTCTTGGTTAATTGTGGGTTTATTTACAATTAAACATTTTCATATCAGTACTAGAAAGAATATTATAATTATAGTATGACATTATAGACAAACCAAAATTTACTCACATATATTTTTCTTAGACCACAACAGTTATCTCATCTATAGAGATTTTCATCAGGATGACAGATTAACAATTTTATATCAGATCACCACATTATCGTCGAAGATGGCCTCTACTTCATCGGCAGTCCCCACTTTGCCGAAAGAGAAATTCTTCACCACCTAAAACCGCATCTCACTGGTCACGTACTGCTTTCACATGCAATTCGGGGTTGGTATTTGTAATACCGATGACATTTGTGTCGATGATGTCGAGAGAAATTCCGCTTACACTATCGGGGTTGGTATTTGTAACACCGATGACATTCGTGTTGATAATATCGAAGGAAATTCCGCTTACACTAACTTAGTTTTAATGTAGCAGCAGGATTATTAGAAGTATAACATTAATTCCTCCTTCTGCTCTTTAATTCGATCCTCATCCAACACCTTCCGAACTTTCATGTGCTACCTCGGCTCAAAGTTGAGGAAAGCTCATATCTCCTAACAATCTCGGTAATGGAGATAGCAAAAAAAACTTATAGGACCAGCATCCTTTTTAGTTAGCCTCTTCTGTAGTACAAATGCCTTTTTTTTTTGCGCTCATGCTTCGGAGCTCCAAATTTTTTCGACTCGCACCTACATCAAACGTTGTTCTCTGCTTACTGACTGACCTTCTCGTATCACCTTTACTCCTCGAACCTATATGGGGCCTACCCATTATAAAATTAAGGGGAACGGGAGCCTTACGCTTCTGTTACTATGCGCTAACCACATGGTAACAGGAAAATTTTCGAAGAAACGGGTTGCTAATGGTCCTTTTTTGACCGAACGTTTATTTGAAAGGTTGACCGTTTGTCCTACAAGGTTAAACTTTGCGGGTATTTTTCCTGGAATAAGTGGGGTTGAACAACAAGGTCACAACAATTTACACTTGGGGTTGATATTACGAAAAGGGAAAAAAAAAAGAACATTTAACTAGAATTTGGAAGAAAGAACTGCATTACTTACCATGTTATAGATTAAAAAAAAAAAAAAGAAAGTGAAAGAAAAATTAACTGAAAATTTAGAGAAATGAAGGGTTATGTTAATATAAGTTAAAAAATTAGAATTTGCGAAATATTCTACAACAATTTAATTTTTGTATTTTCTCAAATAGACCCCCCATGGAGTTGCAACTTATCTCATCAAATTTTGCACCTTTTTTTATGAAACTTTGAAATTGGAAGTATGTGTCTAGGAGCAATATTTAAAGAGATAGCCTATTGTTTCGATATTTATGAATCACACTGCATATATATATATTTTTTTCGAATATTAATTTCACAATTCATATTATAAAATTATAAAAATTACAAATTCAACGTATTTATGTTTGAGTTTTTTAGTATTATAACCAAACAAATAATTAGCACATTAGGATTATAACCAGAAGGACCCGTGCGAAGCTTTCGCACTGCAATCTTTGAGATTATTTCCTGGTACGTTTGAGCACTAATTTTTAATTAACGGATTTTTTTTAATCAAACAACACGTTTTAACAATATGTGGGTGTACTATCTCAGAAACTTGTTCAAAAACTTTTCCAATAATACCTCATTCACCGTTGTATGTTTTGTACGTGCATAGAAAAAAAAGATGTTGAAAACAGAAATAATATATATGATGATTGTTTGTGTATAAGAAAAGGGGAACAGATTGCCAGAAAAGTTTTTGCCAATTTTTTTTTTCTCTCGCCAAGGTTATTTCTCTAGGTTGCCAAGACTTCTATACTGAAAAAAAAAAAAAGGGAATTATAAAAAAATTGAAACACTGAATCTTAACGTTTAGGGAATTCATGTGAAAGTAATTTCCTCAGATTTTGCAAAACTGTTCCAGAAATGTCTTAAATACATAAATCAATATTTGGTACACCAATATTTTGCAGCCCTATGGGAACTTAAACATGAGATGTTCAAACTTTGTGGTTCAGCAGCCATTTAAGTGACACCAGACTTCGCTGGCGTAATAACAGCTTAATGAAATATTAAAAAATAAATACTTATAGTTTTTGTGAATCTTAATGAGCTGTATATCTAAAAGAAAGATATTCCTTAAATTACGCAATCTACAGGTGCTCCGATACAGTACACATATACACAGCCAAGATTAAAAATGGAAAACAAATAAAAATAGCTGACGCACGCGTAAAAATGAAATAAAATCCCAATTAAAAGCTCGATATTTTTCAAAAAGTACGCGCAAGAAATAAATTAACAATCGTATTTCAATTGCATTAGAGGATGACGTCATCCGATAATGCAGTATTTTATTTTGGTGGCAACACTGATTTGAGAAAACCTTTCATTTCATTTATGAAAACAATGCCGATTTAATTTTTAATTAACTACAATTTTTATTCAAAAACATGTTTTAACGAATTGTTAAGTGTGCTATGTCAGAAGCCTGTTAAAAATCCTTTCATATGCTATCTCCCTCGTCGTTCTGTGTTTCGTATTTTCTGAGAAAAAGGAATGTTGACAGGAGAAATAATATATATGATTTCAGGAGATATTAATAAAAATATGAAAATGTAATTTAACATTAGAAGCTCTAAATTTTGAATGTTTATAATTCAAAAACTTATCATCCAAATGACTTGAAATTTGGTATCTAGGCATAGTTTGACCCAAAAATTTAAAATATCGGGTCAAAATTGAGTGTTGCTATTAAAAAAAAAGAGGCTGGTTTTTATATTTAAATGCCCCTTTAAACAAATTTTAACTGCGTCATTGAAAAGTATACTTTATTTCCAATCGTTTAGTACCAGTAACTTTCTTCTACGATAATTAGTTGCAGAGTTAGTGTGGGGTGTTCACTTTTTTTCCACGACTGTACATGTGTATGTAAGTATATCCCGCAATAATTGTAGCGGAGAGCATCCAATTAGTTTGATATTTGGAAGATATGTTGGTCAGGTAAATCAGAATTAGCTGTATAAGTTTTTCGTTAAATTAGGTTCAATCATTCGAAAAATATAAAAAACATTTTCTTTCATGACATGATGTTTTTGTGTAAAAATTCTCACGATTTTAATATTTTAGCATTCACTGAAATGAAAATGGCACATTTGAAAAATTGACTTAAATGTTACACTATATGCTAAATTTTGAAACATTCGCAACTGTCTCTAAGATTTTTGATGAAATTTTGTATATAAATTCCGAAAAAATATTTAAAAAAAAAAATGTCTTACTCACTTTTGCAATTTTTTTCCAGTTGCCTAGCAACTGCATTTCATAGCATAACAGAAAAGAAAAATAAATAAAATAGACATATTTTGACAGAATTAAATTGAAATCATGACATTTTCATGACTATAAACGTATTTTCTTGGGGGTTTGCCATGCTTTTTCTATTAAAGCATATTACGATTTATTCAGATAAGAAATCTCTTTTAACTACTATACAATGATCACCAACTTATCTTTGTTCTCCAAAGAAAAATTATGAAGAAATCTTTGGACTTTTAAATTATGTATGTCTTGTAACAGGAGCTTACATTTGCATTAATATATTTGTTGAATTCGATTTTATACAACTTCTACAAAAAGTGCAGATGTTTCGTGATGTTAATAGGATAAGTTGAAATTCTTTGTCCAACGAGATGCTTATTTTAATAAAATTACAGTGTGAAACGCACCTATAGATATACTCGAATCCTAAAATGATAAATATTAAAATTTGCGAACGTAAAATTAATGAGACATCGAGGGATTCGGGAGGAGGGTGGGCACAGATATCATATACGCACCACATTGGCGCGATTGCAGCAAAATGGCAATTTTATGCCTCACATAGTAACCCGGTTATTGTGTTTATATTGTTGTTTATTTTTTTTTAATTCTATAAATTATTTTTATTATGTATATCAATATTTATTTATATCAAACTATCATTTATTTATTTTTATTTCCTTTTTTATAATAATAGAAAGCTATTTCATTTATTACGTTATTTTATTTTTATATTGAAATAAAAAAAATCACGTGCTATTATTGCATGCTATTTGTAACTACTAAAAAACAAAGTTTTCGCCAAATTGGCGGAGGAAAAAAAATTGCGCCAATGTGGTGCGTATATGACATCTGTGCCGGAGGGTGGAGGGGGCAAAACCCATATTTTTTTTTTTTTTTTTTTTTTTTTTGGGTCTTAGAAAAAGTTACAAGAAATATAAGAACATCATCGCTTGAAATCCCGTTTAATGTGACAGTTTTTAAAGTATTTAAAAAATATTCGAGAAATCTTATAAACTTATAAATCTTATATATAATACACACAAACAAACAAACAAAAATACTAGTAATAATAAATTTCGTATGGGTTTTAGATATTATATAAAGAGTGGTTAAAATTAAAATACGATGTGAACATCTGACGTTGAGACCACTGATCTGCTGATTTACTATTGTGTGCTTGTATGTGTGCTTGTGTGAGTGAGTGAACAAGATAACGTCCAAAGAGCATTTGCGATTCCGCTCCCAATTTTCGAATATGTTATAAACCACTATCGCAAGATCTGTATTCATTTTCGTACACATCGGACAACGAGTTTGATATCTGAACCATTAAAATAATTTTTAAACCATTTTTTGATAAGAGAAAACCGATAAGCAGGGGTGCGAAAATCTAGGCGCCAATGGGATGAATCCCACCACTAAATTTTATTAGTATTCTTCGTCAAATTTTATTAGTATACTTCGCCTAAATTTTATCAGTATTCTTATTAGGCGAAAAATACTAAAAATTTAGTGGTGGGAATCGGCTCATTGGCGTCTAGATTTTGCCACCCTTGTCGATAAGTAATGTCTTTTTTAACTCAGTCAATTAAATACAGGGTGATTAGAAAATGAGTACACATTTGAAAAATTAATAATTCACGGAAAAATGTAGGTACAGAGGTAAAAATTGACACACATGCTTGGAATGACATGGGGTTTTATTGTAACCACACACAAAAAAAAAGGTTTAAATAAAAAGGCCGACAGATGGCACTGAACAGCAAAATGTCAGTGATTCTGCCTGAGAATCATGTATAAAAGGAGCTGTAATGAGAGAGAGAATCAGATGCACCAGCAATCGCAGCATGTTGACGTTACCAGAAAAGGCAATGTTAGTGAAGCTCTACTAATCAAAATGGGGAATCTGCCGCGATCGACCGACATCAATAGGCATGCTAAAAGACAACATCCAACGCCAATTTCTCCCCATAACTACAGATATGCTGCACAGTGCTGTGCACAACATTGTCCCTCGGCTACAGCTATTGTTGCGGGATGACGGTGGACATGTTGAGCATTCGTTCTGAAGAACATCGTCTTTGCTTTGTCATAATTTGTTATGCTAATTATTGCTTTTCTTATCACACGAAGCGCCATCTGTCGGCCATTTTATGAACTTTTTTGTGGATACAATAAAACCTCATGTCATTCCAAGCATGTGTGTCAATTTTTACCTCTCTACCTACATTATTCCGTGAATTATTAATTTTTCAAATGTATACTCATTTTCTGATCACCCTGTATTTTTATTACTTACGATTATCTTATTGTGTTACAATAATCATATTTCACGACTTAATTTAGCAAAACTTTTTCTTTCTTCTTAAAATATAACAAAGAAAAATATTGCAGTGAATAAAATTTTAATAATAGTTCATATTAAGTAAAAATATTAAATAAAAATATTAATAAGTAATTAGTAAGTAAATTAAAAATATTAATAAGTAAAATATTAATCTGACGTGTATGAAAATATAAACATTGCATTTTGTTGATGAAAATTTGCAAAGTATCTACATTTAAAATAACTTAGAATCCTATTAGCATGATTATCTAAATCCAATTTTAATATTTATTTTAATTTACAAGCCTTAACTTTTTCACGGAGGGAGGGGGGGGGGGGGTGAAAAGTTATTGAAAATTACGTCACCATTTTAGAAAATCGTATCAGCTTTATGAATAAAAGTGGACGCTTTCTTCAGAACATAAGGTTATTTTCATCAGTGGAAATATTTCACCTTTGTAAAATTAGGATCGAAGTTTTTATTTATTTTTATATACTAGGGGGCTCTACTCCCCGCCCCCCGCCGCTACAAGCTACGCTCTTTTTGGCCAACCACCCACGTCCGGACCCCAGACTCTAAAAACAGGCTAATTGGTGCTGTTTTAAAAATATTACCTGATTACGTAAGATTGGATGATAACACAGCCAGCGGCGATTTTCTGTAATCGGTTGTTATTCATTTCACCTTGGCTTGGGGATTTTACGGTTCCCAAAGCCGCATCCACCACTGCCGCAGCACTTACGGCTGCTTTCGTGATTGATTAAATAAGATATATCTATTCACCTTTATAAAATTAGGAGTGAAATTTTTATTTATTTTTATATTAATAGAAAGCTACACTCGCCAACCACCCCAGTTCAGGCCCCATAGGCTCTAAAAATAGGCATATGCACATTTGAAAATCAACTTGTATAAAAGGTTAAATAAAAAACTTCGCTGTCTCCCGGACTTCTATAATAACGTCTAGAAGCAAAGTTTTCTTTTAGACGCTATAAGAAAATCGTTTTAAATATGACGTTTTAAATATACTATTTTAAATGTGACGTCATTTTCCTTATTTAGTGCACTTCACACGTAATAATTTAACTATTTTAAAGTTTTCTTTCTCTAGTAATATTCACGAGTAAATATATTTTGAAATTGAAAAGTGCTTGGAAATATTATTTGGGCTTTTTAAAGATAACGTAATTTTCACCATTAAAGGGTTGGGTTGAGTTGATTATTGACGGCCAATTATCTACACTTGGGATATAGGCCCGGGGGGAGTGCCCTTCGTGGGGGTCTTTCTAAGGGAACCTAACCCGTATTTACGCATGGATGAATCCACGGCTCGAAGAAAACCACGAAAACTCTGAACGGTTAGGCCGACGGGCGCGATTGGGATCGAACCCAGCACTTCCCGTCTACCAGCTTCGAGAGCACAACCTCTCAGCCACTGGTGGGGCTCACCATTAAAGGTTTTTTGCACATAATAATTTAATTATTTTAAAGTTTTCTTTCTGTTTTAAACGCATACGTAATTTCTTTTCCAATTGAAAAATGTTTGGAAATAGTATTAGTTGGGATTTTAAAAAGCTGGCAACAGTTAGCTAAAAACGGCTTTTTCGAAATATGTTATAAATTTCTATTCAGATAATGAAATTTGAAAAAAAAAAAAAAATTATTAAAAAAAAAACCCCACAAATTTTAAAACTGGTTGAACACTGCACACCACAACCTTGTCACGTATGTATATATGCCTGCAAAAGATGGTTAAATATCTATGAATATCTTTTGATCTTATAAAACTTATGTAAATGAACTATCGTGATCAATTTCAACATTTAATAGCGCTTAAAACAATTATTCTATTTAAACAGTGTCTACTTCACTGTATATTTAACACACATTTCTCTATAAAACTACCATTTTTCATGTTTTTATGTGCAATACTTTTTTTAATATCAGCCGAAAAATGGTCCCGGTCGCAGCAGTGGCGTTAGAATTTTTTTTTCTTTTAAATCGAGAGTTGTTTGGATACAGTATTCTGTAAAGTTTTTTAAAGATGAGTGTGGGCACTCCAGTTTTTTACATGGAATGTTTCCACGAGAGGTCATTATGAGCCTTGATTTCCTGAGCTTGGTTTAAATCATAATAAATTTATGGTTTTTACCGTGTTTTTTAATAAGTACTTTCTAGCTTTAATATTTGCAAATTCCATCCTAAATAATAAATAAGATCTATTTCATACGAATAACTTCATAAAATTATATAAAACGTTTAGAGTAACGGAGCACACTTTCCTCAGAGGGCCGAGGGATAGTCGAGGGATTTTCCCCACCTCCAGAGTTATAGTGCTCACAAAATAAGTGTAACACATTAGTGTAGACAGAAGACAGACATTGGTGTCAAAATATTTAAATCTTATTAAGGATATACCAGACGCTGAGCTTGATTTAAATCATAATAAATTGATGGTTTTTACCATGTTTTTTAATAAATTCTTTCTAGCTTTAATATTTGCAAATTTCATCCTAACTAATAAATAAGATTTATTTCATACGAATAACTTCATTTAAAATCAGGGCTTTACAAATTTTTATAAAATCTGGTAGCCAGCAAAAAATTCTAGTCGCCAGAAAAAAATATTTAATCTCCCCCCCCCCCCTCACCCGCTTCCTCCGTAATTTATTTTATAACAGCAGAAAAGTTTTTCTATGATGATTTAATTAAGAAAAAATAATAACAAGCATAGTTTAGTGTTATTAGTTATATAGTTTAGAATAGTAGATAATTTAGAAAGATAATATAAACTACGTTTTCTAATAAAACTTATAAAAATGACATTTCTTTGGGGGGGGGGGAAAAGAAGAAGAAGAAATATTGTATAGACTGAACTAACCGGCATATTCGGGAAATGCTGATTTTCGAAGTTGAATGCTACAAAATCTATATCTGATGAGGGGAGCATCGATGAAAAAGTGAAGAAGCAAAATAAACCTATTTAGTTTTTTTTTTTTTTAATCTTGTTAAAAATAAACAGGAACCGGCATAATAAAAAATTTAAATTCACAAAATTGTGACTTAGTTTTTCACAAATATAAAAAGCTTTTCACAATTTTACAAAAACGGGACTCTGTTAAAAAAGATTCTAGACAGACCCCTGTTAGCTTATTTTAACAGTAATTTAAGAGGCTACTTCACTCAGACGAAAACACCCGCTAGCTGATGTTAATCTTATGGGGGAAATATTTTACAATATCTCGTTCGCATTTCAATATTTTTAAATGACTTTTTTCGCATTGGATAGCTGAGGTCGATCCCTATGTAGGCCTTTTTGTACTTTATCGATTTTGATTCCATTTTTTTTTCATTAAGATACTTCCGCTTTCGGAATATATTTAAAAAGTGAATGTATCCCCAATAACAAGTGGGGTAAGTGTGATCGAAGATCGTTCAAAGGGTTTCGTTTAATATTCCTTTCAAAACACGTTATCCTTTCTTTAATAAATCCAAATAAATATCATTTAGCAACAACAAAAAAAAAAGTCATGTTTTTTATAAAGTAAAAATTTACCGGTCTATTTTTTCGTTTTTTCGAGCATCCAAAACCAGCCCGATAGCGGGCGAAGCCGGCTATTATATTCTGTCATAATAATATCTGTCACGCGGACTAAATGCGATATAAAACAAAGAATTTCAAAATTAAACATGTTGTACACCTTCAAAATGCTAAAATATTCGAATATTTCCATAATCGGATTTTTATCATGATTCAGTATGTTTCTCAACTCATATATTTACAATTCTCTATTACTGATATTGATACTCGCTTTGTATTATTCTCACACATCTGAAAATTCGTTAAACTTCCAATATGACGTCAGATTTTCTTTTTCATTCTGTAATGACGTGATATTAATCTGCTTTGGGTACATACACATACTCATACTCCTTGTATTATTGAGAAATCTTTGAAAATTTCCGTTTAATTACCACTATGACGTCAATCATTTTTATTTCATATTAATATTTTTTTCAATTGGTGAAACTTTTTATTTCATTTCCCTTTTCACGTGGAAATCGTCTTATAGAAAATTAATTATTGTAGAAAGAATTTTCATCGAGGATTTTTAATTTTTGGCATCTGCTATAAAGAAAACTGCTTCAATTTAATAGGAAAAGGCTGTTAGAATTTTGGTTCTTTATCTCTATTTATTAAAATACGAATTTTTCAAATTTTATTATTTTGAGCTCTTAACAGCTGGTATTCAGCTATATACACAAAGTTTCAACTCTGTAAGTTACATAGTTTCTGAGAATAGCTCTGTGACGGACAGACAACGGAGCGGGAGTAATAGGGTTTCGTGAGATGAACGAAACCCTAAAAACTGGAACCAGAATCGAAAAGTAGAAAAGGGCCTGCATAGAAATCGACCTCAGCTACCTAATGCAAAAAATCATTAGAAATATTGAAATGAGAACGAGAAATCGTAAAATATTTACCCCATAGGATTAACGTTAGCGAGCAGGTGTTTTCGCCTGAGTGAATTAGCCTCTTAATAAATGAATACATATGTCAACGATATTATTTTAACTTATAACAAAACTAACGCTGGAAACTTTAATTATTCCTGTAAAAAAGCGCAACATGGATTTAAAGCTGATGAAAAATAATTTAAACTAACAATTCTTATAGAAATAATAAATAACGCTTTAGATTTCATGTTATAAAACAGATGAGAAATACTGCCATAAAATATGTTAGCAATTTAATAAAAATAGTTGAGATAAAAATGAGACTCACTTTAATGGGACTTTTGTTTACGTTATTTCTATGTTCCATATCCACTGGTTTTTTGTTTGTTTAAGATATGTTATCCACGGAAAAGAAAATTTAACCACTATTAGGAACAGTTGTTATAATATTCGTTAAATGTGGGTATGTATTTTCCCCTTTTCAGTTATAGTTTTAATTCGGTATTGCACAGTAAACACTCTCTTTTTAATTGAAGTATAGATAAAAATTACACACTATAACTTCGGGAAAGATTTAGAAGACAACGTGTCAAAGGGGTTGCCTGTTAACACCCTTGGCTTAATTTGATTGCCGTATCCGGCGATATACTACTCATTTCGGCGGCATAAAATTATTTTAGGACTGCGCTTCCAGAAACCTTATTTCAGGGGGGTTTTTTGTGTGTACGTGTGCTATTTAAAACATTGAATTTAATTGGTTATTTAATTAGCAATCTATAACAAATGCACATTATTTAAATTAGGAACAAATGCACATTATTTAAATTAGGATAACATGCATCAATTTCCAAGTTTGGTCTTACCTCAGAAAATAACCTTGAGTATTAAAATATTTTGAATAATAATAATAATAATAATAAAACAATCTTGGTGCAATTTACGATTACCTATAACATTTTCTTATTTTTTAAAGCATAATATTTTATTGCCGAAACGTCAGTTGAGGCTTACTGTGGAGACGCGAAAAGAGTTTTGGTTTACATCTGTTTGTTTGTCTGTCTGTCTGTTCCGCGATAACTGTCGTAAAAAGCGCCCGATTAGGTTGATTTTTGGTGAACATGTTGGTGAGGTACCCGGAATCAGCTGTATAGTTTTTTGTTACATTTGGTTCATTCGTTCGTAAAATATGCAACATTTCGTTTTAGGTCATAATGCTTTCCTATGGGAATGCAGACGATTTTCAAATTTCATTTTTAACTGAAATGAAAATCATATATTTGAATAATGGATTTAAATGTAAAATTACTGCTGCTAATTTTTTTATATGGAGGTTTTAAATATATTCAATAGCTTTAAAAATTTGCCGATACATTTATTAGAATTTAGAAATTAATTGTTTAAATTATTAGAACATTTTTTGCATCTGTTCGGGAAATATAAAACAATTTATTTTCCTATTTTTTTACAAATTTTAAAATGATTTTTTTTTTTTTTTTTTACTTTGTTCTTTAATACATTAGTTGCTTAGCAACCCTATTTCAAAGAATATCAAAATAATAAAATTCAACTAACTCTCACTTGCTGCAATATTTTACTAGCAAACTAAATTATTTTCTGGAGATTTTAATATTCTACTGACATAAATGAGAATTAATTTTGATACAAGTTTATTTTTTTTTTATTAAAAAAGTGACATGAATATAAGAAGTTCATAAGAATTTCAGAATATCTTTGCGTAAACCGTGTTTAATTGAACACTTCTAATTTCTGAAGCCTCCGAAGTATTCTATATGCCTATAAATATGTATGTAATATAAAAAAAATAAATTGCATATTATAAAAGAAAAAAGGAAAAAAAGGATGGAAGAAAAGAAGGAAGAAACTATTTTCTAAACATCCTTAAAATTAGAAATAGATAACTCCAGTTATACTTATACACACAGAGACATATATATAACAACTTAATAAATAAAACCTACCAGGGAGTTTCTCTCTCTCTATGTGTGCATATATATATATAGTCCCACATTGTCATGTTATAATATACGCATCTTATAAATTCTAATTATAAGATGCTAAATAATATGAAAAGTGAGATTTAAAAACAATGACTTCTAGAGCTGACGTTGAGGCTCCTGATCTGCAGATTTACTAGTTTTATGTCATTCAATTTTTTTTTTTTTTTTTTTTTTTTTTTTTTAAGTAATACAAATCTATTTCTAATCAGGTTTAAATTGATATATAGGTGGCAGGTATGTTTCATTGCTCCATGTGTAATCTTGAAGAACCACATTAATTTCTATATATACAGGGTGAATCTAAACTCTTGGGCAAAATTTTAAGGAATGATAGTACACATCAAGACAAACAATATTAAATAGGAAACTAAGGGTCCCAAACGTCTTCCGAAGGAGATAGGTGCCATTAAAGTTAAGGGTCCAAAATTTCAAATGATTATAAAAAACGGAAATATTGGTCGATTTGTTTGCGGTTTTCGCTAAAACTATTCTTTATGTCAGTATTTTCTTAAAAATAAATTTTAAAGATAATGTTCAAAAAATGCCGATAGAGGGCGCTTTAGACTTTGGAGTAACGACAAACTATTTTTTACCGTTATTTTTTGTATCTCATTAAATGCTTTCAAAAGCTTAGACTTAAACTTAAATTTTGAGCTCAAAATCTGAATCGTTGGGAGTGATTAAGTAGCGCAAACTGAACTGCGTTCAGGAGTTAAATTTTGAAACACCTCCCTCCCCCTCCCATCCACTACTGAACACAGTTCAGTGAAGCTGCCACGCTCTACCAACTGAGCTATCCCGGTTGAATCTAGAGGGCTTAATTTATCCAGATTCAACCGGGATAGCTCAGTTGGTAGAGCATGGCAGCTTCAGCCAAGAGATTGCAGGTTCGAATCCTGGCCCGGACATTTTTCGTGCAGTTCGAAAATTACAACTCATATGATTTCTTAACCAATTTGAATAATTGTGTTAAAATTAATCCAGGCAGAAACTACTACCCCCTACACGTAAAATCACCGATAGAGTAATGACAAAATTAAATAGAAAATTTATTCATAACAGACATAAGCAATTTCTCCGCGCAAAATAAGAAGAAACAATTTGATGTATGCATGTAGTGCGAATATGAATGAAGGTTGACACGTAAAAAATGGTACACGCATGATGTTCCTGAGGAATCACAAAAACTGCTCGAAAGAGTGCCCACCAGCAACGATGCAGGCCTCACGCCGCTGGCGGAGGGAGTTGCGAACATTAGGGAATACCCCGGTCATGTCCCGGATATCGCCTGCTACGACGGCAATCATCGCAACCAGGTCGGAGTCGGAGTCGACGGTAAAAAATAGTTGTTCATTACTCCAAAGTCTAAACGCCCTCTATCGGCAATTTTGAACTTTATCTTTAAAATTTATTTTTAAAATATTTTTTTTATTTAATTTTATCATCCCTCTATCGTTTATTTTACGTGTAGGGGTAGTAGTTTCTGCCTGGTCTACGACACCAAGATCGGGAATAACTGAAGTATGTTCAGGGGGGGGGGGGGGTTCAAATTTCAACTCCTGAACTGTGTTCAGGGGGAGGGGGTGTTCAAATTTCAACTCCTGAACACAGTTCAGTTTGCGCTACTTAACCACTCCCAACGATTCAGATTTTGAGCTCAAAATTTAAGTTTAAGTCTAAGCTTTTGAAAGCATTTAATCAGATACAAAAAATAACGGTAAAAAATAGTTGTTCGTTACTCCAAAGTCTAAAGCGACATTTTTAAAACTTTTTCCTTAAAATTTATTTTTAAGAAAATACTGACATAAATAATAGTTTTAGCGAAAACCGCAAACGAATCGACCAATTTTTCCGTTTTTTTATAATTATTTGGAATTTTGGACCCTAAACTTTAATGGCGCCTATCTCCTTCGGAAGACGTTTGGGACCCTTAGTTTCGCATTTAATATTGTTTGTCTTGATGTGTACTATCACCCCTTAAAGTTTTGCCCAAGAGTTTAGATTCACCCTGTATTTTATGTAAAGTAATTTGAAATTAAGATTTATTAAGATTTATTAAGAAAATAAATTTTAAAATATATTATCTTGAATCAGCTAAAAATGAAAAGTAGAATGCGAAATAGGGACAGGTAAAATTTTACTCTGATATCCAGTTTCCACACGACTACTAAAGAGTTAAGCTGATAGTTAGTTAGGAAGAGAAAGTTACCTTGAGTATTAAAATATTTTGAATGAAAAAACAAACAAACGAAAAAAAAAAACAAAAAAACAATATTTGTGCAATTTAAGATTACCTATAACATTTTCCTATTTTTTAAAGCCTAATATTTTATTTTATGTCATTAAATTTTTTATTTTTATTTTTAAGTTAAGGGCTTAAACATGGCTTAATTATGGGGCTAACCCCCCATAATTTAGATAAATGGGTTTTTCTTGCAGAATTATCCCAATTTCTTCAAATTTTCTATATAAGTTCATTGTGATAAGGCGCTTCTGTCAATAGTTTTGGGGGTTCATTGGATAAGTATTCAGGGGGAGAGGGGGGATACCCCCCCTAATTTATATAAATGAGTTTTTCATGCAGAATTATCCGATTTTCTTCAAATTTTGTATATAGGTTCATTGTGATAATGCGCTTCTTTGAATAGTTTTGGGTGTTCATTGGTTAAGTATAAAGGGGGAAAGGGGGGGTAATCCTCCCTTAATTTAGATAAATGGGTTTTTCATGCAGAATTATCCGATTTTCTTCAAATTTTGTATATATATATATTCATTGTAATTAGAGACTTCCCTGATTAGTTTAAGGGGTTCATTAGTTAACTATGAGGGTGGTAACGGGGGGATGACCCCCCTTTAATATATTGTCGATTTCTTTATTTTTCGAGGGGCTTATTTCAAATTCTTTGAAATAAGAGTATAATATACAATTAGCGTGAATAGCCTGTGAGCTCAATGCCCTCAGTTTAACTGGGCAGTTTTCTTTTTAAAATTTTAAAATGCACTCGTGGAGTCAGATTTAATTTGTAATGTAATAATATAATATAATATATTTAACAAGTTGGAAATTGTACGTCAAACGTTACAAACGAGGTGCGTTCGTACGCACGTTTTAGAATTAAATTCATGATATCCCGTGCGTAGAACGGGTTAAACAGCTAGTTAAGTATATATTTTATGACACTGTTCATACAAATATCTTAACTAGTTATATAAATATTCAGATATATATGTATCAGCTAGTTATATAAATATTCAGATCTTGATGATTTTTAATTCTGTGAAATGAATTATATCGTCTGCAGATTAATTTCTGTCATAAAATAAGTATCTCGGTCGCGTTACGATTTAACATCCTTCGGAAGCTCCTATAACAAAAAAGCACCGATTTAAAAAAAAAAAATTCAAATTTCTTAATAAATATTTTTATTAATATCTCCTAAAGTTTTGATTAGATTTTAATAAAATTTGAAATGTCTCGACAAAATTCTGCCAAGATAATATATTTTAAATTGCAAACCATTTGGTTGGGTAGTTTTTGCGTTGTTATATGCGGACAGACAGACAGACGGACGGACAGACAGACGGACAGACAGACAGACAGACGGACGGACAGACGGACGGACCAAGCGACGACTATAGGTGCTACGTATTTATATAATTACGAACGCACCTAAAAATACTATAATTCAGTTTCAAAAATGTTAATTAATTTTATCAAATCTATAGGCATAACGGGGGGTGAGGAATAACGAGCTTTCACCATCCGTAATAGGTAGAAAAAGAGCTATTTAAATAATGTTGTTTAAAAGAATGATATTGTTGCTAAGCCTTCCCACGCACACACACCAACCCTCCCCCCCCTCAAAAAAAAATCGTGGCTACGGGTTTGAATTCAGTTCTGAAATCTTAAAGAGCTATTTCCAGACAAATTTTTGAATTCATTTTTGTTCGGAAAAGCATGAAATTGGCAAGTGTTCTTATTCAGAAACTTTGAAAACGAATAGCGTCTGCAATTTTTTTTTAAAAGGCTGAAGATCTTTCAGAAAATACGGTTAAAGTTGGCGTTTTGAACCGATTTTCCGGAGCGAGAAAAGAGAAAAACCGGTCGTTATGATGACAATTATCGCTTATACAACTTGGTATGTAATTTATTTATAAGAAAAAAAAAAACTGAAAAACACATTTCGATCCTAAATTGCTTCAGTAATCAGGACTGCCAATTTTATGCCTTTACGTTTAAAAATGAATAAGAAAATGTGTCAGAAAGTTTTGCTCAGTTGAGTATAGAATTCGAGAAATGCCGTAAATCTTTTACTGTTTAATATCATTAGTTTAGAAAAAACCGAAAGGCCGTAGATAACTCAAAAGGTTCACTGAGTATGATAAGTGGTGTTAGAGGGCGAAACGTTTCAAGCTAAAATAAAACTTCGATTTACAGTTGAAATACAACGAAACACTTCAAAACCAAATTATCATAGAAAGAAACTGCAATCCTGCAATACTCAATTCCATTACAGACAGGCTTTTATATTTACATTTTCTTAATGCTTTTTTAAAAATCTTACATATGTTTCAAAGATTTAGAGAGTGACACTTCTTCTGCAAGCCTCCTGTATATCCCTATGTTTCTGTATAGTGAAAGATCCTTGTTGTTGAGAGCGATTTTTGTTGTTTTCTTTTGGTTTTATTACAACCACAGCATTTAAAAAACACATTTCCATTCATTTCATTTTACAGAAGGCCAGAGCTTAAAAAAAAAGTAATAAGCCCTAATATTATGCAGTACTAACACCCGTAGCGTACATCCCCGTTAATACAATCTGGATATTTATATTTCGTACATTATTTTCAAAATTTAAAGCATTGTTTTTTTATTTATCCAAATAAAAATTTTAAATACATCTATCTGCGTATACTTAGTTATCAACTATTCCACTTTTTAGTTATTACAACTTCCAAACAGAAACTTTTGCCTAATCTTAATGTTAATTAATCGTAGAATTCTGCAAAACTCAGGATTATGCTGACTCGGAAATAGTGTTAACACAGAAAATGAATAGAAAAAGACTATTTCTGTTTACTCTTTATTCTGGTCAAAATAGCATTAAAATGATTTGAAATTGGAAATAAATAAAACTTTGAATGTAAAGCAGATTGAGCTCGAGCCTGCCCAAACCCGAAGACTGATATAAAAATCGAGCCTGTTTCATCTCTATCTGTTACGTGAGCGGTACATTACGTCACTTATAAGTGTTTTGATACAAAAGAAGGTAAAAGATTGGAGATAGGAGGGAAAGGAAAGGGTAATTTAAGATTCGTTTTTCGGAAGAGTTATTGCACTGGGCTCCGTAGCGCAGTGTTTATGAGCTCCGGTGGGGTCCGGCGCAAATTAAGCCCTGCAAAAGGTTCTTTTTTGTTTTGTTATTTTAAGGCGGTTCTCAAATGACTTGCTCAACAACCAGAAACTTTTTGACACATTTCCTGAATTATTTTTAAATCTAAGGCATAAAATTAGCAGGCCTGAGAATTGAAGCGATTTCCCTTTTTTATATAAATAAATTACTTAATCAGTTACAAGCGATTCGTGTCACGTGACGACATGTTTTTCCCCCTTTCTCCGCGTTGGGAATTCGGTTGGCAACCCCCCCCCCCCCCGCTGCATCTGACCATGTTTCTGTATAATGAAAGATTCGTGTTGTTGAGTGTGTTGTTTTTGTTGTTATTGTCTGTTCGTTTTAATTACAATCACAGCATTTTATAAACACATTTCCATTCATTTAATTTTCAAAAGTTTTTGTTTGTTATTTTAAATACAGTAAAACCTGTGTAAGTTGACCACTTGCGGTGCCACACTTCAGTGGTCAACTTAGAGAGGTGGTCAACTTATAAAGGATGATGATAAATTTACTTTTTTTTTAACCTAATATTCATACCATATCATTCTTTACCACAAAAATTTCATTTATTGACAGGGCTTTAAAATAATATTGTATTACCATGCATTTTTCTAACACCTTATAAAAGAAGAGATTAACTACAAGAATGAATTAATAGTTTTGTATCAATTTTAAAATCAGTTAATATACTACTATTATTATTTTTTTTAAACAATCAATCAATACACAGCCAATTAGTGATTCTTCAAATTATACTAGTTATTACACATAATTTATATAAAAAAAAAAAAAAATCACATGTTAAGACACATACACATTCTAAAATTTTAAAATTTAAGTTTGTCATTTACATTACCTATTTGTCCAAGAAAAACTCTGTTATTGTAGTTTGACGCTGGTTTTTGGACTTTACATCAGCCCAGTGTTTTTCAATGCAACAGAAATATCAGGCTGCTTACCAGAAGCATAGCACATTAAATTTTGTACACAGTCTAAAGCTTCTGAAAAAGTTAAAGGAGTCTTCCTTGTGTTTGCTATTGCAACTATTGCAACTGGTGGAAATATTTCTACTTACCAACTAACACCTGAGGTTATTGAAAGAAGGGAAGGAATGATAAGAGAATGGGGAATAGAAGAAAGAAATCAAGAATCAATCAAAGAATGGAGGGGGAGGGTTGAAAAGCCAAATCCACAAGAGCAACAATGTAAGAATAGATAAGCTTTGAATTATTTCCCTACACCTATCATTACTAAAAGCATTTCCCAGGTTAATACTATTTCACCCTTTTAGAAATTCTAGGTAAAAAGGAAAAAAAAAAAAGAAAAATACTTGGAGAGTTGCTTTTTTTTTATTCATGATTTGTTAGCTTTTTGGGTGGTCAAGTTATAAAGGGTTTTGATGGACATTTTATAATAGTTCTAGTCAAATCTCAATAATTTCAGTGGTCAAGATACAAGATAGACAGGTGGTCAGGTTACAAAGGGTTTGTCTTATAGTTTTGTATAGGATAAATTTGGTTCCGGACAACAGAGGTCAACATAGACAGGTGGTCAACTTACAAGGGTGGTCAACTTTACAGGTTTCACTGTATATGCTTGGTATATATTTCAGATAAAATTTCTCAAAAAGTTCAAATCCACAAACATTTTTGCTCTATTTTTAATAGTTTCAAAAATAAAAAATAAGCATATATTGTGGATTTAAATCCACAATCTTCATGTAATTATGTGTAACTTGACGGAAATGTGGTTAAATTATCATCAGTAGGTTTGCCGTTTCTCTTCAACCTGTCCCTGTTTTTCGCCAAAATTCCGCCAAGCGAACAGATACATCTTTACGAAATATTAATATATATATATATATCACATAACATTGGCACTTTTCAACTTAAATCAGTTTCATTTAAGCAGTCAATCGTTTCAGTATTTAAAGATTTAAAAAAAAAAAATCAGATATAGGGAGATATTTTATTAAAGTAGGCAGTGCACTACTTCTTGTCGTGGAGGTGTTAAGTTCCCAGTATATTTTGGGCTAAGATGCTTTACACTCACGCAGAAAAAAAAAATCGGTTAAAAAAAGGAAAAAAGTCGCCAAATTTAGGGGATTTTTTCCTTTAATGGCAACCTAGCCATTGTATTAAGTTTTTCGTTTGGCGCAGTCTTGAAAATCGCGCCAACCAAAAAGTCGCCAAACTTTTGTTTACATGTTTGCGTGAGTGTAAAGCATCAGTTCCGTATTTTGTACTGTCAGCTTGCTCGTTCCCTAACCCGGTGCAAACAAAAAACAAGTGGATATGGAACATAATAACGTAAACAAAATTCCCATTCAAGTGAGTCTCATTTTTGTCTCAACTATTTTTATTGAATTGCCAACATATTTTATGGTAGCATTTCTCATCTGTTTTATAACATGAATTCTAAAGCGTTATTTATTATTTCTATAAGAATTGTTAGTTTAAATTATTTTTCATCAGCTTTAAATCCATGTTGTGCTTTTCTACGGGAATAATTAAAGTTTTCAGCGTTATTTTTGTTATAAGTTAAAATAATATCGTTGACATATTTATTCATTTATTAAGAGGCTACTTCACTCAGGCGAAAACACCTGCTCGCTAACGTTAATCCTATGGGGGAAATAATTTACGATTTGTAGTTCGCATTTCAATATTTTAAAATGATTTTTTGCATTGGATAGCTGGGGTCGATCTCGATGCAGGCCCTTTTCTATTTTTCGATTCAGGTTCCAGTTTTTTTTTTTATTGTGGATACTTTCACTTTCAAAACCGGTTCCAAAAGTGAAAGTATCTTAATGAAAAAAAAAAAAATTAATCAAAAGCGAAAAGTATAAAATGGCCTACGTAGGGATCGCCTCAGCTATCCAATGCGAAAAAAATAATTTAAAAATATTGAAATGCGAACGAGATATCGTAAAATATTTCCCCATAAGATTAACATTAGCTAGCGGGTGTTTTCGTCTGAGTGAAGTAGCCTCTTAAATTGCTGTTGAAATAAGCTAACAGGGACCTAGTCATAATTTTGTAAATTTAAACTTTTTATTATATGCAGGTTCCTATTTATTTTTAACATCACCCTGTATTTTTGTGTAAAAAAGAAAAAAAAATCTAAATGGCTTATTTGGCAACTTTAGCTATTTTGCAAAGATCAGATTTTATTTAAAAATTATTAAATTTGTAAAATTTTCAGTTTGGTGATAGTTTTATGAAAAGTCTATATTTAAGTCAAAGAATTTTGTGAAGGATCATATTTTAAGGACACAAGTTTTGTGAAGGATTATGTTTTTAAGTTGACAAATCTTTACTAAACAGATGCCTGGCTAATCATGTTTTATTTATTTTATTTTTTATAGTTTTTTATTTTTTTTCTATTTTTTTATTAATTATTTTTATGTATTTTTGTCAACAATGGTTTTTTAAACTGATTTTCGAGATATAAAAGTTTTGAAAAGTTTATCATCAAATAAGTTTGGTTTAAAAAAAGAAAAAAAAAATCGTAAAATCACGATTGTAAACCCGCCTTTTTCAAAAGCGGTTAAATTTGAGAGGGAGGTGGACTTATAATCGAGATTTAAAAAAAAAAATCATTTTAAAAGCCATTTTTATCAATAGTTTAGAAGTAAGAGGTAAGAATCTTGGCAGATTTTCGAATAAAAATGGGGGAAAAAGGATCATCTAAATCCCCCCTACCCTTTAAAATCCGCTCACATAAAATTTGAAATATTAAAAAAAAAAAAAAAAAATTATATATATTTTTTCCTTCTTTATTTGTTATTTTATTGTTCATTAAATAATCAATCATCTAATTTCCCCTCAAAATGACTGCTTCCCCGCCCCACCTTCTGGTACCAAAAAGGCATAGTTTAACTTTTATCTCTTTAATTTTAAATATTTTCCCGACGTATTTAATACTCTGTAATAACAATAAATAAACGTAATCTACCACCTAAATTATTCCCTTCTCCTAAAATATCTGCTTTTCTTCCTATGACACCATTTGTCTTTTTTGTAGTTTGGCTGTTCTCACAGCTGATATTGTGTTAATTGAGGGGGGGGGGGGGTGTTATTTTAGAAAACATACAGTGAAACTTCCATTTAACGAAGTCTCATCGTTACACTTAAAAACTTCGTTATGAAGAAAATTCGTTAAATAGAAATAAACTTAAATTCATGAAAATTTCCGTTCAGATATGACAAATAGGTATTTGATTCAGAAGCCTTTGATTCCGTTTCAATTTTGAAGCCGTCTTTTAAAAAAACAGTTGTGTACGGTCGATGGAATCGCGTCACATTCCCAAGCTTTCATCAGCTGTGATACACAGGTTCTCGAACTAATGTTTTACATTGTCTTTTTTCTGTCTTTTTCAATAATGTACTTCCAGATTTTTTATTATTCCTTAGACTAATGGCCGAAGTTCAGAAGTTGTATTGGCAGGAACAAAAATAACTGATGTTCTTCGATTTGCATTTTGAAGCACATTACAAAGCAAATTGTCTATAAGCAGTGGAAGGGCAGAATAGTAACTGTCTGATTCTAATTGATATTTTTGGCTTCAATGCATCTGGCGCCATTGCGTCGCTGCATCTTCTATACCATTTAATGGAAAAAGGGGATATTGACTTCCCGCAACTGTCAGCACTCGATTCTCTGTGTGGTAGAGTGGTGATAGGTGTTTTTCTTAGTGTTAAAAAAATGTTTTATTTAGCACCAAGCAGAATGGAAATTATTTAAATGTGTTCATTTTCATACAATTCGCTGAAATAATTTCGCATGTACATCGCAACAGCAACCTCTTAGTTTTAATTCTGTACACGTACAAAAGTGAAAAAACTTCGTTATATAGAGTATATTTTTCGTAATATGGAGATTAATTTACATGCTAATGGCGTTCAAAGTCAAAGTTCTGCAGAAAATTTCGTTAAGTAGAAAACTTCGTTAAATAGGGACTTCGTTAAAGGAAAGTTTCACTGTATTTATTTTAAAACATAATATATGCACGTGATTCAAGGGCAAGAACAGCCCAAACTGCAAAAAAGATGAAAATTTTTGCTTTCCTCCTACATATTTAGAGCCTCCCCCCCCCCCCCCCTCTTTGGGAGGAAAGGACAGAAAAAAAATTTCAAGGGGATGATGATTTTCGATGAGTGATACTTACATGAAATGATGTAGATGCGATGAGTCATCTTACTACAAAATAAGAAATAAAAGGCAACATTTAAAAAAAAATTAATATTAAATATTTTAAATTATTTGCTGGACAGCAGAGGAAAGTGGAAATTTTGAAAGAAAAGAGGGTAATTTTAAATTGCTAATTATTCATTTATTGTTACTAAAAATAAATACAGCAGATTTTTTTGAAAATAGAGTTTTAGAGATTAAAAATTTTGTGTGTGTGTGTGTGTGTGTGTGTGTGTGTGTGTGTGTGTGGAGGGAGGCAGACGTTTTTGGAGTTGAGAAAACATTTAGGTAATAGATTATCTATTTATTTATTTTATTTTTTTACTAGAGAGCAACAAATAGGACAGAATATTTCTTCAAATAAGAGTTTTACAAATTTTAAACTTTGTATTCTGGCGGGGATGAGGGGGAAATATGAATTTGGAAGGAAGGGGTTTGTAATTTAGATGACTTGTTATTTATTTATTGTTCCTAGAGAGCAGCAAATAGGATAGAATATTTTTTTTATATATAGTTTTAAAGTTTTTTTTTGCTAGGGGTAGCAAAAAGGAAAAAGCAGACATTTTAGGGGTAGAGAGTTAATTTAAATCGTTGATTATTTATTTATTGTTACTAGACAGAAACAAACACAGCATATATATTTTTAATAAAGAGATTTAAAGATTTTAAACTTTTTATGATCCGAGGAAAGGGAGGGATGGAGAATAAATAAGTTTCAATGGGAGAGGAAGAGGGGTAATTTAGATGATTATTTACTTATAGTTAATAGAGAGCAACAGATAGGACAGAAGTTTTTTTAAAGACATTTTTAAAGTTTTTTTTTTCTGATTATTTATTTATTGTTACTAAAGAGAAATAAATACAGCAGATTTTTTAAAAAAGTTATTTTGTATGCGTGTGTGTGTGTCTGGGGGGGGGGGGGGGGTTGACTTAGACATTTTTGGAGTAAAGAACATTTAGGTAATAGATTATCTATTTATTTATTTATTTTATTTTTTTACTAGAGAGCAACAAATAGGGCAGAATATTTCTTCAAATAAGAGTTTTACAAATTTTAAACTTTGTATTCTGGCGGGGATGAGGGGGAAATTGGAATTTGGAAGGAAGGGGTTTGTAATTTAGATGATTTGTTATTTATTTATTATTCATAGAGAGCAACAAATAGAGAGAAGATTTTTTAATTTTTAATTAATTAATTTTTTATAGAGCTTTAAAGATTTTTTTTTTTTTTTCCTTGGTAAGGGGTTGCAAAGAGGAAGAAGCAGACATTTTAGGGGTAGAGATGTAATTGAAATGGTTGATTATTTATTTATTGTTATTAGACAGCAACACATACAGCATATATATTTTTAATAATGAGTTTTAAAGATTTTA
Source organism: Maratus michaelseni (assembly GCA_963931845.1). NCBI lineage: Eukaryota > Metazoa > Arthropoda > Arachnida > Araneae > Salticidae > Maratus > Maratus michaelseni. The sequence continues at coordinate 187,922,211 of OZ007598.1, read as the reverse complement.
AACTTTTATCCTGAGAGGAAAAGTGGGTGTGGAGAATAAGTTTCAATGGGAGAGGAGGGGAGGGGTAAATTAGATGATTGATTATTTACTTATTGTTAATAGAGAGCAACAGATAGGACAGAATAATTTTTTAAAATAGTCTTAAAGGGGTTTTTTGGGGTGGGGGGAGAAGGCATTTTGGGGGTAGAGAGATAATTTAAATGAGTGATTATTTATTTAGTGTTACTATAGAGCAACAATAAAGGTAAAATCAAAATCTAACCCACCAAAGGAATTAATTTTCTTCCTGGAACATTTGTCTATTTTCTCGTTATTAGATCTTCATGTTTTAACCTCGGCTTTCTTATTGTTCGGAATTGCTTTATTTACAGATTTATTTTTTGTTTGCATTTAGAGTTGCTTTTCTGTAATTTTTTAGATTGTAATATCTCTCCGAATTTTGCTACGAAATTTTTATCCTTAGAGCAAACGGAGGGATGGAGAATAAGTTTCAATGGGAGAGGAGGGGGGGGGGGGTAATTTAGATGATTGATTATTTACTTAGTTAATAGAGAGCAACAGATAGGACAGAAGAATTTTTTTTAAATACAGTTTTTATAAAAAAAAATTGAAGCAAAGAGAGGTGGTAGAGAGATGATTTAAATGGGTGATTATTTACTCATTGTTACTAGAATAAATTAAATAAAGCATAGTTTTTAATATTATAAAGAGTTTTAAAGTTTTTCAACTTTGTATGCTGAAAGGGGGGGGGGCGAAAGCATAAAGTTTGAATGGAGGTGGGGATTGTAGTTTAGAGGATTGATTTTTCTAGTGAGTAGCAAGAAGAATAAAAGAATTTAAGCTTTTCAAGATTTTAAACTTTTTGTGTTGGAGAAGGGCGGCAGTCATTTCATGTAGTGGGGGGGGGGGGGGGGGGGGGGTCATTAACATTATATAAAAACATAAGTGGAAATCTGCCAAATAAGTCAAAAGATTTAAAATTCTCCCTTTCATTTTTTACATAAATTTTATGTGTAAAAAAAATTGTACGTGGGGGAGAGGCTTATATTTGGAAATTTAAAAGAAAATCAAAATTGCTTAAAAATGAGAGGGTAGCTTACATTCGAGGGGGTTGAGAGGCTTACAATCGGTATTTTACGGTATGTATATGAGAAAAAGTTGGTTGTTTTTCTGACACTGATGCAACAGAAGAATTAAGAATACTTGAAAATTGGATGCATAACAAATAAAATTAATTTGTGATTATGTAAGAAATACTTCTCACTTTCTTACTTTTTAGAGTGGGAAAAAATTGTAAACACCCTTAAACAAAAGGGAAAGTTATATTGAAGGTTTTAAAGTAATTTAAAAATACAGATTAAAACTGTTCAATTCTAGCATTATTTCATTTATAGTATTCAATAAATGTGATCAAATAATAAATCCATTCACTTTAAAAAATAATAAAGGATTTTCTTTTTAAATATATTAAATTTCAGGTTCAAATTGCATGTTAAAATATGGAAGAATAAAACTGATTTTCTTTGCGTTTGAAATAGGTTTATTTAGAACAGAATACTCCACGTGGTGGTAGAAACTGGAACCAAAAGATTTTGCAGCGCGTGCGTAGCACGCCTGCTATACACGGTATCGTGGGCAGCGGGGACACGTGTCGGGTAATTTGTTTAGAAAAAAATGCATCCCCTGGCGGTGGAAATAAAATATTTTCCTGCACGTGCGCCAAAAATGGCTATTTTTATTGAAACCACAAAAGGAAGTTACCGATTTGATAATCCCAGACAACGAAAAAGTTACATTTTCACTCCTCCTCGAGTATTAAGAAAAGTATTGTATTATTTGAATCGAATCTGTTTATTTTTCTGATTCCGAAAATTCAAATTTTGTGAAAATCAGACGGTAACTTTTTTTAAAGTTTTGAATAAAAATTAACCCGTTATGATTCAAATGATCCAGATATTTGAGGAGGTGGTATTAAATTTACTTCCTCTTCGGGTCCATCTCTCTATTTAATTTCAGAAAGACAAAGAGTTACCGGTGAAAGGGTTTCGAGCAGCGATTTTTAGAGTGATTTCGCGTTTCGTATTTTTTTAGACGAGACCGGAAAACGCCGGCCGGATCAGCCAGTATTCAATAAAGGTGATCAAAGAATAAAGGTATATACTCTAACCCTTTAACGTTCATTGGTTTTCCCACGAAACCACAAAACTTTAATTACGAAACTCAACAATGGCAGCAGAATTTTAATAGAAATGTTTTTCATTTATTATATATATGAAATATCGCTTTTTTGTTATATAAAAATAAATTTGTTCATAATTTCCGGTGTCAATCATTTATTTCAACATCTTAGAAATTGAAGCGCTTTATCCGTTAAAGGGTTAAACAGTGTAACAGAATAAAGGATTTTCTTTTTAGCTATATTAAATTTGAGATTCAACTTGCTTGTTAAATATGGTTGAAGAAAAACAGATTTTCTTTGCGTTTGAGCTACTATATTCTTGTTTACACAAATTTGATTTTATTGGTAGAAAATATTTTTCAAAATAAAATCTCTTTACTATAAAATACTGTAATATCTGTTTCACTGCGACATTCATAGTATGTGCTTACTTTAGTAGTTATTCGCTACAAGATTAGTATATATTTAAATAATCTAGTCTGGTATATTTAATTTCATAAATTCGATGTTTATGAAGCATACTCTGAATATATAGCTCCGAAATATCAAATTATAAACAAACAAATGCACTGGCCTGATTAAATTTGAAGCCCCCCCCCCCACTTAGTCCGTTCTAGTTCTGGATTATTGTTTAACACTGTACTATCCCCGTGAGATCCTTACTATCCGTTTAATAGTAAAATAGAACAGGGGCAGTAAGGAAAATACCACCTATTTTTAAGGCAAGTCATGTTAAGCCTAGGTGGTAGCCACAATGTTCACTGATTTTTAGCAACAGTTGCTTACATTGAACTAAATAACAAAATTCTTTTATATCTAAAAGTTCAGGAATAAATCTTGGGAACAGTAAGACCACCAATAAAGCCACAATGCTTGAAATTGATATTTAAATGCTGATTTAAATTCTGCAGAAAATTTTCTCTCAAAGAACTACAGTCATTTTTTTCTCTAGCATAGTTCTGTATCAGAAAAAAAGTTGAAAAAGACTCCGTGGCTAGATCTGGAGTGATTTTCTGTATAATTTTAGCAAGAGGGACGTGAAGGAATCTAAAATCTCGGACCAGACTTAAAAAAAATAATAATAACCGTAAAAAATGTATGAAGCATAATTTTTGCGACATATTTATACAAAGCAATAGTTCCAGTTTTGTTTTTAAAAATTCAGTGAACTACTTTTCTTAAAACAGTTTTATCCATACAACTTCAAACTTAAAAATCAGCATCGGGGACACGGGACGGTAAAAAATTTAATGCTACATTTGAATCCCTAAAATCGTCCAACACTTATTTATCTCGTTTAATATTGTTATACACACAATAATGCAATGGCATGTTTTATAATATAAGAAATAAAAGAAAACCAAGTATATGTACCAAAATAAAAATTATTAACCCTCTAAGCAATTTGCCCGTATTTTTCAGTTTCCTAAAATCAACTTAAATAGTCTGTAAGCAAAAATATTTTTAATAAAATTGTATTTTAAGATGTATGCAAAATAAAGAGATATGAAATGTATTTTAGGAACAAACGGGGAAAGAAAATTTAAATTAATATTAGTTTTAGGGACATTTCTATGAAAATGCAGGAAAGCCCTCAGACGCTGGGGGGGGGGGGGGGTGTTTAAGAGACTTAAAAGTCCAAATTATGGCAGAATCCTTTCAGTTATGTTTTTGTTAAGTATATGTTGGCTCGTCTTCTCGCCATTGGCGAGCAAATATTTAAGGTTGACGAGTAAGTTTCGTTTTTTGAAATACTGTATTTTGAATCAAACTGTATACGCTCAGAATATCGTGCCTCAAACCAGCGACACGCGGAAGTGTTTTAAAATCAAGCGACAGCATTTGTCTTCCACAACAAGAAACAAGAACGAAAAATCATGCTTCAAGCATAGATTATGTAACACTTTCCAACGCTTCCAAAATAATTTTACAAATCGTACCGTTTAATAAGCTAAAAGATAACATCTAAGTAATCCGAATACTTTTATTCAGCCCTGTATAGGATCTATAGATTTGTATATATACTACATAGGATAATAAATTTTAGTTCAGTTAGGAAACGCGTAGCACCGTTTAAAATTCTCCGTCTGGAGTTAAATAATACGGAAATGTGTTCGCGAACTTTTGTGCTTCCCTGTATAGGATCTACAGAATTTATACACACCACGTAATAGACAAAAATCGAGTTAAAATTAAAATCGCTTTTAGTAACTTAAAACGCACTTCGAGGAATTATTGTTAACAGACAGTAGAGAATTCTTTTGTGTGTCCCTGTAAATGAACGATAACTGCTATACACACGATATTCTGTAGTAAGCCTCTTGTAATGCACCTCATATAAATTTCAATGCGTTTTAAATAGGGAAACATTATTTAAATAAACCGCAGACGATTTTTCTCCATAGACGTAATGTAACGGAATTCTTTTGACTGTCCCTGTACAGTAAGTATAAGTGCTATGCACACCCTATTCCATGTTAAGCTTCTTCTAATGCACCTTAGTGATATATATAAATTTCAATGCGTTTAAAATAGTGAAACATTATTTAAATAAACTGCAAATGATTTTCCCCCATAGACCGCAATGTAATGGAATTCTTTTGAGTGACCCTGTAAAAAACTATAAGTGCTACACACTTCCGTTGAAATAGGGAACATGCTATAGATAACGACTATAACATATAAAAATTGCAGAGCAATCCGAGCATATTTACGGGAGTTAGAGCACGGGCAGACGGCAGACGGCCGGACAAATCGAAGTCATAAACACTTTTCAACTAGGTTGGAAAGTGTTAAAAATGCGGCGTCACCCGCATTATATGATCACCGCACCTATGGATATGGAAGAACAAACTTCCACCGCTTGAATTCGTTCCCCTGCTTTCGCACTGCGCAAGCGCCAAGGCCGCTTTTTTCGCTTCTGAGGCCGAATCTAATCGCTCCTCACTCCTGCTGGAAATGATTCAGGTTTCACCAACTAAGCGCAGCTTCTTGAAACATGCTAAAAATTATTCGCTTTCTCCAATCAACTTTTAACATTTTAAAGCAACTTTTAACATTTAAAAAATTGTTCATATTTTTCATGAATGTAAAATACTCTGGATTTAACAGACAGCTCCTTCTAACACTGGTCAATTTAAATTCAGTTTGTCATAAATAGTTCATTTTCTGAGCAGGTGTGGTGGCCGACGTTGCTGTTCGAATGAATGTAAAATAGTGGCGAGCAAAAATTTTAGTCTGGCTATTACCTTTTCAACTGAAATTTTATGCCCTGGCTTATACTAAATCTAAGCTGTAATATTTAACTCCCGGGTTTATTATCCATTTATTTAGCTGTCGAAACGCCAAAAGGTATTTTGTGTTTTTAAATTGCAAGGCTTTATTGAACTGTATTGCAGTCTGTGATGGTTGAGAGCCATTTACAGGCGATATTTCGAATTAAAGTAAAGAAGCGTAGTAAAAGAATTTCTGACTTCACATTACTCTCCTGGAATAATAGCTTCAATAGCTGTCACAGTTTGCATTCACTTATTATTGAAGTTTTTAAGCGTTCAGTGATTTGTAGTTTATTGTTGTCTATTCTGTACTGGTAATTAAATAATGCAATCATTAGAATACGAAAGATGATATTTAACATTTTCTTTGTTTTTAGGGTAGTGTGCATGGGTACAACAATGCACATGCAGCCTTGACAGGACCCATGTTCTTGAGACATCCAGCTTCCAGTTTCTCTCGGCTACCAGCTTATTTCTATCCGCCTTATACGCCACTAGTTTCTTCTTTCTATCAGCCTTATGCCCCTTGGATGACCAGCCCCTTTGATGGTAAGGTAACATGCATTATTTTTATTGAAAGGGAATAAATATCTTAATACTGTCAAGAAAATAGTTTTTTTTTATACTCTTTTCATATAACTTGGCTTATATAGGTAAATATGAAATTTTCTATTCGATTTTACTCACTTCCTGATAGGCTAGAATTGTGTACACAGGTGTGTTTCCTATGACCAGGGTTTGACAAATGGGTCACCAGGTCGTCACTGGCGACCAATTTTTTTTTTTTTTTTTTTTTTTTTTATCTGGTGAACATGAGTTATTTTTCAAACATAATTTGTTTAAATATTCCTCATATGGGGATTTATTTTATATGCACGCAAAGATTTTTATTATTAGAGACAAATTTATGTATATAAATAAACTTTTTTTTTTTTTACAATCAATATGTTTGCGGCAATTACTTGACTACAATCTTTATCAAGAGCAGCATCTGTTACTCATCTTAGTCACAATGTAATTAAATTAAAATAATTCTCATAAGTTGTCTCTTTATATATGTTTCAAAAATACAAAATATTGAGAAATAAACTTAGAAATTATATTCAAACAAAAAGTATTTTAACTTATTTTTTTAATTTGGCAAAAATAAGTTCATCAAATGCAAATTTAAAAATAATAAAATCCGAATTATTGGATTAACTTCGGCATGAAAATAGGCAAAAATGTGTCTTCCTGCTTCACTATTTCATTGATGTCCCCCTCATCAGGCAGATTTTGCAGCACTCAACTATTTGAACATTAGAAACATTCAGCGTTTCACGAATATGCCGGTTAATTCAGCCTTTACAGTATTTCTTTTTTCAGCGATGCATAATTTTGATAAGTGTCGTTAAAGAACTTAGTTTATACTATCTCTTTTAATCCCTTAATAGTCGCGTCCGATAAGTGTTGGCTACTTTTTAAAAATTCAGATTACTTGATTACCACCAGTTTTTAAGTGGAAATATTTGCGTTATTTAATAGACATATAAGATAATGCGAGAATAAAGCCAATTACACTATTTTTAAAAAACTGGTGGGAATCAAACAATCTGAATAAAACAGGCGTAACCTACACTGCCCGTGAATGTCTCGGGCACGACGATTAAAGGGTTAATTACGTACTATACTAAACTATGCTTGGAATTATTTTTCCTCGATTAATAAATGAAAAACTTTTGTGCTTTTCACAAATCAATGACGGTGGAAGGGAGGGGGCGGGGGGGGGTTAAATTTTTACAGGCGACTAGAATTTTTTTCTAGTTACCAGATCTTATAAAACTTGTAAAGCCTTGCCTATGACTATACAAAATGTTTATAATTTTTAAACTTAATTATGAATTAATAAATTAATTTTAAGTCATTTTTCCGTTAGCTGGTCGCAGGTGGTATATTGCCAAATATTTTTATAGTTAAAACTGTATACAAGTTAAACAACAATGGAGTTCATTAAGTGCAAAACCACGCTATAATATAGCTAAAATAGGCCAATCAGCTATGAAACTGCAACAAAGAAATATTTTAAACATTAAATGTAGAAAATGATATATGATTTTTTTTTTTAAAGAACGTAATGTTAAATGTTTTTATCATTATTAGTTTGATATTAAGTAAATTATGATTATACGACGAGAAAACAATTTACAAATACTGAATAGATAAATTAAATAATATTTTTTTCTTTTCCACGTTGCCATACTTTAAAAAAGAAACAGAGAAATTTTTTTTTTTAATAATGTCACTAAAGTTGCGGCAAACTTATCCTGGCAATGGATAGAAAGGCTAGCCTAGCCAGCCTCTTTACCCAGTTTGGCTTTAGTAGGACTCCCATATCGGGAGATTAGCGTTGATTTGGCGCGTAGGAAATCACTTTTGGGATTTAACATACACAGTAGACTCCCTTAAATCCGCATAGGTTGGGACTAGAAGATTTCAAGAAGTTGTGTAGATTTTTTAATTTTGCGGCTTTCTGGTCACTGTTTTGTTTCCATTTTTCAAACAGTAATTTGAATGTAATGATGCACACGATATTATAATGAATGCTTACAATAAAGTCAAATATTAAAATAATTAAGTAAAATTAGAAAAATTAAGAAAATTTAAAAAGTGTTTTAAATATTAAGAGTAAAGGTCAAGTAAATAATTAATGCATAACTATATATGCATAATAATGATGAGATAATTTTTTTCTGGTTAGCCTAAGCTTGTGACTACTTGCAGCGTTGCTGCATGACAATATTGTAATTCTTTCCTTGCTATTTTTGTGAACTGCCGCGTAATGTTCACTTTCAAATGCTAAAGTACGAGTGGGAAGACACTTCGAAAAAAGCCCTGATTCACCAGTGTTATAAATTTGTTCATATGACAGATCCTCAGGCAACACAAACTTTGCAAAATCACGATGAAAATCATCAGCTGCTTGTTGATCACCACTCAGCTTCTCTCCGTGTAGACCAATCTCTCTAATTCCATGACGTTTCTTAAAACGATGTAACCAATCGGACGACCGACGCATAAAAATTTCCTTGCAGGCCTAACAAATCAAAAAATATTTTTGCTTTAGCTGCAATGGTAGGACCAGACGAGTGGGTACCCCCACTTGTAGATAGATAAGACAGGTTGGAAATTGTACGTCAAACGTGACAAATGAGGTACGCAGGGGTGCAGAATATGTCTGATCCGGCGATCTAGGATTGGGGGAAATTTTTCGAAAAATATACAATTGATTTCAATTTTAACAATGAATTACATAATTCCCCAAGATAGAAAAATGTTTCCCTACAAATAAAAAAGATCCGTATGGCGACTTTCACAAAATCGATCTGAGAATAATATGTACCGTATATACTCACGTATAAGTCGAGAAATTTTGGAAAAATAACCTGCTTCAAAGATGCAGAGGGAGGTCAACTTTATACATGGGACAAAAAAGTCGAAATTTATTTTTGGAGTTGAAAAACACCGATGTTCCGGAGTAATTATGCAATTGCAATAATCGAAATTTCTAAGTTCTTTTCTAATGAATTACCTTAGAAAAAATTTTTAAAAGATAATAATTTTCTGACAAAAAAAATCAGGAAAGAGAAAACTTTAGAAAGAGAATCAAATCAAGAAGATCTCACACCCATCACTGAGAAATACTTTACCTCCTTGAAAACTGCTTGAAAATTTACAGTGTCTGTGTTTGTGGATCTGTTGGCTCTATTATTGGAAAACACTTTTATAACAGAACCCTAAAATCTGATAATCTCTATCATGAAGTGTTTATATCATGAAATGGCTACCAGTGCATAAAGCTACGGAACTATTAAAAGCATCCTTAAACAGACATTTTCATGGTGAAATCATCATTTTACTAGATTTTCTTCAAGAAACAGAACAGACTCAAGATCTACAAAACATCAAAAATGATTGACAACATCCACAAAGAGAGTGGAAGATTGCAGTTTCTCAATAATTGACAATTTATCAGAAAAGGTAATCAAAAACATTGTATTTGTTGGTTAAAATTGTGTATTTATTAATAATTATAAGGCATAAGAATTAGATTAAAACTTACAATGCATTAACTTAATTTACCTTTCCAATAACTAGGCATGTTAAAAGATCAGTCTATAGGTTTTTAAAGATGAGACTTGTATGTTGAAAAATTTACTATACCTACGGTAATACAGAAGCCTAAGTAAGCCTATAACATATCGTAACATTTTGGGGAAATTTTCATATGGATTGGGGGAAATGTTCGAAGTAAAAACATTTTCTGCATCCCTGGAGGTACGTTTGTACTAAAACTAGTTTTATAAATATTCAGATCTTGGTGCAATAGATGTTGTTGTACTCTTATGCAAAAATGCATGAATACAAAATTTTTATTTTATGTGCGGATTTTCATATTATAGATATTAATTTTATTTTATGAAATTAAGTTTTACAAACAATTAATTACAATTCTGTAACATTAAAATTATACTATGCGCAAATATCCAATACAAGACAATATGAAAAAAAAATCATTATTTCACTAAAAAAAATGAATTATATCGTCTGTTATTATGGTGTGATTAATTTCCGTAATAAAATAAGTACATTTTAAGTTGACAACATTTTATCTTTTGTTGACATTTACTGAAAATTCCAATGAGAAACTTAAGTCAAGCTTTGAAAATTTCCGAACTTTAAATTCATATTTAGATTCTTTTCTCATTTAATATGTGTTTCTTCGGAAGAGTCTATCCAAAAAACTGTCGGTAGATTATAGGATTTCTATAATTAAACAATTTTAGTATACAAATTCGGTTTTTAAATTCAGTAATACGGAAATAATAGAACTCCATCTTAAATAGGACGTATTCACCATGGCAACGTAGAATCATTACCTATCATGGGATATTATTGAATTAAGTATGATAGGATTTAATAGAATGAAGAAAACTTTTATTAATATATTTTAAATTTTGATTCTAATTTCATAAAATTTGAAATGACTCGATAAAATTCTGTGACGATTATACAGTGTCTCACATAAGTGATGGGACACTTGTGCTTTACAAAAGGAAACTAATCAAATAAATTAAAAAAACATGTACACATTTTTTTTGTGGGTGTGTTTCATACTTAAATTTAGTAAAGATTATTACATAACATACATTTTGTCAAAATATTAAAATATTAATTTAATAAAAATACAAATGTTTAGAACGGAGCAAAAAATAGCTCACATAAGTGATGGGACACCATTATATATGCAACAAAAATCGCCTGAAATAAGCAATAAAAATATTTTTTGGGGTTTTATTTTTACTTAAAAGCAATTGGCAATAATTTATAAAATCGTCTGCAGTATTTCTCTCCAGTTTGTTTTGGAATTTTTGTGTTTTTTAGCTCTGTGTAGTCATGAATGCTAAACGAAAAGAAACTTCGCCTGAAATTCGAAAATTAGTTATTAATTTGCATATTGAACGTGGAAAATCTATTAGAAAAACTGCTGAAACAGTTAACTTGAGTCGTTCAACAGTTTTCAATATCATTAAACGATATAAAAAGAATCATATGATTCAGGATAAAAGAAGACCTGGCTGACCATCAAAGCTATCCAATGGAATAAAGCGAATTATCGTTCGAAATATTAAAAAAAATCCAAGAATTAGTGCTTCAAAAGTTGCTGCTGATTTACAAGCATTATATGGAATAATTGTTAATCCTGAAACTATTAGAAGGGTAATTCGATCTGCTGGATATCACGGTAGAGTAGCCAGGAAAAAATTCTTCGTAAGTGAAAAGAATAGAAAACTCAGACTAGCTTTCGCAAAATCCAACATAAATAAGAATTCTGATTACTGGAATAAAGTTATATTTGCTGATGAGAGTAAATTTAATATATTTGGTTCTGACGGTAGAATCTTGGTGTGGAGAAAACACAGGGAAGAACTTCGCAAACAGAACTTGGTACCAACAGTAAAACATGGTGGAGGAGGAGTTATGGTATGGGGGTGTATGTCGTCCGCTGGAGTTGGTAATTTTGTTTTTATTGACAGTATAATGGATCAGTACAAGTATATTGATATTTTAAAGCAAAATTTGAAATCTTCAGCACGAAAATTGAACCTGCATAACGATTTTAAATTCTACCAGGACAATGACCCCAAGCACACTGCTCTGAACGTTAGACTCTGGCTGCTATATAACTGTCCTGAAATAATAAAAACACCACCACAATCTCCAGACTTAAATCCCATAGAGAATATTTGGCAAGAATTGGAATCAAGAATTCGCAAACACACCATTTCTTCAAAACAACAACTAAAATCGGTGCTTCAAGAAGAATGGGGTAAAATCACTCCAGAAATCACAAAAAAAATAGTCGAATCCATCCCAAAAAGATTAAATCATGTTTTAAAAGTAAAAGGAAATCCAACAAAATATTAAAACCTTTTAAAAAGTAAAATTTGTGGATAAATATTTGATGGAAAAGTAAGTGTCCCATCACTTATGTGAGCCATTTTTTGCTCCGTTCTGAACAATTGTATTTTTACTAAATTAATATTTTAATATTTTGACAAAATGTATGTTATGTAATAATTGTTACTAACTTTAAATATGAAACACACCCAAAAAATTTTTGCACATGTTTGTTTATTTATTTTATTGCAGTTTCTTTTTATAAAGCACAAGTGTCCCATCACTTTTGTGAGACACTGTATATATATTAAATTTCAAACCATTCGGTTGGGTAGTGTTTACGCTGTTATATATGCGGACAGACAAACGGTCGGACGAAACGAGGACTATAAGTGCTATGTATTTATATAATTGCGCACGCACCTAAAAATGGATTCATGAAAATAATTTAAAAAAAGCATAAAAAATCTGTAAATTGTGATTCAGTTTTTAAGCAAATTGCGCTTGAAAATACATTTTTTTCTTTCACTATTCGACGGTATGAAAATTAAATTTGTGGGACGTTTAGAAATTAAAAAAATTAAATAAAAGCAAAATTTATTGATTAGGTCGCTTCCACCGTCAATATGATGCCAGCTTTACTCACGGACATTGAAAAACGGCATAATCATTAAGATTTGAAATTTATATCAAGAAAAATACATTTTTTTACCTTTCAAACGCAGTTTTTTCTAACAATTTCTGACAAATACTTTTCGAGCTATTTTTGTTTCAGCAGCTTCAAATGTTTCATTTTCCGAGATTAATCTGTGGCAACAATTAGCGAAAAACCCACTCTCTTAAAACGAAAGAGTGGATTTGGCTTCTCAGAAAAGAGCTGTAATTTATTGGATCGTGAATGAGTTGATTTTTAAACGCTTCACTCATCTTGATCTGAATTTTTATTTTTCTAATGCACTCCAGAAGAACGAATACTAAGCAACTCAAGTCGATAAAAAAAGCACTCATTTGCGAGCGGACATGTCAATGCGGCTGACGTGACCATTCGCTGAGCAGACGACAGGCATGCGTAATCGAGTGGAGGCAAGCATTTCGCCTTCAGGACAACTGGCAGTACGTTGACTGTTGAAATATTATTCGCGTTGTTCAAACGGGCAATTTTAAAGAAGGAATACTTGAAAAAGGTAAGAATTTCTGCTGTTTTAATACTCTAATCATGTTTTTTATAATGATTCTGTTTTATATTTATTGTTATTTTATATATGGCGTGATATTTTTCAGTTTATATCAATATTTTTAACAAATATGTCTTAACCCTAACATTTAGGACTATTTACACGAACGAACATTTAGAGATCTTTTGAGTTGGAAGGATAAATATTAAAAAATGCTCTAAAATATAATTATACAAATCCTTTGCCTCTCATTTTAAGTTTTTTTTATGTTGTTTCAATAAATATGATTTATAAATAGCACTTAGTAGCAATTTAATCTTTTAAAGAAAATGTCTCGGCGGTACTGTGCGTTTGTTTATATATATATTTTTTAATGATGTTTCAGAACTCTAACTTTCATAATACTATAAATTGAAAATTGACTTGTCTGACTTTAAAAATATTGTTTTAAAGTAAACAAATTATATTTCTTATTTTAGTTAGATTATTTGAAATGTATCTCAAATATATAAGAAAAGCTTTAGAATATCTATTTCATTTTGACGAAAACTTTTGAAAAGTAGCTTTATTAGTATATATACTGTTTTTCTAATATTTTAAAATAAATAAACTTGATTTGTGAAGCTGTATAAATCTCATATTTTTTGTATCATATGTTGTTAAAAATAAGGTAAATATCTCCATTCCCGTATATTCACTGTGTGAATATTCCTAAATAGTATTAGGATTAAAACATTTAATGATAATATTGATATAAACTGAAAAATATCATGCAATGTATAAAATAATATTGCATAGAAAACGTAATCATTATAACAAAATAAAAAAAAAGATTAAAATATTTAAATCAGCAGAAATTCTTATGTTTTCAAACATTCCCTTTAAAATTATCTTTTTGGGTCGGGAGGGGGGGGGGGGGGGTATTTATTTCAAGCAGCTCAGAAACAACAACAACAACAAAAAAAAAAGATACTTTTCACTTAATTGTTGAATATATACATATATGTAAACATAGATATGTATACATTCAATATGCAAATTACTTTTTGTTTTCTAAAATAATAATCTAAATGTTCATGAAATTTATTATTTTACACTGAAATATTACATTTTACCATGAATTTTAATTCCCCTTCCCCTCCTCAAGTATGAGTTAGTTTTAAATCACTGAAGTGCTACTGGATTTAACCTTCATTGATTTGATTTAACTCAAATATGAGTAAAATAGAGATCACTCAATCATGAGTTGCTTAAAAACAACTCGTTCACTCGAGTTGTTTCAACTCTTCATGAGAAGCTGACTTTCAAATCGTGAGATGAGTGGATTTCGGCTCAACTTGAGTTATTTTGGCTCTTTCGTTTTAAGAGAGTCGTCAGCAACACATAGCTTTTTATTAAAGAGGCTGTTGGAGCAGGGATTGTCACCATCAATTTGCCACCATCACTTTTGAAATTGGTTCCGTAGTTCCAGAGATTCTATAGAAATTGTAATTGAGAATGATTTTAGAACGCTTTTCGCTCATTTCATCCTTTTAAATTTCGTTTTTTTTTTTTTTTTTTTTTTTAATTATCCTTAGAGAGCATTTACATTTTATAAGTAACTACAATGCCGAATTTCAAATTTCTAGCCCCTTCAGTATAAACAAAAATCGTAATTTTAGAACGTTTTTCGCTCCTGCACCCACCTTGGGTTAGTGGCACCGAAATAAAATATAGCCTATGTTGGGGCAGGGGTTGTCACCATCAATTTGCCACCTCCACTTTTGAAATCGGTTCGGTAGTACCAGAGATTCCACAGAAATTGTAATTGAGAATGATTTTAGAACACTTTTCACTCATTTAACCCTTTTAAATATCATTTAAAAAAAAATTTGTTCTTAGAGAGCATTTACATCTTATAAGTAGCTACAATGCCAAATTTCAAATTTCTAGCTCCTTCAGTATACAAAAATCGCAATTTTAGAACGTTTTTGCTCCTGAACCCCCCTTGGGTTAGTGGCACCGATATATAATATAGCCTATGTTGGAGCAGGGGTTGTCACCATCAATTTGCCACCATCACTTTTGAAATCGGTTCGGTAGTTCCAGAGATTACACCCTACAAACAAACAAACAAAAACAATCTTTACTCCTTTATAATTGTCTGAGTGCAACGAAGACATACACAGCGCAGTATTACTTTGCCCCATATATAGCTACGATGGATATTTAAACCTTTCGTCAAGCATAACTCAAAAAATATTTAACGGATTTCGTTCAAATTTTTACAGCAGGTTACCTATAAAGGTGAGAACGACGTCTATTTATTACCAAAAATAAATGTCAAACCGTTTGGAAATTATATTAAAAAAAATAAATACAAAAGCACAATTAAAGTACATACGTCACGAAAATTTTGTGCGTACGTCATTTTCACCGGCGGGAGATTTTCGTAGACAATCTGAATTGAAAAGTTCACGCAGTACATGGAGCAAAAAAATATGCACGCACTAATATTCAGCACAATAAAATGTATTTCAATTTAGTAGAAATCGAAAATTAATCTTGATTTTTTTTCTGTTTGAAAGAAAAAACCCGCAATAACTTGGTAGACTTGGTATTAGAGATTTGGCGCAAATCTCAGCAATAGCAGCTTTTTTATTTCGCGTGTGTAAATAATAATAATAAAAAAAATTATTTGCTGTTTAAATAAAAGGTTTCGATTTATGGCATTCTTTTTTTTTTTTTTTTCTCTCTCTCTTTTTAGCATTTTAAATGGGATTAATGAAAGGCATGTATTTTAAATTAAATGAGCGAAAGTTTTATATTTAAATGAAATGAATTCAATATGAAAATGTTATAGGAACAATATTTGGCGATTTATCAACTGCGGCAGGATAACATAAAAGTACCAATATATGAAACGGTATATGTAGTATGTGAAATGACACAATTATATTATAATCACCAATCGTACAAAAAAAAAAAAAAAAAAACTAATATTCTGCATTCAGAGGGAAAAATCCATCTCCTGTGCCGTAAGATTTGGCGAGTTCTTTTTGGTGATAAGTTTTTCGATGTGATTGTTGGGATCTGCAGAATTTGGCTTACTTTTTCTAAATCTTTTTTTTTTTGCAGATGTAGTATTGTGTAAATATATTTTTTTTTTGCAGATATTTTTCTATTTTGTATGTATATATATATTAAATTGTAATGGCATTTGGAAAAGAGATTTTTACCTTTTTATCTCTGTGCCTTCGGAAATCTTAAAAAATAAAAAAAGATTTACATATATCAAGCGTATAATGTTATGTTTTGCATTTTTATACGGACCACTTCTCCATTTTTAGGTGCGTTCGTAATTATATAAATACGTAGCACCTATAGTCGTCGTTTGGTCCGTCCGTCTGTCTGTCTGTCTGTCTGTCCGTCCGTCTGTCTGTCTGTCCGCATATAACAACGCAAAAACTACCCAACCAAATGGTTTGCAATTTAAAATATATTATCTTTGCAGAATTTTGTCGAGACATTTCAAATTTTATTAAAATCGAATCAAAACTTTAGGAGATATTAATAAAAATATTTATTAAGAAATTTGAATTTTTTTTTTTAAATCGGTGCTTTTTTGTTATAGGAGCTTCCGAAGTTTAATCGTCAAGCGACCGAGATACTTATTTTAATACAGAAATTAATCTGCAGACGATATAATTCATTTCACAGAATTAAAAATCATCAAGATCTGAATATTTATATAACTAGTTAAGATATTTGTATGAACAGTGTCATAAAATATATACTTAACTAGCTGTTTAACCCGTTCTACGCACGGGATATCATGAATTTAATTCTAAAACGTGCGTACGAACGCACATCGTTTGTAACGTTTGACGTACAATTTCCAACTTGTTAGATTTTAAATGCTATTTATTATTTACTAGCCATTTATTAGTTGTTTACAATTTACCCCCCTGACAATAACAATTATTTATCACAAAAATGCCTCTTAGGTTTGTTAAATAAGTTTGTTTATGTATTTTTATTACTTATTAAAATATCGAATATGGCGATAAAATTTTATTTTAGCATCGTGCTTACATTTTTAAGATGGTGCAAAAACATGCTTTAATAAACGTATGTTTGTAAATATTTGAAAAACATGTTTTAGCGCTCTCTTGAAAAATTTTGTAAGATACTAAAACTATCTTTTGGCACCATTTTAAATTTTTTTCGCCAACCGATATTGGATACGAAACTTTTCCCCTTTCAGATGCACCGGCAGCGAGATTCTAAAAGATAGTCACGTTTTAGCATTATCGGCTTGAAATGCGTTCTCATTCGCTGTTATCAGTCACGTGCCATAGACGCTGGTGGTGCTTGGCGTTTTAGATTTGGCGCAGTTCCTATATGTCTGGGAAATTTTCGAAAATGGAACTGTTTACAAATATACATAGTTTCAGTTTCGTTTTAATGACTACCCTTGATGTAGATGATGTCAAAAAATTTAAATGTTTGAATGCTGCGTCCAAACTGGTGTCTGATTTTCCTATCTTAAATGTAAGTAATTAAAGACAACATGACTAATAATAAATGTTAAATAGTATGGCCGCTATTCATACTGTTGGTTATTATTACCTCACAGCAAACAACTGTAAATTATTTAAAAAGTTATAATTATTATTATTATTTTTATTGTGCGTTTCGTTTAAATATAGATTTTTAAAACAGAAAATGAACTGTCGTTTTAATACATTATTTCATTTTAATAAATTAAATATTAAACCATGCTTCTGTTTTTTCATAGAAATTAACCTAATTTAAAGCAACAGAGAAGTTAACCTAATTAACTTAAGAAAAAGTTAATAACTATCATCAGAAAGAACTTTTTCTAGACTTTAAGATGGTATAATATATTAAATATTATAAATTCTCGTTAAATATCAGTGTAAATAGTACAAATCTTAAAAAAAGCTACAGGGGGGGGGGAGGGAATGAAAATTATCTACCTTCAACACCAGAAAAACGGCAAAAGAAAATTTGTATAAGAAAAAAAAAACATCAATAATGTTTTTAAAATTATTACCTAATTTTATCCAGTTTGGATAAAAATGGGGGCATTATTGGTGGGCAAATTAATTGGGAAATGAATTAATTATCATGTTCTTTTCTTTTAAAGAAAGGCATTGTAGGTAAAAATCTATAAGGTTTTCTCCTCATAAAATAAATATGAAAGTAAAAAAAAATTCTCTTTAAACACTTTTTATAAGCATTGAATGCTTATTGTAAAAATCACGCCTAATTTCATGACTGCAAGTCATGTTTTTCCAAAAAAAATTCTATTACAATGTTTTAATTTGATGTGGCCCCCGATTATGGAAAATTCACCGCTTTGATTTATGCCTGGTAGAAAGCGCGAACTAGTGAATTTATTAAGAATTATAATTTTTGCTCTGTTTCTTATTTTAACATATGGTAACAGGAAAGAGAAAAAGGATTATTTAAATTATCTATTCAGGATTTCTAAATTGTTTTTACAGTGTATAATCATAATTTAATTTTTAAACTATTAATTGATGAAAGCATGAATTTTTTAAATTACACTCTTTATTTTTTATTTATATTATATTTTTTAGTGTTTAAATATTTCATTGGTGCATTTTCACAGCCAGTTGGTATATTTTAGAGAACATGATTTGGCGCATAACGTCCATTTTTGTGGTAACTTGTTTACACTTGTAACTATAAATAATATTTGGCAGTTTACCAGCTTTGCCCTTCTCACGTTAAAATGCCTTAAGATTAATTTATAACTACGTTCTAAAAATATTAAGATGTTATATTGCCATCGGAAACACTCGTGTGTACATAATTTTAGGTAGATTTCTTAAGAAATACTACCTATTACATTCTCCCCTATGTTTAAATTTCTGCGAAATTTTTTGCAGATCTACACCGATCATGACTCCTAGAACCCAAACCACCCCCAGTTCAAAACTTTATCTATCTATCTATATGTTACGGTTGGTTTCAACAAAATTTTTTTTTTTTAATCTACATTAATTATTTAAATCACTTTCTCAACATTTATTTAAAAGCACTTTTTTTTTCTGTTTCTAATAAAAATTTAAATAAATAAAAGTAATTGTAATAATTATAATAAAATCAGTTTTTATTTTTTCTTCTTTCTTTTTCTTTTTGCAAAGTAATTTCAACGTTTATAGTCTAACGTAGCTTCCTGTTTTTCAAATACGAAAAGCAGACAGCAAGGGAGGGATGTTTTGTCAGTAGACTGCACAGGTGGAAAATTTGGAGTCATCTAGTCTGACTTTGATATAAGAATGACCGACCGCCCTGTATAAGAATTACGTTATCTTATGAGTGTACTATACACGCAATTAGGCTTTGTAAGTTTACGTCAGGCTTCAATTGGCTCTGCTATCAGGCGGATAGCTGGCGCCCATGTAAACAGAGGCTAACAGGACCCCCCTTCAGCACACGCCATGGGGGTGATGCATGGTTTCCTTCCCCCATGAAGCGGCCGGCAGAGTGGAGCGGCAGGCTGTAGTCTTCACGATGAGTCCATTTTTCCTTTTGTTTCCATTCCCGTACCCCTGGCAGAGTGGATCGGTCCCGTTTTTCAAGCAGCGCGGGAGAATGAATGTTTACGACACTTGTTGCTTGGCCAAGAGACCTGTCGTTTGACTCGTAAAAAAAAAAATCCGACTTATTACGGGGCTCGAAGATTGGCCTGTGGGCTGGATCGCGAAGTTGTTGAAGGCGGACAGGTTTCTGGAAGATTTTTTTTTTTGAGAGTGGGGCATTGATGGCCCTACATTAACCATCCTAAGTCATGATGTTATGATGAAAAGAGGCTATAAGGGCATTTTCGAATTGCGGATCTATAACTGTTAACGAGAAATTAAGAAGAAGATATGTGTAGCCTATTTTTTTTTGGCGTAGTGGCGCTCCAAGATTATGACTTCTTAACCATCAGAAGTGATCATAGATATTGAACTAAACCGGTCGTTAGAAGTCGTAGTGTTCTGAGTTACGGTGATGGCTATCTTCGAATAAAACACATGCTTCAGGAAGGTGAAATTACTGACTCCGACGGTGAAGTTCTGGACCGTAGAACGATTTTCCCCTCCGGACTAGATGATGGACCTAGTAGTTGATGGCAAGTGATGCAGTGAGATGAGAGGATTGATGAATGTTAGCTTGAAACCACGTCTGAATTTTTCCCCAGCCTGAATACTCCAGCTTAAGTGCTTCATCAGATTTTGAAAAAGGAGGAAATGCTCCTAAGTGCCCATTGACTAAAATTGTAGAACTCTCTACCTGTTGTAAGTACTATTTGCATAGTTTTTCTTTTTATTTATTTGTACTTCTTTAAAAAAAAAAAAAAAAAAAAATATGTTTGCTATACCAGAGTTTAAAAGTGAAATGAATATCTTTGGATAATTTCAATAAGAATAAACATTATGAACAGAAACAGTCTGTAGGTTAATATATAATGTTTGTATGTTTGAACGACCATTAAATGGTAATATGATGGTAATTTTAAAAATATGATGTGTAATTTAAAAGTAACCAGTGAGTGGTTTCAACTTAAAAGATCAGCTGTTATATTGTTTTATTAAGATTATTTTTGATAACTTAGTTGCTTCATTATTTTAAATGTTCAAATAAATTGTGTTTTTTTTTGTTTATTATCAAAGTTGGTATGTTTTTCTTTGTATAAATCTCTAAATAATTAATTTTTTATATTCACAGTAGACCTATAAGAATGGCCTAACCTTTCTGTGATTAATTAAAAAAAAAAAAAAAGGGAGAGAAATTCAACTTTATTAAATTAGGACTTTAAAATTTCTTAAGTTTAAATTCATAACTGACTGTTTTAATGAACATAAATTGAAGTTCACTCAATGTTATACAATCGTATTTTTGATCTTGATTTAAGGATGGATAGATTAATAAGTGAAACAGTAATATTAAATTTAATTTCATAAAATGTTAAATTAAGCTTTAACTCTCCTCTTTCAGAAACATTGTTTTTCTAAAATATACACCAAAATTGTTTTATTTTAAAAAGTAAAAAAAAAAAAAAAAAAAAAAAAAAATATCCAGTCATTATACACCACTATACGATTCTTGGTTAACCGATCGGATCTTGTTCAGAATCTCTATGGTTGTTCTAAAATTTTAGTACATCATCATATCCCTATTCTATTAACGGATTTAACTCTTTCCCCTTTTGGTCCTCATATTGGAGGAATTTCAGGTTGTCTGCATTTTTCCAAATTATATGATGATTACACTTTTGTTAATTTAATGTGTATGGAGATTTGAGCTTGATCGGGTTGGAGTGGAGTTGGGTGTTCTTTATGCAATCCAGTATGCTACTTGATTTAGAAATCTGTTGCCCCTTACTACATTTAATATTGTCTTAAAATGATGAGTTCAAAATTATCATTGTTGTATTAACCTATTCGGATTCTTAAGTTTTGATATTTTGATTAGTTTAATATAATTTGCTACCTTTTCCATGGCAACAGATTTCAGTGGAGCTAATCAGGGTATACTTATTTTTTTCTAAATATTTAATTGTCAAGTGAAGATTGAGTAATAAATGAGCTTTTTAAGTTTAAGTAAGTTGTGTTTTAGAAAGAACCCCAAACCCCACAACAAATGGAGCCGTAACAATTCGGTCTCTGGGTTATTGATTTTTTTTTACTTGTATGTATTTATGTATCAAAGAGCAACTGGGTGTTTTTGCAATTAAAATTTTATTTATATGTTCAAGTGTAAAAAGAGGTCTAGGCTCTCTCTCTGTGCTAGTAAGCTACAATTCCCAGTCAAAATTATGCCTTGTGAGCATAACCTTTTCTTATTTACAAAAAGCATAGTCCTGTACTTAAGTTTTATGTATTTATAAGGTTTTCCTTTCCCCTCTCTTTTTCTCATTTTTAAGTTGTCCCCCCCCCCACCTTTTTTTCATTTTTTTTTTGGTTTGTTTGTCATTTTCTAACTCTAACTATGGCTGATAAGCACTCGGAAGCAATTGCCACTATTCAGCGAAAAAATGCTTTAGTGGATAATTTGTCAAACATTCCCCCATTCAATGGAGAGGCCAGCATCTTGTTACGGTTGGTTTCAACAAATTTTTTTTTTTTTAATCTACATTAATTATTTAAATCACTTTCTCAACATTTATTTAAAAGCACTCTTTTTTTTTTTCGGCTAATTTTTTTTTTTCAAAATTCAATTTATGTATTATTTACAGTTCTGTTGCCAGAAGTCTCAGGAAGGATGCAGTTATGCGTAGGAATGACAGTAGTAGGGAAGTGAGGTTTCACAATCAGGTGGAACATGTGTTCTTTTACAGGTGCAGAAAATATCTTGGTCATTTTAGTGGTAAAATCAGCCTTGTGGTCCCTCCTCTGGTAGTACTCTTTTATGGTCATGTTTCAGGTAATATTTTAGGTAATGGTTTCTACGGATGTGCGAGCTCTGGTTGTATATATCCGGAATATATTGTCAGGGTGGTATTTCAGCGGTGAACTCTCTGGATCCCGTCCCGGATCGATGTATGATCTGTGTTTGTGGGTCAGTTTTTTCAGTGTTGAGGTCCCAGCATGCCATGTGGTACCAAGTTACCTTTCAAAAAAATAATTTGTTTTCTCAAAAAAAATTTTTTTTTAATTAGCCGGGGGGAGCAATCTTGTTACGGTTGGTTTCAACAAATTTTTTTTTTTTAATCTACATTAATTATTTAAATCACTTTCTCAACATTTATTTAAAAGCACTCTTTTTTTCTGTTTCTAATAAAAATTTAAATAAATAAAAGTAATTGTAATAATTATAATAAAATCAGTTTTTATTTTTTCTTCTTTCTTTTTCTTTTTGCAAAGTAATTTCAACGTTTATAGTCTAACGTAGCTTCCTGTTTTTCAAATACGAAAAGCAGACAGCAAGGGAGGGATGTTTTGTCAGTAGACTGCACAGGTGGAAAATTTGGAGTCATCTAGTCTGACTTTGATATAAGAATGACCGACCGCCCTGTATAAGAATTACGTTATCTTATGAGTGTACTATACACGCAATTAGGCTTTGTAAGTTTACGTCAGGCTTCAATTGGCTCTGCTATCAGGCGGATAGCTGGCGCCCATGTAAACAGAGGCTAACAGGACCCCCCTTCAGCACACGCCATGGGGGTGATGCATGGTTTCCTTCCCCCATGAAGCGGCCGGCAGAGTGGAGCGGCAAGCTGTAGTCTTCACGATGAGTCCATTTTTCCTTTTGTTTCCATTCCCGTACCCCTGGCAGAGTGGATCGGTCCCGTTTTTCAAGCAGCGCGGGAGAATGAATGTTTACGACACTTGTTGCTTGGCCAAGAGACCTGTCGTTTGACTCGTAAAAAAAAAAAATCCGACTTATTACGGGGCTCGAAGATTGGCCTGTGGGCTGGATCGCGAAGTTGTTGAAGGCGGACAGGTTTCTGGAAGATTTTTTTTTTTGAGAGTGGGGCATTGATGGCCCTACATTAACCATCCTAAGTCATGATGTTATGATGAAAAGAGGCTATAAGGGCATTTTCGAATTGCGGATCTATAACTGTTAACGAGAAATTAAGAAGAAGATATGTGTAGCCTATTTTTTTTTGGCGTAGTGGCGCTCCAAGATTATGACTTCTTAACCATCAGAAGTGATCATAGATATTGAACTAAACCGGTCGTTAGAAGTCGTAGTGTTCTGAGTTACGGTGATGGCTATCTTCGAATAAAACACATGCTTCAGGAAGGTGAAATTACTGACTCCGACGGTGAAGTTCTGGACCGTAGAACGATTTTCCCCTCCGGACTAGATGATGGACCTAGTAGTTGATGGCAAGTGATGCAGTGAGATGAGAGGATTGATGAATGTTAGCTTGAAACCACGTCTGAATTTTTCCCCAGCCTGAATACTCCAGCTTAAGTGCTTCATCAGATTTTGAAAAAGGAGGAAATGCTCCTAAGTGCCCATTGACTAAAATTGTAGAACTCTCTACCTGTTGTAAGTACTATTTGCATAGTTTTTCTTTTTATTTATTTGTACCTCTTTAAAAAAAAAAAAAAAAAAAAATATGTTTGCTATACCAGAGTTTAAAAGTGAAATGAATATCTTTGGATAATTTCAATAAGAATAAACATTATGAACAGAAACAGTCTGTAGGTTAATATATAATGTTTGTATGTTTGAACGACCATTAAATGGTAATATGATGGTAATTTTAAAAATATGATGTGTAATTTAAAAGTAACCAGTGAGTGGTTTCAACTTAAAAGATCAGCTGTTATATTGTTTTATTAAGATTATTTTTGATAACTTAGTTGCTTCATTATTTTAAATGTTCAAATAAATTGTGTTTTTTTTTTGTTTATTATCAAAGTTGGTATGTTTTTCTTTGTATAAATCTCTAAATAATTAATTTTTTATATTCACAGTAGACCTATAAGAATGGCCTAACCTTTCTGTGATTAATTAAAAAAAAAAAAAAAAAAGGGAGAGAAAATTCAACTTTATTAAATTAGGACTTTAAAATTTCTTAAGTTTAAATTCATAACTGACTGTTTTAATGAACATAAATTGAAGTTCACTCAATGTTATACAATCGTATTTTTGATCTTGATTTAAGGATGGATAGATTAATAAGTGAAACAGTAATATTAAATTTAATTTCATAAAATGTTAAATTAAGCTTTAACTCTCCTCTTTCAGAAACATTGTTTTTCTAAAATATACACCAAAATTGTTTTATTTTAAAAAGTAAAAAAAAAAAAAAAAAAAAAAAAAAAAAAAAAAAAAATATCCAGTCATTATACACCACTATACGATTCTTGGTTAACCGATCGGATCTTGTTCAGAATCTCTATGGTTGTTCTAAAATTTTAGTACATCATCATATCCCTATTCTATTAACGGATTTAACTCTTTCCCCTTTTGGTCCTCATATTGGAGGAATTTCAGGTTGTCTGCATTTTTCCAAATTATATGATGATTACACTTTTGTTAATTTAATGTGTATGGAGATTTGAGCTTGATCGGGTTGGAGTGGAGTTGGGTGTTCTTTATGCAATCCAGTATGCTACTTGATTTAGAAATCTGTTGCCCCTTACTACATTTAATATTGTCTTAAAATGATGAGTTCAAAATTATCATTGTTGTATTAACCTATTCGGATTCTTAAGTTTTGATATTTTGATTAGTTTAATATAATTTGCTACCTTTTCCATGGCAACAGATTTCAGTGGAGCTAATCAGGGTATACTTATTTTTTTCTAAATATTTAATTGTCAAGTGAAGATTGAGTAATAAATGAGCTTTTTAAGTTTAAGTAAGTTGTGTTTTAGAAAGAACCCCAAACCCCACAACAAATGGAGCCGTAACAATTCGGTCTCTGGGTTATTGATTTTTTTTTACTTGTATGTATTTATGTATCAAAGAGCAACTGGGTGTTTTTGCAATTAAAATTTTATTTATATGTTCAAGTGTAAAAAGAGGTCTAGGCTCTCTCTCTGTGCTAGTAAGCTACAATTCCCAGTCAAAATTATGCCTTGTGAGCATAACCTTTTCTTATTTACAAAAAGCATAGTCCTGTACTTAAGTTTTATGTATTTATAAGGTTTTCCTTTCCCCTCTCTTTTTCTCATTTTTAAGTTGTCCCCCCCCCACCTTTTTTTCATTTTTTTTTTGGTTTGTTTGTCATTTTCTAACTCTAACTATGGCTGATAAGCACTCGGAAGCAATTGCCACTATTCAGCGAAAAAATGCTTTAGTGGATAATTTGTCAAACATTCCCCCATTCAATGGAGAGGCCAGCATCTTGTTACGGTTGGTTTCAACAAATTTTTTTTTTTTTAATCTACATTAATTATTTAAATCACTTTCTCAACATTTATTTAAAAGCACTCTTTTTTTTTTTTCGGCTAATTTTTTTTTTTCAAAATTCAATTTATGTATTATTTACAGTTCTGTTGCCAGAAGTCTCAGGAAGGATGCAGTTATGCGTAGGAATGACAGTAGTAGGGAAGTGAGGTTTCACAATCAGGTGGAACATGTGTTCTTTTACAGGTGCAGAAAATATCTTGGTCATTTTAGTGGTAAAATCAGCCTTGTGGTCCCTCCTCTGGTAGTACTCTTTTATGGTCATGTTTCAGGTAATATTTTAGGTAATGGTTTCTACGGATGTGCGAGCTCTGGTTGTATATATCCGGAATATATTGTCAGGGTGGTATTTCAGCGGTGAACTCTCTGGATCCCGTCCCGGATCGATGTATGATCTGTGTTTGTGGGTCAGTTTTTTCAGTGTTGAGGTCCCAGCATGCCATGTGGTACCAAGTTACCTTTCAAAAAAATAATTTGTTTTCTCAAAAAAAATTTTTTTTTAATTAGCCGGGGGGAGCAATCTTGTTACGGTTGGTTTCAACAAATTTTTTTTTTTTAATCTACATTAATTATTTAAATCACTTTCTCAACATTTATTTAAAAGCACTCTTTTTTTCTGTTTCTAATAAAAATTTAAATAAATAAAAGTAATTGTAATAATTATAATAAAATCAGTTTTTATTTTTTCTTCTTTCTTTTTCTTTTTGCAAAGTAATTTCAACGTTTATAGTCTAACGTAGCTTCCTGTTTTTCAAATACGAAAAGCAGACAGCAAGGGAGGGATGTTTTGTCAGTAGACTGCACAGGTGGAAAATTTGGAGTCATCTAGTCTGACTTTGATATAAGAATGACCGACCGCCCTGTATAAGAATTACGTTATCTTATGAGTGTACTATACACGCAATTAGGCTTTGTAAGTTTACGTCAGGCTTCAATTGGCTCTGCTATCAGGCGGATAGCTGGCGCCCATGTAAACAGAGGCTAACAGGACCCCCCTTCAGCACACGCCATGGGGGTGATGCATGGTTTCCTTCCCCCATGAAGCGGCCGGCAGAGTGGAGCGGCAAGCTGTAGTCTTCACGATGAGTCCATTTTTCCTTTTGTTTCCATTCCCGTACCCCTGGCAGAGTGGATCGGTCCCGTTTTTCAAGCAGCGCGGGAGAATGAATGTTTACGACACTTGTTGCTTGGCCAAGAGACCTGTCGTTTGACTCGTAAAAAAAAAAAATCCGACTTATTACGGGGCTCGAAGATTGGCCTGTGGGCTGGATCGCGAAGTTGTTGAAGGCGGACAGGTTTCTGGAAGATTTTTTTTTTTGAGAGTGGGGCATTGATGGCCCTACATTAACCATCCTAAGTCATGATGTTATGATGAAAAGAGGCTATAAGGGCATTTTCGAATTGCGGATCTATAACTGTTAACGAGAAATTAAGAAGAAGATATGTGTAGCCTATTTTTTTTTGGCGTAGTGGCGCTCCAAGATTATGACTTCTTAACCATCAGAAGTGATCATAGATATTGAACTAAACCGGTCGTTAGAAGTCGTAGTGTTCTGAGTTACGGTGATGGCTATCTTCGAATAAAACACATGCTTCAGGAAGGTGAAATTACTGACTCCGACGGTGAAGTTCTGGACCGTAGAACGATTTTCCCCTCCGGACTAGATGATGGACCTAGTAGTTGATGGCAAGTGATGCAGTGAGATGAGAGGATTGATGAATGTTAGCTTGAAACCACGTCTGAATTTTTCCCCAGCCTGAATACTCCAGCTTAAGTGCTTCATCAGATTTTGAAAAAGGAGGAAATGCTCCTAAGTGCCCATTGACTAAAATTGTAGAACTCTCTACCTGTTGTAAGTACTATTTGCATAGTTTTTCTTTTTATTTATTTGTACCTCTTTAAAAAAAAAAAAAAAAAAAATATGTTTGCTATACCAGAGTTTAAAAGTGAAATGAATATCTTTGGATAATTTCAATAAGAATAAACATTATGAACAGAAACAGTCTGTAGGTTAATATATAATGTTTGTATGTTTGAACGACCATTAAATGGTAATATGATGGTAATTTTAAAAATATGATGTGTAATTTAAAAGTAACCAGTGAGTGGTTTCAACTTAAAAGATCAGCTGTTATATTGTTTTATTAAGATTATTTTTGATAACTTAGTTGCTTCATTATTTTAAATGTTCAAATAAATTGTGTTTTTTTTTTGTTTATTATCAAAGTTGGTATGTTTTTCTTTGTATAAATCTCTAAATAATTAATTTTTTATATTCACAGTAGACCTATAAGAATGGCCTAACCTTTCTGTGATTAATTAAAAAAAAAAAAAAAAAAGGGAGAGAAAATTCAACTTTATTAAATTAGGACTTTAAAATTTCTTAAGTTTAAATTCATAACTGACTGTTTTAATGAACATAAATTGAAGTTCACTCAATGTTATACAATCGTATTTTTGATCTTGATTTAAGGATGGATAGATTAATAAGTGAAACAGTAATATTAAATTTAATTTCATAAAATGTTAAATTAAGCTTTAACTCTCCTCTTTCAGAAACATTGTTTTTCTAAAATATACACCAAAATTGTTTTATTTTAAAAAGTAAAAAAAAAAAAAAAAAAAAAAAAAAAAAAAAAATATCCAGTCATTATACACCACTATACGATTCTTGGTTAACCGATCGGATCTTGTTCAGAATCTCTATGGTTGTTCTAAAATTTTAGTACATCATCATATCCCTATTCTATTAACGGATTTAACTCTTTCCCCTTTTGGTCCTCATATTGGAGGAATTTCAGGTTGTCTGCATTTTTCCAAATTATATGATGATTACACTTTTGTTAATTTAATGTGTATGGAGATTTGAGCTTGATCGGGTTGGAGTGGAGTTGGGTGTTCTTTATGCAATCCAGTATGCTACTTGATTTAGAAATCTGTTGCCCCTTACTACATTTAATATTGTCTTAAAATGATGAGTTCAAAATTATCATTGTTGTATTAACCTATTCGGATTCTTAAGTTTTGATATTTTGATTAGTTTAATATAATTTGCTACCTTTTCCATGGCAACAGATTTCAGTGGAGCTAATCAGGGTATACTTATTTTTTTCTAAATATTTAATTGTCAAGTGAAGATTGAGTAATAAATGAGCTTTTTAAGTTTAAGTAAGTTGTGTTTTAGAAAGAACCCCAAACCCCACAACATATATATCACTTTTTTATGGACACGATAACTTCCATAATTCTGCACAAATCTCTTCCAAACTGATACATAAAATCAAGGGTTATAAAATCTAGGTTAAGTTCGTTAATGGGCAAAATCGGGCCAAGAGGGGGGGGGGGGATGAGGGGACTTTTTGTGAAAACAGAAAAAAAAACCCCATAATTTCTTAATAGATCGAAACCGTTTAAAGTTATTATTACTTCTAAGAAAAGGGCCAAAAATTTTATGTATGATAAATTTTTGATACAATTAAAAGTGGCTTCAAGGAATGGGGGGGGGAGGGGATAGGGGTTTCAGAAGAAAAAAAACTCATAACTTCGTCAATTCACAAGATATGAAATCTGCTTAGTACATTTATTGTAAATCCCCTTAATATTACCTACAACTTTTATAATGACAAGTTTTTTTTATAAGACCAACTCTTACAGCAAAAAAAAAAAAAAAAAAAAATCCTTGCTTGTTTAGCTTACAATCACAGGTAGATTTCGAAGTGGGCGGCCACAACTGCCACATTATGGCAAAAAGGTACTTTCTTCTGCAATTCCCAATGAATAGCACAGTCTGCATCTTCGAAATCTACCTGTGCCTGTAGGCCGAGCCGTCAGGGATTTTTTATAATTTTACCTTACTTGAAGTGTATGAAAAATCGATTTCAAAATTCCATCTTTACATACATGAACCAAGTTAAATTAAATAAAAGGATGTAAAGCCTATTGCAATCATGCAATAATCAGATAACCAATGTTCTATCACAATTACATGCACCTTTTGATATTTGTATTCTATATACTTTTTCTTTAAATTCTTACCTTATTCAAAGATTTAGGGAGGGGGCACGGAGTAGCTTTCCTCTGCACCCTCCTGCGTACGCCTATGCATATTAAGATTATTCGGAAAATACGGTCTTTATAGAAATACCAATAGGGGTAGAGTTGCATGGGTTCGTGGGGCTCTAGCCCCTCCAATAACTCCTAAAATGGATTCCCTTGTTTTCCCCTTTTAATATAAAAAATGTTTAGTTTTTTTGTTTTCTTTTTTAACTTTCTAGTATTTTATAGAATTTTTAAATGTTCCATTTTTCCTATTTTTCTTTTGTTATAAGGATAAACGGCATTAGGAAAACTTTTTCCCTTTATGTTCTATTTTTCTAAAAAATTAGAATAAAATGTTCATCGTTTAAATTTTTTATATAAAAAATGAAATAAAAAATTTCAGAAAAAAGGCGTTATTTAAAGTCAACTTTCATTGTCATTTTATTATAAACGATTCGCAAATATCAGCGAGTATCAATCATTTTATAAACGGGTCTGTACATTCGAATTTTTATATTGTCTTAATGTTTTATTTAACTTGTGATTATTTATCAGTATACGATTATGTTTAATTTCTTTAAAAGGGAGTTTAAAAAAAGGCAACATTAAATTGGCAATTAATTTTATTTATTTATTTTTAACACTTACATACACATATTTGTGTAAAAAAGAACGAAAAATCATGCGTCAAGCATAGATTATGTAACACTTTCCAACGCTTCCAAAATAATTTTACAAATCATACCGTTTAATAAGCTGAAAGATAACATCTAAGTAAACAATTTGGAAAACGCATAACATATTTAAAAACATAATTTCTGGAATTTCCAACGTATACAATATTCGGAAAAATATCCGAATACTTTTATTCAGCCCTGTATATGATCTATAGATTTGTATATATATTACTTAGGATGCTAAATTTTAGTTCAGTTAAGAAACGCGTAGCACAGTTTAAAATTCTCCTTCTGGAGTTTCTGTCAATAAACGGAAATGTGTTCTCGAACTTTTGTGCTTCCCTGTATATGATCTACAGAATTTATACACACCACGTAATAAACAAAAAGTGAGTTAATTTTAAAATCGCGTTCAGTTAACTTAAAACGCACTTCCAGAAATTATTGTTAACAGACAGTAGAGAATTCTTTTGTGTGTCCCTGTAAATGAACGATGACTACGATACACAATATCCTGTATTAAGCCTCTTGTAATGCACCTTAGTGATATATATAAATTTCAATGCGTTTAAAATAGTGAAACAGTATTTAAATAAACCGCAGACGATTTTTCTCCATAGACGTAATGTAACGGAATTCTTTTGCCTGTCCCTATAAATAACTATAAGTGCTATGCACACCCTATTCCATATTAAGCTTCTTGTAATACACCTTAGTGATATATATCAATTACAATGTGTTTGCAATTGTGTAACATCATTAAAATAAACCGCAAATGACTTTTCCCCATAGACCGTAATGTAACGGAATTCTTTTGAGTGTCCCTGTAAAAAAACTATAAGTGTTACACACTTCAGTTGAAATAGAGAACATACTATATATAACGACAATAACACATAAAAATTGCAAGGCAACCCGAGCATATTTACGGGAGTTAGAGAATGGACAGACGGCCATACGGCCAGACAAACCGAAGTCATAAACACTTTTTAACTAGGTTGGAAAGTGTTAAAAAGAGTGAGCCCCACCAATAATTTTCAAAACTGTACGCGTATGCGAAATACCATCAGATTCATAATAAAAAAATCTGCGGTATTATGAGATGGCTTAGAGTATTATTTATTTGTAGTACATTAGTAAAAAATAGTATAAGGCTTTAATGGATTACACCTGCATAAATACCATTTTTAAAAATGCCATTATATATATATATATATATATATATATATATAATTATAATATCTATGAATTTCAAAAAACATAACAAGTTCTATTCTACTTAAATCTCCAAAGAGATAATCAATGATACTGTGTATACAGAATACCACATAGCTAATAATTAACATGTGCAAACATAATATTACCATAGCTGATGCTTCAATGGTAATTGGCCAAATTTTACTCATACCAAAAGAATATTGAAAAAAGAAATAGAGAGAAAGGGGAAAAAAAAAAATTATAAAATATTGATTGATTGAACTTATATTTTAAAAGGACAGCGTAGCATAAATAAGACGAAAACCAACTTAGTTATACAAAAGTTTTTATTATAATATTTTTTGTAATGTTTATTCTTTTAGTTTAAAATTTATTTAAAAACTTACAGCGTATTTTTAATAAATTTCTTTTAGATAGATTTTTTTTTTAAGGCTCAGTATTGACGCTTATATTTATTGAATAAGGGCTTATATATACTTTTTAAATGTTTTTACACTATTTTAAACTGTAGAAAAAGGTTTTTCTAACGATAGTTAAATTTTCTAGAGGAATGTGGGAATTTCCTATTCTTTTATAATAGCAAAATAGCAAAATTTTATTTTTATTTCCATTTTTAGAAGAAGTACTTGTCATATCATTTAAAAATATTTATGCAGCTTAAAATCTAAACCGTTCCACTTTCGTTTTATAAAATGTCATCAAACTATCTTAGGTTATTTATTTTCAGTAGTTTATTTTAAATGAAAGCTGAAGATAACATTCGCTTCAAAATTACAACTTAATTTTTCCCTCTTCGTTTTTTTAACCATAGAAATAAACAAACGCGTTGGCGACGTTTTCACTATCGCCAAGGGATTACTCTCTGAAAAGGACACATCTAAATGACCAATGAGGTGGCTGGATTTGCCAATAATGCTAAAACGTGACTATCTTTTAGAATTTCGCGCACCGGTAAGGCTGGTCTCAAACAAGAGTAAAGCTAGCAACAATATTGTTTTAACTCTATAAGAGTTACAATAATGATATTAAATGCTCCGATTGGCTTTGGGCCAAATTATGAAAGTTTCTCCTAAAAAAACTGTAGAAGAAGTCTCTTACATTTGTTTCAAATGAAGCTCGGTTTACAAGATACAGTCACCTCTCACTTATGCGCGTTTGAAGGGACTGACTTAAAATCGCGCATAACTGAGAGCCGCGCATAACTGAGAGGACGTTGTATGTAGTAATTCCTTATACACATTATACACATTATTCGAAAGAAAAACATATTGAAATATAAGAATTATGATTAATGATATTTTATAAAATAAATGGGGTGTAATATTAGTATAGTGTACTAAAATATATATATATATATATATCCTTATACTTTCACTATAAAATTTAGTTTCAAAAAATACAATAAAGTAATTTTTTTTCATTTGACATAGAAGATGATATACTTACATAAAAAAAATGCCAATTAGTCCTCTTTTAAGAAGTCATCAATGGTAGTTTGTTTTTGCTTAGGCCGCGTTTGTACAACGACCTTTTCTAATGCATTAAAGTGCGTCATTGTATTTGATGCTATATCAGCATTTTGTAGGTAACATCTCAAAGTGTCCAGGGCTCCTAAAGCAGTAGCATAAGATGGGACAATTACAGTATCAGTTTCATCATTATCATCATCATCTCCTTCTCTTTCAGCTGTCACATCATCAAACACAGTTTCAATATCTCTAATTGCCGTTGATGTTAAGTTTTCATCAACACTGACGAAATCTTGAAAAGAAAGAGAATCTTGGCTTATTCTATTCCATTCTTCTGCGTCTATGTTAAAATCATTGCTGTTGTTTTCATTTTCCTGTAATGGAATAACTTCAGTATTATTTGAATGAAAAATACCCGCTTTCCTAAAGCAGTTAGAAATTGTCATGGCTGTTACGTTATTCCAAGAGGAAACCAACATATGCAGGGCATCCAGAATCGAAATTTTCTTGAATTCCTTTTTCTGCTCTAGTGATATAAACATTCTTCGCACCAAATCTTTCCTATACTGCGCTTTAACTGATCTTATTATACCGAGATCTAAGGGCTGGAGTCTGCTAGTACAGTTAGCAGGGAAAAATATAACTCGTGCATGTGTCAGCAATGGGAGATCTGAAGGATGGGCGGGACACTGATCCATAAATAACAAAACTTTCTTTTTTTTTTTAGCCATCTTCATATCGAATTCCTTCAAAAAGTCTAAAAAAATTTTCGATGTCATCCAGGCTTTGGTGCTATTTGCGTAAGAACATGGCAATTTCTTGACATTTTTTAAACACCGTGGATTCTTGGATTTACCAATCACTATTGGCGGTAACTTTTCTGATCCGTCCCCATTGCAACATAAAAGCACAGTCAGTCTTTCTTTGCTGTGTTTGCCACCATGGCATGTTTCTCCCTTAAAATCCATCGTTTTGTTTGGTAAAAGACGATAAAATAAGCCTGTTTCATCACAGTTAAAAATGTTCTTAAGATCAAAGTTTTGAATTAAATTTGGAAGGTCTGCGATCCATTCATTAGCAGTTGAATCTGAAACGGCTGCGCTTTCACCACTCAGACAATGATTTGTTAAACCGTGTCTTTTTTTAAGTTTTTCTAACCATCCCGAAGAAGCTGAAAAATTTTCGATTCCCATTTTGGATGACAAAGTGAGTGCCTTTTCTTTAAATAACTCACCGCTAATGGGTAAATTAGAAGCTCTCATTTCTCTGAACCACTGAATTAAAGTGGTTTCTAAAATCTCAAATTTTCCATTCTGAATTCTTGACCGTTTCTTCGCTTGTGCAGAATATTCACTATTAATTTTTTTGATCGAGTCCTTGTTCTTTAAAATCCCTCTGAGTGTTGATTCTGGCAAATCAAATTTGCGAGCTAAATTTATTTTTGACAGTCTAGGATCATTTTCTGCTGCTTTTATAACTTCCATTTTGAACGAAATTGTTAACTTTCTTTTGCTCATTTTGATTGCAAAAACAAAAAAAAAAAGAAAGAAAGAATCTAGATGCTACCGTAAAGGCAAGGACGAAATGTAACACGCAGGTGACTTGATAAAATTAAAACAGAAAGAAAAGAAGCAACCATTAGAACTGAGGGGGTGAGTGTAAATGTAAAGTCGAACTGTAACATCCTCTCCACCCTCTCCACCCCGTTTTTCGGTACGGTCTTTTGACCTTGACAGGTGCAGAAAATTATTTATCGATTTAAAAAAAAAATGTGAATTGCGTTGTCATTTCCGCGCATAACTGAGAGAGAAAATTCAAAGTGGCGCTTATAAGTGAGAGATCTATAGCATTATTTTCCTATTCCTCGTGCCGGGACCTTACGAAATTCGCGTATAACTGAGAGACGCGTATAACTGAGACGCGCATAAGTGAGAGATGACTGTATTAGTTAATAATACAAACAACACTAATGGCATGGAGGCAAAAGTTTTAATTTAAATGTATATATTTGAACACCCCCCCCCAAAAAAAAAAAAAAAAAAAAAAAAAAAAAGAAAAGAAAAGAAAGTTACAGTAATGAATTTAAAATGGCGTTAAGGCACGCTTTCTGACAGAAGCAATTGGCTGCAAACGCGATAACGAAACTTTCGCTTAACTTAATAACATGTAGCTAATATAGCCCTCAGGGTACTTTGCAGTTATACAGACCTTGTGGTTTTTTTTAAAAAGCTTGAGACAATTCAGGTTTAAGAAGTTGAGATTTACTGTCAAATGATATAAACAACTATGAACACAAAACTGATGAATTATTATTCAGGTTTATGTATATATTTAAAAAAAAATGCATCTGATTACACTTATTAGATAAATTACTTCTGTTTGCGTTTAATAAGTGATAAACGGCTTCTGTATATTAAATGAATTGTTTAAATATTGGGAAGATGTGGCGAGAGGTAGAAAGACGAGTAAACAAACGGGTAGACAGACGGGTAGTGAGATGGGTAGAGAGACGAATAGCGACACAGGTAGACTGACGGGTAGCGAAATGAATAGACAGACAGCTAGAGAGAAATGTAAAAAGAGGGTTGACAGAGGGGTAGCGACACCGGTAGACAGGAATGTAGGGAGAAAGGTTGCGAGACGCGTAGCGTGGTAGATAAAGAGACGAGTAGAGAGATGAGTACAGAGACGAATTGACTGACGGGTAATGAGATTGGTAGCGAGACGGGTAAAGAGTTGGGTACAAAAACAGAAGGATAGTGAGACAGTAGATGGGTATGGAGATGGGTAAGAAGATGGGTAGAGAGGCATATAACCAGACGGATAGAGAGACAGACAGACAAGTTGTAAGACAGATAGACAAATGGGTAGAGAAGTGGATAGAGACACGGATAGACAGACGGTTAGAGAAATAGATTGGCGGGTAGAGAGACCGGTAGAGAAATATAGAGACAGGTAGCGAGACGTGTAGAAAGATAGACAATCGGTTAGAGAGACGGGCAGACGAACGGATGGGGAAACAGACAGATTGTGGAGAGACACAGACAGACAGGCAAAAGAAAAGTCTGCGGATTGGCGCAGTAAAGGCGCAGGGGACAGAGCCTCCTAGAGAATAATCAAGAAGTATCTGTTAAGCTTAACTTTGAAATATATATAATTTTTCAGTTTTGCCGATATGGAGATTTAATGTAAAAGTTATATTACAGAAGTCATCGAAAGATTTTTTGTATATACTTTAATAGTAATTTAGACTATAGTTTTGCAATCTGGTTTGTAGCAAAGCATGCTATCAGTGTGGTTTGAAGTGTAAGAGTTTCTATAAACAGTTATACAAATAATAGATATATAATCAAGGAAGAAAAATTTTAAATTCACACACACAAAAAAGGTGCAACAATGAAATTAAATTTGCGTTAAGCCACGCTTGATAGAATAATCTATTGGCTGCAAATCCAATTACGTAACTTTAAAAAGCTTGGCGTTTTAAAAGATCTGGCTTTTTTTTTTTTTTTAATTCCAAGTTTTGCGCAATACGCGCTTAAGAAAATGAGATTCTTTGCCACATGTGAAAAAAAAAATATGACTACACATCTGATGAACGGTACTTCTTTTCTATTTTTTTTAACAGTGTATATGAATTTATATATGATATTTTGTAATTCTATCATTTAATTTGCTCTTTTTCTTTATATTGTAATTGTTAACGCTAAGTTCTCAGCAATATCACTCGGACTAATCCCTTTGAGGGAAGTCCTAGTATTAGTATAGATATACCTGTATTTAACATGCATTAATATGTTTAAAATTTCAGATATTAGAACAGTTGGGACTAATACAGTTGTCATCTATAAGAGGAATCGAACAAATTTCTCTCAACAAGAACTAGCAGCCCTTGAACAAGAATTTGCTAAAACTCAATACCCAGACCTTGAGAACCGAGAAAATTTAGCTAGGAAAACAGGACTTCCTGAACCCACAATACAGGTATGTTATTGCTCCATATAGATTACTCTGATAGATTCCTTAACGGATTTATCTTGTTTTGCGCGAAATCGGATAATATGTATAACAAATGCGGGAATTGACAACCTTTCATGTTAAAACAACATTGTAAAAAAACAAATGTTTCAATCTACGAAAATATAATGTGACCACGAACGAAATTATACACTGCTCAAAACAAAGGATATTGCAGTTTTAGGTGGATTTTGTATCTGGGAAACTTTTTGGCTGATTGATACATGGTCGACAGACATAGTAGGTTATATGAGAATAAATTACACATGTTTGGCAGAAAAAAATGCATTTTATTGCGCATTTGTGTACAAAAGGGAAAAAACACAATTTGTGCATATGAGAAAAAAAGAATAAGAAAAGGTGTTTTCTTCAAAGAAAATCATTTTCAGTAGGGGGTATGGTTTCCACGGGCTGCCAGCAACGTTGAACACCTTTGAGGCATGGACTCAATGAGGCTATTAATGACGAGTTGGGGTATTCTGCCCCACTCTTCCAGAAGAGCTCTTTCCAGTTCTTGGAGAGTTTGTGGCGGTTGTTGG
This sequence comes from Maratus michaelseni, assembly GCA_963931845.1. Classification (NCBI taxonomy): domain Eukaryota; kingdom Metazoa; phylum Arthropoda; class Arachnida; order Araneae; family Salticidae; genus Maratus; species Maratus michaelseni. The sequence goes on along the minus strand of OZ007598.1, from coordinate 187,884,285 downwards.
CGGCCAGAAACTCGTCTTCCTAGAGCGTCCCAAACGTGCTCGATTGGATTCATGTCTGGAGAACACGCTGGCCATTCCATTCGAACGATTCCTTCCTCGAAAAGGAAATCCTCCACCAGGTTTGCACGATGTGGCCTGCAGTTATCGTCCATTAAAATGAAGTTATCTCCGATTGCTGAAGCGTAAGGGACTACAATAGGTCTGAGGATCTCATCCCTATATCGGCGACCAGTCAGAGCTCCATCTCGAATGATGTAGAGGTCAGTGCGCCCGTCAATGGAGATGCCACCATACACCAACACTCCTCCACCGCCAAATCTGACACTTTCGTGCACGAACGCAGGATTATTCCTACTGCCACGGTCCCTCCAGATGAAAATACGCCTATTATCCGGATGCACAGAAAAACGGGACTCGTCAGAAAACAGAATATTGCTTCATTCATTTCTCCTCCAGTTGACATGCTCGGTTGCCCACTCCCTGCGGTCGCGACGATGCCTTGATGTTAATCTAACACATACCATCGGTCGGCGAGCATACAGACCTACAGCATGGAGCCGGTTTCGGACAGTCTGAGTTGAAATCGTGGTGCCTGTAGCCGAGCGAAGGTGTTGTTGGAGAAGAGTAGCGTTCATGTTTCGGTGTCTCCGAGCTGTTAACGCTAAATACCGATCTTCATTGGGCGTTGTTGCCCGTCTACGACCTTGCCCTGGTCTTCGGCCTGCACATCCACTCTCCAAAAAACGGTTCCAGATCCTGGAAATGACACTTTGTGACACTCCAATGGCTTGCGCTACTTCGGCTTGAGTTTGGCCCCCTTCTAACCTAGCAACAATTCTCCAAGCTTCTGAATCTGTCAAATGACTTCGCTGAGACATCGTACTCATCGAAACAAAGCAATCACTGAATGCCGATCATCCTTGTCTTCATTCTCTTTTATCCAGTTGAAAGTCAAATTTCATTCGCTGCCGCTGAAGCGACGTTTTTGACGTCGAACTCAAAATTTGCATACTCCACAGTTTGAAAACCAGAAAAATTTGCATTTGTGATACTCTTCTTCTATTTTCGGCAAAACAAATTTCGTTTATATCTTTATTTTATATAAAACTTCAAATATCCTATAATTGTTTTGAGCAGTGTACAATAACCGTTTCCCAGTTAGCCATGATACCAAAAAGCTCTCTTTATTTTTTTGAAACCTTGGAAACCAATATATTTTCGAAAGAAATCTTATTAAAAAAGGGAAAAAAAAGTTTCCTTTGCAGCCACTAATTTTCGGAAACGCTTCCGAGTTGTTTTTAGGGTTTCGTTCATCACACGAAACCCTATAAGTTCAGCTGCATTGTCTGTCTGTCACAGAGCCGGTTCTCAGAAACTATATAACTTACAATCATGAACTTTTGTGTACTTAACACTAGAACGACCATGAGCGGTCATTTTGACCGCTACCAAATGAAAATATAGCGATTCGAACCAGAAATTTCTTTTTAAGATAAATTAAATATAAAACTCATAGAAATATGTTAAATGAAGAAGTTATATAGATTTAAATAAACATTCTGGTGTGAAATAATTTTATAAAACTTGAGTAAAATTTCCAGTCGTTCTAGTGTTAAGCTGAATACCTCAAAGACATAAAATTTGAAAAAATCGTATTTTAATATATAGAGATAAAAAACAAAAATATAAGACTTTTCCTATTAAATTTAAACATTGTTCGTTATAGCAGTTGCAAACAATTAAAAATCTACCATAAAATTATATCTACAATAATTAATTTTGTATTGAAAGCTTTTCACGTGAAAAATGAAAGTGAAATAAAAAGTTTCACCAATTGAAAAAAAGATTAATATGACGTCCTATTGGTAATAAAACGGAAATTTTCAAACATTTCTCAATAATACAAGGAGTATGAGTATGTGTAAACACAGAAAGCAGCTTAACATGACTTCATTAGATAATTAAAAAAGAAAAATAATCTGACGTCTAATATTTTAAAGGTATCTATACAACATGTTTAATTTTTAAATTGATTTTTTTTTAATTTCGCATTTAGTCTACATGACAGATATTATTATGACACAGTATAATAACGGGCTTCGCCCGCTATCGACCTCCTCAGATTTTCGAAAAAACGAGAAAAATAGACCGGTAAAGGATCAGGGTCCATAAGCCATTTGGCCCTTGAAATAAGACTAAAATTCGATTTTGTTATACTGACTTAATTATTTCACTTTTTAATATTAGAAAGTTTATCCTGTATGATTTCAACAATAGTTTTTGCCTTTTGTTCAGATTTATATGACTTACACAAGCTCGAAGTTCTCTATTATTCGTAGTTTTTGATGAAAAATACGCAATTTCTCCTAATTTTACCTCAATCTCTATCTCTATAAAACAGAAGGTGTCTGTCTGCCTGCCCGCGGATTTGTCCGTAATTATAACACCTAGGACTCTAAAAATTTTTGTCACGTGTAGATGGTCACCGGATTTTAAAATTTTAATTTAGATTTTTTAAAAATTAAAACGTGTATATGGAATTTTGGGTTCGAGGCTTTTTACACCTCTCCGCCAAGTTCACGGTAACGAAGCAGCCAGCTAATGAGAGCAGCGGTTATTACGGGATATAGCGAGCGATAGCATTTCCTTCCTTTACGGAAGCGGCTAGCCACAGATTTCATTGTTTTGTTTATGTTTGAGTTTTATTTTAAAGAAAAGGAATGTATTTTTGACTGATTGAGATTAAAGTAGGTTAGTTTTGATTGTATTCATTCTTTGTATGTTTAGTTGCCCCAATATATTATGTTTTAGGTAAGAATATAACTTGCATTTTACTGAATGGTTTCATAGTTGTTCATATATCTGCTCATGTTCTGAAATGAAACAAACTGTTTTCAATAACAAATCTTAATGAATTAAATTAATCTTACACTTTACTATAAAATGTACAGTTCTACAATTTATCGCATGTTACAACGTTCTCGGGAACTAAAAATGTGGTAAAAAACTCTTAACAGAAAGATTGTAAATTAACAAACTCATATATATAAGATATAACTTTAAACTGATATGCCTCATCAACTGTTGTCGAAATCAATGTAATGTAAATATTTCTTAAATATTATGATTTTGTTTAAGAATTGGATACATTCAGTGAAGTGTAGATTGTATTTTTTCATCAAAGCAATTTGATTTGCAAGTATGAAAAAAAAAATCACCGTTTTCTCACATGATGAGTTTCATCAGAAAGTAAAACAATAAATAAATATGAATGATTTGCGGAGCTGTTTCAAAATAATTATAAAGAATAAGTCTTTATAAAAGGTAAAATAAATGTTATTTCTAGCCGAGTTTTTTAAAAAATAATTATAAACCATTTTAATTCGTAAGCATGTTGTAACAAAATCACCATTTAGTGACAAATTTTGTGTTTTATAAGAATCGCCCAAGAACGGACATGCAATATGATATAAAATTTATGTTGTCATCGCACTCTTTATAATTATTTTTGTTGAGGGTTTTTGGGTGATGTTATTGAATTAGTGATAGAAACAGCTCCGTAAATCATTCATATTTACTTATTGTTTAACTTGCTGATAAAACTCATAATATGTGAGAAAACGGTGTTTTTTTTTTTTAGTTGTATCTTATATATGAGTTCGTTAATTCAATGATGTGAAATTTATGATTATTTATTTATTGTTATTTACAATTTTTCTTTCTGTTACTGTTATTGGACTACATTTTTAGTTCCCAAGAACGTTGTAATATGCGATAAATTGTAGAACTGTACATTTTATAGTAAAGTGTAAGATTAATTTGATTCATTAAGATTTGTTATTGAAAACTGTTTGTTTCATTTAAGAACATAAGCTGATATGTCTAGCGCTATGAAAACCTTCAGTAAAGTGCAAAATATATTCTTACCAAACACATAATATATGGGGCAACTACGCATACGAAGAATGAATACAATTGAAACTAACTTATGTGAACCTCAATTAGCCAAAAATATATACATTTTCTTTAAAATAAAACTCAAACATAAACAAAACAATGAAATCTGGGGCTAGCCGCTTTCAGCTGTGAACATGAACTGCCGTCGCTGGATCCTGGATCATCCCATATTCACACCTGCTCTCATTGGCTGTCTGATTTGTTGCTGTGGATTGGCGGAGAGCATGGAATAGCCTCGAATCCAGAATTCCGTATGCATGTTTTAATTAAAAAAAAATCTAAATTGAAATAAAAAAATCAGGCCTAGGTGTTAAAATTACGGAGCTTTCCTCAGGCAGGAAGACATAATAGGTTTGTTTGTACAGAGGTTTGTGTGTGTGCTGTTTTTAATAAATAATAAAGACAGTTTCATTTTTTCCGCGACCCTTTTACGAAAGTTTTTTCTGCGAATCTTTCACTAAATCAGCATTTTTTCCACAATCCTTTGACGAATTTCGTATTTTTTCTGCGATCCTTTGATGAAATTAAAGTTTTTCCTGCAATCATATGACGATTTTTTTTGTGATCCTTTAACAAAATTAGTGTTTTTTTCTGCATCCTTTTGCCGAGATTCATGTTTTTTCAGTGATCCTACGACGTAATTAGTGGTTTTTTCAGCGATCCTTTGACGAAATTCACGTTTTTCCTCTGATCCTCTGGTGAAATTTGCGTCTTTCCCGCAATCCTTTGATGACATTCGCATTTTTCTGTGATCCTTTGATGAAATTTGCTTTTTTAATAATCCTTTGACAATATTCGTGTTTTCTCTGCTGCCTTTTGACGAGATGTTTTTTTTAGCGATCCTTTGACAAAAATCGTGTTTTTTTCAGTGATTATTTGATGAAATTCGTGTTTGTCTCGGGAACATTTGACAAAATTCGCGTTTGCCGGCGATTCTTTGATAAAATATGCTTTTTTCTATTATGATAGGGAAAAGCGGTTTAGGATAGGTAGATTGGGAAACCCCATTATCGGATCGGGACATTAGATGTAATTAAGAAACATTTGTATATTTGTAATAATTAGCGAAAATGGCGAGATAAAGGGGGTGCGGGGGAACGACTGTTTATTAAATATCGCATTTATTCTACATCAACTTCCTCTCACCACCAGAGGGTGCTTTGCTATCTCTGTTTCTATGGGCTGGATCACGACGGGGTATGGCTCTTTCCACTCGACATCAATAGAGCTTACTGATTTTAGTTCAGATTTTCACCACAGGGGCGCTTTCGTATCTCTAGTTCTATGGGCTGGATCATGATGGGGTATGCCTCATTCGACTCGACATTGATAACCTTAATGATTTGTTATGTTCGTATAGAACATATTGTGCTCCCTGGCGGTGTAAGGTGTAACTAAAGGATTTTGCAGCTAACTCGGGTTCTGTGTGTCACATCACGACACGGTTTGGCTCATTCGACTCGACATTAATAGAGCTTACCGATTTTAGTTCAGAGTTTCACCACCAAGGGGCGCTTTCGTATATCTGGTTCTATGATCTGGATCATGATGGGGTATGCCTCATTCGACTCGACATCGATAACCTTAATGATTTCAGTTATGTTCGTATAGAGCATATTGTGCCCCCTGGTGGTGGAAGGTGTAACTAAAGGATTTTGCCGCTAACTCTGGTTCTATGGGTCACATCACGACACGGTTTGGCTCATTCGACACAACATCAATAGAGCTTACCAATTTTAGTTATGAATTTCACCACCAAGTTTCCTATCTCTGTTTCTATGGGCTGTATCACAATTTGGTATGGCTCTTTCCACTTGACATCGATAGAGCTGACTGATTTTAGTTCGGATTTTCACCATCAGGGGTGCTTTCCTCTATCTGGTTCTATGGGCTAGATCACGACGGGATATGGCTCATTCGACTCTACATAGATAGAGCTTATCGATTTTCACCACCAGGGGCGCTTTTCTATCTCTGGTTCTATGCGCTGGATCATGAAGGGGTATGGCTCTTTCGACTCGACTTACGGTAATATATAGGAGTGTGTATGGCACGCCCAGTGTTTGCTGTCTGAGGTAGTGGGGCCCCTAACATTAGATTTGTTTAAAAATAAAAAAAGTGTTCAACACTGATTTCAGGTACATTTAAGGTTGTTGGCACGGGCAACGCCGGGCGGGTAAGCTAGTTATTTATATGAGCGCAATCATGCAACACTTTCTTCTTTACATCTACTATATATATGAAACACAAACGGAAATTTCGTTCCGTTCCTTTTATAACTCGAGTTCTGCTGAATGGAATTTGATGGAACTTCACTGTTGGATAGATAATTTTTCAGGGAAGGTTTTAGTACCGGGTGATCCAAAAGTCAGGACGAACTTTAAAAATGAATAGTTCGAAAACGAATCAAGATACAAAGATACGGTTTGCACCAAACGAATGGAAAAGAAACCGGGTTTTGTGTGGCAACGAAATAAAAAATAGTTCTGTTGGCGACCAACAGATGGCGCTGTCAGATTTCTGATGCAGGATTATGCAAAGCAACAAACGATATAAAAAGGAGCAACTGCAGCAGGTAATGGTAGTCGAAGCTTGTATGCATCGAAATGCTGTCCATAGTTGTGAAAGCCCTCTTAGTTAAACTGTATTATAAGAATACGGAAAGTGCCATTGTGGCATTGCGAGCATATCGCTACATGAAGGGTATGCGAGATAGCAAAGGACCAATAACGTCTTCTGCAATGAACAAAATGATGAAGAAATTTGAAGCTACAGGTCCTTCGGCGACACGTCAAAGAAGTGGACGTCCCTCAACAGCCGCTGCTGTTGAGGGACAGACGGTGGAGCAGACGGTGCAATCCATGTCGGCGGTTGCTGCACATGGGGAGTGCAGTGCTCGATAAGTTTCGAGGCAGACAGGAATGTCGCACGGAAGTGTCTGGAGAGCACTGCGAATAACTTTGCAACATAACCAAGAACTGAAACCTCCTGACTTCGACTCTCGCCGAGATTTTGCGAATTTGGTATTCAGTAAGATGGAAGAACAGCACGGCTGGCTTCACACTGTGCTTTGGACAGATGAAGCGCATTTAACACTCTCTGGCGCTGCTAACACCCACAATTGTTGAGTGTGGACCACAGAAAATCCGCATGCATTTGTTGAGGTACCCTTGCAACAGTCTAAAGTGACAGTTTGGTGTGGCTTTACTGCTGATTTCATAATTGGTCCATTTTTTTTTAGAGGAAATCACACAGACCGGTTTCAAAACAGTTTCTGTCACTGGTCATCAATATGTAGCACTGTTACAGAACAACATTATTCCTGAACTGCAAGCGCGACAGACACTCCAAACAGTCACCTTTGTGCAAGATAGAGCACTACCTCATATTGCTCTCTCTGTGCAACGCCTGCTACGCTCAACATTTGGGGAGAATCACATTATCAGTCGCTACTTTAATCACACATGGCTTCCAAGATCTCCCGATCTGACACCCTGTGACTTTTGGCTGTGGGGATTCTTGAAGTCAAAAGTGTACCGCGACCAACCGGTATCACTAGCAGCACTGAAAGATGCCATCCACCAAAATGTGTCTGCCATAACGCAAGAAATGCTACTAAATGCTGTGAACGGTGTGGTGCCTCGTCTCACAGCTGTACTTCTGAATGATGGACAGCACATTGAAGATTTACTGTAGTACTAATTAATTATAATTAAGCTGACTTGTAAGTTGTCAACATTTTTTCATTTGTAAATCATCTTTTGGTGCAATAAAACACTATAGCGTCTTCTGTTGGTCGCCAACAGAACTATTTTTTTTCGTTGCCACACAAAACCCGGTTTCTTTTCCATCCGTTTGGTCCAAACTGTATCTTTGTATTTTGATTCGTTTTCGAATTATTCATTTTCAAAGTTCGTCCTGACTTTTTTATCACCCGGTATATAACACATAGTTCTACCTATATTAGTAATATAATTATGATGGAAAGTTCTGTTATTTTGAATGATAAGGTTACCAAAGGGTCATTTTTTGGCGACCATTATCACTGGCGAAAGAATTGAAACAGCTATATCAGAAAATAATGCAAACACGTAGAAAAATAAAAGAAAAATTCTGTTATTAATTTTATTTAAAATCCTTCCTCCCCGCAAAAAAAAAGAAAAAAAGAAAAAGAAAGAAAAAAAAATGTTTTAATGAGGCATAATATTTAATTTAAACCCCCAAAGGAATGTTTGTAATGCTTAAAAATATTTGCAATGCATGAGATTGCAATTCAGATTAAGTAAATATTTGGCGATTTTTCGTTTGCGTCAGGTTAACAAAGATGCATCTGATAATTTGATTTAATAAAATATGAGTAATTTTTTTTTCCTTTTTTTCTTTCTGTTATTTTTTTTTATATATATAACTTCCCTATCATGTGTCTTACAGGAGGAACTAGCAGATGTAATTGTAAAAATGACTGCATTTATGAGTTACATGTTATTTGTTTATTTACGGTTTTGATTTTACTTTTGTCGCCAAGCAATGTGATTTTAAGCCAAAAATGCATAAACATGACATCAGCTTAAGCAATATTAGCAATAATAGTGTTTTTTCGTGTATACAAGATACTTTTTGGAGTAAACTTTTATATTCAAATGCAAATTATGTGTATAGCAGTTATTGTTATGAATATGGTATCAAATATTTAAATTTTAGTGAATGTCTGCCACTCAAACACATATTGTAAAATAATTAAATTTTAGACATTTAAAAATTTACTACGGAAACATGCCGGTTTGTTTTCACCAAACATATTATTTTTACAGCCTCGAACTCAGATCAGCGAATATTGTCTATTCTTTTATTTTTATTTTATTATTTTTTAATATATCGCCAATTTCACTTATAGAAATATTCACTGTTTCAAAAGTTAGGAACCAAAGAATATTCTTAAGGAGACGTATGCATTTATATGTTATTACTATCACAAAAAGGCTACATTTTGCAATAAAAATTGTTTGCTGAAATAAATTTTCGATGCTCTTTTTGATTCGTCATTTCTTTTTAGTTTTTTTCTGCATATCTTCCCTTCTTTCAGGAAGGTTTTTAAAAGAAATTGGACTAATTGTCCGTATTCCGGTCACCTGCCAGTTGGCATATTTACTATATTGTTGGATGTTTCGTTTATGTTTGAAGGTTACTCAGGACGACGATTCAGATTACAGAAGATTAGATTACTTTTGAAATTAGCGATTGCTCAATTTATGGGGTTTTTTCATTATGAAGCAAAGTTTTACCAAAAAAGCAATGCTTCCAATGTACGGTTGGTTGATTTTATGACGGCCGATTATCTACACGAGGGATATAGACCCTGGGGGGAGTGCCCTCCGTGGGGGTCTTTCTAAGGGATCCTAACCCGTATTTACGTCAAGGTTCGAAGGAAACCACGGAAAACTCCGAGCGGTTAAGTCAACGAGCGCGACAGGGGTTTGAACGCAGCACTTCCCAAATGCCAGATTTAAGAGCAGAACATCTCAGCCACTCTTTTGGCGCTTTCAATGTACGGAAAAACTTTGTAATGTCAATGGTGGCGAATGGAATAAATAATATTTATCGATTTATCATTTCAGACTAGATAAGAAAAAACGAGTACCTGAAATTCTGATTAGATAATTTTTTGATCATTATAAAGCCTTTTCGACCTACACACAGCCCTAGCAGCTAAACATAGTGCGAAATGAATTTAATTCTGCGTGTTATTATGCTCTTTAGAGAAATGCAAAAAAAAAAAAAATCTTCGGTTTAAGTATTCACCAAAAATAATATTACTAAACATTTTGCATAACTAATATTATCATATAAGTTATAGCACTAATATTATCTAATATATCATCTATTATAAGTCTTATTTAAGGTATGGAATTTCGTTAATGAAAGATCTATAATTGAATTAACAGTAATTTGACATTATTTAATGGAACATAGCTTGGCGCGTAAATAACTTCGTTTTGTAACTAACTCTGGTACATTAGTAACCATATCGTTTCAAGCACTTCTAATGTTTTACGTCAAACTTGGATATCGGCAAGATTATGGAAGATTAGGAAGATTTTATTGGATACAAATTAGAGGTTTATTCTTCTACCAGAGTTAATCATTGTTTTTTTTTTTTTTTTTTTTTTTTTTTTTTTTTTAGATTAATGGTTACACGAATGCAACTGGTCTAAAAAATGGAAAGACAGTGAAAATGGCGTCATTTTAATTTTATTCATATTCAGCTTTAAAATTGCACTTTTTTATGTTTCACCATTCTTTTAAATATGAAAGTTAAACACTGTTCTTTATGTGCAAACAATTTATTACAATTTTCACTGTATTTATTCTACTGGAATCGAAAGATGAAAAACCGTAGTAGACTTGCCAGAAGAGGGCGTATATTGCGAAATATAACGTAAAACATAGAGTTAGATTTTACTTACGTTACTAGAATCTCACATGGAGACAAGAAAGAGGGACGGAGTTCAAGAACTTAAGAGACGAAAATGAATCACCCGAATTTTATTTAAGTTCAATGGTCAATCTATGCAATCATTGTAATGCTTTCTCTTTTAGTAGTATGTTGACTAGAGAACATTTTAGTTCCTGTTGTCATAATCTCATAATGGCCTCATTTCCCTACCAAACTCTTACTATAAATGATCAACTAAATAAGTTGCTTCTTTTAGCCCAAATTTTGTCCAATGTATGACATAATATAACGCACTGTTGTTCACATCGTTTACAGCAATATTGAAGGAAAATCCAGGTGATCGGCCCTATTGCCTTAAAATACATGCTCAAATCCATTGATATAATTCGTTTTATTCAAGGTTCGTTTGAAAATATTTACTAAGGTAGCACCTGTAGGTGAAGATCCACATTCCTTTAAAAAACAAAGCCATTTTGTTTGATTTAAGGTACATTTAGAAAAATGGCCCAGCGCAGCGGGCCTATCATGCTAGTATATTATAAAATACATCAAAATGTACAATATATGTAAAAATAAAAGTGTTGCGAAGCTGCTCTCACAGTAAAATATTAAAAATAGAGCGTTGAGTAACTGCATTCCCTCACGTCAGTAAGAGACTTTAAGATGCAGCAACGTGTTTAAACGTGTTAAATTAATGTAACTACTGCTATTAACTGTTATTAGCAATAGTTACGTTCATTTTAGCACCATAGGCGTAACTAGAGCTATTTTATGGGGTGGGCACAGGCCCCCAACTTCATAAGTCCTTTGTATATGTGTACACGTCCAGTGGCACAGCGCAAGGGGGGGGGGGGGGCTAAGGTGTAAAACCCCTCCTAGAGCAAAAAAAAATATTATAATTGCCGCTTATATGAATCACTAGTTAAGCAAATTAGACACTTTTATGAATCGAAAATAAAGTTAATATTAAGTTTTTTTTAGTTTATTTAAAATTCGCAGCTTTGTTGAATCAAATTATGTTCAACAAAGTGATTCAATTAGACCGCGAATGTTATATTTAAACTGTGGAACCGTATATTAGATCTTAGATGCACTGGTTAAGTGAAAACTGTCATTTGTTTTGAAAAAGGGTAGAAATTACAATTTTGAGACATCTTAGAGTAAAAGAATGATCATTTCGGCCGTCATACGTTTGAGTATTATACAGTGGATAGTTTTTAAATTGAATTTCTGTCTTTGCTCCATCTTCAAAAGGATAATGGACATCAATTTCCAGAAAAAAACATAAAATATATGTTTATAGATCTTTCTCAGTTTCAGACTTTCTGTTAAGGTTTGCACCGGAGAAATTTCTAGGTTCGAGCGCGACTCGACTTGTAGAAATTTTTTTGCCCCTTAACCGGGTATAAAAGTTAAAAGTTCGATCCGGATCGTAAAAAATATATGTGTGTATATTGGGCCGGCCTGGCAAAAAAAAAAAAAAAAAAAAAAAAAAAAAGGCTAAAAGTTAGACTCGAATCCGGTCCGGTCCATGCACATAGTTTATTGGCTCGACCCAGTATAAAAGCTAGAATCTCGGCCCGAGCCCAGCCCGGCCCGGCCCGGCTCATACAAAAACGTAATTATCCCTTCCCAGCTCGCCTGAATTTCAACAAAAAACATATTTCTACATTGGTACGGTTAAAAATTGTCTTCTACGAGGAGTTGTGACAAAAATATTTATTTTAGTTTTTCTTTTTATTAAATTCCTACTATTAGCTTACACTCTCTCTCCATATATATCTTGTTGGAATTTTCAATCGTTAATAAAATATTTTCTATTCATCCATTCAAGTTCAAATAAATTTTTTAAAACTTGTACTGGATGACAATTGGTGTTAATACAGTTTTTTCAAATATTAATTCATTAATTAAATTTAATTAATTAATTTTAATTTTATATTTCATTTCTGTTCAAAAGTATAGACTCACTCCATATTTATAGTCTCACCTTCACACGTAAAAAGATAATGGGGCTGTTCACGGACGTTGATCAGGCGGCTCGCGGGCGAAGGAGACTATAAATGTGGAGTGAGTCTATACTTTTGAACAGAAATGAAGTATAAAACTAAAATTAAAGAATAAAATTTAATTCATTAATTAATATTTGAAAAAAAAAACTGTATTATCGTTAACTGTAACATCGCTATGCCACTTTATTGTGAAGTTTGGTAATTTTTGAAATTCAATATTTGAAAAACTTCAAAATCATTAGATTTTAAATTTATATCAAGAAAAATACAATTTTTTTACCTTTCTAACGCAGTTTGTCTAACAATTTTGTGAGAAATACTTTTCGAGCTATTAATTTTTGGTATTTTAGCTATTTATTTTTTATTTAATTTTTAATACATTTCAAAAATTTCTCTTATGTAAGATATTTAGCAGGATATACATTTAGGAATAAATACCGTCAGTGGCGAAGCGTGTAGATCGCTGGAAAAAAAATTCTATTTGACCTAAGTAGGAATTTGACTTTAAAAAAAAGTTTTTATATTACTTGTTATGTTGTTGTATTCTTAGTTTTTTTTTTTTTTTAAACGCTTTGTGCTGAGATATTTATTTTGTTACTGGATCTCGATTTGTATGCAAATGACTCAGTTGTTATTAATAACTTTAATCCATATTCCATGGCTTGGAGACTTAAAAACCTGAAAATTCTTATAGTATCGTAAAAATTTCTAAGACTGAATCGCATAGGAGAACAGAAATATCCGTTATAGGAAAGTTACCTTAGCATATACACTGTCGGTTGTAAATATATTACATTCTTTTCTCACGTATTATTATGTTCATTTTGCATGGATAAATACATTTTTCCGTTTGAAACAGGATTCTGTCTTGGGCAGGTTCTTTTTCACACGCTTTATTGCACTTTAATTTTATTGCCTAGAAAATGAACTATTCTTTAAAAAGAATAAATTGAAAATTTTAATTCTAGAACAATGAAGATTTAAAAATATATGCATTTTTTGCAAAAATTGTTGGGCCGATCGAAATTTTACGGATTTTTGCATGGGTCAGGTCAGGGTTGGCAGGGCCAATTATTTTCATATGGGCTTGATAAAAACAGGACCCGAAAATTTCAACTCGTCTAGACCTTTAGGAAGAATGAATTCCAGTTTCAGCCCGGCCTGGAAAAAAGGAAGCCAGGCCCAGTCCGATTGCAATCGGACTGGGCCACGAATGAAAATAGGCCGGAGACTGGCTCGTGGGTTGGTCCGGTTTCGGGCCAAGACCGAGCCCAAACAGACCTCTGCATGTGCATCTTCTTTTGTGTTTTTGCTCTCAGTTATTTCTAAGACAAGGTATGTGATTATGCAGGTAAAAATCTTTGACAAAGTAAGAATTAAGAAAATGTGTTATAAAGATATAAATGTAAAATGTGTTTTTGATTGAACAGATTATTGTAGTGTTTCTTTCGAACAATTTGTTCCTGTGTGTGTGTGGGGGGGGGGGGGACTACATATTTAAAGAGTGTAGTTCATTAGCTAGTAAGGTAGCTCGAAATGTTCTTCAGGCGGTTTTGCTCTCGAGGAGGCATTGCCACGCATTCCCCGGAGGAAAGAAGCACTGATGGCAATTTTATTGACTTTGACTTACAGATACATGCCTATGAGCAAGGTTTTCAAAAGAAAAACGTTAAATATGAAGCACTTTCATAGAATTTATAAAATTTACGATAATTACACACAAACTTATGATAATTATGCATTAACTGAAATTAATAAGTAATAAATTAGTTATACATTGATCTACACTTATTACATCTTAAATAATACTGCCTCTATATCATCAAAATTATGACATATTGTTTTTCATGTGGACAAATTACAGTCGTGTTTAAATTAGATAAGAAGTAAAAACTGGAATATCTTTTAGAGTTTTAGCTATAATGTATTTCATTTAAATAAAAGTATATTAAAGTAGATCATTTCGCCCCTACTTAAAGGGAGCGGCAGAGAAAGTTAAAAAGTTCCCTCTTTTTTCAAAAATGTTATTGTAGTGTCTTTTCTTTTTTTTTTCCACGCCCGAAGGCAGGTACAACCTATCTTTCATTCTGCATAGGTGTTTCTAACAGAAAACTAAATATAGATAAATATTCATACACACAAATATTATACACACATACAAACTATAAATACAATAAACCCAACAAGTGTGAAAAATTAGCCAGAGCCAGGAATCGAACCTGGGACCACAGCATATAAGGCTGATGCTCTAACCACTGAGCTACCCCGGCCAATAACTGGGTCTGCAATTTCTCTGCCTAGTTCTGCAATAACTGGCTCTGAAATTGCAGACCCAGGTATTGGTTGGAGTAGCTCAGTGGTTAGAACATTAGTCTTGTATGTTGTGATCCCAGGTTCGATTCCTGGCTTTGGCTAATTTTTCACACTTGTTGGGTTTATTGTATTTATAGTTTGTATGTGTGTATAATATTTGTGTGTATGTTTAGACTTGAATGCAAGCGTTATTTATGTGTGTTTTAATAGATAAATATTCTCCAACATCATGAAAAAAGTTAAAAACAAATAATATTTAGAAAGCCCACATACTTAACACATAAGCAATGTGTTTAAAAAAAAAAGTAGAACAATCTGTAAAAGGTGGTAGAGCACACTACAATTAAAGACTTTTGTATAGGAAACCAGGTCGCTATCCATTTATTCAGTGAAAAATATAGGATATAGGAAGTCAAGTCGAACCCAAGTATTTTTAGAGAACTTTAATAATAATGAAGATATTTTAACCCGGGAGAACTCGCTGCGTGAGATTTTCTCTCACCATCATACTTTTTTTTGTCCCAGCTGTTGCAATAAGACTCTTATTTAAACCCTTTTTTTCATTTTAAATTAAATTTTAGAAACTTTTTTTATCATTTTATATATTTTTTGTGTATAAAGTATTAAGACAAACAAAAAATGCTGATATTAAACGAATGTGTAAGGTAAAAGTGAAGGCAATTGGGCACCGTGAGAAAACTTCTCACGAGCGAGTTCTGGTGTGACAAGAGATCTAACAAGTTCTCGTGGGTTAACGAAATTTTCAATATACTGTATACGAAATTAGATGTCAAATAAAGTGCTGGAAGTACACAGTAATTCAGTCATCGATACCGCGTTTAATGTCAACTACATCCTAAAATATGGAATACTTAATTTGGCATTGTTTGGACGCGGATTATAATAAATTCTACCTCTTCTCGTGTTATTTTACATCTGACACAAAGCAAAGTAAATCTATGGAAAATTTTGCTAAAATTGCTTTATTATTACTAAAGTTAAGAACAAGAATTCGGGATTGTCTTGAATGAAATCCTATGCATTTCTAATTTAAAAATAGATTCCTGATTTTCTTTACAAAAAATTCTTTGCTGTACTATTCCCTTCCATTTCTTAAGTTTGCCTCCTCATCAAACACTATATTAATCTAACAGTTTTTTGTTATTTCATTGGTGCATTTTATGTTTTCTAACTCTGATATCGTAAACGTTTCTGAAATGAATTATGGTCAACGTAACTACTGATTCTACTCTCCGAGGGAAAAAAATGATTATCACTCCATTAGCAAAACTGATTCGATTAGCCGGTGATTCAAGTAACCAGCGACCACCATTATCAACAATTCAACCTGTCCTCCCCATAGAGCCGAATTCTGGCTGCGCCACTGATGCGTTCAAGAATATTAAAAAAAAACTGCATTGAGGCCAAACTCGTTAATTTAATGAAAATTTTGACTTAAAATTAGAAACAACTTATAATCAATGTTATTAGTTAGGAATGCCATTGATCAATGGAGCCAACTTTTGAAATATATTTTATGGGCTCAATTTTTTTAAGCAAAATAGCACGGCACGTTTTATTATTTGCTTATGTTATTCGTAAATTCTTTTGCATAATAACGTTAATATTTACTATAATATCATAAATATCAATACAAATTAAAAACACAAGAAGCAAAGCATTTCAGTCATTTATGAGCTTTATAACTATCAGGATTGGGACACTAAAATATAGATAATGTTCACTCACTGATCAAAAGTGGTATAGTGGAGGGCATACGAAGTTACTCGCCGTATACATTTTAGAATCTTTTTTTTTTTTAAATGCTCCCTATACATTCTCTTTCTCAAACAAATCTATAGCATATAGTCATTAAAGTTCACATGATTCTAGCATTTACCTTTTGGTTTACATACAACAACATTTACTGCTGATCAAGAATATAGGAAATTGAACTGTTGAGAGAAATTTAATAATTATATGTGTACTGAAGAACATTTAGTGCTCTAGATGTCTCTGTTACGGATGTCAATGCTATTTTTTTCAACGTCAACAAAATGAAATTTTCATAATGAACAGAGGAAAGTATGTTCAACAAAGTAAATTATATTCAGTGGTTGGAGTATCATAGTTGAGATTTTTTTCCAACAGAGCGAAAATATGCCGGGACCAGGACTCGAACCTGGGTACTTTGGTTTGCCGTACCAACGTTCTTCCTACTGAGCTATCCGACGATATCCTGGGCTGGCATATTTCACTCTTATTTGTTGTACAAGGCTGCGAATTGCAGCCTTGTCCAACAAATAGAAAATGAAATTTTGTTTCCGAGATTTAAAAATTTAAATAAATACGTAGTGAAATAAAACAAGGGAAATATCAGGTGGGTCAGGGCAGCAAATTATTGGACGGGCTCGACGCTAAAGCCCCACGGGCCCATATAAGTCGGCAGTGATATATTCAAAGCCCATATATTCATTGTGACATTGAAATTTTTAAGATGACTAGAAGTTCCGAGAGAGACCCAATTTTAGGCATAATGTCTGGGTGTCCCAATACATCTCTTTAATGTCCCGGTTTTAAACACAGCACTTAAACTATCACTTCTCCAAAATTCATTTAAAAAAATGAATGTTTTCATTCTTACCGAATTCCACCTCTCCAACAGCAAAATGTTGAAATACTTCTCTCTGTGTCTATTACAGAAAACTGTCTTGAGAAAAATTTCGTGGTTCCGATAGAACGAATACCATATAGATATAATTTATACATGTCTGAAAAATGTATACAACTGAAACCTGTCTAAAATGTAGAAGTTTTCCTATCACTGTAATTTTATACAGGTAAAGTAAAATGAATCTATTTATTTTAAGAATGAATAAACGGAAAAATTAGAGAAAATTTTTCTTGAAATCATTAATGTAAACTCTAAATTTGTTTAAAAATTCTAAAATGTGAAAAAGAATATTTTGAGGAGTGGAAGGAAAAGATTAGTTTTTATTTTGAGGGACGAATACATTTAAATAAGCAAAAGACAATTAATGGTTCCATTAACTGCAGTAAAAATGATGCGTCAGCCTGAGATTCTGAAAAAAAAATTAAAATATGACTTCAATTTGACTCGCCTGTAATTTACAGTATTCACATCAATCGTTTATTTTAAATGAAAAGGGAGGATGTATGATTGAGCTCTTATTAAGGAGATTGGGGGGGGGGGGGGGTACTTCACTTACGCGAAAACATCCAATATTTCGTTTGCATTTTCATATTTTTAAAATGATTTTCTATTTTATTTTTTGCATTGGATAGTTGAGGACAATCTCTACATAGACCGCATTTTACTTTTTCTTATGTATTTGCAGGTTTTTTTTTTTTTTTTTTTTTTTTTTACGAGGATTTTTTCATCTTTGAAACCGGTACTGAAAACGATCCGTTTTTTATTTAAAATTCAGTCGATACTCCACTGTTTTATTGCGTCAAATCTTCAATTTTTAACATGTGCAAAATATGTTTATAAGAACACAATTTTTAAATTCGATACTGTATAAGTTATAGTCCTTTCAAAAGTTGACATATCACATAAAATAGTGTATAAAATCTTGAAAAAAAAATCAGAAGTATTTTAAAGTTTAAAAAAAATGTATATTCTTAAATTTTAATAGTACATTATAATTGTAAAACTACGATGATTTCTATAGTAGTGGATTGATTTTAAATTTAATTAGCTCCATCAGAATTCAGCAGAAAGAGATTTGATTAAAGAGAACTCACATGGAAAACATTTTTACCTAAAATAATTTTTGCCCAAAATAAATAAATAAAAAAGCTTAAGTTTTACCTTCTTTTCATGGGAAAACAAAAGTATTCTTCAAAATTATTTCTATCACATTTGAAAGATAATACTTACAGAGATGCATCGATTAGTGATTTTGATCCAATAGCGAATATTCGACATCTGTAAACCAGATGCTGAAAATTCGGTAGGCCTAATATTCCTGTATTTTAAGATTTAAAAGTATTAAAAAATAAACTTTAAAGTAAATTGTACACCTTATTTAACACAAATACTAGTGTTTTGAGGAATGAGTACAACAATGAGTTATTTTACAAGTAAGCTTTACACACAAAATTTAAAAAAAAAGCTTTGAGTTATTTTTTAAGAGGAGGATGGTCTTAAAAATTTTTAATTAATGAAACGTTAAATTCCGTAATTCCTTCTCTAAATTAAAATAAATTTATAAGAGTTCCTTATATTTTAAAATAAATACTCCAAAATTGAAAAGAAATTTTTAAGGACTTAGAAGGAAAATTTTACACGTTATATATTGTTATTTGTCAGAAAGAAACAGTAAGTCAGTAAGGAAAAAAATTCTATTCAATTGGCAACTCGGCAAAAAAAACTTATTGCTCCTTTTGATTTATCAATGAAATTTTTAAATGCACCACAGCGGGCGATCATTTTTAGAAGTTGCAAACATACAGTATTTTCCTAAAATTTTGAAAGAAACTTTCAGGAGAGATAGTGCGGTCAAGACAAATACCTTTTCTACAGTAAAACAGCATCGCAATCCACTTATTCTATTAAAATACAGTAAAGAGAAAAAAAATACAAATTACCCACTACAAACTGAACCCGAATTTTCGTTCATAACTTTAACAATAATGAAGATATGTTAACGTTACGTTAACAGGTTTTTTATGAAATATGAAATGATTGGAAGTGGCCGAATTTCGGTTAGGACTCAATTTATGTAGCGTTAACTGGCATTTTGAATAATGAAATGTCTAGCTTACAGTTTTGATGTGCTCTCTTAAAACGAAAGAGCCAAAATAACTCAAGATGAGCCGAAATCCACTCATCTCATGATTTGAAAGTCAGCTTCTCATGAAGAGTTGAAACAACTCGAGTGAACGAGTTGTTTTTAAGCAACTCATGATTGAGTTATCTCTATTTTACTCATACTTGAGTGAAATCAAATCAATGAAGGTTAAATCCAGTAGCACTTGAGTGATTTATAACTAACTCATACTTGAGGAGGGGAAGGAGAATTAAAATTCATGGTAAAATGTAATAATTCATTGTAAAATAATAAATTTCATGAACAGGTAGATTATTATTTTAGAAAAAAAAATTAATTTGCATATTGAATGTATACATATTTATGTTTACATATATGTATATATTCAACAATTAAGTGAAAAGTATCTTTTTTTTTTTTTTTTTTTTTTTTTTTTTTTTTTTGTTGTTTCTGAGCTGCTTGAAATATATATCCCCCCCCCCCCCCCTCCCGACCCAAAAAGAGAATTTTAAAAGGAATATTTGAAAAGATAAGAATTTCTGCTGATTTAAATATTTTAATCTTTTTTTTTTGTTATAATGATTATGTTTTCTATGCAATATTATTCGATACATTGCATGATATTTTTCAGTTTATATCAATATTATCATTAAATATGTTTTAATCCTAATACTATTTAGGAATATTCACGCCGTGAATATCCGGGAATGTATATATTTACCTTATTTTTAACAACATACGATAAAAAATATGGGATTTATACAGTTTCATAAATCAAGTATATTTTAAAATATTAGAATTCAGACTGAGAATAAAATAAGAAATATAATTTGTTTACTTTAAAACAATATTTTTAAAGTCAGACAAGTCAATTTTCAATTTATAGTATTATAAAAGTTAGAGTTCTGAAACATCGCTAAAAATATATACTATCAGGGCTCGATCCAGACAAAATTTTGGGCCTATTTAGGTCCCCTTCACAAAAATCAATTTAATAAAATGGACCCCTTCACAAAAATCAATTTGATGAAATGGGTCCCTTCACAAAATTCCTTTTACTAAAATTGATCCATTCACAAAATTCTATTCCATAAAAACTTATTATTTATTATTTTATGATGTTTTAAAATGTGTAATTTGTAAACAAACAAGTTCAAAAAAGAGAAAAACTTCAGCAAAAGGATTTTAAAAACTTTTTGTTTATAAATGCTTGGTTCGAATTTGATTAGCTGGATTTCAACTTTCGTTACAAAATGTTATTTTTCACAAAAATATAATAAATTTCACAAAAATAACCTTTACTTTTCACAAAATGCGCCCCAAGATAAAAAACTTGCATCGACCCCTGACTATATAAACAAATGTACCGCCAAGATATTTTCTTTAAAAGTTTAAATTGCTACTAAATGCTATTTATATAAATCATATTTATTGAAACAACATTAAAAAAAAACATAAAGGAGAGGCAAAGGATTTATTTCATTATATTTTAGAGTATTTTTTAATATTTATCCTTCCAACTTAAAAGATCTCTAAATGTTCGCTCGTATAAATAGTCCTAAATGTTAGGGTTAAGACATATTTAATAAAAATATTGATATAAACTGAAAAATATCACGCCATATTTAAAATAACAATTAATATAAAACAGAATCATTATAAAAAACATAATTAAAGTATTTAAATCAGCAGAAATTCTTACCTTTTCAAGTATTCTTTCTTTAAAATTTTAACAACGTGGTGTTAGCCGCGTACTACACACCACACGTCTGTCGTCTGCTCAGCGGATATGGGGACAGTGAGGTCACGTCAACTGCGTTAGCTTACTGGATTTCCGCTCGCCAATGAGTGCTTTTTTATCGAGATGAGTTGTTTAGTATTCGCCCTTCTGGAGTGCATTAGGAAAATAAAAATTCAAATCATGATGAGTGAAACATTTAAAAATCAACTCATTCACGATCCAATAAATTAGAGCTCTTTTCTGAGAAGCAAAATCCACTCTTTCGTTTTAAGAGAGTGAAGTTTGGCAATTTCCAGCACTTCTCGTAAGGCTATCATATTTCACAGAAAGCAAAATAAGTCTGTTGAAAATATTGTTACAATATCTTCAGTTTGACCGAATATTCTATAGTATCACCAAATAGCCCGAATACAGATTATTTTAAAATCCACTAAAACTTGCAAGCAAAATATGCGTTCATACATTGAGTAATTTCATCCCATCAAAGATAGTTCATAAACCAAGTCGGGTGCAGTGAATTTGTTTTAATCTGCACAAGATATTAAAACTGAAGAAATAGGTCCTTCCCACACTCAAAATCGTTTGAAAAATTATTTGTATTTCACCAGATTGGGACATAAGCTGAATTGGTATTTGAATTGCTAGCAGGGCCTGTTTACCGAATAGGCCCGGGAAGCCCGTGCTTACACAAACAAATACAAAGGGGCTCCCAAATTTTACTTTTCAGAATAACTTTTTACAAAAAAAAAAAAAAAAAATCAATTAGGGTAAAAAATGCATTTTTACCTTACGAAATTTTTATCTAAGAAGCTCGCTCTTTCTAAATTGTTGTTTACTTGAAATTTTGATGGTAAAATTTCCAATTGTTCTAGCATACCAAAAATGGATTCAGTAAATAACAAAGCAATTGGTAGAGGTAGGCTCCAGAGTAACGTCGGGCTTCCCCTACTTTTATGTCTTAAGCGGGCCCTGATTGCTAGTGTTGATGAATTGAAATTCTACTTCCCAATGAAAGATTCTATGATAATTTAACTCGATATGCTGTGTAAATAATCGTCATTAACATATCTCTACTCTTTTCGCAATCACAACTACTACAGCAATTTAAATTTCAAGTATTTTTTTTTTTTAAGGTTAAATTTGACAATTCAAAAATAAATTTCTGTCTTTACCAATTATTTTTTAAATAATAAATTGCATTAATTAAAGAGGTTCGAGCAAGAACCTGTTATGTTACATTGTCTCAAAATACAGTTTATTTTTTCGATGAGGGTATTATGAGGCAATCTGTCATATGGTAAAGGTAAAATACCAATATTTTAAATAATCTTTAAAATCTGATATATTATTTATTAAAAGTTAATATTTTAATAAGAATAACTTAAATATTATTAATAATTTTTATATTAGAAAACTAAATGTTGCTAAGTTTTTCTGACAGAACTTAGTACTTGCTCGTTAACTTACTAAATACAAGGTACAAGAACAAAAATAAAATAAAAATTGCAACTAAAAGCTTTCATTTAAATTGTCTCAGAATTTATTTTTGCTACCTAACATCTTATTTCACTAAGCCCTTCTATTTATTCAGAATATCAAGGATTGATAAGGAAAAATTTACTTACAAAAAGTACATTCAGAAACATGAAGCAAAGAGCCTCGATCCATGAAGCAGCATGCAGCAATACAAACAAGAATTTCCAAAACTACAGAATTTATTTGTGCACTGATAATTACGCATGCAAACTTGGAAAAGGGAAATAACCCCACACGCTTACAGCCGCAGGCAAATTGCAAAATATTCGCCCTACCTTAACCCTCAAAGTAAAGCCCCTTGCAATGATGTTCTCATTTACGACTTTTGCCGTGTCTCTCAGTCAGACAATTAATTAATCAGTAATTTGTCAATTACATCCTGTTTTTTTATATTGGTCATTATTTTGTAAGAAAAAAAAACAGTTCGGGCACCTGTGCCCCCCCCTCCCCCCCCCACTATCCCCACAGCAGATGATATTTATTGACTTAGTTGAAAGAATACGAAACTAGACATCTGGAACTGATTTTTTCCCCATCAGCTCGTGACAAAAAAAGAAAACTCTCGTTCAGATTTAGAGCTTTCAGATAATATTTCACTTTGTTCCTTTTGGAACCCTATAGACTCTGGGTCACATAACTGTTGCAAAGAATGTAGAAGACTAATAGGATTTTCTTTGTCTGTTGCTTCTTTTATACCTCACACACACACACACACACTTATAATATGCGTGCGCGCCGTTTTCGTTACATTAGTTCTCAAATCAGAAATATATAGTATAATTTATTGGTCATTCAAATATTTGAAAATTAAAATTTTGACCATATCGCAGTCATAAAATTTTCACGTGAACTTGAAATTCTGGGGTGGGCACGCCCCCCCCCCCCCCCCCCCTCTAGTTACGCCTATGTTTAGCACGTTTAAACATATTGCTGAAGCCTAAAGTCTCTTTGTGAAGTGAGGGAAAACAGTTACGTAACTCCCTATTTTTAATATTTTACTATGAGAGCAGCTTTGCAACACTTTTTACATATATTGTACATTTTGATATATTTTATAATATCTGTAAAAGAAGAAAGTGTTACACGATTGCGCTCATATAAGTAATTGAGGTAAAATTAGGAGAAATTGCGTATTTTTCATCCAAAAACTACGAATAATACGAACTTTGAGCTTGTGTAAGTCATATAAATCCGAACAAAATGCAAAAACCATTGTTCAAATCGTGCAGGATAAACCTTCTAATATTAAAAAGTGAAATAATTAATGATTGAGCTGGACCGTTACACCATCAAAACATTATTGTATGAAGATATTGTGTATAGTAAACACACGATTTTACTGAATGGTGTATGAAAAATTTTATGTAAAATTTATATTTTAAAATTACATTAAATTGACGTTTCGGTCAACTTCTATGACCATCTTCAGAATATGTATTTCTGTAACAATTACACTAAAAACGAAATGCTTCCATCTTGAAATATTTACAAAAACTGATGCTCATGACCTGAGCAAGTTCAAATCACAGGCCTAGAAGTGGCGCCACCTATTAGAAAAAATCCGAGTTACAGAACATTACCGGACCCGAAATAAAAGCATGAAATTACAGTTTAAAAATAGATAATTGTACTTTCACAGAAGGCATAAAAATATAATTTGCATAAAAACCCAGTGATGTGTGGTCATCACACATCACACAACCGCGCATGCGCGGTTGCGTGCAGGCAGCTAAGATGGCAATATTATACTGTAAAATCAACAATATATATATATTGCAGTGTAGATTTGAAAATAAATTCTTTTCTCCATGTACATTATAAAAGAAAAAAAAAATATTCAAAAATTTTGGGTCCCATTTAACAGATTTTTATTCAATTTAAGTGATATTAAAAATATACCACCACCGACCTTTCAAAGGGTTAAAATACATAGCGTTTATAACCTAGTTATTTTTTAATTTAATCACTCTTTGGGTCTATCATGACATTTCACACACACAAGAGAAAACTAGTAGTTGGGGGCCACCGTCATACTTACCCATCATGGATATGCATAATATAAAGTATGAAAATAAAACATGCGTAAACTACTTATAAAAAGCATTGCAATTCGAATAAAATCGTGGCTTGATGACGTCATAAACTTTAAAAGCTCTATTACTGAATTGCGTAAAAGAAAACCTACTTATAACTCCAAAAATGATAATCCTATTAACTAACGGTTTAAAGAGTCGGATTAAAATCGAAAAATTTTTTTTGACGGATTTACACGTTTCAGACACTGGAGATTCCGAAAAACATATTTTTAGAAAAAAAAATTTGCCGTCCGTCTGTGTGTGTGTGTGTGTGTCTGTGTGTCTGTAAACGCTCTATCTCCCGAAAAAATTGAGATAGAGACTTGCAATTTGGTATGTACTTAGTATGTAATAATGGGAAGAAGCCTATTTCATTTCAATAACCTCGATTAACCGGAACATTTTTTTTTCGGATTCTCGAAATATTCGTTCTGATGAAAGGTATATAAAAATTTTCGAAATTGTGTATTTTAAGAAATGAATATAAAAGACAATAAAAAAAATAAATTTTGCATAAAGCATGAAGTCGATCGGATAATGAGTTGCCGAGATATTTGGAATCCTATTTCCCACACTCTTTGATTTTTCATGGCCCTGTATTTCATCCAAATTTCACTTCAAAGATATATTTTAATTGGAAATTTGACGCTTAATCAGATGCAATAAACCGCTAGTTAATAGGATTATTATTTTTGAGTTATAACGATGTTTCTTTCAAGCAATTCATTAATCGAGCCTTTAAAGTTTGTGACGTCATCAGGCCACGATTTCATTTGAATTGCAATGCATTTTATAAGTAGTTTACACATTTTTATTTTAATATTTTACATTATGCATATCCATGATGGGTAAGTATTACGGTGGCCCCCAACGACTAGTTTCATTGCTATGCAATTTTCCAGCTGTCAATACTCCACTTAATTGAGAATTCATCTTAAAATTTCAGTACATTTTAAAATCAACATGCATTAATTAATCTGTCGTGATCTTGCAGGTATGGTTCAAAAACCGCCGAGCTAAACAAAAGAAGTTGCAGAAAGGGGCAGATAAATGTTTCCAGCTACCAGAAAAGTGTAAAGATGTCATCGGTTCTACCACGGCGCAGTTTGAACACAAAGAAACTGCTACAACCAGCAAAACTGCATCTAGTCATTCAGAAATTCGAATGGATATAACACGAGTAAAAAATGAATGCACAACACCTCAAGAATTAGGTAAGGGTTAAACACACATATCATTGTCCTAAAAGAATAGTAGGAGCAGTTTAAAGTATATAAATGTTTAATTTCTTATTACACTAAACATTACAATTCTGAGCTATATCACATTATAGTATTGAATATTATAATTCAATAAATAATTAATTTAAAAAATGCACATATCTCAAATTCCCGAATTTTTTGTTGCTTCTTTCTTGATATTCTAACTAGTGATTTTCAATCACTATATCTCGGTATACTGATGATTATTATATCGAAATATATTGATGTGCCATGGAGGATGTTTAGGAGGTTTGGAAAAGTTTTATAGATTTATTATAACAAGTATTTGAAATAATTATTTAGTAACAAATATTTGATAAAACTGAGCTCCGACGAGTGGCGCCCGTCAGGCACGTTAACCGTCGCTCCCAAGTCCTGAGGGATTTATAACGCGCACGACCAGGCGGGTCCACACGTATGCGCTGCGACCGGTGGGAGCACCGCCACCTGCTCATCACTCCCATTGAACTCAAGAGATTGACGACATAGGTCGTTGCAATTGTGGTTATTCTCCTCCCTTTGAGAAACCACCCTATTACACTTGGGGATGAGCCGGGGTCCCCCAACAGCTTCGTGGTTGGACACTCAAAAGGGAGCCAGGTCCTAGGACTTAAGTCAGGTTTTCCCGACCCGCACTTGCTCTACCAGAATTTGAGGGACGTGAAAACTTACAAGGGTAGTCACAGTTCTCTCTTGTAATGGATGCAAGTATTTGATAAAACTGAGCTGTGCCGCGTCAACCGCCGCACCCAAGTCCTGGGTAACTTATAAAGCAAATCCAATATATATAGTCCTCCCGTAAGCGCGGCGGCCGGTGGGAGCGCCGCCACCTGCTGGGCACTCCCATTGAACCTACTTGTTGCACAAAGGTCATTGTGAAACGCGGTGGATCCCAAAATCAGAGGAAACCACCACGAAAAAAACTGGTGAATCGCTGGAGTCCTCCGACGGCTTCGTAGCCGGAACCCCATTAAGGTAACCAGGTCCTAGGCCATATGTCGAACTTCCCCAACGACTCTTACTATAACCGCGACTTCTGATCGTCGAGTCCTAAGGAGGGAGGAAACGACTAGTTCATTGGCCGCGTCGAGCAGGAGAGGCCTCTTGCCAGCCCGGGACTGCGAGGAAAAGAATCCCTAACGCATAGACACACCCTGGCTAAAGTTGACCCCCCCCCCCCCCCCCAATAGCTTTGCATTCGGCAAGCCCTGCCGCGAAACGCAGGTGGTCCCGATCGACTCAATTGGGAGGTTCATTAACATGTAATAAAACAACACAACACAAACACAAAACAAAAATACAAAAAATGTTAGAATCAACGGGAAATTAGTTCAGTACCACTATTGGACTCTGAAGGACATGGAAAGCTCCTTCAAGAACGCTTAAGAAGCGGTCCCGATCGAGTTTAGTTAACAGAAAGATATGAAGACTCCTTCTGACACAGAAGGCTCCGATTACGCGTAAACGCGCTGGATTGGTTTTCGACTCGAGAATCGAGTTTTGGCTTGATCCCCGCCGCGTTAGTCGGTGAGCCTCCAGTCCGAATCCTCGTAGTGAAAGAGTCCACGGTTTGGGTGATCCCCCCCCCCCCCAAGATATGGCTTACGGCGCAGCGGCCTGAGGGGTCGTCTTCGGACTTAAGCTCCACTTGGTTTTCGGCACTCCCTGTTCTGCTCAACCATTGAGGTCGACGCACAACTGATCCAGATGCAGAAGATGACGTGCTGATTGCGGGCCATGTAGTCCACACCACTACATACTGGTAACTACACTGTACCACTTATACAGTAACGAGGGATGCTGTACGCACAATCACGCACTGACCAGCGTCACAATAGAGTCACCACGCAGCGAGCTCTTCAGAGCTCGATATCACCTCCATCAATTCCTCGAAAATAAACTCCTGTTATTTTTTAATTTTGTGTTTAGAATGAGTAGGTTCAAGACTAGTGCTTTTTAAATTAGGTTACATTCGATTTAATATCCATTTAATAAAATAAAATGTTGTTCAACATTTAAATACTCAGCTTACCTTTATAATTAAAATAAATTTCTTCAACAAGCAGATGTTTTCAGTGATATAGGACCATGTACAAATTACTTAGAAATGTGTGATATGTTGTATTTTATGTGGTGATGATCAAATGTCTCAAAGGACACAATCCTGAAATATTTCTGATTTTGATGCTTGATTCACATTACATAGTTGCCAACCTTTCTTCTTTTCTAGTTAAATAAACACAGTTTGAACCAGAAAAAATATTTAGCGAAATGTTACCTGTTTCCATGCAGTTCTTAATTAACTTTATTTTTTAATAAAATTTCTTGTTTCATTTGATTTTGAAAATATCATATTAGCATAATAATATCATAGCTCAAAAACTTTTTTATTTTTTTATTTTTTTACGTCCAGATTTTACTACCAAGAACTAGAACACAAATCCAGGGACTGCAAAAAAGAACAAGTATTTACTCGTTTTTCGGACAGTCATCAGATTTCAGACTATACAGCCTAGACACCACACTGCATAAGCTTCGAAAAAGAAAATGAAAAACATGGTGATAGGAGTCAAAAATTGCCAGAAAACCATTCTTCCTTCGACGGACGCTGCCAGTCATAGAAAAATGTTCTATCACAACGTCAACAAAATTCGCGCTTACCATTCAGGATAATCCAGTGCAATTTACAAAGAAAGAAGGGCGAGACGGCAGCATTCATAAATTATGTCATTGACGAGGAGTTCGCTCTGGCATGTCTCCAAAACGCTCACTTATTTGAGGGTCGTCCTTCTTCACTCCCACTAAATATTCCCTGCTATAGCTCATGTTCTCTCAATAGTCACATCTTAATTCTAGATCAAAATTTTAAACACTCTTTATCAGCCAAGAACAATCATTCGGTTTTTGTAAATCTGGACTTAGTAAATTTCATTCTAAGCATACACAGCTTCTACTGTTCTCCCAAAGCAGAACTTGCTGAGGATTTTCCAGATTGGAGGTCCTCAGTACGTTTAAGTAACTACCAATTAGCTCTGGGTGACTTCAATGCACATGACAAACTCTGGGGAGGGAGGATGCCAGAGGGAGACTCCTCGTTCACTTTCTGTTAGCAGAAAGTTTCATTGTCTTAAATTCTACTGTTTGCATTCCAACCTATGAGTGTGACAAGAAAGAGGGTCGTCTTGATTTGTCAATCTGTTCACAATCCATGTTCGAGAAAATTGGGAAATGGGAAGTTGTCCCTAAACTTTTTAGTGATCACAGATCAATAAGATGTCTTCTAGTGACATTTCCACAAATTACAAAGCGTCGATTTAAAACTAAGAACTTATCTCTCAAAAAATTCGTAGATACAGTTTAAAATTCCTGTGTCCAAAATCAAATTTCTCAACAATTACTTCACCCCAAGATTTAGATAAACAATATTATTCCTTCAAACACATAATACATGCACGAGCATCTTTTAAACTTAAATCTCCATTTGGTAAAGTTAAATTAACTTGGTGGTCACCAGACTTACGTGCACAAAGAAACAAAATGAAAGCACTATATCGAAAAGCAAAAATCGCATAGTTTGAACTGTCAAAATTCAAACAACACAAAAAAGAGCGTGCCTCCTACCAACATCAAATTCAAAAAGCTAAAATGCTTTCCTAGGACAACTTTTGCAAAAGACAATCTGAACCTTATGGTATAACGAAAAAAGTTGCTTTTCAAAATTTTTTGCATAGCCTTGTCAGCTACGTGCCAGACTCTGCCTTCCTAGTTTCCAGGTCTGCCTCTTTATTCACTCTGACAGAAAAATATATTTGGCACCTGTCCGGGTTAATCGATTCAACCAAAGTTGGGGAGCACATTTCTGAAAATCACAGATCAACCACCATTAACACAAAGAAAGTTACGTCATACGATTTATAATTTTAACCAAAATAAAATTACAGGACCAGATGGTACTGATCACAGGATGATCAGGGCTATCTACTTTGGCATACCGGAAATACTTTTAGGATCTTAATAATAAGTTATTACATTAAAAATTTTTCCAGGATGTCTGAAAGGTGGGAACAGCTTGTATGTTTCACAAAGGAAGGTTGACCACTAGATCACCATCCTTCTTTTAGACCAATCACATTATTACCAATAATGGGAAAAATTTATGAAAAGTTGATGCTAAGAAGGATAAATTTATTCTTTAACAAAAAAATAAACCCACAGATAAACAATACAGGTTCACTCAAACTAAATCCACAGAAACAACTTTACAAACGGCTTTATCCTACATTGACATCAATAGAAAAGCAAAAAATTATACCTCGTTAATCTCAATGGATTTCATGGGAGCAATTTGATGATCTCCTTTGGGATCTGGTACTTCTAGCACTACAACAACTGGGACTTTCCCAGTAGTTCATAAATATTATACGTTCCCTCATATCAAATAGATGAGTTCAAGTGGATTGGTTACTGCCAAACCTAATTTATTTCTTTACTAAAGGTTTGCCATAAGGCTCCTCTTTCGGGCTTTTTTCTTTGGTTGACTTTCTGGAAACTGTATTACGTAACTTTCTTTTCAAATAGTGTGAGATAGTTGAATATGCTGACGACATACTTTTAATAATTTGGGGTTCCGCGCGTGCGCTCTTAAAACAGAGATGTCATGAGGTACTAGATTTTATTGAAAATTAAGCACATGCTAATCAAATATGAATACCTTTCAAAAAATCTAATACAATTACCTTTGGCAATCCAAAAATATTAAAAAGAGGCCCTCTATTTAAACTATAGGGGAAAAATATAAAATCAGTGAAAGAAATTAAATATCTCTGAATAATAATCTACCATCACTTCTCATTTCTACCTCATATAACAAACAAACGTCAAAAAATAACAAAAATAACCCAAAACCTATATAAATATTCATCAATCTCTGGTCGTCTTCCCACTCACTTTTTCAAGATCTGGTATTCCTCATTTCTTCAACCCCCCAGGGGGATACCTTCTTTAGGTATTCACGGGCTTCGCAACCCCGGGCACCTGAGCGATCTTTCTCTTTTTTTCCCTCTCCATTCTCTTGTCTAATCTTTCTTCTTTGTTTCACTCTCATTGTGGTTTCCTCTTCTGAGGTGAGGGCGATTCTGCATGAGCCGATATCATCCTGTTTATATCAACTCATGGAGAATTGTAAACCACCCACACGTTTGCCATGCGTGGCGACCCGTGTCCCTGGAAAGGGGGATCCTGGCAGTTGAGGGAAACCAACACACTGCTTTGGCCTCTGCTTCAGGTAGACGGGAGGTGCATATTGGTCCCGTATGCATCAATCGGCTGGTCAGCTGACTTGTCTGTCACTGGCTCGGGATCAAGTGAGCGGGCACATACTAGTCATTTCGTTAAAGGTGGAAACTGAAATAGGTGTGTCTTGTGAACGTATAGGCCCTGGTTAGCACTGATGCACGAATGTGCATCCCCTTGTTGGGCTCGGTCGTGGGTGGTGCGGCCAGGGGTCTGAACTTTTTTCTCTTTCTAATATGGATGGAAATATTTCAAATACTTCTATTTCTCTCCCATGTGGAGAGCAACAAACTGTGCATAATGTTTCATTCACACGTTTTTTTGTAGTTCATCGCACTGATAGTCTCTCAAATAGTTCTTTTAAGAGAATTTCTCCATTTCTTATTGCAAAACCATTTCAATCAATTTTTGGCGATGGTCATTCACTTAAAAAAATGCAGTCTGGGGATTTGCTGGTGGAGGTTTCTTCAGCAAGTCACTCAGAATTTCTCTCAAATTGCAAAGAAATAGGTTCTTTTTCTGTTTCTGTTCAGGCCCATCAAACTCTCAACTCAAGCCGTGGTGTAATGTCAGAACCAGATCTTTTACTCTCTACGAAAGATGAACTCTTGTATAATTTAAAAGATCAAAATGTTATAGACGTACGCCGTATCACTATTCGTCGGAATGAGCAAGTACTTCCGACAAAGCACATTATTCTGACATTCAATAGCCCTACTCTACCAACTAGAATTAAAGTTGCATACCTGAGTTGCCCCGTCCGGCCATATATTCCTAACCCTCTCCGTTGTTTTAAGTGCCAGCGTTATGGCCACAGTAAAAATACCTGTCGTGGATCTGTTACATGTGCAAGATTTTCAGAAGCCGGCCATGAGAGTAACTCATGTGAAAAATCCGAAAGCTGTATAAACTGCAAGGGTGACCATGCAGCATATTCCCGCTCTTGTCCAAACTGGATACGTGAAAAAGAAATTCTTACCATCAAAATCACTCAGAAACTTTCTTATCCTGAAGCTCGAAAACTGGTTGAATCTAGAACACAATCTGTAGGAGTCTCTTATTCTAGTCTATTCAAGCAACAATCAAAATCCGTAAGACATATAAGCACACAAACTGAATTCTCTTTATCACCAAATGATCCCTCTATGACACTAACCAGCACTAAAAAGAAGAAACCCGTGATGTGTACTGTCCGACTTTTAAAAAAGCCATATCTGATCTAGAACTTTGGGCACCATCACCAGAACCTGTGAAAATAGAATACCCTAATAATCGTCAATTTAAACAGTCAACCAAACATGAGTCAGGAAAAACTTCTGTTTCATCTGCAAACAAATTAGAAAAACCTGTTTCCCCTACTCAAAAAGCAAACCAAAAATCATGTGCACAGAAAGAGAGAATGAAAACCTCAACCCAAGCCTCTTCACAGTGGAAAACTGAAGGGAAGAAACAAGAAAGCCTGTTTTGGTACATCGCTCCTTAATAAAAAAGATTCAAAACAGTTGCTGCACTACGCAGAGGAAGCTATGGATTCAGAGTCGTACAGTTCTGACACAAATGAGGATAATACTGTTTTTGAGGTATTCGAGCCTACGTGATTTTAAATATATTTTTGCTCGAAAATTTTAACATTTTACCCATTGTTAGTTTAGACATTGTTTATATTTTAATTGTGAAAACTTCTGTTAATTTTCTTTTAGACATTGTGTTATATTTTCATTGAATGATTTTAATTATACATTTATCACCATATCACTCTCTTCATTTAAATGTTATTTTCATTCATCTTGTTTTTATGACAAAGTTGAAATCATTTTTATATTTCAACTTGACGTTCTTATTTTAATCTTTTTTTGGCGCAGCATGTCCCTAAAGGGACTTTGTGCCATAAAACCTCAATCAACCAACCAACGAACCTCATTTCTTCAAAGACAATTAGCATATGTCTATAGTGTGTGGCTCCCTTATATGCAGTGGTCTCACGGCATTCGCCATATGCTGGCTGCACAGAGAAAAGCATTATTTCTAATCTCAGCTAGGCGCGGAGGCTGAGTTCGCTCGAGTCACACGACATGGAATTTCCACAGAGCATTATTTTGCTCCACTCTACTCAACAAAATGTTCAAAATATCAAATTTCACCACCTATCAATAATTCCAAAATCAAATTTTCTAGCCAATACACACATTTTTACAGACGGATCAAAAAGGGATGCGGGAACAGCGTCAGCCTTTTTTGTCTTTGAAAATATATTCACAACCACTTCTGGCAAGCAATGTTGGACCCGGGGCTCTCTGACTTCCAAGCCAAACTGTACGCAATTAAAGAAGCGATTCAAGGCGCAATTAATTGAGGTGAAAAGGCGGAGGATTTAAAAATTTTAATTTCAACAGATAGCCTGCCAAGCCTCATGGCTCTTTCAAAATTTTATGTAAATAACTATCTAGTACTATTAGAGATTATTCAACAATTACAATATTTTTCAAAGAATTTTTACTTAAAAATTTTTAAAGGACACTCAAGTGTCGGTAGTAATGAACTGCCCGGTCAGCTGGCGAGGTCGGCAACAGAAGACAAAAACTTACCACAATCATTTATTCCATTTCCACTTTCAACTCAAAAATTAAATTAAAACATCTGCATCATAGCTGGCAATTGCGCTGGTCTACAGAACAGGGTGTTTCAATACACAGGTGATTTCATACCAGAAGTCTCACAACACTTCCGAATACGAAACAGATAACTTTACTTATTTTTAACCAACCACGTACCATTTCGACAACACTTATGTACAATAAATAAACGTGACTCACCTTTTTGTATCTGTGGATCACAATCCACATCTTTATACTACATTCTGAATTATACACTAACTTCAAATTAAAACATTAAAAAACCAAACAATATGAATTTACGTGATTGGCTGATCTACCTGCTTGACCGGCCGATTCTTTGGAATAAAATAATAGATTGTATAAAATTTATAGAAAACAATGAACTCCGTTTCTCAAATCCTCTGCCTTGAGGTGTTATATTCTTTCTGTATGTATTGTATTGAATGCATACAGATTAAAAATATTGGAAACATTGTATATTCTTTCCCAATCATCTTTTACCTTTAGAAAACTTATTAAGTTAAATTAATGTGCACCTTTAGTACAGCCCAAGCTTCCGGCTATCACATCTCTTCTCACTCACCCGAACAGGAGCTCTTTAACTGCTCCAATTTCTATTGCTCTATCAGAGCTGGTAAATCCCGGCGTTTTCCCATTGTAAATTTTGTACATATTTATCAGTTCATATTATTAGTTTGTTTTATTTTCATTAATATCTGTAAGGTAATAATTGTCAACTTGTTTAGTATTACTATACCAATATAATTCTTCACAAACATTGTTTATTCTTTCCCAATCATCTTTTATCTTCAGCAAACTTGTTATGTTAAATTAATGTGCACCCTTAGTACACCCTTAGTACCCAAGTATGTAAATCTACACTTGGTTAGACCCGTTTAGTTAAATAATTGTGCACTCTAAACATTGTAAAAACTGTCTAACCTTCAACACATTGTATGTATGTTAAATTAAACAGGGAAGTTTGTCTCTTCGTCCCGATATTGCACTTATACGCTAAAGCGAAAGCTGTATTCTCGGGGCGGTCATCCCTTGTAAAGGCAAAGAAACGTCAAAGTTGACATTTGACTGGTGAAAAGGTAAAAAATGCATACCCAACAAAGATATATGTTCACCACTTATTATATCTAAAACTACGTCTCATGTTTTAAAAGAAAATCTCCCCCCCCCCCCTCCCCATATTATGTGGCTTGCGGCTTTGTGTATGATGCTTAATTTGGCCCTCGGCTTTGTATGTAATGCTTAATTTGGTCCGCGGCGGTAAACGAGTTTGACATGCCTGCTCTAAAGCGAGAGCTGAGTTCTCAGGACGGTCATCCCTAGAGCACCTATAATAGGAGTCTTAGTCATCCCTTGTAAGTGACATAATTACTAAAAAGGCAAAGAAATGTCCAAATTGACATTTGACTGGAAAAAAGGTAAAGAATGCAAATCCAACAAAGATATGTTCACCACTTGTTGTATATAAAATTACATATCACGAACAATTTATGGGAACTGTAAACAAAATCATAAAGCCCGATTTAAAGCTAAAAATAATGCGAAAACATATTTCTCAGCATAAGACTATGTACAGATTGCTGCATGAAAATTGGCTGGTGAAAAATAGAAATATGTAGTTACAATTCATGAGGCTTTATATTTTAGAGGAGAAAAAGACTTAAAAAATGTTGCTTAAGAGAAAACGAGGAAAGTTTTGCTAAATATTTTAGGTTTATTGCTGTATTCTCTTATAACGGAAAGCTTAAAATAAGAACAGTAGAAAAAAATGTCAAAATGAACTCTGATTGCTATCAGAAGTAAGTTTTAACACCTGTGTTTAAAGAAGACATTTCATAATTTTATCTAAACAATCTTCATTGTGTAAAGTTCCGTCAGTATAAATCTATCAGCCAAACCTCTAAATCTACTGTTATATTTTTAGAAAAGAAAGAAAAAAGAGAAATGAAACCGAAATTGAGACTATTCCATTTAAATGCATCTCACCCAAGTCCTCTGACATGTCTCCTATGGATTACTCTGCACTAGGATTTTTAAAACAAACTCTATATAAACTGAATCTCAAAACATTGGAGCGACTCTGAGAGATTGTGGTTGAGGAGTGGAAGTATATAAATCAACCTTGATATTTTAAGGCTGTTCTGAAATCTGAAAAGGCTACTGTATGACACATTTTTTAATTCATTTTTGTTCGCAAATGCATGAAATTGGCAGGTGTTCATATTAACTATGTAATCGAAACACGTTTTCCATTTTTGGTAAAGGGAAAAGATCTTTCAGAAATACTGCCAAAGTCGGCGCTTTGAACCGAATTCCCGAAGCGGGCAGCATTTGAAACGCAAAAAACCTGTCGTCACATGATCTTATAACTCGATAAGTAATTTATTTATCAAAAAATGGAAAACGCATTTAGATTCCAAATCGCTTCCATAGTCAGGCCTGCCAATTTTATTCCTTTGCATTTGAAAATGAGTCATGAAATGTATCAGAAAGTTTCGCGTTGTTGAGCAAGTCATTTGAAAACAATCTTAAGAAAAGCTGTTTTAACTTGGAAATCAAAATGTAATATGATAGTTCAGCAAAAGAGCTATCAGATTGAACATAATAGAAAATAAAGTCTTATCTTTGTTTATATATTTTTTTCCAAAATCATTGCGAAAATGTGTGAGCACCCTCTATAAATACTTGTAATGCAATAAAACCAAAATTATAATATTTTTCATGTTTTTGCAGGAAGTAGAGAGATTTCTAGTGGAAGTGCAACAGGCTCCAGAATTCCCCAAGAAGTTAAACATGACAGTAGTTTCAGCACATCGACAGTGGACAGTCTGGAAATGAAAAACAAACATATAAAACTTGTTGTAGAAAGTAAGACTGTATATTTGTTTATATTTGATTTCACCTTTTAAGTCATTAAGGGGACCAAAAAATTTTGAAATGACGAAAACTGACTGAAATATGATCGTGGATTAGGAACTTTGTAATTTATTTAGACTATTATTTTTTTTTTGCATTTATTTATATACGTTTTATAGAAATAAGAAATATTTGTTTAATTGTAAAAATCAATAACACAAGTTTTAATATTGCACGAGAAAATTAATCTTGGAAAACTAGTTTTGATATGATTTTAAAATTTGATTCCATATATTTGAGTCCTCAGTTCTTTTTATACTGCTTATTGCATTGTCTCTTGATTATATACCTAAAAAAATAAATTATATGTAATAAAAAACTCAAAATTCATTAAAATTGATCATATTTTTGTTATGACTTGAAAGTTAATTTTTCGTTTATTTATTTTTCAGGTATAGTTTGTAAAGAATTCAAATTTCTTTAAGAAAAAAAAAAAAAAAAAAAAGAAAGAAATATGCAAGTCCGTTAAATATTTCAGTAGTTATCGCGGCGAAAAAAAAAATGAAAACAGTGTTTCGAGATAATTAAATATGCCTTAACATAATGCTTAAATTTCTTGCTGAACAGCGCGAAACTTTCTGACCCATTTTCTTGAGTCATTTTTAAGTGTAAATTGCATTAAATTGACAGGCCTGGCTATTGAAGCAGTTTAGATTGGAATTGCGTTTTCCATTTTTTTTTCCCTTATAAATAAGTTACTTATCGAGTTCAAAGCGATTCTTGTCACGTGACTGTATGTTTTTCTCCATTCTTGCGCGGCCGTTTGGGGTTTAAAGCGTTCACTTTAATAGTATTTTCTGAAAGATATTCTACCTTTACCAAAAAAGGAAAACGTCTTCCGATTTCGTAGTTTCTAAATAAGAACACCTGCCAATTTCATGCATTTTTGAGCAAAAATGAGTTCAGAAAGTAGCTTCTTTGGGTTTGAGAACAGCCTTAAGGTGGTTCTCAAATGACTTGCTCAACAACGCGAAACTTTCTGACATATTTTCTGATTCATTTTTAAACGCAAAGGTATAAAATTAGCAGGCCTGACTGTTGAAGTGATTTGGAATCGTAATCATTTTCCTGTTTTTAATAAATAAATTACATATCTAGTTATAAGCAATTTGTACCACGTCACAACGCATTTTTCAACTTTCTTGTTCTGAAGCATCGAGAATTCGGTTCAAAACGCCGAATTTGACAGTGTTTTCTGAGAGCTCTTCCGCCTTTACCAAGAAATGGAAAACAGGTTTCGATTACATATTTTTTAAATAGAGCACCTGCTGTATTTAGAATTTCCGAAGCGGGCAGCATTTGAAACGCAAAAAACTTGTCGTCACATGATCTTATTACACGATACGTAATTTATTTATCAAAAAATGGAAAACTCATTTCGATAACAAATAGCTTCCATAGTCAGGTCTGCCAATTTTATGCCTTTGCATTTAAACATGAGTCATAAAATGTGTCAAAGATTTGCGTTGTTGAGCAAGTCATTTGAGAAACTACCTTCAGAAAAGTTGTTTTAACTTGGAAATCAAAATGTAATATGATAGTTCAACAAAAGAGCTATCAGACTGAACATAACAGAAAATAAAGTCTTATCTTTGTTTATATATTTCTTTTTTTCCAAAATCATTGAGAAAATGTGTGAACACACTCTATAAATACTTGTAATGCAATAAAACCAAAATTATAATATTTTTCATGTTTGTGCAGGAAGCAAAGAGATTTCTAGTGGAAGTGCAACAGGCTCGAGAATTCCCCAAGAAATTAAACATGACAGTCGTTTCAGCACATCAACAGTGGACAGTCTGGAAATGAAAAACAAACATATAAAACTTGTTGTAGAAAGTAAGACGGTATATTTGTTTAAATTTGATTTCACCTTTTAACAGTCATTAACACGTTCGCTGCCAAAGCTGAAATAGTGCATCTGTCCACAGATGCGAAAGTCATATCTCCGATATTATGCGTTTAAATTGTTTTCTGTGATTTTATTATTTAAATATAGATATAAGATTACTTTTAGCAAAAAACACGTATACACGAGTATACTCGTAGTTGGAATATGAAATAATATTTTTGTTCCCTGTGCCCAACTGCGAGATTTTCCAAAACATATTGTGAAAATATACGTTTTTCTGTTGTAAACATTTAGTTATTGTATCTAGGTTTTGAGAAATAAGTGATCCATTCCCGTAAGGCATGGTGACGTCACGGCGACGTCAGTGTGAAGTCACACTGTGACTTTGTGACCGTCGATGTGACGTCACGTGACGTCGATGTGAAGTCACGGTGACCTGAATGTGAAGTCGTTATGGCCGTTTTAGAGCTCTTTTGTGACGACACATTGTGACCACTTTGTGAAGTCACGGTGTAACAAATTTGTGAAGAGTGTGTCATTTGTGACGATTTTGCCATTAACTTTGTGTCGAATCTGTGACGAAAGCGACAACATTTTGAAGTCACATTATGACCAATTTGTGAAATATGTGTCATTTGTGACGATTTTGACATAACCTTGTGATGAATCTGTGACAACAGTGACAATATTGTGAAGCCATTTGGGTCCTGTCCTGTGCTGGATGATTTCAATTTATTCAAACCCGACTTGAATTTTTAAATTTTATTTCAAGTCCACCCAAAATCCGACCGTAACCCAATAAAACAAATTCCGTTGACCCATAACCCGTCCGAACCTGATAAATGTTTTGATCGACATTCCTCCGGACCCAAAATCCTAAATAAAAAAATATATCTACAATTTAATACAATTATAGAAAAGAAGTCTATAAAAATATTTATCATATCTATTTTATGGCTTATACAGAAAAATAAGCATGTATAAAAACTCATTCATACTAAACTATAGTTTTTCATCTGAAACAATATTATAGTAATTCTTTTGAAAAATTAGATTAACCCGTACCCCAAACTGCAAGAATAAAATTTTAATCTAAAATCGAAACGAATCCGAAACAAGTGACTAAGTATCTTTAATAAATCCAAATTAAAAAAAACTCATGTTTTATATAAAATAAAAAATTGCCGGTTTTTCGTTTTTTCAAATATCTGAACCGTCCTTATAGCGGGCAAAGCCCGCTATTATACTCTGTCAAATAATATCTGTCATGTGAACTAAACGCAATATTTTAAAAAAAAAGTAGTCCCTCCCCCCCCCCCCCCCCCCCTCTCCCCAACAATCCCTATTCACATAATAAGTACATCATTGTCTATTACCGTTTTATTTCTTTTTTTTACTAGGGAGTTCTGCCCCCTAGGAGCTACGCTCGCCAACCCCCGTTATGACACCGCAAACTTTAAAAGCACGCTAATTTGATTAACTCTAAAATGATTACAGAAGATTCAATTAGAATTAAGCGACCAGTGGCGATCGGCTTTAATCGGGTTTCCATTCATTTTCCTTTCACTGAGATATTTTAAGGCCAAATCAACTGCTGTCGAAAGAGCTAACAACTGTTTTCGTGATAGATTAAATAACATCAATTAAACATTTGAAAATCAACTTATGTTAAATAGCTAAGTAAACAATGTCGTTGCATCGGGGAATATATGATAATGATGTTATAAAAAATTGGGTATTTATCCGTTATCCCGTCGACCACTATAAAAAAAAAGTCCCAAAATATAGGGGAAAAAAGTGTGTTACCGTGGTGTCACATTCTATTGACATCAGATGCGTTACACGTGTTTCCTATGTCATCAAGAGATTTTTATTAGACATTTATCTGTATTTTTAATGATATTTTACCCATTTATTAATTATTTCATTAATTAAAAAAATAATAACGACCTTGCATTGGAAAAATGTTGCTATGCATAGTTATGCACAACATACCCGTGTCAACTGCCATCATAAACACTTATCCGTCAGCCGAGGGGGATAGTTAAGAAAAATATTGTAAATAAATAAAGATTTAAGATTACTTTTTTTCTCTTTTCTTTAATGTATTATAAATTTTATTATTTAAAGTTACTGATAATTGACACTTTAGTGAGTGGGGCTTTAGATTCTATAATGGCAGCATTCTTCCATTGGTTTTTTGGACATTAGAATTTAGCAATAGTTTTTTTTTTTTTTTTTTTTTTTTTTTTTTGTCATTCGGAAGTTGTCAACCGTATAATGGAGAAGTACCGATTTTTTTTTCCCGTAAGAAGTTTGAAATGTATCGATTCCAATATGACGTAATTTTCAAAGTTTTCTTTATATTATTAAACTTAAAAATATATATTGAAAGGAAATATTAATATTTATGCTGTTTTAAAATTTGCGATAATAGGTCAAATATTTTGTCGAAATAAATTAATATATCCTGTAAATATATTTTTATAATTAATCTGTTCGGAAATATTGTTATTTGAGCATTTTAAATATGACGTAAGTTTCCCTATTTAATGCTTTGAACACGTAATAATTTAATTATTGCTCTATTTAATATTCACGCGCAAGTATATTTTTATTATGTTTTTACAATTACTGCTTTTAACACGTGTTCATTTAATTATATTTTTAAAGTTTTATTTCTATTTTTGATAGTTACATGTAAATACATTTTTTAATTGAAAGGGAATGTTATTATGCGCGAACTTTTGCAAATTGGCAACAATTCAAATAGATTCTGCGCATTAGTTGAATATTTTTATCCATTAATGAGTGGGTTTTAAAGGTTTTAATTAATATCTTGCGTTAATGAAGACATTTTCAAATTTTTATGATTTTCAGCGTGACAGTAGGTTTTCAGCTGTAAGTACACAAAATATCAAGTCTCTAACTTATACAGTTTCTGAGATCCCACTCTGTGACGGACTTACAGAGAATCGAGACAAATTGGGTTTCGTGAGATGAGCGAAACCCTAATAATAGAATCAGTTTGACCCTGACCACAACAACATAAATATATAATTTTAAGAATTATTCTAAAAATTGTTACTGCACTGCATTTTAATTTTCGATTTAAAAGCACATTTAAAATAAAACTTTTAACAGATCATATATTTAAAAAAAAATATTTTTTATTCCTACTACTTTTTTATATATTGATATTTTTAATTAATTATTATTTTTTTTTTTTTTTTACATTTCTTATATGCTATACAAGGCAGTGCATGAATTTTAGGTACAAATTATATTAGATTAAAAATAATTTTTAACTGTCATATCTAGTGAAAAGTGCGGGTAATCTAACGCTTCTTCATATGATATTATTTGTTAAAAAAAAAAAATTAAAAATGTCAAAGTAAATGTCATGTACAGTTTTATCGAATACATAATAAAAAAAAAATATGTGCAGAAAATTGTAAAGCTCAACCTTAAATACAAAAAAAAAATACTTTAACATTTTTAAAGTATGAAAAAGAAGGAAAAAAAATAGTATTGATAAAAAGCCATTTACAGATTTCTTTTGTGAAAAAGTACCCCTTGAACAGGACTCTCACTGGTTCGTTTTTTTTTTTTTTTTTTTTTTTTTTTTTTTTTTTTTTTTTCTTTTCCAATATTAGTATTTGTGCTATGTTTTTACAACATTTGCAGAAAAAATTACGTACCGCGTTGGTGTCTGCAAAATTTATAAGAAAAATCTAAAACGATGATTATTTAAAAAAAAGGCGGTATTCAAAAATGGACAGAGTAGGAGGCTTGCTTGATCTACGATTCTGTACATATTAAACATATAGTAATATTAAAGTGGTAGATTTTACATTTTAACCACGTTAAAAAATTATATATTATGTAATTTGAGTTCATAATTTTAAAAAACTGATACTTTGCCCTGTTTTTTTTTTTTTTTTGGGGGGGGGGGGGGTTCTTTCTCTCCTTTAACCATTTAAATTTATAAATATACCTTTTATCAAATATTCCAATAGGTTTTAAACTGTATCTTATATATTTAATAAGAGAAAAGCAAAAATTTAACCTTCAAAATAAGATATGCTACAAATCATGCATGGGACCTCTATTTTAAATACTATATGTGTTTTAATTACGTTTACTCCAGTATTTGACTGGTATTACTTTATATATAAATGATAACTATAAAAAAATAAAAACAATATTTTGCTTATTTTTTTACCATTATTAATTGATTTATAAATTATGTATATATTTATGGAATTGTAATGTTTTTTAAATAAGTTTTGCAATATATTATTTTTTAGAAACCCCGATCATTTTTTGTTGATAACCCACTGCACCGCAGCCACTCTAGTTAGCATATGATGTGAAGAAAATGTACAATTTTCTATTGATTTACGATTCATCAATAGTAATACATGTTGACGCCGATGACATGATATCTATCTGGCTTGATGTCTGATTCCAGGGCAAGAACCACAGTAACATTTGCTGTGATTCTGATACCATAATCATAGTATATCCGGAATACAACCGGATTTGAGATCTATTATATAAGTTTTAGAATGCAGTTTAGTGAACGTTACTAATTTTTTGCATTAAGGATGCTATTTTGCATTGTTTTAACAATACAGATAATCATATTTATATGATACAATTAAAAAATAATAAATCTAATATTAATATCAAATAGTTATTCATGTTTTAATGTTTATCAAGTGTAGAAATTCAGTCTAACCACCAAGCGTAATAAGACATCGGTTTATCATTATTATTTTATTTACTGAATTATACGGTAATTGTAAGTAACAAGCTTATTTTAATCATACTGATCACAATAATCCTACATACTTTAAAATTTATATACTAAAGTATAGATGTTAAATGAATACTTTGAAATTTATCAAAATCATTTAGGAATCAAAATAGTGAGTAGTGTAATTCAAAGCAGAAAATCAAAAATAAAATTATTATATTACAGCTATTCATTACTTAAAGATTATGTATCATTATTATTATTTTGATAATTAAAATATTTTAGCAGGGTAATATTTAAATTCTTACTAGTATACACAACAACAAAAAAATTTCAAGCTTTGCTGTTGGTGTTCTTTCTACTGTAAAAAATGATTGTCAAATTCACTGCATTTATTCCAGTAAATCACAACGTAATATTTCCGTATGTAAAAATACCGCAAATATAACAGTAGATTTAACCAGCGTTTTCGCTTTCAAAATCCTTTCATGCGAACAACCAATCAGATCACATCATTCATTTTCTAATCGGCGCCTGCGCGCAAAGACATTTTACTAGCATGATCTGCGCAAGGAACTTCTATTCAAAAGTACGTGCTCTTTCCCGCGCGACGGCGAAAGCGAGCAAAATGGTGTGTTTCTTGACTTACGTTTAGGAGCCTGCATTATTTATATATCAGTGTTTAATTACAAATGGTATTTTATATTTGTATTAGATAAACGTAAGCTTGTAATTCTAGTCCAATTATCTAATATAATCTAAATTCTTCTCTCCCTTCAGAATTGAAGTGTTTCTTTTTTTAGTACTACAAATATACTCTCTCTATATATAATGTATTTAAACATAGTATTATAATGAATATTTGATGTCTCAGTTTTGACACATTAAAAAAATTCCTATTAATAAATTCTGAATTCTTATATATATCATATACAAAGCAGTAAAGAAATGTTTTATATGGGATTGAATTTCTATACATAAAATAATGAATTCCAATGTTTTTCAAACAAGCGATGAACTTTATGACTATTCTAATAGTCATCTAAAAATGAAAGTTGATTAAAATCAATGATTTAAAAAAAAATATGGCTTTTAAAATTACAGCAGCTATTGTGATAATTTGTACGGAAATAGGACTGTTAAAATTACAGAACTTTTTGTGGTAATTTGTACGGAAAAATGGCTGTGAAATTTACTACATTTATAA
This sequence comes from Maratus michaelseni, assembly GCA_963931845.1. Taxonomy (NCBI): domain Eukaryota; kingdom Metazoa; phylum Arthropoda; class Arachnida; order Araneae; family Salticidae; genus Maratus; species Maratus michaelseni. The sequence goes on along the minus strand of OZ007598.1, from coordinate 187,839,477 downwards.
CCGTTGAAATGACGGAAAATATGCGATAAAATTTACATCGATTTTTACTGCTATTTTATGTAAAAACTGCTGGCAACATTGCTGCCTGCAGTTTTTGTCGTAAATTTGACGGATTTTTTTTTACAGTGTATGTTAAATATTTTAATCATGTAGATTGAAAAAATAAAATTTTTACATACCTTTCTTTAGCAGATGTAATTTTTTATGGCATCAACGAAGTAATCCGAGTAATACAAGTGTTTTTCAAGTAAATTAGGTACAAAAACATTACAAATGCATTGACGAATACATATCATAACACGCCAACGCTATTGTAATTATTTTCGGACTTATATTTTAATTGGAATTCTTAAATCCAGAACATAAATCCTTATAAAAAAAGTTTTTTCTAGATAATATTCATTGTCTGTTCCGTTCCAACAATTATGTCGTGTTTTACTGTTTAGTGGTCTGCAGTCTGCATTAGCACTCAGCAAAAACAAGGCCAAACGACGCAGATGCTTTTCTTTATATTTTACAGCAGTTCCTTAAATATTACTACGTATGATAAGGATGTTAATTACGTCCAAATTTGAAGAATAATTTTTCACAATGATTTCCATTTTCTGAATAAAAATATCTCTCCTTGAACGTGCAAAAACGTATCCTTCGACACATAATTCGTTCACATCCGCCATTTTGGAAGAAGAATAAAATTGAAAATATTCTAATTCGAACTTCGAATGACAAAAGTCGTCTGCTTCCAATATCCGCAATTAAGATCTGCGCACGCGCAGCATTGTTTAACCAGAAAGTAACACCTCGCAGATGTTTACAGCTTACCGCAAATGATAGATAAAACAAATAATTTAAATAAAGATATTTCAAATGCTTTATAATTTATATGGCTAGAGGTGATATCTTACTAAGCACTGGCCAGTTTGGAATAAATTGCTATAGGAATGACATATAGTTTATGACATTTACTTTATGACATATTTTTAATTCGTTTTTGTTCGGAAATGCATTAAATTGGCTGGTGTTTTTATTCAGAAACTATGTAATTGAAAGACGTTTTCCATTTTTTGTTAAAAGCGGAAGATATTTCAGAAAAAAATGTCAAAGTCGGCGTATTGAACCGAATAGCCGACGTGACAGTAAAAGAAAGGGGAAAAACCGGTCGTCACGTGACACGAATTGCTTATAACTCGATAAGTAGTTTATTTATTTAAAAAAAATGAAAAATCATTTCGAATCCAAATTGCTTCCATAGACCGTCCTGCCCAATTTATGCCTTTTGCGTTTAAAAGTGAGTCTGAAATTATGTCAGAAAGCTTCGCGTTGTTGAGCAGGTCAGTTAAGAACCACCTTAATTATACCGTACAAGGAAAATCCTGGAAGTGTTGGATCGTCGCAAAAATTGTGCCCTCATTTTTTGACAAGAAAACTGATGTTTGGGTTGAGTGGCCTCTCAAAATAATTAAAGATTGGAGATTTTTAAAGAAATATTTTTAGCATTACAAAATTAACAAATGAGTTCCATGCGGTAGTAGAAAAAAAAATAATGTTTGCATTTAAAATGTTAACAAACATGTAAATTGCTAACAATTTTATTAGACTGGGAGATCTATTTCTGAATTACTTTCCGCTAAAACTTTCATACGTTACAAAATTTCTATTTAGGATTTTTTACCTGTGTATTATATAGTATATTTTGTTAAACTTCTTGAAAATGGTAATGAAAATTGTAAAAAAGTTATCTGCCTCATATATGTAGACAGATATTTATTTATTATTTTATTCTGGAAATACTCAATTTATTTAAATAGTGTGTGACAATGTTTTTATTAACGATTTAGGCAAATGACATAATTCAAATCTATATTTTATGAGTTTCTGTTTCAAATTCCCTCTCCGATCACACTGTGAAGTCACAGTGTTGGAATTTTGGTCATAGGTGTGACGGGACTTATGTGACTTGAAGTGACGTCATTGCAACGTCACAAAATTTTTTTAAGCTCTCAAATAGTAATTTTCTTGATGCCATAAGTTGTTCTAAAGTTTATTTTAAGTTTTCTTAAAATCTCCAAGACGTTCACATTTTGGTCACAGCGTGACGTTACAAAGTGGTGGAATTTTGGTCACAGGTGTGACGTGACGTACGTGACTCACAGTGACGTCACAATGACGTCACTGTGACTGTGCATGCTATGCGGGTTTCAGTACGCCAAATGTATTATTTAGTCTCTTTCTGTGTACCAAACACCTAAACAATGCATGTGTTTTCTATAGAAATACTGATAATCGGCGATTTAGATAAGGATATCAATAACGAGTTATCTCGTAGCTGGCAAGGAAACCCAGTTTACCAACTACGAGTATTCTCGTAGTTGGCAGCGAATGTGTTAAGGGGACCAAAAAATTTTGAAATGACGAAAACTGATTGAAATGTGATCGTGGATTAGGAACTTTGTAATTTATTTAAACTATTATTTCTTTTTGAATTTATTTATATACGTTTTAGAGAAATAAAAAAATATTTGTTTAATTGTAAAAATCAATAACAAAAGTTTTAATATTGCACGAGAAAATTAATCTAGGAAAACTAGTTTTGACATGATTTTAAAATTTAAGGTTCCATATATTTCAGTCCTAAGTTCTTTTTTATACTGCTTATTGTATTGTCTCTCGATTATATACATAAAAAAAATTAAACAATGTATAGTAAAAAACTCAAAATCCATTAAAATTGATCATATTTTTGCTATAACTTGAAAGCTAATTTTTCGTTTATTTATTTTGCAAGTAAAAAAAAAAAAAAAAATCGTAAAAAAATCAAATTTCTTTAAGAAAAAAAAAAGAAACATGCAAGTCCGTTAAATAGTTCAATAGTTTTCGCTGCAAAAAAATATGAAAACAGCCTTTCGGGGTAATTAAATATGCCTTAACGTAATGCTCAAATTTTTTGCCGAACAACGTGAAACTTTCTGACACATTTTCTTGATTCATTTTTAAGTGTAAATGCATAAATTGAAAGGCCTGGCTATTGAAGCAGCTTAGATTGGAAATGCGTTTTCCATTTTTTCCCCTTATAAATAAATCGCTTGTCGAGTTAAAAGCGATTGTTGTCACGTAACTGTATGTTTTTCCCCATTCTTGCGCTGCCGCTTGGGGTTTAAAACGCTCACTTTGATAGTATTTTCTGAAAGATATTCTACCTTTACCAAAAAAGGAAAACGTCTTCCCATTGCATAGTTAATAAATAAGAACACCTGCCAATTTCATGCATTTTTGAGCAAGAATGAGTTCAGAAAGTAGCTACTTTGTGTTTGAGAACAGCCTTAAGGTGGTTCTCAAAGGCACAAAATTAGCAGGCCTGACTATTGAATTGATTTGGAATCGAAATAATTTTCCTGTTTTTAATAAATAAATTACCGTATATACTCGTGTATAAGTCGAAGAATTTTAGACAAAATTTGGGAGCTGAATTTGGGTTCGACTTATACACAAGTAACTAAAAAAAAAAAAAAAAAAAGCGGAGTGAAATACCGGAGTCATATTTTTTTTTTTTCGCAGATAATTGGTTAATGTGCAAGTCATTTCATTAATCACATATTGGGTCTAGGTTGGAGAGACAGATAAAAGCGGATAATGGTGATTGATAAAAAAAATCTGAACAATAATGTCTCTGTAATTGTTCTGCACTCATTTTCTCTTGGGATAGCATTCCCTTTAATACAGGGGCATCCCTTTCAATATTTTAATCCCCTTTTTTAAAGAGTTCAACTTGATATTGCTTCTAGATTTCTCTCCTAAAAGTCCTACAATACAAAGAAGTACTCTATTTTAGCAGTTTAAAAAGTTGTTTACCCTTGTAAATAAAGCTTGAATAGATTAAAAAAAAAAAAAGTAAGTAATTATTAAATTGATGTGAATAGCTTTCAAAATAGTTTAAGCTTCTTCAGTTTTACATAATTATACAGCGTTAAAATGTTGAATAAAAAAAATAAAAAAAAGAAGTCTGATTAGAAACATAAAAAGTTTACTAATTTAATGAAAATTTATTTATTTTTAGGGTTTCGTTCATCTCACGAAACCTATTGCTCCCGCTCCGTTGTCTGTCTGTCACAGAGCCATTCTCGAAAACTATTTAACTTACAGAGTTGAAACTTTGTGCATAAATCAGAATATCAGCTGTAAAGAGCTGAAAATATTAAAATTTGAAAAATTCGTATTTTAATAAATAGAGATAAAAAAACAAAAATCTAACAGCCTTTTCCTTTTAAATTTAAATATTTTTCATTTTAGCAGATGCCAAAAATTAAAAATCCACGATGAAAATCTTTCCACAATAATTAATTTTGTATCAGACGATTTCCACGTGAAAAAGGAAAATGAAATAAAAAGTTTCACCAATTGAAAAAAAGATAAATATGAAATAAAATTGATTGACGTCATAGTCGTAATAAAACGGAAAATGTCTAAGATTTCTCAATAATACAAGGAGTATGAGTATGAGTAAGTAAACAAAGCAGATTAATATCACGTCATTCGAGAATTAAAAAGAAAATCTGACGTCCTATGGGAAGTTTAACTAATTTTTCAGATGTTTGAGAATAATACAAAGCGAGTATCAATATAAATAATAGAGAATGGTAAATATATGAGTTTGAGAAACATATTGAATCGTGATAACAATCCGATTATGGAAATATTCGCATATTTTAACATTTTGAAGGTATACAATTTGTTTAATTTGGAAATTATTTTTTTAAATATTTCATTTAGTCCGTATGACGGATATTATTATGACGGAATATAATAGCGGGCAAGGCCCGCTATATGGCTGGTTTAGATATTCGAAAAAACGAAAAAATAGACCGGTAACTTTTTACTTTATAAAAAACATTACTTTTTTTGTTGTTGTTGCTAAATGAAATTTGATTGAATTTATTAAAGAAAGGATAAAGTTTTTAAGGGAATATTAAACGAAACCCTTTGAGCGATCTTTGATCACACTTACCCACTTGTTTCATCTCCGATTACAAATCACTCTTCAACATACTAACAGAAATGTGGTTCGACTTATACACGAAAATTCAATTTTTCCCAAAATGTAGCGTAAGAATTAGGGGGGTCGACTTATACACGAGTATATACGGTACTTATCTAGTTATAAGCAATTTGTGCCACGTCACAACACTTTTTTCAACTTTCTTGTTCTGAGTCATCTAGAATTCGGTTCAAAACGCCGAATTCGACAGTGTTTTCTGAAAGCTCTTCTGCCTTTACCGAAAAATTGAAGACAGGTTTCGATTACATACTTTCTAAAATAAGAGCACCTGCCCATTTCATGCATTTTTGAGCAAAAATGAGTTTAGAAATGTGTCAAAGTAGCTGCTTTGGATTTGAGAAAAGCCGCCGGTCTGCGCGGTTCAACGTTTACGGCTCGTACCATTGTACTTTCAGATTTTTCCTATTCGATTACAGCATTCTTAAAAGTTCAAATGTTACAAAAATAATAATAGTAATAAATACATATTTTCATCCTTTAAAACATTCAAACCTTTCTGGTCCCTTTTAAGTGTTACGTGTTCTCATGTTGTAATTTCATGATTAAATTCTTATCAGATGTTGAGAGTTTGTTTTAAAAGCAGTGAGTGAAGTTTGATATTTTAAACTATCACAACTTAAAAAAGAAAACTTATGTATGTTTTATTTGCAGTCTAAACATAAGTTCTTTAAAGTGTTATGTGTTCTCATGTTGCAATTTCATAATTAAATTCTTATCAGATGTTGAGAGTTTTTTAAAATCGGTGAGTGAAGTTTGATGTTTTAAACTATCACAACTTAAAAAAAAAACCTTATGTATGTTTCATTTCCACTCTAAACATTGGAAAATAAGTTTCACGCGTTTTTGCGTAAGATTAAATTCACACGGTTTGGAATCTTTACACAAAATTTGAGATTCTTAAAACTTTCATATCAGTTATAAATAGCTTGTTAAAATTCTATATTTTTTATTATTCATTTTTCATTTTTTCATATGTAAAGCAATATATTTTTGCTCCTTGTGCACTAAAAAAAAAAAAAAAAAAAAAAGTTATGCTAGAAAACATAATATAACCACGAACGTAAACATGCAATAACTTCCAAGTTTTTCATGATTTCGAAAGGCGTTCTTTATCACTAGAAACGACAGGAACCAATAAATTTTCGAGATTTAAAGCGTCATTTACAAAATTAAAGTTTATTTTGCTGCCACTGATTTTCGGAAACGTTTTCGTGTAGTTTTATATTTTATGAATAAGTTTTCTCAACATGGAATAGGTTTTAAAGGTGCTATTTATTCGCAAACATTTTCAGCTGCTTAATTGCATTTATAAATGCAAGAGTAACTAAATAAATTAATGTTAATTTATCATGTTTGTCTATAAAATATGTTTGTTGAACATAAAAATGTTTACTTGAGATGGATAGCATCTGAGAAACCTATATTCCGGGTTAAGAAAACTGATTAATACACTATAAAAACTAATTGGAAAAGTCTCCGAAAACAAGTGGCAGCAAAAGAAACTCTGTGTTTGTAAATTCTATCTCGAAAATCTATTGGTGTCTGATGTTTCTAAGGGTAAAAAACACTTTTTGGAATTGTTAGTAACTCGGAAGAGATTATTGTATGTTTTCGTTCGTGATTACATTATATTTCCCTATATTAAGAAACATAACAGTGCGGTTGTTTTTACATTGCAGTTGTTTAATACATATATCAGGACGTAATGTTGTCTAAATAAATATCATTGCCAAATACAACATATGAATTACAGTACACTGTATAAAAAATGCTGTAAAATTCATGCACTAATATTACTCCTTGTGTAAAAGCACCGAAGAACTGGCGATAAATCGCAATTGAATGAGAAAGCTTTGTATGAATCGCCATAAAAACAATAGAACACACAGGACGCGTTTCGAGTTGGAAATTTTTAACAACCCGTCATCTGTCAAGGTAAACACGTGTCCGTAAGGGGACAAGGTTACAAATACACAGAAGGGTAGAGAGAAGAGTTTACAAAGAAGACGACAGGTGGCGCTAGCTGAAAGGAAAACACCAATCATAGAGGAGCATATGAGAAAGAGGAAAGTGTAGCCGAAATAAACAGAAGGAAATTAAAAATAAATAAAATAAATGAATAATAAATAAATGAATAAAAATTAAATAAAAGAGACAAAGAAAAAAAAAGGCAAAAAATTACAAAAGTAATTTCCAAACTCTCTCTTCAGCTTGGAAATTACTTTTATATATTTTTCCTCTTTTTTGATCACGTGATTTAATACGCCCATGACATAAACAGGGTCGCAGAATGAAAATCAAATTTCATTTTCGGAAGCTATTATTGCTGCGAGATTGAAGTTATACAAATTATTGGGATATTTATAGAATGAGTGGTTTTAGAAGTCAGATTTAATTTTCAGCTTTTATTTCTAGTTATTTTTTTTTATCCCAGTTTACAAAGTTTAAAATCTTTTTAATTTTTAAAAGAATTTTGTTCTGTTTCTTTATTGCAACAATAAATCTCATCTAAATCCTTCTTCTCCCCCAAAAACGTTTCTGCTTTTCCCTTCTCCTTCGCTTGTACAAAGTACACAAAGTTAAAAAACGTTGAAACTTTTAATATTTAATTATTATTTTTTGCTCTATTTGCAACTCTATGGCAATGATGAATAAATAATCATCGAAACAAATTCTCACCCCAAAAAAATTTACTTTGCTTCTCCCTCTCCTCTCCCCACAAACACTTTACAGTGGCAATATAATAAAATAATCATCTAATTCCCCCTTTCAAAAATTTGAACCCCCTCCCACCAACCTGTTTTCTTTTCTACCTGCACACTAAGGTTACAATCTTAAAATTTCCGTATTTTCCCTTGTGTATTTTTTATTTGAAATAACTATATTTGATAGTCTTCTAAATTTCTACTGTCATATACTGAAATACCCCTCCCCCACCCCACCCAGGGCATTTGAATGTTTAAAAGTTGTATTTACAAAAAACTAAACCTTTTTTATTAAAAAATGCGCATTATAATTCATTAGTTAACTTGTCCTTAAATTTTGTTAGATTTGGTCCTTAAAAATCCTTGATTTTTATTTTAAAGAAATGTGTACAAACACTAAATAAGGCGAAGCCGGTTAGTAAGTAAGTAGTGACAAAAGAGTGTAGCAGTTGGCAGCTAATGTTTTTTCTGATTTGAAGTCATATCATAGTTTTCATATCTGTATTTTAGCTAATTTATTACTTTTAAGTATTTATTATAATTTTTTTTATTTTTGCATACCTAAGTGTATTGTATTTTAGTAATATTTTAAGGAATAATTCTATATTGTACTTTTAGATGATTGCTGAGTAGTGAGCCTTCTAAAAGTGGACGAAAAGCATTGCAGTATTTGCTTCTGTCTAGACATCAAGATATTATATATTTGGCTTCCACAGATCTTTGTACATATCACTTCGTCATATGTCATCACACGTCATCATATGTCATTTTTAAAAATAGCACATAATTTGTAGAACATTTCATAAATATTTTTTAGCCATGAACTGTATGATTTCTGATTTTTTTCACAGCAAACAATTACGAGATTTTAGAAACTACATATCAAATAGAAAAAAAATATAAAAACAAATTCCATGTCCGATGTCCGGAATTTTAGTAAAATGTAAAGAATATAGATACAAATCAGTATTTTAGCACTTCTGCATTTACAGTTTTAATAAATAATCCTAAAACAGATAACGCCAATTTTTTTTCGGTAAAGTTAACTCCAAGGCTTACTGTAAGAGTTAAAAACCATGCTAGACTACTAAAACATGCAGTTTACTAACATGTTAGTCTTTTTGTAATTCAAAATATAAGAATTGTTGCCAAATGGCTTTCAATATGTAACATAGGGTTAATATCGTAATATAAATAACTATGCAATATGAAAATTACAGCAAATACGTTATATTTATCTATAAAAAAAAAAAAAAAAATTCCCATCATCATAAGGCAGTTTTGCAAGTAGCTGTTAGTTTCACCTAAGGGAGGGCGCAGACTTACCTGGATTAGGGCGCAGCTTTACCTGGTTTATGGCGCACCGACCCGCAGATCAGTTGGTTTCCCGGCTGGCCACTCCGAGCCTGCCAGAATGCAACTTAATTCAGTAAAATCCTGTTTTTTTTTTTTTTTTTTTTTTTAATTTAGGCCTTATTTCAACACGGACGGAATGAAAATTGTTCCATTAGAAAAAGTCTAAGCTTTGTGAATGAAAGTGCCCGTTTTCTTTAAAACACGAGGTTTTTATCATCAGTTGAAATATTTGACCTTTGTATAAAATTAGGAACTAAGGTTTTATTTATTGTTTATTATTATTTATTTGAGCACAGAGTATTTCTGAAAATTGTTCGAAAAGTTGAGTAGAGCAATTCCATTGTTTGTTTGCTTTTTTTTTCTTTAATTTTATAATTTGAAAACTTAATTGTATATAAAAACATGTTTTAGATTGAAGTAGTTGAGCTAAAAAACAATTTAAAATTTCATAGAATATGCTGATTGTAACAAGATTCAACTAGAACATCTGATTAATAATGAAAAAAAATATTCAAGTATTTTTACAAATCTTTATTTCGCTCTTTCTAATTTTGCGCCCTTAGGAATCGTGCTCTTCGTGCTTAGGAATCTTGGAGCAGTTTGCTCCAACTGCTCCACGGTAGCTACGCCCCGGCGTCGTGCACGTAACATTAAAAGAAAAATAAATGCATTAATTAAGGAAAACGTTTCACCCCCGTTAATTAAAAACATATGTAATGCTCTTTATAACAAAATCCGTTTTTTCGAATATCTGCACAGGCCCGATAGCGGGCAAAGCCCGCTATTATACGTTGTCATAATAATATCTGTCATGTGGACTAAATGCGATATTAAAAAAAAAAATAATAATTTCAAAATTAAACATTTTGTACACCTTCAAAATGTTAAAATATGCGGATATTTCCATAATCGGGCTTGTATCATGATTCAATACGTTCCTCAAACTCAAATATTTACTATTCTCTATTACTCATATTGATACTCGCTTTGTATTATTCTCAAACATTTGAAAAATCCGATAAACTTCCGATATGACGTCAGATTATTTTTCTTTTTAATTGTCTAATGAGGTGATATTAATCTGCTTTCTGTACATACTCATACTCCTTGTATTATTCAGAAATCTTTGAAAATTTCCGTTTTATTACCAATATGACGTCATATTAATCTTTTTTTTCAATTGGTGAAACTTTTTATTTCATTTTCATTTATCACGTGGAAATCTTTCAATAGAAAAATTAATCATTGTAGAAAGAATTTTATTGTGGATTTTTAACTGTTGGCAACTGCTATAACAAAAAATGTTTAAATTTAATAGGAAAAGGCTGCTAGAATTTTGATTTTTTATCGCTATTTATTAAAATAATACAATTTTTTCAAATTTTAATATTTTGAGCTTCATAGTATGTATTTAGCTATAACTACACAAATTTTCATGCCTGTAAGTTATATAGTTTCTGAAAACGGCTCTGTGACAGACAGATAACGGAGCGGGAGTAATAGGGTTTCGTGAGATGAATAACGAAACCCTAAAAAAGCAAAATCCTGAAAAAGTTCCTTTTGCCTTAACAATCGTAGAGCAGTTTGGTAAAAATAGTTTTTCTTAAACTATACATAGGCTTAAAATTACACATTGTGCTAATACTTAAAAGATGACAGAAATATTCAAAGAAAAATTTTGTATTATTTTAATTCTCAGTACTTTCAGCCATAAATATAGCCGCCGTCAGAGAATACAATAAACTAATTAAAATATTTTTAAAATATTTTTATCATCTTTTAAGCACTCAGCACATTCTATAATTTTAAGTCTAACTTTTAAGGATGATTTTAGCATTCTATTTATTTATCTATTTGCTCATATAAATGGGGTATCACAGATTAATCAATTAAAAAAATAGTAATTTTGTAACAAATTCTGTTCAAAAATCAGATTTCTTATGCATCTTATGGTCTATTAAAAGTTAAAATTTTATTCATATTTTTGAAGGTAATGTTCGTTTAGCACAATATAATTATTTATTTGTAAGTTTGCTGTACACTAATGACATAGTATCTTCATTAGTTTGCTCTTAAGATTTGTTTACCTTTCAATTAATAAGGTAATTTTTTTTTCATAAACACAGTTTTAAATATTATAATAATAAAGAAGTTGATAGTAGATTCTAATAGTTGATAGTAGATTGTTAAGTAGATTTCAATTTTCAATTCTGATCTTCTGATTCTTAAAATATTTGTTTTTGTGTCAAATTATTAATCTTGGATATTTCATTGGGAATATTAACAGAAAACTTAAAGAAAAGAGCAAATTCTAATTTTCCAAAATAAATAAATAAATAAAAATAATGTGAAATTTTCGTTAAAGATTCACTTTTGATGCTCTACACAACGACAAATATCACATGCGACACTTTCCGCTAATATAACAAAAATCTTTGTTTTCGATGAGTTTCCATGAACCTTCTAACAGATTATGCTTTGAGCAATATTATATCACATTAATACTTAAACCCCTTTTTGTCCGCTTAGTATGTGTTTGATAATCGAATATGAAAAGCAAGCAACATACTTTTACATTACGCACTAAATCTCGTCTGCGCATTTCTTCAAGGCCATATAATAATAATTCACAGTAACAATAATAACTAGACATAAAAGAGAAACACATTCCGAGTGCCAGATATTTAGTTCTCGAAACAAGTAAAATGTTCTAGTATTGTATATGTGACCCTATATTGTGACATCAAAATGACGTATGGGGACACTTTTCATGGGGATGGATTTCAAGCTCTCAGTAAAAAGAAAATTCTCTAGCACTGGAAAAGTTCCCCCATGCTATGTATCCCCATCTGCTATGACGTCAGAATGACGTATGGGGACAGTTTTCATGGGGTAGTTTTCCAATTTTCGACGAAAGTAAAATTCTCTACGACTGGAAATCTGCCCCCATCTGCTGTGACGTCAAAATAACGTATGGGGACACTTTTCGAGATCTCACTGAAAAGAAAATTCCCTGGCACTGGAAAACTTCCCCCTTCTGGTTTGGGGGAACTTTTCATGGGGGAAGTTTTGCAATTTTCGACAAAAGTAAAATTCTCTCGGACTGGAAATCTGCCCCCATCACCTGTGACGTCATAATGACGTATGGGGGAACTTTTCATGGGGACATAAATCAGGCGCCTCTTTTCCACACCTTAGTTTTTAGGGTTTCGTTCATCTCACGAAACCCTATTACTCCCGCTCCGTTGTCTGTCTGTCACAGAGCTATTCTCAGAAACTATGTAACTTACAGACTTGAAACTTTGTGTATATAGCTGAATACCAGCTATAAAGAGCTCAAAATATTAAAATTTGAAAAATTCGTATTTTAATAAACAGCGATAATAAACCAAAATTCTAACAGACTTTTCCTATTAAATTAAACATTTTTCGTTATAGCAGATGCCAAAAATTAAAAATCCACGATGAAATTCTATCTACAATCATTAATTTACTATCAGACGATTTCCACGTGAAAAATGAAAGTGAAATAAAAAGTAACACCAATAGAAAAAAAGATTAATATGAAATAAAAATGATTCACGTCATAGTGGTAATAAAACGGAAATTTTCAAAGATTTCTCAATAATACAAGGAGTATGAGTATGTGTATGTACACAAAGCAGATTAATATCACTTCATTAGAGAATTAAAAAGAAAATCTGACGTCATATGGGAAGTTTAACGAATTTTTCAAATGTTTGAGAATAATACAAAGCTAGTATCAATATGAGCAATTGAGAACAGCAAATATATGAGTTTGAGAAATATATTGAATCATGATAAAAATCCGATTATGGAAATATTCGCATGTTTTAACATTTTGAAGGTGTACAACATGTTTAATTTCAAAATTATTTTTTTAAATATCGCATTTAGTCCGCATGACAGATATTATTATTACAGAATATAATATCGAGCTGGTTTAGATATTCGAAAAAACGAAAAAATAGACCGGTAAATTTTTACTTTATAAGAAACATGACTTTTTTAATGTTGTTGTTGTTGTTGTTGCTAAATGAAATTTATTTGAATTTATTAAAGAAAGGATAAAGTGTTTTGAAAGGAATATTAAACGAAACCCTTTGAGCGATCTTCGATCACACTTACCCACTTGTTCTTAGTTCGTCTTTCTTTTTTTTCAATATAGGTATATGAGCAAAATGCTAAAACTTCAACATATATTTTTGAACTAAATTGATAATTTTTATTGACGTATGGTGTGATTTATGAAATTAAGGATAAGATTAGTTTGTTTTTCTCTTTAAAAAAAAGTAATTACTTTTTGAATATTTTGTTACAGTTACAATAGGAAAACTGTGGAAAAAAAAGATTGCAATAAGTTCCAAATTGTAGGAGAAGTGCGTTTTTTAAATTTTCTTATTTGTTTTAGTTAATCTATTTTATTATTTTACCACAAAGTTGAATTTTTTCTTAGTTAAAAAAATTTTCTCCATAAAAACATTTAACAATATGTCAAAAAAGTATCCTTATATATTACTAGGGGCCCTACCCCCTGAGAGCTACGCTCGCCAACCTCCGCTCAGACTTCGAGGCCTCTAAAAACATGACAGCGTGCTTTATTTTAAAAATATTGGAAAATCTGTAATTGGGTTGCCATGCTTTTACCGTTTTAATGGGGCATTTTTTGATTCTCATGGCCTCTCTGTTGCGACAACTGACGACTGTTTTCGGGATTGATAAGTAAAATCAATTACAACTTGAAAACCAGCTTGTATAAAATGGTTAGGTTTAAATTGTGGCTATCTCTCGGACTTTTATAACAACGATCTGTATTATTCTTCCTTTGCGTTTAAGGATGAGAAAAATTCCATCTGCTTGTGAATAACATAAGAACCACGGTATTGAAAAGTACTATGTTATAGACATTTTCAGTAACAGGTTTTAATTTTCTCTCTATTTTAGTGCACCATCATGCATATTTTCATGTTATTTCAAATATGTAAATTATTTATTTTAATTAATATGTATATACGAATTTTCTAATAATTATTTATCATACAAAATTAATTAAATATTTTGTGCATGCATGCCTGCATTTATTCGGCATCAATTGATGAGATATTTAAGCAAATTTGCTATCCGCTATAATTTTACACCATGTTATGTCACTTGAATATTGTCCATAAGAAAATCGGGTACTTTTCCAGTATAGGATCCTTTGCTTTTAGGTTTGGCGTAATTCGAGCTTCAAAAAGGGATAGATTCGTTAATATACATAGATTTGTTGCCAAAAGTTATGAAAACAAACCCAATGAACTTTTGGTGCTTTTCTATTATAGGGGTCTTGATGCTTTTTTAAAAAGCTTGGCGGAAAAAACCAAGCAGGATATTTTATTCTCCTTCCGTTCAGTTGGGCAATTATTATTTTATATATATTCCTTTCAAATATCCGAATTAGTGATTTTATAAATCCGTTTAATTAAATTTTACAAAAAAATAACAAAATGATATCAATAAATAATAACTATTAATTCCTTTTCCCCCCCCTTTCTTTTGCGTTAACATAAATGACGTCATTTGGACGAATTTATTCAAAATATTTTCAGTTTATAAATTAAATTAAATGCGGACAGACGATTGAATCCTGACTATAGAAATGTGATTTTTTTTTTCAAATTTTCCTGAAAAACATAATTTAATCACAATCTTGTCTTCATTATCGAAAGAAATAAAAGATAAATTCAATTTCAATTTAAAAATGACGTATAATAAGAAATGAATAATCCCTATCGGGATCCTTTTCAATTTTTTTCCCTTTTCGTCACAAAAAAACTGAGTAATTAGTTGCCATCATTACAGAAATGTCATTAAAATGAGAAAAAAATTAATATCTCGAAAACTAATTCCAATTTCAAAATTCTATTACCAGTTTTGACATCCACGGATTTTTATGGACAATTGGTATTAATTTCACCATCAAGCGTTTAATATTTTATTAAAAAGAGCCCTGAAACATAATCAGTCGTTTAATCAGTCGTTTCATAAAATCGTTTCATAAAATCGTTTCACAAATTCGTTTCATTAGGATTTTATATATATAGGGTAGATTTCTCCTGTCAACATCCCTTTTACTCAGAAAATATGAAACGCAGAGCAACGAATGAGATACCATATGAAAGGTTTTTGAACAGGCTTCTGACATAGCCCACTTAACAATTCGTTAAAACATGTTTTTGATTAAAATTTGCTGAAATTAAAAAATTAAATCGGCATTGTTTTCATGAAAGAAATGAAAGGTTTTCCTGAAATTATTGTTGCCAAAAAAAAAAAAAAAAAAAAAAAAAAAAAATACCACATTATATGATGCTCATAGCAATTATTATAAAAAACACCGCACGGGTTTATTTTATACTTTTGATTAAAAAGAGAAATTGAAATTGAAATGTTTAGATTTATCCATTAGTCCCATGGTTTTCCCGAAGCGGATGACGTCATCCTCTAATGTAGGCAAAATACGATTGTTAATTTTTTCTCTCGCGCGTGCCTTTAGCAATCTTGGATCAGTTTTTAGTCTAACTTTGATGGAATAAATTAGATGATATTCTGGCTTGACTAACAACTAAATGTTGTTTGCAGATATTTTTATCCTTGCTTTTTCTTTAGAAGTTTAAACCTGCATCTAATAAATATTACATATTGATAAAAAATTATACTTCTCTATTATCCCGTCGACTACTTTGCATAACAAAAAACTATCGCCAAATAAACGGGAGAACGTTGCCATTGGAATATCAAAAAATAAATAAAATATAAGAATTTAAGGTCACAATTGTTATTTTAATTAATAAAATAACTACTAAATCAGTAAAACATAATGAAAAATATACGCAAATGTCGAATGTAACACCAATAGATGACGTAACAAACACGCATAATGATTCTGACATCAAGTAAATGGGACTGCATTTTTGGCGTTTTATCTTACAGTTTGGTGGTAGTTTTTTGTTATGAAAAGCGGTGGACGGGTTAATAGAGAAGTACCTAAAAAATATTAGATTTCAGTGCGAAATCTTCGCACGGGCCCTCTGGTTATAAAATATTCAAATAAAAATATAGATCAAGGTACCGAGTCTCCTTAAGTGTCGCAAAGAAAATTATATGCGATTTTTATTTATTTTTAAATTTTTTGTATACTAAATATGAATTAATATTTAATTAATACTTTTGTATATGAATACATTAATTATTATTTGAAAAAAAAAATATTCGCATATTTTAATATTTTAAAGGTGTACAGCATGTTTAAATTTGAAATTCTTTTTTTATATCGCATTTAGTCCGCGTGACAGATATTATTATGAGAGAATATAATAGCCGGCTTCGCCTGCTATCGGGCTGGTTTGGATACTCGAAAAAACGAAAAAATCTTTACTTTATAAAAAACAAAAAAACATGAGTTTTATTTTTTTTTGGTTGCTGAATGAAATTTATTTGGATTTATTAAAGAAAGGATAAAGTGTTTTGAAAGGAATATTAAACGAAACTCTTTGAGCAATCTTCGATCCCACTTACCCACTTGTTAGGTTTCCGTGCAGTCACTCAACCACGCGGTTTCTACGCCCGGATCTAGATTTTTTTTTTTTAAATGGCCTTTTTCGGTTTAGAAATGGCAAAATGCCGAGGAAAAATAATTTGGGGGGAGGGGGTAAAAGCAGGGGCGGTTTTACTAGCCATTTCACACTGAGTGAGATATTTCTGCACGTATCAAGTTATCATGAAGTATTTTATTTTGTGAATTTTCCACCCCTTTGTTTTTCTTGTCCCAGGCAGTCACCTAGCAGAAAGTAGCTTCTTTAGATTTGAAAACAGCAATAAATCTTCTTTAACATTTTTTTTTCTTTAAGTATACAATAAATTAAAAAAATCTCTAAGTTTTGTTTGATTAATCATTCTACAAAATGCTACAAAATTCACTGTTTTTTTTTTTTTGTTGTTGTTGTTTTAGAATTACAATATACATAAGCAATTGATTATTGTCCAGTCCAATATATGAAATTATGTACTTAATTTATTTAGTGTGTTAGTGTGAAGGAAAAGAATTACAATGCTACATCTAAAATTTTAACGACGAAAACATAATCAAAATTCAAAATTAGCAATACGGAACTATTAAAACAATTTACGGAAAAAAATCTATTCACAATCATGCCTCAAAAACAATATATTTTACTAATTTGTAGCAAGTGGGATAGAAACAGCTTTATGCCGTCTGCGTAAACAATGTTTACTTTCTTTATTGCAAAACATTTTCCCGATTTTCCCTAGAATAATTAATTGATATATCATATGAGATTTATTTTTTCTAAATGGGCGAAAAATGTCCAGGCCAAGATTCGAAACAGGAATAATCCTGGCTGAAGCCGTCAGTGCTCTATCAACTGAGCCATCCTGGATGAAGCTGGAAGGACTAATTCACTCAGTTATCTTTATTGATTATAAATCTGGTTTGATGTTTATGAATTAGCTCAACAGAATAAAATCGCAGGTAATAGAAACGTCAAAAAACGCTGGACACGTATTTATACAAGAATCTTTTTTTTTAAACGCAATTATTATAATAGGTAAATAAATCATATGAGATTTAATTTTTCAAACTGGGCGAAAAATGTCCAGGCTAGGATTCGAACCAAGGATATCCTGGCTGAAGCCGCCAACGCTCTACCAATTATGAAATCCTGGAGAAGCTGGAAGGAATAATTCACCCAGTTATCCTTAATAATTATAATTCTGGTCTGATAATTTTGACCAGCTCAACACAATAAAATCGCAGGTAATGGAAACGCCAGAAAACGTTGAACACGTGATTACACAAGGTTATTTCTTTTTAACACAAAAATTTCTGGGGTCGAACTTTAAATTTTTGCACCGGGCCGGGATCAGACTGGAAATTCCTGCCTAGAGATCTGCACGGGGCCGGGCAAGGCCTGAAGCGAAATGTTAAAGGCCGACTCGGCCGGTGGTTCAGGCTCGGGCCTATTTTCCTTCACGACGGTCGGGCCGGACCGAGCCGCGCCTAGCGATTACTCTTTACGGGCCGGGACGGGCCTTGCTTTTTTGCTGAAGGATCAGGCCGTGCCTTAAATTATTTTTTCGGTACAGAGCCGGGACTGGTTTCATTCTTCCTCGTCTTCACGCCCCAAAATTTTCAGTCCTGATTTTGACTCGTATGAAAATCATTATCTCGACGTGGCCTGGTCCGTTCGAAGGTCAGTAAAATAAGACCTGGCACAAAAATCTTTGCAGAACATGCATGCATTTTTAAATCGCCATTATTCTTCAATTAAACATCTAAATTTATTATTTTTAAAGAATAGTAGATTTATGCGCTTATTAAAATATGGCTAAATTAAAATATAGTGAAATGTGTGAAAAAGAACCTGCTTAAGACGGAATCCTGTTTTAAACTGAAAAATGTGTTGATCCATGCAAAATGAATATACTAATTCGTAAGAAAAGAATATATAATACATTTACACCTGCTAAGAAGGCAAATTTTCGATAACTCATTTTTTTTCTTCCCTATGCAATTTCATCTTAGAAGATTTTACTGTATTTTTAACACTTGAATACATGGAATATGGATTAACAATATTAATGATAACTTAAACACATGCATACAACAAATAGAGATTTACTATAAAAATGAAGATTATAAACATGAAAAAAAAAGGCTTAGATAGGAATTTTTAGTTAGATCTTCTCCTACAAGGCAAATATTTAACCAAATCAACGAAAAAATCAATGTTTTGTAGAAATTCACTCGGGCCGGGCTCGGGCCGAACTTTTAGCTTTTAAATATACAACAAAATAAATCAAAATAAATAATATATATAACAATTTTAAATACATTAACAAAAAATATATTGGTCCGGGCCGGGCCGGACCAATATATTTTTTGTTCGGGCCGTGCTCGGACCAAACTTTAAATTTTTGTATCGGGCCGGGCCGGATCGAATTTTTTTGTATGAGTCGGGCTGGGCCCGGACCTGGAAATTTCCGCCCGTGCAGACCTCTATTCCTGCCCGTGCAAAACTCTAGTGGCCTGTACCGTAAAATTTCTTAACTAACAGTAATCTTAATTACTAATGAGAACTAAGAGTTCTTTTCTAATCACTTTTATTTTACGATACATTCAAACACACACAAACCACACACAAATATAGTTACATGAAAAAATAAGTTCGTAGAGTTTCTGGGAGCATGGCACTCCACACATTTTTCCGGTGCTAAACTTTAAGCGACCGAACTCTGTCGTCTCAAAAGCACCTCTCCAAAACGGCTGCTTCGATTCATGTTCTCTGAGTTTTTTAATTGGATGACCACGTGGTATATCTGGGGTCTTATTAACAAGGTTTAGTTCTGAACTGTCACCAATCCACTTGGCATGGAAACTAAGTATCTCGTTAAAATTGTTTATAACGTCATCCAGCTGGATTTTGTAAGATTTTCGAGTGTCCATGCGGGACTCGACAGATGCAATTTAGAATGTTTATTAGCACTTAGAAACCATCTGTTTTTGAGAACGTTACAGCTTCTCCGGGCCCCAAGGAAAAATTTTCTTACAGGGAAAATTTTCCTAACTATGGTGCAAAACAGAATTAATCCAGGAGTCAATGTTTATTCAAACAAAGCAACCTAATCCAATTTTAAAATTTTTTTCCAAAATTAAAAAAAAAAACATTTATATTTGAAAGTACTCCAATACTATGGGAGGGATTCAGCATGTACAAAATAAACACAATAAAATTTTAACAATAATTATATAATAATATGGTATATGCATTTCAATAAACATGACAATCCCGTACTTTCGTTAAAGGACTTCCTTTTAATATTAATCAGTATTAAAAGTAAACATTACAAGTATTTTAAGTAAGACTTCTATTTTACACAATTACATATTTCAACAACAATAATTTCTATTTAAGGATACTTAATTTAAAGAATTTTAACACCATAATAAAACAAATACACTTAAATTATTCTTAATGTTATGAAAATTATAATCCTGAATCTCTCGACCAACTAAATAGAAATATACTCTTTTTACTTCAAGTTTCCAGATTTCTTGAATACAATAACTTTTACAATTATAATAAAATCTTTACTTTTAATAACCTTTTTTTTTTTTTTTTTTTTTTTAAACAAAACATATATTTTTACCAACATTTAACATACAACCAGAGATAGGATTCTTTTATATCTAACAGCTTTCTTCACATTTCACATAAGACTACAAAAAACAAAAACAAAAAAGAAATATATTAGTGCTCCTCCTTCAAAACTCATGCTTATGATAAGACTTCCTCAATTTGTTTTCGACGCGAGGGGAACAACGAATTTTCCTCCGCTATATACTCTTTCTCTGAGTCCAGAAAAAAAGGGGGGGCGGCGAGATAAAAAATCTTTTTCCGCATCCTCCTTTCCATTTCGGTGCGTTTCAATGTTAATGCCTTTTTCAACTTCGTGAGAAACGGGCATTAATTCTCGATTTCTAAAACCGCACACAGAATTTAGTAACTTAATTTGCCCTAGCATACACGATATCATTAACAGGTAAATTACACAGTGTATAATGTTAGCTAATGAAACCCTTTTTCCCTCTGAATAAGCATTCCCTTCTCTAATTTTCTCAACCTCCTTAGACAAAGTCACCATTTTAGAAATATTTTTTTCTGATCCCGATCCGGGTAGCTTATCTTCTGGATATATTTCTCTATTATTTTCCGATTTAACTAACTCATGTTCTGATACGTTACATATCTTTTCTGCTCCAGAAAAGGTAACTTTATCCGTTTTTTCTGTTACCGTTCGTCCACAATTTTCAATTTTTTCTAAACGTAACTCAATTTTACCCTTATCCAAACTCTTAACTTTTTCATTTTTGTACGATTCTGGTACAATTTTTCCCTTGCTAACACGCCATTCTTTAACCGAGTTCAATCTGTGAAATCCTTTTAACTTCGCGATTGTTTTCTGCATATGAGTTTGATATGCGCAACCTTTCCGGGAAATTTCTCCAATTCACACTTCCATAATCTACTGTCCTCAGGTTATTCAATCGTTTGCACACGGATGGTGTAACTAGCGCATCACTATTTAGAGTACTGACTACTGCGGCCGTAATATGTAACTTTGGCGAATTTAAAGTCTTTTCGCTCCAAAGAGAAATTGGTATTTTAACAAGATCCGCTTTTGTTATGTTACCTATGGCCGGAATTAATTCTATCTGTTCTCCCGTTTTATATTTACTTGGAACAAACTTACTATGGAAAATCGATAATTCCGTTCCAGAATCTTTAATGCACTGGACTTTTTTTCCTAAAACATTTACATTAACTATGGGTAATTTATCTTTACTGAATTTACTTTGATTAATATGCAAATTATTATTAGTTAGCCTTCCCATCCTAACATGACTAGCCCTACCTTTTACAAACGTTTCCTCACTTTCTATTTGATTCACTGCATCTCTAGAATTACGATTTTGACGTAATTCTGGGCAAGAATTTCGTAAATGCGTTTGCGAATTACAATGAAAACAACGAGGATTTACCCTACGTTCGAATGCCTTAGCTTGATTTTTCGCATTGTACGGAGATGAAACATTGGAGTTAAACCGCGGATTTCTTTCCGAATTTTGTACTGGGTCCGGTAATTTACTCTTATCTTCCCCACACTCGTACTTATTCTCCTTAGATTTTTTTATTCCTGCTCTGACACTTTCATAACCATCTAATAGGTCAACAATCTCGGCTTATGTTTTTAACAGCGGGCATTTATCTATAAAGTGTTCGCGTACTTCAGACTTCGCTCGTCTTTTGATCTGGTCGACTACCAACAGATCTTTTAATTGCTCGAAATCCGTTATGGCCAGGCCCTCCAACCATCCCTGTAGATAATTTCTTATTTCAAAGGCAAAGTCCTGCCAGTTTAAAGACGGTAATTTCTGATGATTCATAAATTTCTGACGAAAGCTTTCTGGATTTAATTTAAATTTTTTAAGTAAAATACCCTTAATATTATCATAATCCTCGGATTCAGTTTCTGGCTGTCTAGCAATGATTGAAATGATGTCCACTGGTAAAAGACCGATTAAATGTGAGACCCAATTTTCCTTCGGTATCCCAACTCGTTTAGCTTGGCGTTCAAATAAAACCAAGTACAAACTAATGTCTGTTTTTTCAGGGTTAAATTCCGGTATTAATTTTTTTAAATTATGATCAGGAGAACGCGAATTAACATTTGCTGAACTTGCCGTGGCCTGGGGCAGACCTTTCTCAACTCTGAGTTTTTCAAGCTCAAAATCTAACTGCATCTGTTTTTCCTTTAATTCCTTCTCTTTTTCCTTTAATTCCTTCTCTTGAAGAAATCTCTCTTTACGCAATGCGTCTTCGCGCGCTATGGCCTCTAAACGCGCCTGTGCACTTTCTTGTCTCTCTAATTCTTCCTGCGCGGCTAACAATATGGTCTCATACACCGTTTGCACGTATGCCTCATCATAATCGTCAGATTCCATAATTAAATGTTTTAGCTGGCTTCGAGTTTCGTTCCCTGTACGAACAATTTCTAACTCGTCAACTAATTGTACCAGATTTTCTTTTTTTCCCTTCCCGAGGAACGCCATTCTAAATCGCTTTTTTTTTTCTACCCGAAAAAAAAATTCTTTAGATAAAATATAAATATATTACATATATATATATATAAATATAACGGTATCTGGGGATCGTGATGAACATAAAAGGAAAAATTAATAAAGGGTGAATCACCAGCGACTAGCACCGGAGTGATTCCGAATACCTAAACAATTTTGACAAAACATATATTCAACACTTTCCCCAAACACCATTATAGGCATGATCGTAAGTAGCAGCACATAATGCGATGCCATAAAAGTTAAGTTTAAAATTACGTTAAATTCATAAAGTTAAATCTTAAGTTATAATATACTTATATAAATTAGGAAATAGAACTTATTCCATTACTTCAAACATAGCTGAAACACATAAATATAAATAATAGAAAAAGACAAACTCACCAAGATGAAGTTAAACTGTAATTTATTCACAAAATAGTGCACCAAAATAAAATAAATAAATCACTAACTAACATCACAACAGACATCTTAATCATATATGTAGCGATACGAGCTTTTCTAATAATACGAATGTATCAATGATAACAAGGATTATGAAGTCACTGACAATTGTAATCTAATATCTTTAGGATATATTATTTCAAATATCAGATACAGTTTATTATTATAATATTATATTTTCTTTAAATAAAATTTGCAGATCTTAGTAGATATAAAAAGTTATATTGAATTAGTGTTGTAGGCTCGGTCCAGAGTATACAGTTATTCTTTAAATATCTTTGATAGTTCTAATAAGTTGTTACTTATCAAAGGAAGATGAAGGTTTTTAAGATATGAACAGCAAAAATTAGGAAGCTAGATTCATTTCTGAGAAGCAGCAACGTTTGGCGACAGGATGACAGATGGATATGTATATCTCTTCAATACACTCCTAAGTCTCAACACTTAAGAAGTCATATTTCCGTCAGTAAAACTTGACAATCAAACTGTTGAAACAGGCATTATAAGATGATTAAGAAGTAGAATTTTTGAAGTAGAATTACTTAAAGAACATTTAAATTGCTGTTTCAGCCACAGCATTGATGAACAAACATATTAAGTGAAGATTCAAGAATTCATGAAAAAAAACATCTCAAGTGAATATCCAATCGCAGCTTATATTTGATCCAGCATCTCCATCCATCAGGAAGATATCATTTGTAGATTTAAATTTGACTTATTGTTCAATTCATTACGTTAAAAATTTATTCAACATCTGGATACATCGTATTACTAAAATCACACATTAACATCATCCTAGAGTCCTGACTTTCGCCAAAGAAAATGGCAGAAGCCCGGATAACTAAAAATCGTAGCGACTACATGCTTTCGAATCTTGAGTAGAACTGAATACTCTCTAGAATTTCCCTCTCAGGTAAAGGTTCCAGGCGGTTACGCAACAACCAATCAAAAAATCCGAACCGTCCGAAAGTTACTGAACAAGCCCCAACAGACCATAGTCAAAGTTACAGTCAGACGTTTCACTGACACTTCCAACCCTAGCAACAGCATTAAATAGCATTTAGAACATTCGATCTCGACCTTGGAGTGCTGTCAAAACGACCTTGTTCAAAATCCGCGGGAAGAAAGGTTCTTGTTTACTTGAAACATCTAAATACCCATCAATGGCGTCTGATCGCAAATCTCGACGATCTTCAAAACAGAAAAAACGAAAGTAATTAAAAATCTATAACTGCCAAACTAATGGATGAAAACAAATGAAATTTTAGCAATCTAAATAAAATTAAATTTTCTTTCCACCAGATATGTTTTTGAAAGTAAAATATTTAAATTAAGAAATTTTGAAAAATGATTATTGGACTTAGAAATTTTGAAATGAAATATGGAAAAGTTCGTTATTCTGAAAGAATTTGCCTGAATTAAAATAAATGAATTTGAACTTTCTGAAAAGAATAAAATTAACAATTAACCAATTTTTTAATCAATATTATTAAAAAGGAAATATACTATATTTTAGAATAATTTATTTTAGACTGTATATTATTTAAAAGTTAGAAAAAGTAAGTCAGAAATATTTTTATTTTAGATAATTTGAAATGAAGTTTAATTAATATTGCAAAGTGAATAATATGTAAATTAACTTGAATGAATAAATATCCTAAAACATATGTAATGGAAAGATTCTGAAATTAAATTATATTCTCACCAAAAGTAAACAATTTAAAAAGAATGTTTGATTTAAAATGCAAAAATGAAATTTAGCTTAATTAATTTAAATGAATTTAATGAGTTTAATTAAATTGATGTATAAATTAAGGTTAAATATTAAAATCCTGAATAAATTAAGAGTCAAATTTTTAAATCATAACATTTTACCTCCAGAAAATGGAAAAAAAAAAGAGTAAAAAAAAATTTTTTGCCAAAGGGTTGAAAATTTTTAAAAATTTTGAATAAGACACACTGAACCGAACCAGAGCAAAATGAAATAATAACATTACAAAACAATCACCTGAAAACACTAAAGTATGACATTTACCTTCTGAAAAATATAAGTAATATACAAACTTTCTAGAAAATATCTATTGCACATTTAAAAATTCATCTAACTTTTGCAGAATATACAAACAAATAATAAAATTATACCGTTAACAAACTACAACATATTGAATAGTGATAAAAATCCGAGAAGAATTATATACATAAACCAATTCAGAGATACTGCAAGTGACTTGTAAGTATATATATGTATGAAAAAATTACAGATGTTATCACAATTGAAGGTATGGGAATCAAACAGTTGTGAGTAATAAATATAAAATAGTTAGAAAATAAAAACAATTTAAGAATAAATTTTATATTGCAACACAAATACAAGGTATGTGTACTAAGAAGTTAGTGAGATATATGTGACTATGGAAAAAAAAATGAATATGACTCTCCAAGATTGCAATTAAAAGTAATAAAAATAAATTTTACATAAATAATTAATATTGTGAATCATTGTTGTTCAATGATTTTTAAATAAACTATAAAATTTCTTAAATGAATAAATAAACATTTTAGAGCTCCCAAATTTTGCACACACTCCAAATCACCAAAGATACTGTTCGGCCAGTAAACAATATCCCTAATAACCCAAAATCCTAAGCAAACTATATCAGTAAAGTTATGTAAAAAGGAATTTTATTAAAGAAAATCAGTTGTAGAAATGCAGATTTATAAAATTTTGAAATAGGTAAAATTAATTTAATTTCTAAAAAGTAAAAAATGATTTGCTGAGGATAATAAAAGCCGAAAAACATTGAGACTACCATATCTTAATGGTTCATACACTTCGCCTATTGCTCGTGTGGTAAAGGAACTTACCGATTCTCAGCATAGTATTTACCAACAATGGCGGAAAACAAGTCATGATTAAATTTGTATCTCTTGGATACATTAGCCATCCACAATTTTTTAAAGTGTACACTGTAAAAGGAAGAAACTGTTTGTTGTCCCCAAAATTAGAGTAGCCCGCGCGTAAGCTATTGATCTCCAAAATTAGCTAAACTTCACAAGAATCTTTAAAAAAAAATACAATTCGCCTCAATTTGATAGATACTGTCGGATCATAATATTACTATGTATAACAGCCTGAGGGAAAGGAAAAAAAATTTTGAAAGCTCATGACATTTTATATTATTTTTTATTTATCAATCATTATTTTTGATATATTTCTTTATACATCAATTTTGATTGATTTTACCTTTATTTTTATTTACAATTTATCCTTCATCACATTTCTCCAGTCTCAAAAAAAATATTTTCATCATATTAATTTTCCTTAAGGAATTATGAGCTGTACTCATTTCTATATACATAATGATGAATTTTATCTACAAGTAAATTTAAACATTATTCCCCAGCGAAATCAAAATCTCTATGACACCCAAAAAAAATAAAATATATTGTACAAATAGAGGATTTTAAAGTATGAAAAGGTAAAGTTGAACTATAGCAAATGAATTTTGGAAAAAAAAATCAAAATTTTCACTGAAGTTCTGTACCATCATCCGAAAACAAGTAGGTCCTATGAGGCGCATTCTCATGTTGTGCGGATCCTATGTTATCCGGAACAAATTATTGTTTCAATTTTACCAGACAGCACAAAACAAAAGCAAAAGTAGGAAATTAAATTTAATCTATATGATCGACAGAAACGCTTCAGGATTTCTCGCCACCTGAGATTTCAAACTAATGACAACTCTCAAGGGTTAACACAATTAGATTTTCACAATATAAATATTGACTTGTGCCTTTATAGTGGCAATAGATGCAAGAGCACTTTCCTAGTAATTTAAAACTATATATATCTTAAATATATGAAAAATAATAGGGAGGAATAATTTTAAATTGCTATAGTTAAAAAAAATCAATTCTAAGGAATAATGGTGTCATGAGGTAATTTTACAAATTTGTTTAATAATTGAATTTTGTTTTAAATACTTTTCATAGTTTTTCTTTTTTCAAATTAGTAATTTTATATCCAAAATGTTTCAAAAATCTATCAGAATTTCAAAATTAATAATGTTCACTCTAAATCATAAGGATTTACCGTGAAGGATTTGTCAGAGGGGAAGAATCTAGGATCCTCCTTATAAATTCCCATGCTAGGCTGAGTTTCCCTTCTGTGTGTATTCTCCTACTACAACTCTTTGTAAACAAATAAAATTTCCGAAAACATCTATATTCCATTTTTCAAATTAAATATAAATAGTATTTTATTTTAAATATTTTGTAAAGAAATTCTTTTATTTCAAAATAACACTTTTATGATTCAAAGAAGTATTTAGAGTTTAATAAATAATATCTATTAATTTTAAAGTCAAAGTAAAATTAAAACCACTTTTCGCTTCTGCAAATATAAATTATTAATTTAAGCCATTTTTCCCCAAGATTTAATAATTAATTTTAAATAATATGACTTAAGTATTTGTCAGAAGATTCTACCTAACCTGATTTTCACTGAAATAGAACATTTATATATTTAACTTTATTATATTATTATATTATTATTGAGATTATTGAAAATTAAAAATATTCAGTTAAAATAATTGACAGAAAAAAAAATATTAGACTTTATATAGTTTTTGTTTAAAATTCCTGTAGCAGAATATCTATTAAAGAATATAATCATATCAATCTTTTAATGGAGAGTCAACAAATTAAAAAATTTTTAAATATTGCACTTTTAAAATTATTGTAAATGAGTTGAATCACATATGAAATAAATAAAATTAATTTCAAATTTTAAACCAGATAATCTTAATAATCTATAAAAAGTTTATGTACACATTGAAAATAAAATTGCACAAGTTTATATTCCACACAATACAATTACTTCCAACATTCTAGATGCTATATCAAAAATTGTCTTAAAATTTAAAACTTTATATGAATAAAATAAATTTCATCAGTTTGATTTCTTTTAAATCAATTATAAAATGTTTAGTAATTTATAATATTTATCATTTTAATATAAATAATTTAATATTGCCAGTATTAGAAATTACCAAATACATTAAAAAAAAATGCATACCATATTATTTACCTGCAAACACATTAAAATTAGCAATAATCAGAGCCAATTTATTTCTACCAACATTGCCATCTACATTTTTTTATATTATCAATTTAATTTGAAAATAATACTTTTTAAATTATTGTTAATATTTTTTATCACCATATCTACTCTTAAAGAAAAATTAAGTTGAAATTACCGTTTTCAATTACGTTACTGAATAAATTTATTAAGTTTTAACTTATTTCAAAAGTAATAGTATTTTTATCTAAAGTTAATTTTATCTGCAATTAATCAATTAATTTATTTTGAATATCTGTTATCATAGACAAAAATATTTTAACAACGGCAACCACTAGACAAATTCAAATAATGTTACTGTCTGCTCTTAATAAAATAAAATAAGTTTCAGAAATGGCACAATAATAATCATTAAAGTTTGAGAAGTAAAACATAATAAAAATGAGAATCACATATTATTGCATGAAAAATTAAACACCAAGTCACTGACTGGTTCACGGCGCCAATAAATAGGAACACAACCCAAATCGTGACTGGTACACGGCACCAATAAATATAACGGTATCTGGGGATCGTGATGAACATAAAAGGAAAAATTAATAAAGGGTGAATCACCAGCGACTAGCACCGGAGTGATTCCGAATACCTAAACAATTTTGACAAAACATATATTCAACACTTTCCCCAAACACCATTATAGGCATGATCGTAAGTAGCAGCACATAATGCGATGCCATAAAAGTTAAGTTTAAAATTACGTTAAATTCATAAAGTTAAATCTTAAGTTATAATATACTTATATAAATTAGGAAATAGAACTTATTCCATTACTTCAAACATAGCTGAAACACATAAATATAAATAATAGAAAAAGACAAACTCACCAAGATGAAGTTAAACTGTAATTTATTCACAAAATAGTGCACCAAAATAAAATAAATAAATCACTAACTAACATCACAACAGACATCTTAATCATATATGTAGCGATACGAGCTTTTCTAATAATACGAATGTATCAATGATAACAAGGATTATGAAGTCACTGACAATTGTAATCTAATATCTTTAGGATATATTATTTCAAATATCAGATACAGTTTATTATTATAATATTATATTTTCTTTAAATAAAATTTGCAGATCTTAGTAGATATAAAAAGTTATATTGAATTAGTGTTGTAGGCTCGGTCCAGAGTATACAGTTATTCTTTAAATATCTTTGATAGTTCTAATAAGTTGTTACTTATCAAAGGAAGATGAAGGTTTTTAAGATATGAACAGCAAAAATTAGGAAGCTAGATTCATTTCTGAGAAGCAGCAACGTTTGGCGACAGGATGACAGATGGATATGTATATCTCTTCAATACACTCCTAAGTCTCAACACTTAAGAAGTCATATTTCCGTCAGTAAAACTTGACAATCAAACTGTTGAAACAGGCATATAAGATGATTAAGAAGTAGAATTTTTGAAGTAGAATTACTTAAAGAACATTTAAATTGCTGTTTCAGCCACAGCATTGATGAACAAACATATTAAGTGAAGATTCAAGAATTCATGAAAAAAAAACATCTCAAGTGAATATCCAATCGCAGCTTATATTTGATCCAGCATCTCCATCCATCAGGAAGATATCATTTGTAGATTTAAATTTGACTTATTGTTCAATTCATTACGTTAAAAATTTATTCAACATCTGGATACATCGTATTACTAAAATCACACATTAACATCATCCTAGAGTCCTGACTTTCGCCAAAGAAAATGGCAGAAGCCCGGATAACTAAAAATCGTAGCGACTACATGCTTTCGAATCTTGAGTAGAACTGAATACTCTCTAGAATTTCCCTCTCAGGTAAAGGTTCCAGGCGGTTACGCAACAACCAATCAAAAAATCCGAACCGTCCGAAAGTTACTGAACAAGCCCCAACAGACCATAGTCAAAGTTACAGTCAGACGTTTCACTGACACTTCCAACCCTAGCAACAGCATTAAATAGCATTTAGAACATTCGATCTCGACCTTGGAGTGCTGTCAAAACGACCTTGTTCAAAATCCGCGGGAAGAAAGGTTCTTGTTTACTTGAAACATCTAAATACCCATCAATGGCGTCTGATCGCAAATCTCGACGATCTTCAAAACAGAAAAAACGAAAGTAATTAAAAATCTATAACTGCCAAACTAATGGATGAAAACAAATGAAATTTTAGCAATCTAAATAAAATTAAATTTTCTTTCCACCAGATATGTTTTTGAAAGTAAAATATTTAAATTAAGAAATTTTGAAAAATGATTATTGGACTTAGAAATTTTGAAATGAAATATGGAAAAGTTCGTTATTCTGAAAGAATTTGCCTGAATTAAAATAAATGAATTTGAACTTTCTGAAAAGAATAAAATTAACAATTAACCAATTTTTTAATCAATATTATTAAAAAGGAAATATACTATATTTTAGAATAATTTATTTTAGACTGTATATTATTTAAAAGTTAGAAAAAGTAAGTCAGAAATATTTTTATTTTAGATAATTTGAAATGAAGTTTAATTAATATTGCAAAGTGAATAATATGTAAATTAACTTGAATGAATAAATATCCTAAAACATATGTAATGGAAAGATTCTGAAATTAAATTATATTCTCACCAAAAGTAAACAATTTAAAAAGAATGTTTGATTTAAAATGCAAAAATGAAATTTAGCTTAATTAATTTAAATGAATTTAATGAGTTTAATTAAATTGATGAATAAATTAAGGTTAAATATTAAAATCCTGAATAAATTAAGAGTCAAATTTTTAAATCATAACATTTTACCTCCAGAAAATGGAAAAAAAAAGAGTAAAAAAAAATTTTTTGCCAAAGGGTTGAAAATTTTTAAAAATTTTGAATAAGACACACTGAACCGAACCAGAGCAAAATGAAATAATAACATTACAAAACAATCACCTGAAAACACTAAAGTATGACATTTACCTTCTGAAAAATATAAGTAATATACAAACTTTCTAGAAAATATCTATTGCACATTTAAAAATTCATCTAACTTTTGCAGAATATACAAACAAATAATAAAATTATACCGTTAACAAACTACAACATATTGAATAGTGATAAAAATCCGAGAAGAATTATATACATAAACCAATTCAGAGATACTGCAAGTGACTTGTAAGTATATATATGTATGAAAAAATTACAGATGTTATCACAATTGAAGGTATGGGAATCAAACAGTTGTGAGTAATAAATATAAAATAGTTAGAAAATAAAAACAATTTAAGAATAAATTTTATATTGCAACACAAATACAAGGTATGTGTACTAAGAAGTTAGTGAGATATATGTGACTATGGAAAAAAAAATGAATATGACTCTCCAAGATTGCAATTAAAAGTAATAAAAATAAATTTTACATAAATAATTAATATTGTGAATCATTGTTGTTCAATGATTTTTAAATAAACTATAAAATTTCTTAAATGAATAAATAAACATTTTAGAGCTCCCAAATTTTGCACACACTCCAAATCACCAAAGATACTGTTCGGCCAGTAAACAATATCCCTAATAACCCAAAATCCTAAGCAAACTATATCAGTAAAGTTATGTAAAAAGGAATTTTATTAAAGAAAATCAGTTGTAGAAATGCAGATTTATAAAATTTTGAAATAGGTAAAATTAATTTAATTTCTAAAAAGTAAAAAATGATTTGCTGAGGATAATAAAAGCCGAAAAACATTGAGACTACCATATCTTAATGGTTCATACACTTCGCCTATTGCTCGTGTGGTAAAGGAACTTACCGATTCTCAGCATAGTATTTACCAACAATGGCGGAAAACAAGTCATGATTAAATTTGTATCTCTTGGATACATTAGCCATCCACAATTTTTTAAAGTGTACACTGTAAAAGGAAGAAACTGTTTGTTGTCCCCAAAATTAGAGTAGCCCGCGCGTAAGCTATTGATCTCCAAAATTAGCTAAACTTCACAAGAATCTTTAAAAAAAAATACAATTCGCCTCAATTTGATAGATACTGTCGGATCATAATATTACTATGTATAACAGCCTGAGGGAAAGGAAAAAAAATTTTGAAAGCTCATGACATTTTATATTATTTTTTATTTATCAATCATTATTTTTGATATATTTCTTTATACATCAATTTTGATTGATTTTACCTTTATTTTTATTTACAATTTATCCTTCATCACATTTCTCCAGTCTCAAAAAAAATATTTTCATCATATTAATTTTCCTTAAGGAATTATGAGCTGTACTCATTTCTATATACATAATGATGAATTTTATCTACAAGTAAATTTAAACATTATTCCCCAGCGAAATCAAAATCTCTATGACACCCAAAAAAAATAAAATATATTGTACAAATAGAGGATTTTAAAGTATGAAAAGGTAAAGTTGAACTATAGCAAATGAATTTTGGAAAAAAAAATCAAAATTTTCACTGAAGTTCTGTACCATCATCCGAAAACAAGTAGGTCCTATGAGGCGCATTCTCATGTTGTGCGGATCCTATGTTATCCGGAACAAATTATTGTTTCAATTTTACCAGACAGCACAAAACAAAAGCAAAAGTAGGAAATTAAATTTAATCTATATGATCGACAGAAACGCTTCAGGATTTCTCGCCACCTGAGATTTCAAACTAATGACAACTCTCAAGGGTTAACACAATTAGATTTTCACAATATAAATATTGACTTGTGCCTTTATAGTGGCAATAGATGCAAGAGCACTTTCCTAGTAATTTAAAACTATATATATCTTAAATATATGAAAAATAATAGGGAGGAATAATTTTAAATTGCTATAGTTAAAAAAAATCAATTCTAAGGAATAATGGTGTCATGAGGTAATTTTACAAATTTGTTTAATAATTGAATTTTGTTTTAAATACTTTTCATAGTTTTTCTTTTTTCAAATTAGTAATTTTATATCCAAAATGTTTCAAAAATCTATCAGAATTTCAAAATTAATAATGTTCACTCTAAATCATAAGGATTTACCGTGAAGGATTTGTCAGAGGGGAAGAATCTAGGATCCTCCTTATAAATTCCCATGCTAGGCTGAGTTTCCCTTCTGTGTGTATTCTCCTACTACAACTCTTTGTAAACAAATAAAATTTCCGAAAACATCTATATTCCATTTTTCAAATTAAATATAAATAGTATTTTATTTTAAATATTTTGTAAAGAAATTCTTTTATTTCAAAATAACACTTTTATGATTCAAAGAAGTATTTAGAGTTTAATAAATAATATCTATTAATTTTAAAGTCAAAGTAAAATTAAAACCACTTTTCGCTTCTGCAAATATAAATTATTATTTTAAGCCATTTTTCCCCAAGATTTAATAATTAATTTTAAATAATATGACTTAAGTATTTGTCAGAAGATTCTACCTAACCTGATTTTCACTGAAATAGAACATTTATATATTTAACTTTATTATATTATTATATTATTATTGAGATTATTGAAAATTAAAAATATTCAGTTAAAATAATTGACAGAAAAAAAAATATTAGACTTTATATAGTTTTTGTTTAAAATTCCTGTAGCAGAATATCTATTAAAGAATATAATCATATCAATCTTTTAATGGAGAGTCAACAAATTAAAAAATTTTTAAATATTGCACTTTTAAAATTATTGTAAATGAGTTGAATCACATATGAAATAAATAAAATTAATTTCAAATTTTAAACCAGATAATCTTAATAATCTATAAAAAGTTTATGTACACATTGAAAATAAAATTGCACAAGTTTATATTCCACACAATACAATTACTTCCAACATTCTAGATGCTATATCAAAAATTTTCTTAAAATTTAAAACTTTATATGAATAAAATAAATTTCATCAGTTTGATTTCTTTTAAATCAATTATAAAATGTTTAGTAATTTATAATATTTATCATTTTAATATAAATAATTTAATATTGCCAGTATTAGAAATTACCAAATACATTAAAAAAAATGCATACCATATTATTTACCTGCAAACACATTAAAATTAGCAATAATCAGAGCCAATTTATTTCTACCAACATTGCCATCTACATTTTTTTATATTATCAATTTAATTTGAAAATAATACTTTTTAAATTATTGTTAATATTTTTTATCACCATATCTACTCTTAAAGAAAAATTAAGTTGAAATTACCGTTTTCAATTACGTTACTGAATAAATTTATTAAGTTTTAACTTATTTCAAAAGTAATAGTATTTTTATCTAAAGTTAATTTTATCTGCAATTAATCAATTAATTTATTTTGAATATCTGTTATCATAGACAAAAATATTTTAACAACGGCAACCACTAGACAAATTCAAATAATGTTACTGTCTGCTCTTAATAAAATAAAATAAGTTTCAGAAATGGCACAATAATAATCATTAAAGTTTGAGAAGTAAAACATAATAAAAATGAGAATCACATATTATTGCATGAAAAATTAAACACCAAGTCACTGACTGGTTCACGGCGCCAATAAATAGGAACACAACCCAAATCGTGACTGGTACACGGCACCAATAAATATAACGGTATCTGGGGATCGTGATGAACATAAAAGGAAAAATTAATAAAGGGTGAATCACCAGCGACTAGCACCGGAGTGATTCCGAATACCTAAACAATTTTGACAAAACATATATTCAACACTTTCCCCAAACACCATTATAGGCATGATCGTAAGTAGCAGCACATAATGCGATGCCATAAAAGTTAAGTTTAAAATTACGTTAAATTCATAAAGTTAAATCTTAAGTTATAATATACTTATATAAATTAGGAAATAGAACTTATTCCATTACTTCAAACATAGCTGAAACACATAAATATAAATAATAGAAAAAGACAAACTCACCAAGATGAAGTTAAACTGTAATTTATTCACAAAATAGTGCACCAAAATAAAATAAATAAATCACTAACTAACATCACAACAGACATCTTAATCATATATGTAGCGATACGAGCTTTTCTAATAATACGAATGTATCAATGATAACAAGGATTATGAAGTCACTGACAATTGTAATCTAATATCTTTAGGATATATTATTTCAAATATCAGATACAGTTTATTATTATAATATTATATTTTCTTTAAATAAAATTTGCAGATCTTAGTAGATATAAAAAGTTATATTGAATTAGTGTTGTAGGCTCGGTCCAGAGTATACAGTTATTCTTTAAATATCTTTGATAGTTCTAATAAGTTGTTACTTATCAAAGGAAGATGAAGGTTTTTAAGATATGAACAGCAAAAATTAGGAAGCTAGATTCATTTCTGAGAAGCAGCAACGTTTGGCGACAGGATGACAGATGGATATGTATATCTCTTCAATACACTCCTAAGTCTCAACACTTAAGAAGTCATATTTCCGTCAGTAAAACTTGACAATCAAACTGTTGAAACAGGCATATAAGATGATTAAGAAGTAGAATTTTTGAAGTAGAATTACTTAAAGAACATTTAAATTGCTGTTTCAGCCACAGCATTGATGAACAAACATATTAAGTGAAGATTCAAGAATTCATGAAAAAAAACATCTCAAGTGAATATCCAATCGCAGCTTATATTTGATCCAGCATCTCCATCCATCAGGAAGATATCATTTGTAGATTTAAATTTGACTTATTGTTCAATTCATTACGTTAAAAATTTATTCAAATCTGGATACATCGTATTACTAAAATCACACATTAACATCATCCTAGAGTCCTGACTTTCGCCAAAGAAAATGGCAGAAGCCCGGATAACTAAAAATCGTAGCGACTACATGCTTTCGAATCTTGAGTAGAACTGAATACTCTCTAGAATTTCCCTCTCAGGTAAAGGTTCCAGGCGGTTACGCAACAACCAATCAAAAAATCCGAACCGTCCGAAAGTTACTGAACAAGCCCCAACAGACCATAGTCAAAGTTACAGTCAGACGTTTCACTGACACTTCCAACCCTAGCAACAGCATTAAATAGCATTTAGAACATTCGATCTCGACCTTGGAGTGCTGTCAAAACGACCTTGTTCAAAATCCGCGGGAAGAAAGGTTCTTGTTTACTTGAAACATCTAAATACCCATCAATGGCGTCTGATCGCAAATCTCGACGATCTTCAAAACAGAAAAAACGAAAGTAATTAAAAATCTATAACTGCCAAACTAATGGATGAAAACAAATGAAATTTTAGCAATCTAAATAAAATTAAATTTTCTTTCCACCAGATATGTTTTTGAAAGTAAAATATTTAAATTAAGAAATTTTGAAAAATGATTATTGGACTTAGAAATTTTGAAATGAAATATGGAAAAGTTCGTTATTCTGAAAGAATTTGCCTGAATTAAAATAAATGAATTTGAACTTTCTGAAAAGAATAAAATTAAC
Source organism: Maratus michaelseni (assembly GCA_963931845.1). NCBI lineage: Eukaryota > Metazoa > Arthropoda > Arachnida > Araneae > Salticidae > Maratus > Maratus michaelseni. The sequence goes on along the minus strand of OZ007598.1, from coordinate 187,802,696 downwards.
AATTAACCAATTTTTTAATCAATATTATTAAAAAGGAAATATACTATATTTTAGAATAATTTATTTTAGACTGTATATTATTTAAAAGTTAGAAAAAGTAAGTCAGAAATATTTTTATTTTAGATAATTTGAAATGAAGTTTAATTAATATTGCAAAGTGAATAATATGTAAATTAACTTGAATGAATAAATATCCTAAAACATATGTAATGGAAAGATTCTGAAATTAAATTATATTCTCACCAAAAGTAAACAATTTAAAAAGAATGTTTGATTTAAAATGCAAAAATGAAATTTAGCTTAATTAATTTAAATGAATTTAATGAGTTTAATTAAATTGATGAATAAATTAAGGTTAAATATTAAAATCCTGAATAAATTAAGAGTCAAATTTTTAAATCATAACAATATACACTAAAAAAAATATATCACAGACAATATAATTGCTGACTCACTCCCAAATACAAACAGTACTTTTCAAAATTCTGAATTTAAACCAAAAAAAATCAACAACCCGTAATTTTCCCAAAATTACAAAATTAAAAATCTCCTAGATTAATTAAAGTTTTGACTTACCCCTTCTGATGAGTAATAAATCCAATTGGCACAAACTTCAGCCTTTTCACCACACAATTTTAGCCTTCCGGCTCACCACACATTTGGCAATTTATTGCCCACCACTATTATCACACGTAACACTGACACGAATCCAACCCTCTTTTTCTTCTTATTATTAGCACTGGTAACCCTTCCGTCTTTTTCCTTTCCGAAAAAGAGATGCGTCGAAACCGAAACTTTTATTTCCTCTTTACTTCTTGTTAAGGGGAAAACATCTCAGGTTCTCAGGGTCCGTTACTTGTCAAACGGGGAGTCAGGGCAACGACCTCCGATACTTGCTTCGTGTTTCTGCTTTCCTTTCCAAAATCCGTAACTATCCTCTACAAATCGGAACTTTTGGTTTTTTTCTTCTTCTAAGAGAAAATGTCCAAACAACAAGATTCTTCTTTCCTTCTGAATTCAGGAATGTCCACGACAATTCTTTTTTTCTTCAAACAAATGCTTCCTCCAGCACTTTTCTCAAAAAAAAATATCTTGTTTTTTTCTTCGTGGGTCTTCTTAACTAATGATTAGCTAATTTCTTCGCTGGCGCGATTATACTTCTCTCATAAGACGAATGCTTGCTTCGCTTCTTTTAGTTCCATGTGTGTGTGTGTGTATTTAAAAACTTTCTTAACAAACTCACTCGTAGATCCCAACTTCTAGACACCAAACTGTACCGTAAAATTTCTTAACTAACAGTAATCTTAATTACTAAAGAGAACTAAGAGTTCTTTTCTAATAAGTTTTATTTTACGATACATTCAAACACACACAAACCACACACAAATATAGTTACATGAAAAAATAAGTTCGTAGAGTTTCTGGGAGCATGGCACTCCACACATTTTTCCGGTGCTAAACTTTAAGCGACCGAACTCTGTCGTCTCAAAAGCACCTCTCCAAAACGGCTGCTTCGATTCATGTTCTCTGAGTTTTTTAATTGGATGACCACGTGGTATATCTGGGGTCTTATTAACAAGGTTTAGTTCTGAACTGTCACCAATCCACTTGGCATGGAAACTAAGTATCTCGTTAAAATTGTTTATAACGTCATCCAGCTGGATTTTGTAAGATTTTCGAGTGTCCATGCGGGACTCGACAGATGCAATTTAGAATGTTTATTAGCACTTAGAAACCATCTGTTTTTGAGAACGTTACAGGCCTATACTACATGAAATCTGAATCCCCTTTATTGCGATATAAAAAGGACGTATGGGGGCTTATATCAGGGGGTCGTAAATCAGGAATTCTCGACGAAATAAAATATTATAGTACTGGATTTGTGCCCCCTGATTTAAGTCCCCATCTTCTGTGACGTCTTATCTTCTGTGACGTCATCAAAATGACGTATGGGGATGCATATCATGGGGGTGTTAATCAGGATTTCGTCGAAAGTAAAATGCTCCAGCACTGGATTTGTGCCCCCATTTTTTGTAATCACTGGCTATGTGTCCCCTTCTGATATGGGGATATATATCATGGGGACATTAATCAGGATTTCTTGAAAAGTGAAATGATCGAACACCGGATTTGCACCCCCATTTTTTGTAACGTCAAAATGACGTATGGCGGCATAAATCATGGGGACGTTAATCAGGCTCTCAACGAAACGAAATTTCCCTAGCTTTACATTTGTGTTCCTTTCAGATATGGGGGCATATATCAGGGGGACATTAATCAGGATTTCGTGAAAAGTGAAATGCTCAAGCACTGGATTTATATCCCCTTTTCTCGTGACGTAAAAATGACGTATGGGGGCATATATCATGGGGATGTTAATCAGCGTCCCCCTTTTTGCTCATTAAAAGTATAAAATATCAAATCTTCCGGTGGGGGGACATTTCAATTTTCGGGGGGATAATGTCCCCTCCGGGCCTCTCCATGAATTCAACAGTGGTACCAACATTTTCTTTTTCGAACATATACTTTTTTTAAATTATTTGCCTGATTATCTATTTATCAATTCTAATAAAAACAACAATTATATTAATCAGACGTGTTTATTACATGCTATTAATATATATTTTTTTAATGTCTTATTTAATAGAAATTATGTAAATAAATTTTTTTATAATAAATTAAATTATTATATTTCAGCTGTGCTGAGAGCTTTTGCGTATTGTTCGGTTAAACTAAATAGTTAAAAAAAAAAGATTTTTAAAGACAAATTTAAAATTAATGACCTTGGGATAGGTAGGTTTAAATCTGGACTTATTGATTTTATTTAAATTAAATTAGTTTAATTTATAAAAATATAAGCTAAAGAAATAAATTAAAAACGTTATAAAATTAAAAACTTTATAAAAGTAAAGAAAAAATATTAACTAATCTATATATATATTACACTATCGTACGTGGCACAGAAATCGCGATTATTTCTTTTTTGCCAATGGCAACAAGTGTTTTGTTTTCACTAATTTGCAAATCCTTCTATATTAAAAAAAAGTAATCTGGAACTGAGCCCAAAAACGAAATGGATCAATCAAATTCTGCGTAGATATTCCGGGTTATTCTCATCGCTTTTTTACTAGGGACTTTTTTGGGGAGCGATTACTTTTTTTTCTAGCCATCCTACGGATTCGAAAATCATACCACCAGACGCGAAATATAACAAGCTTTCAGAAATTAAAAAAAATTATCACGGTCGGAAAAAAATCCTTAAAAATCGAGTAAAAAATCTTTTATTGAAAAAGCCCTTTTTTTATATTGTTGCCAATTTCTAAATAAGCGCAAATGATTATGTTTTATCTCAAATAAAAAATGTATTTGCGCGAGACTATTAAAAACAATAATGAAAGTGTAAAATAATAATTAAATGATCACGTGTTGAAAGCAGGAAATAAAGAAAATTACGTCATAAAAATTTGTGTTTACACACGAATATTAAAAATAAAAAAGATGAATTAAATGAAAAAGCATTATAACCAGTTAAATGAAAAAGCATTATAACCAGTTAAATGAAAAAGCATTATAACCAGTTAAATGTAAAAGCATTATAACCTGATTACAGAAGAAAGTCGTCATTCATGATATCATCATCATCATCTTTTTAAAACAGGATACATTACCAGGTTTTAAGAGGCTGTGAAATCAGAACTGTTGTTGGTGAGCGTAGCGAGCAGGGGGCAGAACCGGGGCCTCCGAGATGTCGCCGTGTGTCCTACACCGGGCCTGCTACAGGTGACGTCACAACCTGCTGACGTCAAAACAGTGATCCATAATAACTTAAAAATTTTCATGTACTTTGTTCGTTTGTACGGATTGTTTACGACAGTATTTTGATTTTATTTATTGTTTTATATAGTAATTAATAATATTTTTCAGTGTATTTAGATTATAATGCTATCAATAATTATTGATTATAATTATTAAAGAAAGTGTAGATTATATCTATAAAATAAAGAGAAGAAAATGTTGTGCTCCTAGTTTCTAATCTAAGTCTTCAAATTCGCTACTGATAATGAAAAGAAGAAATTTTAGCTACGAAAATTACCTTGTGATAATTATTTTTACATTTCAACAGAAGTGGTCTGCATTAAATGTTTCGATATACTTCTCATAATTCGTGAAGCTAGAATTAATATGATGGTATTGAACTTGTGCAGAGAAAAAAAAATCCTAACAACAAATGTCTAGCCTACTGTAATGGAAATATTCTAGCATATTTGATTGAATTTGTACTTCCAAATCGAAAAGAGTCAAATGATCTTTAGAAAAAAAATAAAATAAAAGAAGCAGACGATAAACAGTTTAAAAAATGATTTTGAAAGAAATACTGTAATAAATTGACTAATATCTGGATACATTTAGTTAGAAGTGAGTGATGTGCTTTGTTTATAAAATTAAAAGTAACTGATTTACACAACTTAGTAATTCTACGTAGTTCAATTTAACATTTTACCTAACTTAAGTGTACAAATATATTATGAAAATAAATCTTTTGATAAGTTAATTTGAGTGGTTATTAGGTCCTAGACCCAAGTACAATAAATAGACAATTTTTAAAATATTACAAATCAGTTACAAAGTCAAGATAGAAAATTGGGTACTTTTCGGTAATCCGGGCGCCAGTGATATATATACATATATACACACACATGCCGTGTGTCCCAAAAATGACTGATGGATTTTAAAATTCAAAAACTAGCAAACGGTGACAGATATTTAAAAAATTCTTGCAGGAGGGTTATGTATGATGTCGGGAGTTTTTTTACTGTGCTTCTTGATTTTAGTTTGAATTTCAAATAATAGATGGCGCTGACAGCGGTTGGCGCTGCTTCGAGGCCGAAACTGACGTCACTCAGCATTGATGCGAAGAAAGGAGATTAAGGCTATGGAGTGGGCCCCATTCGCCAGTACAATCTTGCTCTAAGGCCCTGATTCTGAACGCATTCGATATGATTTCAATGGAATGCGTTGTTGCCATGGAAACAACAAATTCTTCGATAGTGGAATACAGCGTTCAGATCAGGCCATGAATTTAACAAGCAGTATTCGAGTTGCAGGCAATTTTACATTTATGAAGTTTTATTTTCCCGGATTAAATTACTTTTTATGACCTGATTTAAAGAATATTTTATTCATCGTATTTTAAAACTACTAGGCGAAATAAACCATTTTCATAAATAGTGTACACTCTTTTAAAAGTACTCACTAGCAGATTGCGTAGAAAAATAACGAATGAAGATGTGACGGATTCGATTTTTGTGCAGCTCTCACATACCTGCATTGCCGTCATTTCGCGAAACTAAATTTTCATATTGGTTAGATAAAATTCCCATAAATACTCATAAATGTAAAATTGCCTGCAACTCGAATACTGCTTGTTAAATTCATGGCCTGATCTGAACGCTGTATTCCACTATCGAAGAATTTGTTGTTTCCATGGCAACAACGCATTCCATTGAAATCATATCGAATGCGTTCAGAATCAGGGCCTTAGAGCAAGATTGTACTGGCGAATGGGATCCACTCCATAGCCTTAATCTCCTTTCTTCGCATCAATGCTGAGTGACGTCAGTTTCGGCCTCGAAGGAGCGCCAACCGCTGTCAGTGCCATCTATTGTTTGAAATTCGAACTAAAATCAAGAAGCACAGTAAAAAAACTCCCGACATCATACATAACCCTCCTGCAAGAATTTTTTAAATATCTGTCACCGTTTGCTAGTTTTTGAATTTTAAAATCCATCAGTCAGTTTTGGGACACCCGGTATATATACACATATATCTACACACACATCTATATATATACACATATCTACACACACATATATGTATGAATTAATATATATATTTATGTATGTACATGTATCACTGGCGCCCGGCTAACCGAAAAGTACCGAAAAAGGCTTATGGCGAGAGAAGGAAAGTTGCAACATATTTTCTGGCAACCTATTCGTAGTTTCATATAAATAAGTATTTTTTTTTCAATATTTATATAATTTATTTAATATAAAGAAGCCATTTATCTCTTTTTATATGCAGGTAGAACGGAATTGTATATATAAATAATTTTATACATATATAAATAAACATAAAAGTACATTAGGTTTGTTTTCATAATTGTGTATATAATTTTAAAACATATCTAACTTTTTGAAGCCCGGATTACGCCAAAGCGTTAAAAAAAGTGCCAAGGTCTCTATAGTTAAAAAATGTCGATTTCTGTATTTAAATTGACATTTATTGTGTTTTGATGGTTAAATTATGGTATGTAGTTGTAAAAGGGAGGAATGGGATTGATTTTGTAAAGTTTTTGGTAGATTTATTATATTTTTTGTACGTATATTTATTGTAAAATGTGTTTAGAAAAAGGTAAGTCAATGGGTTCAATCTGATTTATTAATCTTAGCATTTTTTAATTTAAAACTTTTAATTTCCTTTAATAAAACAAGTATATTAATCCCCTTTTATTTCACGATTATGAAATTTAATATTATTTATGTAATCACAAATTATAAGAGCGAAAATGCTCTTTTTATTACATCTTTCTGCTGCGATACATTGACCAAAGTGGATCACCATTGTGACGTTACTAATACTTGTAGCAAGCCCGGTGTAGGACACACAGCGACATCTCGGAGGCCCCGGCAGAACCCCCTAGTTTTATAAATTTAAGGGAAAAAAATTATAAGCTTTGTAAAATTATAATTTATAAAATAATAAATTTTAGCGCAATTCATAAATTTGTAAGCCAAATCAGCTTAGTTTAATACCAATTTGCATAACTATAATTTGCAAAGATATTATGTTATGAAATTTTTAAATAACACAATATTGCCTCACGTTAAAAAATTTAAAATAAATTAAAAAAAAATTAGTGGGAAAAAAAATCATAATTTTGAAGAACTATCAAGGAAAAAAAAAGTAGATATGTAAAATGTGGGGGAAAAAAAAAGAGTAAATATGTTGTAGTGGATCCACTTTGATGAAAATCCAGAACAACCAGATCCACTTTTCATTTCTCTTATTCTTCGTTTTTCCTTCAAATAATAGCTTTTTAGGCTCCGAAATTTCGTCATTACACATTCTGAAATATACAAGTATGTTAGATTTGATCATATGTTAATTTTTGATCCAAAAATACTCATTTCGAAATGAGTACATGAACTTACTCATTTTTGAGAATGCACATGTTCATTTTTGATCCAAAAATACTCATTTCAATATGAGTACATGGACTTACTCATTTTTGAGAATACACATGTTCATTTTTGATCCAAAAATACTCATTTCGAAATGAGCACATGGACTTACTCATTTTTGAGTACTTCATTTTTTACAGTGCATTTAGTCCGCGTGACAGATATTAGTATGAGAGAATATAATAGCCGGCTTCGCCTGCTATCGGGCTGGTTTGGATACTCGAAAAAACGAAAAAATAGACCAGTAAATTTTTACTTTATAAAAAACAAAAAACATCAGTTTTTTTTTTTTTTTTTGGTTGCTAAATGAAATTTATTTAGATTTATTAAAGAAAGGATAAAGTGTTTGGAAAGGAATATTAAACGAAACTCTTTGAGGAATCTTCGATCACACTTACCCACTTGTTAGGTTTCCGTGCAGTCACTCAACCACGCGGTTTCTACGCCCGGATCTAGATTTTTTTTTTTTAAATGGCCTTTTTCGGTTTAGAAATGGCAAAATGCCGAGGAAAAATAATTTGGGGGGAGGGGGTAAAAGCAGGGGCGGTTTTACTAGCCATTTCACACTGAGTGAGATATTTCTGCACGTATCAAGTTATCATGAAGTATTTTATTTTGTGAATTTTCCACCCCTTTGTTTTTCTTGTCCCAGGCAGTCACCTAGCAGAAAGTAGCTTCTTTAGATTTGAAAACAGCAATAAATCTTCTTTAACATTTTTTTTTCTTTAAGTATACAATAAATTAAAAAAACCTCTAAGTTTTGTTTGATTAATCATTCTACAAAATGCTACAAAATTCACTGTTTTTTTTTTTTTTTTTTTTTTTTTTTTTAGAATTATAATATACATAAGCAATTGATTATTGTCCAGTCCAATATATGAAATTATGTACTTAATTTATTTAGTGTGTTAGTGTGAAGGAAAATAATAACAATGCTACATTTAACATTTTAACGACAAAAACATAATCAAAATTCAAAATTAGCAATACGGAACTATTAAAACAATTTACGGAAAAAAATCTATTCACAATCATGCCTCAAAAACAATATCTTTGATAGAAACAGCTTTATGCCGTCTGCGTAAACAATGTTTACTTTATTTATTGCAAAACATTTCACCGATTTTCCCTAGAGTAATTGATATATCATATGAAATTTATTTTTTCTAAATGGGCGAAAAATGTCCAGGCCAAGATTCGTGCCAGGAATATCCTGGCTGAAGCCACCAGTGCTCTACCAACTGAACTATCCTGGATGAAGCTGGAAGGAATAATTCACTCAGTTATCTTTATTGATTATAAATCTGGTTTGATGTTTATGAATTAGCTCAACAGAATAAAATCGCGGGTAATAGAAACGTTAAAAAACGCTGGATACGTATTTATAAAAGAATCATTATTTTTAAACGCAATTATTATAATAGGAAAATAAATCATATGAGATTTAATTTTCCAAACTGGGCAAAAAATGTCCAGGCTAGGATTCGAACCAAGGATATCCTGACTGAAGACGCCAATGCTCTACCAATTATGAAATCCTGGAGAAGCTGGAAGGAATAATTCACCCAGTTAACCTTAGTAATTATAATTCTGGTCTGATAATTATGATCAGCTCAACAAAATAAAATCGCAGGTAATGGAAACGCCAGAAAACGTGATTACACAAGATTATTTCTTTTTAACACAAAAATTTCTGGGGTCGAACTTTAAATTTTTGCCCCGGGACGGGATCAGACTGGAAATTGCTGACTAGTGATCTGCAAGTGCCGGGCCGAGCCGCGCCTAGCGATTACTCTTTACATACATACAACAAATACAGATTTATTAAAAAAATAAATATCGGAAGCTCCGGCACTTCTATAAAAATTAAGATTATAAACATGAAAAAAAGGCTTAGATAGGAATTTTTGATTAGATCTCCTTCTACGAGGCAAATATTTAACCAAATCGACGTAAAAATCAAGGTTTTGTAGAAATTCACTCGGGCCGAACTTTTAGCTTTTATACCGGGCCGGGCTCGGGCCGAACTTTTAAATCGGGCCGGGCCGGGCCAATATATTTTTTGTTCGGGCCGGGCCGGATCGAATTTTTTTGTATGAGTCGGGCCGGGCCCGGACCTGGAAATTTCGGTCCGTGCAGACCTCTATTCCGGCCCGTGCAAAACTCTAGTGGCCTATCCTACATGAAATCTGAATCCCCTTTGTTGCGACATAAAAAGGACGTATGGGGGCTTACATCATGGGGTCGTAAATCAGGAATTCTCGACGAAATAAAATGTTCTAGTACTGGATTTGTGCCCCCTGATTTAAGTCCCCATATTCTGTGACGTCATATCTTCTGTGACGTCATCAAAATGACGTATGGGGATGCATATCATGGGGGTATTAATCAGGATTTCGTCGAAAGTAAAATGCTCCAGCACTGGGTTTGTGCCCCCATTTTTTGTGACGTCAAAATGACATACGGGGGTTTAAATCACGGGGACATTAATCAGGCTCTCAACGAAAGGAAAATTCTCTATCACTGGATATGTGTCCCCTTCTGATATGGGGATATATATCATGGGGACATTAATCAGGATTTCTTGAAAAATGAAATGATCGAACACCGGATTTGCATCCCCATATTTTGTGACGTCAAACTGACGTATGGGGCATAAATCAGGGGGACGTTAATCAGGCTCTCAACGAAACGAAATTTCTTTAGCTTTACATTTGTGTTCCTTTCAGATATGGGGCCATATATCAGGGGGACATTAATCAGGATTTCGTGAAAAGTGAAATGCTCAAGCACTGGATTTATATCCCCTTTCCTCGTGACGTAAAAATGACGTATGGGGGCATATATCATGGGGATGTTAATCAGCGTCCCCCACCCAAGCATTGGGGGTTTTGATTTTTTTTCCCTTCGTGAATACGCTTTTTGCGATCAGTCCATTGAATCCTAATGGCTGTTATCACTGCTTTTGAATTTTGTGCAACTTGTTGATTTGTTGTTTGAGAAACTTGTCGCACTAATGGAGTGGGGCTTGTTCCGTGGCCGTTAGTCCGTCATGTATCTATGAGGCTGTATTCACTTAATGTGACGCTGTTTTTTCCCTATAACTTTCTTTGGCAGGTGTGCTTTGTGCATTCACCATTTAATGATTTTGTTGCGTTTTGTTCACTTTCTGTTGGCTACTTGCCTTCATCAGTATCAGTTGGTGAAATTCAGTCCGTCACAGATGACTTCCACTTCTCACTAGTGCTGAAAAAAAACGATTTTTTTTTGGCGTAGCAAAGAGGTTCCTTTGCTACAATTTTTTTTTTTTAATTTTTTAAAGATATATTAGAAAATATACTTACCAAAGTGATGGCTTTTGAGGGTGGGAAATGCTATTGAGGAATCTCGCTGCTGGGAAGGTGTATTTAATGTGATATGAAATCGATGTTTTCTACTAACCATCTCATCACTGCTCTTCCTTTTGTTTGTACTTGTTTGTTGTTCGCTAACTGGTTGTGCCATATTTTTTCGTTGTTCGGTGTGATGTGGATCAGATGTAGTGTTTGGGTTAGTGGGCAGTCTGTTAGATAGTGTTTGGGGGTTCCCAGCTCCCCGCATGAGCAGTTTGGTGCGTCTTTACGCTTAAACCTGTGTAGGTAGTCCGGGAATGCTTCGTGACCCGTGTAAATTTGACTTAGTAGATTGCAGCTGATGATTCTGCGAGAATCTACTTTTGGGAAGTATTAATATGTCTTCCTGCCCGTTTCCCCATAATCCCACTCGTACTGCCATTGTTTGATAGTGAGTTCTTTTAGTTTTCTTTTTAAGTTTGATATCGGTCTTTCTAGATGGTATGGAATTTCTTTAGTTTGGTTTTCTGCAGCCTTTTTTGCTAATTCGTCGGCATCCTCGTTTCCTTGGATACCCACATGTGCTTTGACCCAGCTAATTTTGAATTTATTGTTTGAGTCTTTTACTCTTTTACTTACCCATCATACGTAGTATAGGGTAAGTCTTGTAATCGTTTTGAAAATCGAAAAAATTTTTTTGACGGATTTACACGTTTCAGACGCTAGAGATTCCGAAAAACATATTTTTAGAAAAAAAATTTTGCCGTCCGTCTGTGTGTCTGTGTGTCTGTGTGTGTGTGTGTCTGTAAACGCTCTATCTCCCGAAAAAATTGAGATAGAGACTTGCAATTTGGTATGTACTTAGTATGTAATAATGGGAAGAAGCCTATTTCATTTCAATAACCTCGATTAACCGGAACAATTTTTTTCGGACTCTCGAAATATTCGTTCTGATGAAAGGTATATAAAAATTTTCGAAATTGTTTATTTTAAGAAATGAATATAAAAGACAATAAAGAAACATAAATTTTGAATAAAGCATGAAGTCGATCGGATAATTAGTTGCCGAGATATTTGGAATCCTATTTTCCACACTCTTCGATTTTTCATGACCCTGTATTTCATCCAAATTTCACTTCAAAGATATATTTTAATTGGAATTGAGACGCTTAATCAGATGCGATAAACCGCTAGTTAATAGGATTATTATTTTTGGAGTTATAAGGAAAAACCTCTTTCAAGCAATTCAGTAATCGAGCCTTTAAAGTTTGTGACGTCATCAAGCCACGATTTTATTTGAATTGCAATGCATTTTATAAGTAGTTTACACATTTTTATTTTAATATTTTACATTATGCATATCCATGATGGGTAAGTATTATGGTGGCCCCCAACGACTAGTTTTGTATTGTATCGATTAATTTTGCTACATTGAAGGGTTTACTGAGTGATTGGATGGCTGACATGCAGTCCGAGCGAATGCTGTATTCCTTCCCTGTGCTATTTCCCCATTCTGCTGCTTTTAGTATAGCCAGTAGTTCGGCTTGGAAAACACTGTTGTACTTCCTTAATGGAGCTGACCATGTTTTTATTTTTTGTTCATTTTTGAAAGCTGCGAATGCCGAACTATATATTACTATGTCCTTGTAATTATGGCCTATTCTTGGTTCTATGGTGTTCGCAGGATGTGTTTCCCATACATTAATCTTTTTTATATAGTCTGTATGGTGGATAGTGGTTCGTGTATTTCTGTCTTTTCTCTTAAACGTGATATTGTGCCGTATTCTGCCTCGTATTTAACTTGGAGGTGAATTGGAATCAGGCCAGCAAGTACCTGAAGGGCCGCTGTTGGGGCTGTTTTATATGCCGTAACTATAGCCAGAAAAAAGTGCCTTTGGCATGTTGTTAGTACTTGTTTACTTCTTTGGTTTAGATTATGTCCCCATATTGAGGCTGCGTAAGTCAGTGTTTTCTCAGCTACTGTTCCATACCATATTTTTAAGATGCTTGGTTTCAATCCCCAACCCCGTTTGGCCATTTGTCCCATCATCCAAAACGCTTTCCTTACTTTGGCTGTTTGTGCTTGGCAGTGTGTTTCCCAATTTAGGTTTTTATGTATGATTACACCTAGATACTTAATGTTTTCTTTACCTTCGAATTCCCTTTCTTTGAATTTAATTCCTTCAATTTTATATGTGTCTGCTATTGGTAGGTTTCTTGTGTGTGTTCTATTAAGGTACAGTAGTTCTGTTTTGTCCCAATTAAGCGTTAGGTTATTTTCCGTTACCCATTCATTAAATTCTTTTATTATTTTGTTTGCTAGTTTTATTAATTGTTCTTTTGTTTTTGCTTTTATTATTAAAATAAAGTCGTCTGCGAAGGCCTGTATTCTTACATTTTTACCCCAGTTTTTCTTTAGGGCTGTATCTGCTATAAGCAGCCACAGCAGTGGTCCCAGACAACTGCCTTGTGGCCAGCCGCCAAATGTTTGTTTTTTTACTTTAATGCCGGTTTCTTCTAAGGATACGTATCTATCTTCTAAAAAGCTTAGTATCCAATTTATTAAGTAAGTGGGGCATGGTGATTGTTTTATGTTTTCGGCTATAATAGGCCATCTGATATTATCAAATGCACCCTTTATATCCATTGCTATTAGTAATGTTTGGTATTTGTCTTCTTTGTCTTTCTTTATTGTTTTTATTAGGTTATTTAGTGCGTGTTCAGTTGATAATCCTTGTTTGAACCCATATTGTTTGTCGCTCCAGTATTTGTTGATTGTTAGATGATGTGATATCCTGCCGTGTATTATTTTTTCTAATATTTTACTAAGTGTAGGTAGTAAGTATATTGGTCTGTGATTTTTTGGGTCTTTTGGATCTTTTCCTTTTTTATGAAATAGGACTACTGTACCTATTTTAAATGATTTTGGGAAGTAGTTGAAGTTAAGGCATGCGTTATATAATGTTAGTAGTAGTTGTGGTGCTGCTGTGTGTATTCTTTTTACTAGGTTATAGTCTATGTAGTCAAAGCCCGGAGCTTTGTTTTGTTTTATGTTTTTGATTATCCTGTTGAGTTCTTGTTTTGTTATAAGCTGTGGTTTTGTTTCATTAATAGTGTCGGTGTCTCTGGTTTTAATTCGTGTTCTATTGATGGATCTGTTAGATATAGGTTGTTTAGGAAGTGGTTTAATGTCTTTTTGACTGTTACTTCTTGATCGTTGGGCATGATATTTTCTAATCGTGATGGGCTTGTTTTTTTGCCTGATGCCAGTTTGTATTGAGGGCCATATGTATTAGTGACTTCCTCACAGTATTTTTTCCATGTGTCTCTTTTGGCTTTTTGGATTATTTTCTTTAATTTTGCGCGCTCTTTTTTATATTCTATATGTTGTTTGTGTTTTAGTTCCTCATCTTGTTGTTGCTGGAATTTTCTCCTGAACGCCCTTACTCTATTTCTTGCTATTTTGACTTCTTGTGACCACCATGGTGGTGCCATTAATTCTGGAGATTTTCTATGTTTGTAGCAGACGAATGCTATTGCTGTTATTTCTGTCTGTAATCTTAGTGTTATGTTGTCTAACTGATCTATATTTGTTGCTTTTTTTAGTTCTTTTGTATATTTGTTTCTGATTTGTTTTATTTTCTTCTCGAATTTTGCGTGTTTGCCGTGTTTTGTTTCTAATCTATGTCTTTGATAGCACGTGTTTTTATATTTTATATTAAATTTTATGTATTTGTGATCACTGTTTGATTCGTCGTCACTTATTTCCCAGTTTGTTATATTTTCTCCTAATTTAGCTGTTGCTATTGTTAGACCCGGCCATCCTTCTAGCTTCCTTTTACCTCTCATGGTGCAGAACGATGCTTTTGCGTGTGGTGGGTTTTGTACAAAGAGGGAATTCAGGAGTAGGAAGTCTGTAAGTTTTACCCCCCTGTCATCTATGTTCGCATAGCCCCATTGTTGAGAGTGTGCGTTAAAGTCCCCCGTCAGTAGTACTTCGCCCTTGGCTATTTTCAGAGTGTCTTCTACCTCCTGCAGCACATCTTCGAAGTCTTCTACTGAGGGGGGTGCGTATACATTGATTATTGTTATTGTTTCTTTTTTCTTTTCGATTTTTATTGCTGTTGTGTATTCTTTTTCTGCTATTGTTATTGGATTGGTGCCTGTGTGAATTACTATTGCTGATCGATTTCTTTTTGTTTTTGTTATTTTCCAATTACCATTATTGAAACCTGTTATTTTTCCTGTATTTTTATTTTGTTGAAAGTCTTGTAAGAGTCCAATATTTATTTGCTTGTCTCCCATATATCCCATAAGTGTTTGTGTTGCATGGAGACTGTTATGTAGGTTTATTTGATGTTGTTTTGATTTTTATTGTTGGAGTTTTCTCTTGGGTTTTTATTTTCATTCAGGTTTTGATTGTCTTGGGTGCCGCTTAGGCACGCGTCTGTGTTAGCGGCGTTGATATTGAACATAATTCAATTCGTGTGTCCTTTGTTGCCTGTTGTTAAGTTCCTCCTGTGACCTCCTATGCACCCGTGTCACACCCCTAGTTGTGTTTAATGTGATTTTATCGTTTAGGACATCATTACCTGTAGTTAGTTTTTTTCTTCCTTGTTCTATTTCAATTTGTCTAATTTTGAGGAGCTTTCTGTACACCCTGCACTGCCCATCATGAGCCGTGTGGTCTATAGGGATTTATGCCGGTAAGTGCGCCTTATTTCATTCGTTGAATGTAGTGCAGATGATACATCTCTTCCTTCTTTTTGGGCAATCTTCGTATTTGTGTCTACCTGCACATATTGGGCAGTAGTGACTCTGCTTGCACTGGTGCGCCACGTGGTCAAAACCTTGACATTTGTGACACCTTTGGATCGTCACATATTTTTTATCGGACATTCCTTGACTCCCAGGCAGATCGTTCTCTCTTTGAGAAGGTGATCCGCCAGGGGCTCAAGGAGCGCTACCGGTATATGCAATCGCCCTGTTGGTGCCCGTAGCGATTTTAGCAGCTGTATTTTGTCCTCGTTTTGTTCTATGTCGATGCCTAGTTCTCTGCATATTTTGTGCTTGATTATGGTTGGCTCCACCAATTCCAGTACATGGAAGATGATGATTCTCTTTTTCCTTAAATTGGCTGTTTTTAATTTCAGGCCACTGTTACTCTCCTCATTCTCTGCCAGGGCTTCCTTTATCCTCGTAGCTTCCGTTGCGTTTTCGCAAACAATTTTTATGCCGTTGCGAATCCGTTTGATATTCCTGACTCCTTCCTTGTTTTCTACCGTATTTGTTATTTGTTGCTCTACTTCCTCTGCTGTCCGCTCCTCTGTAGCCTGAATAATTACAGTTGTCGTCGCGGTTTTGACCGCCTGTGCATAACTGTGAGCAACTGCAGTCTTTTTAGTTGCCTTTTGTGCTGGTAGCGATGTTGTCTCTTTTTCCGTTGGTTGTGTTCCTCTTTTTGCTGTTACTATTTCCAAGGCTTCTGCCTTTGCCTCGGCATGCGTTGCCCTCAACTCCATCTCAGTCAGTGAGTTTATCACTACCTGCAGAGCTTGGTTCATGGCCTCACACGTCCAGGCTGGTATCTTAGTTGATTTTGATTGGATCATCTTGATGTAGCTTATTGCCATCATAGCCCTCTCTATCTCTAGGGATCTCCTTTTAGATCCATCTGATATATCGCAAAGGGTTATTAATTCCCCTCTTAACCTCGTGACTTCTGTGTCTTGTAGTACCGACACATGGCCGTTATCGTTATCTTTTTACGCGTGAAGATTTCGCTATGGTACTACATTGTAAAATTTGGTAAATTTTGAAATTCAATATTTGAAAAATGACATAATCATTAGATTTGAAATTTATATCAAGAAAAATACAATTTTTTACCTTTCAACGAAGTTTGTCTAACAATTTTTTGACAAATACTTTTCGAGCTATTAATTTTTTCAGCAACTTCAAATGTTTCATTTTCCGAGATTAATCTGTGGCAACGGTTATTGGAAATCCCAGTCGTCAGCAACGCATAGCTTTTTATTAAAGAGAGGATAATGAAATGACCGTTACGTTTATGGTATTTCTCAAATTCAAACTAGCTATTTTCTGACATATACCTGAGTTTATTTTTTATTCGTAAACGCATAAAAATGACAGTTGCTCTTATTCAGAAATATGAAATGGAATTAATTTTCCAATGTCCGATAAAAGCAAAAATGCATTCAGCTAATGATATTATAATAACAATTTTGATTCGAATTTCTTGTCGTAAAAGCTTTTGATCATGAGAGTGCGATTGATTCTAACTCAACATGTAACACATGTATTGAAAAATAAACAACGTTATTCGATTTCAAATCACCTAAAAAAAATTAGTCGATGGGTGCGTAGGAAAGTTTTGCGTTTATTCGAAAAAAAAAAATTGTTTGAGAATAGCCTTCTTGTTGCATTTCAAACCTTCTGTTGTTTTAAGCCCCCAACTTCTTAAATGTTTCTTTACTTTCTTCCATTAAAACTTAAATATACATAATGCGCCATAAATTCGTTAAAACTTTAAAAAATCACCAGAGGGCCCGTGCGAAGATTTCGCACTGAAATCTAATATTTTTTAGGTATACTTCTCTATTATCCCGTCGACCACTTTTCATAACAAAAAACTATCGCCAAACTGTAAGATTAAACGCCAAAAATGCAGTCCCATTTACTTGATGTCAGAAGCATTATACGTGTTTGTTATGTCATCAAGTGGTTTTTAATTCGACATTTGCGTGTATTTTTCATTATGTTGTACTGATTTAGTAGTTATTTTATTAATTAAAATAACAATTGTGTCCTTAAATTCTTATATTTTATTTATTTTTTGATATTCCAATGGCAACGTTCTCCCGTTTATTTGGCGATAGTTTTTTGTTATGAAAAGTGGTCGACGGGATAATAGAGAAGTATCATTTTTTATCAATATGTAATATTTATTAGATGCAGGTTTAAACTTCTAAAGAAAAAGCAAGGATAAAAATATCTGCAAACAACATTTAGTTGTTAGTCAAGCCAGAATATCGTCTAATTTATTCCGTCAACGTTAGATGACTGCTCAAAACTGATCCAAGAAAAAAACTGATCCAAGATTGCTAAAGGCACGCGCGAGAAAAAAAAAATTAACAATCGTATTTTGACTGCATTAGAGGATGACGTCATCCGCTTCGGGAAAACCATGGAACTTAGAAATATAAATCTAAACATTTCAATTTCAATTTCGCTTTTTAATCATAAGTATAAAATAATGTGGTGTTTTTTATAATAATTGCTATGAGCATCATATAATGTGGTATTTTTTTTTTTTTTTTTGGCAACAATAATTTCAGGAAAACCTTTCATTTCTTTCATGAAAACAATGCCGATTTAATTTTTTAATTTCAGCAAATTTTAATCAAAAACATGTTTTAACGAATTGTTAATTGGGCTATTTCAGAAGCCTGTTCTAAAACCTTTCATATGTCATCTCATTCGTTGTTCTGCGTTTTATATTTTCTGAGTAAAAGGGATGTTGACAGGAGAAATAATATATAAGGATTAAAAATAAGGAACAAATGATGCTAAAAACATTGCGGTTTACACTAATGGGATTAAAAGGAGATCGGAGTTTTTTTTTTTTTTTTTTTTTTTTTTTTTTAAACAGAAATGTTGTTGTTGAAAAGTTACCGATAGATGTAGCTGGGATGCATTATCTGAAGCAGATTTATGCAAATCAGGCTGTCAATAAAACACCTCGATGCACATAGATTCTTCATTCGATGTCAGCAGTATGCTACCGTTACCAGAACTAGCGTTATTAGTTTTTTTTAATTAGGCTGAATATAAAAAATCAAAAATTTAACCATACCATTCATATGTTATTGAATTTGTGGTAATTTTTCAACAAAAATACATTATTCCAAATTTAACATTGTTTATGAACTTACAAGGAATGTCTCCTTAAAGCGCATATTCAGAAAGTTTAAAAAAAAAACACTAATGAAGCTACTCAAGTATGTGATAAAGGATCAGTCAAATTTAGCTGCGGAATCCCAGTAGAAATTCTGCAAAAAAATAAAAACTTTCGAGTATTTGGCGGAAAAAGACGCGATTTGGCTTAGCAACATTTTTTCCTCGCCAAATGCAAACGATCGTTTGCATTTTGAAATTGCTTGCAAAATTATTACAGTCAAACCTCGTTAACACGAACACACTTAACACGAATTACTTTTAGCACGAACTGTTTCCGATTGTCCTATCCAGTTGTATGTAATGTATAACATGTCGGATAACACGAACGACTTTTAACACAAACAAAAAAAGTTTCCCTTGAGTGTTCGTGTTAACGAGGTTCGACTGTATTTGATAGCGCAATACGGATGAATGTAATTAACAATTAAGATGAATTTAAATTAAACTATGAAATAGTTTATTATTTTTTCTATAATATATACAACATATATTAAATTTCATTATATAAATATATAGATGTGTACACAAAATTGTAGCTATAAAAATTTACTTATTATGTAAGTTAAACTTACATAAACAAGTTCAGCAAGAAAAAGTCTTTCCTTAAAGATTATTTGTCATAACAGCGTATTTTTTGAAATTTCATTCCGTCGACAACCGGTGATAAATCGCAAAATAAACGAAATTTTCATAATTTTTTACGGACGTTATATCTAGGTTCCGCAGAAAAAAATTTTATAGACGTACATACACTCGTGAGAAGAACAGTCTGTAATTTTTTCAAATTTTTCTGAGTATGCGCTTATGGAGACTTTCCTTGTTAGATCTGAAAATAAAAAATTGTAAATTTTCATAAATTGTATACTTTACTTATTTTCTACTGTCATTGAATAAAGAAATGGTTTTGAAAGAATTTGAAAAAGAAATTCTGTAATTTTTAATAATTATGTTAAACTAACAAATCTAAATTGCAATATTACAGTTAAATAAATCAATATCATAATTATTTTTCAATATACAGGGTGATTCATAAAAGATGGGCAGAACTTTAAGGGGTTATAGTACACTTAAAGACAAATAATATTAAATAGGAGACTAAGGGTCCCAGACGTATTCCCAAGGAGATAGGGGGCATTAAAGTTTAGGGTCCGAAATTTCAAATGATTATAAAACATGGAAAAATTGGTCGATTCGTTTGCGGTTTTTGCAAAAAATTTTCTTTATGCCAGTATTTTCTTGAAATAAAATTTTAAAGTTCAATTTCAAAAAATGCCGATAGGGGGCGCTTTAGACTTTGGAGTAACAAACAACTATTTTTTAACGTTATTTTTTGTATTTCTTTAAATGATTTCGAAAGCTTAGACTTAAACTTAAATTTTGATCTAAAAATCTGAGTCCTAACGAGTAGTTAAGTAGCGTAAACTGAAATTTGAAATTTGAAACCCTTCTCCCCCCAGAACAAAAATCAGTTATTCCCGATCTTTGTGTCGTAGATTAGGCTCTAACTACTGCCGCGTTTTGCTAAAATTATTCTTTATGTCAGTATTTTCTTGAAAATAAATTTTAAAGAAAATTTTCAAAAAATTCCGATAGAGGGCGCTTTAGACTTTGGAGTAACGAACAACTATTTTATACCGTTATTTTTTGTGTCTCATTAAATGCTTTCTAAAGCTTAGACTTAAACTTAAATTTTCAGCTCAAAATCTGAATCGCTGAGCGTGGTTCAGTAGCGAGGGGAGGGGGTTCAAATTTCAACTTCTGAACATAGTTCAGTTTGCACTACTTAACCATGCCCAACGATTCTGTGCTGTGATACGAGGCAAAAATACAACTTTCGTCAAGGACTGCATAGTCGGAATTCACTCATAAAGGCACTGGCACAGTTGGAAACGTCGCTCATGCAAACGTTAAAGCTCCATTCCTGACGCTAGTCACCGGGTGAAGAAGGAAACAGAAAGTATGCAAATGTCAAATGGGGAAGAAGAAGAACACGTATGCAAAATTTCGACACGATTCAGGCATAAAAACCACTGAACGGTGAGTCAAGTGTAAGTCGCTGTAGTAATGAATCGGAAGATGGTGCCCTTCACGAATAAGGAAAAGGCTGAGATGCATTTAATTTACGGAGCGGCAGATGGAAATGGTGCAGAGGCACAACGAATGTACGGAGAGCGATTTCCTAACAGGCGGTTGCCTAACCGCAAAACTTTCGAGCGCTTGCACAGACAGTTGTGTGAGACGGGATCATTTCTCGCTTCCCGGTCGAATGCAGGTCGTGCAAAAAAGGACGAATCAGTAGTTGTTGCAGAAGCCATTCTGGATGTAGTAGCGGCGCAGCCAAGTACAAGTACACGAACAGTGGTTAGCCAGGTGGATACCTCACAGTCCACGACTTGGAGGGTACTGAAGGATGAACATTTGCTCCCGTTTCATGTGCAACGAGTCCAGAAACTGTCTCCAGGGGATTATCCAAATCGTATTGAATTCGCCCGCTGGTTTCTGCAGCAGAACGCGCTAAATCCACATTTTGGACGAACTGTGCTTTTCACCGATGAATGTACCTTCACACGTGAAGGTACATTTAACACACACAATGCACATGTATGGGCGGATGTCAATCCACATGCTACGTATCCACATGCTCATCAGAGACGCTTTTCCATCAATGTTTGGGCAGGAATCCTCGGAGACAACCTAATCGGACCGTACCTTCTTCCTGAACGCCTCAACGGTAAAACATACCTCACATTTCTGCAACATGTGCTGCCAGACCTGTTAAACGTTGTTCCTCCACGCATCCGGCGGGTCATGTGGTTCCAGCACGATGGAGCGCCAGCCCATTACGTACGAGACGTCCGCAACTATCTGGACATCACATTTCCGAACAGATAGATTGGTCGAGGTGGTCCTGTTGCTTGGCCTGCTCGCTCGCCAGATCTTTCACCCCTCGATTTCTTTTTTTGGGGACGATTGAAGGCTCTTATGTATGAGACACCCATTGAATCCCCCGAGGAACTGGTCGCCAGACTTTCCGCCGCTGTAGGGGAAGTGCTCGAAAAGCCTGATGTTTTCGCGAATGTTCGCCGTTCCATTCGTCGCCGTTGTTCTGCGTGCATAACCTCTGGTGGTCACAATTTTGAACATTTATTGTGATTACATGTTAATAAATATGCTTTGGTAACATAATCCTAATTTGTGTCTTTTTACCTCGTATCACAGCACACAATGTGTGGACATGGTAAACTGAACTGTGCTCAGGAGTAGAAATTTCAAACCCCTCTCCCCAGAAACTTAACCACGTCTAACGATTCAGATTTTGGGCTGAAAATTTAAGTCTAAGCTTTAGAAAGCATTTAATGAGACACAAAAAATAACGGTATAAAATAGTTGTTCGTTACTCCAAAGTCTAAAGCGCCCTCTATCGGAATTTTTTGAAAATTTTCTTTAAAATTTATTTTCAAGAAAATACTGACATAAAGAATAATTTTAGCAAAACGCGGCAGTAGTTAGAGCCTAATCTACGACACAAAGATCGGGAATAACTGATTTTTGTTCTGGGGGGAGAAGGGTTTCAAATTTCAAATTTCAGTTTACGCTACTTAACTACTCGTTAGGACTCAGATTTTTAGATCAAAATTTAAGTTTAAGTCTAAGCTTTCGAAATCATTTAAAGAAATACAAAAAATAACGTTAAAAAATAGTTGTTTGTTACTCCAAAGTCTAAAGCGCCCCCTATCGGCATTTTTTGAAATTGAACTTTAAAATTTTATTTCAAGAAAATACTGGCATAAAGAAAATTTTTTGCAAAAACCGCAAACGAATCGACCAATTTTTCCATGTTTTATAATCATTTGAAATTTCGGACCCTAAACTTTAATGCCCCCTATCTCCTTGGGAATACGTCTGGGACCCTTAGTCTCCTATTTAATATTATTTGTCTTTAAGTGTACTATAACCACTTAAAGTTCTGCCCATCTTTTATGAATCACCCTGTATACATTTAGCAGCATACAGTTGAAATTTACTTATATTAAAGTTGCTTATGTACAGTCGTGGAAAAAAAAAACGGAACACCCCCCACTAACTCTGCAACAAATTATATTAGAAGGAAGTGACTGGTACCAAACGATTGGAAATAAAGTCTACTTTTAAGTGATGTATATAAAATTTTCTTAGGGGGCCATTTACATATAAAAACACACCCAAACTTTGTTTTTTTCAATAGCAAGGCCCAAATTTGACAACATATTTGAAATCTGCAGTTCAAACTATGCCTAGATACCAAATTTCATTAAATTCCTACGACGCGTTTCTGAGAAATTAATTACTTTATAATGAGCATATTTAAGGGGCTGTATCCAAATTGAAGTTCGGTACTCGATTGTTGAAATGCTGCAGACAGAATGTCACCTTTTAATGTATTATGTTTTACCGATATGACCATTTTACTCTCTTAATAAGTTTCGGTTATTGTTATATGCTGTAAGATAATGTTTACAAGTGTTGAATTATCCGATTTTAACCCCTTGGGGACGAGCGACACGTATGCGTGACGCATAAGATGCTCAGAATCCTCGATTTTGCCCACCAGTTATTTTTTATTGCAAGCTTTGCCTTATTATATCTTAGCATTTGCACAATTCAATTAGACGAAAATTTCTGTTTTGAAAAACCGGTGGTAAATTATTAAAAATTCTGTAATAGACTCTCGTCACGAAGGGATTAAAAAAACCATAAGATTATTTGTAATTAAAATAGTCTTACAATATGTAAATGTTATTGGAATTTTACAGGTGCTTTTATAATGCTTTTTCTCAGATTTTGCATCTATTTAACTCGCCTTTTCTTTAGTTTATTGGCAGAAACGTGAATAATATTGACAGATACAAAATTTAGAATTAAAAAAAATAGTATAAAGCATATGTTATAAAGACATCTGAATAACTTTACATCCGTTATTCTCCTTCGGAATAGGGGTAATAATTCTATGATTAAACTTATTCTGGTAGTTCATTTGAAATTTGACAATTAACTCATTAATGCCTCCTGGCAAGAAAACTTGCCATATGACATTTATTATTTATTATTATTATTATTATTATTAGATTTTTTTGCACACTGCTAGCGATTAGGAAATAATCTTGCCTATCAGAAAACCATAAAAACAACTTGTAATTTTTTTTCAATTAGCCTGTTTAATCGAATAGATTTAAATACGAAAGTTATAGAAGAAATATTGTAATTTTTTCTTCGCAATAAACTACCAATATAAACCTTACCTATTAATCCATGTTGAAACAGTTTGAAGAGACACTTGAAAATGCCCAGCTATATAACGAAAACTTCTTCCAGCTTGCCACATGCCAATCATTTGGCCTTTCGTTGCTTCAGTTAATTGTGGGGCCATTTTGTTTCAGCAAATACTCTACACATATGCATTTATAATAAACTTCACTTCAAACATATATACTGCAGAAAAAACAATATAGCTTTATTAGACTGGAAAAGAAGCTATAAATCCATTTAAAGGTAACAAAAATGATTAAGTTTTTTCTAAGGTAGAACTGATCATGATTTTCAAAAATGAGCTTTATTAATTTAAAAATAAAAGCGAAACTATTTTCCATAAATGAAAACATATATCTCATGCAAATACGTTTTACGTAATTTTAATGAAAAATTTTAAAGCAGACATTGAAAAAGTAAAAGAAATATATATATATATATATATATACTAATAAAAGCTGGGGTTCTGGTGCCTCGCTATCTTATATCTTACTACAATCACAGGTCGTTGTCAGAGTTGTTTAACGTAAGATCACGAAGCATTGAAATACGGTTTACGCATTGTTTATAGTGTAAGACAGACTTAATCTCTAAGTTTATCAAGTCACTATAATCCCAGCCTATGAGTATAATATTTTCTCAAAGAGGAATGAGAGCTCTCCGACCCGAATATCGATTCTTACCACTAAATTTTAATAGTATTCTCCAACGTAAAGAATTTCAGAAATTTTGTCCTTGAATAAGGTAACAAATACTATTAAAATTTAGTGGTGTCAATCGGGATTTCGAGTCGGAGCGCTCCCATCCCTATTCAAACTATGCTTTAATGCACATCATAGACGGCCCCTTAAAGCAGCATTTTGTCGTTTTTTAAGCATAATTTGAAAACTACTTGGAAAAAAAAATTGAAATTTTGAATACACATAAAGCAGGACATAATAAATAAAAATCCATCAAAAAAATTGTAGATTGCAATTCATAATTTTTTCGAATATTAATTTCATAATTCATAATTCATATTATAAAATTTTAAAAATTACAAATTTGACGAAGTTATGTTTGGGTTTTTGAGTTTTATAACCAAACAAAACGTTAGCACATTAGGATTATAATTTCAGGAAATATTAATAAAAATATGAAAATGTAATTTAACATTAGAAGCTCTAAAATTTGAATGTTTATAACTCAAAAACTTATCATCCAAATGACTTAAAATTTTGTATCTAGGCATAGTTTGAACCGAAGATTTAAAATATCATGTCAAAAGTGGGTGTTGCCATTGAAAAAATTCAAGTTTAGGCTGGTTTTAATATGTAGATGGCCCCTTAAGCAAATTTTAGATACATCACTTAAAAGTAGACTTTATTTCCAATCGTTTGGTACCAGTCACGTCCTTCTACTATAATTTGTTGCAGAGTTAGTGGGGGGTGTTCCGTTTTTTTTTTCCACGACTGTAGCATTATTAAAGTTTAGATACGTTTGGAACACTGTGAACAACGTCTTCTTAGGCGACATATTTTCTTCTTTGAAGAAGCCTTTTTTTTAGGACTGGTGCTTTCCCATTCCATGAACTCCAATTGTTTTTCTGAGTATTCTTCAACTCCACTCATGGCTTCATCATTCTCCACCCTATGGTACATGAATGGAAGACTTGTTGCTAACTGTCTTCTTTTTGACGGAATACCATCTTGATGAAAAGGCTCCCTCATCTTTCGTTTATGATATATCTTTCTTCCTGATCTTTCTGCTATAACAAGAAACATACAAATCAGTCAAAAACCGGAAGTCGAAAAAAATTTTGATCTATTACAGATAGAAGAAAGTAACAAGTGGATAAGTGTGATCGAAGATCGCTCAAAGGGTTTCGTTTAATATTCCTTTCAAAACACTTTATCCTTTCTTTAATAAATTCAAACAAATTTCATTTATCAACTACAACAAAAACAAAAAAAGTCATGTTTTTTATAAAGTAAAAGTTAACCGGTCTATTTTTTAATTTTTTCGAATATCTAAACCAGTCGGATAGTTAAAGTTGCTTATGTAGTTGCATATACAGTTGAAATTTACTTATATTAAAGTTGCTTATGTAGCATTATTAAAGTTTAGATACGTTTCGAACACTGTGAACAACGTCTTCTTAGGCGACATATTTTCTTCTTTGAAGAAGCCTTTTTTTTAGGACTGGTGCTTTCCCATTCCATGAACTCCAATTGTTTTTCTGAGTATTCTTCAACTCCACTCATGGCTTCATCATTCTCCACCCTATGGTACATGAATGGAAGACTTGTTGCTAACTGTCTTCTTTTTGACGGAATACCATCTTGATGAAGAGGCTCCCTCATCTTTCGTTTATGATATATCTTTCTTCCTGATCTTTCTGCTATAACAAGAAACATACAAATCAGTCAAAAACCGGAAGTCGAAAAAAATTTTGATCTACTACAGATAGAAGAAAGTAACAAGTGGATAAGTGTGATCGAAGATCGCTCAAAGGGTTTCGTTTAATATTCCTTTCAAAACACTTTATCCTTTCTTTAATAAATTCAAACAAATTTCATTTATCAACAACAACAAAAACAAAAAAAGTCATGTTTTTTATAAAGTAAAAGTTAACCGGTCTATTTTTTAATTTTTTCGAATATCTAAACCAGCCGGATAGTTAAAGTTGCTTATGTAGTTGCATATACAGTTGAAATTTACTTATATTAAAGTTGCTTATGTAGCATTATTAAAGTT
The DNA here is from genome assembly GCA_963931845.1 of Maratus michaelseni. NCBI lineage: Eukaryota > Metazoa > Arthropoda > Arachnida > Araneae > Salticidae > Maratus > Maratus michaelseni. The sequence continues at coordinate 187,776,118 of OZ007598.1, read as the reverse complement.
TAGATACGTTTGGAACACTGTGAACAACGTCTTCTTAGGCGACATATTTTCTTCTTTGAAGAAGCCTTTTTTTTAGGACTGGTGCTTTCCCATTCCATGAACTCCAATTGTTTTTCTGAGTATTCTTCAACTCCACTCATGGCTTCATCATTCTCCACCCTATGGTACAGAATGGAAGACTTGTTGCTAACTGTCTTCTTTTTGACGGAATACCATCTTGATGAAAAGGCGCCCTCATCTTTCGTTTATGATATATCTTTCTTCCTGATCTTTCTGCTATAACAAGAAACATACAAATCAGTCAAAAACCGGAAGTCGAAAAAAATATGTTTTAACGTCATGTCTGACCTGCATTTTCTGCTGCTACGTGTGCAGGATAATCATAAACGCCTGGAGGCCCACCATAATATGGTTGATATGCACCTGGCTGTTGAAGTGGATGAGGTGGAGGTTGATCTGAAGAAGACGCACTCTGACCTGCATTCGGATAGTTAAAGTTGCTTATGTAGTTGCATATACAGTTGAAATTTACTTATATTAAAGTTGCTTATGTAGCATTATTAAAGTTTAGATACGTTTGGAACACTGTGAACAACGTCTTCTTAGGCGACATATTTTCTTCTTTGAAGAAGCCTTTTTTTTAGGACTGGTGCTTTCCCATTCCATGAACTCCAATTGTTTTTCTGAGTATTCTTCAACTCCACTCATGGCTTCATCATTCTCCACCCTATGGTACATGAATGGAAGACTTGTTGCTAACTGTCTTCTTTTTGACGGAATACCATCTTGATGAAAAGGCTCCCTCATCTTTCGTTTATGATATATCTTTCTTCCTGATCTTTCTGCTATAACAAGAAACATACAAATCAGTCAAAAACCGGAAGTCGAAAAAAATATGTTTTAACGTCATGTCTGACCTGCATTTTCTGCTGCTACGTGTGCAGGATAATCATAAACGCCTGGAGGCCCACCATAATATGGTTGATATGCACCTGGCTGTTGAAGTGGATGAGGTGGAGGTTGATCTGAAGAAGACGCACTCTGACCTGCATTCGGATAGTTAAAGTTGCTTATGTAGTTGCATATACAGTTGAAATTTACTTATATTAAAGTTGCTTATGTAGCATTATTAAAGTTTAGATACGTTTGGAACACTGTGAACAACGTCTTCTTAGGCGACATATTTTCTTCTTTGAAGAAGCCTTTTTTTTAGGACTGGTGCTTTCCCATTCCATGAACTCCAATTGTTTTTCTGAGTATTCTTCAACTCCACTCATGGCTTCATCATTCTCCACCCTATGGTACATGAATGGAAGACTTGTTGCTAACTGTCTTCTTTTTGACGGAATACCATCTTGATGAAAAGGCTCCCTCATCTTTCGTTTATGATATATCTTTCTTCCTGATCTTTCTGCTATAACAAGAAACATACAAATCAGTCAAAAACCGGAAGTCGAAAAAAATATGTTTTAACGTCATGTCTGACCTGCATTTTCTGCTGCTACGTGTGCAGGATAATCATAAACGCCTGGAGGCCCACCATAATATGGTTGATATGCACCTGGCTGTTGAAGTGGATGAGGTGGAGGTTGATCTGAAGAAGACGCACTCTGACCTGCATTCGGATAGTTAAAGTTGCTTATGTAGTTGCATATACAGTTGAAATTTACTTATATTAAAGTTGCTTATGTAGCATTATTAAAGTTTAGATACGTTTGGAACACTGTGAACAACGTCTTCTTAGGCGACATATTTTCTTCTTTGAAGAAGCCTTTTTTTTAGGACTGGTGCTTTCCCATTCCATGAACTCCAATTGTTTTTCTGAGTATTCTTCAACTCCACTCATGGCTTCATCATTCTCCACCCTATGGTACATGAATGGAAGACTTGTTGCTAACTGTCTTCTTTTTGACGGAATACCATCTTGATGAAAAGGCTCCCTCATCTTTCGTTTATGATATATCTTTCTTCCTGATCTTTCTGCTATAACAAGAAACATACAAATCAGTCAAAAACCGGAAGTCGAAAAAAATATGTTTTAACGTCATGTCTGACCTGCATTTTCTGCTGCTACGTGTGCAGGATAATCATAAACGCCTGGAGGCCCACCATAATATGGTTGATATGCACCTGGCTGTTGAAGTGGATGAGGTGGAGGTTGATCTGAAGAAGACGCACTCTGACCTGCATTCGGATAGTTAAAGTTGCTTATGTAGTTGCATATACAGTTGAAATTTACTTATATTAAAGTTGCTTATGTAGCATTATTAAAGTTTAGATACGTTTGGAACACTGTGAACAACGTCTTCTTAGGCGACATATTTTCTTCTTTGAAGAAGCCTTTTTTTTAGGACTGGTGCTTTCCCATTCCATGAACTCCAATTGTTTTTCTGAGTATTCTTCAACTCCACTCATGGCTTCATCATTCTCCACCCTATGGTACATGAATGGAAGACTTGTTGCTAACTGTCTTCTTTTTGACGGAATACCATCTTGATGAAAAGGCTCCCTCATCTTTCGTTTATGATATATCTTTCTTCCTGATCTTTCTGCTATAACAAGAAACATACAAATCAGTCAAAAACCGGAAGTCGAAAAAAATATGTTTTAACGTCATGTCTGACCTGCATTTTCTGCTGCTACGTGTGCAGGATAATCATAAACGCCTGGAGGCCCACCATAATATGGTTGATATGCACCTGGCTGTTGAAGTGGATGAGGTGGAGGTTGATCTGAAGAAGACGCACTCTGACCTGCATTCGGATAGTTAAAGTTGCTTATGTAGTTGCATATACAGTTGAAATTTACTTATATTAAAGTTGCTTATGTAGCATTATTAAAGTTTAGATACGTTTGGAACACTGTGAACAACGTCTTCTTAGGCGACATATTTTCTTCTTTGAAGAAGCCTTTTTTTTAGGACTGGTGCTTTCCCATTCCATGAACTCCAATTGTTTTTCTGAGTATTCTTCAACTCCACTCATGGCTTCATCATTCTCCACCCTATGGTACATGAATGGAAGACTTGTTGCTAACTGTCTTCTTTTTGACGGAATACCATCTTGATGAAAAGGCTCCCTCATCTTTCGTTTATGATATATCTTTCTTCCTGATCTTTCTGCTATAACAAGAAACATACAAATCAGTCAAAAACCGGAAGTCGAAAAAAATATGTTTTAACGTCATGTCTGACCTGCATTTTCTGCTGCTACGTGTGCAGGATAATCATAAACGCCTGGAGGCCCACCATAATATGGTTGATATGCACCTGGCTGTTGAAGTGGATGAGGTGGAGGTTGATCTGAAGAAGACGCACTCTGACCTGCATTCGGATAGTTAAAGTTGCTTATGTAGTTGCATATACAGTTGAAATTTACTTATATTAAAGTTGCTTATGTAGCATTATTAAAGTTTAGATACGTTTGGAACACTGTGAACAACGTCTTCTTAGGCGACATATTTTCTTCTTTGAAGAAGCCTTTTTTTTAGGACTGGTGCTTTCCCATTCCATGAACTCCAATTGTTTTTCTGAGTATTCTTCAACTCCACTCATGGCTTCATCATTCTCCACCCTATGGTACATGAATGGAAGACTTGTTGCTAACTGTCTTCTTTTTGACGGAATACCATCTTGATGAAAAGGCTCCCTCATCTTTCGTTTATGATATATCTTTCTTCCTGATCTTTCTGCTATAACAAGAAACATACAAATCAGTCAAAAACCGGAAGTCGAAAAAAATATGTTTTAACGTCATGTCTGACCTGCATTTTCTGCTGCTACGTGTGCAGGATAATCATAAACGCCTGGAGGCCCACCATAATATGGTTGATATGCACCTGGCTGTTGAAGTGGATGAGGTGGAGGTTGATCTGAAGAAGATGCACTCTGACCTGCATTCGGATAGTTAAAGTTGCTTATGTAGTTGCATATACAGTTGAAATTTACTTATATTAAAGTTGCTTATGTAGCATTATTAAAGTTTAGATACGTTTGGAACACTGTGAACAACGTCTTCTTAGGCGACATATTTTCTTCTTTGAAGAAGCCTTTTTTTTAGGACTGGTGCTTTCCCATTCCATGAACTCCAATTGTTTTTCTGAGTATTCTTCAACTCCACTCATGGCTTCATCATTCTCCACCCTATGGTACATGAATGGAAGACTTGTTGCTAACTGTCTTCTTTTTGACGGAATACCATCTTGATGAAAAGGCTCCCTCATCTTTCGTTTATGATATATCTTTCTTCCTGATCTTTCTGCTATAACAAGAAACATACAAATCAGTCAAAAACCGGAAGTCGAAAAAAATATGTTTTAACGTCATGTCTGACCTGCATTTTCTGCTGCTACGTGTGCAGGATAATCATAAACGCCTGGAGGCCCACCATAATATGGTTGATATGCACCTGGCTGTTGAAGTGGATGAGGTGGAGGTTGATCTGAAGAAGACGCACTCTGACCTGCATTCGGATAGTTAAAGTTGCTTATGTAGTTGCATATACAGTTGAAATTTACTTATATTAAAGTTGCTTATGTAGCATTATTAAAGTTTAGATACGTTTGGAACACTGTGAACAACGTCTTCTTAGGCGACATATTTTCTTCTTTGAAGAAGCCTTTTTTTTAGGACTGGTGCTTTCCCATTCCATGAACTCCAATTGTTTTTCTGAGTATTCTTCAACTCCACTCATGGCTTCATCATTCTCCACCCTATGGTACATGAATGGAAGACTTGTTGCTAACTGTCTTCTTTTTGACGGAATACCATCTTGATGAAAAGGCTCCCTCATCTTTCGTTTATGATATATCTTTCTTCCTGATCTTTCTGCTATAACAAGAAACATACAAATCAGTCAAAAACCGGAAGTCGAAAAAAATATGTTTTAACGTCATGTCTGACCTGCATTTTCTGCTGCTACGTGTGCAGGATAATCATAAACGCCTGGAGGCCCACCATAATATGGTTGATATGCACCTGGCTGTTGAAGTGGATGAGGTGGAGGTTGATCTGAAGAAGACGCACTCTGACCTGCATTCGGATAGTTAAAGTTGCTTATGTAGTTGCATATACAGTTGAAATTTACTTATATTAAAGTTGCTTATGTAGCATTATTAAAGTTTAGATACGTTTGGAACACTGTGAACAACGTCTTCTTAGGCGACATATTTTCTTCTTTGAAGAAGCCTTTTTTTTAGGACTGGTGCTTTCCCATTCCATGAACTCCAATTGTTTTTCTGAGTATTCTTCAACTCCACTCATGGCTTCATCATTCTCCACCCTATGGTACATGAATGGAAGACTTGTTGCTAACTGTCTTCTTTTTGACGGAATACCATCTTGATGAAAAGGCTCCCTCATCTTTCGTTTATGATATATCTTTCTTCCTGATCTTTCTGCTATAACAAGAAACATACAAATCAGTCAAAAACCGGAAGTCGAAAAAAATATGTTTTAACGTCATGTCTGACCTGCATTTTCTGCTGCTACGTGTGCAGGATAATCATAAACGCCTGGAGGCCCACCATAATATGGTTGATATGCACCTGGCTGTTGAAGTGGATGAGGTGGAGGTTGATCTGAAGAAGACGCACTCTGACCTGCATTCGGATAGTTAAAGTTGCTTATGTAGTTGCATATACAGTTGAAATTTACTTATATTAAAGTTGCTTATGTAGCATTATTAAAGTTTAGATACGTTTGGAACACTGTGAACAACGTCTTCTTAGGCGACATATTTTCTTCTTTGAAGAAGCCTTTTTTTTAGGACTGGTGCTTTCCCATTCCATGAACTCCAATTGTTTTTCTGAGTATTCTTCAACTCCACTCATGGCTTCATCATTCTCCACCCTATGGTACATGAATGGAAGACTTGTTGCTAACTGTCTTCTTTTTGACGGAATACCATCTTGATGAAAAGGCTCCCTCATCTTTCGTTTATGATATATCTTTCTTCCTGATCTTTCTGCTATAACAAGAAACATACAAATCAGTCAAAAACCGGAAGTCGAAAAAAATATGTTTTAACGTCATGTCTGACCTGCATTTTCTGCTGCTACGTGTGCAGGATAATCATAAACGCCTGGAGGCCCACCATAATATGGTTGATATGCACCTGGCTGTTGAAGTGGATGAGGTGGAGGTTGATCTGAAGAAGACGCACTCTGACCTGCATTCGGATAGTTAAAGTTGCTTATGTAGTTGCATATACAGTTGAAATTTACTTATATTAAAGTTGCTTATGTAGCATTATTAAAGTTTAGATACGTTTGGAACACTGTGAACAACGTCTTCTTAGGCGACATATTTTCTTCTTTGAAGAAGCCTTTTTTTTAGGACTGGTGCTTTCCCATTCCATGAACTCCAATTGTTTTTCTGAGTATTCTTCAACTCCACTCATGGCTTCATCATTCTCCACCCTATGGTACATGAATGGAAGACTTGTTGCTAACTGTCTTCTTTTTGACGGAATACCATCTTGATGAAAAGGCTCCCTCATCTTTCGTTTATGATATATCTTTCTTCCTGATCTTTCTGCTATAACAAGAAACATACAAATCAGTCAAAAACCGGAAGTCGAAAAAAATATGTTTTAACGTCATGTCTGACCTGCATTTTCTGCTGCTACGTGTGCAGGATAATCATAAACGCCTGGAGGCCCACCATAATATGGTTGATATGCACCTGGCTGTTGAAGTGGATGAGGTGGAGGTTGATCTGAAGAAGACGCACTCTGACCTGCATTCGGATAGTTAAAGTTGCTTATGTAGTTGCATATACAGTTGAAATTTACTTATATTAAAGTTGCTTATGTAGCATTATTAAAGTTTAGATACGTTTGGAACACTGTGAACAACGTCTTCTTAGGCGACATATTTTCTTCTTTGAAGAAGCCTTTTTTTAGGACTGGTGCTTTCCCATTCCATGAACTCCAATTGTTTTTCTGAGTATTCTTCAACTCCACTCATGGCTTCATCATTCTCCACCCTATGGTACATGAATGGAAGACTTGTTGCTAACTGTCTTCTTTTTGACGGAATACCATCTTGATGAAAAGGCTCCCTCATCTTTCGTTTATGATATATCTTTCTTCCTGATCTTTCTGCTATAACAAGAAACATACAAATCAGTCAAAAACCGGAAGTCGAAAAAAATATGTTTTAACGTCATGTCTGACCTGCATTTTCTGCTGCTACGTGTGCAGGATAATCATAAACGCCTGGAGGCCCACCATAATATGGTTGATATGCACCTGGCTGTTGAAGTGGATGAGGTGGAGGTTGATCTGAAGAAGACGCACTCTGACCTGCATTCGGATAGTTAAAGTTGCTTATGTAGTTGCATATACAGTTGAAATTTACTTATATTAAAGTTGCTTATGTAGCATTATTAAAGTTTAGATACGTTTGGAACACTGTGAACAACGTCTTCTTAGGCGACATATTTTCTTCTTTGAAGAAGCCTTTTTTTTAGGACTGGTGCTTTCCCATTCCATGAACTCCAATTGTTTTTCTGAGTATTCTTCAACTCCACTCATGGCTTCATCATTCTCCACCCTATGGTACATGAATGGAAGACTTGTTGCTAACTGTCTTCTTTTTGACGGAATACCATCTTGATGAAAAGGCTCCCTCATCTTTCGTTTATGATATATCTTTCTTCCTGATCTTTCTGCTATAACAAGAAACATACAAATCAGTCAAAAACCGGAAGTCGAAAAAAATATGTTTTAACGTCATGTCTGACCTGCATTTTCTGCTGCTACGTGTGCAGGATAATCATAAACGCCTGGAGGCCCACCATAATATGGTTGATATGCACCTGGCTGTTGAAGTGGATGAGGTGGAGGTTGATCTGAAGAAGACGCACTCTGACCTGCATTCGGATAGTTAAAGTTGCTTATGTAGTTGCATATACAGTTGAAATTTACTTATATTAAAGTTGCTTATGTAGCATTATTAAAGTTTAGATACGTTTGGAACACTGTGAACAACGTCTTCTTAGGCGACATATTTTCTTCTTTGAAGAAGCCTTTTTTTTAGGACTGGTGCTTTCCCATTCCATGAACTCCAATTGTTTTTCTGAGTATTCTTCAACTCCACTCATGGCTTCATCATTCTCCACCCTATGGTACATGAATGGAAGACTTGTTGCTAACTGTCTTCTTTTTGACGGAATACCATCTTGATGAAAAGGCTCCCTCATCTTTCGTTTATGATATATCTTTCTTCCTGATCTTTCTGCTATAACAAGAAACATACAAATCAGTCAAAAACCGGAAGTCGAAAAAAATATGTTTTAACGTCATGTCTGACCTGCATTTTCTGCTGCTACGTGTGCAGGATAATCATAAACGCCTGGAGGCCCACCATAATATGGTTGATATGCACCTGGCTGTTGAAGTGGATGAGGTGGAGGTTGATCTGAAGAAGACGCACTCTGACCTGCAGTCGGATAGTTAAAGTTGCTTATGTAGTTGCATATACAGTTGAAATTTACTTATATTAAAGTTGCTTATGTAGCATTATTAAAGTTTAGATACGTTTGGAACACTGTGAACAACGTCTTCTTAGGCGACATATTTTCTTCTTTGAAGAAGCCTTTTTTTAGGACTGGTGCTTTCCCATTCCATGAACTCCAATTGTTTTTCTGCGTATTCTTCAACTCCACTCATGGCTTCATCATTCTCCACCCTATGGTACATGAATGGAAGACTTGTTGCTAACTGTCTTCTTTTTGACGGAATACCATCTTGATGAAAAGGCTCCCTCATCTTTCGTTTATGATATATCTTTTTTCCTGATCTTTCTGCTATAACAAGAAACATACAAATCAGTCAAAAACCGGAAGTCGAAAAAAATATGTTTTAACGTCATGTCTGACCTGCATTTTCTGCTGCTACGTGTGCAGGATAATCATAAACGCCTGGAGGCCCACCATAATATGGTTGATATGCACCTGGCTGTTGAAGTGGATGAGGTGGAGGTTGATCTGAAGAAGACGCACTCTGACCTGCATTCGGATAGTTAAAGTTGCTTATGTAGTTGCATATACAGTTGAAATTTACTTATATTAAAGTTGCTTATGTAGCATTATTAAAGTTTAGATACGTTTGGAACACTGTGAACAACGTCTTCTTAGGCGACATATTTTCTTCTTTGAAGAAGCCTTTTTTTTAGGACTGGTGCTTTCCCATTCCATGAACTCCAATTGTTTTTCTGAGTATTCTTCAACTCCACTCATGGCTTCATCATTCTCCACCCTATGGTACATGAATGGAAGACTTGTTGCTAACTGTCTTCTTTTTGACGGAATACCATCTTGATGAAAAGGCTCCCTCATCTTTCGTTTATGATATATCTTTCTTCCTGATCTTTCTGCTATAACAAGAAACATACAAATCAGTCAAAAACCGGAAGTCGAAAAAAATATGTTTTAACGTCATGTCTGACCTGCATTTTCTGCTGCTACGTGTGCAGGATAATCATAAACGCCTGGAGGCCCACCATAATATGGTTGATATGCACCTGGCTGTTGAAGTGGATGAGGTGGAGGTTGATCTGAAGAAGACGCACTCTGACCTGCATTCGGATAGTTAAAGTTGCTTATGTAGTTGCATATACAGTTGAAATTTACTTATATTAAAGTTGCTTATGTAGCATTATTAAAGTTTAGATACGTTTGGAACACTGTGAACAACGTCTTCTTAGGCGACATATTTTCTTCTTTGAAGAAGCCTTTTTTTTAGGACTGGTGCTTTCCCATTCCATGAACTCCAATTGTTTTTCTGAGTATTCTTCAACTCCACTCATGGCTTCATCATTCTCCACCCTATGGTACATGAATGGAAGACTTGTTGCTAACTGTCTTCTTTTTGACGGAATACCATCTTGATGAAAAGGCTCCCTCATCTTTCGTTTATGATATATCTTTCTTCCTGATCTTTCTGCTATAACAAGAAACATACAAATCAGTCAAAAACCGGAAGTCGAAAAAAATATGTTTTAACGTCATGTCTGACCTGCATTTTCTGCTGCTACGTGTGCAGGATAATCATAAACGCCTGGAGGCCCACCATAATATGGTTGATATGCACCTGGCTGTTGAAGTGGATGAGGTGGAGGTTGATCTGAAGAAGACGCACTCTGACCTGCATTCGGATAGTTAAAGTTGCTTATGTAGTTGCATATACAGTTGAAATTTACTTATATTAAAGTTGCTTATGTAGCATTATTAAAGTTTAGATACGTTTGGAACACTGTGAACAACGTCTTCTTAGGCGACATATTTTCTTCTTTGAAGAAGCCTTTTTTTTAGGACTGGTGCTTTCCCATTCCATGAACTCCAATTGTTTTTCTGAGTATTCTTCAACTCCACTCATGGCTTCATCATTCTCCACCCTATGGTACATGAATGGAAGACTTGTTGCTAACTGTCTTCTTTTTGACGGAATACCATCTTGATGAAAAGGCTCCCTCATCTTTCGTTTATGATATATCTTTCTTCCTGATCTTTCTGCTATAACAAGAAACATACAAATCAGTCAAAAACCGGAAGTCGAAAAAAATATGTTTTAACGTCATGTCTGACCTGCATTTTCTGCTGCTACGTGTGCAGGATAATCATAAACGCCTGGAGGCCCACCATAATATGGTTGATATGCACCTGGCTGTTGAAGTGGATGAGGTGGAGGTTGATCTGAAGAAGACGCACTCTGACCTGCATTCGGATAGTTAAAGTTGCTTATGTAGTTGCATATACAGTTGAAATTTACTTATATTAAAGTTGCTTATGTAGCATTATTAAAGTTTAGATACGTTTGGAACACTGTGAACAACGTCTTCTTAGGCGACATATTTTCTTCTTTGAAGAAGCCTTTTTTTTAGGACTGGTGCTTTCCCATTCCATGAACTCCAATTGTTTTTCTGAGTATTCTTCAACTCCACTCATGGCTTCATCATTCTCCACCCTATGGTACATGAATGGAAGACTTGTTGCTAACTGTCTTCTTTTTGACGGAATACCATCTTGATGAAAAGGCTCCCTCATCTTTCGTTTATGATATATCTTTCTTCCTGATCTTTCTGCTATAACAAGAAACATACAAATCAGTCAAAAACCGGAAGTCGAAAAAAATATGTTTTAACGTCATGTCTGACCTGCATTTTCTGCTGCTACGTGTGCAGGATAATCATAAACGCCTGGAGGCCCACCATAATATGGTTGATATGCACCTGGCTGTTGAAGTGGATGAGGTGGAGGTTGATCTGAAGAAGACGCAGTCTGACCTGCATTTTCTGCTGCTACGTGTGCAGGATAATCATAAACGCCTGGAGGCCCACCATAATATGGTTGATATGCACCTGGCTGTTGAAGTGGATGAGGTGGAGGTTGATCTGAAGAAGACGCAGTCTGACCTGCATTTTCTGCTGCTACGTGTGCAGGATAATCATAAACGCCTGGAGGCCCACCATAATATGGTTGATATGCACCTGGCTGTTGAAGTGGATGAGGTGGAGGCTGATCTGAAGAAGACGCAGTCTGACCTGACGAAGGTTGAGGTTGACCCGAAGGAGGCGCTTGAGTAGCATCAAATGGTGCAGGACATCTTGTTGTAACGAGATTTGCACCCAACGACGTCGATGTATTTTGATCTGTAACTTGTTTGTCGGGTATGAATCTTCTAAAACGCTTCATGGTTAACTGCCAAATTCACAGTATCTGCAAAAGAAAGTAAAAATATTTTTATGGAGATCTGGAATAATTGTATTAGGCAGTCATTTTACCCCCATAATAAACTTTCTTTATATCAAAAAGGGAGAAAGTGGTAATAGAAAGTCACAGCCCTATAATCCACGACAGTATAATACATTTTTCATGCACGGAATCATTATCGAAACTCTCTTCCTTCCAGTTCTCTTTACTTTAACACCTTTGCAACAAACGACACGTATACGTGCTGTATAGGGCGAGTAGAATCCTCAGCTTTGACTAACGCTATTTCCGATTAGTACTTTTCATATTTAATCAGATAATTTCTGTGATTAAATAAAGCACAGTTTCGTAAATAGTGATGTTCGAAAACTAAAAATTTTATACAAAATGCGTGTCGTGAAGATGTTAAGACAGATTAGATGATGCAGATAACGAAACTGTCAGCCAACTGGAGCACCAGCGGGGTATGTTGCCTTAGCAACATCTCTCACCCCGCTGAAAACACTTCCAGGAATTACAAAACGCACTTCCAGGAATTATTGTTAACAGACAGTAGAGAATTCTTTTGTGTGTCCCTATCAATGAACGATGAGTGCTATACACACAATATTCTGTAGTAAGCCTCTTGTAATGCACCGTTGTGATATATATGAATTTCAATGCGTTTAAAATAGTGAAACAGTATTTAAATAAGTAACATCAAATCCGGAAACAATTTTTCTCCATAGGCGTAATGTAAGGGAATTCTTTTGACTGTCCCTGTAAAGTAACTATAAGTGAAATGCACACTCTATTCCATATTAAGCTTCTTGTAATGCACCTTAGGGATATATATCAGTTACAATGTATTTGAAATTGTGTAACATCATTAAAATAAACCGCAAATGATTTTTCCGCATAGACCGTAATGTAACGGAATTCTTTTGAGTGTCCCTGTAAAAAAACTATAAGTGCTACACGCTTCAGTTGAAATAGGAAACATACTATAGATAACGCAATAACATATAAAAATTGCAGGGAAATCGGAGTATATTTACGGGAGTAAGAGCACGGACAGATGGCAGACGGCCATACGGCAGACAAACCGAAGTCATAAACAGTTTTCAACTAGGTTGGAAAGTGTTAAAAAGCCGAATTCAAAAATTGACGTCGGATGAGAAATCGTCTTACAAAGCAAAAAACGTGGTCTTCAACTTTAATTTCCTCAAAATACCTTTAGCTTAGAGATCAATCTAAACAAGAGTTAAAGTTATTGTAGGAAGGACCCAAAAAAATATTAAGGTATATTGGTTAACATATATTGGTTAGCACTTTCCGTTTATTTGCACGACTTAATGTTACTCAATAGCGTTCAAATGCTTCTCTTATCAACCTACTCGTTTAAACAATTCTTCCAGACAGTATGTTGTTAAATATTATTATGTATCGCGCAGCGTTTATCGTTTGCTGGTTGAAACATCTGCGACATCGACGTGCGATGATGGAAAGGCGCATTGCTTACAATCGAATGACGAATGCGTTCAACGCTGTCAGGGGTGCGATGGAGAGATTGATTGTATAGATGGTTCAGAAGAATATTTTTTCGAGGGCAGAGAATACCAGGATCTCTTCAACTGTAGTAATGGAAAATGTGTTTATCTGTAGATGGTTCAGACGAATATTTTTGCAAGGGCAGAGAATGCCAGGATCTCTCCAACTGTAGTAATGGAAAATGTATATTGTGTAGATGATTCCGACGAATAATTTGCCTCACTTAGCACTGTGGTTAGCGTGGTGGCTATAAAATAAGCGGGGGCTCACTAAGCCCAGTAGTTAGCGTGGTGGGTATAAAATAGCCTTGGGCTCACTCAGCTCAGTCGTTAGCGTGGTGACTATAAAATAAGCGGGGGCTCATTTAGCCCTGTGGTTAGCGTGGTGGCTATAAAATAAGCGGGGGCTCACTAAGCCGAGTAGTTAGCGTGGTGGGTATAATATAGCCTGGGGCTCACTCAGCCCAATAGTTAGCGTGATGGCTATAAAATAAGCGGGGGCTCACTCAGCCCAGTAGTTCGCATAGTGGCTATAAAATGACAAGTCTGATTATATGTTTGTGGGTTTGAAACTTGTGCGGTTTAGACGATGGCATTTTAAATACTTAGAGAAGTTAAAGAAATCACAATATTGTTCTATAGCCTTATAAATATTGTGTGTTTGAATATGGTAAGTTAAGTATTCTATATAAAGTTATAATGAAAGGCATATATGCAAAGTTTAGAGACCTCTAGTATAGCAAACCCAACACATATATATATATAGGCCGATTCAATAAAATACAAGTTTTCAATCTCTCCACAACAGTCAGGTCTTTATTGTAAAACAAGCCTTATAATTATATCTAAGTGAAAAAAAAAGAAAAAAAAGAAACGAAAGCTGTAATTTTTTAAATATATTAAAAAAATTACAGCTTTTGTTTCTTTTTTTTATTATTAAATCTAATTCACTTATTTCAATAGTTTTTCAAATTCTTAACGATAGCCCCATAGCATTGGAAAGTGTTTCATAAAGTATACCATGATGCATGATTTTCCCTTCATATTTATTTATTGTCACCTACTGTAGATCCTATTTTATAATTTACGTTAAAATTTTTCATTCATTCCTATCCTTTTTCTGCGCACTCTGTATCTATTTTTTAAGTGTGTATTGTTAGTCTAAATTTCATCGAAGGTATTTCTGTGATAAAATAGATGGTGTAGCACATTAATGCAGTATAATTAGTGCGTATTATAGGGGACTCTGTATTTTAACTATAATCTCTGTTTTAACAAGACATGTATCGAATTAGATTCATTAACATATTTAATTAAAATCTGTTTACAAAAAATTTTATATATTTAATTAAAATCTGTTTACAAAAATTTTTATAAGTCCGAAGAATAGCATATTTCTTAGTTATTATTTTTCATTGAATTTTTCAATGAAGCATTTTAAAACTTAACAGATTTTAGTACATATATGGTGAGTAGCATCTATACAGGGCGATACGAAAGAATTCACATATATTAATGATTTTAACCCTTTAGCGGGCGGTGGTCACAAAAAAGGACACCTAATTTTAATTCCAAAACTGACAAATGGCACCAAGAATATTTAATTAAAATTTTCCTTTTATAAAGTAAAGGAAAATCAGCAAGTTATTCTTTTCTAAGGAAATCGTTTGTAAAATCTGGTGTCAGTCCATTATTTCATTATTTTACAAGAAGATTTATTCCGCGCCGGAAAGGGTTAAGTATCAATCTCGCTTTAGATAGTCACGTGACATACATTTAAAAAAAGATGCATATGTGTCATGGTAAAAGAAAGAACATATGTGATATATCTTAAAGTCTGCATGACTATAACTAAAAGGATCTCTGCTTTTCTGTAGGTGTAAGTCTTTATATTACTAAAGATTAAATTTAATATTTTATATTTTAATTTTGTCTACCCTACGTAAAGAAAAAAATAACCATTTCTTTTAACATATAATAAAAAGTACTTTAAAAACATATTACTTCTAACCTACTATATATCTACATACCTTACAACCAACTCATATACTTGCTTTAGAGGAAATAAATTGAAATGTGTTCTTATCAGTGAATCTTATCTAGAATGTTATCGCGATCAGTGATGTCATCAAACCACGTGGTGAAGAATCGAGTTGAATTTGGGTAAAGTCCAGTAAATCACGCTTGAAATTTTTAGGTAACGATAAATTTATATATATATTTCTACATATATGTTTTGTATAACCAATAGGTTTTAAATCATGTATTAATAGTTCATGTCTTGTCAATATATTTTTACAGGACTTGTTAATATGTTTTATGCGATAAGAGAAATTATATTTTACTTAAGTAGCAGTACATATCGAATTCCTATCCTTCTTGTAGTCACTATGTATTTTTTGAAGTGTATATTGTTAGGCTAAATGATATTGAAGCCATTTCTATGAAAATAGGGGAGGGTGCTATTAAATTTAGTGCAGTGTAATTCATATATATTATAGGGGACTCTGTATTTTTAATGAAATTTCTATTTTAGCAAGACTTGTATCGAATTAGATTCATTAACCTATTTAATTCAAACCAATCTCTTATCCCAAAAATTCTTAAGGGTACCTATTAATTACTGTTTTTAATTTTATTTCTTGGTTATTATTTTTCATCGAATATTCAATAAAGCATATATAATGAATCGAGTTGAATGTTTAGTAATAAATTGTGCGTTCTTAAGTCATTTAAAAACAGGGTCCTTCAAACACAACCCTTCACAAAACTTTAAAACAGGGCCCCTTCACGAAACTTTTAACCTTAAAACAGAGCCCTTCACACAATGTTTCGTCTTAAAAATAGCCCTTTCACAAGCATACTAATGTATATATTTTTAATAGAATTTTAAAATGTTAAACGAAATAAATATTAGATCTAAAAACAAATCATTTTTACATTCAGTGATTAATTCTAGTCAAAATTCACGCATGTTCGAGCCTGTTAGTTAAATATGACATATACTGATAAAATTCGCTGATGAATCATTTTCTAATATGGGTAATAGTAGCAATCATTTCTCATACCGTAAGTGTTTGCATAAAGTATGCAAATTTTATGATTCTACCTTATAATACTTATTCATTCTGTATTTTACCATATGCCTTATCAATGACGTAACACTATCTCGTGGTTTTAAGAGATAAGCGAACACGTTACCGTGCAGTTGTTGTAAGACAAGCATAGCAGACGATCGAATTTGGGTGAAGTCTAGTACATTATGGTTAAACTTTTTAGGTAAGATAACTTTTTATATATGTACTTTCAATATTAAAAAAAAAAAAAAAATTTGAAATAATGCCCTAACTTAAATAGTATAATGTATGTATTTTATAAAAACAAAGTCAAAAGGTTGGTTATCCTATTCATTCCTCAAAAGAAATTTTTAAGTTAGAATAGTAAAAACCCAATTTAGTAGAATTTTCTATACTTTGCAATACAAAAAGCATAAACGAATGTAATTTTGTATTATTTAAAATTTAATTCATATATCTTATAGGGGACCCCGTATTTTTTTTACCATAACATGTATAGAATTCATTAAAAACCCGTCTGTTTGCCTCAAAATTCTTAAGGGTATCTATTAATAATGCTATTTCTTAGTTCTTATTTTTCATTGAAGCATTTTAAAACTTAACAGATTAATATGTGGAATACTATGTAGCTAATTTCATACATTTGGTTACAAAAAATGTGTCAGAAACTTCGAGCCTTAGATATTTCTTATCCTGAGTGATTCATAATCTAAGAAAGGAATCAAGTCAAAGCAAGATCTTCGCTTATCTGCTAATATGACTCATTGTGATTCAGCGACATGTATGTTGAGGGGGTAACACTCATTTCTTAGTTTCAGTTCTAAAATGTATATATTTTGAACGTTAAACTAAAAATGTATTCGTATAAAACCTATTTTTACATTGCATAAATACGTACTCATTTGAAAATAGCATTCTATTTCTTAAAGTATCTGTGCAATCATAGTATAAAGGATACATTGCGAAGGGGCATTTTCATTCAAACAGTGATCTTGGATTTTTTTGAAAGGTCAATGTGCCTCGTATTTCTGTCGTTGTAATATAATATGAATCTATTAGATTTATTTTGTGAAGGGCCTCTGGGATTCAAATATGTTTATATTATTTTGTGAAGGGCCCTGGGATACAAATAGGGTTAAATTATTTTGTTAAGACCTCTGAGATTCAAATAGGGTTATATTTTGTGAAGGGTCCTGGGACACAAATAGTCGCATTATTTAATGAGTAGGGTTTAATATCTATAACTTTTCACAGTTTCTTTTGAAGGATTTCTATATTTTGAACATATCGATGTGTAAGTTGTACTTTTAGCCTAACTTGAATTGAAAAAAAAAAGGGTAAGGTGTAAATTATCTGATTTTACGAAGGGATCTTATGCATAATTGGATTTTGCTGAAGGATGCTTTTTTATTCTAAAAGGGTATCTGTTCACTATTTTAACTAACTATGCACTAGATGTTAAAATTATATTTTGTTCACATAACATTTCGATAATGTTGGAAAGTGATTCATGAATTATGGCGCTACGCATGATTTTTCATACTTTTTTTTATTTACACTTTTATATATACGTTAAAATTCTTCTTTTTATATCACTCTGTATTTTTTTAAGTGCGTAATGTTAGTCTATCGAAGGGCCCCTCTGGGTAAAAAAAGGAAGGGGGAGGGGGAGGGGGTTGAGCTATTAAATGTAGTGCAGTATAATTCATACGGGACCCTGTATTTTTTACCATAACCTGTATCGAATTCATTAAAACGCGCCTGTTTGCCCCAAAAATGTTTAAGTCCGCCAATTAAAATTAATTAATAACCCTTTTTAATTACTATTTTTCATTCGCATCTACCATTCTACTGCACATTCAAACTGTTGAGGGAAAAAAAATCTCGTTGAGGGAAAAAAAATCTCACCAAAATTTCTTAAGTTCTCCAATTAGAATTAATTAATGACCATTTTTAATTAAAGCATTATTACCTTTTAAAATTCACCTCAAATATACTCTAACATGTATATCGTATAGCCTACTCTCGTTGAAAAAATATTTGCTTCGAAAAATGTCTAAGTCCCCTAATTAAAATTAATTAATGACCATTTTTAATTAATTATTCATTCACATTTACTGCATACACTCATATTCAAAACTGTGTACTCTAGTTGAAAAAAAAATTTGCTTCGAAAAATTTCTAAGTTCTCCAATTAAAATTAATTAATGACCACATTTTAATTCATATTTTTAAATACAATTCACAAACCGAAAAAAAGCTTCGAAATTTTCTAAGTCCCCCCATTAAAATTAATTAAAATAATCCCCTTATCTTATAGTAGAAATCCTTATCAACCATCCTTATCGCCCTCCTCCACCGCACAGTAACCTTCACACCACCATGACCTTCACACCGCCGCACACCGCAATGACCTCTACAGTATACAGAGGTCACACCGTACACACCGCTGAGTTAGAATCCCCATTATATATCTACTAATGCTGCATCTTTTCCGGGACTATTTCACAAAATTCACGTTTTTTTCGTGAACCTTTGACGAAATTAGTGTTTATTTTTTCCCCCGCGATCCTTTGGCGAAATTCACGTTTTTTTTTCGTGGCCTTTTGCACTTTTTCCGTGATCCTTTGACGAAATTAGCATTTTTTCTGCGGCCATTTGACGAAATTTACATTTTTTCTGTGGCCCTTTGATGAAATTCGCATCTTTTCCACGATCCTTCAACGAAACTCAAGTTTTTCCGCGGCCCTTTTCCATTTTTTCAGGATCCTTCGACGAAATTTACCGTTTTTTGGCGATCCTCCGACGAAATTTGTCGTTTTTTTGCGATCTGTCGGCAGAATTCTCCGTTTTTTCACGATCCGACGACGAAATTTGCCGTTTCTTCGATGAAATTGACCGTTTTTTCGTGATCCTTCGACGAAATTAACAATTTTTTCTATGATCTTTCAACGAAGTTGGCGTTTTCTCCGTTAGCCCTTCAGCAAAATTCGCATTTTTCCGCGATCCTTCTAAGAAACTCATGTTTTTTTGACGGATTTTTGACAAAATTTGCGTTTTTTTTTCGCGATCTGTCAACGAAATTAGCCATTTTTCGCGAACTTTAAAAGAATTTTGCGTTTTTTCCGCGATTCTTCGACGAAATTCGCCGTTTTATTCGCGATCCTTTGACGAAGTTTGCCGTTTTTTCGCGTAATTTACGCGCTAAAGCGCGTTCGCGGCCTGATTAACGTTCCCATGATTTTTGCCCCCATACGTCATTTTTACGTCACGAGAAAAAGGGATATAAATCCAGTGCTTGAGCATTTCACTTTTCACGAAATCCTGATTAATGTCCCCCTGATATATGCCCCCATATCTGATAGGAACCCAAATGTAAAGCTACAGAAATTTCGTTTTGTTGAGAGTCTGATTAACGTCCCCATGATTTATGCCCCCATACGTCATTTTGACGTCACAAAAAATGGGGTGCAAATCCGGTGTTCGATCATTTCACTTTTCAAGAAATCCTGATTAATGCCCCCATGATATATATCCTCATATCAGAAGGGGACACATATCCAGTGATAGAGAATTTTCCTTTCATTGATAGCCTGATTAATGTCCCCCTGATTTAAGCCCTCATACGTCATTTTGCCGTCACAAATGCCGTTAGCTCAACAAAATCAGATCAATTTGCCGTTAGCTCAACATATCTGAGTGGCTCAAATAACATTTCAATTTAACCTCACTATATACATCAGTGACTTAATTTCTTATATACTGTTTACCATTGCTTGAACATCTAGCTTTAGAGACTTTTTTTTTTTTTTTGAAAGATACTTTTTTACTACACATGCCAAAATAACAATAAAACTAAAAATAATCAAATATGTACAAAATATTGGATTTTACTCAAAAACTTACTACTGAATTTCTTTACTTGTGTTTGCCGAACAATACGTTTTACACAACCGTTCAATTTCTTTAACAAGAGTGTCACAAAGGCGTGAATTTCCACTGTCCCTACTCTCTTTCAACAGAATTTCGAAGGATTTTAGAAAACTCTTTGTGAATCCACTCACTTCCTCCAGATTAACTTTCGAATGATAACCCTTCCTGTCAACACTCACTTCCATATTTTCGCGTTTATTTTTCGAATTTCCCTGCCGGTCGAAAACCAACTCATCTACTTTCCTTGACCTTTTCAAAAGGGTTTCTTTTTTTTCCAATACACTGAGAACGGTGGTTCTTCATTTCGAGGGGAAATGACAAAAGGATTTCTTCCTGCCCTTGGGGATCTGTTAAAGGGTTTATCTCATTCCCCGGGTTCTCAAAACTGGAATTAGTTTGTGATTTTTGCTTTCGCTTTATCTTTTCATTTATTAAAGCCTGCGTCTTATTTCCTAAGATATAGTGTTTAATTTTAGAGTGTCTAGGCAGGATTGCCGCTTTCGTATTTACATATCCGAGACCTTTTATTTCCATTTTTATACGTGCCACTCTAAATCGTTTTGGATATTTATCAAATGTCTGTTTAAGCCAAACATATTCATTGCCTAATTTGCTTTTATTTACCAAATTCCATGGGCAAACACAATACGAGCTACCTGAATCTCTAAGTACACACGCCTTCTTCCCATTTATTTTGTTTTCACTCAAAAAAGGTCGGAACAAGCTTTTGTCTTCGCTTATATCGCCTAAGTGATTTATTCTCTCGAAAGATTTTACTTCCGTAATATCCCTTTGTCTTTTCGGACAACGGGCCATTAGGTGAAATTCGCTTCCACACGTATGGCAACGCCTCTTTCGTTCAAAGATACGTTGCCTGTCTTTAATTTCTTTGTCTCGCCAATTTATTTTTTTGTCGGAATTTTTTTCTTCTCCAGAATTTTCCTCGAGTTTCGTTTCTTCAGATTTCCTATCATAAAAAAGATCTCGCATTCTCTTTTTTATCTGAAATCCCTTTTACTGCTTCGTATTCGTCCAGACATTTTGCCAAAACTAACGGGTCTTTGTAGTTTGCCCACGAATCAATGAAATGCTCTTTCATTTCACTAGAAGCACGGAGCTTGATCTGGTCAGTTATCAATAAATTTTTCAGACTATTGAAATCTGTAACATCTAAACCATTCAACCAACCCTCTAAATAACTGTTGATCTCAAAGATAATATCCTTCCACGGAGCATCTGGATTGCGTGGATGTTTCATTAATTTTTGACGATACGATTCGGGACTCATACGGAATCGTTCAAGCAAAAACTTTTTGACGTATTCAAAGTTATCCGTCTGATCTTGCGGTTCCCTTAAAATTAATTCTGCAATTTCGACCGGCACTAAAGCTAATAAATGCGTCACTAAGTCACCTGTCTCTATTTCCGCTTTGGTCGCCTGTCGTTCGAACAAATTTAAAAACAAAGTTATATCCGAGCGTTCTGGATCAAATCGATGCATGATTGTTCGGAGCGGCAATTTAGGTGGGCGTTCCGACCCGCCACTGGTCGTTGAACTGCGTCTATTTGCATCTTGCGTCAATCTAAGTTGTTCCAACGTAAATTCGCGTTCTTTTTGTTTTTCCTCTCTTTCTCTTTCTTCTTTCTCCCTCTCATATTCCCTTTGTTTTTCCTCTTTATCCGCGGCTATCTTGTCTTCGCGATCTTTCATGATATACGCCGCTTGCGTAAATGCAAAATCTCTATCGTAATCATCGGCAGCTTCGATTTTTTGGATAATTACCGGTATCCTGTCATTTTTCCCTATTTCCACTCCCAATTCTTCCGCTAAATTCTGCAAATCAATTTTCCTGCACTGTTTCAGATCAGTTACTTTTTGCATTTTAAAATTTTAAGCAAATACAATATAAAGATGAAAATAATATTTTCGCTCGCTAACTTATGCAATAGGGATTCTAACACTTCATGAAAAATTTTCTGCTACTACCCACATAATATTAACAATTTTAAATACAATTCAATTTTGAGGAATAATAAAAATAGTATACATATAAAAATAAATTTTCAATATTGTAAAATTTTCGATACACTGACACGTTTTGGTGTAGGTCATCCAAATTTAAAACAAATTTAGAAATTTGAAATTCTGTGCTCATAATTCAACCAATACTTGATATTCTGACCCCGCAGGTAACAAAATGACCACTTTTTGCAACTGCTAAAAAATTTTCCTAACATCACATATTCAAAATATTTGATTATCAACAACATCTATTGTTTCACTAATAATATAAAAAAGTACACCTTTGAAATCTTTCAATCATGAATAACTAGACAATCGACTTATTTGAAAAATCAAAATTTTTATCTCTTTTTTTTTTCGAGAAAAAAAAAATTATATATATATATATACATTTAGCTTGACAATCCTTACATTATTTTACTGCCAAAAGAAAATTCACACTATCAAATTTTATGCTGATAACAAATATACATATATTTTTTCAAATATGTTAAAAGTTATTAGATTTAAAAATTTATCATAATTTATCATATATCAATATTCAAATAAAAAATTTCTCAGAAATGACTTTTCCTCACCAAAGAATATGTAAACAAAATGAGAGCCACTCAAAAATTAATTGAGCCTACCTTTTCTACAGTCTTTGTCTGTATCATCTGTCGCCGGTTTCGGGTCTGGCCTAGACGTCATCGATTTCACAGGTTATCTCGGTTTGTCGACTCCTGATGTTTCCTAGAAAGGGCTTGCTTCGGACTTGTTCTCTGTAAACACGGGCTTGCTTCCAGGACGGAACTGCGGTCTGTCGTGACACTGCAAGGGCTTGCTTCGGTCTCTGCTTTCCTCTCCTGAACTGGCGTCAGATCTTGCGCGCTTAGATGCGGGCGGGCGTCACTGCTACTGTCTGGGCTCTCTTCACTAATGCTAATAAATTTTTGTCGAAATATCCGACTCGCTTGCCACCAGCTGTAAAGAATCCACGATGTTGTGTGTTTTTGAAATGGGGTAGCGTGGAACCGTTTCACAATGGATCACCTTCATTAAATATTTCAGAACAAATTTTATTAAAATGCGTTCTTGATATTTCTAGAGGTAAAAATTATTTACAACAATTTTTTTTAGCTGAGTTCGCTCGACTTGTAATTTATAGCAAATCACCGAATAGTCCAGTCTTTTACAGTAGCTTTAAAATCTTAAAGTCTTAACTAGTGCTACTTTTCACTCTCCCCGAAAGGTCAAATCCAAGGCTGTTGCGTTGACTTCAGAGAGATCGCACTCTCTCATTCAAAAATCTGTCAGCAAACCTTTCCTTCCCTACTAAGATGGGAAATCATCCTGAGCTGAGTGTTTTCCACCAACACTCGTTCTCCTGCCGAAACTCTAACTAATTTCCCCTCGATTCTCTTCTCCGGTCCGCTTGCTCGAACAAAAGATTCTCCGATCACCAATCAAAAAAGTTTTAGTTTACGTCATTGGATAAAGCCTTTTTTAGGGAGGTCTTACTGAACTTTTAAATGTTCTCGAAGGAATTTTTCCCACGATCTGAGACCCCACATATAGGCGGTCAGATCAGAGAAATATTTGCTGTCTAGCAATTTCAGTTTCACAAGATTGATCGAAGCTCATCTTTTCCTATTGTAGTAAACGACATTCTTGTCACACCACAGCTAAGCGTGAGAAAAGTTTTCCAACTCTTGGGAACTTCTATCTTTGATTACTCTGCCTAATTAGCAGACTGTGAGAGATTTAATGAAATCGTTACAACGTTGAGGCGGAAACACAGGGTGGCTAGTTCAGCCCTTTTTTTTATTTCAAAATTTCGCATTCCTAAAAGAAAATATCTGTAATATTATTTTGTTTATTTAAGATAGACATTTCGTGAATTTATAAAACAAAAATTCTTCTTTGAAAATTTCCAGTATCAATTAGAAATTTTTACATTCCAAAAAGGTCAAACTGACAACTCTGGCAAACATTTCCTGTATTTGTCAAAGTTACCAGTTTGGCCTTTTTTTTAAATACGAAAATTTCGAACTCACACAGGAAATTTTCAAAGAAGAAGAATTTTTACTTTATATAATCGCGAAATTTGAGTCTTAAATAATATTAGAAATTTTCTGGTATTCTGCGAAATTTTGAAATTAAAAAAAGGGCCAAACTAGCCACCCTGTTGTTTCCGCCTTAACGCGTCACTTGCGCCCATACATTCCTTTACAATAAATGATTGTTACAGTGTCCTATTCCAACCTTTAAAGTTTGCACAATGAATTCGGTATCACCCTATATATACAGGGTGATTAGAAAATGAGTATACATTTGAAAAATTAATAATTCACGGAATAATGTAGGTACAGAGGTAAAAATTGACACACATGCTTGGAATGACATGGGGTTTTATTGTAACCACACACAAAAAAAAAGGTTTAAATAAAAAGGCCGACAGATGGCTCTGAACAGCAAAATGTCAGTGATTCTGCCTGAGAATCGTGTATAAAAGGAGCTGTAATGAGAGAGAGAATCAGATGCACCAGCAATCGCAGCATGTTGACGTTACCAGAAAAGGCAATGTTAGTGAAGCTCTACTAATCAAAATGGGGAATCTGCCGCGATCGACCGACATCAATAGGCATGCTAAAAGACAACATCCAACGCCAATTTCTCACCATAACTACAGATATGCTGCACAGTGCTGTGCACAACATTGTCCCTCGGCTACAGCTATTGTTGCGGGATGACGGTGGACATGTTGAGCATTCGTTCTGAAGAACATCGTCTTTGCTTTGTCATAATTTGTTATGCTAATTATTGCTTTTCTTATCACACGAAGCGCCATCTGTCGGCCATTTTATGAACTTTTTTGTGGATACAATAAAACCCCATGTCATTCCAAGCATGTGTGTCAATTTTTACCTCTCTACCTACATTATTCCATGAATTATTATTTTTTCAAATGTATACTCATTTTCTGATCACCCTGTATATAAACTAGCTAGTCTTAGCCCGTCTAGACCGTCGCTTGATGGGCCCAGATGACTTTAGTTGCGTATAGACCGGGCATTGGCCAGCGCTCACAAAATGCATTTTACAGGGGAACAGATAATAAATAAATAAAATACTTTATTTTAATTATTACGAAAGTAACTCATAAAAATATCAAATAGCATGTAAATAAAAATTTCACGACATAAAAATTAAATTTTATTCATAAGCCCGTTGACAAAAACGCGCTTTGCGCTGCCGGTGTTAATCTTGGGAAAAGAGAAAACTTTCGGTTGAAATAAACAACAAGTGAGTAAGTGTGATCCAAGTTCCCACAAAGGGTTTCGTTTAATATTCCTTTCAAAACACTTTATCCTTTCTTTAAAAAATCCAAATAAATTTCATTTTCTAAAAAAAAAAACTGTCTATTTTTCTCGGTTTTTCGAATATCTGAACGGGCCCGACAGCGGGTGAAGCCCACTATTATATTCTGTCATTATAATATCTGTCATGTGGACTAAATGCGATATTTAAAAAAAAATAATTTCAAAATTAAACATGTTGTACACCTTCAAAATGCTAAAATGTGCGAATATTTCCATAATCGGGTTTTTATCCTGATTCGAAATGTTCCTCAAAACTCATATATTTACTATTCTCTATTACTCATTTTCATACTCGCTTTGCATTATACTGAAACATTTGAAATATCCGTTAAACTTGCGATATGACGTCAGATTTTCTTTTTAATTCTCTAATGACGTGTAATTAATCTGCTTTGTGTACATGCACACATACTCATACTCCTTGTATTATTGAGAAATCTTTCTGTTTTATTACCACTATGCCGTCAATCATTTTTAGCACTTTCCAACCTAGTTGAAAAGTACTTATGACTTCGGTTTGTCTGGCCGTATGGCCGTCTGCCGTCTGCCGTCTGTCCGTGCTCTAACTCCCGTAAATATGCTCGGATTGCTCTGCAATTTTTATATGTTATTGTCGTTATCTATAGCATGTTCCCTATTTCAACGGAAGTGTGTAGCACTTATAGTTTTATTACAGGGACACTCAAAAGAATTCCATTACATTGCGGTCTATGGGGAAAAATCATTTGCGGTTTATTTAAATAATGTTTCAGTATTTTAAACGCATTGAAATTTAAATATATCACTAAGGTGCATTAGAAGAAGCTTAATATGGAATAGGGTGTGCATAGCACTTATAGTTACTTTACAGGGACAGTCAAAAGAATTCCGTTACATGACGTCTATGGAGAAAAATCGTCTGCGGTTTATTTAAATAATGTTTCACTATTTTAAACGCATTGAAATTTATATATATATATATCTAAGGTGCATTACAAGAGGCTTACTACAGAATAGTGTGTGTATAGCAGTCATCGTTCATTTACAGGGACACACAAAAGAATTCTCTACTCTCTGTTAACACTAATTCCTGGAAGTGCGTTTTAAGTTACTAAACGCGATATTAATTTTAACTCGCTTTTTGTCTATTACGTGGTGTGTATAAATTCTGTAGATCCTATACAGGGCAGCACAAAAGTTCGCGAACACATTTCCGTTTATTGACAGAAACTCCAGAAAGATAATTTTAAACTGTGCTACGCGTTTCCTAACTAAACTAAAATTTAGCATCCTAGCATATACAATTCTATAGATCATATACAGTGCTGAATAAAAGTATTCGGATATTTTTCCGAATATTGTATCTGTTGGAAATTCCTGAAATTATGTTTTTAAATATGTTATGCGTTTTCCAAATTGTTTACTTAGATGTTATCTTTTAGCTTATTAAACGGTATGTTTTGTAAAATTATTTTGGAAGCGTTGGAAAGTGCTACATAATCTATGCTTGACGCATGATTTTTCGTTCTTGTTATTTCATATTAATCTTTTTTTTCAATTGGTGAAACTTTTTATTTCATTTTTATTTTTCACGTGAAAATCGTCTGATAGAAAATTAATTATTGTAGATAGAATTTCATCATGGATTTTTAATTTTTGGCATCTGCTATAACGGAAAATTTTCAAATTTAGTAAGAAAAGGCTGTTAGAATTTTGGTTTTTTATCTCTATTTATTAAAATAATACGAATTTTTCAAATTTTAATATTTTCAGCTCTTTACAGCTGATATTCTGATTTATACACAAAGTTTCAACTCTGTAAGTTACACAGTTTTCGAGAATGGCTGTGTGACAGACAGACAACGGAGCGGGAGCAATAGGGTTTCGTGAGATGAACGAAACCCTAAAAATGGAAATGGACCCAAGATATATGGCGAGTTTTGTAAATGGGGGTTTCGCGTCCATAAGTTGTGAATTTAGTGATCAAAATAATGGGACCCTGTGTGTTTCGCAACCATGTGTGGTTAATTCGGCGAGTTTTGCTCCGTGTATTTCGTGCCCCATACATCATTCAAACTCCAATCGTGTATAACGGGGCTCTGTGAATTTTACGTACATAAACGGCCAAATGCTTTGTGGATTTCACACATGTAAATTAATTATGCAGCAATCGTTATAACAGATCCTCGGGCATACTCAAGCCCATAAATATGGCGATAAGTATGTAAATCTATACTGCCAAAAAATGTTTTTTGAGAACAGGAGGAAATGTACTATATTTTGTATACAGATTGAAATCCGATTACTAAAAGACGAAAAGCGCAATATATATATATATATATATATATATAAAGTATGAAAAAAAAAAGACTAATCAAAATTTTACAGAGAAAAATGTCGTGCGCATAATATTTAATCAAAAATCAGCAATAGTTTTATTTTTCGTCTAATCATTCATAATCGGTGTCATAGCCAAGGTTGGCGACAAAAATGAATGATGCTGGCAAAATGTAGTTTCAAGATTATGAGAGTGATAACAATGGTTACAACAATAAAATTAGTTTTGCGCCAAACTAGGCACGCTAACCGGGGCCTCCGAGATGTCGCTGTGTGTCCTACGCTGTGTGTAGGACACACAGCGACATCTCGGAGGCCCCGCGCTAACACACATAAGTTGGCTATAGACACGATAACGGAATTTTTTTTTTTTTTTTTTGGATCTTCAATATCCCTTTTGACTACCTTGAAGGTTGAATTTCTAAAATCTTTGAAATACGGATTTAACCCTTTTTTAGTAGATTTGTTATGATCATAAAAAAAAAAAATGATCATTTAAAAATTACAGACTTTCACAAACAGTCTTATTAAACCAATTCAAATATATACTTAAAATGGAAGAAGAAATAAATATTATGCAAAAAAGTAATAAAATAAAACTAAATGGTACTTTTCGGTTAGCCGGGCGCCAGTGATATATATACATGTATATATATGCACACACATACATATACACATATCTACGTATACATATACAGTGTCTCACATAAGTGATGGGACACTTGTGCTTTACAAAACGAAACTAATCAAATAAATTAAAAAAACATGTACACATTTTTTTTGTGGGTGTGTTTCATACTTAAATTTAGTAAAGATTATTACATAACATACATTTTGTCAAAATATTAAAATATTAATTTAATAAAAATACAAATGTTTAGAACGGAGCAAAAAATAGCTCACATAAGTGATGGGACACCATTATATATGCAACAAAAATCGTCTGAAATAAGCAATAAAAATATTTTTGGGGGTTTTATTTTTACTTAAAAGCAATTGGCAATAATTTATAAAATCGTCTGCAGTATTTCTTTCCAGTTTGTTTTGGAATTTTTGTGTTTTTTAGCTCTGTGTAGTCATGAATGCTAAACGAAAAGAAACTTCGCCTGAAATTCGAAAATTAGTTATTAATTTGCATATTGAACGTGGAAAATCTATTAGAAAAACTGCTGAAACAGTTAACTTGAGTCGTTCAACAGTTTTCAATATCATTAAACGATATAAAAAGAATCATATGATTCAGGATAAAAGAAGACCTGGCTGACCATCAAAGCTATCCAATGGAATAAAGCGAATTATCGTTCGAAATATTTAAAAAAATCCAAGAATTAGTGCTTCAAAAGTTGCTGCTGATTTACAAGCATTATATGGAATAATTGTTAATCCTGAAACTATTAGAAGGGTAATTCGATCTGCTGGATATCACGGTAGAGTAGCCAGGAAAAAATTCTTCGTAAGTGAAAAGAATAGAAAACTCAGACTAGCTTTCGCAAAATCCAACATAAATAAGAATTCTGATTACTGGAATAAAGTTATATTTGCTGATGAGAGTAAATTTAATATATTTGGTTCTGACGGTAGAATCTTGGTGTGGAGAAAACCCAGGGAAGAACTTCGCAAACAGAACTTGGTACCAACAGTAAAACATGGTGGAGGAGGAGTTATGGTATGGGGGTGTATGTCGTCCGCTGGAGTTGGTAATCTTGTTTTTATTGACAGTATAATGGATCAGTACAAGTATATTGATATTTTAAAGCAAAATTTGAAATCTTCAGCACGAAAATTGAACCTTCATAACGATTTTAAATTCTACCAGGACAATGACCCCAAGCACACTGCTCTGAACGTTAGACTTTGGCTGCTATATAACTGTCCTGAAATAATAAAAACACCACCACAATCTCCAGACTTAAATCCCATAGAGAATATTTGGCAAGAATTGGAATCAAGAATTCGCAAACACACCATTTCTTCAAAACAACAACTAAAATCGGTGCTTCAAGAAGAATGGGGTAAAATCACTCCAGAAATCACAAAAAAAATAGTCGAATCCATCCCAAAAAGATTAAATCATGTTTTAAAAGTAAAAGGAAATCCAACAAAATATTAAAACCTTTTAAAAAGTAAAATTTTTGGATAAATATTTGATGGAAAAGTAAGTGTCCCATCACTTATGTGAGCCATTTTTTGCTCCGTTCTGAACAATTGTATTTTTACTAAATTAATATTTTAATATTTTGACAAAATGTATGTTATGTAATAATTGTTACTAACTTTAAATATGAAACACACCCAAAAAATTTTTGCACATGTTTGTTTATTTATTTTATTGCAGTTTCTTTTTATAAAGCACAAGTGTCCCATCACTTTTGTGAGACACTGTATATACATACCCATAAATATACATATATGTATGTACATATATACATATATATGTATATACATATATTTATATATGTACATATATCACTGCCGCCCGGCTAACCGAAAAGTACCAACTAAATTTAAACTGCATTCATGAAACAGTTAATGTCGGGCGCATTTGCAACAAAATGGCAATTATATGCCTCACATGGTAACCCGGATATATTTTATTTTAATTCTATAAATTATTTTAATTATGTAATATCAATGTATATTTATATAATATTCAAAAACAAAGTTTTCGCCATATTGGCCGGGGAAATAAATCGCGCCAACGTGGTGCGTATATGACATCTGTGCCATAAGTTTTACTATACACATATATTAAATGAAATACACTTACATTTTCAGAATTTCTTCGATCTTCAAATGAACTTTCTTTTTTTATTCATTTAATTAACTTTGAAATTGTGTAAAGTTTATTCAGATTTTTAAAAATCAAGTCAATACGATTGAATATTATTAACTGTAAATTTCTGCAACGAACACAATTTCGAAAAATTGAAGTCACAGATTATTAAAAGCTGCAAGATGACTGCTTATTTAGTAATTGATATTTTGCAGTAAAATTCAATGTATATTCTTATATATGCACTCGCGCTGAGGATTATAAAAATTAAATATATTTTACAATGAACAATTTTTAAATCCTATGAGTCTATGTTTATAGTTAGGTCTCTAGTCTATGAATAATGACAAGTTTCCGCTGTTGAAAATTACGCTTTATTTAAAAGAAAGATGTGCATTTTCATTCATAAACTGAAACATTTTGCTACAACTGCCTTATAATGACATACTTTTATTTGAATTATCATTCTGATTTTTTACGTTTCGGACACATACATTGTAAATGAAACTAGTGTAATCACGATGCACGTGTGTGTAAGAGTGAACATGATAGCGACCAACGGCGTTTACGATTGAGATCACATTTGGCAAATTTGTTACAGGCCACTGCCGCAAGAACTATATTCATTTTCGATCAAATCGAACAACGTGTTTGGTTTCTAAACTATTTTAAAACCATTTTGTGATCAAATAAAAAAATAATATTTACTTTTTAATTCAATTAAACATTTTTATTGCTTACGCTCATCTTTTTTTTAAACCTCTGACCAGGCCCCTACCTGCCAGGCTGTTGCCCAGCTTAACGGGTTGACGCCTGGCAACGGGGCGAGGATTCGTCTGATTTCCGCGTGGGGAAGATCTGTTTGATAAGCCTCTAGTCTATCGTGGCTTAAGTGCATCTTGTTGCCTAAGTTGCTTTTCCTTAATTGGCCGGTTGCTAATTGATGTTTGGATGAGTCAATTCAGCACTGCACAGTGTAGCGAAGTCATGCCGAATAAATGTGAGATGCTGGAGATTACTTATTTCACGCTGCATCGCACACCCATACGTTATGCCATCGCTACGTGAGTTGGTCTCGTAATTTAGAACCTTGATCAGTTGACGAGACCTTCACCTGACTAGACACCTCCAGAGGTACAATTCACGGGGAACTCGAAGGACTTTGCGCCCACGGCGGATTTTACATGCATCGGACACCATTAGCCTACATGGTGCTTACGCTCATCTAATGTCGATACAACAATGATTGTAACAGGTTGCGTGTTATATTCTTAATTTAAAATAATTCTTCGTTTATACGGGGTTGATCCAGAAATAAGGTTCTCATCCAATTTACAAATAGACAACATTGTTTATTCTCATAGAAATTTACATCGTTGGAAAGAAGAAAGTTTTTTCTATTTCTCTACATAATCGCCATCTTTTTCTATGCATTTTTATAGACGGTGCTCCAATTTCTGTATCCAATGTCGCAGAACTCCGCCGCCAAGCCGCTGAGGAAACGGTTCACCTCTTCTTTGACGTCATCGTCACTCCGGAAGCGTTGGACACCCAAATGTTCCTTTATCTTGGGATTATCACAAATGATAATCACTTGTTCCCCAAGATGAAGGAACATTTGGGTGTCCAACGCTTCCAGAGCGACTATGACGTCAAAGAAGAGGTGAAACGCTTCCTCAGCGGGTTGGCGGCGGAGTTCTACGACATTGGATACAGAAATTGGAGCATCGTCTACAAAAATGAGTAGAAAAAGATGGCGATTATGTAGAGAAATAGAGAAAACTTTCTTCTTTCCAACGATGTAAATTTCTATGAGAATAAACAATGTTGTCTATTTGTAAATTGGATGGGAACCTTATTTCTGGATCGACCCTCGTATAAAAACCTTTTTATTTCAATGACATAAAATGGCCGACTCTATCATGGATGACTTTTCTAGAACAACAACAAATTAAAGTAGGTTGCCATGCAACGAAAAAATAGCTTATAAAACTGGAGTCGTCTGCACGTATAAATACAATCATAGGCGCAACACACTCCCACCTTTTGATTGAATGACATTACAATCAAAATTCATATGTCTGAACAATATCATAAAACCGCGTACAAAATAAATATAGTTACTGACATATCAAAGATAAATATACCAAATTGAAAAAATGATACGTAAAACATTAAAGTTCAAATGAAACACAATTTATGTTCAGTTCTGTCGAAATCTCTCAGGTAATTTAACAGTTCTACTACTTCTAGTAGTTACAATTTCTTTATTTTCAGTACGAAAATCTGGAACCAAGGAATGTTCTAGCTTCAGTGTGTGAACAGTCAGCAAATCTCGATCTCGATCTGGATCAGGAGCAAAATCAGGAGCAATCGGAGCATTTTGATCAATCGGCAAATCTGGATTTCAAGCAAAAGTATTGCGGGGGTGGATATCTGAAGCTTGTGAACTGCATTCTATCTCTAATGGGTATATTTTACGTAGAGGTCGAATTATCTTTCCCACTGAAGTTTTCAATCTTACGACACGTATGTTGCCATCCTTCCCTATAGCTCTAGAACTTTTGCCAATGGCCAGAAAGTTCGTTTTTTTTAATCATTCTCAATAAGGACTGTATCACTGACGTGAATTTAGATACTTTTTTACCAAGTTTGTGCTGCAGTAGTTGCCCAAGATACTCCAAACGAAAGCGCTTTCTGAGATTTTCTCTCAATGTTTGGATGTATCTCCATCGTTTCTTTAAATTTTGTTTGCCAATTAAGTCTAGGTCTGCTACACCAATTGTTTGAATGTTTTGTAAAAACATGGATGGTGTTAGAGGATTAATCAATGCATTAGGATATTTAAAGAAATGTAAGTCAGGAGGTCTTGAATTAACAATAGCTTCACATTCGTAAAGAATACTCATCACCTCTTCAATATTCAATGAAGCTCTTGCTCTTCCTAAAACTCGTCTCAAGAGATTTTTCATGATTCCAATGAACCGTCCTAAAAATACTCCCCACCAAGCGGTTGAAGGAGGACTGAACTTCCATTGTATTCTTTTAAAGGTTACTTCCTGTTGTAGAACCGACCAATAAATAGATTGAAACAAATTTGCAATTCCAACGAAATTCAAGCCATTATCGCTCTAAATATGATATCCGGACGACCTCGTCGAGCTATAAATCTTCTAAAACTCAGAAAAAAAAGCTTTAGTTGATAAAGATGGTATTAACTCTAGATGTATAGTACGATATACAGCGCAAGTGTATAACACAATCCATGCTTTTTCTTCTCCTTTCAGCATCAGGGGTCTTGCGAGATTAACTCTTGGGGATCATTAAAAAATCGAAGCATCCTTTATTCGGTCTTCTGGCAAATGAGCTGGTGGAGTTTCTAGAGGTTTAGAATTATGTCTTTTACATCTTAGGCACCTATTTATTACTTGATGAACAGATCTTCTGCCATTTATAATCCAAAATTTCTTTCATAGGCAAGATAATAAAATATTTATTCCGACATGCATCATCTTCAAATCTCTACCTCTGATTAGAAGTTCTGTTATTCGATGTTTTCGAGAAAAACTAATAGGAAACCTGAAGTCTTACGTATCATTCCTCTCAGTTAACTTTGTCCTAATTCTAAAAATCACTTCTTCATCTTTAAAAAGATTCAACGACTTTAAACCTTTAACATATTCTTCCGTCAATATTTAATTTTGAATAATTTTGATAATTCTCTTCTCTGCTTCATTTATTTCTCTTACGGTTAGATTAGCCGTTATCTGATACTTTAAATTCTTTGGATTGAACAATTTATTATGTTGTATTTTTCAAGCTCCTCCCGTTATCCTCAAATCATAACTTTTTTAATTATGGTCCGATTTGAACGGGACCTTTTTTCACATTCTTGCCAAGTCATTTGGTTACCAACTAAACATTTGTATTATTTTGCCACTCTTGTTGACCATTATTCATGAAAATTAATAACAATTTTCGCCTTTTTTACAGTTTAAACATTCCATCCTTGCTTTAGAACCACGTTACGCAGGGTTCTCGTTAGTTAAGTTGTATCTCTCAAATTTGTCTTCCCCACCTCCACCCCCACAAGTCATAACTTTTTTAATTATGCTCCGAAATGGGACCTTTTTTTCACATTCTTACCAAGTCATTTGGTTACCAACTAAACATTGATATTATTTTTGCCACTTTTGTTAACCATTATTCATGAACAATAACCAAATGTTCGCCTTTTTTACTGT
The DNA here is from genome assembly GCA_963931845.1 of Maratus michaelseni. Taxonomy (NCBI): domain Eukaryota; kingdom Metazoa; phylum Arthropoda; class Arachnida; order Araneae; family Salticidae; genus Maratus; species Maratus michaelseni. The sequence continues at coordinate 187,741,148 of OZ007598.1, read as the reverse complement.
TCAAACATCCCATCCTTGCTTTAGAGCCATGTTACGCAGGGTACTCGTTAGTTAAGTTGTATATCTAGTCTCTGCCGCCCTCCTTAGAGATTAGAGTCGTGTACTAGTCGGATTTAACCTGACCCGAACCCAAAAATTCCATTTGAAGTCAACCCGCAACTCGACTTATAAAATTGAAAAAAGTAAATATATTACAAATTGCTATAAAATGAGTGCCAGAAATATCGATCAATTGTCTAATCACCGTTATCACGATTTACTATCAAATTTTCTGCCAATTGATCGATAAGTTTAGGATTTACTCTTTTTAAGCTATCTGTGTGAGAATCGATTTTAGAACATAGATACTAGAATTTGGGAATCGATTCTTATTGAGATCAATGCTGTTTTATATGATGTCGATGTTTATCGATACTCGATTTTTCCAGAATCACCCATCAATACTCTCCAGCTTTTGCCCACTGTCTTTTAAATATTTCCCAAAGTATAAGTTTTCAAAAGTGTTTTAGAATCTTTTAAAAATCTGTTTGAAATATAATTGAATTGGTATTCATAAGATATAGGGAGAGATATTTTTTTTTATTCTGCAGCCTTTGACCGTTCAGCGTTGTACATACATCGGTACACCAATGCGAACATGCATTTCATGTATGGAGCTGCGCAAGGAAATAAAGTGGCTGCTCAAAGAAAGTACGTGGAGCAATTCCCGGGTAGGAATCTGCTGGATTGTCAAACATTTGAGCGTCTTCATCGGGAGTTGTGCACAAGTGGCTCGTTTTATGCTTCCAGGCGTCCTACGGACACTGGAAGATATCGCAGAATTCCTGTAGTTAGAAGAAGTATTACGCACAGTAGAGGATAGTCCTTCGACAAGCTCGAGAGCCGTTGAACGTGCACATCCTTTGAGCAGCCCCATACATAATATGCATGTCGGCAAAGCTTTGCATTAGTGTAATGATGCATGTTGCTCGAAATCTGTGCAGGGAATGGCGATTCAAGTCAGCGAAACGCTTTCATCCGCCGAACTCAACAGCGACTCTACAGCGAACTCTACTGCCTCAACGCAGCTTTTCTGCACCCACATTCCTATACGAAATCTGCTTATTTAGGTCCCCTCTACTTACCTTTACATTTTTGACAGATATTTTAGGACCACCCTGTATAACAAAATGAAGCCGTGGGATATCCATTGTCTACCATCGCTTTCTGTTTAATATTATTTTCCAGAATTGCTAGAAAACAGTTAACTCATGTCATTCCACCTTATTTGTAGAATATTTTAAATGATTAAGATTTGTAACTTTTGCATATTTGTGCCTATAATTTCGTATAAATTTTTTTAAAATGATATTTTAAAGAAATTTCCCGGGCGATGAAAATCACGAAATGTTGACATTAGAGGATATTTGTCAGTATTTAAATTTTTTTTAATATGTTGTCGTGAAAATAACTATCATATATTTTTTTTGAAGATGTGATAAGAATTCTTTGAAATAGACAGGCAATCTGGCGATTCTTTTCTTTATTCTAGAGCCCTTTTAGTTTATGTAATGTTGTGTATATGTCACGGTCAATATGATTAATCCAGTTATTATTAATAATAACCACGGTCATTATTAATAATAACCGGTTATTATTAATAATGACCGGATTAATCACATTGACTGTAACATATACATAAACAATGGTACGCTTATTTAAATCAGATTTATTAAAAACAGGATTTAATTCTTATTGATTTAAATCAATATTGAAATTTTTTTCTTGAATATAATAAAATTTAAACAACCTACATGTTATTTAGAATCAATAAGCCAAAATTAAAAAAAAAAAAAAAAAAAAAAAAAAAAAAAAAGAAAAGAAAGAAAAACAAGAGTCTAAGAATGATTTTTTTACATTACCAAATACTGCTTTCTGAATGTATTAATTTTTTCTTGAGAACCCTAACTGAAGAATTAACAGTAATTAATTGTAGTAGAGATGTCACTGATGGCATTTCCACAACAAAAGAACCCAAACTCAGTTGGCCATCATATGGTCTTATGACCAAGACCAAAATGCTATGTGATATGACATTGCTATAATTCGCTCGATAAATTAATATTTGTATTTATTCTAATATATCTTGCAATTGTTTCATCCATGCTTGTGTCACAGACTTTAAGAGCATAGAAAAGCAGAATGCAGATAATGAAGGCTGCGAGTCTACGGATGTTTATAACTGATCAATTTTTGAAAGAACTTTAAATGTTTTCTCCTGAACAAAAATTTGTTAATTCTTTCAGTAACAAATAGATAAAATTTTTCATGTAATTGATTTTTTGTGTATATACTGATTGTAAATTTATTAAAACATCTTAATAAAGTACCTGGAAAGACCCATGATTACTATGACATTGTACAAAGACATAAACTAATGCTTCTATCAAATAATAATAAGTAAAAAAGCATACAAATAAATTTAGAAAGATTCTTGTCTCTAAATGAATAATAATAATAATAAAAAGTACAAATTGGTTGAAAAGTTTCTCAGATGTACGAAATATATTACATTACATCTAGATACAAGCTGGCAGGAAAAGTAAATTTTATTAATATTATTTGAGTTGTATTAAAAGGAAAGATCCCGAAACATCTGAAAAAAAAAAAAACTTTTTAATGTATATTTACGTATAAAATTGGGAAAATTGTGTTTGAAGGTGAATATTTTCTGTTTTCTAAACAAATTTTTGCAGTAATTTTTTTTAAAAATGTTGTCTTAGTTCACTTTTAAATGATCTGTATGTTACTAAACTATTTCCATCAACCCCCCCAAAAAAACCAGTGTTCCAGATTTTGCTTTCATTATGCCAGCTTTATTTTTTTTAAGTACGCACAAATTTAGCAAGATTTTTCCAACAATATATGAAGTATGAAGACAGATTTTTTTTAAAAACTTCCTACAAATCTAAGTTGCCATTCAATATCTTAACTCAGAAAAAAAAAAAAGTCATAAAAATCCGATTTAATTAAAAAATGTGATTATTTTAACTTAAAAAAATGATTTTTGTTTTCACACATTGACCTAAATAGATCCTTCAACATCCTTGAAAAGTAACAATTAAGATGATACTTGGTGCAATACAATATAAGCAGTTAAAACAACGTTTCCAGCACCAGAACTTTTTATTCTATCGCAAACTAGTTTCCATAGCATTTAGCGTACCTTCATCAGTGCGAAGAATGATGAATTTTTGTTCAAATATATGAAAGAGGAGCGTGCTGAAAATTTTGTTTTAATTGCTTATATTCTTTAAAAGTGCTTGAATTTTATTTGGTCTCAAATGTATGAACAAACTCATTCATTGTATCTGTGTTTTGAGAGACAAATAACTTATAATGTAATTTTAACATAAAAAATATATTTATAAGCATAAAAACCTAAATCCTCCGGTGTGTGTGTATCCCAAGCCATTCACTGAATTTATCACTGGTATGCTATATAACATATGTATAAAAGCAATGATTTAACTAATTCCATCATATGCTACAGATAACTCCTTATAAATTAAATGTTAGGAAGTATGCTAAACCGATAGAACAGTTGGTATTAATCTTTTTTAATTATATCTATTCAATTCCATGTTGATAATTTTTCCAATTCATTTGCATAAATTAGAATGCGTAAAAATGATATTTTTGCTTATACAGACGAGTAAAATTTGCCGCATAATAAAGAGAACTATTTGAAGATGAGAAACTAATTTGTTTGAACTAGATTTGTTTTCATTTATATGGCAATTTACATTTCTCACAAAACTTTTCTTTTGCTTTTAGGGGAGAGGGAACATCTTAGTAATATGAAAAGGTTTGTTTTGGACACTTTTGCTTTCGCTTTATTACGCCTAAATATATAAAGATTTTATTTCAGGATATACGTATACACACGGATTACAAATAAAAGAGAAGTTTGTTATGCATATTATGAACATAAAAAAGTATACTTGTAAGAAACAAATAAAATTTAAAGGTGACAATACGTTAACAAATTGGACCGTTGAAATACAAAACATACCAAAGTAATGTATTTTATGATCTTAACATATTTAAAATATTAACTTTTGTTTCCCATTTATTTGTAATTCTGAATGTGTGTATATGCATTAAAAAAATATTCTTAATAATATTCAAGTGAGATAAAAGGAAATTAAAACGGAAACAGTGTGTAAGGGTGACTATTTTCATCTGCCATTGTTCCTACTCCTTATAGGAAAAATGTCTCTACTATACAGGATTTTTTTTTTCTGATTAAAAAAAAATACATTTATTTCCATAAAGAAAAAAAGAGTTTCTATTCTACACAAGTATTTTTATTTTTATCAAGATTACTTAAATGACTGATTCGGAAAAGTTTCCTTTTTAAAAAGGAATACTTTCTATCTATTTTTCCAAGACTTTCTTTGTGTGAATGGAAGATCTTTATTATTTTATATGAATTTATTCTATTATTAAAGATGAGTTTACTTATTGATTTGAAAAACTTTTCTTTGCACATAAGGAAAGATTTCTTTAATCTTCAGGAATTTACTCTGTGTTTAAAGATTAGTTTTTGAATCAAAGGAGAAAAGCTTCCTGTGGCAGAAGAGAAAAAACTTTCTACTTTTTCTGATCTTATTCCCTATACATACGGAAAAGTTTCCTTTTTAAAAAGGAATACTTTCTATCTATTTTTCCAAGACTTTCTTTGTGTGAATGGAAGATCTTTATTATTTTATATGAATTTATTCTATTATTAAAGGTGAGTTTACTTATTGATTTGAAAAACTTTTCTTTGCACATAAGGAAAGATTTCTTTAATCTTCAGGAATTTACTCTGTGTTTAAAGATTAGTTTTTGAATCAAAGGAGAAAAGCTTCCTGTGGCAGAAGAGAAAAAACTTTCTACTTTTTCTGATCTTATTCCCTATACATACGGAAATCGATAAAGGTAACTATAATTCCATTTCCAGCAGAGAACTGTTTTAGAATTTTTTTTTCAGTGCAAAACTCTGTCATTGTACCTGTGTTTTCAAAAAACCGCTTACTTATAATGTCTTATAATAACAATTTTAACATAAATTTATTTATGAACATAAAATTGCAAATCATCGCGTGTGTGCGTATCCTGGGCCATCCGCTGAATTCATCACTGATATACTATGTGATACACATAGTAGAGGCAATGATCCGACTAAATTCAGCATACGCCACAGAGCACTCTATACAACTGTTGGCAGGTATCCAAAAACAAGACAATAGTTAGTATTAAACTAGTCGTTGGGGGCCACCGTAATACTTACCTATTATGGATATGCATAATGTAAAATATTAAAATAAAAATGTGTAAACTACTTATAAAATGCATTGCAATTCAAATAAAATCGTGGCTTGATGACGTCACAAACTTTAAAGGCTCGATTACTGAATTGCTTGAAAGAGGTTTTTCCTTATAACTCCAAAAATAATAATCCTATTAACTAGCGGTTTATTGCATCTGATTAAGCGTCAAATTTCCAATTAAAATATATCTTTGAAGTGAAATTTGGATGAAATACAGGGTCATGAAAAATCGAAGAGTATCTCGGCAACTAATTATCCGATCGACTTCATGCTTTATGCAAAATTTGTTTTTTTATTGTCTTTGTTATTCATTTCTTAAAATAAACAATTTCGAAAATTTTTATATACCTTTTATCAGAACGAATATTTAGAAAGTCCGAAAAAAATAGTTCCGGTTAATCGAGGTTATTGAAATGAAATAGGCTTCTTCCCATTATTACATCCTAAGTACATACCAAATTGCAAGTCTCTATCTCAATTTTTGCGGGAGATAGAGCGTTTACAGACACACAGATACACACACACACACACAGACACACAGACGGACGGCAATTTTTTTTTTCTAAAAATATGTTTTTCGGAATCTCCAGTGTCTGAAACGTGTAAATCCGTCAAAAAAATTTTTCGATTTTCAAAAGGATTACAAGACTTACCCTATACAACGTATGATGGGTAAGTAACAATGTTTTTTGAATTATATCTATTCAATTACATGTTGATAATTTATTTGCATTAATTAGAAAGCATTAAAATGATAATTTTGATGTAAATGTCTACTGAGGTGTAAATCTATTAAAATTACATACATTTAGTAATTTAATCTCTAAAAGTAGATAAATAGTTAACTATCTGCTAATTAGTGATTAGATGCATTTAGTTTTATTAAAAGCTTGAAGTATTATTATTTTATAAAGTATCATAGAAACTCGACAGAGTTTCTCGCCAAGCATAAGAAACAGCAATGCATTACACAGTAAATGAACGGAATTTCCGCCAATGGATGCCAAACGATTTTACAATTTTTTTTTTTTTAACTCTGTCTAGTTTATATTTTGCGGACGGGACAAAACGGGTTTTTGACACATCTATATCTCGCGTTCTATTTATGATAGAAACAAAATTCTTAATTCTATGGAATGGAAATTCTATGGAAATTCTATGGAAATCAAAAGAAAAGCAAGATCTGTCGAATAGGTTTTCAGGAAATGCGATTTCAAAAGTGCTGTTTTTTGCCCTTTTTAAATCTTGTACAGACCAAAAACTGTTGACAGGGCTACAGCAATGTGTAATTATCGGATTTTTACGTGGTTTACGTCATTTGAATTATTTTTATGAGTAGTTCAAACCTTTGTAAGTTTCATGAAAAAATATTAATTAGTTTTTGAGTTATATCAGTTTAAAGTTATTGATTCCTATACTTAACATGTAGCAAAAAAGTGTTGACAGGGCTACAGCAATCTGTAATTATCGGTTGTTTACGTGGTTTACGTCATTTGAATTGTTTTTATGAGTAGTTCAAACCTTTGTAAGTTTCATGAAAAAATATTAATTAGTTTTTGATTTATATCAGTTTAAATTTATTGATTCCTATACTTAACATAGAGCAGAAAAATAATTAATGACCCAACTCTTTTAGAAATGGTCGTATACACATAATATTAAGATATGTTATTACAGTCGACCCAAGCAAGCTCCCTATTATAAAAAAATAGTAACATTTAAGGTTCGTTTACAGGTTCTCACAAAAGATCATTTGATATAGGGCTAAAGAATTGTGTAATTATCCGATTTTTACGCGGTTTGCAACAATTGCATTGTTTTTATGAATAGTTCAAATGTTTAATATTTTGTGTAAAATATGAATTAGTTTTATATATATATATATCACTTTAAAGTGATTTATTCCTATACTTAAGATGAAGCAAAGACACATTAAATGGTCTAACTCTTTTAAAAAAGAACGTATGCGCAGGATGTTAAAATATGTTACTACGAACGACCTAAGTTAGCTTCCTATTGTGAAACAGAACTGTAGAATTTAGTTTTTGTTTACAGGGTAACTCAAAAGATTTTTTAATAAGATTAATAATTGTGTAATTAGCGAATTTTTACGTTGAAGTACTTGATTCCTCAACACACAGGAAAAACAATAGTAAATAGCATAATATTTGTCAAAGTTGCTATATACACAAGATATTCAAATATGTTACTACATCCGATTCATTTAAACTCTCTATTGTTTGTATTGTTGAACCATATACGTTTCGTTTACAGAGTCTCTTAGAAGATCTTGATTACATTACAACCGATGTATATTTACTGAGTGAGATGTATTTTAATGATTTTATACTGTTTCAATCTCTGTAAGGTTTTATTATCTTGCTTTAAAATTTAATACGGGTTCATTTTGTCTGTCTGAAAGCTCGTCGATCTTAAGCTCTAAATCTATTAAAATATAGTATTTTCATCGATTAAAAAAACTGTGTTTATTAATAAATGTATCAGGAATTGATTGAAAAAAGCGATTAAAAAATTCCAACTTTACATTCATGCGCTGAGTAATAGAATGAAAAAATGTTGCTAGAAGTTTTGCGTTTAAATATTTGCCGTTCATCGAATCTCCGGCTATTACGAACTTAAAATGCTCTAAAAACAGGCCTAAGAGCACAATGAAAAGGAAATAATTTCTTAAATTCCTCATAAAAATTAAAAATGCTATATTTCGTATACAATAGGTGATCGGTAACGAACTGTTCGGTTTACGAACAAATCGATTAACGAACACTTTCGCGTGAGATTTTTATGTTCGGATAACGAACACATGTTCGGTTAACGAACACTTTCAAAATATTTTTATGTTTGGAGAACGAACACCTCACGAAACAAAGTCATGATGAAGCAATGCCGTGTTTCATATTTGACCAGCTATTTGGAGAACGAACACCTCACAAAACAAAGTCATGATGAAGCAATGCCGTGTTTCATATTTGACCAGCTATACTTATTGCTTCTATTGTCGACTTTGGGAACATTTTAACAGTTGCATTACATATGTCCTAATTAATTCATGGACTGCCGGGGATTGAGGACCTATATTTTAGGATCCCCGAATTGGAATGGACAGACTAGAAACATTAATTATGTATTTTGTGTCTATGTATTTTGTGCATTTAGTATATATAATCCTTTTTGGTTTAATCACGCTCCTTTTTAAAATCTAATTTAAAGCTTTATGATTTATCAGATCAAAAATTTTAATAAAATTTTACATTTTTTTAAACGGTTTATTATGTAAACGCATTAGTCTTTGTGGTATATTTACAAAATCACACAAAATTTTGGAATACATGTCATCCTACGAACATTTTCTATTTTGAAATCACTTTAATAGTTTTTATACTTTTGCAAACGTTGCGAATCTTATATTTTTCCGATTCTCGAAACGTTGAGTTAAAACACTTAACAAATAAAAAAACTTTTAAGGTGCTTAGTAATTTTCAAGAATAATATTTAATAATTAGTATAAAAATCCCTATAAGTAACAATGGTTCGTAGAAAAACAAATTTGATTAGTCTCGGTAAAGTAAACTCATTGTTATAATTGACCAAAAAAAAAGGTACTTCTTATTTATCCACATTTTTCTGAAACTGTAGTATTTTAATTACTTTGTAAACTACTGTAAAATTTTCTATTTTTTTGTTTTTTGAATGTATATAAACGGAAGTGTGATATTAACAAAAGAAAAAGGAAAATAAACATGTCATAAATAATCTGATTAATACAATCTAAGGAAATGAATATAAAAGTTTCCCCTTTGCTATGGTAGAGACATGTACATTGGAATAAGTCACTCAATAAATTGTATAATTCTGATGTATAATTCTATTTATAGCATCACAATTATTTTTTTATTTTGCCCCTTTCATCTTTCTTTTATCGTTTTTTTTTCTGAATAAAAATGGAATCTGCGTAATTGAAATTAAATACCTTACAAAAAGAAGTGATATCTCATCAAAAACAACTCGTTGTAAATGATCCCGCCAAGCCACAAACCTAAAACGTCACCCATAAAAAGAAGTGATATCACATAAAAAGAAGCGATATAGAAGTGCATACTCCGAGTCCCGTGTAAAAATCTATCACCACTCATAATGTTTCCAAAGGACTCGGAGTGAGGTACAGTATGTGAAAACTGCTTGGCGACCTGCAGGCTTTTAGAATATATGCAGTATATCAATTTTAAAAATCAAAAAAATAAATTTTTAATTTTTGTTATATCACTTTTATAAATATTTTTTCATGCGAAAGAACTGACAGAACGGATTTTTCCCCAGACTTATGCGATTCCGCTTACGCTATAATTATTGCAATATATCTCAATTTAGTTAACGTTTATTATAAAGTGCATTGTTATTAATATGTGTATGATCATTACATATATATATATATATATTACAAACTCAAAATCTTTACATGTTTACTTAAGAAATCTTCTTCGTAAGAGTGGTGTTTCTAGTTTAAATAATGGTAAATAAAATCAACAAATTAATTTTTCAAGCTCATAAATAAGAAAAGACATGCAAACACAGAAGCTTCAACTTTTTACAATAATATAGTCATATGTAATTGCAGGAAACGCGAACATTATAAAAGCCTGCAGGTCGCCAAGCAGTTTTCACATACTGTACCTCACTCCGAGTCCTTTGGAAACATTATGAGTGGTGATAGATTTTTACACGGGACTCGGAGTATGCACTTCTATATCGCTTCTTTTTATGTGATATCACTTCTTTTTATGGCTGACGTTTTAGGTTTGTGGCTTGGCGGGATCATTTACAACGAGTTGTTTTTGATGAGATAGCATTTTAGCTGAAGCTTAGAGAAAAATGCCTAGATATTAATAATTTAGTAATTTAGTTGCTGTGGATATTTGAACAAAAAAGAGCTACAAAAATTTGTAACGAAACTTCATGATGTTCTGTGTTTTAAAAAATATTTATTTAATAAAAATGCATAGTTTTTTTTTTTTTTTTTTTAAAGAGAGAGGGGGGTTAATTATATTGGTTCCTTTAAATAAATTAAACTTTTTACTAAGCATAAATTTTAGCAATTAGATCAATAAGGATCAAGAGGCATAAAATCTCGGTCAAGTTCGTTAATGGGCAAAATCGAACCAGGGGGGGGGGGGGGGGATGAGGGGACTTTTTGTGAAAACAGAAAAAAACCCATAATGTCTTAATTATGATACGTATCGAATCCGTTTGAAGTTATTATTACTTCTAGGAGAAGGGCCGAAAATTTATGTATGACAGATTTTTGATATAATTAAAAATTGCCTTAAGGGGGGGGGGGGGGTGGAAGGGGGGGGGGTTAGAAGAAAAAAATTCATAACTTCGTCAATTCCCAAGATTTCAAATCCGCTTAAATTTATTATAAATCCTGTTAATATTATCTAACACTTTTATACTGACAAGTTTTTTATAGGACCAACTCTCATAGAAAAAAAAAAAAAAAAAAAAAAAAAAAATCCTGTTGGCTCCGCTTGCAAACAAGTTAGGTTTCGAAGTAGGCGGTTCCGACTGCCGCATCATCGCAAAAAGGTCATTTCTTCCGCAATTCCCGACAAACAGGCGCCCCACGGTCTGCGTCTTCGAAATCTACCTGTGCCTGTAGGCCGAGCCGTCAGGGATTTTTTAATATGAGAAGGTTTATCATGTACGATTTCAACAATAGTTTTTGCAATTTATTCGGATTTATATGACTTACACAAGGTCAAAGTTTGAATTATTCGTAGTTTTTGATGAAAAATACGCAATTTCTCCTAATTGTACCTGAATTTTATATATGAGCGCACTTTCTTCTTAACATATATTATAAAATACATCAAAATGTACAATATATGCAAAAATAAAAGTGTTGCAAAGCTGCGCTCATAGTAAAATATTAAAAATAAGAAGTTACGTAACTGCATTCCATCACGTCACTAAAAGACTTTAGGATGCAGCAACGTGTTTAAACGTGCTAAAATGAACCTAACTATTGCTAATGACTGCATTCCTTCACATTAGCAAGAGTTGCATTCATTTTAGCACGTTTAAACACGTCGCTGCATCCTAAAGTCTCTTAGTGACGTGATGGAATGCAGTTACTTAACTTCCTATTTTTAATATTTTACTATGATTGATCGCAGCTTTGCAACACTTTTATTTTCACGTATTTTGTACATTTTAATGTATTTTATAATACATTTAAAGAAGAAAGTGTTGCACGATTGCGCTCATATAAATAATCGAGGTAAAATTAGGAGAAATTGCGTATTTTTCATCAAAAACTACGAATAATACAAAATTTGAGCTTGTGTAAGTCATATAAATCCGAATAAAATTCAAAAACTATTGTTGAAATCATACAGGATAAACCTTCTAATATTAAAAAGTGAAATAATTAAGTCAGTATAACAAAATCAAATTTTAGTCTTATTTCTTAGGCCAAAAAACACGGCTTATGGACCCTGATCCTTTGAAATAGACCTTCTGATTGAATCGGTAGTGCTGCCATCTATTGCCTAATACTAAAGGTATCTGAATGTACCTGAAAAAACAAGAAAATGTCTTCTTACGAGCACTTTTACCACTACATCATATCAATATTTTTTCATGGACCCTGATCCTTTCAAATAGACCTTCTGATTGAATCGGTAGTGCTGCCATCTATTGCCTAATACTAAAGGTATCTGAATGTACGTGAAAAAACAAGAAAATGTCTTCTTACGAGCACTTTTACCACTACATCATATCAATATTTTTTTCGTGAATTTTTCATTAAAAAATATAAATTCATACGAAATCTGGTTAAAAAGATAAAATAATACAAATTTGTGGTTTATTTAAAGTTATTTTCATGGGCAGGTCAACTAGTAATGTATTAAAGATGTTGTTACTGACATAAAACTTTTTTAGCCGAGTTACAAGAATTTGAATTTTGTTTTTTAAAAACTTCACAACCTAAGCCTATATACACATTGTAACAAGTAGTTAAATAACAACAATAGTCAAGGAAAATAAAGAAAAATATTTAGATTTCATTTTCTTTCTTTTTTTTTTTTTTTTTTTTTTTTTTTTTTTTAACATGGGCAGAAAAATTATAGCAATGAAAGAGATCAATTTTACGGAAGAAAAAAAAAGCAGCAAAAACCAAATAGGTTTTGGACAAAAAAAGTTTTAATTAATGATTAATTCATTTTTTACGCACCTGCATGAAGAAAGAATGTCAACATTAAAAATTCATTAACAAAATTTATAAATATAAATAATAATAATAATAAAATTATAATATATTTAATATAATTTAAAGTTTAGTTTGATCGTTAAAAGATTTTAACACTAGTTTGAATATTAAGTGAATGATATTTCATTCGGCGTATTATTTTGTTGTTTTAAATAAGTTTTAGAATAGATATAGAATGATCAGATAAGTAAATCTAGCCTGATTTTTCCTTTCAATCTAATTAAACTACATTAAATAACGAATATTTTTATTATTGTAATTTGTAATTTTTATTATTGTAATGTATATTTTATTACTTTTTAATTTTACTGAACGCTTAATTTTTAAACTGTTTTTTTTAACGCTTCATTTTTCTTATTTTATTTCATTACCTTTTTATACTATACTATTTTAAAAACTTATCAAATTTAATTAAATTTTATCATTTTACTTTATGTATAATACATATCATATTCAGATCATAAAATATTCATTATTATTTTAACAATCAAACAAAACTTTGAATCTGCATTTAAGCTGCATAATATTATTATTGTACTTTATTTAGTTATTTTACTATATTATATTTTAACTTAAACCTGAAACAACATAATTTTTTGTCTTTAAGGTAACGAGTTATTGTACCTCAAGCTATTTTAAAACTTAAGGAAATTAATTTAAATTTATTATTCTATTTATGTGTCTTATTCCGATAATAAAATATTCATTATTGATAGTTACCAAAATTGCATTGCATACAATATTATCTGGCACATTTATCAATGGTTTGAAGATTAAGTGAATGATTGTTTGGGAATTTTATTTTTGTTATTTTAATTAAATTATAAAATAAATACTAAAAATAGTACATTAGTAAGATATGTAAATATGTAATTTATAATGCAATCAAAAAACAAGAGTCGATGAAAGTTTTTTTTTTTTTTTTTTTTTTTTTTTTGGGGGGGGGGGGGGGGTGGTGCATTTTGTGAAAAGCAAAGGTAAGGTTATTTTTGTGAAATTTATTATATTTTTTTGAAAAAAAAAAAAACATTTGAAAAATAACATTTTGTAACTAAAGTTGAAATCCAGTTATTCAAATTCGAACCAAGCATTTATTAACAAAGCACTTTTTAAATCCTTTTGCTGAAGTGTTCCTCTCTGGTGAAGTTGTTTATTTGCAAATTGCTCATTTTAAAACGTCACAAAGAAAAAAAAAAGTAAGTTTTTTATGGGATAGAATTTTGTGAAAGGGTCTATTTCATTAAAAGGAATTTTCTGAAGGGACCTGTTTTATAACAAAGAATTTTGTGAAGAGCCCCATTTTATCAAATTTATTTTTGTGTAGGGGGCCTAGTTTATTTAATTTATTTTTGTGAAGTGTTCTGTTTTATTAAATGAAATTTTGTGAAAGGGCCCTAAATAGGCCCAAAATTTGGCTGGATCGACCCTTGAAAAATATATATAGTTGAAAGTTTAACAAAAATTTAAAATATAAATAATAATAATAAAATTGTACAATATTTAATGATATGCCTCGGATTTGCTTATGTATATGCTTAGATATTTTAAGATAATTTATGTTCAATATATCAAAAGCAAGTAAAAATATTTAAAGAAAGTTATGTAAATAAATACGCAGAAAATTTAGGAATTATCAAAGTAAAACACTAATCTTATAAATGAAGAAAAAGTGAAAATAAAAACTATTTTCATACAAAAAAAGAAGCAAAATGAAATTTTCAATAATAGATTTAAATATTACTTTTCAGAAATGAATAAAAAATTTATATTTATTCATAAACTAGCAGATCCCCTCGGCGTTCCCTGGTCCCGTCAAAAAATAATACGAAACGTGAAATCACTCTAAAAATCGCTGCACGAAACCCTTCCACTGGTAACTTTTTGTCATTCAGAAATTAAATAGAGAGATGTACCCGAAGCGTAAGTAAATTTAATACCACCTCCTCAAATGTCTGGATTATTTGATTCAAAACGGGTCAGTTTTTGGTCAAAATTTAAAAAAAAAGTTACCGTCTGATTTTCACAAAATTTGCATTTTTGGAATCAGAAAAATAAACTGTGAGTTTTGATTCAAATAATCCAATACTTTTCCTAATACTCGATGAGGAAAGGAATTGAAACTTTTTCGTTGTCTGGGATTATCAAATCGGTGACTTTGTTTTGCGGTTTCAATAAAACTAACCATTTTTGGAGCACGCGCAGGAAAATCTTTTAGTTCCACCGCCAGGGGATGCATTTTGTTCTAAACAAATTATCGGACACGTGTTCCCGCTGCCTACGATACCGTGTATAGCAGGCGTGCTAGGCATGCGCTGCAAAATCTTTTAGTTCCATTTTCTACCACCAGGTGGAGCATTCTGTTTTAAATAAACCTATTTCCGAACAAAACTCCGGCACTCGTCCCTACTGCTTATGGCACCGTGTAGAAGGTGTGCACGGGCGAAAAATCTGTTAGTTCCACTTTCGAAATCTATGTCTTAAATAATTAGCTATATCTTAATTAGTTCATGTTAAGTTGAATGAACCGATTCCCGCTGAAATTGGACCCATAGAACCCGAGAAAATAAATCACCCACCTGGATATTAATATTCATAAATGGTGGTATCCAAGGGCTGAAAAAATGATACCGAAGTTTATTTAGTACCTGGAAGACCTCGGAAGAATGTCAGAAAAGATTTCGTTTGAATCGGACCAAGATGAAATGCAAACTCTTTTAGTTACATTGTCCACTGTTAGGGGGGGTGCACTCTGTTCTAAGCAAACCTCTTTCCGAACGAAACTCCGACACGTGTCCCTGCTGCTTATGACAAAGTATAGAAAGGGTTCTGAGCACGCTCAGAAAATCTTTTAGTTCCGCTCACCAAGTGTGAAGTACCAGTAAGTTTAAACAATAAAATTTACAATATATTAATGAAAACAGAAAATAAATAATCTTGGATATTTATTTATTTACATTATTTTTCTTAATTATCCCTCTCGGCTGGTGAATAAATGTTTGTAACGTCATGTCAATTTAAACTGATCTATTGTACGTAACTGTGCATCGCAACGTATTTTTAGTGCATTTTCTCTTTTAATATCATGGCACCGCCGTTTATGGACGCAACTGTTATTTTAATTAACGAAGTAAGCAATAAATCAGTAAAACATAATGAAAAATACAGGCAAGTGTCGAATTAAAAACCACTTGATGAATATCAAACACGTGTAATGTTTCCGACGTCAAGTAAATGGGACCCACGATCATGCTTTTTTGGCGTTAAATCCTATAGTTTGGGTTCTGCGTCAATTCATCTCGCACAATTCATCGCGGAACAATTCGTCGCGCACAATTCGTCGCAGCGTCAATTCGTCGCGGCGTCAATTCTTCGCGGCGTCAATTCGTCGCAGCGTCAATTCGTCGCGAGCTCAATTCGTCGCGACGTCAATTCGTCGCAGCGAAAATGTCTTTGAAGGCTATTATGATAAAAATAAGGATAATTTTGTAAAATTATTTAAAGATAATTTGTTTTTTAGATATACAGAATTATAACTTACATTTTAAAGGCGATTTCGGAAGAATTTTTTTATAAGTGATTTTGTTGGGAATTTCCTTATTGTGAACATGAAAGTTTAATGAATAAGAGCAAGTCGTTTCTTATTTAAATTAGAGATAGAATAAATATTGCTTTAGATAACCGAAAAAATGGCGTAGGATTTAGGATAAAATCACCCAGATCATGAAAAAATGACGAATACAAATGCTAGAATTTTTTTTTTTTTTTTTTTTTTTTTTAAATTAATAGTTGACATATGTGTACACAGGGTACAACCCCCCCCCCCCCTTATATTTGAAAGAATTATTAGTAAAAAAAATATTGAGAGATGTAAACATAATATACTTTTTAGCTCACAGGCTATCAAAGCCTGAGAGCTTATGTGCCCGCCCGTTCTGTATGTATGTATGTATGCATGTACGTATGTACGTACGTAACGCGATAACTCTTGACAGAAATAACCGTTTTGCTTCCAATATTGTTTATGGGTTCCTTGTGATAAGGCGCTTCCCTGATTAGTTTTGGGGATTGATTGTTAACTATAAAGGGGGGGAACGGGGGGGGCTAGCCCCCCTTAATTAAGATAAATGGTTTTTTCATGCAGAATTGTCCAATTTTCTTCAAATTTTGTATATAGGTTCATTGTGATAAGGTTCTTTCCTGATTAGTTTTGGGGGTTCATAGGTTAAGTATAAAGTGGCTAACGGGGTGGGAATCCTCCCCCTTAATTTAGATAAATGAATTTTTCATGCAGAGTTATCCGATTTTCTTCCAATTTTGTTTATAGGTTCCTTGTGATAAGGCGCTTCCCTGATTAGTTTTGGGGATTGATTGGTTAACTATAAAGGGGGGGGGAACGGGGGGCTAACCCCCCTTAATTTGGATAAATGGTTTTTTCATGCAGAATTATCCAATTTTCTTCAAACTTTGTATATAGGTTCATTGTGATAAGGTTCTTTCCTGATTAGTTTTGGGGGTTCATAGGTTAAGTATAAAGGGGGTAACGGGGGGGATTAATCCTCCCCCCTTATTTTAGATAAATTATTTTTTTCATGCAGATTTATCCGATTTTCTTCAAATTTTGTATATAGGTTCATTGTGATAAGGTTCTTTCCTGATTAGTTTTGGGGGTTCATAGGTTAAGTATAAAGGGGGTAACGGGGGTGTTAATCCTCCCCCCTTATTTTAGATAAATGATTTTTTTCATGCAGAGTTATCCGATTTTCTTCAAACTTTCTATATGGGCTCATTGTGGTAAGGGGCTTCCCTGATTAGTTTTGGGGGTTCATTGGTGAAGTGTAAAGGATTCACGAACCTTAATTTTGATAAATGGGTTTTTCATGCAGAATTATTCAATTTACTCCAAATTTTGTATATAGTGTGGTAGCGTGAGACGTTGTATATATAATTAATAAATTCCATTTATCGTTTGAAACGAAAAAACTTTATTTTAAATTAACACATTAAAAAAAGAAAACAAAAGTAAAAATGAAAAAATATGATAATTCATGTTCATGCTGTGAAATTACAATTTCAGAAAATCCTAAGATTCTGAAGTCTGCTCAAAGACAACTTCACTCTAGCTTGTTTCACAACCAACTGCCGTCTTTCGTATCTCTCCTCGCATTCGTTCCTCTCCGGCAAAACTGGTATTTTTTTCTCCATAAGGAAAGAAACGCCCTCTGCCCTTCCTATGAGTGACAGCTATCTTAATCCCATACTTATCCAGTTAGAATTTCCAACTCATATGGGCTAGATCCATTGTATCCAAAAAAATGCCATTCACATTTCTTATCCACCCATTCAGATAACATATCATTCAATACAAAGCATGTATTGCAGCTTGGCTTATCTCAAAGTGAAAATGAAATTCACACTATTGATAGAATTTTCGTCAATAGAGATCAATCTGTCAGATTATTTTCATTCCAGAGAGATTATCCTTTTTCTACAAATAAGGGAGGAGTAGAAACATGTCAACTCATCACAACACCTCCCCCTAAGAAAAAATTTCTAGAAGAAATTTGGCATATATATTAATAGAATAAGCTCCTTCAATCAATTTCTAAAGAGGTCATCAAAGCACAAAGGACTTTTGAATAACACATGAAAAATCCCTATAGAAAACAAACACATTCCCATACTCAGTATTTGATAGACCACACTGTCAACAGGATTTACTATAATCCCATAACTACAATACCTAAGTATAATTCCAGGAATAATTTATACAATTGATGCCCTAAGAAACAATTTTGAAATATTTCACATACATATAATACAAAATACAGATTACACTTTACATGATTCTAACAAAAAAAATTAATAATAATAATTAAAAAAAAAAGAAAAAAATCTATATACAACACAATGCCTAAAACGATTCTCTTAAAAACTTGCTTAAAAGCCTAAATTTAGACGCTTCTACAAATAAAAAGAACGCATACTAAATTATGCAATTATTAAATTAATGAAGTTTTACCATTGCGAAAATATTAAGCATTAAATGATAATTAAACACATTACAGATATTACAATAATGAGTACTACCAAATTTAGAATAAACTTAATTTAGAGAATTCTCCCGAAAGCCAATATCTAAATTACTTCTATCAGAAAATCTTTTCGACAATAAATTTCGCTTTACAACTTCATAATCATAATTTTTCTTTTCAAAACCTTTTTTGATTTTAATAATTCTTTCTTTATGATCCGTTTTAAAAGCAGAATGCTCCATTCTTTTTAACTTTGAATTCTTCGAATTACCATATCCACTTTCTTGGCATTTAGCCCCCCAATTTTCTCCATTTTTTTCCTTCATCCTAGAGTTAAATTTACTGGCCACAGTCATAGATGAACTCAATTTCTTTTTAATTCTATTTCTAACATGTATAAATCCCATACTACCAACAAAATACCTGGGTATATTTACATCATGCTCAGAATTCTTTTCCCGAAGTTGACCTCCAATACCTGACCTTTTATCACCATCCTTTTTAGACGCACCCTCTTTTGTATCGATCAATTTAGACCCTTTTTCCAAATACCTATCAGTCACGTCTTCCAGTGAATTTACCTCTATCTCATTAACAGACTTATTATCCCATTCACAGATTTCATTCACAACCATTTTTCTAACAACCCTTTGCTCATGATCGCTAGATAATCTGAGGGTTCCCTGCCCATTTAATTCTCTTTGATTCCCCACTTGTTTATACACCGAATTTTGCTTTTCCATATTTCCTAACTTTAATAAGTCATAAACAGCTGGTGTTATAAGGGGCGGAGAATTTAGTTTTCTCACAACTGCAACCACCACATTTTTTTCAACACACTCTTTTTCACCTTCCATCAAAGCAACCGGCACTGACACCAAATCCGCTTTTTGTCTATTTCCGAGGGCCGGTATAAGAAAAACATTTCCCACTTTCTTAGCACTCCACGGAATGTCATTAGCATCAAAAACCGCAATTTGCGCACCTGTGTACTTAATCGCTTTTACTTTCTTACCATTCACGCATAAATCAACCATAGGTAATTCGGTTTCCACACCTTCCTTATTATTTACACTTTTCCCATCACTAGTAACAATCCAAGCTATGCTTTTATCCTCATAATTAGATTTACTTTTTAACAATTCAGGACAATTTGGTCTGATGTGCCCCACTGCCAAACAATTATAACATTGGACTTGTCTTTGCTTTTCGAAAGCATTGTCCTTCTTAAATTGATCAAATTTCCCACACTCTTTCGTATTCTCAAATTCCGATTTTGGTCTAATTTCCTTTCTACTTTTAGAATTAAAGCTGTCTTTTTGCTTATCCTGAAAAGATTTATTTTCCCACGGTTTTCTATCCGACCTATTAAATTCTCTTCTTATACTCTCAAATTTATCCGATTTTTCCGCGAGTTTAGAAGCAATCTTTATTTCCTCCCAATCATCCATAAATTTTTCTTTTATCTCAAAAGGGACACGTTTTTTTAATTGTTCCGTTAGCATTAGTTCTTTTAGTGAATCAAAATCTCTCACTTCTAATGACTCTAACCAATTATCCAGATAACCCCTTAACTCATAAATCAGATCCACCCAAAATTCACCAGATTTTCTTTGATGAGTTTCAAATTTTTGTTTTAAGGCGCCTGTACTTAGCCTAAACCTATCTAACAAAACTTTCTTTATATGCAGAAAATCATCACATTTGTCTGCTGGTTGTTTTACTACAATTTCGGCAATATCAGAAGGTAATAAAGGAATTAATTGACTAACCAAATCTTCCTGAGAAACTTTAGCTTTCTCGGCTTGCCTTTCAAAAATCATAAAGAAAAGAGTTATATCAATTAATTTAGAATCAAAGCGCGGAACCAAATCCTTTAAATTTACCTTAGGAGTTCTATGAAAATCTACATTTGATTCATTAGATGAAACACTAACAACATCCGCAGAATTTTGAATACGCAATTTTTCTAATTCAAATTGCTGTTCTTTTTCAAGTTTTTGTAATTCAAGTTGTTGCTGTTTTTCGAGTTTATCTGCCTCAAGTTGTTTTTCAAGTTTATCTGCCTCAAGTTGTTTTTCAAGTTTATCTACCTCAAGTTGTTTTTCAAGTTTATCTAACTCAAATTTCCTAAGCTTATCTTTTTCCTCTTGCGCAATCCTATCTAATTCAATTTGCCTCTCTCTTTCTTTACGATCTTTTTCGATTTGTTTTTCCTGCTCTTTCTGCTCCGCCTCCTGTTCAAGAAAATATTGCAATCGAATTTTAGCGAAACTTTCATCATAATCCTCTGCATCTACGATAGCCTGAATTATAGCTTTATTTTTACACGTTTTTGACACACTGGTCTCAAATTCCTCTGCTAATAACAACAAGACACTTTTATTATATTTTCCTAAATATTCTGCCATATTTTCCCCCAAAATATAATAAATTTCAAAATATCAGATATATTCAATTTACAATAATACAATAAATACAGAAATAGAATTTTCTTCACTATACGTATAATAATGTATTCAAAAACGACACAATTTTAATATAGCAAATTCTCATGCAACAGTGACGTCTTTCAAACTGAGTATATCCCCCAAAATAAATTTTATACCAAACAGTACAGTATAACATCAATTTATTTTGAAACATTAATCATAATCATCCACAGTATACCCATAAAATTAAGCTATAACTTTATTACTGTAAGAAATAAAATGTATATAAACAAAACTCTTATTTTCAAAAGTTTTATACAAAATTATGATTAAAATACCCTGATTAATAATCTCAATTAATCAATAACAATTTACTATACCCCAAGTAAATTTTAACATATACATAAGTATATAATTTTCTTAACCCAATATTATACCAAACAGATACCAGAAAATCAACAAACATAAAAATTCTAACTAAAATTTAAATACCAAATTAATAGCTTCCCTAGAATTCTTAAATTTCACATAGAGTTTTGTTCCCCAAAATTAAAATTTATACACAAAATTCAATTTAAAACAGACCTCTATAGAAGATATCATAAAAGAGCTTACCTCCAGATGCAGATATTTCCTCCACACTAATACCAGGCTTCCAAGCACTTTTAAAGATGACACACACAGATTTTTGAAGAATTGAAGACACTGATGAGGCACTAAATTGGCTTCGATCCATATGTAGACAACTCAGATGGTACACCGCATATCTTCATTCCACTGGATATATTAAGAAGCACAAACACGTATCACCAAATCTATAGTTGACTGTTCATACACTACACAGCTTTTGTCGATAAAGTTTTTTTTTTTACCAGTTCTCTGCTTGCTAGAACTCCGAGAAAAAACCACGACTCCAATTATACTTCAAAACTCCACAATTCTGCTTGTCCGTTTTCCACTGGCTCATCATCTGTTTAATCAGGTTAACATAGATCCGTAATCTAATTTATTGTAGATTACATATCCCATTTGCTGCCACCAATTAATTATATATACTATTGCTGTGGTAGCGTGAGACGTTGTATATATAATTAATAAATTCCATTTATCGTTTGAAACGAAAAAACTTTATTTTAAATTAACACATTAAAAAAAGAAAACAAAAGTAAAAATGAAAAAATATGATAATTCATGTTCATGCTGTGAAATTACAATTTCAGAAAATCCTAAGATTCTGAAGTCTGCTCAAAGACAACTTCACTCTAGCTTGTTTCACAACCAACTGCCGTCTTTCGTATCTCTCCTCGCATTCGTTCCTCTCCGGCAAAACTGGTATTTTTTTTCTCCATAAGGAAAGAAACGCCCTCTGCCCTTCCTATGAGTGACAGCTATCTTAATCCCATACTTATCCAGTTAGAATTTCCAACTCATATGGGCTAGATCCATTGTATCCAAAAAAATGCCATTCACATTTCTTATCCACCCATTCAGATAACATATCATTCAATACAAAGCATGTATTGCAGCTTGGCTTATCTCAAAGTGAAAATGAAATTCACACTATTGATAGAATTTTCGTCAATAGAGATCAATCTGTCAGATTATTTTCATTCCAGAGAGATTATCCTTTTTCCACAAATAAGGGAGGAGTTGAAACATGTCAACTCATCACAATAGGCTCATTGTGGTAAGGCACTTATTTGTTAATTTTTTGGGGTTCACTGGTAAAGTAAGTATAAAGGGGGGAACGGGGGGGGACTAACCCCCTTGATATAGATAAATGGGTTTTTTAAGCAGAATTATCCGATTTTCTTCAAATTTTATATATATGTTCATTGTGATAAGGCGCTTCTCTGATTAGTTTTGGGGGTTCTTTGGTTAAGTATAAAGGGGGGACGGGGGGCTAACCCCCCCCCCCCCTTAATTTAGATAAATGGATTTTTCATGCAGAATTATCCGATTTTTTCAAATTTTGTATATAGGTTCATTGTGGTAAGGCGCTTCTCTGATTAGTTTTATGGGTTCATTGGTTAATTATAAGAAGGAGAAACGGGGGATGGTTCCCCCCTCTTAATATATTGTCGATTTCTTCATTTTTCGAGGGCTTATTTCAAATTCTTTGAAATAAGAATATAATTTACAGTTAGTGTGAATAGCCTGTGAGCTCAATGCCGTCAGTTTAACTGGGCAGTTTTCTTTTATTTATTGTGATTGTGATTAAACTGATTGCTGCATGAATGCAATTTCATTAAGTAGTATTTTGGTTTTATAAGTTTTTTCATTTATTTCATCTATCTATACTAATATTATAAAGGAGTAAAGATTGTTTGTTTGTTTGTTTGTTTGTAGGGGGTAATCTCTGGAACTACCGAACCGATTTCAAAAGTGATGGTGGCAAATTGATCATGACAACCCCTGCTCCAACATAGGCTACATTTTATGTCGGTGCCACTAACCCCAGGGGGTGCAGGAGCGAAAAAACGTTCTAAAATTGCGATTTTTTAGCTCACAGGCTATCAAAGCCTGAGAGCTTATGTGCCCGCCGGTTCTGTATGTATGTATGTACGTACGTAACGCGATAACTCTTCATAGAAATATCCGTTTTCCTTCAAATTTTGTTTATAGGTTCACTGTGTTAAGGCGCTTCCCTGATTAGTTTTCGGGATTGATTGGTTAAGTATAAAGGGGGGGGGGAATGGGGGGCAAATACCCCCTCCCCCTTAATTTATATAAATGGGTTTTTCATGCAGAATTACCCATTTCCTTCAAATTTTGTTTATAGGTTCACTGTGTTAAGGCGCTTCCCTGATTAGTTTTCGGGATTGATTGGTTAAGTATAAAGGGGGGAACGGGGGGGGCTAATCCCCCCTTAATTTATATAAATGGGTTTTTCATGCAGAATTATCCCATTTGCTTCAAAATGTGTTTATAGGTTCATTGGGTTAAGACGCTTCCCTGATTAGTTATCGGGATTGATTGGTTAAGTATAAAGGGGGGGAACAGGGGGGGCTAATCCCACCTTAATTTATATAAATGGGTTTTTCATGCAGAATTATCCGATTTTCTTCAAATTTTGTATATATATTCATTGTAATTAGAGATTTACCTGATTAGTTTAAGGGGTCCCAGTATGGAAATCTACTAGCGCCAAAGTGAGTCAACAGGCCTTCATAGCTTTTTCTCCACTGCCAAGTTACTTTTTCCGGAACTTTAAAAAAAATGTTCTTTCTTTGTGTTGCAAAATGTTAAAATAAACACACCAGGGTAAAAAACTTCTAGATTATATTGATTTAGTCACACTTCTTTATACTTATTTACAAAACTATACTTACAATTTAAATTTGTTTAAATCTTTCACTGAGCGTAAACATGATAGGCCTTTAATCTAATTCAAGTATAGTGGACTCTCTCTATCTGAACACTCTCTAATATGAACACCCCGGTATTATGAACACTTTCTGACGGTCCCGGCGAAACACCATAGACTTAACAAAAGATGAACTCTCTGTATTCTGAACACCCTCTAATCTGAACACCCCACTATTATGAACGCTAATTTTGATCCCCATTCTAACCCGCCTCTCTGTAAAGTGAACGTTTGTTTGCAGTCGGAATGCGGGAAATTCGGAAAAATTGTTGCAGAAGAATAAAAGGGTTCAATGAACTCGATTTAAAAATAAACACGCAAAATTATTTCTAGATTTTAAGATCTACCCGATGCTGAAATTTGAATAATTCAGATAAAATCTTCAGTTAACAAAACAAACAAAACATTTATTATAACGAAAAAAAAGAAAGAAAGAAAGAAATTGAAAGAATATTTTGTTTTTACCATATGTGTTCTCAACTAACTAGAACATTCTTATATTTTTAATAAACAAAAAAGTGCAGATAGGAAATTGTTGCCGTTTCATAAAAAGTAAATCATGATAGTCAAATTAAATGAAATGATCAAAACAATGAATTTTTATGCAAAGAGATACAAGAAAAAAATAATGTAAAAAACATGTTATGTGATTCCCCCTCTCCCGACCTGAGATAAAAATAGAAAGATTGTGCAACAGAAATGCCCCCCCCCCCAATGACAGATAAGAGACAACAGGTGTTGGAGAGAGTGGTCAAAAAATGATTATGGTTTCTTTTCTGCATACCTGGTTGGCAGCATTATTGCTTCTGTTTCTTTCATCCTTTTTGTTTGGTAAAGGTAAATTTTTATGCCATTTCACTCGTTCTTTATTTCACACCGTTGCAGGGAAAGAATCACAACACTTACGCAGATATGTCAGAAATAAGTAGGAAAACAAGAAAACGGAAAGAACTGAAGCTTCAGGAAAAATACGAAGTTGTTCAAAAATTAAAATCAAAAGTAAGTCAAAGGACAATTGCATCTGAATTTGGAATTTCAGTAGGTCAAGTCAACGCCATCAGCAAGAAAGAGAAAGAAATTATAGCCGCTTGTGAAGCAAATAAACCTTCCTCAAAGTGTAGAATTTTCGGAAAGAAAACGGGAAACGAGAACATAAACAATCACGTCTCGAAGTTTTTTTTTCCAAATGAGAACGAAGAATCTTCCTGTCACTAGACCCCTGCTCAAGCAGATTGCTCTGGATTTTACAGAGAAGGAGAAAATCACAGAATTCAAGGCATCAGAAGGATAGCTGACTCGCTTCAAAAGTCAACATAACATCGAATACAAAATAATCAATGGTGAAGCTGCAGACGTAAATATCGATACTGTGGAGGAATGGAAAAATAAGCTTCGGATATAATGAAGCATTTCGATGCCGCTGATATTTTCAATGCCGACGAATCCGGCCTGTTTTTCAGAGCTCTTCCAAATAAAACCCTAACAGAAAGAAGCTAGAAATGTGTGAGGGGAAAAATGTCAAAAGAAAGACTTACCGTCATGCTCTGTGCAGTTTTACGGGTGAGAAGCTCAAACCACCTGTGATGGGAAAAAGTTAAAAACCATGATGCTTCAAAAATATGAAGATAGCATCATTGCCTGCGCACTATAAATCAAATCGAAAAGCCTGGATGACATTCGCAATTTTCTCACAATGGTTGGAGGGAATTAACGAGATGATGAAGAGAGCAGGAAGAAAAATTCTTCTTTTTGTGAATAATGCCAGATCACATACAAATGTGCAGCTCAGCAATGTGAGCCGGAAGTTCCTGCCACCGAACTGTACTTCTATAATTCAACCACTAGATCAAGGAATAATCAAGACCTTTAAAGCTCACTACCGAATTCATTTTTGGAGGAAAATGTCCGTGATGATGGAGGAGGCAAATTCGGCAACCGAAATAACGAAGAAGGTCAATGTCATGACTTGGAATGAAACTACACCATCCAAAAATGCTTCTACAAAGCTAGATTCCTGTGTGAGAATGAGCAATCAAGGATAGCGGACCAAGCAACAACAGCTGTGAGTGACTTGAGGTCAATTCTTCAGGAGCTTCATACTGAAATTGAACCTGGAGCTTATCTCGAAGCCGACGGAAGCCTTCCTGTTTGCGACAACATCGTTGAAGAGGAAGAGGGTTGAAAAGACGAAGCAGAATCAGAAGAGACCGATGAAACAAGAAGTACGATTACCTTCAAGCAATATGGCCAAGGGATTCAAGACCTGTTGAACTATGCGGCTGAATATCACCCGGAAGACGTTCCACTTCTTAAACAACTAGATAACATGTACACTGCACGAGTATACACAATGCAAAAACAGACTAAAATTACTCACTTTTTTAAGTAATGTACCGATTATGTTTTCAAGTAATGTAATGTATGTATGTAATTGTATGTTTTGTAAAATTTTTTTAATATAACTTTTTTAATAGTTTCTAAATTCAGCACCCCCATTTCAGTAACTTGCATGGTTAACCAGGCTAAGTATTCTATACAGTCTATAAACTCGATACATAGTAGTAGTAGTAATGCATTTCCCAATCTCCCTCTATAATGAACACCCCCATAATCTAAACATTTTTGGTCGGTCCCATGAGTGTTCAGAATAGAGAGAGTCCACTGTATGACATTTTTAACTTCCGTTCTGGAAGCCACGAAAAAACAGGCCTTTGAAGAGAACAAATAAATCACTTCTACATTAAAATAGTAATAAAATAAAAACAATTTATTTTCCCGCTGCGCTGAAATCACTTAAAGCCAGAGAAGAGAGGCCCAAATGGGGTTGCATTAAAAAGATCCTACAGATTTAAACTAAGAAGTAGTTTAATGATGTTTTGCGTAAGGTTATATTATTTAGTTATTTAATTCCTTCATTGAAAAATCTTTAAAATATATTTTTTGTCAAAGCCGTAAATACTTGAGTTAACGTGCAGTCAAGTTCACATTTTGACTCTTATTTTTCTATCTGCAAAATTAAATCACATCTGGATTTTTGTTTTATTTTTTAATATGGGTAAATATCTGAAAATAAATGTTTACAATAACATCTAGATTTTATTTAAGTCTGTTCTCAAAACCGAAGGAGCTACACAATTCTGAATTATTTTTTGTTTGAAAACACATTATTGACAGGTGTTTTTATTCAGAAACTAAGCAATCGAATAGCATTTTCTATTTATTTTTTTTTGGTAAAGCCACACGACCTTTCAGAAAATATTGCCAAGGTTGGCATTTTGAACCGAATTTCCGGACGCGAATGCGTGGAAAAGGAGAAAAACTTGTCGTAACGTGACATCCATTACTCATAACTCGGTAAATAATTCTTTTATCAAAAAAATCGAAAGCACCATTTGATTCCAAATCGCTTCAAGTGCCATGCTTTTGAGTTTAAAAATGAGTCCGTAAATGTGTTAGAAACTCTCCGGGAAAATATTTTTGAGAATTGCTTTAAGGCTGTTCTGAAATCCAAACTGGTTACTTTCTGACACATTTTTTAATTCAGTTTTTTTCTCAAACGCATAAAATGGGCAGGTGTGCATATTCAGAAACTGTGTAATCGAATTACGTTTTCACTTTTTTGGTAAAAGCAGAAGATCATTCAGAAAATACTGTCAAAGTGGGTGTTTTGAACTTAATTCTTGACGCGAGAATGAGGCACTGCAAGAATGAGAGAACGTACACGAATCGCTTATAACTCGAGAAGTAATTTATTTATCAAAAAATGGAAAACTCATTTCGATTCCAAATCACTTCAATAGTCAGGACAGCCAATTTCATGCCTTTGCATTTAAAAATGCGTCAGAAAGTTTCGCGTTGTTGAACGGGTCATTTGAGAAACACCTTAAATAGATTCGATTGTTTATTATTAATATTGTTTATTGTTTATTATTATTTATAATTGTTGAGAAAAAAATTGAAAGAAAAAAATGTGTCAGAAAGTAACCAGTTTTGGATTTTACAGAGGCACCTTTTATTTTAATCATATATACCGTTTTTTTCTTTCTTTTTCCAGTTGCTATTTTAACGTAAATTATTTTATTTAACATTATCCTGCAAATACTTAAAAAAGAATATTGAATATTTATGCAAAAAATATTAACATTAAAATATAGCACTTTTCATAGAACGCCCACAAAACTTGGAACATGAAATTAAAATATTGCTCATCACTTAGCGAATTATGTAAAAATGAGATGTATTGTATGTATTACGTAGGTACTGATCTAATGCGAATTGTGTCTATTTTTCGAATTTAAATACAAATTTTGAGAAAGGAGTTATCTACATATTAAAAATTGTATCGACGTTGAAGTAAAAATATTTCCGCCAGTCAACCGACAAACCAACCGTGAGATCCATGGCTCTGTCAATTTTTTTTTATCGAAGCCCCGATATTGATATTTTAGTGTATTATAAACAAAGGGTGGTAACAACTTAAACACTTATAACTCGAGCTGTAGTTGTCGTAGTACACTCATATTTTTTGTGGCATTTTTTATTTATTATATTACAGTGATAAAGTCTCCCCATTATAATGATTACGTTTACCATGCAAAATAAGAGTGTTCTACGTTAATTACAGCTCGACTTATAAGTGTTTTAAATTATTAGCACCTTATATTTTATGATATACTAAAATATGGGGGCTTATATAAAAAATCGACAGAGCACCCCTCCTCTTAAAACGATTACATTTATCATACGAAATTTGTGTGGACTGTGACAGTTTGAATCCGATTTATAAATGTGTGTGGTTATCGGGGCCTTTTATTCACGATGTACTAAAATTAGGGGGTTTCGGTTAAAAAAACTGACCAAATCCCCCCTCTCCTTTATAAAGATTAAGTTTACCATACAAAATATGAATGTTCTACGATAATTACAGATCGAGATATAAGTGTTTTTAGTTGTCAGTACCTTATATGATGCACTAAAATATGGAAGGATTCGATAAAAAATCGTCTGAACTCCCTCCCCTCCTTAAAATGATTATGTTTACCATACAAAATGCCCATTTGCATGGGCTGTGACAATTTGGATCCGAGTAATAAGTGTTTATGGTTATCGAGTCATTATATTTGCACTATGCTAAAATTTAGGGCTTCTGTTAAAAAAATCGTTCCCTGCAAAATTATGTCACTTTGTTCACGCACACACAATTTGAGAACGCTGTGACAGTTTGATCACGAGCTATAAGAGTTTAAATTTGTCGGGCTCTTATATTCAACTTTTTATAAAATTTAGGGGATTGATAAGTAAATAATAATGACCCTCATGATGTTAAATCATGCAACGTTTGGTGGGCCTACGACAGTTAAAGTCCGAGCTATAAGGAGGGGAGGGGATGGCATCGACGGGATTGAAGTGTCATGTACTGTAAATTTAATTATGAATTCACAACAAAATAAATAATAAATATTTATCCATTTTGCACTAATTTGTTGTTAGGGCGTGAGGCTCTGTGCGGCCGCACCGGTCGCACACCCCTAAGGACGGCTCACGATTTAGTTTAGAAATAGGAGTTCTGCAGCAAAAAAGGAACATTTTTTCGGAAACAAAGAAAGAATTTCAGTTGTGACTGCAAAGGGACCCTGCTGCGAGGCTCGCAACTGACCAATCAGCTTTCGTCTTCGACTCGCACCCTGATATTTTTCGTTCCGGCTGGGATAAAAATGGCGTACTGTTTTCAGGCCTTTTTCCAAAAAATCGCAAAAATCATTCCATTGGCATGAAAATTTGCAAACGGCTGTAACAAAAAAACATAAAAATCGCGAATTCAGGAAGGAAAAATTCATAAAATTCGACCAATTAGAAGAGAAGATATCAATTAATAAACTTTTAATTTTAAGTCCAAAAAAAGATCAGTTTTAATTTCAATACTCTAATGGAGACAAAACGTCTGCTGAAGAAATAATGAAATAAAACAACCTTTCTTTATAGTGGGAGGATTCCAGGTCTATCATATTTTTTTTTTTTGAAATATTTCATTTATTGATTTGAAAATTATACATACATCCGTATATTTTCACAAGGATTCTAAATATGTAATTTTGGTATTTCTCCGATAATTAGGAAGGGATTTACAATTAATTTTTTATTTAATTAGACCGCTTAAAAAGATTTTATTTGGGAACACGTGATATTTCAGAAAGACACTAGCAGACATCACGGTGGTTATTTGTGGAGATAAAATAATTACTTTTTAAAGGGACTGCGGTTTCTATAGGCTATATAAAATTTCTAAAAATAATTGATTTTAGGATCTGAAAAGTACGCATCCTTTCATAGAGTGGGCTGTCATTTCAGACATTCAAAAAATTTTCGATTTCGGCTCATAATTTGTTATTTGAGGAAAATCAAGAGTTTTGTATAGAAATTAAAAAAAACAAAATTTAGTATTTAATAGTAATAGTCAAACCTTATGTTTTGGACAACCAAGGTTATTCAATTAACGTTGAGAAATACTAAATATTGCAATGATTTTTTATAATTATTATTTAATATAAAACATTTATTAAGTTTAAAATCTACCTAAAGAATTCACTACGTATATATGACTATGAGATATATGTTTCAATGAAAGGTTATTAAATGTAATGATAACTGTTTAAGAATTAAGATACGAAATTCAAAAAGTCCTTCCGGCCTGTACCGGGAGGAAAAGGTAGCTTTCCTACATCTTCGTTTTAAAATTTTAGCAAAGTTACACGAAAACAGCAAGTTAAAATACAAAGAAACGTTTACAAAAGATTCGTTAATACTGAATTTGAATAAGAAATTCGCCAAATTATTGAGCAATAGCCAAATTGGCTTCATTTATGAAGACTTATTTTGGTCGCCAAATTTGGCGATATTTCGCCAAATATCGCCAATTTTGCCAATTTTATCGCCAATGTCGCCAATTTTGGCGCTAACGGATATGAATATATAGTTTTATGCGTATGATTGGGAAAATTATTACAACAATGAAAGAAAATAGTTTGCGAGTAATCGCGTTAAAGTGCTGTTTTGTTTCAAAATGTCACCCACCCTAGAATTTCAAACTGCTCTATCTCAGTCATTTTTTAAGATAGAGGTAAACCAAAAAATGCTCTGGAATCCTTGTATCAAGGCCTAACACGTAATTAAAAATAATTTTTAATTTTTAATTTTTTTGTATATTTATTTTAGTTTTAAATTTTTAAATGTCCGCCATCTTGAAACAAAATGGCGGACCAAGCTGGCCAACGAACTCGGTCGAGACATTGGTGACCTTAATACACACAATTAGTTTCATCAAAATCGATTTATAAATACGAGCGTTATCGTATGACAAAGATCAGATATATATATATATATATATATATATATGGATATATATATATATATATATATATATTAACATTTGAACGGAGGGTGGTTTTGGGATCTGGGGGTCATGATCGGTGAAAATATATCGAAATTTTCCGGAACTGCTTTCCTCCGAACGGCTGCAATAGGTAGCTTTATACTTTTTTGTATTGAAAGCTACCTAAAAGTGAGCATTCGAGACGAACACTCGCAACGACGTGTGCCCTCACGTGTGTGCCCGTTAGGGTTGCCCACACCAGGACCTGCCCTTCCCGCCGCTCTGCCAGCAGCCCCCGCGTCTTCAGCCCCCGCGGCCTTGTCCCAAACCACCGCTCCGCGCCTCGCGCAATTAAATTATTTACGTACATTACGTACATTTTTGGTTTAAAAATTCAGATACATAGATAGACTTTATTTAGGTAATTATAAACAAATTATTTCTCATCAATGTGAGACTATTTTTTATATCACTTACCTATTTTTTTTATTTACTTGTATTGATGACTTTTAAGTTGTGTTTAATTGTTAGTTTCTATCTATAAACACTGTTTTGATGAGGCTTATAGATGTCTATGAAGGTTAGAGAAAGTTAAGCTAGAGATTCTGCCTACACAAATTTCAGGTTGTGTAATATTTAAGCGGAGCTTCTGACTGTAAAATAGTCTAGTAAACATCGTCTTCATTTTTAATATTCATTTTGTATATAGGTTCATTGTGGTAAGGCGCTTCTCTGATTAGTTTTATGGGTTCATTGGTTAATTATAAGAAGGAGAAACGGGGGATGGTTCCCCCCTCTTAATATATTGTCGATTTCTTCATTTTTCGAGGGCTTATTTCAAATTCTTTGAAATAAGAATATAATTTACAGTTAGTGTGAATAGCCTGTGAGCTCAATGCCGTCAGTTTAACTGGGCAGTTTTCTTTTATTTATTGTGATTGTGATTAAACTGATTGCTGCATGAATGCAATTTCATTAAGTAGTATTTTGGTTTTATAAGTTTTTTCATTTATTTCATCTATCTATACTAATATTATAAAGGAGTAAAGATTGTTTGTTTGTTTGTTTGTTTGTAGGGGGTAATCTCTGGAACTACCGAACCGATTTCAAAAGTGATGGTGGCAAATTGATGATGACAACCCCTGCTCCAACATAGGCTACATTTTATGTCGGTGCCACTAACCCCACGGGGTGCAGGAGCGAAAAAACGTTCTAAAATTGCGATTTTTTAGCTCACAGGCTATCAAAGCCTGAGAGCTTATGTGCCCGCCGGTTCTGTATGTATGTATGTACGTACGTAACGCGATAACTCTTCATAGAAATATCCGTTTTCCTTCAAATTTTGTTTATAGGTTCACTGTGTTAAGGCGCTTCCCTGATTAGTTTTCGGGATTGATTGGTTAAGTATAAAGGGGGGGGGGGGGAATGGGGGGGCAAATACCCCCCCCCCTTAATTTATATAAATGGGTTTTTCATGCAGAATTACCCATTTCCTTCAAATTTTGTTTATAGGTTCACTGTGTTAAGGCGCTTCCCTGATTAGTTTTCGGGATTGATTGGTTAAGTATAAAGGGGGGAACGGGGGGGGGCTAATCCCCCCTTAATTTATATAAATGGGTTTTTCATGCAGAATTATCCCATTTGCTTCAAAATGTGTTTATAAGTTCATTGGGTTAAGACGCTTCCCTGATTAGTTATCGGGATTGATTGGTTAAGTATAAAGGGGGGGAACAGGGGGGGCTAATCCCACCTTAATTTATATAAATGGGTTTTTCATGCAGAATTATCCGATTTTCTTCAAATTTTGTATATATATTCATTGTAATTAGAGATTTACCTGATTAGTTTAAGGGGTCCCAGTATGGGAATCTACTAGCGCCAAAGTGAGTCAACAGGCCTTCATAGCTTTTTCTCCACTGCCAAGTTACTTTTTCCGGAACTTTAAAAAAAATGTTCTTTCTTTGTGTTGCAAAATGTTAAAATAAACACACCAGGGTAAAAAACTTCTAGATTATATTGATTTAGTCACACTTCTTTATACTTATTTACAAAACTATACTTACAATTTAAATTTGTTTAAATCTTTCACTGAGCGTAAACATGATAGGCCTTTAATCTAATTCAAGTATAGTGGACTCTCTCTATCTGAACACTCTCTAATATGAACACCCCGGTATTATGAACACTTTCTGACGGTCCCGGCGAAACACCATAGACTTAACAAAAGATGAACTCTCTGTATTCTGAACACCCTCTAATCTGAACACCCCACTATTATGAACGCTAATTTTGATCCCCATTCTAACCCGCCTCTCTGTAAAGTGAACGTTTGTTTGCAGTCGGAATGCGGGAAATTCGGAAAAATTGTTGCAGAAGAATAAAAGGGTTGAATGAACTCGATTTAAAAATAAACACGCAAAATTATTTCTAGATTTTAAGATCTACCCGATGCTGAAATTTGAATAATTCAGATAAAATCTTCAGTTAACAAAACAAACAAAACATTTATTATAACGAAAAAAAAGAAAGAAAGAAAGAAATTGAAAGAATATTTTGTTTTTACCATATGTGTTCTCAACTAACTAGAACATTCTTATATTTTTAATAAACAAAAAAGTGCAGATAGGAAATTGTTGCCGTTTCATAAAAAGTAAATCATGATAGTCAAATTAAATGAAATGATCAAAACAATCAATTTTTATGCAAAGAGATACAAGAAAAAAATAATGTAAAAAACATGTTATGTGATTCCCCCTCTCCCGACCTGAGATAAAAATAGAAAGATTGTGCAACAGAAATGCCCCCCCCCCCAATGACAGATAAGAGACAACAGGTGTTGGAGAGAGTGGTCAAAAAATGATTATGGTTTCTTTTCTGCATACCTGGTTGGCAGCATTATTGCTTCTGTTTCTTTCATCCTTTTTGTTTGGTAAAGGTAAATTTTTATGCCATTTCACTCGTTCTTTATTTCACACCGTTGCAGGGAAAGAATCACAACACTTACGCAGATATGTCAGAAATAAGTAGGAAAACAAGAAAACGGAAAGAACTGAAGCTTCAGGAAAAATACGAAGTTGTTCAAAAATTAAAATCAAAAGTAAGTCAAAGGACAATTGCATCTGAATTTGGAATTTCAGTAGGTCAAGTCAACGCCATCAGCAAGAAAGAGAAAGAAATTATAGCCGCTTGTGAAGCAAATAAACCTTCCTCAAAGTGTAGAATTTTCGGAAAGAAAACGGGAAACGAGAACATAAACAATCACGTCTCGAAGTTTTTTTTTCCAAATGAGAACGAAGAATCTTCCTGTCACTAGACCCCTGCTCAAGCAGATTGCTCTGGATTTTACAGAGAAGGAGAAAATCACAGAATTCAAGGCATCAGAAGGATAGCTGACTCGCTTCAAAAGTCAACATAACATCGAATACAAAATAATCAATGGTGAAGCTGCAGACGTAAATATCGATACTGTGGAGGAATGGAAAAATAAGCTTCGGATATAATGAAGCATTTCGATGCCGCTGATATTTTCAATGCCGACGAATCCGGCCTGTTTTTCAGAGCTCTTCCAAATAAAACCCTAACAGAAAGAAGCTAGAAATGTGTGAGGGGAAAAATGTCAAAAGAAAGACTTACCGTCATGCTCTGTGCAGTTTTACGGGTGAGAAGCTCAAACCACCTGTGATGGGAAAAAGTTAAAAACCATGATGCTTCAAAAATATGAAGATAGCATCATTGCCTGCGCACTATAAATCAAATCGAAAAGCCTGGATGACATTCGCAATTTTCTCACAATGGTTGGAGGGAATTAACGAGATGATGAAGAGAGCAGGAAGAAAAATTCTTCTTTTTGTGAATAATGCCAGATCACATACAAATGTGCAGCTCAGCAATGTGAGCCGGAAGTTCCTGCCACCGAACTGTACTTCTATAATTCAACCACTAGATCAAGGAATAATCAAGACCTTTAAAGCTCACTACCGAATCCATTTTTGGAGGAAAATGTCCGTGATGATGGAGGAGGCAAATTCGGCAACCGAAATAACGAAGAAGGTCAATGTCATGACTTGGAATGAAACTACACCATCCAAAAATGCTTCTACAAAGCTAGATTCCTGTGTGAGAATGAGCAATCAAGGATAGCGGACCAAGCAACAACAGCTGTGAGTGACTTGAGGTCAATTCTTCAGGAGCTTCATACTGAAATTGAACCTGGAGCTTATCTCGAAGCCGACGGAAGCCTTCCTGTTGGCGACAACATCGTTGAAGAGGAAGAGGGTTGAAAAGACGAAGCAGAATCAGAAGAGACCGATGAAACAAGAAGTACGATTACCTTCAAGCAATATGGCCAAGGGATTCAAGACCTGTTGAACTATGCGGCTGAATATCACCCGGAAGACGTTCCACTTCTTAAACAACTAGATAACATGTACACTGCACGAGTATACACAATGCAAAAACAGACTAAAATTACTCACTTTTTTAAGTAATG
This sequence comes from Maratus michaelseni, assembly GCA_963931845.1. Classification (NCBI taxonomy): domain Eukaryota; kingdom Metazoa; phylum Arthropoda; class Arachnida; order Araneae; family Salticidae; genus Maratus; species Maratus michaelseni. The sequence goes on along the minus strand of OZ007598.1, from coordinate 187,704,814 downwards.
TACCGATTATGTTTTCAAGTAATGTAATGTATGTATGTAATTGTATGTTTTGTAAAATTTTTTTAATATAACTTTTTTAATAGTTTCTAAATTCAGCACCCCCATTTCAGTAACTATCATGGTTAACCAGGCTAAGTATTCTATACAGTCTATAAACTCGATACATAGTAGTAGTAGTAATGCATTTCCCAATCTCCCTCTATAATGAACACCCCCATAACCTAAACATTTTTGGTCGGTCCCATGAGTGTTCAGAATAGAGAGAGTCCACTGTATGACATTTTTAACTTCCGTTCTGGAAGCCACGAAAAAACAGGCCTTTGAAGAGAACAAATAAATCACTTCTACATTAAAATAGTAATAAAATAAAAACAATTTATTTTCCCGCTGCGCTGAAATCACTTAAAGCCAGAGAAGAGAGGCCCAAATGGGGTTGCATTAAAAAGATCCTACAGATTTAAACTAAGAAGTAGTTTAATGATGTTTTGCGTAAGGTTATATTATTTAGTTATTTAATTCCTTCATTGAAAAATCTTTAAAATATATTTTTTGTCAAAGCCGTAAATACTTGAGTTAACGTGCAGTCAAGTTCACATTTTGACTCTTATTTTTCTATCTGCAAAATTAAATCACATCTGGATTTTTGTTTTATTTTTTAATATGGGTAAATATCTGAAAATAAATGTTTACAATAACATCTAGATTTTATTTAAGTCTGTTCTCAAAACCGAAGGAGCTACACAATTCTGAATTATTTTTTGTTTGAAAACACATTATTGACAGGTGTTTTTATTCAGAAACTAAGCAATCGAATAGCATTTTCTATTTATTTTTTTTTTGGTAAAGCCACACGACCTTTCAGAAAATATTGCCAAGGTTGGCATTTTGAACCGAATTTCCGGACGCGAATGCGTGGAAAAGGAGAAAAACTTGTCGTAACGTGACATCCATTACTCATAACTCGGTAAATAATTCTTTTATCAAAAAAATCGAAAGCACCATTTGATTCCAAATCGCTTCAAGTGCCATGCTTTTGAGTTTAAAAATGAGTCCGTAAATGTGTTAGAAACTCTCCGGGAAAATATTTTTGAGAATCGCTTTAAGGCTGTTCTGAAATCCAAACTGGTTACTTTCTGACACATTTTTTAATTCAGTTTTTTTCTCAAACGCATAAAATGGGCAGGTGTGCATATTCAGAAACTGTGTAATCGAATTACGTTTTCACTTTTTTGGTAAAAGCAGAAGATCATTCAGAAAATACTGTCAAAGTGGGTGTTTTGAACTTAATTCTTGACGCGAGAATGAGGCACTGCAAGAATGAGAGAACGTACACGAATCGCTTATAACTCGAGAAGTAATTTATTTATCAAAAAATGGAAAACTCATTTCGATTCCAAATCACTTCAATAGTCAGGACAGCCAATTTCATGCCTTTGCATTTAAAAATGCGTCAGAAAGTTTCGCGTTGTTGAACGGGTCATTTGAGAAACACCTTAAATAGATTCGATTGTTTATTATTAATATTGTTTATTGTTTATTATTATTTATAATTGTTGAGAAAAAAATTGAAAGAAAAAAATGTGTCAGAAAGTAACCAGTTTTGGATTTTACAGAGGCACCTTTTATTTTAATCATATATACCGTTTTTTTCTTTCTTTTTCCAGTTGCTATTTTAACGTAAATTATTTTATTTAACATTATCCTGCAAATACTTAAAAAAGAATATTGAATATTTATGCAAAAAATATTAACATTAAAATATAGCACTTTTCATAGAACGCCCACAAAACTTGGAACATGAAATTAAAATATTGCTCATCACTTAGCGAATTATGTAAAAATGAGATGTATTGTATGTATTACGTAGGTACTGATCTAATGCGAATTGTGTCTATTTTTCGAATTTAAATACAAATTTTGAGAAAGGAGTTATCTACATATTAAAAATTGTATCGACGTTGAAGTAAAAATATTTCCGCCAGTCAACCGACAAACCAACCGTGAGATCCATGGCTCTGTCAATTTTTTTTTATCGAAGCCCCGATATTGATATTTTAGTGTATTATAAACAAAGGGTGGTAACAACTTAAACACTTATAACTCGAGCTGTAGTTGTCGTAGTACACTCATATTTTTTGTGGCATTTTTTATTTATTATATTACAGTGATAAAGTCTCCCCATTATAATGATTACGTTTACCATGCAAAATAAGAGTGTTCTACGTTAATTACAGCTCGACTTATAAGTGTTTTAAATTATTAGCACCTTATATTTTATGATATACTAAAATATGGGGGCTTATATAAAAAATCGACAGAGCACCCCTCCTCTTAAAACGATTACATTTATCATACGAAATTTGTGTGGACTGTGACAGTTTGAATCCGATTTATAAATGTGTGTGGTTATCGGGGCCTTTTATTCACGATGTACTAAAATTAGGGGGTTTCGGTTAAAAAAACTGACCAAATCCCCCCTCTCCTTTATAAAGATTAAGTTTACCATACAAAATATGAATGTTCTACGATAATTACAGATCGAGATATAAGTGTTTTTAGTTGTCAGTACCTTATATGATGCACTAAAATATGGAAGGATTCGATAAAAAATCGTCTGAACTCCCTCCCCTCCTTAAAATGATTATGTTTACCATACAAAATGCCCATTTGCATGGGCTGTGACAATTTGGATCCGAGTAATAAGTGTTTATGGTTATCGAGTCATTATATTTGCACTATGCTAAAATTTAGGGCTTCTGTTAAAAAAATCGTTCCCTGCAAAATTATGTCACTTTGTTCACGCACACACAATTTGAGAACGCTGTGACAGTTTGATCACGAGCTATAAGAGTTTAAATTTGTCGGGCTCTTATATTCAACTTTTTATAAAATTTAGGGGATTGATAAGTAAATAATAATGACCCTCATGATGTTAAATCATGCAACGTTTGGTGGGCCTACGACAGTTAAAGTCCGAGCTATAAGGAGGGGAGGGGATGGCATCGACGGGATTGAAGTGTCATGTACTGTAAATTTAATTATGAATTCACAACAAAATAAATAATAAATATTTATCCATTTTGCACTAATTTGTTGTTAGGGCGTGAGGCTCTGTGCGGCCGCACCGGTCGCACACCCCTAAGGACGGCTCACGATTTAGTTTAGAAATAGGAGTTCTGCAGCAAAAAAGGAACATTTTTTCGGAAACAAAGAAAGAATTTCAGTTGTGACTGCAAAGGGACCCTGCTGCGAGGCTCGCAACTGACCAATCAGCTTTCGTCTTCGACTCGCACCCTGATATTTTTCGTTCCGGCTGGGATAAAAATGGCGTACTGTTTTCAGGCCTTTTTCCAAAAAATCGCAAAAATCATTCCATTGGCATGAAAATTTGCAAACGGCTGTAACAAAAAAACATAAAAATCGCGAATTCAGGAAGGAAAAATTCATAAAATTCGACCAATTAGAAGAGAAGATATCAATTAATAAACTTTTAATTTTAAGTCCAAAAAAAGATCAGTTTTAATTTCAATACTCTAATGGAGACAAAACGTCTGCTGAAGAAATAATGAAATAAAACAACCTTTCTTTATAGTGGGAGGATTCCAGGTCTATCATATTTTTTTTTTTGAAATATTTCATTTATTGATTTGAAAATTATACATACATCCGTATATTTTCACAAGGATTCTAAATATGTAATTTTGGTATTTCTCCGATAATTAGGAAGGGATTTACAATTAATTTTTTATTTAATTAGACCGCTTAAAAAGATTTTATTTGGGAACACGTGATATTTCAGAAAGACACTAGCAGACATCACGGTGGTTATTTGTGGAGATAAAATAATTACTTTTTAAAGGGACTGCGGTTTCTATAGGCTATATAAAATTTCTAAAAATAATTGATTTTAGGATCTGAAAAGTACGCATCCTTTCATAGAGTGGGCTGTCATTTCAGACATTCAAAAAATTTTCGATTTCGGCTCATAATTTGTTATTTGAGGAAAATCAAGAGTTTTGTATAGAAATTAAAAAAAACAAAATTTAGTATTTAATAGTAATAGTCAAACCTTATGTTTTGGACAACCAAGGTTATTCAATTAACGTTGAGAAATACTAAATATTGCAATGATTTTTTATAATTATTATTTAATATAAAACATTTATTAAGTTTAAAATCTACCTAAAGAATTCACTACGTATATATGACTATGAGATATATGTTTCAATGAAAGGTTATTAAATGTAATGATAACTGTTTAAGAATTAAGATACGAAATTCAAAAAGTCCTTCCGGCCTGTACCGGGAGGAAAAGGTAGCTTTCCTACATCTTCGTTTTAAAATTTTAGCAAAGTTACACGAAAACAGCAAGTTAAAATACAAAGAAACGTTTACAAAAGATTCGTTAATACTGAATTTGAATAAGAAATTCGCCAAATTATTGAGCAATAGCCAAATTGGCTTCATTTATGAAGACTTATTTTGGTCGCCAAATTTGGCGATATTTCGCCAAATATCGCCAATTTTGCCAATTTTATCGCCAATGTCGCCAATTTTGGCGCTAACGGATATGAATATATAGTTTTATGCGTATGATTGGGAAAATTATTACAACAATGAAAGAAAATAGTTTGCGAGTAATCGCGTTAATGTGCTGTTTTGTTTCAAAATGTCACCCACCCTAGAATTTCAAACTGCTCTATCTCAGTCATTTTTTAAGATAGAGGTAAACCAAAAAATGCTCTGGAATCCTCATATCAAGGCCTAACACGTAATTAAAAATAATTTTTAATTTTTAATTTTTTTGTATATTTATTTTAGTTTTAAATTTTTAAATGTCCGCCATCTTGAAACAAAATGGCGGACCAAGCTGGCCAACGAACTCGGTCGAGACATTGGTGACCTTAATACACACAATTAGTTTCATCAAAATCGATTTATAAATACGAGCGTTATCGTATGACAAAGATCAGATATATATATATATATATATATATATATGGATATATATATATATATATATATATATTAACATTTGAACGGAGGGTGGTTTTGGGGTCTGGGGGTCATGATCGGTGAAAATATATCGAAATTTTCCGGAACTGCTTTCCTCCGAACGGCTGCAATAGGTAGCTTTATACTTTTTTGTATTGAAAGCTACCTAAAAGTGAGCATTCGAGACGAACACTCGCAACGACGTGTGCCCTCACGTGTGTGCCCGTTAGGGTTGCCCACACCACGACCTGCCCTTCCCGCCGCTCTGCCAGCAGCCCCCAGCAGCGTCTTCAGCCCCCGCGGCCTTGTCCCAAACCACCGCTCCGCGCCTCGCGCAATTAAATTATTTACGTACATTACGTACATTTTTGGTTTAAAAATTCAGATACATAGATAGACTTTATTTAGGTAATTATAAACAAATTATTTCTCATCAATGTGAGACTATTTTTTATATCACTTACCTATTTTTTTTATTTACTTGTATTGATGACTTTGAAGTTGTGTTTAATTGTTAGTTTCTATCTATAAACACTGTTTTGATGAGGCTTATAGATGTCTATGAAGGTTAGAGAAAGTTAAGCTAGAGATTCTGCCTACACAAATTTCAGGTTGTGTAATATTTAAGCGGAGCTTCTGACTGTAAAATAGTCTAGTAAACATCGTCTTCATTTTTAAAGACCTTATCCAATGACATGCCACTCACTATTGTGCGAAAAATTTTTTTCTTCTCTACCACCATTTTGTATTTTACGACCGCAATTTTGAATTTATGAAAACAAAACCTAGCCTATAACCATCGAACGGTTAAGACAAATCGATAGGGACCTCATTCATTAAAATCCATCCAGCCGTTGAGATGTGTCGAGGGTATAAAGAAATCCACATGCATACATATTACCCAGATACTCGTCAAACACATAACCCTTCATGGCAGTCGGGTAAAAAGGGGCCTCAGGGTCCGAATTCATATTTTTATTCGGGCCCTAAGGCCCGAATAAAAATATGAGTGTTGTGGCCCGGGGAGAGGAGTCTAAGATTCATCTTTAAAGTTACGCATTGAGAAGGTGACACAATTATAGGGGGGGTGGTGAAAATGCATGGCGCACAAAAGGTTAAAGGGGTCCCGGGCCGCGCCCAGGGGACCGGGGTCCTAACTGCAATGTAGAAATGGGGAATAACTAAATGGAGAAAACGCACCAAAAACGAAAAACATCGGGCTAAAAGGGAGCAAGTTATTAAAAATTTAGGGAACAAAAACCTTCAACGTTGCCCCTATACTGAGTCCCAGGGGGCCAGGGTCTTAACTGGAACGTAGAAATGGTGAAAGGCTTAATGGAGATAAAGCCCCAAAAACGAAGGAGATCGGGTAAAAATGGGGCTAATTATTAACAACTAGCAAGCTACGCCCGCTACGCTGGTCAATTTCTTTTAACGAACCTTTATTCAAACAAAATATTGACATTTCATAAATAACTTTTATATTTTAACAAAATAATAAGGCTACTATAATTTGTGACTCTTGCTATAGCCAATATACACGTCAGGACACGTCGCCCTTATCATTATCTTTTTACGCATGAAGGTTTCGCTATGGTACTCCATTGGAAAATTTGGTAATTTTTGAAATTCAATATTTGAAAAACGGCATAATCATTAGATTTCAAATTTATATCAAGAAAAATACAATTTTTTACCTTTCAAACGCAGTTTGTCTAACAATTTTCTGACAAATACTTTTTGAGTTATTATTTTTTTCAGTAACTTCAAATGTTTCATTTTCCGAGATTAATCTGTTGCAACAATTAGCGAAAAACCCAGTCGTCAGCAACGCATAGTTTTTTATTAAAGAGGCTGTTGGAGCAGGGATTGTCACCACCAATTTGCCACCATCACTTTTGAAATCGGTTCCGTGGTTCCAGAGATTCCATAGAAATTATAATTTAGAATGACTTTAGAACGCTTTTCGCTCATTTCACCCATTTAAATTTCGATTTTTTTAAAATTTATTCTTAGAGAGCATTTACATCTTATAAATAACTACAATGCTAAATTTCAAATTTCTTGCCCCTTCAGTATAAAAAAGTCGCAATTTTCGAACATTTTTCGATCCTGTATCCCATTGATGTTAGTGGCAACGACATAAAATATAGCCTATGTTGGAGTAGGGATTGTCCCCATTAATTTGCCACCATTACTTTTGAAATCGGTTCTGTAGTTCCAGAGATTTCATAGAAATTGTAATTTAGACTGTTTTTAGAACGCTTTTCGCTCATTTCACCCTTTTTAAATTTCGATTTCTTTTTTATTTTGTCCTTAGAGAGCATTTACATCTTATAAGTAACTACAATGACGAATTTCAAATTTCTAGCTCCTTCAGTATAAAAAATAAAAAGAAAACTGCCTAGTTAAACTGAGGGCACTGAGTTCACAGGCTATTCACACTAATTGTATATTATACTCTTATTTCAAAGAATTTGAAATAAGCCCATCGAAAAATAAAGAAATCAACAATATATTAAGGGGGGGGGTCATCCCCCCGTTACCCCCCCTCATAGTTAACTAATGAACCCCTTAAACTAATCAGGTAAATCTCTAATTACAATGAATATATATACAAAATTTGAAGAAAATTGGATAATTCTGCATGAAAAACCCATTTACATAAATTAAGGCGGGATTAGCCCCCCAGTTCCCCCCCCCTATATACTTAACCAATCAATCCCGAAAACTAATCAGGGAAGCGTCTTAACACAATGAACCTATAAACAAATTTTGAAGCAAATGGGATAATTCTGCATGAAAAACCCATTTATATAAATTAAGGGGGGATTATCCCCCCGTTCCCCCCCCCCTTTATACTTAACCAATCAATCCCGAAAACTAATCAGGGAAGCGTCTTAACTCAATGAACCTATTAACAAATTTTGAAGCAAATGGGATAATTCTGCATGAAAAACCCATTTATATAAATTAAGGGGGGATTATCCCCCCGTTCCCCCCCCCTTTATACTTAACCAATCAATCCCCAAAACTAATCAGGGAAGCGGCTTAACACAGTGAACCTATAAACAAAATTTGAAGGAAAACGGAATAATTCTGCATGAAAACCCATTTATATAAAATAAGAGGGGGATTAGCCCCCCGTTCCCCCCCTTTATACTTAACCAATCAATCCCGAAAACTAATTAGGGAAGCGTCTTAACACAGTGAACCTTTAACCAAAATTTGAATGAAATGGGATAATTCTGCATGAAAAACCCATTTATATAAATTAAGGGGGGGGTATTAGCCCCCCGTTCACCCCCCTTTATACTTAATCAATCAATCCCGAAAACACATCAGGGAAGCGTCTTAACCCAATGAACCTATAAATAAATTTTAAAGCAAATAGAATAATTCTGCATGAAAAACTCATTTATATAAATTAAGGGGGGATTATCCCCCCCAACGTTTCCCCCCCTTTATACTTAACCAATCAATCCCGAAAACTAATCAGGGAAGCGCCCTAACACAGTGAACCTATAAACAAAATTTGAAGGAAAACGGAATAATTCTGCATGAAAAAAACATTTATATAAAATAAGGGGGGATTAGCCCTCCGTTCCCCCCTTTATACTTAACCAATCAAGCCCGAAAACTAATCAGGGAAGCGCCTTAACACAGTGAACCTATAAACAAAATTTGAATTAAATGGGATAATTCTGCATGAAAAACCCATTTATATAAATTAAGGGGGTATTAGCCCCCCCGTTCCCCCCCTTTATATTTAATCAATCAATTCCGAAAACAAATCAGGGAAGCGTCTTAACCCAATGAACCTATAAACAAATTTTGAAGCAAATAGAATAATTCTGCATGAAAAACCCATTTATATAAATTAAGAGGGGGTATTAGCCCCCCCGTTCTCCCCCTTTATACTTAACCAATCAATCCCGAAAACTAATCAGGGAAGCGCCTTAACACATTGAACGTATAAACAAAATTTGAAGGAAAGCGGAATAATTCTGATGAAAAACCCATTTATATAAAATAAGGGGGGATATGCCCCCCGTTCCCCCCTTTATACTTAACCAATCAATCCCGAAAACTAATCAGGGAAACGCCTTAACACAGTGAACCTATCAAAAAAATTTGAAGGAAATGGGATAATTCTGCATGAAAAACCCATTTATATAAATTAAGGGGGGATTATCCCCCCGTTCCCCTCCTTTATACTTAACCAATCAATCCCAAAAACTAATCAGGGAAGCACCTTAACACAGTGAACCTATAAACAAAATTTGAAGGAAAACGGAATAATTCTGCATGAAAAACCCATTTATATAAAATAAGGGGGGATTAGCCCCCGTTCCCCCCCCCCTTTATACTTAACCAATGAATCCCGAAAACTAATCAGGGAAGAGCCTTAACTCAGTGAACCTATAAACAAAATTTGAAGGAAAACGGAATAATTCTGCATGAAAAACCCATTTATATAAATTAAGGGGGGGGGGGGAATTAGCCCCTTGTTCCCCCCCCCCCTTTATACTTAACCAATCAATCCCGAAAACTAATCAGGTAAGCGCCTTAACACAGTGAATCTATAAACAAAATTTGAAGGAAAACGGATATTTCTATGAAGAGTTATCGCGTTACGTACGTACATACATACATACAGAACCGGCGGGCACATAAGCTCTCAGGCTTTGATAGCCTGTGAGCTAAAAAATCGCAATTTTAGAACGTTTTTTCGCTCCTGCACCCCCTGGGGTTAGTGGCACCGACATAAAATGTAGCCTATGTTGGAGAAGGGGTTGTCATCATCAATTTGCCACCATCACTTTTGAAATCGGTTCGGTAGTTCCAGAGATTACCCCTTACAAACAAACAAACAAACAAACAATCTTTACTCCTTTATAATATTAGTATAGATAGATGAAATAAATGAAAAAACTTATAAAACCAAAATACTACTTAATGAAATTGCATTCATGCAGCAATCAGTTTAATCACAATCACAAAAAGTATATTATGTTTACATCTCTCAATACTTTTTTTACTTCCTAATTCTTTCAAATATAAGGGGGGGGGGGGGTGTTGTACCCTGTGTACACATATGTCAACTATAATTTTTTTTTTTAAACTTCTAGCATTTGTATTCGTCATTTTTAAAATCCGAAATCGCCTTTAAAATGTAAGTTATAATTCTGTATATCTAAAAAACAAATTATCATTAAATAATTTTACAAAATTATCCTTATTTTTATCATAATAGTCTTCAAAGACATTTTCGCTGCGACGAATTGACGTCGCGACGAATTGAGCCGCGACGAATTGAGCTCGCGACGAATTGTCGCCGCGACGAATTGACGCTGCGACGAATTGACGCTGCGACGAATTGTGCGCGACGAACTTTTCCGCGATGAATTGTGCGAGATGAATTGACGTGATTTTGTCAGATACAGACAGACAGACAGACAGACAGAGTAACAGACAGAGTCACAGACAGAGTCACAGAGTAACAGACAGACATTTTCTAAAAATAGTCAAATCGTGTTAAGGACCTTCTAAAACGTACAAATCCGTCGAAAACCGGAAGTCGAAAATTTTCATGAATCCAATACTTTCTTCTTGTAAAGATAGAAGAAAGTAAAAATGGAAAATTAATCTGGAATTTTTTCTGTTTGAAAGAAAAAAACCCGCAATAATTTAGTATTAGAGATTTGGTGCAAATCTCACCATTAGCAGCTTTTTATTTCGCGTGTGTAAATTAGAAAAAAAATCATTGATGTTTAAATAAAAGATTTTAATTTGTGGCCTTTTTTCTTCTTATTTTCTTTTCCTTTTTAGTATTTTAAATGGAATTGGTGAAAGGCATGTATTTTTAATGTATTTATTTCAAACTAGCCGCCACTGGCGACCAGTTTGGTCTCCCTTAAATGTATGTTAAGCATTGTAACACGTTACTTTTATTCCTAATTTAATTTTTTTTCCTAATCCTTTGCCAAACCGGAAGATTCTAATAGACAAATCAAGGACTTTTTGAACATGGTAGCATTTTGCATATTTTTTGTTGTTATATATTTCATCTTCCTTGATAAAAACCGCTTAACCCACTTAAGCATTTGTCCTTCATGTCCGTATGCTTATCAGTTGCAATATGTTCGCTAATGCGGAGATTCTCAAACATATTAAGTAATTTTCCGTAATTGGGTCCATTGCCAATTGGCGTATTTTAGTTAATACGATTTGATGCAATGAAGTCTATTTTGTGAAAGTCTTTAATGATATCCACATTTACACTGAACCATATTGTTGCTAATATTTGTTTTTGTTTTTCGTTAACTTGGGCTGTAGACTCGATTACGAAAGATTATAAAATATGTCATTATTCTCATCTAAAACGTCTTGAATAATGGGCCATAATCGGGCTACATATTATTACACGTAATTTTCGAGTATGGTTTGGTGGAAAATTGAACTTTTGAAGGCCAGTTTTGATAGTCGCATTCCCTTTAAACCATATTTTCTGTCAGGACTTTTGACCCGTGACGTACAATCTGATTAAAATTCACGAACTTCCTTCTAGATGCCTTGTACGACTTTGTTTTTCTCTGCTCCCCTTTCTTGATATAGTTCAGGAGTTTTTATAATAGCGTAATTCTCTTATTTCGGCATGTCTGCTTAATGTCTACTGACTATTAAGATTCGTAACAGGTAAAATACGCCGCGCCAACATTGGCACCTACAATTTTAATTACAGCAACCCGTTTTTTCTCTCTATATTGTAACTCTATAGTTAATATTACGTAGTCTATACTAATATTATAAAGGAGTAAATCTTGTTTGTTTGTTTGTAGGGGGTAATCTCTGGAACTACCGAACCGATTTCAAAAGTGATGGTGGCAAATTGATGGTGACAACCCCTGCTCCAACATAGGCTATATTTTAAGTCGGTGCCACTAACCCCAGGGGGTGCAGGAGCAAAAAACGTTCTAAAATTGCGATTTTTCAGTTATCACACTGGCTGTCAAGCCCTGAGAGCTTGGCAGCCGGTTCTGTATGTATGTATGTACGTACGTAATGCGATAACTCTTCATAGAAATATCCGTTTTCCTTCAAATTTTGTTTATAGGTTCACTGTGTTAAAGCGCTTCCCTGATTAGTTTTCGGGATTGATTGGTTAAGTATAAAAGGGGGGGAACAAGGGGCTAATTCCCCCCCACCCCCTTAATTTATATAAATAAGTTTTCCATGCAGAATTATTCCGTTTTCCTTCAAATTTTGTTTATAGGTTCACTGAGTTAAGGCGCTTCCCTGATTAGTTTTCGGGATTGATTGGTCAAGTATAAAAGGGGGGAACAAGGGTCTAATCCCCCCCCTTAATTTATATAAATGGGTTTTTCATGCAGAATTATTCCGTTTCCCTTCAAATTTTGTTTATAGGTTCACTGAGTTAAGGCGCTTCCCTGATTAGTTTACGGGTTTGATTAGTTAAGTATAAAGGGGGGGATCGGGGGGGGGGTAATCCCTCTTAATTTATATAAATGGGTTTTTCATGCAGAATTATTCCGTTTTCCTTCAAATTTTGTTTATAGGTTCATTGGGTTAAGACGCTTCCCTGATTACTTTTCGGGATTGATTGGTTAAGTATAAAGGGGGGGAACAAGGGGCTAATTCCCCCCCTTAATTTATATAAATGGGTTTTTCATGCAGAATTATTCCGTTTTCCTTCAAATTTTGTTTATAGGTTCACTGTGTTAAGGCGCTTGCATGATAATTTTCGGGATTGATTGGCTGAGTAAAAAGGGGGGAACGGGGGGGGGGCTAATCCCCCCTTAATTTATATAAATGGGTTTTTCATGCAGAATTATTCCGTTTTCCTTCAAATTTTGTTTATAGGTTCACTGTGTTAAGGCACTTCCCTGATTAGTTTTCGAGATTGATTGGTTAAGTATAAAGGGGGGGGGATCGGGTGGCTAATCCCCCCTTAATTTATATAAATGGGTTTTTCAGGCAGAATTATTCCGTTTTCCTTCAAATTTTGTTTATAGGTTCACTGTGTTAAGGCGCTTCCCTGATTAGTTTTCGGGATTGATTGGTTAAGTATAAAGGGGGGGAACGGGGGGATAATCCCCCCCTTAATTTATATAAATGGGTTTTTCATGCAGAATTATTCTATTTGCTTCAAAATTTGTTTATAGATTCATTGGGTTAAGACGCTTCCCTGATTAGTTTTCGGGATTGATTGATTATGTATAAAGGGGGGGGGGGAACGGGGGGGCTAATACCCCCCTTAATTTATGTAAATGGGTTTTTCATGCAGAATTATCCCATTTCCTTCAAATTTTATTTATAGGTTCACTGTGTTAAGACGCATCTCTGATTAGTTTTCGGGATTGATTGGTTAAGTATAAAAGGGGGGGGGGAACAAGGGGCTAATTCCCCCTTATCTATACTAATATATAAAGTAGTAAAGATTGTTTGTTTGTTTGTTTGTTTGTTTGTAGGGGGTAATCTCTGGAACCACTGAAGCGATTTTAAAAGTGATGGTGGTAAATTAATGGTGACAATCCCTGCTCCAACATAGGCTGTATTTTATGTCGGTGCCACCACCCCCAGGGGGGTGCAGAAGCGAAAAACGTTCTAAAATTTCAATTTTTTGTGTGCTGAAGGAGATAGAAGTATCAAATTTGGTATGGTAGTTACTTATAAGATGTAAATGCTCTCTAAGAACAAATTTTAAAAACATTCGCAATTTAAAAGGGTGAGATGAGGAAGAAGCGTTCTAAAAACATTCTAAATTACAATTTCTATGGAATCTCTGAAACTACAGAACCGATTTAAAAAGTGATGGTGGCAAATGGATGGTGACAGTCCCTGCTCCAACATATGCTAAATTTTTTGTCGGTGCCACTGCCCGCAGAGGGTGAACGAGCGAAAAACGTTCCACAATTATGATATTTTCAATAATGAAGGAGTTAGGAACTTGACATTTTGTATGGTCGTTACTTACAAGATTTAAATGCTCTATAAGAACAAAATCTAAAAAAATTCGAAATTTAAAAGGCTGAAATAAGCAAAAATTTTCTAAAAACATTCTAAATTACAATTTGTATGGAATGTCTGGAACTACTAAAGCGATTTCAAAAGTGATGGTGGCAAATGGATGGTGACAATCCCTGCTCCAACATAGGCTATATTTTATTTCGGTGCCACTACCCCGAGGGGGGTGCAGAAGCGAAAAACGTTCTAAAATTGCGATTTTTGCGATGCTGAAGGAACTAGAAACTTCAAGTTCGGCATGATTGTTATTTATAAGATCTAAATGCGCTCTAAGAACAATTTCTAAAGAAAAATGATCTAATGATTCTGCGATTTTTCAACTATTGAATTTCTAAAATTACCAAATTTTACAATAGAGTACCATAGCGAAACCTTCACGCGTAAAAAGATAATGATAAGGGCGACGTGTCCTGACGTGTATATTGACTATAGCACGAGTCACAAATTATAGTATCCTTATTATTCTGTTAAAATATAAAAGTGAATTATGAAATGTCAATATTTTGTTTGATTAAAGGTTCGTTAAGAGAAATTGACCAGCGTAGCGGGCGTAGCTTGCTAGTCGAAATATAAAAGACTATTGAAGACGGTTCTATTGATATAGTTGATATAGATATGTATAATATGTTCATGGGTATATAATATGTGATTAGAATATATATCATATTCATTCATGTGGATATAACATACCCCAAATAAAACTTGCATCGTAAATATCTAATCTAAAAACCATCAATATGATTTTATGTGTTTAGTAAGTGTATACAAAAAGAATTTTCTGTATTATTTTACTTTAATCCTATATTATTTACCATTTTTAATGATGGGTCCTTTTGGGTACAGTTGTCGCAGACGCACCGGGGTATCATTTTGGAGCCAAAATGGCGATTTTATGCCTGGCCAACCCGGCGTTTTTGGCTAGATTTTGCTTCGTATGGCAACCTGGTAGAGCAGATTCCGCATGTTTTATAATAAATTAAATATTGTGTGTTTTGTAACAAATTAATGCATGTGTGTGTTTTTTAATAAAATTGTGTGTTTTTTTAAATATACAATGAATTATTTCATAATAAAATAAAAGTAACATGCTGTTTTAGCAATCTCTAACAGTGAAAATGGGATTTTCTCGTCAAGATGGCGCAAAACAAAAACCGCGCCAACCCCGGAGCGTTTGCGACAGCTTTTCCAATTTAAAATGCATGCCGTTCACACTTTTCATTTAAAATAGAAAATAGATAAATAAAAAATAGGTACTTTTCCGTTATACGGACACCATGCCAAAATGTATGCTAATGCATAATGTATGTAAATGTATGTATGTAAATGTATGTAAATGCATGTAAATGTATGTATTAAATGTATGCAAATGTATGCTTGGCGACAATGGTGTCCGTATAACGGAAAAGTACCAAAAAATAGTATCATAAATCAAAACATTTGATTTCAGAATCAAAGTATCATTTCTAATTTGAACATGTGAAGAATAAAAACTGGTATTGGCGATTTTAAAAATGCTATTGGCTAGATTTGCACCCAAATAACATAAAAGTACTTAATGATGTTATGTATTTTATAAATGTATATTAAATTACTATTTGGAACGCGATTGGTCATTAACAATGGTAAATATGATTGGCAATTAACAATTATTTTAGGTGATCTCTCTTCCTGCCACGTATAATACATAAATATCAAATTAACTGACAATTCGTTTCGAAATTTGATTCATTAAATATTATTACATGACTTGTATTTGTTTACATTCAACTTCGCCAAGAAAAGATTCATTAGGAAGTTGAGTTGTAAAGCACTTCATCAAGCAATATTATGGTAAACTTTGATGGTCTAACAGGTCCTGGTGCGAATTACTTTTTTGACACCCGGCAGCGCTCCAAAAAATCATTCACGGAAAACTTACTTTACGAACGATTATATCCATGGTTTAATTGTTTAATATTTTAAACCTTCACGACGAATAAATCTTATTATTTTTTTTTTTTGTTTACTTTCATGGATAGAGAATTTGAATTGCGAAGCTAATTTCAACTGAAGTTATTGCAGAATATATACCTAATTGAACGTAAGTCATCTCTCAAATATTAATTTATTTTGAACGATCTTTCTAAAAATGTAACTTTTATGCAGTTTTATTAGAAAAATAATTTTTAATAAAAATGGCCGCATGGCATATGAAAAAGGCGATACGGGCATACCGGAACTGTTGATGACAGTCACATGACTTACGGTTTTATTATAGAGATTATTATTAGAAAAATAATTTTTAATAAAAATGGCCGCATGGCATATGAAAAAAGCGATACGGGCATACCGGAACTGTTGATGACAGTCACATGACTTACGGTTTTATTATAGAGATTATTATTAGAAAAATAATTTTTAATAAAAATGGCCGCATGGCATATGAAAAAAGCGATACGGGCATACCGGAACTGTTGATGACAGTCACATGACTTACGGTTTTATTATAGAGATGAATTGAGTGAAAAGTCTATAGTTAAATGAAGTTAATTCAATATGAAGATGTTATGAGAACAATATTTGGCGATTTATCAACTGCGCCAAGTTTACATAAAAGTATCAATACATATGTGAAATGAAACAAGGCACAGATGTCATATACGCACCATGTTGGCGCGATTTTTTTTACCACCACCAACTTGAAGAAAACTTTGTTTTTGAATTTTAGTTACAAATATCATGCAATATTAGCACGCGATTTTTTATTTCAATATAAAAATAAAATAACGTAATAAATGAAATAGCTTCTATTATTTTAAAAAAAAGGAAAAAAAATTGATAAGTTTGGTATAAATAAATATTGATATATATATATAAAAATAATCTATTGAATTAAAATAAAAAATAAAAGTAAATAAACACAACAAACAGTTTTCGCCAAATTGGGATTGGGGGGGGGGGAAATTAAATAGGGGGGGGGGGGGCGGGGGAATCACGCCAACGTGGTGAGTATTGAATATATGAATCTCTGCCGGGTTTTTTACCTTTTTATATGTGTATTCGGAAATATCAAAAAATTAAAAAATACTTATTAGGCGTATAATGTTTTGCATTTTTTTATGGACCACTTCTCCATTTTAAAATTTTAAATGCTATTTATATCAGATATTTCTTTCCTGAGATTCCCACATGTTATTTTCGGTAATTTTTTAGTTCGCTTATTAATTCTTTACAATTTGCTCCCCTGACAATAACAATTATTTATCACAAAAATGTCTCTTAGTTGTGTTAAATATGATTGTTATATATTTTCATTATTTGTTAAAATATCGAAAATGGCAATAAAATTTTATTTTAGCATCGTATTTAATTTTTTAAGATTGCGCAAAAACATGGTTTAATAAACGTATATTTGTAAATATTTGAAAAACATATTTTTCCGCTCTCTAGAAAAATTTGGTTAGATGCTAAAACTGCCTTTTAGCACCTTTTTTAATTTTTTCGCCAATCGCGCCAACCAGCACATGATACGAACTTTTCCTCATTCAGATACTTGACAAGGTTGGTCTCAAACAAGAGTAATGCTAGCAACAATATTGTTTTAACTCTGTAAGAGTTACAAACAATAATGGTATTAAATTCTCCGATTAGCTTTGGGCCCGATTACGGAAGTTTCTCCTAGGGAAAAAAAATTGTGGAAGAAGTCTTTTACATTTGTTTCGAATGAAGCTCGGTCAACAAAGTATTAATTAATAATACAAACAACATTAATATTAACATGGGGGCAAAAGTTTGAATTTAAGTGTAAATATTTGGCAGTTGCTCTTATTCAGAAATATGAAATGAAATTAATTTTCCAATGTCCGATAAAAGCAAAAATACATTCAGCTAATGATATTATAATAACAATTTTGATTCGAATTTCTTGTCGTAAAAGCTTTTGATCATGAGAGTGCGATTGATTCTAACTCAACATGTAACACATATATTAAAAAATAAACAACGTTATTCGATTTCAAATCACATAAAAAAATTAGTCGATGGGTGCGTAGGAAAGTTTTGCGTTTATTCGAAAAAAAATTGTTTGAGAATAGCCTTCTTGCTGCATTTCAAACCTTCTGTTGTTTTAAGCCCCCAACTTCTTAGATGTTTCTTTACTTTCTTCCATTAAAACTTAAATATACATAATGCGCCATAAATTCGTTAAAACTTTAAAAAAATCATTAAAAATAAGGAACAAATGATGCTAAAAACATTGCGGTTTACACTAATGGGATTAAAACTCTCTTAAAACGAAAGAGTGGATTTTGCTTCTCAGAAAAGAGCTCTAATTTATTGGATCGTGAATGAGTTGATTTTTAAATGTTTCACTCATCATGATTTGAATTTTTATTTTCCTAATGCACTCCAGAAGGGCGAATACTAAACAACTCATCTCGATAAAAAAGCACTCATTGGCGAGCGGAAATCCAGTAAGCTGACGCAGTTGACGTGACTGTCCCCATATCCGCTGAGCAGACGACAGACGTGTGGTGTGTAGTACGCGGCTAACACCACGTTGTTAAAATTTTAAAGAAAGAATACTTGAAAAGGTAAGAATTTCTGCTGATTTAAATACTTTAATTATGTTTTTTATAATGATTCTGTTTTATATTAATTGTTATTTTATATATGGCGTGATATTTTTCAGTTTATATCAATATTTTTATTAAATATGTCTTAACCCTAACATTTAGGACTATTTATACGAGCGAACATTTAGAGATCTTTTAAGTTGGAAGGATAAATATTAAAAAATACTCTAAAATATAATGAAATAAATCCTTTGCCTCTCCTTTATGTTTTTTTTAATGTTGTTTCATTAAATATGATTTATATAAATAGCATTTAGTAGCAATTTAAACTTTTAAAGAAAATATCTTGGCGGTACGTTTGTTTATATAGTCAGGGGTCGATGCAAGTTTTTTATCTTGGGGCCCATTTTGTGAAAAGTAAAGGTTATTTTTGTGAAATTTATTATATTTTTGTGAAAAATAACATTTTGTAACGAAAGTTGAAATCCAGCTAATCAAATTCGAACCAAGCATTTATAAACAAAAAGTTTTTAAAATCCTTTTGCTGAAGTTTTTCTCTTTTTTGAACTTGTTTGTTTACAAATTACACATTTTAAAACATCATAAAATAATAAATAATAAGTTTTTATGGAATAGAATTTTGTGAAAGGATCAATTTTAGTAAAAGGAATTTTGTGAGAGGGCCCATTTTATCAAATTGATTTTTGTGAAGGGATCCATTTTATTAAATTGATTTTTGTGAAGGGGCCCTAAATAGGCCCAAAATTTTGTCTGGATCGAGCCCTGATAGTATATATTTTTAGCGATGTTTCAGAACTCTAACTTTTATAATACTATAAATTGAAAATTAACTTGTTTGACTTTAAAAATATTGTTTTAAAGTAAACAAATTATATTTCTTATTTTATTCTCAGTCTGAATTCTAATATTTTAAAATATACTTGATATATGAAACTTTATAAATCCCATATTTCTTATCGTATGTTGTTAAAAATAAGGTAAATATCTACATTCCCGGATATTCACGGTGTGAATATTCCTAAATAGTATTAGGATTAAAACATATTTAATGATAATATTGATATAAACTGAAAAATATCATGCAATGTATCGAATAATATTGCATAGAAAACATAATCATTATAACAAAATAAAAAAAAAGATTAAAATATTTAAATCAGCAGAAATTCTTATCTTTTCAAATATTCCTTTTAAAATTATCTTTTTTTGGGTCGGGAGGGGGGGGGGGGTATATATTTCAAGCAGCTCAGAAACAAAAAAAAAAAAAAAGATACTTTTCACTTAATTGTTGAATATATACATATATGTAAACATAAATATGTATACATTCAATATGCAAATTACTTTTTTTTTTCTAAAATAATAATCTACCTGTTCATGAAATTTATTATTTTACAATGAATTATTACATTTTACCATGAATTTTAATTCTCCTTCCCCTCCTCAAGTATGAGTTAGTTATAAATCACTCAAGTGCTACTGGATTTAACCTTCATTGATTTGATTTCACTCAAGTATGAGTAAAATAGAGATAACTCAATCATGAGTTGCTTAAAAACAACTCGTTCACTCGAGTTGTTTCAACTCTTCATGAAAAGCTGACTTTCAAATCATGAGATGAGTGGATTTCGGCTCAACTTGAGTTATTTTGGCTCTTTCGTTTTAAGAGAGAAGGAGATCGGAGTTTTTTTTTTTTTTTTTTTTTTTTTTTACAGAAATGTTGTTGTTGAAAAGTTACCGATAGATGTAGCTGGGATGCATTATCTGAAGCAGATTTATGCAAATCAGGCTGTCAATAAAACACCTCGATGCACATAGATTCTTCATTCGATGTCAGCAGTATGCTACCGTTACCAGAACTAGCGTTGTTAGTTTTTTTTTTTTAATTAGGCTGAATATAAAAAATCAAAAATTTAACCATACCATTCATATGTTATTGAATTTGTGGTAATTTTTCAACAAAAATACATTATTCCAAATTTAACGATGTTTATAAACTTACAAGGAATGTCTCCTTAAAGCGCATATTCAGAAAGTTTTGGAAAAAACACTAATGAAGCTACTCATGTATGTGATAAAGGATCAGTCAAATTTAGCTGCGGAATCCCAGTAGAAATTCTGCAAAAAAATAAAAACTTTCGAGTATTTGGCGGAAAAAGACGCGATTTGGCTTAGCAACATTTTTTCCTCGCCAAACGCAAACGATCGTTTGCATTTTGAAATTGCTTGCAAAATTATTACAGTCAAACCCCGTTAACACGAACACACTTAACACGAATTACTTTTAGCACGAACTGTTTCCGATTGTCCTATCCAGTTGTATGTAATGTATAACATGTCGGATAACACGAACTACTTTTAACACAAACAAAAAAAGTTTCCCTTGAGTGTTCGTGTTAACGAGGTTCGACTGTATTTGATAGCGCAATACGGATGAATGTAATTAACAATTAAGATGAATTTAAATTAAATTATGAAATAGTTTATTATTTTTTCTATAATATATACAACATATATTAAATTTCATTATATAAATATATAGATGTGTACACAAAATTGTAGCTATAAAAATTTACTTATTATGTAAGTTAAACTTACATAAACAAGTTCAGCAAGAAAAAGTCTTTCCTTAAAGATTATTTGTCATAACAGCGTATTTTTTGAAATTTCATTCCGTCGCCAACCGGTGATAAATCGCAAAATAAACGAAATTTTCATATTTTTTTACGGACGTTATATCGAGGTTCCGCAGAAAAATTTTTCATAGACGTACATACACTCATGAGAAGAACAGTCTGTAATTTTTTCAAATTTTTCTGAGTATGCGCTTATGGAGACCTTCCTTGTTAGATCTGAAAATAAAAAATTGTAAATTTTCATAAATTGTATATTTTACTTATTTTCTACTGTCATTGAATAAAGAAATGGTTTTGAAAGAATTTGAAAAAGAAATTCTGTAATTTTTAATAATTATGTTAAACTAACAAATCTAAATTGCAATATTACAGTTAAATAAATCAACATCATAATTATTTTTCAATATATACATTTAGTTCGACTGTACTTGAAATTTACTTATATTAAAGTTGCTTATGTAGCATTATTAAAGTTTAGATACGTTTGGACACTGTGAACAACGCCTTCTTAGGCGACATACTTTCTTCTTTGTAGAAGCCTTCTTTTTAGGACTGGTACTTTCCCAATCCATGAATTCTAATGGTTTTTCTGAATATTCTTCTACACCACTCATGTCCTCATCACTCTCCACCCTATGGTATAACTGTCTTCTTTTTGAGGGAATACCATCTTGATGAAAAGGATCCCTCATCTTTCGTTTATGATATATCTTTCTTCCTGATATTTCTGCTATAACACGAAACATACAAATCAGTCAAAAACCGGAAGTCGAAAAAAATTTTGATCTATTACAGATAGAAGAAAGTAACAAGTGGATAAGTGTGATCGAAGATCGCTCAAAGGGTTTCGTTTAATATTCCTTTCAAAACACTTTATCCTTTCTTTAATAAATTCAAACAAATTTCATTTATCATCAACAACAAAAACAAAAAAAGTCATGTTTTTTATAAAGTAAAAGTTAACCGGTCTATTTTTTAATTTTTTCGAATATCTAAACCAGCCGGATAGTTAAAGTTGCTTATGTAGTTGCATATACAGTTGAAATTTACTTATATTAAAGTTGCTTATGTAGCATTATTAAAGTTTAGATACGTTTGGAACACTGTGAACAACGCCTTCTTAGGCGACATACTTTCTTCTTTGTAGAAGCCTTCTTTTTAGGACTGGTACTTTCCCAATCCATGAATTCTAATGGTTTTTCTGAATATTCTTCTACACCACTCATGTCCTCATCACTCTCCACCCTATGGTATAACTGTCTTCTTTTTGAGGGAATACGATCTTGATGAAAAGGATCCCTCATCTTTCGTTTATGATATATCTTTCTTCCTGATATTTCTGCTATAACAAGAAACATACAAATCAGTCAAAAACCGGAAGTCGAAAAAATTTTTGATCTATTACAGATAGAAGAAAGTAACAAGTGGATAAGTGTGATCGAAGATCGCTCAAAGGGTTTCGTTTAATATTCCTTTCAAAACACTTTATCCTTTCTTTAATAAATTCAAACAAATTTCATTTATCAACAACAACAAAAACAAAAAAAGTCATGTTTTTTATAAAGTAAAAGTTAACCGGTCTATTTTTTAATTTTTTCGAATATCTAAACCAGCCGGATAGTTAAAGTTGCTTATGTAGTTGCATATACAGTTGAAATTTACTTATATTAAAGTTGCTTATGTAGCATTATTAAAGTTTAGATACGTTTGGACACTGTGAACAACGCCTTCTTAGGCGACATACTTTCTTCTTTGTAGAAGCCTTCTTTTTAGGACTGGTACTTTCCCAATCCATGAATTCTAATGGTTTTTCTGAATATTCTTCTACACCACTCATGTCCTCATCACTCTCCACCCTATGGTATAACTGTCTTCTTTTTGAGAGAATACCATCTTGATGAAAAGGATCCCTCATCTTTCGTTTATGATATATCTTTCTTCCTGATATTTCTGCTATAACAAGAAACATACAAATCAGTCAAAAACCGGAAGTCGAAAAAAATTTTGATCTATTACAGATAGAAGAAAGTAACAAGTGGATAAGTGTGATCGAAGATCGCTCAAAGGGTTTCGTTTAATATTCCTTTCAAAACACTTTATCCTTTCTTTAATAAATTCAAACAAATTTCATTTATCAACAACAACAAAAACAAAAAAAGTCATGTTTTTTATAAAGTAAAAGTTAACCGGTCTATTTTTTAATTTTTTCGAATATCTAAACCAGCCGGATAGTTAAAGTTGCTTATGTAGTTGCATATACAGTTGAAATTTACTTATATTAAAGTTGCTTATGTAGCATTATTAAAGTTTAGATACGTTTGGAACACTGTGAACAACGCCTTCTTAGGCGACATACTTTCTTCTTTGTAGAAGCCTTCTTTTTAGGACTGGTACTTTCCCAATCCATGAATTCTAATGGTTTTTCTGAATATTCTTCTACACCACTCATGTCCTCATCACTCTCCACCCTATGGTATAACTGTCTTCTTTTTGAGGGAATACGATCTTGATGAAAAGGATCCCTCATCTTTCGTTTATGATATATCTTTCTTCCTGATATTTCTGCTATAACAAGAAACATACAAATCAGTCAAAAACCGGAAGTCGAAAAAAATTTTGATCTATTACAGATAGAAGAAAGTAACAAGTGGATAAGTGTGATCGAAGATCGCTCAAAGGGTTTCGTTTAATATTCCTTTCAAAACACTTTATCCTTTCTTTAATAAATTCAAACAAATTTCATTTATCAACAACAACAAAAACAAAAAAAGTCATGTTTTTTATAAAGTAAAACTTAACCGGTCTATTTTTTAATTTTTTCGAATATCTAAACCAGCCGGATAGTTAAAGTTGCTTATGTAGTTGCATATACAGTTGAAATTTACTTATATTAAAGTTGCTTATGTAGCATTATTAAAGTTTAGATACGTTTGGACACTGTGAACAACGCCTTCTTAGGCGACATACTTTCTTCTTTGTAGAAGCCTTCTTTTTAGGACTGGTACTTTCCCAATCCATGAATTCTAATGGTTTTTCTGAATATTCTTCTACACCACTCATGTCCTCATCACTCTCCACCCTATGGTATAACTGTCTTCTTTTTGAGGGAATACCATCTTGATGAAAAGGATCCCTCATCTTTCGTTTATGATATATCTTTCTTCCTGATATTTCTGCTATAACAAGAAACATACAAATCAGTCAAAAACCGGAAGTCGAAAAAAATTTTGATCTATTACAGATAGAAGAAAGTAACAAGTGGATAAGTGTGATCGAAGATCGCTCAAAGGGTGTCGTTTAATATTCCTTTCAAAACACTTTATCCTTTCTTTAATAAATTCAAACAAATTTCATTTATCATCAACAACAAAAACAAAAAAAGTCATGTTTTTTATAAAGTAAAAGTTAACCAGTCTATTTTTTAATTTTTTCGAATATCTAAACCAGCCGGATAGTTAAAGTTGCTTATGTAGTTGCATATACAGTTGAAATTTACTTATATTAAAGTTGCTTATGTAGCATTATTAAAGTTTAGATACGTTTGGACACTGTGAACAACGCCTTCTTAGGCGACATACTTTCTTCTTTGTAGAAGCCTTCTTTTTAG
Source organism: Maratus michaelseni (assembly GCA_963931845.1). Taxonomy (NCBI): domain Eukaryota; kingdom Metazoa; phylum Arthropoda; class Arachnida; order Araneae; family Salticidae; genus Maratus; species Maratus michaelseni. The sequence continues at coordinate 187,679,954 of OZ007598.1, read as the reverse complement.
GACTGGTACTTTCCCAATCCATGAATTCTAATGGTTTTTCTGAATATTCTTCTACACCACTCATGTCCTCATCACTCTCCAACCTATGGTATAACTGTCTTCTTTTTGAGGGAATACCATCTTGATGAAAAGGATCCCTCATCTTTCGTTTATGATATATCTTTCTTCCTGATATTTCTGCTATAACAAGAAACATACAAATCAGTCAAAAACCGGAAGTCGAAAAAAATTTTGATCTATTACAGATAGAAGAAAGTAACAAGTGGATAAGTGTGATCGAAGATCGCTCAAAGGGTTTCGTTTAATATTCCTTTCAAAACACTTTATCCTTTCTTTAATAAATTCAAACAAATTTCATTTATCAACAACAACAAAAACAAAAAAAGTCATGTTTTTTATAAAGTAAAAGTTAACCGGTCTATTTTTTAATTTTTTCGAATATCTAAACCAGCCGGATAGTTAAAGTTGCTTATGTAGTTGCATATACAGTTGAAATTTACTTATATTAAAGTTGCTTATGTAGCATTATTAAAGTTTAGATACGTTTGGACACTGTGAACAACGCCTTCTTAGGCGACATACTTTCTTCTTTGTAGAAGCCTTCTTTTTAGGACTGGTACTTTCCCAATCCATGAATTCTAATGGTTTTTCTGAATATTCTTCTACACCACTCATGTCCTCATCACTCTCCACCCTATGGTATAACTGTCTTCTTTTTGAGGGAATACCATCTTGATGAAAAGGATCCCTCATCTTTCGTTTATGATATATCTTTCTTCCTGATATTTCTGCTATAACAAGAAACATACAAATCAGTCAAAAACCGGAAGTCGAAAAAAATTTTGATCTATTACAGATAGAAGAAAGTAACAAGTGGATAAGTGTGATCGAAGATCGCTCAAAGGGTTTCGTTTAATATTCCTTTCAAAACACTTTATCCTTTCTTTAATAAATTCAAACAAATTTCATTTATCAACAACAACAAAAACAAAAAAAGTCATGTTTTTTATAAAGTAAAAGTTAACCGGTCTATTTTTTAATTTTTTCGAATATCTAAACCAGCCGGATAGTTAAAGTTGCTTATGTAGTTGCATATACAGTTGAAATTTACTTATATTAAAGTTGCTTATGTAGCATTATTAAAGTTTAGATACGTTTGGACACTGTGAACAACGCCTTCTTAGGCGACATACTTTCTTCTTTGTAGAAGCCTTCTTTTTAGGACTGGTACTTTCCCAATCCATGAATTCTAATGGTTTTTCTGAATATTCTTCTACACCACTCATGTCCTCATCACTCTCCACCCTATGGTATAACTGTCTTCTTTTTGAGGGAATACCATCTTGATGAAAAGGATCCCTCATCTTTCGTTTATGATATATCTTTCTTCCTGATATTTCTGCTATAACAAGAAACATACAAATCAGTCAAAAACCGGAAGTCGAAAAAAATTTTGATCTATTACAGATAGAAGAAAGTAACAAGTGGATAAGTGTGATCGAAGATCGCTCAAAGGGTTTCGTTTAATATTCCTTTCAAAACACTTTATCCTTTCTTTAATAAATTCAAACAAATTTCATTTATCAACAACAACAAAAACAAAAAAAGTCATGTTTTTTATAAAGTAAAAGTTAACCGGTCTATTTTTTAATTTTTTCGAATATCTAAACCAGCCGGATAGTTAAAGTTGCTTATGTAGTTGCATATACAGTTGAAATTTACTTATATTAAAGTTGCTTATGTAGCATTATTAAAGTTTAGATACGTTTGGACACTGTGAACAACGCCTTCTTAGGCGACATACTTTCTTCTTTGTAGAAGCCTTCTTTTTAGGACTGGTACTTTCCCAATCCATGAATTCTAATGGTTTTTCTGAATATTCTTCTACACCACTCATGTCCTCATCACTCTCCACCCTATGGTATAACTGTCTTCTTTTTGAGGGAATACCATCTTGATGAAAAGGATCCCTCATCTTTCGTTTATGATATATCTTTCTTCCTGATATTTCTGCTATAACAAGAAACATACAAATCAGTCAAAAACCGGAAGTCGAAAAAAATTTTGATCTATTACAGATAGAAGAAAGTAACAAGTGGATAAGTGTGATCGAAGATCGCTCAAAGGGTTTCGTTTAATATTCCTTTCAAAACACTTTATCCTTTCTTTAATAAATTCAAACAAATTTCATTTATCAACAACAACAAAAACAAAAAAAGTCATGTTTTTCATAAAGTAAAAGTTAACCGGTCTATTTTTTAATTTTCTCGAATATCTAAACCAGCCGGATAGTTAAAGTTGCTTATGTAGTTGCATATACAGATGAAATTTACTTATATTAAAGTTGCTTATGTAGCATTATTAAAGTTTAGATACGTTTGGAACACTGTGAACAACGCCTTCTTAGGCGACATACTTTCTTCTTTGTAGAAGCCTTCTTTTTAGGACTGGTACTTTCCCAATCCATGAATTCTAATGGTTTTTCTGAATATTCTTCTACACCACTCATATCCTCATCACTCTCCACCCTATGGTATAACTGTCTTCTTTTTGAGGGAATACGATCTTGATGAAAAGGATCCCTCATCTTTCGTTTATGATATATCTTTCTTCCTGATATTTCTGCTATAACAAGAAACATACAAATCAGTCAAAAACCGGAAGTCGAAAAAAATTTTGATCTATTACAGATAGAAGAAAGTAACAAGTGGATAAGTGTGATCGAAGATCGCTCAAAGGGTTTCGTTTAATATTCCTTTCAAAACACTTTATCCTTTCTTTAATAAATTCAAACAAATTTCATTTATCAACAACAACAAAAACAAAAAAAGTCATGTTTTTTATAAAGTAAAAGTTAACCGGTCTATTTTTTAATTTTTTCGAATATCTAAACCAGCCGGATAGTTAAAGTTGCTTATGTAGTTGCATATACAGTTGAAATTTACTTATATTAAAGTTGCTTATGTAGCATTATTAAAGTTTAGATACGTTTGGAACACTGTGAACAACGCCTTCTTAGGCGACATACTTTCTTCTTTGTAGAAGCCTTCTTTTTAGGACTGGTACTTTCCCAATCCATGAATTCTAATGGTTTTTCTGAATATTCTTCTACACCACTCATGTCCTCATCACTCTCCACCCTATGGTATAACTGTCTTCTTTTTGAGGGAATACGATCTTGATGAAAAGGATCCCTCATCTTTCGTTTATGATATATCTTTCTTCCTGATATTTCTGCTATAACAAGAAACATACAAATCAGTCAAAAACCGGAAGTCGAAAAAAATTTTGATCTATTACAGATAGAAGAAAGTAACAAGTGGATAAGTGTGATCGAAGATCGCTCAAAGGGTTTCGTTTAATATTCCTTTCAAAACACTTTATCCTTTCTTTAATAAATTCAAACAAATTTCATTTATCAACAACAACAAAAACAAAAAAAGTCATGTTTTTTATAAAGTAAAAGTTAACCGGTCTATTTTTTAATTTTTTCGAATATCTAAACCAGCCGGATAGTTAAAGTTGCTTATGTAGTTGCATATACAGTTGAAATTTACTTATATTAAAGTTGCTTATGTAGCATTATTAAAGTTTAGATACGTTTGGACACTGTGAACAACGCCTTCTTAGGCGACATACTTTCTTCTTTGTAGAAGCCTTCTTTTTAGGACTGGTACTTTCCCAATCCATGAATTCTAATGGTTTTTCTGAATATTCTTCTACACCACTCATGTCCTCATCACTCTCCACCCTATGGTATAACTGTCTTCTTTTTGAGGGAATACCATCTTGATGAAAAGGATCCCTCATCTTTCGTTTATGATATATCTTTCTTCCTGATATTTCTGCTATAACAAGAAACATACAAATCAGTCAAAAACCGGAAGTCGAAAAAAATTTTGATCTATTACAGATAGAAGAAAGTAACAAGTGGATAAGTGTGATCGAAGATCGCTCAAAGGGTTTCGTTTAATATTCCTTTCAAAACACTTTATCCTTTCTTTAATAAATTCAAACAAATTTCATTTATCAACAACAACAAAAACAAAAAAAGTCATGTTTTTTATAAAGTAAAAGTTAACCGGTCTATTTTTTAATTTTTTCGAATATCTAAACCAGCCGGATAGTTAAAGTTGCTTATGTAGTTGCATATACAGTTGAAATTTACTTATATTAAAGTTGCTTATGTAGCATTATTAAAGTTTAGATACGTTTGGAACACTGTGAACAACGCCTTCTTAGGCGACATACTTTCTTCTTTGTAGAAGCCTTCTTTTTAGGACTGGTACTTTCCCAATCCATGAATTCTAATGGTTTTTCTGAATATTCTTCTACACCACTCATGTCCTCATCACTCTCCACCCTATGGTATAACTGTCTTCTTTTTGAGGGAATACGATCTTGATGAAAAGGATCCCTCATCTTTCGTTTATGATATATCTTTCTTCCTGATATTTCTGCTATAAGAAGAAACATACAAATCAGTCAAAAACCGGAAGTCGAAAAAAATTTTGATCTATTACAGATAGAAGAAAGTAACAAGTGGATAAGTGTGATCGAAGATCGCTCAAAGGGTTTCGTTTAATATTCCTTTCAAAACACTTTATCCTTTCTTTAATAAATTCAAACAAATTTCATTTATCAACAACAACAAAAACAAAAAAAGTCATGTTTTTTATAAAGTAAAAGTTAACCGGTCTATTTTTTAATTTTCTCGAATATCTAAACCAGCCGGATAGTTAAAGTTGCTTATGTAGTTGCATATACAGTTGAAATTTACTTATATTAAAGTTGCTTATGTAGCATTATTAAAGTTTAGATACGTTTGGACACTGTGAACAACGCCTTCTTAGGCGACATACTTTCTTCTTTGTAGAAGCCTTCTTTTTAGGACTGGTACTTTCCCAATCCATGAATTCTAATGGTTTTTCTGAATATTCTTCTACACCACTCATGTCCTCATCACTCTCCACCCTATGGTATAACTGTCTTCTTTTTGAGGGAATACCATCTTGATGAAAAGGATCCCTCATCTTTCGTTTATGATATATCTTTCTTCCTGATATTTCTGCTATAACAAGAAACATACAAATCAGTCAAAAACCGGAAGTCGAAAAAAATTTTGATCTATTACAGATAGAAGAAAGTAACAAGTGGATAAGTGTGATCGAAGATCGCTCAAAGGGTTTCGTTTAATTTTCCTTTCAAAACACTTTATCCTTTCTTTAATAAATTCAAACAAATTTCATTTATCAACAACAACAAAAACAAAAAAAGTCATGTTTTTTATAAAGTAAAAGTTAACCGGTCTATTTTTTAATTTTTTCGAATATCTAAACCAGCCGGATAGTTAAAGTTGCTTATGTAGTTGCATATACAGTTGAAATTTACTTATATTAAAGTTGCTTATGTAGCATTATTAAAGTTTAGATACGTTTGGAACACTGTGAACAACGCCTTCTTAGGCGACATACTTTCTTCTTTGTAGAAGCCTTCTTTTTAGGACTGGTACTTTCCCAATCCATGAATTCTAATGGTTTTTCTGAATATTCTTCTACACCACTCATGTCCTCATCACTCTCCACCCTATGGTATAACTGTCTTCTTTTTGAGGGAATACGATCTTGATGAAAAGGATCCCTCATCTTTCGTTTATGATATATCTTTCTTCCTGATATTTCTGCTATAACAAGAAACATACAAATCAGTCAAAAACCGGAAGTCGAAAAAAATTTTGATCTATTACAGATAGAAGAAAGTAACAAGTGGATAAGTGTGATCGAAGATCGCTCAAAGGGTTTCGTTTAATATTCCTTTCAAAACACTTTATCCTTTCTTTAATAAATTCAAACAAATTTCATTTATCAACAACAACAAAAACAAAAAAAGTCATGTTTTTTATAAAGTAAAAGTTAACCGGTCTATTTTTTAATTTTTTCGAATATCTAAACCAGCCGGATAGTTAAAGTTGCTTATGTAGTTGCATATACAGTTGAAATTTACTTATATTAAAGTTGCTTATGTAGCATTATTAAAGTTTAGATACGTTTGGAACACTGTGAACAACGCCTTCTTAGGCGACATACTTTCTTCTTTGTAGAAGCCTTCTTTTTAGGACTGGTACTTTCCCAATCCATGAATTCTAATGGTTTTTCTGAATATTCTTCTACACCACTCATGTCCTCATCACTCTCCACCCTATGGTATAACTGTCTTCTTTTTGAGGGAATACGATCTTGATGAAAAGGATCCCTCATCTTTCGTTTATGATATATCTTTCTTCCTGATATTTCTGCTATAACAAGAAACATACAAATCAGTCAAAAACCGGAAGTCGAAAAAAATTTTGATCTATTACAGATAGAAGAAAGTAACAAGTGGATAAGTGTGATCGAAGATCGCTCAAAGGGTTTCGTTTAATATTCCTTTCAAAACACTTTATCCTTTCTTTAATAAATTCAAACAAATTTCATTTATCAACAACAACAAAAACAAAAAAAGTCATGTTTTTTATAAAGTAAAAGTTAACCGGTCTATTTTTTAATTTTTTAGAATATCTAAACCAGCCGGATAGTTAAAGTTGCTTATGTAGTTGCATATACAGTTGAAATTTACTTATATTAAAGTTGCTTATGTAGCATTATTAAAGTTTAGATACGTTTGGACACTGTGAACAACGCCTTCTTAGGCGACATACTTTCTTCTTTGTAGAAGCCTTCTTTTTAGGACTGGTACTTTCCCAATCCATGAATTCTAATGGTTTTTCTGAATATTCTTCTACACCACTCATGTCCTCATCACTCTCCACCCTATGGTATAACTGTCTTCTTTTTGAGGGAATACCATCTTGATGAAAAGGATCCCTCATCTTTCGTTTATGATATATCTTTCTTCCTGATATTTCTGCTATAACAAGAAACATACAAATCAGTCAAAAACCGGAAGTCGAAAAAAATTTTGATCTATTACAGATAGAAGAAAGTAACAAGTGGATAAGTGTGATCGAAGATCGCTCAAAGGGTTTCGTTTAATATTCCTTTCAAAACACTTTATCCTTTCTTTAATAAATTCAAACAAATTTCATTTATCAACAACAACAAAAACAAAAAAAGTCATGTTTTTTATAAAGTAAAAGTTAACCGGTCTATTTTTTAATTTTTTCGAATATCTAAACCAGCCGGATAGTTAAAGTTGCTTATGTAGTTGCATATACAGTTGAAATTTACTTATATTAAAGTTGCTTATGTAGCATTATTAAAGTTTAGATACGTTTGGACACTGTGAACAACGCCTTCTTAGGCGACATACTTTCTTCTTTGTAGAAGCCTTCTTTTTAGGACTGGTACTTTCCCAATCCATGAATTCTAATGGTTTTTCTGAATATTCTTCTACACCACTCATGTCCTCATCACTCTCCACCCTATGGTATAACTGTCTTCTTTTTGAGGGAATACCATCTTGATGAAAAGGATCCCTCATCTTTCGTTTATGATATATCTTTCTTCCTGATATTTCTGCTATAACAAGAAACATACAAATCAGTCAAAAACCGGAAGTCGAAAAAAATTTTGATCTATTACAGATAGAAGAAAGTAACAAGTGGATAAGTGTGATCGAAGATCGCTCAAAGGGTTTCGTTTAATATTCCTTTCAAAACACTTTATCCTTTCTTTAATAAATTCAAACAAATTTCATTTATCAACAACAACAAAAACAAAAAAAGTCATGTTTTTTATAAAGTAAAAGTTAACCGGTCTATTTTTTAATTTTTTCGAATATCTAAACCAGCCGGATAGTTAAAGTTGCTTATGTAGTTGCATATACAGTTGAAATTTACTTATATTAAAGTTGCTTATGTAGCATTATTAAAGTTTAGATACGTTTGGACACTGTGAACAACGCCTTCTTAGGCGACATACTTTCTTCTTTGTAGAAGCCTTCTTTTTAGGACTGGTACTTTCCCAATCCATGAATTCTAATGGTTTTTCTGAATATTCTTCTACACCACTCATGTCCTCATCACTCTCCACCCTATGGTATAACTGTCTTCTTTTTGAGGGAATACCATCTTGATGAAAAGGATCCCTCATCTTTCGTTTATGATATATCTTTCTTCCTGATATTTCTGCTATAACAAGAAACATACAAATCAGTCAAAAACCGGAAGTCGAAAAAAATTTTGATCTATTACAGATAGAAGAAAGTAACAAGTGGATAAGTGTGATCGAAGATCGCTCAAAGGGTTTCGTTTAATATTCCTTTCAAAACACTTTATCCTTTCTTTAATAAATTCAAACAAATTTCATTTATCAACAACAACAAAAACAAAAAAAGTCATGTTTTTTATAAAGTAAAAGTTAACCGGTCTATTTTTTAATTTTTTCGAATATCTAAACCAGCCGGATAGTTAAAGTTGCTTATGTAGTTGCATATACAGTTGAAATTTACTTATATTAAAGTTGCTTATGTAGCATTATTAAAGTTTAGATACGTTTGGACACTGTGAACAACGCCTTCTTAGGCGACATACTTTCTTCTTTGTAGAAGCCTTCTTTTTAGGACTGGTACTTTCCCAATCCATGAATTCTAATGGTTTTTCTGAATATTCTTCTACACCACTCATGTCCTCATCACTCTCCACCCTATGGTATAACTGTCTTCTTTTTGAGGGAATACCATCTTGATGAAAAGGATCCCTCATCTTTCGTTTATGATATATCTTTCTTCCTGATATTTCTGCTATAACAAGAAACATACAAATCAGTCAAAAACCGGAAGTCGAAAAAAATTTTGATCTATTACAGATAGAAGAAAGTAACAAGTGGATAAGTGTGATCGAAGATCGCTCAAAGGGTTTCGTTTAATATTCCTTTCAAAACACTTTATCCTTTCTTTAATAAATTCAAACAAATTTCATTTATCAACAACAACAAAAACAAAAAAAGTCATGTTTTTCATAAAGTAAAAGTTAACCGGTCTATTTTTTAATTTTTTCGAATATCTAAACCAGCCGGATAGTTAAAGTTGCTTATGTAGTTGCATATACAGTTGAAATTTACTTATATTAAAGTTGCTTATGTAGCATTATTAAAGTTTAGATACGTTTGGAACACTGTGAACAACGCCTTCTTAGGCGACATACTTTCTTCTTTGTAGAAGCCTTCTTTTTAGGACTGGTACTTTCCCAATCCATGAATTCTAATGGTTTTTCTGAATATTCTTCTACACCACTCATGTCCTCATCACTCTCCACCCTATGGTATAACTGTCTTCTTTTTGAGGGAATACGATCTTGATGAAAAGGATCCCTCATCTTTCGTTTATGATATATCTTTCTTCCTGATATTTCTGCTATAACAAGAAACATACAAATCAGTCAAAAACCGGAAGTCGAAAAAATTTTTGATCTATTACAGATAGAAGAAAGTAACAAGTGGATAAGTGTGATCGAAGATCGCTCAAAGGGTTTCGTTTAATATTCCTTTCAAAACACTTTATCCTTTCTTTAATAAATTCAAACAAATTTCATTTATCAACAACAACAAAAACAAAAAAAGTCATGTTTTTTATAAAGTAAAAGTTAACCGGTCTATTTTTTAATTTTTTCGAATATCTAAACCAGCCGGATAGTTAAAGTTGCTTATGTAGTTGCATATACAGTTGAAATTTACTTATATTAAAGTTGCTTATGTAGCATTATTAAAGTTTAGATACGTTTGGACACTGTGAACAACGCCTTCTTAGGCGACATACTTTCTTCTTTGTAGAAGCCTTCTTTTTAGGACTGGTACTTTCCCAATCCATGAATTCTAATGGTTTTTCTGAATATTCTTCTACACCACTCATGTCCTCATCACTCTCCACCCTATGGTATAACTGTCTTCTTTTTGAGGGAATACCATCTTGATGAAAAGGATCCCTCATCTTTCGTTTATGATATATCTTTCTTCCTGATATTTCTGCTATAACAAGAAACATACAAATCAGTCAAAAACCGGAAGTCGAAAAAAATTTTGATCTATTACAGATAGAAGAAAGTAACAAGTGGATAAGTGTGATCGAAGATCGCTCAAAGGGTTTCGTTTAATATTCCTTTCAAAACACTTTATCCTTTCTTTAATAAATTCAAACAAATTTCATTTATCAACAACAACAAAAACAAAAAAAGTCATGTTTTTTATAAAGTAAAAGTTAACCGGTCTATTTTTTAATTTTTTCGAATATCTAAACCAGCCGGATAGTTAAAGTTGCTTATGTAGTTGCATATACAGTTGAAATTTACTTATATTAAAGTTGCTTATGTAGCATTATTAAAGTTTAGATACGTTTGGAACACTGTGAACAACGCCTTCTTAGGCGACATACTTTCTTCTTTGTAGAAGCCTTCTTTTTAGGACTGGTACTTTCCCAATCCATGAATTCTAATGGTTTTTCTGAATATTCTTCTACACCACTCATGTCCTCATCACTCTCCACCCTATGGTATAACTGTCTTCTTTTTGAGGGAATACGATCTTGATGAAAAGGATCCCTCATCTTTCGTTTATGATATATCTTTCTTCCTGATATTTCTGCTATAACAAGAAACATACAAATCAGTCAAAAACCGGAAGTCGAAAAAAATTTTGATCTATTACAGATAGAAGAAAGTAACAAGTGGATAAGTGTGATCGAAGATCGCTCAAAGGGTTTCGTTTAATATTCCTTTCAAAACACTTTATCCTTTCTTTAATAAATTCAAACAAATTTCATTTATCAACAACAACAAAAACAAAAAAAGTCATGTTTTTTATAAAGTAAAACTTAACCGGTCTATTTTTTAATTTTTTCGAATATCTAAACCAGCCGGATAGTTAAAGTTGCTTATGTAGTTGCATATACAGTTGAAATTTACTTATATTAAAGTTGCTTATGTAGCATTATTAAAGTTTAGATACGTTTGGACACTGTGAACAACGCCTTCTTAGGCGACATACTTTCTTCTTTGTAGAAGCCTTCTTTTTAGGACTGGTACTTTCCCAATCCATGAATTCTAATGGTTTTTCTGAATATTCTTCTACACCACTCATGTCCTCATCACTCTCCACCCTATGGTATAACTGTCTTCTTTTTGAGGGAATACCATCTTGATGAAAAGGATCCCTCATCTTTCGTTTATGATATATCTTTCTTCCTGATATTTCTGCTATAACAAGAAACATACAAATCAGTCAAAAACCGGAAGTCGAAAAAAATTTTGATCTATTACAGATAGAAGAAAGTAACAAGTGGATAAGTGTGATCGAAGATCGCTCAAAGGGTTTCGTTTAATATTCCTTTCAAAACACTTTATCCTTTCTTTAATAAATTCAAACAAATTTCATTTATCATCAACAACAAAAACAAAAAAAGTCATGTTTTTTTATAAAGTAAAAGTTAACCGGTCTATTTTTTAATTTTTTCGAATATCTAAACCAGCCGGATAGTTAAAGTTGCTTATGTAGTTGCATATACAGTTGAAATTTACTTATATTAAAGTTGCTTATGTAGCATTATTAAAGTTTAGATACGTTTGGACACTGTGAACAACGCCTTCTTAGGCGACATACTTTCTTCTTTGTAGAAGCCTTCTTTTTAGGACTGGTACTTTCCCAATCCATGAATTCTAATGGTTTTTCTGAATATTCTTCTACACCACTCATGTCCTCATCACTCTCCAACCTATGGTATAACTGTCTTCTTTTTGAGGGAATACCATCTTGATGAAAAGGATCCCTCATCTTTCGTTTATGATATATCTTTCTTCCTGATATTTCTGCTATAACAAGAAACATACAAATCAGTCAAAAACCGGAAGTCGAAAAAAATTTTGATCTATTACAGATAGAAGAAAGTAACAAGTGGATAAGTGTGATCGAAGATCGCTCAAAGGGTTTCGTTTAATATTCCTTTCAAAACACTTTATCCTTTCTTTAATAAATTCAAACAAATTTCATTTATCAACAACAACAAAAACAAAAAAAGTCATGTTTTTTATAAAGTAAAAGTTAACCGGTCTATTTTTTAATTTTTTCGAATATCTAAACCAGCCGGATAGTTAAAGTTGCTTATGTAGTTGCATATACAGTTGAAATTTACTTATATTAAAGTTGCTTATGTAGCATTATTAAAGTTTAGATACGTTTGGACACTGTGAACAACGCCTTCTTAGGCGACATACTTTCTTCTTTGTAGAAGCCTTCTTTTTAGGACTGGTACTTTCCCAATCCATGAATTCTAATGGTTTTTCTGAATATTCTTCTACACCACTCATGTCCTCATCACTCTCCACCCTATGGTATAACTGTCTTCTTTTTGAGGGAATACCATCTTGATGAAAAGGATCCCTCATCTTTCGTTTATGATATATCTTTCTTCCTGATATTTCTGCTATAACAAGAAACATACAAATCAGTCAAAAACCGGAAGTCGAAAAAAATTTTGATCTATTACAGATAGAAGAAAGTAACAAGTGGATAAGTGTGATCGAAGATCGCTCAAAGGGTTTCGTTTAATATTCCTTTCAAAACACTTTATCCTTTCTTTAATAAATTCAAACAAATTTCATTTATCAACAACAACAAAAACAAAAAAAGTCATGTTTTTTATAAAGTAAAAGTTAACCGGTCTATTTTTTAATTTTTTCGAATATCTAAACCAGCCGGATAGTTAAAGTTGCTTATGTAGTTGCATATACAGTTGAAATTTACTTATATTAAAGTTGCTTATGTAGCATTATTAAAGTTTAGATACGTTTGGACACTGTGAACAACGCCTTCTTAGGCGACATACTTTCTTCTTTGTAGAAGCCTTCTTTTTAGGACTGGTACTTTCCCAATCCATGAATTCTAATGGTTTTTCTGAATATTCTTCTACACCACTCATGTCCTCATCACTCTCCACCCTATGGTATAACTGTCTTCTTTTTGAGGGAATACCATCTTGATGAAAAGGATCCCTCATCTTTCGTTTATGATATATCTTTCTTCCTGATATTTCTGCTATAACAAGAAACATACAAATCAGTCAAAAACCGGAAGTCGAAAAAAATTTTGATCTATTACAGATAGAAGAAAGTAACAAGTGGATAAGTGTGATCGAAGATCGCTCAAAGGGTTTCGTTTAATATTCCTTTCAAAACACTTTATCCTTTCTTTAATAAATTCAAACAAATTTCATTTATCAACAACAACAAAAACAAAAAAAGTCATGTTTTTCATAAAGTAAAAGTTAACCGGTCTATTTTTTAATTTTCTCGAATATCTAAACCAGCCGGATAGTTAAAGTTGCTTATGTAGTTGCATATACAGATGAAATTTACTTATATTAAAGTTGCTTATGTAGCATTATTAAAGTTTAGATACGTTTGGAACACTGTGAACAACGCCTTCTTAGGCGACATACTTTCTTCTTTGTAGAAGCCTTCTTTTTAGGACTGGTACTTTCCCAATCCATGAATTCTAATGGTTTTTCTGAATATTCTTCTACACCACTCATATCCTCATCACTCTCCACCCTATGGTATAACTGTCTTCTTTTTGAGGGAATACGATCTTGATGAAAAGGATCCCTCATCTTTCGTTTATGATATATCTTTCTTCCTGATATTTCTGCTATAACAAGAAACATACAAATCAGTCAAAAACCGGAAGTCGAAAAAAATTTTGATCTATTACAGATAGAAGAAAGTAACAAGTGGATAAGTGTGATCGAAGATCGCTCAAAGGGTTTCGTTTAATATTCCTTTCAAAACACTTTATCCTTTCTTTAATAAATTCAAACAAATTTCATTTATCAACAACAACAAAAACAAAAAAAGTCATGTTTTTTATAAAGTAAAAGTTAACCGGTCTATTTTTTAATTTTTTCGAATATCTAAACCAGCCGGATAGTTAAAGTTGCTTATGTAGTTGCATATACAGTTGAAATTTACTTATATTAAAGTTGCTTATGTAGCATTATTAAAGTTTAGATACGTTTGGAACACTGTGAACAACGCCTTCTTAGGCGACATACTTTCTTCTTTGTAGAAGCCTTCTTTTTAGGACTGGTACTTTCCCAATCCATGAATTCTAATGGTTTTTCTGAATATTCTTCTACACCACTCATGTCCTCATCACTCTCCACCCTATGGTATAACTGTCTTCTTTTTGAGGGAATACGATCTTGATGAAAAGGATCCCTCATCTTTCGTTTATGATATATCTTTCTTCCTGATATTTCTGCTATAACAAGAAACATACAAATCAGTCAAAAACCGGAAGTCGAAAAAAATTTTGATCTATTACAGATAGAAGAAAGTAACAAGTGGATAAGTGTGATCGAAGATCGCTCAAAGGGTTTCGTTTAATATTCCTTTCAAAACACTTTATCCTTTCTTTAATAAATTCAAACAAATTTCATTTATCAACAACAACAAAAACAAAAAAAGTCATGTTTTTTATAAAGTAAAAGTTAACCGGTCTATTTTTTAATTTTCTCGAATATCTAAACCAGCCGGATAGTTAAAGTTGCTTATGTAGTTGCATATACAGTTGAAATTTACTTATATTAAAGTTGCTTATGTAGCATTATTAAAGTTTAGATACGTTTGGACACTGTGAACAACGCCTTCTTAGGCGACATACTTTCTTCTTTGTAGAAGCCTTCTTTTTAGGACTGGTACTTTCCCAATCCATGAATTCTAATGGTTTTTCTGAATATTCTTCTACACCACTCATGTCCTCATCACTCTCCACCCTATGGTATAACTGTCTTCTTTTTGAGGGAATACCATCTTGATGAAAAGGATCCCTCATCTTTCGTTTATGATATATCTTTCTTCCTGATATTTCTGCTATAACAAGAAACATACAAATCAGTCAAAAACCGGAAGTCGAAAAAAATTTTGATCTATTACAGATAGAAGAAAGTAACAAGTGGATAAGTGTGATCGAAGATCGCTCAAAGGGTTTCGTTTAATTTTCCTTTCAAAACACTTTATCCTTTCTTTAATAAATTCAAACAAATTTCATTTATCAACAACAACAAAAACAAAAAAAGTCATGTTTTTTATAAAGTAAAAGTTAACCGGTCTATTTTTTAATTTTTTCGAATATCTAAACCAGCCGGATAGTTAAAGTTGCTTATGTAGTTGCATATACAGTTGAAATTTACTTATATTAAAGTTGCTTATGTAGCATTATTAAAGTTTAGATACGTTTGGAACACTGTGAACAACGCCTTCTTAGGCGACATACTTTCTTCTTTGTAGAAGCCTTCTTTTTAGGACTGGTACTTTCCCAATCCATGAATTCTAATGGTTTTTCTGAATATTCTTCTACACCACTCATGTCCTCATCACTCTCCACCCTATGGTATAACTGTCTTCTTTTTGAGGGAATACGATCTTGATGAAAAGGATCCCTCATCTTTCGTTTATGATATATCTTTCTTCCTGATATTTCTGCTATAACAAGAAACATACAAATCAGTCAAAAACCGGAAGTCGAAAAAAATTTTGATCTATTACAGATAGAAGAAAGTAACAAGTGGATAAGTGTGATCGAAGATCGCTCAAAGGGTTTCGTTTAATATTCCTTTCAAAACACTTTATCCTTTCTTTAATAAATTCAAACAAATTTCATTTATCAACAACAACAAAAACAAAAAAAGTCATGTTTTTTATAAAGTAAAAGTTAACCGGTCTATTTTTTAATTTTTTCGAATATCTAAACCAGCCGGATAGTTAAAGTTGCTTATGTAGTTGCATATACAGTTGAAATTTACTTATATTAAAGTTGCTTATGTAGCATTATTAAAGTTTAGATACGTTTGGAACACTGTGAACAACGCCTTCTTAGGCGACATACTTTCTTCTTTGTAGAAGCCTTCTTTTTAGGACTGGTACTTTCCCAATCCATGAATTCTAATGGTTTTTCTGAATATTCTTCTACACCACTCATGTCCTCATCACTCTCCACCCTATGGTATAACTGTCTTCTTTTTGAGGGAATACGATCTTGATGAAAAGGATCCCTCATCTTTCGTTTATGATATATCTTTCTTCCTGATATTTCTGCTATAACAAGAAACATACAAATCAGTCAAAAACCGGAAGTCGAAAAAAATTTTGATCTATTACAGATAGAAGAAAGTAACAAGTGGATAAGTGTGATCGAAGATCGCTCAAAGGGTTTCGTTTAATATTCCTTTCAAAACACTTTATCCTTTCTTTAATAAATTCAAACAAATTTCATTTATCAACAACAACAAAAACAAAAAAAGTCATGTTTTTTATAAAGTAAAAGTTAACCGGTCTATTTTTTAATTTTTTCGAATATCTAAACCAGCCGGATAGTTAAAGTTGCTTATGTAGTTGCATATACAGTTGAAATTTACTTATATTAAAGTTGCTTATGTAGCATTATTAAAGTTTAGATACGTTTGGACACTGTGAACAACGCCTTCTTAGGCGACATACTTTCTTCTTTGTAGAAGCCTTCTTTTTAGGACTGGTACTTTCCCAATCCATGAATTCTAATGGTTTTTCTGAATATTCTTCTACACCACTCATGTCCTCATCACTCTCCACCCTATGGTATAACTGTCTTCTTTTTGAGGGAATACCATCTTGATGAAAAGGATCCCTCATCTTTCGTTTATGATATATCTTTCTTCCTGATATTTCTGCTATAACAAGAAACATACAAATCAGTCAAAAACCGGAAGTCGAAAAAAATTTTGATCTATTACAGATAGAAGAAAGTAACAAGTGGATAAGTGTGATCGAAGATCGCTCAAAGGGTTTCGTTTAATATTCCTTTCAAAACACTTTATCCTTTCTTTAATAAATTCAAACAAATTTCATTTATCAACAACAACAAAAACAAAAAAAGTCATGTTTTTTATAAAGTAAAAGTTAACCGGTCTATTTTTTAATTTTTTCGAATATCTAAACCAGCCGGATAGTTAAAGTTGCTTATGTAGTTGCATATACAGTTGAAATTTACTTATATTAAAGTTGCTTATGTAGCATTATTAAAGTTTAGATACGTTTGGACACTGTGAACAACGCCTTCTTAGGCGACATACTTTCTTCTTTGTAGAAGCCTTCTTTTTAGGACTGGTACTTTCCCAATCCATGAATTCTAATGGTTTTTCTGAATATTCTTCTACACCACTCATGTCCTCATCACTCTCCACCCTATGGTATAACTGTCTTCTTTTTGAGGGAATACCATCTTGATGAAAAGGATCCCTCATCTTTCGTTTATGATATATCTTTCTTCCTGATATTTCTGCTATAACAAGAAACATACAAATCAGTCAAAAACCGGAAGTCGAAAAAAATTTTGATCTATTACAGATAGAAGAAAGTAACAAGTGGATAAGTGTGATCGAAGATCGCTCAAAGGGTTTCGTTTAATATTCCTTTCAAAACACTTTATCCTTTCTTTAATAAATTCAAACAAATTTCATTTATCAACAACAACAAAAACAAAAAAAGTCATGTTTTTTATAAAGTAAAAGTTAACCGGTCTATTTTTTAATTTTTTCGAATATCTAAACCAGCCGGATAGTTAAAGTTGCTTATGTAGTTGCATATACAGTTGAAATTTACTTATATTAAAGTTGCTTATGTAGCATTATTAAAGTTTAGATACGTTTGGACACTGTGAACAACGCCTTCTTAGGCGACATACTTTCTTCTTTGTAGAAGCCTTCTTTTTAGGACTGGTACTTTCCCAATCCATGAATTCTAATGGTTTTTCTGAATATTCTTCTACACCACTCATGTCCTCATCACTCTCCACCCTATGGTATAACTGTCTTCTTTTTGAGGGAATACCATCTTGATGAAAAGGATCCCTCATCTTTCGTTTATGATATATCTTTCTTCCTGATATTTCTGCTATAACAAGAAACATACAAATCAGTCAAAAACCGGAAGTCGAAAAAAATTTTGATCTATTACAGATAGAAGAAAGTAACAAGTGGATAAGTGTGATCGAAGATCGCTCAAAGGGTTTCGTTTAATATTCCTTTCAAAACACTTTATCCTTTCTTTAATAAATTCAAACAAATTTCATTTATCAACAACAACAAAAACAAAAAAAGTCATGTTTTTCATAAAGTAAAAGTTAACCGGTCTATTTTTTAATTTTCTCGAATATCTAAACCAGCCGGATAGTTAAAGTTGCTTATGTAGTTGCATATACAGATGAAATTTACTTATATTAAAGTTGCTTATGTAGCATTATTAAAGTTTAGATACGTTTGGAACACTGTGAACAACGCCTTCTTAGGCGACATACTTTCTTCTTTGTAGAAGCCTTCTTTTTAGGACTGGTACTTTCCCAATCCATGAATTCTAATGGTTTTTCTGAATATTCTTCTACACCACTCATGTCCTCATCACTCTCCACCCTATGGTATAACTGTCTTCTTTTTGAGGGAATACGATCTTGATGAAAAGGATCCCTCATCTTTCGTTTATGATATATCTTTCTTCCTGATATTTCTGCTATAACAAGAAACATACAAATCAGTCAAAAACCGGAAGTCGAAAAAAATTTTGATCTATTACAGATAGAAGAAAGTAACAAGTGGATAAGTGTGATCGAAGATCGCTCAAAGGGTTTCGTTTAATATTCCTTTCAAAACACTTTATCCTTTCTTTAATAAATTCAAACAAATTTCATTTATCAACAACAACAAAAACAAAAAAAGTCATGTTTTTTATAAAGTAAAAGTTAACCGGTCTATTTTTTAATTTTTTCGAATATCTAAACCAGCCGGATAGTTAAAGTTGCTTATGTAGTTGCATATACAGTTGAAATTTACTTATATTAAAGTTGCTTATGTAGCATTATTAAAGTTTAGATACGTTTGGACACTGTGAACAACGCCTTCTTAGGCGACATACTTTCTTCTTTGTAGAAGCCTTCTTTTTAGGACTGGTACTTTCCCAATCCATGAATTCTAATGGTTTTTCTGAATATTCTTCTACACCACTCATGTCCTCATCACTCTCCACCCTATGGTATAACTGTCTTCTTTTTGAGGGAATACCATCTTGATGAAAAGGATCCCTCATCTTTCGTTTATGATATATCTTTCTTCCTGATATTTCTGCTATAACAAGAAACATACAAATCAGTCAAAAACCGGAAGTCGAAAAAAATTTTGATCTATTACAGATAGAAGAAAGTAACAAGTGGATAAGTGTGATCGAAGATCGCTCAAAGGGTTTCGTTTAATATTCCTTTCAAAACACTTTATCCTTTCTTTAATAAATTCAAACAAATTTCATTTATCAACAACAACAAAAACAAAAAAAGTCATGTTTTTTATAAAGTAAAAGTTAACCGGTCTATTTTTTAATTTTTTCGAATATCTAAACCAGCCGGATAGTTAAAGTTGCTTATGTAGTTGCATATACAGTTGAAATTTACTTATATTAAAGTTGCTTATGTAGCATTATTAAAGTTTAGATACGTTTGGAACACTGTGAACAACGCCTTCTTAGGCGACATACTTTCTTCTTTGTAGAAGCCTTCTTTTTAGGACTGGTACTTTCCCAATCCATGAATTCTAATGGTTTTTCTGAATATTCTTCTACACCACTCATGTCCTCATCACTCTCCACCCTATGGTATAACTGTCTTCTTTTTGAGGGAATACGATCTTGATGAAAAGGATCCCTCATCTTTCGTTTATGATATATCTTTCTTCCTGATATTTCTGCTATAACAAGAAACATACAAATCAGTCAAAAACCGGAAGTCGAAAAAAATTTTGATCTATTACAGATAGAAGAAAGTAACAAGTGGATAAGTGTGATCGAAGATCGCTCAAAGGGTTTCGTTTAATATTCCTTTCAAAACACTTTATCCTTTCTTTAATAAATTCAAACAAATTTCATTTATCAACAACAACAAAAACAAAAAAAGTCATGTTTTTTATAAAGTAAAAGTTAACCGGTCTATTTTTTAATTTTCTCGAATATCTAAACCAGCCGGATAGTTAAAGTTGCTTATGTAGTTGCATATACAGTTGAAATTTACTTATATTAAAGTTGCTTATGTAGCATTATTAAAGTTTAGATACGTTTGGACACTGTGAACAACGCCTTCTTAGGCGACATACTTTCTTCTTTGTAGAAGCCTTCTTTTTAGGACTGGTACTTTCCCAATCCATGAATTCTAATGGTTTTTCTGAATATTCTTCTACACCACTCATGTCCTCATCACTCTCCACCCTATGGTATAACTGTCTTCTTTTTGAGGGAATACCATCTTGATGAAAAGGATCCCTCATCTTTCGTTTATGATATATCTTTCTTCCTGATATTTCTGCTATAACAAGAAACATACAAATCAGTCAAAAACCGGAAGTCGAAAAAAATTTTGATCTATTACAGATAGAAGAAAGTAACAAGTGGATAAGTGTGATCGAAGATCGCTCAAAGGGTTTCGTTTAATATTCCTTTCAAAACACTTTATCCTTTCTTTAATAAATTCAAACAAATTTCATTTATCAACAACAACAAAAACAAAAAAAGTCATGTTTTTTATAAAGTAAAAGTTAACCGGTCTATTTTTTAATTTTTTCGAATATCTAAACCAGCCGGATAGTTAAAGTTGCTTATGTAGTTGCATATACAGTTGAAATTTACTTATATTAAAGTTGCTTATGTAGCATTATTAAAGTTTAGATACGTTTGGAACACTGTGAACAACGCCTTCTTAGGCGACATACTTTCTTCTTTGTAGAAGCCTTCTTTTTAGGACTGGTACTTTCCCAATCCATGAATTCTAATGGTTTTTCTGAATATTCTTCTACACCACTCATGTCCTCATCACTCTCCACCCTATGGTATAACTGTCTTCTTTTTGAGGGAATACGATCTTGATGAAAAGGATCCCTCATCTTTCGTTTATGATATATCTTTCTTCCTGATATTTCTGCTATAACAAGAAACATACAAATCAGTCAAAAACCGGAAGTCGAAAAAAATTTTGATCTATTACAGATAGAAGAAAGTAACAAGTGGATAAGTGTGATCGAAGATCGCTCAAAGGGTTTCGTTTAATATTCCTTTCAAAACACTTTATCCTTTCTTTAATAAATTCAAACAAATTTCATTTATCAACAACAACAAAAACAAAAAAAGTCATGTTTTTTATAAAGTAAAAGTTAACCGGTCTATTTTTTAATTTTCTCGAATATCTAAACCAGCCGGATAGTTAAAGTTGCTTATGTAGTTGCATATACAGTTGAAATTTACTTATATTAAAGTTGCTTATGTAGCATTATTAAAGTTTAGATACGTTTGGACACTGTGAACAACGCCTTCTTAGGCGACATACTTTCTTCTTTGTAGAAGCCTTCTTTTTAGGACTGGTACTTTCCCAATCCATGAATTCTAATGGTTTTTCTGAATATTCTTCTACACCACTCATGTCCTCATCACTCTCCACCCTATGGTATAACTGTCTTCTTTTTGAGGGAATACCATCTTGATGAAAAGGATCCCTCATCTTTCGTTTATGATATATCTTTCTTCCTGATATTTCTGCTATAACAAGAAACATACAAATCAGTCAAAAACCGGAAGTCGAAAAAAATTTTGATCTATTACAGATAGAAGAAAGTAACAAGTGGATAAGTGTGATCGAAGATCGCTCAAAGGGTTTCGTTTAATATTCCTTTCAAAACACTTTATCCTTTCTTTAATAAATTCAAACAAATTTCATTTATCAACAACAACAAAAACAAAAAAAGTCATGTTTTTTATAAAGTAAAAGTTAACCGGTCTATTTTTTAATTTTTTCGAATATCTAAACCAGCCGGATAGTTAAAGTTGCTTATGTAGTTGCATATACAGTTGAAATTTACTTATATTAAAGTTGCTTATGTAGCATTATTAAAGTTTAGATACGTTTGGAACACTGTGAACAACGCCTTCTTAGGCGACATACTTTCTTCTTTGTAGAAGCCTTCTTTTTAGGACTGGTACTTTCCCAATCCATGAATTCTAATGGTTTTTCTGAATATTCTTCTACACCACTCATGTCCTCATCACTCTCCACCCTATGGTATAACTGTCTTCTTTTTGAGGGAATACGATCTTGATGAAAAGGATCCCTCATCTTTCGTTTATGATATATCTTTCTTCCTGATATTTCTGCTATAACAAGAAACATACAAATCAGTCAAAAACCGGAAGTCGAAAAAAATTTTGATCTATTACAGATAGAAGAAAGTAACAAGTGGATAAGTGTGATCGAAGATCGCTCAAAGGGTTTCGTTTAATATTCCTTTCAAAACACTTTATCCTTTCTTTAATAAATTCAAACAAATTTCATTTATCAACAACAACAAAAACAAAAAAAGTCATGTTTTTTATAAAGTAAAAGTTAACCGGTCTATTTTTTAATTTTTTCGAATATCTAAACCAGCCGGATAGTTAAAGTTGCTTATGTAGTTGCATATACAGTTGAAATTTACTTATATTAAAGTTGCTTATGTAGCATTATTAAAGTTTAGATACGTTTGGAACACTGTGAACAACGCCTTCTTAGGCGACATACTTTCTTCTTTGTAGAAGCCTTCTTTTTAGGACTGGTACTTTCCCAATCCATGAATTCTAATGGTTTTTCTGAATATTCTTCTACACCACTCATGTCCTCATCACTCTCCACCCTATGGTATAACTGTCTTCTTTTTGAGGGAATACGATCTTGATGAAAAGGATCCCTCATCTTTCGTTTATGATATATCTTTCTTCCTGATATTTCTGCTATAACAAGAAACATACAAATCAGTCAAAAACCGGAAGTCGAAAAAAATTTTGATCTATTACAGATAGAAGAAAGTAACAAGTGGATAAGTGTGATCGAAGATCGCTCAAAGGGTTTCGTTTAATATTCCTTTCAAAACACTTTATCCTTTCTTTAATAAATTCAAACAAATTTCATTTATCAACAACAACAAAAACAAAAAAAGTCATGTTTTTTATAAAGTAAAAGTTAACCGGTCTATTTTTTAATTTTTTCGAATATCTAAACCAGCCGGATAGTTAAAGTTGCTTATGTAGTTGCATATACAGTTGAAATTTACTTATATTAAAGTTGCTTATGTAGCATTATTAAAGTTTAGATACGTTTGGACACTGTGAACAACGCCTTCTTAGGCGACATACTTTCTTCTTTGTAGAAGCCTTCTTTTTAGGACTGGTACTTTCCCAATCCATGAATTCTAATGGTTTTTCTGAATATTCTTCTACACCACTCATGTCCTCATCACTCTCCACCCTATGGTATAACTGTCTTCTTTTTGAGGGAATACCATCTTGATGAAAAGGATCCCTCATCTTTCGTTTATGATATATCTTTCTTCCTGATATTTCTGCTATAACAAGAAACATACAAATCAGTCAAAAACCGGAAGTCGAAAAAAATTTTGATCTATTACAGATAGAAGAAAGTAACAAGTGGATAAGTGTGATCGAAGATCGCTCAAAGGGTTTCGTTTAATATTCCTTTCAAAACACTTTATCCTTTCTTTAATAAATTCAAACAAATTTCATTTATCAACAACAACAAAAACAAAAAAAGTCATGTTTTTTATAAAGTAAAAGTTAACCGGTCTATTTTTTAATTTTTTCGAATATCTAAACCAGCCGGATAGTTAAAGTTGCTTATGTAGTTGCATATACAGTTGAAATTTACTTATATTAAAGTTGCTTATGTAGCATTATTAAAGTTTAGATACGTTTGGACACTGTGAACAACGCCTTCTTAGGCGACATACTTTCTTCTTTGTAGAAGCCTTCTTTTTAGGACTGGTACTTTCCCAATCCATGAATTCTAATGGTTTTTCTGAATATTCTTCTACACCACTCATGTCCTCATCACTCTCCACCCTATGGTATAACTGTCTTCTTTTTGAGGGAATACCATCTTGATGAAAAGGATCCCTCATCTTTCGTTTATGATATATCTTTCTTCCTGATATTTCTGCTATAACAAGAAACATACAAATCAGTCAAAAACCGGAAGTCGAAAAAAATTTTGATCTATTACAGATAGAAGAAAGTAACAAGTGGATAAGTGTGATCGAAGATCGCTCAAAGGGTTTCGTTTAATATTCCTTTCAAAACACTTTATCCTTTCTTTAATAAATTCAAACAAATTTCATTTATCAACAACAACAAAAACAAAAAAAGTCATGTTTTTTATAAAGTAAAAGTTAACCGGTCTATTTTTTAATTTTTTCGAATATCTAAACCAGCCGGATAGTTAAAGTTGCTTATGTAGTTGCATATACAGTTGAAATTTACTTATATTAAAGTTGCTTATGTAGCATTATTAAAGTTTAGATACGTTTGGAACACTGTGAACAACGCCTTCTTAGGCGACATACTTTCTTCTTTGTAGAAGCCTTCTCTTTAGGACTGGTACTTTCCCAATCCATGAATTCTAATGGTTTTTCTGAATATTCTTCTACACCACTCATGTCCTCATCACTCTCCACCCTATGGTATAACTGTCTTCTTTTTGAGGGAATACGATCTTGATGAAAAGGATCCCTCATCTTTCGTTTATGATATATCTTTCTTCCTGATATTTCTGCTATAACAAGAAACATACAAATCAGTCAAAAACCGGAAGTCGAAAAAAATTTTGATCTATTACAGATAGAAGAAAGTAACAAGTGGATAAGTGTGATCGAAGATCGCTCAAAGGGTTTCGTTTAATATTCCTTTCAAAACACTTTATCCTTTCTTTAATAAATTCAAACAAATTTCATTTATCAACAACAACAAAAACAAAAAAAGTCATGTTTTTTATAAAGTAAAAGTTAACCGGTCTATTTTTTAATTTTTTCGAATATCTAAACCAGCCGGATAGTTAAAGTTGCTTATGTAGTTGCATATACAGTTGAAATTTACTTATATTAAAGTTGCTTATGTAGCATTATTAAAGTTTAGATACGTTTGGAACACTGTGAACAACGCCTTCTTAGGCGACATACTTTCTTCTTTGTAGAAGCCTTCTTTTTAGGACTGGTACTTTCCCAATCCATGAATTCTAATGGTTTTTCTGAATATTCTTCTACACCACTCATGTCCTCATCACTCTCCACCCTATGGTATAACTGTCTTCTTTTTGAGGGAATACGATCTTGATGAAAAGGATCCCTCATCTTTC
Organism: Maratus michaelseni; assembly: GCA_963931845.1. Taxonomy (NCBI): domain Eukaryota; kingdom Metazoa; phylum Arthropoda; class Arachnida; order Araneae; family Salticidae; genus Maratus; species Maratus michaelseni. The sequence continues at coordinate 187,654,737 of OZ007598.1, read as the reverse complement.
GTTTATGATATATCTTTCTTCCTGATATTTCTGCTATAACAAGAAACATACAAATCAGTCAAAAACCGGAAGTCGAAAAAAATTTTGATCTATTACAAATAGAAGAAAGTAACAAGTGGATAAGTGTGATCGAAGATCGCTCAAAGGGTTTCGTTTAATATTCCTTTCAAAACACTTTATCCTTTCTTTAATAAATTCAAACAAATTTCATTTATCAACAACAACAAAAACAAAAAAAGTCATGTTTTTTATAAAGTAAAAGTTAACCGGTCTATTTTTTAATTTTTTCGAATATCTAAACCAGCCGGATAGTTAAAGTTGCTTATGTAGTTGCATATACAGTTGAAATTTACTTATATTAAAGTTGCTTATGTAGCATTATTAAAGTTTAGATACGTTTGGACACTGTGAACAACGCCTTCTTAGGCGACATACTTTCTTCTTTGTAGAAGCCTTCTTTTTAGGACTGGTACTTTCCCAATCCATGAATTCTAATGGTTTTTCTGAATATTCTTCTACACCACTCATGTCCTCATCACTCTCCACCCTATGGTATAACTGTCTTCTTTTTGAGGGAATACCATCTTGATGAAAAGGATCCCTCATCTTTCGTTTATGATATATCTTTCTTCCTGATATTTCTGCTATAACAAGAAACATACAAATCAGTCAAAAACCGGAAGTCGAAAAAAATTTTGATCTATTACAGATAGAAGAAAGTAACAAGTGGATAAGTGTGATCGAAGATCGCTCAAAGGGTTTCGTTTAATATTCCTTTCAAAACACTTTATCCTTTCTTTAATAAATTCAAACAAATTTCATTTATCAACAACAACAAAAACAAAAAAAGTCATGTTTTTTATAAAGTAAAAGTTAACCGGTCTATTTTTTAATTTTTTCGAATATCTAAACCAGCCGGATAGTTAAAGTTGCTTATGTAGTTGCATATACAGTTGAAATTTACTTATATTAAAGTTGCTTATGTAGCATTATTAAAGTTTAGATACGTTTGGACACTGTGAACAACGCCTTCTTAGGCGACATACTTTCTTCTTTGTAGAAGCCTTCTTTTTAGGACTGGTACTTTCCCAATCCATGAATTCTAATGGTTTTTCTGAATATTCTTCTACACCACTCATGTCCTCATCACTCTCCACCCTATGGTATAACTGTCTTCTTTTTGAGGGAATACGATCTTGATGAAAAGGATCCCTCATCTTTCGTTTATGATATATCTTTCTTCCTGATATTTCTGCTATAACAAGAAACATACAAATCAGTCAAAAACCGGAAGTCGAAAAAAATTTTGATCTATTACAGATAGAAGAAAGTAACAAGTGGATAAGTGTGATCGAAGATCGCTCAAAGGGTTTCGTTTAATATTCCTTTCAAAACACTTTATCCTTTCTTTAATAAATTCAAACAAATTTCATTTATCAACAACAACAAAAACAAAAAAAGTCATGTTTTTTATAAAGTAAAAGTTAACCGGTCTATTTTTTAATTTTTTCGAATATCTAAACCAGCCGGATAGTTAAAGTTGCTTATGTAGTTGCATATACAGTTGAAATTTACTTATATTAAAGTTGCTTATGTAGCATTATTAAAGTTTAGATACGTTTGGAACACTGTGAACAACGCCTTCTTAGGCGACATACTTTCTTCTTTGTAGAAGCCTTCTTTTTAGGACTGGTACTTTCCCAATCCATGAATTCTAATGGTTTTTCTGAATATTCTTCTACACCACTCATGTCCTCATCACTCTCCACCCTATGGTATAACTGTCTTCTTTTTGAGGGAATACGATCTTGATGAAAAGGATCCCTCATCTTTCGTTTATGATATATCTTTCTTCCTGATATTTCTGCTATAACAAGAAACATACAAATCAGTCAAAAACCGGAAGTCGAAAAAAATTTTGATCTATTACAGATAGAAGAAAGTAACAAGTGGATAAGTGTGATCGAAGATCGCTCAAAGGGTTTCGTTTAATATTCCTTTCAAAACACTTTATCCTTTCTTTAATAAATTCAAACAAATTTCATTTATCAACAACAACAAAAACAAAAAAAGTCATGTTTTTTATAAAGTAAAAGTTAACCGGTCTATTTTTTAATTTTTTCGAATATCTAAACCAGCCGGATAGTTAAAGTTGCTTATGTAGTTGCATATACAGTTGAAATTTACTTATATTAAAGTTGCTTATGTAGCATTATTAAAGTTTAGATACGTTTGGACACTGTGAACAACGCCTTCTTAGGCGACATACTTTCTTCTTTGTAGAAGCCTTCTTTTTAGGACTGGTACTTTCCCAATCCATGAATTCTAATGGTTTTTCTGAATATTCTTCTACACCACTCATGTCCTCATCACTCTCCACCCTATGGTATAACTGTCTTCTTTTTGAGGGAATACCATCTTGATGAAAAGGATCCCTCATCTTTCGTTTATGATATATCTTTCTTCCTGATATTTCTGCTATAACAAGAAACATACAAATCAGTCAAAAACCGGAAGTCGAAAAAAATTTTGATCTATTACAGATAGAAGAAAGTAACAAGTGGATAAGTGTGATCGAAGATCGCTCAAAGGGTTTCGTTTAATATTCCTTTCAAAACACTTTATCCTTTCTTTAATAAATTCAAACAAATTTCATTTATCAACAACAACAAAAACAAAAAAAGTCATGTTTTTTATAAAGTAAAAGTTAACCGGTCTATTTTTTAATTTTTTCGAATATCTAAACCAGCCGGATAGTTAACCCCCCCCCCCCCCCCCCAAACACACCCAGAAAACTGCAACATAACTACCCCGTTAAATAAGGTCACAGAAAACATGTAAGTAAACAATTTGGATAAAACATATAACACATTCAATAGTCCAGTTTTAGCAATAACTTTCTATAGTCAAACAAGTAGCCGAATTATTTGTGCAGCCCTGTGTATATCTATAGATTTCCATATATACTACATAACAAGCTAAAATTTAGTTCAGTTAAAAATTTCACCTTTGGCAATTTTTGCCAGTAGATGGAAATACACTCGAATTCTTTTGAACAATCCTGTATATTATCTAAAGATTTTTGCACACATCACATATTAAGCCAAAATTTAATTCAAGTCGAAAACACATAACACAACTAAAACGCACTTCCAGTAATCTCCAACAATAAAAGGCAATGTAATCTTGTTCTTTCGTAGCCCTGTATATGAAGTTATTTATAATCTACTAACTTCTATTAGTACACTAAATAAAGTTTAGAAGGAAAATGCATAACGCAATTAAAAACTACTTTTAGACCATAGGCAGTATTATTTACGATATCCTTTGTGTAGTCCTGTATATGATCAACATAATTTATACACACTACATACTATGCAAAAATTTAGTTAAGCTTAAAAACCTTAACCAAAGTTGAAAATGTACTTCCAGCAATTACCGCTTTTAGACAGTACAGTAACCGAATTCTTTCGTGTGTCTCTGTAAATGGACGATAAATGCAAAGCACACAATACTTTTCAATAACTTCAGTTCTGTCGTCTTCCTTATTTAGCCAATATGAATTACCGTAATAGTATCATCAAAAGGCGCCGCAAGTGATATTTTCCTTTAGTGCATTACGTAAAAGTAGTATTTTGTGTCACCCTGTAAATGAATAACGTAATAATATACTTTGCATCCCATATTCTACAGAACGCACACAAATGTGCGTTAATAATCCTCATAAATTGCATATCAACTTCATTATGCTTGAAATGGTGTAACATCATCAAAATATACTTAAAATGATTTTTTTCATATCGACCGTAATATAACGGAATAATTTTGACTGTCCTTGCAATCGAACTATAAATGCTGCACTCTTCACTTTCAATAGCGATCATTATATATTAAACGTCATCATTATATATTAAACGTCAATAACATAAAAAAATTACAGGGCAATCAGAGTATATTTACTTGAGTTACAGCTCCGACAGACGAACAGACAATCCAAAGTCATAAACAATTTTTAACTATGTTGGAAAGTGTTAAAAATGATTGGTAAGGATAATTGGTGTTTAAATGATTGAAGAGTTATTAATACGTTAACATTTGATGGAATATGAAATTTTGAAACAAATTTTATTCACGAGGATCTATGACTAAAATTGAATTTCCGTGCACATACATAAGGCAACGCAGAAAAATCCTTTTAAATGTAATATATAAATATTGCAATAATACAAATTAAATACAACAATTTGTATTGTAAAGAAATGAAGTTAATGCTTACATTAATAATTTCTCTAGTGAAATTCCAAAATATTTTTACTAACTGATTAACATTTTTCAATTACTTTATTTATTTGCTAGAAAAATGATTCGTTAAATAATTAAACAGAACAAATGATATATTTCATAAAAGGTGAAATGATAATATATTGCAATTTTATTAAGAATTGTACATATTAAATATTGATCAATATAATATATTATGTAGTGTGATATACCACATACAGGAGCATACGGCTATTTTTTTTCCGTGTAAGCACCCTCTTGCATTCAAGATGCAAGAGAGTGCTTGGCGACATTGGCGACAAATAGACGAAACGATATCAAAGTTCATAAAAATCAAAAAGAAATCAGAAATCCTCGAAGGAGTGGCTTACGCAAGCTTCTGTGACGTTATTGGTCAAATTAAACAGTTTACGTAAGCAAAACCCATTTGGCGTCGAAAAAACTGCGTATAATGTTTCAAATTCGAAATCTCAATCACACAGCGTTTTAGCGCAACAGCTGAGGGAAAAGTTGAGCGATGAGCCTAAAGTTTCACTTAAATAGCGTGTCTGATTGCCGCTTCACAGAGCCATTCTCAGAAACTATGTAACTTACAGAGTTGAAACTTAAGCATCATTTAGAAACTACACTGGAATCCTGTTTCAATCCGCGTCGATTCCATCATTGTATTTCCGAACCCATTTACAATGAACAAGCCGGTTTGAAGATGAAACTAGACTAGGTCATTTACACAGTGCTGAATTGAAAGTTTACAATGATATATATACAATTCAGATATGTTTTAAAAGTTTTTACAAATGATTTTAAGTCTTCGTATGATGCGGACATAGTCTATAAATATATTTTAAAAGTTTTTACAGATGATTTTAAGTCTTTTTATGGTGTAGGCATAGTCTATGTACTGAAATGTTCGGTGATTATTAGTCTACAACGTTTCTAGATTAATTGAAGTCTTTTGAGCTTTGAGTTTATAGTTTTTCACTGATTTTTGTGAGCACTGTTATAATCATTTTTATTCTTCGTCATCTGAGGACTGGATGTTTCCTAATAAATGCGCTGGAGGCATCTGAAAAAGTTGTTGGTTTTTTTCCAATAGGTGTACACATTCTATGATTTTTTGTTTTAAGTTTGGAGTACTAAGGACATGATGAAACCACACCGATGTTCTCAGTGAAGCCGGTTTTTTTATGTGGAAAGCGGATGTCAGAGGGCAGTTAAGAATGTAGTGAGTGGCGTCTCCTCGTTTGCCACATGTGCAGTATGGAGATGGTGCTTTCCCAAAAAGATAAAGGTATGACGGGAATGGACCATGATTTGTTGTGTATAAATAAATATTCCGGTGTGATATTAGAAAATCTTCTGTGACTTTGGGACAGTGGCTATATGCTTTTCTTCCTCTGTGTTCCATCGTCCATTGATCTTGCCATTTAGATAAATAGTATTGTTTAAGTTGTCCTCTGAGGTATGATGGAGGTGATGGATGGAAAATTTGTTTTATTGGAGTATCTGGTTTCTTAGCTTCTTTAGCCAATCCATCTGCATGTTCATTACCTTCGACTCCAGAATGGCCTTTCACCCATTTAAAGAAAATCTTTGTTGTCGTTTGCTGCAAGTTCTTTATTATTTGACCTATTAAGTAGTTGTCTGTATTTATATCCGTTAACGCCACTAAGCTAGAGCGGCTATCTGAGTTTATTGTTGCTTGACTGTATGCAGATGTTTGCAGCCAGGAGACTGCGTCCAGTATTGCCAACAGCTCTGCTTGATATATCGAGTTTGACGTTCCTAAGTGTATTTGATGTTCCTTTATTAGGTTTTGATTTTCGTATATGCAGAAGGCATATCCTACTCCTTCTTCTGTCTTTGAACCGTCCGTGTATACCTGTATTCTTGGTTGATCTTCCACATCTTCCGCCCAATTAAAATATGTACTGTGTGGTATTATTTCCGTCGGAATGAATTTAGGTTGATATAGATCCGGTTGTATGTCGATCATCGGGATGCCCAGCCTGAGGATTGCTCCTTGCGCTGCTATTTTTTCGGCCCTTCCAAAAAGAATTCTGTTTTAAATATTTAGCATAATAAATTCAATTTTGTTGATTTTCAATACGATTTTTTGCGTTGTTGCGCTTTTGCGCCAATTTTTTTTATATTAAAAAACGAATTCCTGTTGGAATGTTTTAGTTCTCACTGTTACTGTAGTAAATTTCAAAGTAACGGTAGTAAATTTAACTAAAGTAAAATTAAAGGGTTTTTTTCTTTCTTTTCGTTTTCTCGGCGATTTTTTAACATTAATAATAAGGAATCCGGTTTTAATCTTTAAGTTTAATTTAAAAAAAAAAAAAAAAACTCTTTTCAATAAAGTTTATTCGAAATTACGCATAGGGATTTTTGGAATTTTATTAGCATGGCAGAGATCTGCAAGGGCCGAACTCGGGCCAGGCCCGGCCATACTTTTTCCGAAAGCTCGGGCAGGGGCTTACTGTTTTCCTGAAGGATTGGGTCGGGCCGGTCTAACTTATTTTTTCCGTACTGAGCCGGCACTGGTTTCATTCTTCCTACTCTTCACGGGCCGAAATTTTAAGTCCCGGTTTTGACCCGGCCCGTATGAAAATCATTGTCTCGGCGTCCGTTCAAAAAAAAAAATAAATAAATAAATAAATAAACAAAGCATACATTTCTAAATCGCCATTATTTTGTAATTAATCATTAAAATTTATTCTTTTTAAAGAATAGTGGATTTTTAGGCTTATTAAAATATAACTAAATTAAAATATAGTAAAACGTGTGAAAAAAGAACCTGCCTATGACGAAATCCTGTTTTAAACTGAAAACTGTGTTGATCCATGCAAAATGAATATACTAATAAGTAAGAAAAGAATATATAATATATTTACACCTGCGAAGAAGGGAACTTGTCTATTTTTTTTTTCTTTCCTGTGCAATTCCGTCTTAGAAGATTTTACTATACAGCATTTTTCAGATTTTTAAATCTCCAATACATGGAATATGGATTAACAATATTAATGATAACTGGAACATTTACATACAACAAATAGAAATTCATTAAAAAAATAAATATCGCAGGTTACAACATTTCTATAAAAATGAAGATTATAAACATGAAAAAAAAAAGCTAGATAAGTGCTTTTGGTCAGAACTTCCCGTACGAGACAAATTTTTAACCAAGTCGACGTAAAAATTAACATTTAGTAGAAATTAGCTCGGGCCAGGCCGATGAAATTTTAACTTTTAGGTAGCTTTCAATACAAAAAAGTATAAAGCTACCTATTGCAGCCGTTCGGAGGAAAGCAGTTCCGGAAAATTTCGATATATTTTCACCGATCATGACCTCCAGACCCCAAAACCACCCTCCGTCCAAATGTTGATTTATATATATAGATATATCCATATATATATATATATATCTGACCTATGTCATACGATAACGCCCGTAATTATGAATCGATTTTGATGAAACTAATTGTGTGTATTAAGGTCACTAATGTCTCGACCGAGTTCGTTGGCCAGCTTGGTCCGCCATCTTGTTTCAAGATGGCGGCCATTTAAAGATGTAAAATAACTTAAAATCTAAAATAAATATACAAAAAATTTAAAAATTCAAATTTATTTTTTAATTACGTGTTAGGCCTTGATACAAGGATTCCAGAGCTTTTTTTGGTTTACCTCTATCTTAAAAAATGGCTGAGATAGAGCAGTTTGAAATTCTAGGGTGGCTGACATTTTGAAACAAAACAGCACATTAACGCGATTACTCGCAAATTATTTTCTTTCATTGTTGTAATAATTTTCCCAATCATACGCGCCCCTGGTCACGATAAAATAGACGCATACCTCATAAAAAATCTTTTCAAATCATACAAATACTTAATTCGTGATCTTTTCAATAAATGTTTAAATTTAAATTATTTCCCAAAAAATTGGAAAATAGCTAACGTTATATTTTTCACAAAAAACAATAAAAATCCTAAACTCCCAACCTCATATAGACCCATTTGCCTTCTCCCGATGCTGGGCAAAATCCTAGAACGCATGCTTAAACATAGACTAAATTACTATCTAGAAAACAATAACTACTTACATAAATCTCAATTTGGCTTCCGTGAAGGAAAAAGTACAGTACAATTACTTAACAGATTAAAATATAAAATTAATAATTATCTAAAATCAAATAAATACTGCGCGCTCGTCTCATTTGACATTGTGGGGGCGTTTGATAATATTGACTGGACAACATTGGGCAGAATTCTCAAAACCCTGCCAGTCCCAAAATATCTTATAAACTTTCTCCTAAGCTTTCTTTCAGACACACTCATCATTACCGATTACCTAAATAATAACATTAAACGTCCTACTTCCCAAGGTTGTCCAAAGGGTTCGTGTCTCGGCCCTCTCCTGTGGCTCCTTGTGGCCAATCAAATACTAAAAATATTCTACACTAAATTCACTAATCTTTATGCCTTTTGCGATGATTTCAATCTTATTATACGCGCAAACAATAGAAGAGATTTAGAATCGCAGGCGAATGAAAGAATTGCCCTTTTTGCCCAATTATGTGAAGACCTCTCGCTAAAAATATCATCAGATAAAACATCGTACATTCTGTTGGGTAAAAATGCCTTGGTGAGTCGTCCACCAATCTTTAAATTAAAACAATCCAATATAAAAGGTGTCACCGACTTAAATATCTTAGGTATAACATTCCAATCAAATCTTAAATGGGATAAACACATCCAAAAAATTAAAAACAAAATAGTATTATTAACATCTTCAATAAAACGCGTTTTTTCAGCCACATGGGGAGTGGATAGATCACGCCTTAGAACCTGGTACATCACAGTCTTAGAGAAAATAATAGTTTACGGCTCGGAGGTATGGTTCGACGATTTAAGAGTTATTGACAAACGTAACCTCCAGAGCATACAAAGATTATGTTTAATATCAATAACAAAAACATATAAAAATACTTCAACTCACACATTACAGACACTACTAGGTATTCCACCACTATTACTAACGTTAGAACATAAAAACTTAAAATATAAAATATTAAACAACACAGAGATATTATTAAAAGATAATAAGGTAATAACTAAAAATGACATAGAAGAAAAGCTTTACAAATACACAATTAACCCAGAAAACTTTTTAAATAATCTAATAACAATAGACAAAATCTTAAATAACATAGATATTACACACATATACACAGACGGTTCTAAGGTGGATTCTAATACAGCTTTCTCATTGGTGATTTTTCAGAACAACATAAAAATAGACGAAAAAAACAACTAAAATTCAACCAGAAAACACAGTCTACCAAGCAGAGCTGCACGCGGCCATAACAGCAATAGAGTGGGCAATAAATTCTAACTTTAATAAATTTCAAATTTTATCAGATAGTCAATCAACAATCCTTTCATTAACAAATCAATTTCCAACACTTAAAGCAATTTATGATATACAGCAACTAATACATCAAAATAAAAACAAAATATTTTATCTAACATGGGTTAAAGGACACGCGGGTACAATAGGCAACGAACTGGCGGACAAGCTGGCTAATGATGCTGCTCAGTACTCCAACCTTCCAGTAGAGCGCGGAATAAAATTTCCGCGCTCATATTTAAATAAATGTATCAAAGATCAATTACTGGAAAGGTGGCAGTACAACTGGGATAACTCAGGGAGCGGCAGATTTACGTATCAGCTTGTGCCAGAAGTCAACACTAAATTAATAACTAAAGATAAAGTCTCAATATATTTTTTCACGGGCTGTGGCAGTTTTCCTACATTCTTAAATAAAATCGGTAAAATGGATAATGATCTATGTGTTTGTGGCCAGAGGGGTGATCCTATCCATTATGTCTTCGGGAAGTGTAGATTTATTAAATATAAATTTCATAGGAAATTTCCAACACTCCTCGAGGACATGATGGATATTATTAATAATAATGAATCACTAAGCAAATTATATCAAAATTATAATATCTTAAATGAGAAATATTCTTTTATAAAATACAAATTTTATTTTTAAATCTAAAATATTTTTTAATCCTGCTATTGCTCGTCCAGTGAAGGTTATTTCGCTTCATGGAGACGGTTGTCCTCTTAATTTGCGGTGTTATGTATCTTCAACTATATTTTCTGTTTATAAGTGTTTATTCATCAAGTATATTACTCTAGTTTTATTCATTGTATATAAGTGATTATTATTCAAATATAAATTTTCCATTGTTTTATTCATCGTGTATATTTGTATATTATTCGTGTGTAGTATTCATTGCATTACTCATTATAATTAAGTGTATAAATGTTCGGAAAATCTTGCTAACAATTAAATAGTTAAAATAATCAATACAATTGATTATCTAGTAAAATGTAAATATATCAAGTGTACTACCTGTAAATACATAATTGTTACTTTACAATTCATATATTCATTCATCTACTTCTTGCATGGTTAATCATGAGGGCAGACATTTCTTAGGGTTGTCTTTTAAAGAATGGAAAATGTTGTTATACTTAGAAAATTACTGTTATCATCTTGCCAAGAGCTATTATGTATAATGTGTAAATATTGAAATTTGTAAAACATGTAACTTATATAATTATTGTGTATACATTTTTTTTTTTTTTTTTTTTTTTTTAATCTACTTACCTCTAAAAAACTGTAGCTTTAAATATTGTGTATATAATCTATAATATTCAAACATTGTATAAAATCAGGCACGCCCTGAATAAATAGGGCTGCCATTTGTGAATTAGAGTTTGTATAATTTACTATAATTTACTTTTCAATTTGTAAATTTTTTCCCATGGCACGCCCTGATAAATAGGGCTGCCACTTATGATTGATGGTGTAAGAAATTTTAGTTAATCCGGAGACGGTGGTGTCGTTTGGACGGTAGAGACCTTCCTGCCTTGAGCTTGGGGCTTGTCCCGATCATATGCCAAAAGCGGATCCTCAAGGCGGGTGACAGCCTGACAGACAGCCAGCATAAAACTATATATTCATATCCGTTAACGCCAAAATGGGCGACATTGTCGACAAAATTGGCAAAATTGGGCGACATTTGGCGAAATATCGCCAAATTTGGCGATCAAAATAAGTCTTCATAAATGAAGCCAATTTGGCTATTGCTCAATAATTTGGCGAATTTCTTATTCAAATTCAGTATTAACGAATCTTTTGTAAACGTTTCTTTGCATTTTAGCTTGCTGTTTTCGTGTAACATTAGCTAAAATTTTAAAACGAAGATATAGGAAAGCTACCTTTTCCTCCCGGTACAGGCCGGAAGGACTTTTTTCTAGTCCGGCCGGTCTCGGGACGAACTTTTAGCACCGGGAATTATTTGATTTATAACATAAAATAATATAATTATATTTTTACCTGCTGCACTTTCTGCTAATGCGTGTGCAGGATAATCATAAACGACTGGAGGAACACCATAATATGGTTGATATGCACCGGGCTGTTGAAGTGGATGAGGTGGAGGCTTATCTGAAGAATACGCACTCTGACCTGCATTTTCTGCTGCTACATGTGCTTGATAATCATAAATGCCTGGAGGCCCACCATAATATGGTTGATATGGCTTCATGGTTAACTGCCAAATTCACAGTATCTGCAAAAGAAAGAAAAATATTTTTATGGAGATCTGGAATAATTGTATTAGGCAGTCATTTTACCCCCATAATAAACTTTCTTTATATCAAAAAGGGATAAAGAGGTAATAGAAAGTCACAGCCCTATAATACACGACAGTATAATACATTTTTCATGCACGGAATCATTATCGAAAGTCTCTTCCTTCTAGTTCTCTTTACTTTAACACCTTTGCAACAAACGACACGTATACGTGCTGCATAGGGCGAGTAGAATCCTTAGCTTTGACTAACGCTATTTCCGATTAGTACTTTTCATATTTAATCAGATAATTTCTGTGATTAAATAAAGCACAGTTTCGTAAATAGTGATGATCGAAAACAAAAAATTTTATACAAAATGCGTGTCGTGAAGATGTTAAGACAGATTAGATGATGCAGATAACGAAACTGTCAGCCAACTGGAGCACCAGCGGGGTATGTTGCCTTAGCAACATCTCTCACCCCGCTGAAAACACTTCCAGGAATTACAAAACGCACTTCCAGGAATTATTGTTAACAGACAGTAGAGAATTCTTTTGTGTGTCCCTATCAATGAACGATGAGTGCTACACACAATATTCTGTAGTAAGCCTCTTGTAATGCACCGTTGTGATATATATAAATTTCAATGCGTTTAAAATAGTGAAACAGTATTTAAATAAGTAACATCAAATCCGGAAACAATTTTTCTCCATAGGCGTAATGTAACGGAATTCTTTTGACTGTCTCTGTAAAGTAACTATAAGTGAAATGCACACTCTATTCCATATTAAGCTTCTTGTAATGCACCTTAGGGATATATATCAGTTACAATGTATTTGAAATTGTGTAACATCATTAAAATAAACCGCAAATGATTTTTCCGCATAGACCGTAATGTAACGGAATTCTTTTGAGTGTCCCTGTAAAAAAACTATAAGTGCTACACACTTCAGTTGAAATAGGAAACATACTATAGATAACGACAATAACATATGAAAATTGCAGGGAAATCGGAGTATATTTACGGGAGTTAGAGCACGGACAGACGGCAGACGGCCATACGGCAGACAAACCGAAGTCATAAACAGTTTTCAACTAGGTTGGAAAGTGTTAAAAAACCGAATTCAAAAATTGACGTCGGATGAGAAATCGTCTTATAAAGCAAAAAACGTGGTCTTCAACTTTAATTTCCTCAAAATACCTTTAGCTTAGAGATTTATCTAAACAAGAGTTAAAGTTATTGTAGGAAGGACCCGAAAAAATATTAAGGTATATTGGTTAACATATATTGGTTAGCACTTTCCGTTTATTTGCACGACTTAATGTTACTCAATAGCGTTCAATTGCTTCTCTTATCAACCTACTCGTTTAAACAATTCTTCCAGACAGTATGTTGTTAAATATTATTATGTATCGCGCAGCGTTTATCGTTTGCTGGTTGAAACATCTGCGACATCGACGTGCGATGATGGAAAGGCGCATTGCTTACAATCGAATGATGAATGCATTCAACGCTGTCAGGGGTGCGATGGAGAGATTGATTGTATAGATGGTTCAGAAGAATATTTTTTCGAGGGCAGAGAATACCAGGATCTCTTCAACTGTAGTAATGGAAAATGTATATTGTGTAGATGATTCCGACGAATAATTTGGCGAGGGCAGACATTGCCAGGATCTCTCCAACTGTAGTAATGGAAAATTTATATTGTGTAGATGATTCCGACGAATAATTTGGCTCACTTAGCCCTGTGGTTAGCGTGGTGGCTATAAAATAAGCGGGGGCTCACTAAGCCCAGTAGTTAGCGTGGTGGGTATAAAATAGCCTTGGGCTCACTCAGCTCAGTAGTTAGCGTGGTGACTATAAAATAAGCGGGGGCTCATTTAGCCCTGTGGTTAGCGTGGTGGCTATAAAATAAACGGGGGCTCACTAAGCCGAGTAGTTAGCGTGGTGGGTATAATATAGCCTGGGGCTCACTCAGCCCAATAGTTAGCGTGATGGCTATAAAATAAGCGGGGGCTTACTCAGCCCAGTAGTTCGCATAGTGGCTATAAAATGACAAGTCTGATTATATGTTTGGGGGTTTGAAACTTGTGCGGTTTAGACGATGGCATTTTAAATACTTAGAGAAGTTAAAGAAATCACAATATTGTTCTATAGCCTTATAAATATTATGTGTTTGAATATGGTAAGTTAAGTATTCTATATAAAGTTATAATGAAAGTCATATATGCAAAGTTTAGAGACCTCTAGTATAGCAAACCCAACATATATATATATAGGCCGATTCAATAAAATACAAGTTTTCAATCTCTCCACAACAGTCAGGTCTTTATTGTAAAACAAGCCTTATAATTATATCTAAGTGAAAAAAAAGAAAAAAAAAGAAACGAAAGCTGTAATATTTTAAATACATTTAAAAAATTACAGCTTTTGTTTCTTTTTTTTTATTATTAAATCTAATTCACTTATTTCAATAGTTTTTCAAATTCTTCACGATAGCCCCATAGCATTGGAAAGTGTTTCATAAAGTATACCATGATGCATGATTTTCCCTTCATATTTATTTATTGTCACCTACTGTAGATCCTATTTTTTAATTTACGTTAAAATTTTTCATTCATTCCTATCCTTTTTCTGCGTACTCTGTATCTATTTTTTTAAGTGTGTATTGTTAGTCTAAATTTCATTGAAGGTATTTCTGTGATAATATAGATGGTGTAGCACATTAATGCAGTATAATTAGTGCGTATTATAGGGGACTCTGTATTTTAACTATAACCTCTGTTTTAACAAGACATGTATCGAATTAGATTCATTAACATATTTAATTAAAATCTGTTTACAAAAAATTTTATATATTTAATTAAAATCTGTTTACAAAAAATTTTATATATTTAATTAAAATCTGTTTACAAAAATTTTTATAAGTCCGAAGAATAGCATATTTCTTAGTTATTATTTTTCATTGAATTTTTCAATGAAGCATTTTAAAACTACTTACTGATTTTAGTACATATATGGTGAGTAGCATCTATACAGGGCTATACGAAAGAATTCTCATATATTAATGATTTTAACCCTTTAGCGGGCGGTGGTCACAAAAAAGGACACCTAATTTTAATTCCAAAACTGACAAATGGCACCAAGAATATTTAATTAAAATTTTCCTTTTATAAAGTAAAGGAAAATCAGCAAGTTATTCTTTTCTAAGGAAATCGTTTGTAAAATCTGGTGTCAGTCCATTATTTCATTATTTTACAAGAAGATTTATTCCACGCCGGAAAGGGTTAAGTATCAATCTCGCTTTAGATAGTCACGTGACATACATTTAAAAAAGATCCATCTGTGTCATGGTAAAAGAAAGAACGGTACTTTTCGGTTAGCCGGGCGCCAGTGATATATATACATGTATATATATATACACACACATATATACACATATCTACATATACATATATATATACATACACATATGTATGTATATATATACTTATATATGTATATACATATGTATTTATATATGTACATTTATCACTGGCGCCCGGCTAACCGAAAAGTACCGAAAGAACATATGTGATATATCTTAAAGTCTGTATGACTATAACTAAAAGGATATCTGCTTTTCTGTAGGTGTAAGTCTTTATATTACTAAAGATTAAATTTAATATTTTATATTTTAATTTTGTCTACCCTACGTAAAGAAAAAAATAACCATTTCTTTTAACATATAATAAAAAGTACTTTAAAAACATATTACTTCTAACCTACTATATATCTACATACCAACTTATCTCTGCCGTAGATGCCAATGCTTGATTAAATGCAGTTCAGTGAAACAATTTTTCCAAACTATTCTTAATAAGTTTATGTTGACCGTTAAATTTAATTTGCAGATAAATTAATTAATAAAATTAAGACAAATAAGTTTTGTACATATTGAATTAAAATAGCAAAAGTATAAAATTCATAATTTATAATCATATTAATAAGTAAACAGAATATTTTTCAGATCGTTGCCAACTAATAAAAATAAATTCTTTAAATGACACTTATTTTGTTGTATAAACGATTGCCAGCCGAATTTAATGCCGTAAGTGTTACCATGGCATACGTAATAACACATTACGTACATTATTATTACGTATGCCACGGTATCACGCATGTTTTATTAAATATATTCCCAGATAAAATATGTTATAATAAAATGCGTGCTGAAAATTGGTGGACACAATTTAGATCAGCATGAATGCAATAAAAAATTGTGAGAAATGTCATTTTTGAGTAAGATTCAGTCACATGAATTAAAACTCGTGTTCCATATTTATGAATGAGAATGCACGTTTTTATTTTTTAAAAATGACGACATTTTGACGCAATCGTACTGTAATGTCTTAGTTTTGTGAATGAAAACTCTCAAATTTTTAATTTTAATTTTCAGCAGGACTGAAACTACACTGTAAATTTAATGGCACTAACAAAGGATTTGAATTTCTTTTCATTTTGCTAAACAGCGTACAATCAACGGAGTGAAAAATGTGTCCAGACCGGGGATCGAACCTGGACCCATAGAACCCGAGAAAATAAATCAACACCCCTGGATATTAATATTCATAAATAGTGGTAACCAAGGGCAGAAAAAATTATATCGAAGTTTATTTAGTACCTGGGAGACCTCGAAAGAATGCCAGAAGAGATTTCGTTTGAATCGGACCAAGATTAAATGCAAAATCTTTTAGTTACCTTTTCCACCGCCAGGGGGTGCACTTTATTCTAAACAAACCTCTTTCCGAACGAAACTCCGGCACGTGTCCCCGCTGCTTATATGACAACGTATAAAAGGCGTTCTGTGCACGCGCAGAAAATGTTTTAGTTCCACTTTCCACCGTCAGGGGGCTCCAAATCTATGACTTAATTAGTTATCTATATCTTAATTAGTTCTTGTTAAGTTGAATGAATCGACGTTGAAATCGGGCCCTTTGTTTGAATCGGACAAATTTTAAATCCAAATTGTTTTATTTCACTTCCCACAGCTAGGGGGTGCACTTAGTTCTAAATAAAACGCTTTCCGATCGAAACTCCGGCCCGTGTCCCTGTTGCCTACGACACCGTATAGCAGTCATGTTGCTTCATCGCTGCAAAATCTTTTAGTTCCATTTTCTACGTCCAGGTGGCGCCAAATCTGTATCGTAATTAGTTATCTATATCTTAATTAGGTCGTGTTAAGTTGAAAGAACTAATTCTCATTGAAATTGGGCCCATAGAATCCGATTAAATACCCTCCTAGTCATTAATATTCAGAAATAGTAGTAGCCAAGGGCTATAAAAATTATACCGAAGTTTATCTAGTACCTGGAAGCGTGAGAAAAGGTTTCGTTTGAATCGGACTAACAATTAAATAGTTCTGATTTTGGAGACAGGAGAGGGTGGGGGGGGGGAGTTACCAGAGCATTAACGCGATATTTAAACTACAACCGAACACTCACCTCCTCCTCCCCCCCCCCCCCCCCACGCACACACAGAATTAAACCAACGGCGTTAAAAAAATTAGGAATTATCATTAACTTTCGAAACAGAAACAAAATTACTTTTTTTTTTCTTTTTATATACAAAAACAGTAAGTTATTCTTGTTAATTTCTGAAATCAAATACATTAAATGATGTATACATAAAAAACCTCTAAAAATCGCATAAAACAAATCGCAAAAATTCCCAACTCGCTGTTCGAATTGAAATTAGCTAATAACCTTTTCATCTGCCAATCACAATTGCCCGGTTGACTTCCAGCTGTGTCTACAATTCTATCAGCTTCAAATCGCAACTGCCCTCCAATGGTGTTTGACTTTTAGTGGGCGATTTGTGACGTCATTTGAAGCAAAAAACGCTGCAAAACATGAAAAAATTGTTAAAAAAAAGGAAATTAAAAGCAAAAATCTAATAAAAAAATCGGGATAATAAATAATCCACCCTTTATTTTTATAATTATGTTTTTTATCTGTACAGAATTATCAACTTTCTCCAAGCTAAAAAGAGTAAAAAAAAAAAAAAAAAAAGGCGATTCTGAGCGTATCGGAGGCTGAAATGAAAGCAACCACCGAACCAATCAAGTATTCTGGGCAAAATTACATAGTGTCGAAGGAAATAATTCGCCAAAAAAATCAGAAATCACTACGAATTTCGAATAAACTCTATTGAAAAGATGATAAAATTTACTATATTGGGCTAAAAGATTGGAACCGGATTCAGCTTACTAATGTGGGTAAATCGCAGCGAAACGTCAAAAAACACTAAAAATCACATTTTTAAATTCATGATTTTACTTACCCATCATACGTAGTATAGGGTAAGTCTTGTAATCGTTTTGAAAATCGAAAATTTTTTTTTGACGGATTTACACGTTTCAGACACTGGAGATTCCGAAAAACATATTTTTAGAAAAAAAATTTTGCCGTCCGTCTGTGTGTCTGTGTGTGTGTCTGTGTGTGTGTCTGTAAACGCTCTATCTCCCGAAAAAATTGAGATAGAGACTTGCAATTTGGTATGTACTTAGTATGTAATAATGGAAAGAAGCCTATTTCATTTCAATAACCTCGATTAACCGGAACAATTTTTTTCGGACTCTCGAAATATTCGTTCTGATGAAAGGTATATAAAAATTTTCGAAATTGTTTATTTTAAGAAATGAATATAAAAGACAATAAAAAAACATAAATTTTGAATAAAGCATGAAGTCGATCGGATAATTAGTTGCCGAGATATTTGGAATCCTATTTTCCACACTCTTCGATTTTTCATGACCCTGTATTTCATCCAAATTTCCCTTCAAAGATATATTTTAATTGGAAATTTGACGCTTAATCAGATGCAATAAACCGCTAGTTAATAGGATTATTATTTTTGGAGTTATAAGGAAAAACCTCTTTCAAGCAATTCAGTAATCGAGCCTTTAAAGTTTTTGACGTCATCAAGCCACGATTTTATTTGAATTGCAATGCATTTTATAAGTAGTTTACACATTTTTATTTTAATATTTTACATTATGCATATCCATGATGGGTAAGTATTACGGTGGCCCCCAACGACTAGTTTTATCTGTAAAGAATTATCAACTTTCTCCAAGCTAAAAAGAGAAAAAAAATGCCGATTCATTCTGAGCGTATCTAAGGCTGAAATGGAAGCGCAACCACCGAACCAATGAAGCATTCTGGAAAAATTTCTTAGTGTCGAAGGAAAAAAAATAGCTGTATAAATTTCGCATAAACTTTATTGAAAAGAGGATAAAATTTACTATAATGGGCTAAAAGACTGGAACCGGATTCCGATTACTAATGCGGAAAAATCGCAACAAAACGTGAAAAAACACTAAAAATCGCATAAAATTTTAATTAAAAAAATCTATTCAGAAATTCCAAAATCTGGCTTCGAGGGTGCAAAACTACATGCATAGAGGTACCTTCCCACCAAATTTTGTAGTTCTGCGTGCAGCGGTCTCTTCAGAACCCAACCGAGAAACACACACAAACTTGCTTCTTTATTAGAGTTGGAGATAAAAAAATCTTAGAAAATTAAATATATAAATTGAACTTTTAACAATTTTGCAAAAGAAAAAATAAATGTTGAAAATACAAAGTAGATTATTTAGATTTTTTTTTCTGTGAGATATATCTGGTCTATAATTATTACTAATAAATTTACAAATTGGCTTAATTACTCTTTTTAATTATTCTTTAATGCACTGTTTTATTCTTTTTCTCTTTAAAGATAATCAATGTAATTTAACTCCTGTAAATAAAAATCTCCAGGAAAATATTGAAACTTTCACTTACTAATGTGTATTTGGCAAAATTTGAATTTATCAGATTTGAAAAACCGTTAAACAAATTCTTATATATTAAAATAAAAAGAAAAAAATACATTAATACCCTTTTCTTTCTTTTTTTTTTTTTTTTTTTTTTTTTGTCTTTTTTTGTTTACAAAGTAGGAAGAAAGTGAGAAATAAATGTTTGATTTAATTGACTATAAAATAAAATCATGTAGTGGAAAAATTCATAAGATAAATTCTGTTCATTATCATAGTAAACGCGGTAGCGTTTGCTATAATATGTTTAAAAAATAGAAAATGCAAACGTTTTTTTGAAATGTCTGGCGAACCAGTTGCCATACGACAATGATTTTTTTTTAAAAGATAGAACTCGACGAGACGAATAAAATGATAGCATTCAAAAAATTATTGTAGTTTACTGTAGTTAATTATTTAACTTTAAACGAAGAAATGAAGACAAAAAGTTCAACAAGCTGTAGCTAAGCTTCCAATGGCTGGATTAACTTCGTTTTTGTTTTATTTTTTTTCCTCTTGGTAAAACTTAAAATAGGTTTTTTTTTATCTTTGTATGTTTGACGGTCGCTGAGAAAATCGAATTTATGTTGTAATAAGCTTCGGTTGAACATTGGTTTTTCTTTTCTTTTTTATCGTAGCAAACGCGCGCGTTTGCACGAAAGTTTAAATAAATATTATTATTTTGTATGTAACAGAATTCATTCAAATTAATTAAATCACGTGACAAACATGCTTATTTGTTTTTATTTTCATACTAGCGTAAATGCCCGTTATAGGACAGTAATCGTAGGTAGAAATCGTGGTTTTCACATTAAATTTGAAATAATACTCATATACTATTCATCGACAATGAGGAAATATATATATTGGAAAATTTTATTACAGGCTCCTGCTATTCACGTTCAAACTCACTAAGCATTTTATATGCTTATGTAAAAGAATTGTGTTTCATAATTTCGTCTAATTCATGTAAAATATGCGGCAAACAATTTTCGGTACTATTATCCCGTCGACCACTTTTTATAACAAAAATCTATCGCCAAACTGTAACGCCAAATAAAAGGGAGAATGTTGCCATTGGAATATCAAAATAAATAAAATATAAGAATTTACGGACACAATTGTTATTTTAATTAATGAAATAACTAAGTCAGCAAAACATAATGAATAATGCACGCAAATGTCGAATTAAAAACCACTTGATGACATGACAAACACGTATAATGCTTCTGACATCAAGTAAATGGGACTGCATTTTTGGCGTTTAATCTTTGAGTTGGCGATAGTATTTTGTTATGAAAAGTTGTCGACGGGATAATAGAGAAGTACCCAATTTTCAATGTCGTCGTTACTAAGTCGATCCTGTACAGCTTGTGCTGGATCTTTTATTTTTGTACTTTTCCGTTAAACCAACCCCATGCCAAAATGTTTGTTAATACGCCAATTATTTCAACCCTGACCGAGCAGATGTTGTCTACAAATCGTGTTGTCATGCAAACCGTGCCAAACAGTTTGATTTGTTATTTTTTGAATGTAAAACATTTTTCGGTACTTTTCCGTTATACAAAAACCATTGTCGCCAAGCGTAATAGTAAGCGCAAAATGAAATTCCCGTGAATCAAAACACTTGAAAAAAAAACAACAATGTTGAAACGAAAGTAAGCATTTGAAAAGTATAACATTTGAAAATTACAGACTTTTAAGCACTATTTTATTAAAATTAAAACACAAATATATACTTAAAATATGAAAACAAATAATTGTTATACAATAAAAGGAAAAATCCTGTGCCGGTAGATTTAGTGGGCTCTTATTGGCGATAAATGTTTAATGTGGTTGTTGCGATCTTGTGAAAAACCTTCAATCATATCCACATTTACACTGTATCCATATTGTTGCTATAATATCTTTTGGTAGTTTTCGGTTAACCAGCTGCCAGTGAAGTATATATATACACAGACGCATATATATACATACATATATATATTTATTTCACTGACTCCCGGCTAGCCGAAAAGTACCTAATTTTTTTTGTTTCTCGCTAACATTGTCTGTAGACTCGATTACGGAATATTAGAAAATCTATCATTATTATCATCTAAACGGTCATGGATAATGTGCCATAATCAGGCTGCATATTATTACACATAATTTTCATGTATGGTTTGGTGAAACATTGAACTTTAAATTCTGTTAAAGACTGCATTTTATCTCGAAAAGGTGGATACCCAGCTAGAAAATGTTTGCACTTATTTTGCAAAAAAGTATTTTGCAAAAGCACAATTTGTGCAAAAAAAATGAATATTTTTGAATATTTCAAAAAGTGTACACTTTGTGTACACATTGTATGCACTTTTTATACATACAAAAGAGTGCATATTTTTTGTTTTCAAAAACTGTGCACATTTTTTGCACAAAATAACTGCATATTCTATGCTATGTTCGCAAAGAGTGTGCACTTATTATGCACAAAAGTCTTTATTTTTTATAGATGTAAAAATTTGTATATTACAAGTTTTTATTATTTCTATGCATAATGGTGCCGATTCAAAATTTGTAATTTTTTTCAAAAGTGCATGTATTTCCAATGACAATACAATATTACCTAAAAAGTGCATTTCTATGTCACAGATTGTGTCCCCTTCCACCAATATTTTTCGCCTCACCCCCTCGAGGGATGTGAAGGAACGGGAAGGGGGGGGGGGAGTGTAAAACATATTTCACACTTTCTGTTGTTCTATGACCTGAAATTAGACTGTTATAATAAGATTACATTTTTTTTTCTACAGTTTTTAATAATAATTAATAACTAAATGTACAAGTTTTTAAAATTTAAATAAATACAAAATGCAAAATAAATGTTTAATATTCATAGCTCACGTCACATCATGGCACAACCACGGGGGTGGGGGGGGGGCACATGGAATTGGACGTATATATATTATATAGATATTATGAAGAAAAATATAGCTTAAGACACGTATTTTACTGTACATTATTTTTTTTAAAAATTTAATTTTTTCTTAAAAAAAAAATTGATAAAGTTTTTTTTTTTTTTTTTTTTTTTTTTTTTTTGTGGATTACCTCAAAATTTTCATCTCGGTAAATTTTCAATTTTTTTTTTAATTTATTTAAAATTTTTGAAATTTTATAATTTTACCTCTGTCAAATGCACAATTGGGATATTCAACATATCCCAGAGACAGTCAAAATGATATAAATTACATAAAGCGCATATATTTATTTTAATTTTGAAATGCGATAATTATAATCGCATTTGAAGACAGACTACTTTTCAGAACTGAAGACAGGCTCATTTTTTTAACAGTGTGGAGTCGCACTCGTAGAGGTGTCGAGGATATATTAGTCAGCGTCTGCGCCGTGCCTTTCCCTCTGTTGCGAGAGTATAATCATGGCAGTGCAATTTGTATTTGTAAACAAGATTTTTTATTAAAATCTTTCGCTTTAAATAAGCAGCTAAAAGGTGGGTTAAATTTAGGTATTTAAATCGCTTAAAATTACATAAAGCGCATATATTTATTTTAATTTTGAAATGCGATAATTATAATCGCATTTGAAGACAGACTACTTTTCAGAACTGAAGACAGGCTCATTTTTTTAACAGTGTGGAGTCGCACTCGTAGAGGTGTCGAGGATATATTAGTCAGCGTCTGCGCCGTGCCTTTCCCTCTGTTACGAGAGTATAATCATGGCAGTGCAATTTGTATTTGTAAACAAGATTTTTTATTGAAGATTGTGGCCGTATTTTTCAATAACTCATGTCTATTTTTAAGGAAAGAGGTAAGTTATTCAATTTTATGTTGTTATTTTCAAGTATTTTTACCCGTCGATTATATAAATATGTGCTTGCTGCTCAAAAAATACCTAAATTTAACCCACCTTTTAGCTGCTTATTGCTGTCTCCCAGACCAGTGCTTTTTTTTCAATTTTCACAGTAACTTGTGATTTTCAGTTTAACTATAGCAGGGTTCATACAGACTCCTTACACTACTTAGAAACTCCTTAGAAATAAAAAAAAATCCCAAGGAGTATACTTAGAACTCTTTAAATAAACAAAACAAAATACTTCTTAAAAACTTTTTAAATTATCACAAAGTATAATTTAGCGTTGAACAATGATTAAAGGAAATAAAATAAGTCTTCTCATGTTTATAAAAAATAAAGTTCCAGTACTTACTGCCATTCTAAAAAAATAAAAATCAAATTATGTTTTTGTTTTGTTTGTACATACTAAGTACTAAGTAAGTTTTCACTTCAAAATTTACTTCTTAAAATCTATGTACCTGTGATATATGCTGAGTTATTTGAGATTTGACTGTCCTCTGTAATATATGACCATTGGTCACTGCATAAAATAGTTCACTGGCACTTTTGTATTCAAATTTACAAAAACAATAAGCAATGCATTCTGAATGCTTTGTAACTATAGCACTAGCATATTATATTTCATTTAAATAAAATCAATTTTCTCCCTAAATGAGGTATTAAAAATTAGGGTTGGTGTGCAAGTTGTACAACAGCATGGCATGCATGACAAAATATGCTAAGTTCTTTAAAATTCTTCTACTCCTTAGAATTTTCCTTGACTCCTTCGATTCTTTCTTCTCAAGTCTGTATGAACACTGCTATAGGTACTAGTGAAATTTTGTTTCGTTTGAAGCCTTATTATTATCGCTAAAGACTTCTGAATAGGGCAGTTGCAATTGACGTCACCTTGGAGGTAAACAGTACAAATAGGCAGTTCTGATTGGTGGAATTACCCTTACCTCCAAGTGAATACAATGGTTGATCAGCTGATTGCAACTACCCTATAGGTAAATTTTAATTATAATAGTCATGTATATAAAGTTTAGAACTAAAGCAGTATTTTATAAGTTAATTGAGACTTTTATTCACCTTTTAATCAAACGGTCCCTGAAACCACTCGCAGTATGTATGTGACAATTTTTGTGACAGCAGTTAAGGGTTAAACTGCATAAAGTAAATCAGGCATGAACGAGGAATTCCACCTTTTTTGAATAAATTTTTGACATTATTAGGATTGATACAAAAATGCAAAGCAAATATTGGAAGCATATGGAGAGGGGGGGGGGGGGTAAATTATCTGATATTTTGTATACATAAACCCTTGGAGTTTCTGAATCGATGTACAGAAGTTATCCAATCCAAGGTCAGCTTATGTTATGAACATTTGATATGGCAATTTTATGCCTCACATGGCAACCTGGTTATTTTGTTCATATTATTGTTTATTTACTTTTATTTTTTATATTAATTCCATAAATTATTTTTATTATGTATATCAATATTTATTTATATCAAACTATCATTTATTTATTTTTATTTCCTTTTTTAAAATAATCTAAACTATTTCATTTATTACGTTATTTTATATTTATATTGAAATAAAAAAAATCACGTGCTATTATTGCATGCTATTTGTAACTAATATTAAAATACAATTTTCACCATATCGGCGGGGGGAAATCGCGCCAATGTGGTGCATATGTGACATCCGTGCCAAGGTTTTTTAAACTTTAAAAGCGAAAGAAAGTTTGCATAAGGTTCTTTTTGAAATAGTATATATTTTGTCCTATTTCTATACTTTTGGGTAGTTTCAGTGATGTATTCCTTAACCAAAGATCACTTTGATGTGCAAATATTTAGCAGGGAGAAATTTTTTTTCTAAGAAAGGAGGAGGGGAGGAAACTCAAGCAGTCAAAAACTACCCAGAATAATATTTTTGAAAAATTAATAATTGTACTTCACATAAATCAGATATATTTGGATTAAAATTTTTAGCAAACTGTTTATCATTTTTTTTTTAAATTCAGTGAACCTATACATTTTTTGTTAGTGGAATTAGAGTCTGGCATGAGCAGGTTGTACCCGATCCGAACCCGCAAAAATAATTTTTGGCGACCTGCAACTTGACTCGAACTCGCAATATCTCAACGCGCAACCTGACATGCACACACAATGAAAGAACAATAAATCATCTTTTAATGCTATAATGAAAAATTATGTACAATTATATCTCTAATAACAATTTTATATTTTATATACAAAAATGGACAACTCTATATTCTTTAATATTCAAATATGGTGAAACCTCGGAATAGCAGATACCTCGAGATCACTGAATACAGTCCTGCGGCCAGGGTTGCAAAAGCCGGCTAAAATTAATAAAAGCCACACCAGCGGCTTTTATTGGCATTTGTTTTGTTTCTGACATAACCCAGTTAAATCAAAATATTTGTTTTGTTTCTGACATAACCCAGTTAAATCAAAACATTTTAACTTTTATTAAACATAAATAAATTAGTCAATAAAATTAAATAACGTGTTTATAATAAGTACATGTGGATGAAAATTATTTTGGAATTAATTGAAAATAAACTAAAAAATTATTTAAAAAATATAAAAATATACTTTGATTTTGTTTGTCAAAATTTGTTGGGGGGGGGGGGGGAGAACACTGCTGCAGGAACCCTCATTCAAGGCCAAAACTAGATCTTTTTTTGTTCACAGGAGGTAAACATACTTTTTGAAGCTCCCCCCCCCTTTAATTATATTGACTAATTTATTTGTCGTTAATAATGAAAGTTAAAAAATGAGATTTCTTACCTTGAGCGATAAATCAAAACATTTGTTTAGTTTCTGACATAATCAAGTTAAATCAAAACATTTTAACTTCTATTATTAAATATAACTAAATTATTCAATAAAATTAAATAATGTGTTTATAATAAGTAAATGTGGATGAATATTATTTTGGAATTATTAATTGAAAGTAAACTAAAAGAGGGGGGGAACTCTGTTGCAGGAACCCTCATTTAAAGCCAAAACTAGCTCTTTTTTTTTGTTCACAGGAGGTAAACGTACTTTTTGAAGCCCCCCCCCTTAATTTATTGACTAATTTATTTATGTTTAATAATAAAAGTTAAAATATTTTGATTTAAAAAATGAGATTTCTGACCTTGAGCGATAAATCAAAACATTTCTTTAGTTTCTGACATAACCAAGTTAAATCAAAACATTTTAACTTCTATTATTAAATATAAATAAATTATTCAATAAAATTAAATAATGTGTTTATAATAAGTAAATGTGGATGAATATTATTTTGGAATTATTAACAGGGTTGGGTTTTTGACGTAAAAGACTGGTTTTTGACATGACAGTGGTAAAAACAGTGTTTTTACCGGTTTATTCCGACAAAAACCTATCATTTTCGATTGTCCTCCAATTTATGGTGTGTAAGGTAGCATACAATACATTTCTAGATTGATTTTACCTTGATGTTCTTGTTATTATTATTATTTACAATTACATTTGTTAAATTTATTTAAAAGAAGATCATTTCCTAATATGGGAAAGATTTAAAAATAGAAGATTAAAAGAAAAGAACAATATTTGTCATAATCTTCACTAATATAGATTCTACTAACTGCAATTAACATTAATATTAAATAATAATAAAAGGTTATTATAATTATTAAATAACATTCAATATACATTTTTAATAAAGTACATTAAAATTATTTCAGAGATGTAAAATTGCTGTTACATTGTATAACAATAGATGTAGATGTTAAGCATAGACTGGCAGTGAATAAATTTGAATATTCTTCGGTATAATATTTTAAAATGCATATCTTATGTATTCATAAATGCAGTTGTGGTGATTTTCATTTGCACTTCAATAGGTAGAATCCTAAAGTTTTGTTTTCAACAATGTAATAAATTGTACCGAAATTATACACATTGTTTAATCTAATACTTGTAAGTTGCAGGATTTCTTCAAAAAATCCAATTTTTTTAGACTTTGCTAAATAGTTTAAGATTATTGTAGAGATCTTCTAACAGAAATGTACACGTATTATTCTAATGCAATTCTTTTTTGTTTTTCTTGGATGGATAAATATACTTTAGAGTCTTTTTGAAACTGAATATTTTATGTAAAACAACTTAATATTAAAGATAAAATAAAAACAAAAATGTAAAAACAAACTACTAAAAAATGGGCTTTTGACAAGGAGGTTTTTGAAATGACGGTAAAAACCATGGTAAAAACCGTCTTGTGTCAAAAACTTGCCAACCCTGATTATTAATTGAAAGTAAACAAAAAAATTATTTAAAATATATAAAAATATGCTTTGATTTTGTTTGTCAATTTCTCGAGGGGGGGGGAGGGGGGGGCTCGGCTGCAGGAACCCTCGTTCAAGGCCAAAATGCTGTTTTTGTTCACAGGAGGTAATCATACTTTTTTGATGCCCTCCCCCCCCCTCCCCTCTTCCTCCTCCACAAAGTAAATAATAGCCAACTTTTTTTTATCATAAAGTACATAATATTGAACTATGTAATCAACTTTGTCAAGTATTTATTCGATAAAACCTCTGAAACCGGAATCTAAAGGAATATTAAAAAATATCGCAGTATATGGATTTCCTTCTTGGTATATGTATAATTGTTGATACATATGTTTTAGACTTTTAAAATGTAATTAAGAAAATTTTAAAAGCTTATAAAGTAAATTTAAATTACTATTAACTAAGGATGCACTGAATAGTGATTTTGGCCGAATACTGAATATTCAGCCCACAAGTATACCGAATATTTGACTGGCCTAATATTTTTATATTTCAGACTAAAGTATTAAATGTTAAATTATAAAACAATTTTACATAATATTTAACACAGATACTACCATTTTATGAACCAGACCTTTTTACAAGAAGCCTTTACAGAAAAAAAACTGTGCTTTAGCTTTGAGTTATAACTTAAAAAGAGGATAGTCTTAAAACATTTTTAATTAATTTAGTTAAACTTTGATTAATTAAACTTTGTAGCTTCTTCTGTGAATTAAAATAAATTTATAAAATGTTCTTATATTCAGTTATAAGCCATTTTGTATTGGGTTGTTATTGATTTTCTTCTCTTCTAGAGTGGAAGCTTAGCTGCTAGTAAAATGTGGTTGAACAGAGGCTTGTTGATACATCTCATGTAAGTATTATTTTATAATTTAGTAAATCTTATTACACTATAAATATTTTATTACAGTGTCCAGTTTAATTATGCTGTTTAGGTTCAGTGTTTACAATTATATTAAAGAACATTCTGCTCGAATATATACTCGTTATTATTTTTATACTTCTTATTATGTGATAAAACAACATAAGATTTTATCGTTAGCTTTCACACACCGCTTACTAATGTCAGTCAATGTTTGAACTGTAAATTTTGTACTGCCAAAGCTCATTTTCAGACAAAATTTTCAAATCTAGTTTGAAATAGCATATTTCTATGGTTTTTGGCCAGTTTTACTTGAAATTTACTTATTATTTGTATTATATAACAAAAACTCTTGACACATTCACTGTTTACAATTATATTCAAGAACATTCTGCTCGAATATATACTCGTTATTATTTTTATACGTCTTATTATGTGATAAAACAACATAAGATTTTATCGTTAGCTTTCACACACCGCTTACTAATGTCAGTCAATGTTTGAACTGTAAATTTTGTACTGCCAAAGCTCATATTCAGACAAATTTTTCAAATTTAGTTTGAAATAGCATATTTCTATGGTTTTTGGTCAGTTTTACTTGAAATTTACTTATTATTTGTATTATATAACAAAAACTCTTGACACATTCACTGTTTACAATTATATTCAAGAACATTCTGCTCGAATATATACTCGTTATTATTTTTATACTTCTTATTATGTGATAAAACAACATAAGATTTTATCGTTAGCTTTCACACACCGCTTACTAATGTCAGTCAATGTTTGAACTGTAAATTTTGTACTGTCAAAGCTCATTTTCAGACAAATTTTTCAAATCTAGTTTGAAATAGCATATTTCTATGGTTTTTGGCCAGTTTTACTTGAAATTTACTTATTATTTGTATTATATAACAAAAACTCTTGACACATTCACTGTTTATAATTATATTCAAGAACATTCTGCTCGAATATATACTCGTTATTATTTTTATACTTCTTATTATGTGATAAAACAACATAAGATTTTATCGTTAGGAACTGGGCCAAAAACTTATGTATGACACATTTTTTATATAATTAAAAATTGCCTTAAGGGGGGGGGGAGGGAAGGGGGGTTTTAGAAGAAAAAAATTCATAACTTCGTCAATTCCCAAGATTTCAAATCCGCTTAAATTTATTATAAATCCTCCTAATATTATCTAAAACTGTTATATTGACAAGTATTTTATAGGACCAATCGTTATAGCAAAAAAAAAAAAAAAAATTAAAAAAAATTAAAAACGAAAAAAATCCCTGCCGGCTCCGCCTGCAAACAAGTTATTTTTCGAAGTAGGCGTTTCCAACTCCCGCATCTTTTCGAAACTGATACATAAAATTAAGGGGCATAAAATCTCGGTCAAGTTCGTTAATGGGCAAAATCGAACCAGGGGGGGGGATGGGGGGGACTTTTTGTGAAAACAGAAAAAAACCCATAATTTCTTAATTATGATACGTATCGAATCCGTTTGAAGTTATTATTACTTCTAGGAGAAGGGCCGAAAGTTTATGTATAACAGATTTTTGATATAATTAAAAATTGTCTTAAAGGGGGGGAGGGGGGTTTTAGAAATTCATAACTTTGTCAATTCCCAAGATTTCAAATCCGCTTAAATTTATTATAAATCCTCTTAATATTATCTAAAACTTTTATATTCACATGTTTTTTATAGGACCAACTCTTATAGCAAAAAAAAAAAAAAAAAAAAATCCTTGCTGGCTCCGTCTGCAAACAAGTTAGGTTTCGAAGTAGGCGGTTCCAACTGCAGCATCATCGCAAAAAGGTCATTTCTTCCGCAATTCCCGACAAACAGGCTCCCCACGGTCTGCGTCTTCGAAATCTACCTGTGCCTGTAGGCCGAGCCGTCAGGGATTTTTTTTATTATGAATTATTACATTAATTCCAAATAATTATTATGAATAAAAATTTGACCAATTTTTACATATCATACAATATTTAAATCCAGCAGCAGGTATTTGTCCAATTATATGTTTTTAAAACTCTCAGAGTCCAATACTAAGAACTGCTTAAAAGACAAATTTAATTTCTTTGGCTTTTTCTCTGAATTTCAGACCAAATGAAATAAAAATATTAGGAATAGGAGAATATTTTTCTCCTACTCTTAGTATAAATTATTTATCACAATTTAAAATTTAAGGTTTTTTGAGATGTAGAATGTAACGTAAATGTGATTTTTTTTAAATATTTATTTATTTGATAGAATATTTAATAATTTGATGAATATTTACCATGAGAGAGTTTCCAACTAATCTTAAACACCTTTTAAAATGCTACAATGAAATTTTAAAGTTATGAGCACTAGCTAATAAATCAATAAATATAACTGTAAGGATATAAGAACACTTATTTCCTTAAAATCGATATGACTAAAAAAATTACGATGTCCTCATATAATTTGTTCAGCATTTTACAATGTTACTTGAGAAGATTAAGTTTTTACAAGGTTTTTTGTCCAACTGAATATTTAAAGCCGATTTCCACACACTAAAATAGAGGCTATGTTACTCTGTCTATGATTTCTAAAACCCCAAAAGGAAAAAAAAAAAACTACTTGTTTCTTAGCACAAGACATGTTTAATATTGCATGCAAAATGTAAAGGTCTATCATGTTGATAAACACTCTAACAACCTAACTATTTAGGCAACTGAGCTTTTTGTTGAGAGGTGCACAGAGTAAATTTGCGAACAATTTAAGGAAATGACGATTCGTGTGTCAGCTTCCTCCCTTGATTTTACGACTAGTAATTACCTGATTAAAAGAACAACAACAAAAGGTAATTAAGATATTTGTAAAATCTACGAGTTCCTTATATCTCGGGAAGCACAACAATCTCATTTTAAAAATATATAATGGTAAGAAAAGGGGTACGTACTTAGCTAACACCAACATTTATCAACATTTTACCTAAAAACTTAGACATGCCTAAAACAGTAAAACCTTTGAAAATAGAACCCGTCTAAGGTGAAATGCTGCTTTAAAATGAAGAAAGTACGTGGTCCTGTGTAATGCACTACCGTGCAATTATGCGTGATAATATGGAAACATGTCTAAATTGGATAATATTGTGGGTTCTTAGCGTTTTCATTTGAAATTCAAAGGTATTACAATTATATATATATATATATATAAATATAGCACTCACTGTAGAATACTTAAACTTTTCGTATCTCGGGGCTGAAAGACTATTTCTTTAATAAGACCAGAAGTAAAAGATTGCTGGCATTTTCAAATTTTTGTTTATTTCTTGACACAAAGCACACACATTACGACACATTACACGAATATATAGAACTTCACTTTCACATTTCCCGCGAACAAAACAACCCATGACATAACAATATTCTGTTTACAACACCGCTCTTCGAATAACATACATCTTACGGCAAAACTCACATGACAACTGCACGAAAGTATTTCTAGATCACGTGATGCGTGGCGCATTTCGCCGGGAAGAGTCTAATTTTCGGGAAGGGGTTTTCTGCGTTACATCCTCCCCCTCTGTTTCCGACATACGTCTCGGAGAGGAAACAGGATGTTTTCTGGGTCTCCCTTTTTTTCTCAGAGGTGCAACTGGAGTAGTTTCAGTTTCTTGGAATGGTGTCACGGCTGAAACATGATAAGATCCAATTCGCTGAGTAGGATTGTCTAGACTGGCAATGTCATATGTCACCAGTGATTTTTGAGTCAAAACTACATATGGCCCATCCCTCTTAGGCATAAATTTTGCTGTTTTCTGGTTACTTGCCTTGCTCACAGGGTGTAAGGCAACCCATACTTTTTCACCAGGTGTAAAATAAACTCTTCTACGATTTTTATCATAATATTTCTTTCGCTGATCTTGTTTTATTTCAACTCGCTCTTTCACTTTCTTTGAGACATCTGCAAGACGTTTAAGAAATGGAGTTATTTCAGGAACAAAATTGTCATTTTCCACAACTGCTCTAAAATCGTTCACCACATCATCGATTGTTCTTAGTTCTCGACCAAAATGCAGATAGGCAGCAGTTTGGCCTGTTGTATCAGATTTGGCAGAGTTCATAGCAAATCTAATAAAAGGAAGTTTATCAATCCAGGAATCGTGTTCATCCCCAACAAGGATTGCTATTTGAGGTTTCAAGTCTCTATTTTTTCGTTCGACTGGGTTGGCCTGAGGGTGGTACAAAGGTGTCAATGATTGGTCAATTCCGAGAATGTAACAAACTTGTTGTAGAACAGCGCTCACGAACTGAAGGCCGTTATCACTTAAGAGTCTTCTTGGGATACCATAACGAAGGAAAATCTCTTCAATCAGCGTAGTCGCACATTCTTGGGCAGTGGCAGTTGTTAAGGCAAACAGTTCTACCCATTTTGTGGCACAATCTTCTACTATAAAAATCCATCGTGCCCATCTATACTACGAGGCAATGGTCCAAAAAGATCAATGCTGAGTGTCTCAAACCGCTGAGCATAAGCAGGTGTTCGCAATAAACCAGCTGGTTTCTGATTTGTTGATTTATAACGAGCGCATTCTGGACACTTCTTCACGTATTCAGAAATATATGTTCTCATGCCTGTCCAATAATATCTCTTAGCAATTCTTTGATAAGTGCCTGCTTCACCATAATGTCCGGCTGAGGGGTCGTCATGATGAAGTTTTAAAATGTTTTGTCTTTCTTGTACTGGAATGACCAGTTGCGCTTCCTCGGCGTCTGATTCAGGAGCATACCGGTAAAGTACACCTTGATTCATCAGGAATCCTCTATCAGTCCAATTGGCGAAGTCTTCACTTTTCTGTTCGTCTTCAAAACAATATAATCTTTTTAAGATTTTCATCTTGCAACTGAGCTTCTCTAATATCCTTTGGGCTTCTTGTTAATATGTCTACGCTGACAAAGTTGCATGTCTCACAGAAAGCACACTGATGACTACAGACAGGACGTGATAGCATGTCAGCCACAACATTAGATTTTCCAGGTTCATATTCAATTTTTAATAAGAACGATTGTACTTGTAGCGCCCAACGGGCTAATCTCCCCGATGGTGACTTAAGGCTCAGAAGCCATTTTAAAGGTTGGTGGTCCGTAGCTACAACTACTTCTTGACCTTCCACATAGCCACGAAATTTTCCTAAGGCCCAGACTACAGCTAATGCCTCGCGTTCCGTAGTGGAATAATTTCTTTCAGCACTTGTAAGAAGACGGCTAGCGTATTCTATGGGATGTTCAGAGGTCTTGTCATCACCCTGTAGAAGAACAGCGCCAAGAGCATAGTTACTATCGTCAGTACGCAGAATAAATGGTTTGGTCCCATCAGCTTGCTTAAGCACAGGAGGTGTTATGAGACATTGTTTTAGAGTTTCAAAAGCTGTTTGCTCTTCGTTTCTCCATTTCCAAATAGCTTTCTTTTTCGTTAGATTGCTAAGGGGCCTTGAGATATCAGCAAAATTCGGTATAAATCTTCTGTACCAAGAACAGGTCTGTAAGAAAGACTGGATCTCTTTCACATTTTTAGGAGGAGGTATCGCTTTAATTGCAGATACTTTATCTGGATCTACTTCTAGACCATTTGGTGTTATCCAGTGCCCAAGGTACTTGACCTTTTCACAAGAAAAATGACATTTTTCACGCTTGGCATCTAATTTAAGTTCTATGAGTCTCTCGAACACAGCCGTAAGATCTGAGAGATGTTTCTCAAAGGTGTCTGATAAAACGATGATGTCGTCTAGGTATGACAAAGCAAGGACATCCTTAAGACCATTTCTAAATTGATCTATCATTCTCTGAAACGTAGCTGGAGCGTTCTTAAGTCCAAAAGGCATTTTTAAGAAACGAAAAGTACCGAAAGGACAGACAAATGCAGTTTATCTTGATCTGGTGGGTAGACTCGGACTTGATGATATCCTGAACGAAGATCTAAAGTTGACATATAAGAAGTATGCTTGGCTTCATGCAAAAGGTCGTCCATTCGAGGCAATGGATATTTATCTGCCACTGTAACTGCATTTAGTTTTCTGTAATCAATGCATAACCTCATACTACCATCCGGCTTTGGAACGAGAACCACCGGTGAAGCATAAGGTGATTCACATTCCTCTATGATTCCCTGAGCTAGAAGATTATCTATTTCTTTCTTAAGAATTTCTTTCTTAGCAGGAGTCATCCGATAAGGTGGCACAGCAATAGGAGCACTATCACCTGTATTGATACGATGCTCAACATACTGGGTTGTCTCTCCCCCTGGTTGAAAACATTTTTCATACCTTTTTAGAAGACCATTCAGTTTTTCTCTTTCGTCAGAAGTTAAATTTTTTCCTTCATCTTCACGTAAGGCGTATGGACTGACTTCGACCGCACCAGCTGATGAATTATTTTCTTCAACGTATTCATCTACAAAATGAAACTTTTTTCTGAGGTTTATTACTGAAATACCACGTTTTGTTGGCAGTATCTAACACCATGTTAGCATTGTGCAAAAAATCCAAGCCTAAAAGCGTTCTATTACCCTTAGCATTTGATAATACAATGAACTCCGTTTTGAAGACTCGACCTTCAATCTCTACTGGAACTGTAGCAGACAAAGTTTCTCTGGCTACTGTAATTCCGTCAGCCAACGTGACATCATGAGTATGAGGTTTCAGTGCAACACCAGTTTTTAAAAATAGCTCATACATACGTTCTCCCGCAATGGAACGATTCGCACCCGTATCTGCACAGACTAACACTTTCTTATTGCAGATCGTGATAGGCACATTTGGAGCTGAAACTGTTGAAGTATTTAAACTATACAACTTAAGACGATGTGCTTGCACATTTTCTTTTTTAACCGAAGGGGTACAATCTGGGCATTTCTTCTTTATAAATCCCACTTTACCACATCCATAGCAAACAATATCGGATTCTAAGCGTCGATTACCAAACTTAGGAGGAGATCTGTCCTCTTTTGGAGGCTTACTCTGCTTCCAATTATTATCTCGACGAGAAAACTCTTTTTTCACTTGGGGTACAACCGGATCTCTTTTTGGGAACGTACTTCGTATAATTTCATAGGCATCTAGTTTTTCGGCGAGGTCGACTGGCGAGTTTAAATTTTCCCACTCATCTAACATATGCTGTTTG
Organism: Maratus michaelseni; assembly: GCA_963931845.1. Classification (NCBI taxonomy): domain Eukaryota; kingdom Metazoa; phylum Arthropoda; class Arachnida; order Araneae; family Salticidae; genus Maratus; species Maratus michaelseni. Next base: position 187,618,776 of record OZ007598.1, on the reverse strand, counting down.
CATTCAACAGGCACGCGCCTTTTCATTTGATCAGCTATGATCAGATCCTGGAGTGCTTCAAAAGACGTTACAGTTAACTCTTTAAGCCAGTTTTCAAAATAATCTCGAAGTTCGAAGTAATAATCTCGCCAAGAGATTTCTTTTACCTTGCGATGAGCAAAGAACAGCTGTCTGAACTTTTCGCCACTAATTTTAAACCGTCTTAGAAGTAAATCTTTTACATGTGAGAAATTCGAAGCGTTCTCTTCTGATTCACGAGCGATAAGCGCAGAAATAGAAGATGGGACAACACTGAGTAAATACGATACCCATAGATGCTCAGGTACCTTCGAGAGCTTTAACTGGCGTTCCAGGAGCACCAAAAACAAAGTTACATCATCTGTTTCTGGCCTGAATGTAGGCAACAACCTTTGGACATCTATCTTACTTTCCGCGTGTGATATTATCCCTGTCGCATTACCACCTATCACTCCACTGGAAGCACTTTAGCCCTGAACCTGTAACTTAAGCTTCTCAAGCTCAAAATTCATCTCAAGCTTTTTAAACTCCATCTCTTCTGCCCTACGCTTCTCTTCTAATTGCAGCTCATCTGCCCTACGCTTCTCTTCTAATTCCAGTTTACGCTGTGCTAACTCTGCTTCTTTTTGTTTATCCTCTAATTCCCGCCTGAATGTAGGCAACAACCTTTGGACATCTATCTTACTTTCCGCGTGTGATATTATCCCTGTCGCATTACCACCTATCACTCCACTGGAAGCACTTTAGCCCTGAACCTGTAACTTAAGCTTCTCAAGCTCAAAATTCATCTCAAGCTTTTTAAACTCCATCTCTTCTGCCCTACGCTTCTCTTCTAATTGCAGCTCTTCTGCCCTACGCTTCTCTTCTAATTCCAGTTTACGCTGTGCTAACTCTGCTTCTTTTTGTTTATCCTCTAATTCCCGCCTACGTTGTTCTTCTTCCCGAGTTGCAATTTGATTCCTGACTAATGAATTCACAAAATCAACATCGAACGAGGGGGAGGATTTGATTTTTTCCCGCAATGTGACAACGGTCATAGTGGTTTGCACATCTAAATTCATTTCTAACGCAACCTGGAACAAATCCTCTTTGCGAGCTTTATTAAGTTCAGACATTTTAAATTTTAGCAAAACAACCAGCCGAAAATCCTATAAATGCCAAAAATTTCGTTTAAACCGTACCCCAAACGTGAGTTTTGCCGTTACAAATCATATAAACTTTTAATAAAACAAAACAGTGAGCTTTAACCATAATATAAACTATTACTACAAAACAGAACAAACATTAAAAATAAACTGGATTTCATAAAGCGACACATTCAAAACAATATTTCAAATGAAATAAACTGCAACTGAATAGTTGTCACTTAAGTAATATTCTAAATGAAAACAAAACACATAACTGAATAATTGTCACTTAAATAATATTCTAAATGAAATCAAAACACATAACTGAATAATTAAATTGTTCCTTAAATAATATTCTAAACGAAATCAGAACACATAACGGAATAATTAAATTCTCAACCAATATTATTTTTAAATTACTAAGACAGCTTAATATCGGTTTTGTTCAGTACAATTTAAAAAAACTTTCTACCTTAAAAAAAAAATCAAAACAACAAAACTTGCATAACTTACTCATTCAGTTTTAAATTCCACAATAATGCTTCTTTTCTCAATCGAGAACTCAGAATTAAATACTTACGTCCAATATTAAATAAGAACAAATATTTATATTGAAACTGTACTCAGTTATTTTAAAATCAATAATAAAAGAAAACAAAACATCTTTATGATAACTGCAATAAAATTACGAATACTTTATATTAATTTGACCTGAAACCAATAATATAATAATTTTACTTGAAACTGATAATATAACAATTTTACTTGAAACTGATATCAGTTTTACCCTTTTTTTTTTCTTTTCTAAATCAATAAAAATTTATTTCAACACTTTCACGATAAGCATTCAAGAATGAAATCAAAAGTAGGGGAGGGGGGAAGGGGAAATAATGTAAGAACAAAATAAAACATAACAAAATAATGCAAGAATGAACCAAAAAATGTTAAGAATAATTCTTTAGTTTTTATACGGATCCGTTTTTTACCAAGTCACACATGAGATACACAATTTGTAGAACTCTGTAAACACATATAATGCACAATTTTCTTATGCGTACACAAAACACTTTTTAGAACTATGAAACGAATAACACATATCATACGATGCAATGGCGACGATCCTTCGCGCCATTTCTTGATTGTAGCTTATGAAATCAGAAGAAGCTCTGAAAGCTTCCTTCTTTATTTTAAAACTAAATCACTGCGGATTTATAGTTGTAAAAACATAGCACTTTGCATTTTTACTGCGGATTCGTGCCCGAGTTGGGGAGCCAATTTTTATAGCACTCACTGTAGAATACTTAAACTTTTCGTATCTCGGGGCTGAAAGACTATTTCTTTAATAAGACCAGAAGTAAAAGATTGCTGGCATTTTCAAATTTTTGTTTATTTCTTGACACAAAGCACACACATTACGACACATTACACGAATATATAGAACTTCCATTCACATTTCCCGCGAACAAAACAACCCATGACATAACAATATTCTGTTTACAACACCGCTCTTCGAATAACATACATCTTACGGCAAAACTCACATGACAACTGCACGAAATTATTTCTAGATCACGTGATGCGTGGCGCATTTCGCCGGGAAGAGTCTAATTTTCGGGAAGGGGTTTTCTGCGTTACATAAATATATATACTTGACTGTATATTCTACAAGTTTATCACTTCAAAGCGAATATATTGCTAAAAATAAATACGATTTCTTTGCAAAATCATATAGTGTCAAAATGTTCTGAAAAACATTATTCGACTTAAGAATCAACAATTAAAATTCACACAATTACATTTTATCTGATCAAAATAGTTAAAATAAAATTGAAAATACGCATGGGCGAACGCAGGATTATTTTTTTTTTTTGGGGGGGGGGAGGAGGGGGAAAAAAGAGCCGGTACCTTCAGCAGTGAAAAAGACCAATAAAATGAAAAAATAAATAAATAAATAAAACAATCATCTAAGAAAATTACAATCATGCATAATCAGCTCAATAACAATACTAAACAAGACTCTCATGTTTACATTATTTATATTTATTTGAAAACATATTTATATTTCTTAAAACCTAAAAAAAAAAAAAAAAAAAAAAAAAAAATCTTACTTTTCTAGGATGATGGTACTCTCTCTGTGTACGCCTATGCAAACACGCTTTTTTTAAGACAATGCTAAATATTTTTCAAATAAATCTACAATTATGATAAACAATGTTCAGCTTAACACATAATAATTACCTGCCTTAATTATCTTCAATAAAAAATTCTCTGTCAATAATTATAAGAAAAAGAAAGAAAGAAAAACAAAAGAAACCTTTATATACAAATGAATACATTACAGTTATATGAACTGCTTGAACAATAAAATAATTTTATAATGTTATTCTTCAAAATTGGAAAAAAAAAAAGGAACTTGCAAAGCAAATAAAAAAAAATTATTTCCATATTATTAAGCCCAAGAGCGGACATATATTAAAATTATTTTATTTAGTCAATGCTACAATAATGTTGAATTTTTATATTAGATCTTGTTCAGTCTATTTAATCTTAAAAAATTAAATTTAAATTTGAAACATGATATTAAAGCAACTTTAAAACAGTTCATTTATTTGAAATGAAATCTAAATAAATATTCAACTTTTTTTTCAGTTTTACATGCATTATGCAAAATTTGTATTGTAGCAAATTCTAACAGACAAGAACTATGAGAAGTTCAAATAATTTAAAAAGTTGAAGATTTATTTAAATTTTATTTCAACTAAATGAAATGTTTTAAAGTTGCTTTAATATCATGTTTCAAATTTAAATTTAATTTTTTAAGATTAAATAGACTGAACAAGATTTAATATAAAAATGCAACATTATTGCAGCATTGACTAAATAAAATAATTTTAATATATTTCCCTTCTCGGGACACCGGAGGTGCATAATATGATTAAGCAGTCTCAGACCTTTCCAACGATATATAACATGAGGGGTGTGTGTAAAATTTAGAAAAGTACCCCACTTGGAGGGGCAAAGTGGGGGGATGGACTGTGGAGATGCGTAATATGATTAAGCGGTCAGAGACCTTTCCAACGATATATAACATGAGCGATGTGTGTAAAATTTAGAAAAGTACCCCCTTGGAGGGGCAAAGTGGGGAGATGGACACTGGAGATGCATAATATGATGAAGCGGACAGAGACCTTTCCAACGATATATAACATGAGGGGTGTGTGTAAAATTTAGAAAAGTACCCCCTTGGAGGGGCAAAGTGGGGAGATGGACACTGGAGATGCATAATATGATTAAGCGGTCAGAGACCTTTCCAACGATATATAACATGAGGGGTGTGTGTAAAATTTAGAAAAGTACCCCCTTGGAGGGGCAAAGTGGGGGAGGGACACCGGAGGTGCATAATATGATCAAGCGGTCACAGACCTTTCCAACGACATATCACATGAGGTGTATCGGCAAAATTTAGAAAAGTGCCTCCCTTGGGGTGCAAAGTGGGGAAGGGACACCGGAGGTGCATAATATGATTAAGCGGTCACAGACCTTTCCAACGATATATCACATGAGGTGTATCAGCAAAATTTAGAAAAGTTCCCCCCTTGGAGAGAAAAGTGGGGGAGGGACACCGGAGGTGCATAATATGATCAAGCGGTCACAGACCTTTCCAACGACATATCACATGAGGTGTATCGGCAAAATTTAGAAAAGTGCCTCCCTTGGGGTGCAAAGTGGGGAAGGGACACCGGAGGTGCATAATATGATTAAGCGGTCACAGACCTTTCCAACGATATATCACATGAGGTGTATCAGCAAAATTTAGAAAAGTGCCCCCCTTGGGGGGCAAAGTGGGGGAGGGACACCGGAGGTGCATAATATGATCAAGCGGTCACAGACCTTTCCAACGATATATCACATGTGGGGTTTCGGAAAAATTCAGAAAAGTGCCCCCCTTGGGGGGCAAAGTGGGGGCAGCGACACCGGAGGTGCATAATATCATTAAGCGGTCACAGACCTTTCCAACGATATATCACATGTGGGGGTGTCGGCAAAATTTAGAAAAGTGCCCCCCCCCGTTTGGGTTGTATTTTTCAAGTATGCTGTAAATACGTAGGTGCTTGAATTTTCAAGTACGGGGATGTAATGGAACCCCCCCTCCCCTCCCCATAATTTTTGACGCTGCTTCATTTAAAAAAAATTATGTTATTAGTTATAAAATATCGTAAAGTTTGAAACAGATCGCTTTATTGTATTTCCTAATTGTGTTCGCGCCCTTCTCCCCCCCCCTCCCCATAATTTTTGACGCAAGCTCACTTTTAAAAAATTATGTAATGTGTTATAAAATATCGTAATGTTTAAAACAGATCGCTTTGTTGTATTTCCTAATTGTGTTCGCGCAACACATTGTGTTGTAAAATTACATCCCCATACTTGAAAATTCAAGCACATACTCATTTACAGCATACTTGAAAAATACAACACATTATGTTGTAAAATTACATCCCCGTACTTGAAAATTCAAACACATACTCATTTACAGCACACTTGAAAAATACAACACATTGTGTTGTAAAATTACATCCCGTACTTGAAAATTCAAGCACATACTCATTTACAGAACACTTGAAAAATACAACACATGGTGTTGTAAAATTACATCCCGTACTTGAAAATTCAAGCACATACTCATTTACAGCATACTTGAAAAATACAACACATTGTGTTGTAAAATTACATCCCGTACTTGAAAATTCAAGCACATACTCATTTAGAGAACACTTGAAAAATACAACACATGGTGTTGTAAAATTACATCCCGTACTTGAAAATTCAAGCACATACTCATTTACAGCATACTTGAAAAATACAACACATTGTGTTGTAAAATTACATCTCCGTACGTGAAAATTCAAGCACTTACTCATTTACAGCATACTTGAAAAATACAACACATTGTGTTGTAAAATTACTTCCCCATACTTGAAAATTCAAGCACATAATCATTTACAGCATACTTGAAAAATACAACACAATGTGTTGTAAAATTACGTCACTGTACTTGAAAATTCAAGCACACATTCATTTACAACACACTTGAAATTTACAACACAAGGTGTTGGCGATTTTTTTACCCACACATTGTGTTGTAATCAGTCATATTCATTTTTTACAGTGTGTTTAAACTGTAAATTTTGTACTGCCACAGCTCATTTTCATAAAAATTTTTGAAATAGCATATTTCTGCGATTTTTGGCCATTTTAACCTGACATTTTCTTATTTGTATTATATAACAGAAACTCTTGACGCATTTACTGTTTACAAATATATTAAAGAACATTCTGCTCTTATATACTTGTTATTATTTTTATACTTATATAACATAACATTTTATATAACATAAGATTTTATCGATAGCTTTCACACACCGCTTACTAGTGTCGGTCAATCCTTGAACTGTAAATTTTGTTCTGCCAATGCTGATTTTCATACAGATGTTTCAAATTTAGTTAGAAATAGCATATTTCTGTGATTTTAGGCCATTTTAACCTGACATTTTCTTATTTGTATTATATAACAAAAACTCTTGACACATTCACTGTTTACAATTACCAGAGTTCCCCCCAGAGAGTTTCAGAAGGGTGCTGCACCCTGCCTGCCCTTTGGTTTACAAAATAGCACCCTTTTTGCCCCTCATAAAAAGAATTAGCACCCTTCTTGCCCCCTCCAGTAAAATAATTAGCACCCTTCTTGCCCTCAGTAAAAAAAGTGCCCTTTCTCCTTTCTGCATTAAAAAAATTTGCTTTCATAGTAAAAACTGACTCAATGTTGTCTTAAAAAGAGTGTTTTGACTTTGAAATATCAAAAGTGGCTTTAAAAACCAAAATAATACCTTTTAACAATTAAAAAAGTGCCCTTAAGAATCTGAAAAGTGCCCTCAAAAATCCAAAAAGTGCCCTTTTCTCACCAGCGGCACCCTGCCCTTTTTTAAACCTGGGGGAAACTCTGCAATTACTATATTCAAGAACATTTTGCTCATATTATACTCGTTATTATTTTTATACTTCTTATTATGGGATAAAACAAGAAGATTTTATCGATAGCTTTCACACACCGCTTTTTTTTTTTTTTTTTTTTGTTAAAAATTACTTTTGTTTTAATTGTTTATAGAATAATCAATGTTTAAACTGCATATTTCATATTACTAATGCTAATTCTGATCTGTGCAGTCTTTTACTACTTGCCTCATGTGAATCTTATCTGCTTCGTATTAATTTGTTATTGAAAAACCTGAGATATTAAAAAAAAAAAAAAAAAAAAAAAAAAAAAAAAATCCATATTGTTAAGCCCGAAAAGGGACAGATTAAAATTATTTTATTTAGTCAATGCTACAATAATGTTACATTTTTATATTAAATCTTGTTCAATAATCTTAAAAAATTAAATTAAAATTTGAAACATGATATTAAAGCAACTTTAAAACATTTCATTTAGTTGAAATGAAATCTAAATAAATCTTCAACTTTTTTTTTTCAGTTTTACATGCATTATGCAAAATTTGTATTGTAGCAAATTCTAACAGACGAGAAACATGAGAAGTTCAAATAATTTAAAAATTTCTTTTATTTGCTTTTCTCTTTAAAAAATAATGCACAGCTGCCAACTTCTCCCCCCGCCCCCTTTTTTTCTTTCTCTTTTCTTCTTTTTTTTATGCTTGAAGTAATTATGTTTGTTCATTTATTTCTTCATTTTTGCAGGATGACAAAATACGGACAGATATGTGAAGAGGTGCTAGTTATAAAATTCATTGCGTCTATTGGTAAGTTGCTTCTTTACTATATTGCAATGAATAACAATTCCATCATCTAAACTTGTAATCACTGCATGTTTAATCATTTATTTTATAAATTCTGTTTAGAATATATGAACTGTACTTTCCTGTCATAATTCCATGAAATATGTACAGTCTTAAACAAATGTTTTATATATTTAGTGTCATTAGAATTTATTTTGGAGTGATGGTATTATTTATAGCTTCTTAAAAACATTTTACATGTAATCTACTAAGCTGATCCAGAAAATAAGTATTTGTGCACCCCTCTTATACATCTGACAGCACAAAAGTCACGGATCTGTATTTACATCCTTCAGCTTGAGAGTGAATTGGCCGAGCCATTTTGTTTCATTACCTTAACATTTTGAAGTCATTGTTTGTCAATAATCTTGCTTAACAGTATAGATCAGCCTGTTAGCTGTGAAATAAAAACAGTTATCAAGTTTTTGAATGCGAAAAATGTTCAACTGTGTGTAAAAAATAAAAAAACTGCGAAATTCATCAGTAAGTTGTGTGGAAAAATTGCAAAATACTTAAGTTGATTGCAGGGGAAAAAAATCTTAATTAGTCTACGATCGCATGAACAAAAAGCCGCGAGTTTCGCCAGCAAGACGCAGAAAAAAATTCTATCAGAAAATTTGCCAATCGATTTCAAGAAAGTGTTTTGCCAGTGGGCTACTTTTTTAAAATTAGGATTGTTTCATTCCCACCACTTTTTTAAAATGCTATAATTTGCCATTTCTCGCATTATTTAATCAGTCATAATTCTCGCATAATTTAATCTGTCATTAAATAAGGTGAATAATTCTATTTCAAAGGAGTGGTGGCAGAATTTTGAAGGGTTATTTAACTGGCAACACTAGCAAAAAAAAAAAAAAAAAAAAAAAAAAAACCCTCAAAAATCGACAATTAGTAGCAGGAATATATCACGAATTTTGTAAACCAATCGTGGGAAAACTATCACAAAATTCATGTTGGTTGCAGGAAAAAAATCACGAAACTCTTCAATCGGTCGCAGGAAAAAAAATCACGAAATTCGTCGGTCTGCGGAAAAAATAACAAAATTCGTCAGTCTGCTAAAAAAATCACAAAATTCCGTCAGTCTGTGAAAAAAATCGCAAATTCCATCAGTCTGCGAAAAAAAATCGTGAAATTCATCAGTCTGCTGCGAAAAAATCGCGAAATTCGCCAGTCTGCGAAAAAGATCGCGAAATTCGTCAGTCTGCGAAAAAGATCGCAAAATTCGTCAGTCTGCGAAAAAAATCGCGAAATTCGTCAGTCTGCGAAAAAAATCGCGAAATTCGTCAGTCTGCGAAAAAAATCGCGAAATTCGTCAGTCTGCGAAAAAAATCTCGAAATTCGTCAGTCTGTGAAAAAAAAAATCTCGAAATTCGTCAGTCTGCGAAAAAATTCTCGAAATTCGTCGGTCTGCGAAAAAAATCTCGAAATTCGTCAGTTTGTGAAAAAAATCTCGGTCTGCGAAAAAAATCTCGAAATTTATCAGTCTGCGAAAAATTATCTCAAAATTCGTCAGTCTGCGAAAAAAATACAGAAATTTGTCTATAGGTCGCGAAAAAAATACAGAAATTTGTATGTGTATCTGTCAAGAAAGAACATTTCTTTCCGTGCTAAAATGCCCCATTTTTTAAGAAGAAAAAATTGCATACAACAGTAATACTTTACTAGATATCAATTATTGTTATACGTAACTTGAATTCAGGGTTGGCAAATTTTTTTCAAAGTGGAAAAAATTGGCTGGAAGAAATGGAAGAAACTATTTTTGTTGAATTCTTATATTTATGTAATGTCTTTAAAATTGTTCACTTTGTATATTTCTGTGTGGTTTTAAACATTTTTTTTTTTTACAGGAAACAGAAACTGGATCCAGCTTTAAAATTACAGAAGCAATCCAAAACTATACAGAAGCCCGTGCAAAACATAAAGTTCCTGCTGAACACTGTGAAGATGACCGACCTGGTGGAAGGAATCCTATTTCAATGCTGTTTAAAATTTTATAGAGATGAGAGTTTACAAATTTATTGACAAAAGCAAGTCATGGGACAGTAAAGTTTTTCAAATGTCTTGTTTTGAAAACTAAATGTTAACGGGGCATTAAAACTATACACAAGTGCCATCAGTTTATTATATATGTTGTGATTTCAAATAAAGGCAGCGGCTAAACCACAATGGTCTTTTTTTTTCTTTTTTTTTGTACTGTTTTCTTTTGCTTCTTCCCAACAGCAGCTTGATTTGTGACTAGTGATCGTCTATATCAAAGCCCTCTGCGGTCAGAAGGATGATTGCATTCAATTGCAGCAGTCATTTGCAATGATTGCATATTGGAAGTGCAATGCTGGTAAAAAGCAGATTGCACATTTATAAATAAAGTGAAGTTGTTAGGAAACATATTATTTAAAACATTTTCAACATATAACGAATATATTTATTTTGCTGCTGTTTTCAAGTAAGTGTAATAATTTTCTCTAGGGTTTTAATAATATCGAACATGTTTTTTGTTTTGTTTTTTACTGTGTGCAATGTTATTTTTAATTATAAATTTTACTTTTTATGCATAATCAGTAGTGTCAAATACGCTCAGATTTTGTGCACTTTTTATTTTACACATTATTTGCATACCAAATAATCCCTAAATTGTACATTTTTTAAGCATAATAGTGGGTTCCAAATATGCTAATTCTGTGCATTTTCTTTTTTGTAAACATTTTTTACATGCTGAACATTTCAAGCATATATTTAAATCAAGATTCAGCTTACTATGAAATTTATTGTTATCACAATAGTAATAAACCAATTTTTGGAAAGATGCATAGTTATAAACAATTATAAAACAACAATGATTTTATCAGACATGGTACAAGTTTGCCAAAATGGGAGGAAAAAAAAAAGCTGAAATCTAAATTTAAATATATGCTTGAAATGTTCAGTATGTAAAAAATGTTTACAAAAAAGAAAATTCACAAAATCAGCATATTTGGCACCTCTGTTTTTCGTAAAAAGTGTACAATTTAGGAATTATTTGGTATGTAAAAAATGTGTAAAATAAAAAGTGCACAAAATCTGAGCGTATTTGGTATGCAAAAAAAGTGCACAAAATCTGAGCGTATTTGGCACCACTGATTTTGCATAAAAAATGCACAATTTAGGGAAAATTTGGTATGCAAAAAAAGTGTACAAAAAAAGTGCACAAAATCCGAGCGTATTTGGCACCTCTGATTATGCACTTTTTGTGCACAATTCAGTTTGCATTTTTTGTGCACAATTTAGTTTGCATTTTTTGTGCATAAGCAGAGGTGCCAAATACGCTCAGATTTTGTGCACTTTTTTTGCAAACTTTTTCTAGCTGGGTACCATGTTACAAAGTTATGTGGTTGAAACGATCAGAAAAACAAACTTGGATCAATGATTATAATCCCGTGATTTTGTTCATGTGAGCCGCCAATATTGACATCCAGTTTGTTGGAGAACCCAGTTTGGTGTTAAATCGTTACATTACGCGTTATATAACCAAACCGAAAAAAAATCGTAAGAAAGAGATTTGGAAGACCATTGACGAAAAAGAAAGTCTCGGTGCCAGATTACGCGCTTTTGCCAGATAAAACTTGATTAGTCGAGAAACTGGAAGTTGGCCATAAATGTTTCTATTCATGGGATGCTGTGCAATACTTAAATACCAGCATGAAAAAAGACCGACGAAGAAAACTGAAACCATGATTTGGTTTTATTAGCAAAAGAGGATGAACGATCTACTGAAATTTACTGTCGGAATTTTATTGATGATTATTACATGAATCGACATGGCAAATTGGAAAACATGTGTTTATACGAATTGGCCACTAGGTACTAATGCGAACGAAATAAACCAAAGTCTGTAGAATATTACGAATTAAAAAAAAAAACACAGTTGGTTCAGAAAACGTTTGAAACCAGTTGTTTTGAAAACGCCCTATCATAACACGAAAACGGACGCTGGAATTGAGTTGCACTATCATCATTCTTTGCTGATGTTGTTCAAGCCTTGGCGAAACGAAGAAGACCTATTGGGAGAATTTAAACTCTACCGTGAATCCTTTGAGCACAATGTGAAAAAATTTTCAGAGATGGAAGAATGTCGCGAAACAAAACAACGATTACAAGCTGCAATCGATTTGGCTGAAAGGTTGCAACAAGAAAGTGATTTGCACAACCAGCTTTAAAATATCGAAGAGCCAAATGAAGACGTTGATATGATAGCCGCAAATTCTGATAACACTGAAACTCACCAGGAAATTGTCATCAATGAACATAAATTGAACAAAAAAAATGAATGCTGACCAAAGGAAAATATTCTAATCAATTATAAAGCACATAGAAGAACAAAAGAAAGACCCGTCTATTCCACCCATAAATCTGATTGTACGCGTAGTTGCTGGTAGAGGAAAAAGCTTTCTAATTTAATTACTCAGTCAAAAAGTTCGTTTAATGAGTAATCACAATAATGATGCTGCTGCAGTACTAGCACCAACGAGAATTGCTGCCTTCAGCATTGGAAGAAGTACAATTCACACGTTTTTCAAACTGCCCGTCCAACATACGAATGAAGCAGAATAATTTAAGCTTGATTCTGACGATTTGAAATTATTTAAGCAACAATGGAAATCATTGGATTTAGTAATTATCGATGAGTGCAGTATGGTTTCGAATATACTTTAGCGATGATCAGTTAACGATATGGCGAATGTTGTAAAAACAAGCGATATTACTGTTTTGGTGGCAAAAACATTATTTTGTTTGGGGATTTATTGCAGCTAACACCCATAAAGGCCCAATTTTGATTTCAGGAACTGCCTTTAAACAAAGTGAAACAATTGTTTGGTAGTGTTGGTGCATTCAACTTTTGGTACGAATTTGAAAACAGTGAGCTAGCAATGAACATTCTGTTATATACATTAAAAAATATATTATCGCGGCATAACTTTCTTAAATAACAGTCTCATGCACCAAATAACGATGCAAAATCAAAACTCAATTTTTATAGCATCATCACTGAACTGATCGTTAGTATAATTATCAGAACTTAATATTCGGTCCCATTCAGCGATTTTAAGAAAGACTAAGAAGAGTAGTAAGCAAAGATACCACTGAAAGAACAACTCAGCCTATAGCAGGCGACTTCAGAGCAGCAGAAACAGTCCATGGATACGACCGAGACAATTATAGAATCCAGTTTCTTTATGAGGTAATAGCTATGGAAAACCACCATTTAATTATTGATGTGACGGTCCCCTGACATTTGAGAGAGCAGGTAGACATGAAAAAATGCTACTTTGGCGATAAACAGTCAACGATTTGGCGAGTGTTGTAAAAACAATGTAACAATAAAATTTTGACAATAGCAAAATTTTTTGCTTTTCAAAATATTGAAAATTCTTTAGTTTTTATCAAAAAATTTAAATGACTAGTATTAAAAAATGCTCTGAAGAGCACCAAAAAAGGTTAATATGTTTAAGTATGAAAAAGGGTTAGACAAGTGCTTCTAATTGAGCATGAGAAAGGAAAGAGGTTCCTTCTTGGCTGCAGCTCACTGTCAATGCCAACTTTTGAAAAAATCATATTCGCGCTTTTTCCATATAAATGAAATCACTCACAGTTACGATAAAAATGTATAGTTTAAAGACGTAGCCAGTGAAGACGCAGCTTGATTAGACATGAATCTAAGGCGACATAGTACCAAAAACCTTAGTTCCTGCAGCGTATCACACTCATGCAGTGCTACCAAGCATGCCTGCAGTGTAGAACTGCGCAGAAAATTGATTTGTATCGCAGTGAAGAGTGTTGCAGCATTCTGAACAGGAACAATTTCACATATGCACGCATTACAGTATAATTCATTCATTCATTGAAATTATATGCAAGTGGCTGTGGCTCCACAATGCAATATGCAGTACAGCAATGCATATGTAAGTTATAAACGAACATTAGGCGGATATACCTTTAATACGGAAGTACAAAGAAACAGTGCGGATGTGCACTGAGGCTCAAAAGTATAATAGGAGTGTACAGTGTATTATAGTCTGTAGATCAATAATGGTACATAGTGCACTGTACAAAGTTGCATTGCAGACGCACGCACAGTACAACAGTAGAACAGTGCAGTTGACATATAAAGCACGTTGGAAAGTTTTACTACAGTACCGCAAATTTCTTTTATGTGAAAAAGCGCGAATATGATTTTTTCAAAAGTTGGCATTGACAGTGAGCTGCAGCCAAGAAGGAACCCCTTTCCTTTCTCATGCTCAATTAGAAGCACTTGTCCAACCCTTTTTCATACTTAAACATATTAACCTTTTTTGGTGCTCTTCAGAGCATTTTTTAATACTAGTTTAAATAATGTTCATTAAATAATGTTCTTTTAAAATAATGTTTATTATTTTTAACGCACAAGAAGAGCGCGAAATTCCATCGGGGGAAACGGTCGTCGAACAGTGACGTCACAAATTCGTCCGTAGGCTTTGTAGAGTCAAGTATATGTGTTGGCTGAGCCCGTCTCATCTCTAATGTATAGTACTTTGATGCATTTAAATTGTGATAATAAACGAAAAGAACTTTTTCGAAATGCAGAAAATTGTCTAAGGCATAATGGATACGGTCCGAGAAAATGTTTCGTCGTATACAGTATTCCGCCTTAGTTTACTGCGTTGAAATTCGATCTGCAGGCTTTAAAAACTTTCCGCATTAGACAGATTTCCGTCTTACACAGAGTACGCCTTAGACAGACTTTACTGTGCATGATTTTAATGCAAAATTACATGTATATGATTTTAAATACAAATTTTTTGATGTAATGTTTTTACAAAAATATTATCATGAAGATCATAAATATTATTCTAAGATAAATTTAGACTCTTAAAGTATGAATGTCGTAGTGCAGCTATTGAAAAATTTTACCATTTAATTCCAAATATGTATTCATACCTTTATTGCCAATGAAATGTGAAATTTAAACAAAATGCTAAAGGAATTAAAAAGAGTGTTACTGAAAATGAATTTAATACCAAAACGTTTTTAGCTGTTTTAAAAACTCATAAGCATGTAAATTTGAACTAACTTTCATCCCTTCGAACAAGCCAAAATTATCTAACATAAGGTAAAGCTAGGAGAGTGCGCACAATTCAAAAGAATAGCAATAAAAAATCTAATTATTAATTTTTTGCTAAACTATCCATGAATAATTTTTACTTCATTTGTTTTTTATGCATTTCCATTGCTATTTTGTTGTTATGTTGTAATTTAATAGAACAGTTGTAATAAAACCAAGAAAGTTATTTTGCGCAATCTGTCCTTACAGGGTTGGTGTGATTGCGCACATGGTTAGGAGAGATTGTCCCTCATAATAACTACAATTAAATTGTTAACAATAATAAATACACTTAATTGACATTGTTGTAAGGTTTTTGTGAACAAATATTATTGTATTAGGAGTGAATATTTCAACCTAATGATTAAAGAATCAGAAAAATTAAATAATTTTAAAAACGATTAAAAAATTTTAATTAAAGGGAAAAGAAATTAAAGAATCAGAAAAAGCAAGTCCAGATAAGATTACAAAATAACATTAAGTTACTTGAAAACACGTTTAACTTAAAATTAGTCCATTTTCATTTTTCATTTTTTTATGCAAATTTACCAATAAGCTGCGTAATCTCTCCTAGCATGGAAACTAATGGAAACAATGCGCCATCTCTCCTAAGTAACATATGCGCAAACTCTCCAATTTGGGTAGGAGAGATTGCGCGGCCTTTTATTTAAACGTGGCCACTACTAAAACGAACCGTTGATGCTTACATTATTAGTCTAGATTAGTAGCTTATGAGAAATCGTTTAAGTTTAAGATATTTTGTACTACTGACATTGTATAGAAATTCTGATGCATAGCTATGAAAATTCAAGCACTTACTTTGGATAAACAAAATAAAATAGCAATTCTTTATCTTAAATGCTCAAAACAATCAACGTGCACTTTCAAAAGTAGACACTCCACTACTGCTGTTGTACAACTACCTGGAGACGCTGCTCCCTCACTCTACTCCTTCCCCTCGAACCTCTATGTGCGCAATCTCTCCGATCACGCCATCTCTCCTGGCTTTACCTTACTTACAAATTACGTTTAATACATTTATGGTCCAATGGAAAACTAAAATACCCACTAAAAGACAAGAAAAGTGTATTGAAAATGAAATTAATCACAAGATGTATTTATATGTTTAAAAAAAATCCTGAAAAGTATATAAATCTGAAAAAACTTTAATCAAAAGGAAGAAGCACAAAATATCTAACATATTTATTAAAAGATAAAATTTAGCAACTTATGATGATAAGTTGTATTTACAAAATCATATTAAATGACATGGTAAAGTAATTGAAGGATTTTGTGGATTAAGATCAACAATATGTATTTAGAGACTTGTGGTCAGTGATATTAAAAGAATGCTAAAAGAGTTACAAAGAAGGGTATTGAAAGTGACAAAATGTATTTAGATGATTTTTTAAAAAATTGCACACCTTAACAAATTTTTAACTTATGGAAAAAGCACAAAGTATCTAACATACTTCTAACATAATATATTAAGTTTATTATGTTATCATAATAAGATATATTTATCAACAAATTCATTTTTGTCTATTTGAATTTTATGAAATCTTAAATTAATATATGATTTATCTTTTATGTAATTTTTTTGTGCTATTGGAATATTACAAATGATAAACAAAATAAATGTTAAACTACAATTATGCTAAAATAAAGGCATGCATGCATAATTTATGAATGTTTATTTAATAATTTTAAACATTCTATTTATTTTAATACAACCAACACGTAAATCATTATTGTTTACAGTGGGAAGATAATGTTGGCGTTTTTGAAAGGCTTTTTGCCAATTTTGTCATCCATCACATATTTTTATCCTATTTCTGTATGATATATATGCAGACAAGTTATACAACTTTTTAATTATATTTTGTATTTTAGTATTGCCAGGATGCTCACAGATTTACCACTATTTTTAATAGAATTTTTCGCCTAATTTAATCGCAGAAAATTATTACAAAATCTACGATTAAATATGGTGATTACAAATTTTGCTATTTAAATATTAAATAGGAATTTTTTAATTGAAAATAGAGGTGCCAGATTCCTTGGGAATTCCAAGGTGTGTACCTACGCAACTTGGCACTGCACATAAAGCTGATCACGAACTTTGTAACGTTGCTTTCAAATATATAACACACACACTCTGAGAATTTTTCATCTAATAAAACTTTATTTCAAATACATAAGATTACATAAATACAGATTACGTAGTACTTCAATTCCAACTTTTTTTTTATATATATATATAAATTTGAATAACATATGTGGAAGAAAATAACTTCTAATTATATCAATTTAGTTGTGTAGGTTCTTTTGACTGTTTATATGACATTTTATACTAATTTACTGCAAGGCATACTCGTGATTTGAAATTATATATGCTCTACACAGAAGTATACTATATTCACACATAAACATTTACTTTGAATAGTATATACACACATACATAAATCTGTGCGTGTGTGGTGCGCGTGTTCCTGTATTTTTGTTACACATTCCAAAATCTTACTACTTTACGTAGTTGTGAGTTTGCCTTAGTCAATTTCTATAAAATTCTAATGTTTAAACAATGCAAAAAAATTTAATTAAAAATTAATACAGAATATTGTATATATATATTTTTTTTGTTGTTGAATTGAAAATTTTATAACCAACACTATTGACGCACGTATAATATGACTGACATAATATGTTATTCATATCATTGTAGGAAAAAAAAACAATTAAACATATGCAAACATGTAAACTTTCAGAAGCATTCCACGTTTTAAACATCTTTAATGGAGATTTAAAGTTACTAGTATATTATCTAAATCTTTAAAATAATTCCAAATAATATTTTAATAAATAAAAGTTAGGTAATATGTGTTAGATTTACCAATTTGAAATGTTTGAAAAAATATACGTTTGTATTTTATTGTTAAATACATAAATAATAATAATAATAGTAATTCGTTACCATGTATTGACCTGGAATGTCTAAAAATGCTCTTATTTTATATGATATAATTTTTACTTTTATTTAAAAATAAAATAAATCGAAATAAAATAAATTGTTTTCGCAATAAACTGAAGTCTTAATTTTAGATAAAATATTTTATTCTAAAATGTTAACCATTAAAGTCAATATAACATTTTAAATCGAAATGAATAATACACTATTCTACAAATTTCGACTTTCACTTTGCTTTTTAAATAATATTAATGTTTATTACCTATTTTGGATGTGCTGATTGGAAAAATGACAACGAAAATTATTGTTTGGTTCTGGTTAATAAAATATAGTCATGTATATATTTACAGTTTACATGATATAATACATAAAAAACAGGATAGTTTCGACGTTCTCAGTTGATTTGTTTGTGGGCTTTCCGCTTATACTGCACGTGCGGAAGTGTACTCTTCGAGGTCCAGCAGAAATCCGCCAACATCGATTTGTTCCACTTACCCTGATTACGCTTTTCCACTGATGATATAGTTTGGTGGAACAGCTCTCCTTGCTCATCACTTACGCACCCATATCAGTGCTGCCAGATTAAGGACTTTTTTAATTCAGATTATTTGATTGTCACCACTTTTTTAAAATAGTATAATTCGCCTTATTTTTCAGAAATTTTAATCTATTTTTAAATAGGTCGAATTTTTCTATTTCAAAAAAGCGGTGACAATCAAACAATCTGAATTTAAAAAGTCCTTCCGGCCTGTACTGGGAGGAAAAGGTAGCTTTCCTATATCTTCGTTTTAAAATTTTAGCTAATGTTACACGAAAACAGCAAGTTAAAATGCAAAGAAACGTTTACAAAAGATTCGTTAATACTGAATTTGAATAAGAAATTCGCAATATTATTGAGCAATAGCCAAATTGGCTTCATTTATGAAGACTTATTTTGGTAGCCAAATTTGGCGATATTTCGCCAAATTTCGCCAATTTTGTCGTCAATGTCGCCAATTTTGGCGCTAACGGATATGAATATATAGTTTTATGCATATGATTGGGAAAATTATTACAACAATGAAAGAAAATAATTTGCGAGTAATCGCGTTAATGTGCTGTTTTGTTTCAAAATGTCAGCCACCCTAGAATTTCAAACTGCTCTATCTCAGCCATTTTTTAAGATAGAGGTAAACCAAAAAATGTTCTGGAATCCTTGTATCAAGGCTTAAAACGTAATTAAAAAATAAATTTGAATTTTTAATTTTTTGTATATTTATTTTAGTTTTAAATTTTTAAATGGCCGCCATCTTGAAACAAAATGGCGGACCAAGCTGGCCAACGAACTCGGTCGAGACATTGGTTAGCTTAATACACACAATTAGTTTCATCAAAATTGATTTATAAATACGAGCGTTATCGTATGACATAGGTCAGATATATATATATATATATATATATATATATATATATATGGATATATCTATATATATAAATCAACATTTGAACGGAGGGTGGTTTTGGGGTCTGGGGGTCATGATCGGTGAAAATATATCGAAATTTTCTGGAACTGCTTTCCTCCGAACGGCTGCAATAGGTAGCTTTATACTTTTTTTGTATTGAAAGCTACCTAAAAGTACCCAATCTGACAACACTGACCCATATTGTATGGAAAAAAGTCCAAATGTGAATATAAAAATTTAATCTTAAGCGACATATTGGATCCCATTTTATGGAAATTCACCAGGAGTCTGTCAACAAGTTCAATGTTATCTGCAGAGTTTTTATTTCCGAGAAAGTTCGCAACAACATTCTTAAAGGCGCGCCATGCTCCCTTCTCTGCACCTTCAAGAAGTAAGTTGAAATGATCGCTCTTAATCAGCGTACGAATTTGAGGACCGACAAAAATCCCTTCTTTAATCTTGGCATCGGAAATGCCAGGAAACATTTCTTACATGCATTTGAAGGCTACGTCTTCCTTATCCAGGGCTTTTTCCCAACTTTATGTGGAGTGTTGCTAACAGGATGTCGTTCGGGTCAACAAGCGGCTTATACATTACATTTTTATTTCTGGCTTAAACTTTTCCGCAGTGACTGACTTTTGAATGTAATATTTGCTTTTCGTTCGACTGTCCCATTCACAAAAAGGAAATAGCAATACTTCTTATATCCCAGTTATAAACTGAGAAGAAGCGCTATAACTTTTAAGTTGCCACATATTTTCCGCTCGTAAGCTGGGTAGTTTACATTTTGTAAAATGTGCTCCAGATGTTTATATGTCTTCCTCATGTATACTGCGTGACAAACTGGAATGGAGCTCAATTTGCTTTCATTATGCAGAAGTACGGCCCTTAAACTTATTTTGGAAGCATCAATCAAGAGTGTCCACTCTTCTGGAATGTGCTGAATTCCAAGTTTGGACATCAAACCATCAATATGTTTACAGAAACAAAGATTAGCATATATGTCGAATAATATAACTAGCTCTTTGTGACGACTACGATACGAAGAAATTCTTACGTTACTGACCAGGACCTAGCCTTGCATCCGAGATCCAAGGAGTTCTGCTTTATTCTTGGTCGAGGTCCCGTACAAGATCATCCAGCTCCTCTTGCGTGATCAGATGAGGCGAATCCGTATCGGAAACATTAAATTCGTCATCGCACGGTTCAGGTAGTTCGTATGAATTCTCATCAATTGACCAAGTTTCAGGAGGCTTTGGAACTAGAAGACATGGGCCATGAGGAATAGGTCTTATAGCAGATCGAATGCTCAGGAAAATAATCATTTTCTCCTTCTTCATCGTTAACCCTTGCATCTTCGGCGTCATGCAAAAGTTGCAGTTTGTTAAAGTGATCCAGTGTCTGATGAAATCATGTTCCGATATTGTACGTTTTCGCCGTGCAAACCACCTGACCGTTTTCCTCCCCGAGGAGTAGTGTAGATGAAATATATATATATATATATATATATATATATATATATATATATATTAATAGATTCTCTTACTTTGAATAACAAAGAATTTACTTTTTGAATTTGCATATATTACATTACACTTGATTTTTAATTTATTTCTTAATATAAATATACGTGTCGATAGGAAATTATGCAATACAGTAAATAGGACAATTTTGCATTTATTTCGGAAATTGCAACCAACACAGCATTTTTCTCATCATTTTCGTAATCAGAATACCCAAATTAGGTAAGAAAAGTCAGATTTATTTAAAAAGCAAATTTGTTGTGGAATAGTGTAATTAATCTTTACTATTTTGAATTTATTTCTTTTTCAGAGAGTAACGGTTGAAGTTAATAAAGATATAGTACTACTATAGAGTATAAAAACACCAATAGAACTAACGAAGATTTATTATTATTATTTATTACGCACATGGATAAACAATATCTAAAACAGTAGCACTAAAGAAAAATTAGTTGAAATACTGTTGTTATAAATTAATGAAAATTTAGATTTTTTTTTTAATTTAATGAGAAAAGAATAACTAAAAACATTTCAATTAAAAAGAAGATAGTTGCTCCTTTTTCTTCCAAAATATTAAAATAAATTGAAGCAAAATAAAATAAATAAATAAAATTAAATAATACAATAATAAAATGAATAATAATTCAGTAATACATAACAACAAATAATAATAAATAAATAAATAAAGTGTAGATATAACGGAATATATTTTTTAAATAAATTAATAATTTAAATTAGATTTTTAATTTAATTACAAAAATAATTTAAAGAATAATTAATTTAAAATAGGTAATTTCTTGTTATTAAAGACAGAGTGCGTACAGTTTCACCACAATTTTTGGATAGAAATTTTTGTCTTATTTAATCGCAGAAATTTATTACAAATCCTGCGATTCAACGCTATGATTTCTTTCGATTGCAAAGAAAAAAGTACCATTTTCTTACTTTTTGCATTGTATTTATTGAATATTACATTGCATAATTAAATAATACAATAATAAAATGAATAATAGTTCAATAATACATAATAACAAATAATAAATAATAAATAAATAAATAAAGTGTAGATCTAACAATGTTTTTTTTTAATAAATTAATAACAATTTAAATTAGATTTTTAATTTAATTACAAAAATAATTTAAAGAATAATAAATTTAAAATAGGTAATTTTTTGTTATTAAAGACAGAGTGCGTACAGTTCCACCACAATTTTTGGGTAGAATTTTTTCGCCTTATTTAATCTCGGAAAATTACTACAAATCCCGCGATTCAACGCTATGATTTCTTTCGATTACAAAGAAAATAAGTACCATTTTCTTACTTTTTGCATTACATTTATTGAATATTGCATTGCATTATTAAATTATTACAAATCCTTCGATTCAACACTGTGATTACGAACTCTGCCATTTAAATATATTAAATAGAAAATTTCTAATCTTAAAAAGTGGTGCCTGATTCCTTGGAAATTCCAAGAAGTGTAAGCACTCTGTAAAGAAGCTCTATTAACTAAGAATAGTATATATTTTTGGTCAGTCATAATCAAAATTTAAATGAAGAATTTTCTTCTAAAATTATACACTGCGAAATAAAATAAATAAATAAATAAATAAATAAATGCTGATTTTATGGTAAAATATTTAATTTACCGTAATTTTTAGTTAATTTTACGGTATAATACTGACAGCTGGGATGCCAGTATTATACCGTAAAATCAATTTTTTTTTTGCAGTGTATGAATTAAGGACAGGTTCTACTTCTTTTCGTCTAAAATTCACGTGATTTTTACGATTTTTTTCAGTTGCAAAGAAAAGAGATACCATCTTCAGAATTTTTGCATTGTATTTGTTGACATTTCACTTATATATTTAAATTTTTGTGTGTTAAAAAAAAAAAAAAAAAAAAAAAAAGATAATAATACGCCTTGTGCGACGAGGTTATGCCTGCAGGTTTGCGCCATGAACTTCCAAACGGGCGGTCGTTTTTCACCGGTCTCAAGCATTTAAAACAAATTTGGTCGCAGAATTAAGAAATGGAATTATTTGGATCTTATACCAGCATTTTGTTTTAAAAGTTCATTTTTCGAAAATAATGGTGATCATTTAAAGAAAAAAGGGAATTTTTTCGCCGTTTTTTTTAAGTTTCGCGAACTTGAAAAAATAATTAATCAATGAAAATTACACTTTTTGGGGGTATAAGCTCCATAATTGGACGATATATAGCAACTTGTGTTTTTTGCTTTCCAGGCTTGAGTATTGGCAAAACAACCGCAAAAGTTCACGCTTCCGGTGTCACCCATGAACGAGATGTCGCTGTAGATCTGCAGCAGGCACGCAAGGGAATGGTTGTTAAAACTTTTAAATAAGGCGGCACTTATTTTGTCTAACCCAGGAGTTGATATTCTTGTGCGACGGATGGTTTCTTTTAGCTCAGTTAACGTGAAAAGGGCAATTAAGCTGAGAGCTATCCTTGTTTGCGTAAATAAAACGGATTGGTTCGTGTCCCCATTCCTCACTAAAGTGGTCAACAAAGATATCCGCCTGGACAGCCGCGTCCGAACTGAAAGAATTATCTGGTGAAGACAAAAATGTGAATATGGAGGTGAACTCGAACGATTTTGGAATTTACGGAAAACCTTATGCAGAATACGAGGGTCTGTTACATTGCAACACATAGAGTCCCAGTAACGTAGCTTTGAGTCCCTAACAGCCTCATGGAGCTTGCTGTTAGGGACTCCGCAGCAAGTCCGCTTGATGAAGCCCGCTTGCACTTCATCAACTACTCATTGGATATCAGCAAACGAGCTCTCTTCAGAATTTTTGTTTTGCTTACTGAGATTGCTGCACCTTGTAGTCCACCAAGCTAGAAAGCACTTCGTGGGTCTGGAGCGGGTAACACTACACTCTAACAAAAAAAAAATCCGCGAAAATACAAGAGATTTTCCTTTAAATTTTACGGAGAAGTTTCATTTTTCCAAAACAACAGTGCAATTTCCGTAAATGACATTAGTTCCGTAAAGAATATTTCAAATCCGTAAATATGCAGAAAGTTTTCCGTAAATTTAATGGATTTTTCCGTATTCCTTACAAAACTGTACAATGTCCGTATTTCTTTCAAAACGATGCCATTTCCGTAAATGACGTTCAGAGGTTTGCGTACAGAAATTGCCTTGTTTGAAATGCGAATTAAGATTGTTGTATTTACTAGAGTTCTTCTAAGATCCAAGTCTGAACCAATCCTACCCGTGGGCCTATTTTTTTTTTGTCATTACCCAGCTAAAAATGAACTGCAGTTTTTCTACAGAAGTGAAGTATTTTTAAAGTTTTTCTACAGGCAACTGTAGATTTTCTGTAGTGCAATCTTGACTGTAAAAATACTTCAGTTATTTTGCAGTTAATGTGAAGTAATTTTGCAGTAATTTATTTCAAAAATACTGTGAGCTTTTATCTGCAAAAATACTGCAGTTTACGTGAATTTATGTTATAATCATAAATTTAAAAAATAATGAGACTTTACATCTGTAGTAAAACTGTAGTAAATTTGAAGTATTTTTACAGTCATTATTTCAGTATTATATTTTCTGATGTATCTGCAGTATAACTGCAGTTACTTTAAGGTAATTTTACAGAACTTAATTTTAGTAAGTTTGTGAGATATTTTCTGCAATTTATCTGCAGTTTTAAAAGCTAAGCAATATTAAAGTCTTTCAGTTTTTGACAATATTGCGTATTTACTCTGTTATTAATAATTAACACTGTTTTCAAGACTTTTAGTTTAATGGGACTAAATTGAACAAAAATCAAAATCCTCAGGCGGGGGGGGGGGGGGGGAGGGGGGAGGCGAACACTGCTTTGAACCACCCATTTTGAGATAAATTTTTAACACATAAATATATACATAAAAAAAATAACTTTCATGGGGAATTTAAGGGGGAAAGTCCGCCCCTCCAACGGAAAATTCTTAGTTCCTCTTTTAAGTTAAGCGAGGAACAGCGAGTTAAGCAGCGGACACTGCTTTGAACCACCCCTTTTGAGATAAATTTTTAACACATAAATATAAAAAATAACAAATTAATAACTTTCATGGGGAATTTAAGGGGGGAAAGTCCGCCCTTCCCCCCAACGGGAAATTTGTACTTTCTCTTAGTGTTTAATTACTTTAAATTACTCGAAAAAAGAATAAATTTACTGTTTTACAAAATCGGTCAAAATAAAAAAATAAATGAAATTTCAAAATCCAGGGAGGGTTAATGACGACCCCCCCCCCTCCAACGGAAAATTTTTAGTTCCTCTTTTAAGTACTCAAAAGAACCAATTTTATTATGCTGTTCAAAAACGGAGAAAACGCAATTTTAGTTACTTAAACTTTAAAATTCAGGAAGAAAGTAGTAATTGAACACCCCCCCCCCACCACCACACACACACACATACACCCTACACACAACGAAAAAATCTTAGTTCTTTTATTTTAAGTTTTTTTTTATTATTATTATTATTTATTTTAGTTATTTTAATTATTTAGTTATTTAAATTTCAAAATCGAGGGAGGGGGAAATTGCCTTTCCACTTATTAACTACAGGCATGATGACTTCCAGTTTTTAAGAAAATTTTACTTCAAAAAACAAGTGAAAAATGTAAATCTCCTTTTGAACATTTGATTTTTTTTTCGTAACTGACTATGTGAAGAAACGCTACATCTCAACTCAACTCAGATTCTGATCGTTCTGTTTACATTTTGACGGCGGCGACGGCGGTAAGCGGTAAGTGCAAGCGTTTGTATATTATTTTTCTTATTCGCTAGCTTTGTTAATATAATAATTAATGCCGTAATTTTTTAAATGTTTATATATAGCCATAAGATGGCTAAAAATATGTACCGACAGACACCTCTACAAATCTAGATAGATTAAAAAATTAGATACATTCAACGTATTTATAAAGTACCACGTTGTCTTGCCAAAAAAAATTATTTCGGAGGAGATTTGTATTGTCAATGTGTCGTCCATATTGTCTTATTTTAGACTTTTTTTTTAAAATACTGTAATAGCGATGGAGTTAATTTAAAGTTTGTTGCCCCTACAATTACGATTATGCCAAGGTTGCAGCTATGATTTTATCAAAATCATCGCCAAGCTTACATATGCATCGTATATATGAATATATATGTATTACACACCAAACACTCATATTAATGCTACATACGTCATTATATATATATTATTTGCATCATATGGCTATAACTTTAGGCCACATAAATCACGAAATGTTGAACACATATAGTATTATTATAATGTCATATATGCTTTATAATTTGATAAATTTTGGTCACTAGATGTTTTTTCTTATATTAATTTTACATTATTTTGTAATAAAAAATGCAAAAAATGAATCCTGAAATGTGTTTTATGGTGTTCAATGGATAAATAAGCTAAAAAAAAATTATTTTCTTTAAATCCAAAGTTTTTATTATTACAAACAAGTAACAGCATCCAAAATTTTAAAATAAGCTATCAAGCTGGGGTGTAAAAATCTAGGAGTCAATGGGCCAATTCTCACCACTAAATTTTATTAGTATTCTTCGGCTAAATTTTATTATTATACTTCACCTAAATTTTATCAGTATTCTCAAGAATATTAAAAATTTAGTGGTAGTAATCTACCCATTGGCGACTAGATTTTTACACCCCTGCTATCAAGTATAAAAATATAGCAACAAATATTTTGTTATTAATTGAAAAATGTTAACTGACACGTGTAACATACCAATTTGGCAAACTATCTTGGAAAAAGCTTTTAATCACATTTCATGTAACATATCATCATTCAGGAGGACAATATTTAAAATAGCATTACTTTAAATTAAATGATAATTTTTATAAAGTTATTTTCCTCCTGGTATATTATTTGTAAACTTTGATTAAAAGCAATTGAAAATATTATGTAAAAACCTTGAGAAACCATTAATTGTATTGACACACAGGCTAAGTACAGTCAAGATCAACCCAAACAATATTATAAATTTCATTGTAACGATAAAAGGCTCAAATATTTAATTTAATTTTGTAATAAATATGAGTTATTTGAATTAACAATAACAAACTCTAAATTAACTCCATCACTATTAAAGAAAAGTTTAAAATAAGATAATATGAACAAAACTTTGAAAATACAAATATCCTATGAAATATTTTTTCTAGTAAGGCTTTTATAAATACGTTGAATCTATCTAATTTTTTTTAAAGAGAAACCAGTTTTGAAGAAGTGTCTGTCGGTACATATTTTTAGCTATCTTATGGCTATGTATAAACATTTAAAACATGAATTAAGGTGTTAATTATTATATTAACAAAGTTAGCGAATTACGGAAAATAATGGACGAACGCTGTCACTTATTGCTCAATGCCGAGAGTCGCATGTAAAATGTAAACAGGTTTAGAATTTAGCTATAGGTGAAAATTAGCAGTAGCTATTCACCACATAGCGATTAAATTTGTAAAACGGCAATTAAAACACTGTCATTGTTTACCACCTCTGCTTTCAGGTAACACATTCCATGGCAATCCTTGAGCGACTAATTTTGTGATTCCCCCCCCCCCCCTAAAGGTGAAAATAAGCAGTCGCCAGTTGTTGATTAAACTTTAAAAACTGGCGATTAAAAATGTGGAAAGCACAAGCCAAATGCAGGATTTCCCAATTACCATTTTCTCCTAAATTTCAAGATTTTTCAGCGTCCATTCGACGAAATTCATAATTTTTATGCGTCCGTTCGAAGAAATTCATGGCTTTTACGTGCCCGTTTGAAGAAATTTACGATTTTCCGTGCATAATCGAAGAAATTCATGATTTTTACGTGGTGATCCATAAAATTCATGATTTTTATGCATTTGATCGACGAAATTCAGAATTTTTACACTGCCGAATGACGAAATTTGATTTTTACGTAGCCAATCGACAAAATTCATTATTTCTCTCCGGCCGATCGAAGAAATTCATTATTTTTATGCACACGATCGACAAAATTCAAGATTTTTACACTGCCGAATGACGAAATTTGATTTTTACGTAGCCAATCGACAAAATACATGATTTTTACACGCCGATCGATAAAATACATGATTTTTACACGGCGATCGATAAAATACATGATTTTTACACGCCGATCGATAAAATTCATGATTTTTATGCACTCGGTCGCTAAAAATCATGATTTTTATATGCCCGATCGACGAGATTCGTGATTTTTATGCATTTGATCGATGAAATTCAGGATTTTTACACTCCCGAATGGCGAAGTTTTTTTACGTAGCCGATCGACAAAATTCATTACTTTTTCTGAGCATGATCGACAAGCTTCATTATTTTTACGCACACGATTGAGAAAATTTATGATTGTACATGCACTATCGATGAAATTCAGGATTTTTGCACTCTTGAATGGTGAAATTTGCAATTTTTCTTCCGAAATTCAATTTGTGGGTTTTTTTTTTTTCGGTTAATGTGCGTGAAGTGTACATATATATATAAGTTACTAACCGCTGTTTGAATGAATTTCATGCATTCTAGAGATTGCTGCATTGTGAGTTTCGGGCATCCAGAAGTGTTTTTTTTTTGGGGGGGGGGGGGTGGGGGGGGGAGTTATTGTAGGCGAAGCGTACATATATATATATATATATATATATATATATATATATATGTTACTAACTGCTGTTTGAATGAATTTCATGCATTCTCAAGATTGCTGCATGGTGAGTTTCATACATCCACGTTTTTTTTTTTTTTCAGTTAATGGGTTGGGTTGGGTTGATTATTGACGGCCAGTTACCACACTAGGGATATAGGCCCGGGGGAGTGCCCTTCGTGGGGGTCTTTCTAAGGGTAACCCGTATTTACGCATGGATAAATCCACGGCTCGAAGAAAACCATGAAAACTCTGAACGATTAGGCCGACGGGCGCAATTGGGGTCGAACCCAGCACCTCCCACAACCTCTCAGCCACTGGTGGGGCTTTTCAGTTAATGTATGCGAAGCATACATATATATGTTACTAACTGCTGTTTGAATGAATTTTATGCATTCTAGAGATTGCTGCATGGTCAGTTTCATGCATCCAGGGTTTTTTTTTTTTTCAGTTAATGTATGCGGAGTTAATGTTCGGTTAATGTACCTGCTTAATCCGGTAACGGATAATTGCATATATTTGCATTTATATAAATGTTTTCGCGGTCTCCTCTGGTAATGGGATCCAGGATAATGGATATTCAGGGCCATGTTGCCTGCAAGTTTGTTGTAAATGTATCACTTGTACGTGTCACTATTCGAAACAAGCTAAATTCGGCAGCAAAGGCTGTGAAATGTGAGAAGAATTTGTAAATACATTTGGTATTTAAATACGATGTAAATTATAAAGCATAAACATCAAATGTTAATAAAATGTTTTTTTTTAAATTTAAACCTTATTTGCACCATAATTGTATGCAAGATAAAATTGGAAGGACAAATCAGGGCGCAGGTAAGAGTAATTTTTGTAAATTTTAGCATTTTTTTAGAAAAACAGAAAAGCATATATTTGTTTTGCTTTTAATATGAATTTTATGCAGTTATTTTTTATTAGCTGTAATATATGTAATACATTTTATTTCATAGTAAATGGTATATAATTTAGAAATTTACATATATGTATGTATCCTTTCATATAATTTATTTTATATACAAAATTATATAAATATTCAATGCACATATAGATAATTTCTTTAAGAGATGCAAAAATATTCAAATTTGAAATTTACATTGTGGAAAAATTAGTTGCAATTAAAATTAATTTTTGCATTTAAATTTCGTGTAGGGGAGACCGGTACACACTGGACCTATGGGCACAGTGGACCACCCCCTAATATTTTATTTATTTAAACTTTTTAAAAGCTTCTCTTATATCCTAATAGACAACAGCACTGCACTGATTATTTATAGCCTTCAGAAAATATGTTTAGCTCAGATTGAACTATTTTATCCTGATTGGTTGTTTTGAGCTTCTAAAAGTAAAATTTTTCATCATATTTGAATTTTTTTAGTAATTAAAGGTTGTAGATAAATAAGATAAAACAGCTTTTTTGTAAAGCTAAGATACTTGTTTTTATTTAACTTTAAAGTTAATATGTTTAAAAGTATAGGTGCAAATTCACGGTCGCCAGTCGCCACGTGGCGACTAAATTTTTTGCTGTGGCCACTAACTTTCGGTGTTTAAGTCGCCACGTGATTTAAAAGCAATCAATTTCTGGTTTTCCTAGTCCCCATCGTGAAATGTTGATTTTTTTTTAAAAAAGATTAAGACCAAAACGCATAACAAACATTATTATTATCTTTTAATAACATTTCAGAATGATCTGTTTAACACAGCAAACTATTAAATATATTCGAATAGCAATGTTATTCGTAACAGTTTGAATCTGATAATTTTACATAGACTGTGATTTAAATATATATATATATAAACAAATGTTTGAAGTGTGTTTTGATTTTTATAGTGCAAAATAATCTCACAAATTCAAATTTTCTTTCATATGTACCTTTGTTTGGCAAAATCAAAATAAGAAATATTGTTTTTCTGATATTCCCCGCTATCCTGATTGCTTAGCTTATACATATTTTTTTTAAACCGTATCTTGCCAAACTTTATCTTCTGACTGTACATGATTTAAGATTTAATTAATATTCAATTTTTTTTGTACATCTGTATATATTAAATAAATTACTTTACACTTTGAATTCCTGAGTTTTTTTAGTTTTTTACCCCATATAAACACTATTGTTTTTATGCGTTTGTTTTACAACTGTGGCCACTGGATTTTTTGGGTTTAGGAGCCAATGACTCCTTCCAAATTTTGGGAATCTGCACCTATATTTAAAAGGAAGCTATAAACAATATTAATACGATTATTTATTGAACTTAAACATGGGTCACAGTGGACCACCCACTCCTGGATCCACTCTGCTCCTGTAATGCAGAATGTTCAAAATATTTAATAATTGCTTATTTACTATAAAGAAATATTGTTTAAAAGTAGTTATTTAACTGTAAAATAAAGTAAACAAAGAAAAATGACAATTTATTTAATATAGTAAGAAATATTTTGTTTTGTATTTACTGCCTTTGATAAATATAACTGTAGTCTAAATTGGTGATTATTCTATTCAAGTAAGATTCGTGAGATGCAAATTGAATGGAAATCAGTTTATTTTTCCCGAAACTGTAGATGAATCTATTGTTGATGTCAATGATTTCATAATATTGCTCTCAGACCCAAAAGTATTTCAGGAAAGTTCCAGACTCAATCATACTCATAAGTATTTTGGAATTTCATTTGCAAATTGTAATGTGCGCTGATTGTTTTGTACTTAAGTAATAACTTCAACTAAATTGCAATTGTTCCTGTATTAATCTGTTATTATTTTCAAAATATAATTCATTTTGTTTTTGTTTCAAAATGTTACTCGTAAATTTATATTACTATGTTATTTCGTGGGTAAAGGGAAAATAAAAAAGACTTAGATTAATGAAAAATAGACTTATATTGTATATTTCAGATAATACCTAATAGCGGTCCACTGTGGTCCACTTTACGGATGCATATAAAAAAATTTCTTTTGAAAAATATATTGAAAACTATGTTATGATAAATGTATAAAGGTTTAAGGAATATTCAAAAATATTTTTTATGCAGATCGGTTTGTCCATTAAAGAGAAAAAAAAAATTTAACTGAAAAAGTGGTCCACTGTGTACCAGTCTCCCCTACATTTAATATTTAAAATTATCATCTAAATCTGCCACAATAGACTTCATTATGAATTGCTTATGAGATTAAAAATTTGTAATCCCTTTCGCACAATATATATATTCTCACAAGCTTTGTAATATATATTCTCACAAGCTACAAAGAAAATCATTTTTTTTTTTTTGGGGGGGGGGGAGGCAGTAAGTACATATTGAATAATCAAACAGTTACAGCAATTAAAAAAACAAGGATATTTTATAAAAATGTTTAAATGCTTGGGTAACAAAATTACAATGGACAAAGAAAAAGTTATGTCCACTCTGATTTAAATTCTTGTGCATCTATTTGCTTTATCAATTTGAAATTTCTGTAGAGGATTGAAAAGATATGCCATTATATAAAGAATTATAATTTAATTTTTTAAAATTCATATACAATTATTTTTAATTGCAATTTTTATTGTTGCAATGGAATTACTAAATACACATTATCAATTTTCTTCTTCACATTGAATTTATTTATAAAATTGCACTTTTTATTACAAAATTTTAAAAGTAAGATTTTAATTTTTAGCCAATAACCATGTGTCCTTGATTTTAAAGAAATTGCCCAGTAATGAAACTATTGAAAAAATAAAAACAATTCAATACCATAAAAAAATCATTGCTTGAAGATTGAAGTACTAGGATTATTATGAATACTTCACTCATCTTTCAATATTATTATTTTGAGTAAAGTCGTTCATACAATTTCTTGAATTCTTTCATTTTTCAAAAGGTAACCATAATAATTGAATAAGTCAGCCATGATCAAAAAATATTTTTCAGTGATGATTAATCGTTGTATGCATGATATATTTGCACAGATTGCATATAAATTGAGATATGAAAAAAAATATTTAATTAGATTTTAGTGCTGATTTTTTCATACAGAAAAATTAATATTTTATATATATACATATTTTGTAATAAATTTCTAAAAGGCTGCAGTGAAACTGCAAAAAAATGCAGTTGAAAGACCACAGTGATTTGTCACAAATCATTGCAGTTGTTTTTAAGTCGACATAACTACACATTTACTGCAGTAAGTGTGTAGTTAAAATGCAGTTGGAAGTCTGCGGTGATTTGGCACAAATCCCTACAGTTTTTTTGAAGTCGACATAACTGCAAATTTACTGCAGTAAGTGTGCAGTTAAAATGCAGTTGGAAAACTGCGGTGATTTGGCACAAATCTCTGCAGTTTTTTTGAAGTCGACATAACTACAAATTTACTGCAGTAAATTTGTAGTTATGTCGACTTCAAAAAAACTGCAGGGATTTGTGCCAAATCACCGCAGTTTTCCAACTGCATTTTTTTTGTAGTTTCACTGCAGTTCATTTTTAGCTGGGAACTCTCTTCGTGGAAATTCACCATCTTGTCATGCTCGTTCAACTTCTCGCCATACTGGTTCACCATCCTGTCATGCCCAAACACCTGATTATGGAAGGGTTTCACCGTCATCGTCCAGATGTCAATCAAGAAGTCGCCGACCTGAGAAAGGAAACTACAACTCTCCTGGAGGAAACATGCCTCGTAACCGACCCCGATACAGAAGGAATAATCAAAGGTGGAATGAGTCGCCAGGACATTCAGAGAGTCCAGTAAATTTTTGTAAGTCCTCTAATATTTTTATATCAAATGTTAATGTAAATTGTATAAATGTAGAGGCCAGGTGGATCCTGGACACTGGTGCGACGCACCATTTCACTAATGATAAATCCATTTTTGTAAAATTTTCTCCTTTAATAGATCAGGAAATGACTGTTGCTGTTAAGAACATATCTTTCCCAATTGAGGGCCGAGGTGATGTAAAATTGTTATTTGGCAAACGCCATGTTTTACTAAAGAATGTTATGTATTCAAGTAAATTACGTCGTAGTCTCATATCTGGTCCTCAATTGGATAAAAACGGGGCAACTTTTATTGGTGGAAGAGGGAAGGTAACCGTCTCGAGGGAAGGACATTTTTTATTTAATGCTTATCTTAAAAGGGGAGTATATCAGGTTTTTCCTAGGATTCCAAAATCGTTAAAAATTGAGACAAATTCTCTTTCAAAGTTTTCAGAAATGGAGATTTGGCATAGGCGTTTCGGACATATAAGTCCAGCCATTCTAGTGCATACCTGTAATGAAGAGGGAGTCCGGGGAATGCCAAAGCTTAAAGATCTTAACTTTAAATGTGAAAAATGTAAAATAAGTAAACATAAAAAAGTATCATTTAAGGCAATAGGTCAAAGACGCTCGCAGTACCCTTTGGAACTTCTTTTTGCTGATGTCTGGGGTCCTTGCCAAGTACAAGGTAGAAATGGCGAGAAATATTTTCTCACTATTATTGATGACTATTCCCGCCGTGTGTCCATTTATCCTATGAGAATGAAGTCAGATTCCTATGAAATTGTTCGTAATCATATTACTAGAGCTGAAACTTTCATGGGAAGGAAAGTCAAAAATGTACGGACGGATAATGGGGGGGGGAATTTGTCAATGATGACCTTGACGAATTTTTTAAATCCAAGGGTATTATGCATGAGCTCACAAATCCATATACTCCACAGCAAAATGGAACGGCCGAGCGATTTATGCAGACTGTCATAAATGGAGCCCGTACCTTACTATCAGAGAGCAACTTAGACTTAAGTTTTTGGCCAGAGGCCGTAAAATTCTTCGTGTACACCTGGAATCGAGTGTGTCCCAAAACTTCATGTAAGACTCCTTTTGAGTTGTATGGAGGTAATAAACCTTCAGTTAAACATCTAAAACCTTTTGGGTCTGTAGCTTTTGTGGGAATTCCAAGACAAAAGCGGGATGGGAAACTCGGTCCAAGGGCGAAACGAGGAATTCTGGTTGGCTATGCTTTTAAAACTAAGGGTTATCGAATTTGGATACCTGAAACAGATAGTATAATAGAATCCATTGACGTCACATTTGACGAAAAATCCAGGTTTGATCCAGACAACAGTGGAGCTGTGATGGGCCCGGAGGAGGTTGACTTCTTTCCGGATAGCCTTGTGAGTAATCAAAATGATACCGTTGTAGAGGTAGAACCAGAGGTCATCCCTGGTCCCTCCAACGAAGCAAGTGATCCACAGGCATCTGGAGAGGAGGAGTCCGATTCCGAGTCCATTGACAGTTCCAGTCCGACTATTTCCTCACTTAGAGATGTTAGCTGGATTCGTAAAGCAGTACCTAGGCCTACCGGAAAACGGGTAGACGTCTATTATTACGAAACTGGGAAAACTGATCGTTTGAGATCAATAATGGATGTTGAAAGATATTGTGATAGAAATCAAATAAAATATAATCCTGACATATTTGATTTTAAGGGTAATAATCTTTATTCTGGTCCTGTTTCAAGCGTAGACAACTCTGATAGTGAAGATGAAGAATCTAATGCTCCTGAATCTAATCAAGTAAATCCTGAATCATGACTATATGGTCCGACTATACCCAAAACATTTAAACAAGCGATGGAGTCCGCGCAACGTGAGAAATGGCTTGCTGCAATGCAGAGCGAACTCAGTGTTATGCGTGAACGGAAGGTTTGGCATTTGGCTCCTTTACCTGCCAACGTAACTCCAGTGGGATGTAGGTGGGTTTTCACTATCAAGAGAGATGAATTAGGGAGGATTGCCCGCTTTAAAGCTCGTTTAGTTGCCCAGGGCTATAAACAAATTAAAGGCGAATCTTACGATGAGACCTTTAGCCCTGTGGTCAATTTTGGTGTAATCCGATTCTTTTTCTCTCTCTTGGTATCGTGTAGCGGATGGCGTCACATTCAGTGTGATGTAACCAGCGCCTACCTTTACGCACCATTGAGAGAAGACGTGTATATGCTACAACCGCCCGGTTTCACCATACCTGAGAAGTCTCATTTGTACTGCAAGCTGGATCGAGCTTTGTACGGACTACATCAAAGTGGTAGAGAATGGTTTTTTGAGATACACAAAGTTTTAATTAATATTGGTTTCATCAAATTGGATAGCTGTAACTGTGTATATATCTTTAAATCTGAAATAGTACTCTTGTTGTATGTAGATGACATAGTGTTGTTTGGGAAAAATCAGACTGTCATAGATAATGCTTTACAAATGTTGGGGAAATTTTTCGACTTGAAAGTATTGGGAAAAACCAAAAAGCTTTTGGGGGTAGAATTTGAAGAAAGGAATGGCTTAGAGATTCATCAATCTCATTATATTGATGAAATATGTAATAAATTTAAAAGCTTTAAAATACCTATATCTTCACCCCCAATTAGCAAGGGTATAATTTTTTCTAAAGTTGATTGCCCAACCTCACAGTCAGATATTGATGTCATGAAATCCATACCATATAGGAATGTGCTCAGTTGTCTGTCATTTTTAGCAAATCGCACTAGACCTGACATATCATATGCAGTTAATATTTTTAGTCAATTTCAGAGTAATCCAGGATTGTTTCATTGGGGCGGACTTCTACGGCTGCTAGGTTACGTAAAATATACTAGAAATTATCGCCTCCGCTTATCATGTAATCAGGAGCAGTTGATCGCCTACTCTGATGCAGACTTTGCAGCGAACCGGGATGACCGGACTTCTATTGGTGGCCAGCTCGTTCTTTTGGGAAACTCACCCGTGGATTGGCGAACCTTCAAGGAGAAATGTGTGAGCCTGTCTACCATGGAGTCAGAGTTTGTGGCCTTGACTGAAGCTACCAAGAATATAGTCTGATATGACCGGATCCTGCGGGAATGCCGGAGTAGGCAGATCATTCGTGAATGCGATGTTAAATCTCAATTATACGTTGACAACCAGGCGGCCATAGATTTCGTTAAGTCCCCAATCGAAAATCACCGTAGTAAGCACATCGACGTTAAACTGTTTTTTTGTCAGGGATCTGGTTTATAAAAATCTTTTTGATTTAACTTTTGTCCGTAGCAAGGCTAACCTCGCAGACGTGTTTACCAAACCCCTCACCAAATATGATCTTCAGAGATTTGTAAAAATCTTGTTTAAAATAGATTAATTACTTATCTAGTCAAATACGTACCTATTCTCTTTGTAAATTTTATAAGTGTAAGGAAATTGTGCAATATATATTTTTTAGAATAATTCTTGAATTTTTAGTGATATATTGAAGTGTAAGATTAAAGTAATTTTAAATATAGAATTTTTGTAAAAGTGT
Organism: Maratus michaelseni; assembly: GCA_963931845.1. NCBI lineage: Eukaryota > Metazoa > Arthropoda > Arachnida > Araneae > Salticidae > Maratus > Maratus michaelseni. Next base: position 187,581,767 of record OZ007598.1, on the reverse strand, counting down.
ATGTAAGGTAACTTTACTTTTTAATGTTTTCCAAACTGCAATAATTCTGTATGTTTAAAGTAATATGGAGAAATTGAATTTACATAAGTAATGAAAGCCTAAAGTTTAAAATATTGTTAAGGTTAAATTGTATGCATTTTTCTGTGTCTGGGTGGGCCCATTTGTCCTAGGACAACCAGACCGGAGGATGTAATGTATTAAGCTGCTGTTAGTATTTTTGCAACGGTTTTTCCGGCTAGTCCTTAAGTCCATGGGTTGAAATTTTTTTGAATTTTTCTTTGGGGCTTTGTGTGAAAATTTGACTTAAGCTGAGAAGTTAAATTTTGGTCGTACTAGTATAAATGGGAAAGTTGCAATATATTAATCTTTGAGGCAGTTAGTTAAAATTAAATTTTCAAGTGTTGAACATTGTTTTAAAAATTAAATTATTGTAAGGTTAAAATTGTTATGGTCGTTTGTGGGAGTTTCACTAATGTTGTTGGAGAGTTATGCTAATTGATCGAGGATCCAAATTTTTCAAGTATTTAAATTGTTTTTAACATTGTTTTTAACTATATGAAAAAAATCAAACATGGGTAATTTTTTAAAGTTAATTTGTTCAGTTCAGCTGAGATGTGTATAGTGAAGTTCTTTTGGATATTAAATCCATTTTTCTAGTCTTTTCAGACTTTTTCAAGTCATTTCCATTTTCTTTGGACAATTGGCTGATAGTTGCGTTGAGACAATAAGAGGGGGGGCACATGTCAGGAAAATCACATGCCTCCAGAATATTTGTTGGTCTTATTGACTCAAGCAACACATAAAAACTACCATTCATTATCACTCATACACTCTTAGTATTCTTCATATTAAGTAATAAACATTAAAGTTTTACCTTTATTAAATATAAAATACACTTCATAAATATAATTTACTTTTGTAAATACATCGTTTTTACTTACCTTGTGCACTTTATTCTTTCCATAATTTGAGCTGCTTTCAGGAACAAATACTTTTTATTTAGTCCATCATTAAAACGTAACTACAGAAACACAAACACATTTTTACTTCTAACGAGAGTCGCACTACATCGTAAACATCGTAAGTACTTCTGAGGTAGTGCCTCTGCCACTCACTAGATGGCGGCACACGTAGGCCGTTCGGATTGGAAGACCGAACGACGAATCAACAATGGCACGTGTATGAAAATTTCGGTGGATCGTTCTAGTAAAGTGGGTGTTCCTAGTGATTAGCCGACATTCTACCAGTATAAATAGTTGCTGTATCTTTGCATAGGTCGTATATTGGAAATCGATTGATCAAGTAATCGGCGGTGTTCTTTCAATAGATATCGTCGTAGTATTAGAATATCTGGCTTGTTAATGTTATATAAAAGTAAACGATGATCGTTGTGGTTGATGGCGATAGTATTTAAAGTTCGATCAGCTTGGTACAGTAAAGTATAAATATATTTGATGTGTTTAATAAGTTTATCTTGTTCTGTTTGGGAGCAGATCTCAACGTGCACTTGTCATTGCTCGGCTACCAAAAGGAGGATGAACGGGGATCCATCCTAACATACCTACTACTTTCAAAGAACTTAACACTCATAAACGATACGGAATCACCACCTTCGTTCATAGGAGAGCCGGGTCGTCCATGTCGGGGAAACCCAGATGTCACCGTGTGCACTCAGGATCTAACCAACTTCGTCGACTCCTGGTACGTGGACACAGAATCCGTATCGCTATCTGATCATAGGTATATTTGTTTCTCTCTTTCATTAACACCCTCAACAATAGATCTCAAAAGGTTTAAAACAAAGTATACAACCTTCAAAAAATTTAACAAATTCTTCAGACCTTTGGCCACGGACTTACACACTAAACTTACATCGGTTGACACCTATGACAAATTGGATAATTGGCTAGAAGACTTCAATATCAAAATTAACCAAACATGTCAAAAAACATTAAAAACTAAAAAACTTAAACTATACCCAACTTTTGACTGGTGGACTGACGCGCTAAGATCCCACCGAAACAAAATATCAGCTCTAAGGAAAAGATGGAGGTCATCGGGTGACTCAAAATGGAGAACGCTTCTACAACGTGAGCGAGCGCTATATAAAAAACACATAAAAAGCGAAAAATTAAATTCCTGGAAAAAATTCTGTAATAATACAAAAGACACCTTTGGGCAGGCGTTCAAAATTGCAACAAACAAAAACTTATCAAACCAACACTTTATTCACACATCCTTGGAAGGTTCTTCACCTTACATTACAAAACAAGAAACATTTCAAAATCTTTTAACACATCATTTTCCAATAAATCCAACTGTTCCGTTACTTTTAGCCCCAGCAGGGGAGATAGTCCCCTCCCCCCCACTCTTCTCAAATAAAGAAATAAAAACAGCATTATCTGAACAAAACAATCTTAAAGCCCCTGGTCACGATAAAATAGACGCATACCTCATAAAAAATCTTTTCAAATCATACAAATACTTAATTCGTGATCTTTTCAATAAATGTTTAAATTTAAATTATTTCCCAAAAAATTGGAAAATAGCTAACGTTATATTTTTCACAAAAAACAATAAAAATCCTAAACTCCCAACCTCATATAGACCCATTTGCCTTCTCCCGATGCTGGGCAAAATCCTAGAACGCATGCTTAAACATAGACTAAATTACTATCTAGAAAACAATAACTACTTACATAAATCTCAATTTGGCTTCCGTGAAGGAAAAAGTACAGTACAATTACTTAACAGATTAAAATATAAAATTAATAATTATCTAAAATCAAATAAATACTGCGCGCTCGTCTCATTTGACATTGTGGGGGCGTTTGATAATATTGACTGGACAACATTGGGCAGAATTCTCAAAACCCTGCCAGTCCCAAAATATCTTATAAACTTTCTCCTAAGCTTTCTTTCAGACAGACTCATCATTACCGATTACCTAAATAATAACATTAAACGTCCTACTTCCCAAGGTTGTCCACAGGGTTCGTGTCTCGGCCCTCTCCTGTGGCTCCTTGTGGCCAATCAAATACTAAAAATATTCTACACTAAATTCACTAATCTTTATGCCTTTTGCGATGATTTCAATCTTATTATACGCGCAAACAATAGAAGAGATTTAGAATCGCAGGCGAATGAAAGAATTGCCCTTTTTGCCCAAATATGTGAAGAACTCTCGCTAAAAATATCATCAGATAAAACATCGTACATTCTGTTGGGTAAAAATGCCTTGGTGAGTCGTCCACCAATCTTTAAATTAAAACAATCCAATATAAAAGGTGTCACCGACTTAAATATCTTAGGTATAACATTCCAATCAAATCTTAAATGGGATAAACACATCCAAAAAATTAAAAACAAAATAGTATTATTAACATCTTCAATAAAACGCGTTTTTTCAGCCACATGGGGAGTGGATAGATCACGCCTTAGAACCTGGTACATCACAGTCTTATAGAAAATAATAGTTTACGGCTCGGAGGTATGGTTCGACGATTTAAGAGTTATTGACAAACGTAACCTCCAGAGCATACAAAGATTATGTTTAATATCAATAACAAAAACATATAAAAATACTTCAACTCACACATTACAGACACTACTGGGTATTCCACCACTATTACTAACGTTAGAACATAAAAACTTAAAATATAAAATATTAAACAACACAGAGATATTATTAAAAGATAATAAGGTGATAACTAAAAATGACATAGAAGAAAAGCTTTACAAATACACAATTAACCCAGAAAACTTTTTAAATAATCTAATAACAATAGACAAAATCTTAAATAACATAGATATTATACACATATACACAGACGGTTCTAAGGTGGATTCTAATACAGCTTTCTCATTGGTGATTTTTCAGAACAACATAAAAATAGACGAAAAAACTACTAAAATTCAACCAGAAAACACAGTCTACCAAGCAGAGCTGCACGCGGCCATAACAGCAATAGAATGGGCAATAAATTCTAACTTTAATAAATTTCAAATTTTATCAGATAGTCAATCAACAATCCTTTCATTAACAAATCAATTTCCAACACTTAAAGCAATTTATGATATACAGCAACTAATACATCAAAATAAAAACAAAATATTTTATCTAACATGGGTTAAAGGACACGCGGGTACAATAGGCAACGAACTGGCGGACAAGCTGGCTAATGATGCTGCTCAGTACTCCAACCTTCCAGTAGAGCGCGGAATAAAATTTCCACGCTCATATTTAAATAAATGTATCAAAGATCAATTACTGGAAAGGTGGCAGTACAACTGGGATAACTCAGGGAGCGGCAGATTTACGTATCAGCTTGTGCCAGAAGTCAACACTAAATTAATAACTAAAGATAAAGTCTCAATATATTTTTTCACGGGCTGCGGCAGTTTTCCTACATTCTTAAATAAAATCGGTAAAATGGATAATGATCTATGTGTTTGTGGCCAGAGAGGTGATCCTATCCATTATGTCTTCGGGAAGTGTAGATTTATGAAATATAAATTTCATAGGAAATTTCCAACACTCCTCGAGGACATGATGGATATTATTAATAATAATGAATCACTAGGCAAATTATATCAAAATTACAATATCTTAAATGAGAAATATTCTTTTATAAAATACAAATTTTATTTTTAAATCTAAAATATTTTTTAATCCTACTATTGCTCGTCCTGTGAAGGTTATTTCGCTTCATGGAGACGGTTGTCCTCTTAATTTGCGGTGTTATGTATCTTTAACTATATTTTCTGTTTATAAGTGTTTATTCATCAAGTATCTAGTTTTATTCATTGTATATAAGTGATTATTATTCAAATATAAATTTTCCATTGTTTTATTCATCGTGTATATTTGTATATTATTCGAGTGTAGTATTCATTGCATTACTCATTATAATTAAGTGTATAAATGTTCGGAAAATCTTGCTAACAATTAAATAGTTAAAATAATCAATATAATTGATTATCTAGTAAAATGTAAATATATCAAGTGTACTACCTGTAAATACATAATTGTTACTTTACAATTCATATATTCATTCATCTACTTCTTGCATGGTTAATCATGAGGGCAGACATTTCTTAGGGTTGTCTTTTAAAGAATGGAAAATGTTGTCAAACTTAGAAAATTACTGTTATCATCTTGCAAAGAGCTATTATGTATAATGTGTAAATATTGAAATTTGTAAAACATGTAACTTATATAATTATTGTGTATACATTTTTTTTTTTTTTTTTTTTTTTTTAAATCTACTTACCTGTAAAAAACTGTAGCTTTAAATATTGTGTATATAATCTATAATATTCAAACATTGTATAAAATCAGGCACGCCCTGAATAAATAGGGCTGCCATTTGTGAATTAGAGTTTGTATAATTTACTATAATTTACTTTTCAATTTGTAAATGTTTTCCCATGGCACGCCCTGATAAATAGGGCTGCCACTTATGATTGATGGTGCAAGAAATTTTAGTTAATCCGGAGACGGTGGTGTCGTTTGGACGGTGGAGACCTTCCTGCCTTGAGCTTGGGGCTTGTCCCGATCATATGCCAAAAGCGGATCCTCAAGGCGGGTGACAGCCAGACAGCCAGTCTATCTGCTAAATATCCGTGTTCTGTGAAAAGTGAAAACGTTACTGTCTTCAAAACGAAACTGTTTCATGTCAAGTTATTAGAATCAAGATGCTGTATTATAATATGTGAGTACTTTGAATAAATCTCCTGTGTTTGAATAACTTTTTGTCTTCATTGAATTCTATATATATTCTGCATTTCACTATTTAACTTTTATATGATAATCTATCTAAAACCAGCAAAAGCTTCTCACTACGCTATAACTAAAAGTTATACTCTGCTTACTTCTAAATAGACTGCCTACATTATTTAAACACCCTCGAATTGCGCAACCTCTCCTCCCCTCGCCACGCGCAACCGTCTGTTCCCCTCGAATTGCGCAACCTCTCCTCCCCTCGCCACGCGCAACCGTCTGTTCCCCTCCAATTGCGCAACCTCTCCTCCCCTCGCCACGCGCAACCGTCTGTTCCCCTCCAATTGCGCAACCTCTCCTCCCCTCGCCACGCGCAACCGTCTGTTCCCCTCGAATTGCGCAACCTCTCCTCCCCTCGCCACGCGCAACCGCCTGTTCCCCTCGAATTGCGCAACCTCTCCTCCCCTCGCCACGCGCAACCGTCTGTTCCCCTCGAATTGCGCAACCTCTCCTCCCCTCGCCACGCGCAACCGTCTGTTCCCCTCCAATTGCGCAACCTCTCCTCCCCTCGCCACGCGCAACCGTCTGTTCCCCTCGAATTGCGCAACCTCTCCTCCCCTCGCCACGCGCAACCGCCTGTTCCCCTCAAATTGCGCAACCTCTCCTCCCCTCGCCACGCGCAACCGTCTGTTTCCCTCGAATTGCGCAACCTCTCCTCCCCTCGCCACGCGCAACCGTCTGTTCCCCTCGAATTGCGCAACCTCTCCTCCCCTCGCCACGCGCAACCGTCTGTTCCCCTCCAATTGCGCAACCTCTCCTCCCCTCGCCACGCGCAACCGTCTGTTCCCCTCCAATTGCGCAACCTCTCCTCCCCTCGCCACGCGCAACCGTCTGTTCCCCTCCAATTGGCAACCTCTCCTCCCCTCGCCACGCGCAACCGTCTGTTCCCCTCCAATTGCGCAACCTCTCCTCCCCTCGCCACGCGCAACCGTCTGTTCCCCTCCAATTGCGCAACCTCTCCTCCCCTCGCCACGCGCAACCGTCTGTTCCCCTCGAATTGCGCAACCTCTCCTCCCCTCGCCACGCGCAACCGTCTGTTCCCCTCGAATTGCGCAACCTCTCCTCCCCTCGCCACGCGCAACCGTCTGTTCCCCTGGAATTGCGCAACCTCTCCTCCCCTCGCCACGCGCAACCGTCTGTTCCCCTCCAATTGCGCAACCTCTCCTCCCCCCGAATTGCGCAACCTCTCCTCCCCTCGCCACGCGCAACCGTCTGTTCCCCTCGAATTGCGCAACCTCTCCTCCCCTCGCCACGCGCAACCGTCTGTTCCCCTCGAATTGCGCAACCTCTCCTCCCCTCGCCACGCGCAACCGTCTGTTCCCCTCGAATTGCGCAACCTCTCCTCCCCTCGCCACGCGCAACCGTATGTTCCCCTCCAATTGCGCAACCTCTCCTCCCCCCGAATTGCGCAACCTCTCCTCCCCTCGCCACGCGCAACCGTCTGTTCCCCTCGAATTGCGCAACCTCTCCTTCCCTCGCCACGCGCAACCGTCTGTTTCCCTCGAATTGCGCAACCTCTCCTCCCCTCGCCACGCGCAACCACCTGTTCCCCTCGAATTGCGCAACCTCTCCTCCCCTCGCCACGCGCAACCGTCTGTTCCCCTCCAATTGCGCAACCTCTCCTCCCCTCGCCACGCGCAACCGTCTGTTCCCCTCGAATTGCGCAACCTCTCCTCCCCTCGCCACGCGCAACCGCCTGTTCCCCTCGAATTGCGCAACCTCTCCTCCCCTCGCCCCGCGCAACCGTCTGTTCCCCTCGAATTGCGCAACCTCTCCTCCCCTCGCCACGCGCAACCGTCTGTTTCCCACGAATTGCGCAACCTCTCCTCCCCTCGCCACGCGCAACCGTCTGTTCCCCTCGAATTGCGCAACCTCTCCTCCCCTCGCCACGCGCAACCGTCTGTTCCCCTCGAATTGCGCAACCTCTCCTCCCCTCGCCACGCGCAACCGTATGTTCCCCTCCAATTGCGCAACCTCTCCTCCCCCCGAATTGCGCAACCTCTCCTCCCCTCGCCACGCGCAACCGTCTGTTCCCCTCGAATTGCGCAACCTCTCCTTCCCTCGCCACGCGCAACCGTCTGTTTCCCTCGAATTGCGCAACCTCTCCTCCCCTCGCCACGCGCAACCACCTGTTCCCCTCGAATTGCGCAACCTCTCCTCCCCTCGCCACGCGCAACCGTCTGTTCCCCTCCAATTGCGCAACCTCTCCTCCCCTCGCCACGCGCAACCGTCTGTTCCCCTCGAATTGCGCAACCTCTCCTCCCCTCGCCACGCGCAACCGCCTGTTCCCCTCGAATTGCGCAACCTCTCCTCCCCTCGCCCCGCGCAACCGTCTGTTCCCCTCGAATTGCGCAACCTCTCCTCCCCTCGCCACGCGCAACCGTCTGTTTCCCACGAATTACGCAACCTCTCCTCCCCTCGCCACGCGCAACCACCTGTTCCCCTCGAATTGCGCAACCTCTCCTCCCGAAACGCCACGCGCAACCGTCTGTTCCCCTCGAATTGCGCAACCTCTCCTCCCCTCGCCACGCGCAACCGTCTGTTCCCCTCGAATTGCGCAACCTCTCCTCCCCTCGCCACGCGCAACCGTCTGTTCCCCTCGAATTGCGCAACCTCTCCTCCCCTCGCCACGCGCAACCGTCTGTTCCCCTCGAATTGCGCAACCTCTCCTCCCCCCGAATTGCGCAACCTCTCCTCCCCCCGAATTGCGCAACCTCTCCTCCCCTCGCCACGCGCAACCGTCTGTTCCCCTCGAATTGCGCAACCTCTCCTCCCCTCGCCACGCGCAACCGTCTGTTCCCCTCGAATTGCGCAACCTCTCCTCCCCTCGCCACGCGCAACCGTCTGTTCCCCTCGAATTGCGCAACCTCTCCTCCCCTCGCCACGGGCAACCGTCTGTTCCCCTCGAATTGCGCAACCACCTGTTCCCCTCGAATTGCGCAACCTCTCCTCCCCTCGCCACGCGCAACCGTCTGTTCCCCTCGAATTGCGCAACCTCTCCTCCCCTCGCCACGCGCAACCGTCTGTTTCCCTCGAATTGCGCAACCTCTCCTCCCCTCGCCACGCGCAACCGTCTGTTTCCCTCGAATTGCGCAACCTCTCCTCCCCTCGCCACGCGCAACCGTCTGTTCCCTGTTGGAAATCTGGACAAAATCTTGTCCCCCTTTCTCTGTCAAGTGGTTTGTTCGGGAGTAAAATTGTTCCGAACCGGTTTTTCTTTTTGCATTTCGGTCGTAAAGGCACTCTCTTTTAACTGTAACTGTATGCATATTTTATTCTAGTTTGAGGTGCGGAGTAAGTATGTATCTAGGGTGAAACAACTCCATGGAAGGTGTGGTGATGTGATGGAAGGACAGTTAACCCCCTTTCTGAATGTTTATTTGCTATAATGTGATACCAAAGTTCCCAGCAATGGCTGGAGGTCTATGTATATATCTTTATTTAAGTTTAACATTCAAGTTGAATGAATAAATATAATTCTGATTTCTACATAAACTGTTTCTTCAATGTGCTATATACTTAGTCACACCACAGACCTTAACCACTATGCTTTACAACTCTGCTCAATCTTTATCATGGTTACGGGCCATGTTATGCTAAAGGTCAAATAGATGCAGTGTGGTGTGTTTTAGATGAAATATATATAGCTTAAAAAGTATAATGGCACAAGTTCCAGAGTTAACTTATTCTTTCCCGAAATTGTCGGATTATAACTACTCTTCTTGGAAGCTCGACGTCAAATGTGTACTGATAGATCGGAATTGCTGGGAGTTTATTACGAATCCCGATATTGCATGTAAAGAGGATGCATCTGATAGAGAGAAAAGTGATTTTGGATGGCGTAAACGCAGAGCTTATACCACGATTTATCAATCCATCGAAAGGAAATTCCAGATATTAATCGCTCAGACCGAAAGCGGAAAAGTTGCCTGGGATATCCTAAAGTTAAACTTCGAACCAACGTCACGGGCACGTTTAGCTGGATTAGTGGATGATTTTTTTGAAATGAAGTTAAACTCGCAAGAGGAAACCATCGGTTTATTTTGCAAGAGAATTGAAGAAAAAAGGTTTCAAATCAAAGATGCAGGTTTTGATATGCCAGAATTGTTAGTATGCTTCCAGTTAATCCGTCGTTTACCCGAAGAATATGATAATCTCGTTCAAATGTTATACAGGTTAGATGATACAGAATTTAAATTGGAAAATGTTTCTAAACAGTTAATTAGTGAATATGGAAGAATTTGTTTAAAGCGTAAGGACGAAAGTAAAGAGGTTATCAGTGTAGGTGATGCTTATACAAGCAAGTTTAAGAATCCTACCGATAGACCAACCATTCCAAAGAAGAATTTCGTAACCAGTAAAAAGCCATGGTTTTCAAGTAGTGGAAGCGACCTGGAACCCTCTCGATGCTCTAGTACTTCACCAGCTACTCGTATGGGGCCGAGTTTAATATGCAGTTACTGCAAACGACCTGGTCACACAGATACAAGGTGTTTCAAAAAGAGAAACTATAGAGGGAAGAAGCAAGTTTTCTACAGTGAAACTACAAGGCAATCGGAATCCGCCCTAATGTCTTCAAATGAGAAAATTGTTGAATTTCTTCTGGACTCAGCAGCTACTTCTCACTTTACGATTGACAGGAGTTTATTTGTAACCTACAAGGACCTCCCCCCCCAACAAGTGCTGATTGGAGACAAGGACTGTTCGTCGGAAGTATTGGGTATAGGTGATATTGACTTCACCATACAAGATGTAAAAGGTAATGTAGAAATAACTTTAAAAAATGTTTTATATGCTCCAAATATGAGAAGAAATTTAATTGGTGGATCCAGCATCGATATTGCAGGAAACCACATTCAATGGGGAAAAAATAAAATGATTGTGTATGATAAATTTAATCGATATTGTTTTACTGTACCTAGAGTAGATAAATTGTATATTGTTAAAGGTTATGCTTCAAAATGTGAAAATTTTGCCTTTTCGACTAGTTTAAATACAGAAATTATACATCGTAGATTTTGTCATACAAATTTGCCTTTACTTGAAAAAATGAGTAAAAATAATTGTGTTAAAGGTATTGAAAATATTAACTGTGAAAACAAAAATAAGATGTGTGAATCTTGTGTAATTGCAAAATCTAATAGACATTCGTTTAAAAGGAATTATCAGTATAAACGCATTTCTAGTCAAATTCTTGATAGAGTGTATATGGATTTGTGGTGTCCTAGCCCAGTTAACTCGTTAGGAGGGGGGAAATACTTTTTGTCAATAATTGACGATTATTCTAGAAGGACTGAAGTGTATATACTTAAGGATAAAACGGAAGTTTTTGAATACTTTAAAAGGTTTTTAGCGAAAGCTGAGAGACAAACTGGTAAAAAATTAAAGAGTGTACGAACTGATAATGGGTTAGAATTTATTCATAAATTATTTGAGAAATTGTTAACTGATTTGGGTATACAAATAGAAAGATCCTCCATTTATACGCCAGAACAGGTGGGTGTTGCTGAAAATTTCAATAAAGTAGCAATGAATGCAGTTCGAGCAATGTTACATGATAGCGGATTAAAACCATCATTCTGGGGGGAAGCTCTTTTAGCGTTTGTTCATACAAAAAATAGAACCGAACACAGCTTAACCCAAGGTCTTACACCCCAAGAATTATGGACAGGATTCAAACCTTCGGTAAAACATTTAAGAACTTTTGGTTCTTTAGCATTTGTTAATGTTCCTAAAGTTAAACGAAATAAACTACAACCTAAAGCTTTACCCGGTATTTTAGTTGGTTATGCCATGAAAACAAAAGGATATAGGATGTATATGCCAAAAGAAAGGCGAATTGTAGAAACTATTCATGTGCGTATAGATGAATCCAAAAAGGGGGTAGAAACATTATTTGGAGTAAATAAGTATAAGGATATTGTATTGAATTTTAATGAATCTCAAATTGAATCAAATGGCTTAAGTAACGCAACTCTAGATCTTAATCATAAACTACCAGGAGTAAGTTTAAATGAAGACGAAGAGAAAAGGGGGAGTAAAATAACTTTAACTTCTATAAATATTTCAGAATGGAAAAGAATCGAAAAACCTAGAACTAAAAGTAACAGGATTGACGTGTATTATTATACCCCGATAACAAATAAGAGACTGAGATCATTAAATGATGTTAAAAAATATTGTCAAGAAAATAAAATCGCTTATGAACCGGATAAATTTGACTTTAAACCTAAAACTACTCATCCCAATCTAGAAACTTTAAATGAACCTTCAACTAGCGATTCGGATGATTCATATTTAAGTGAGATATTCCAACATGAAACTTACAATACTGAAATCCCTAAATCGTTTGTGGATGCACAAGTTAACCCAGAAAGAGGGAAATGGAATGCCGCGATGAGGGAAGAACTTGAAATCATGAGTAAAAGAAAGGTCTGGCGGTTGGTTGATCCACCCAAAAACGCCACAATAGTAGGAAGCAGATGGGTTTATAATATTAAAAACACAGAAAAAAATGGGAAAAAGTACAAAGCACGTCTCGTAGCTCAAGGTTTTAAACAGAAACAAGGTATCGGTTTTAATGATATATTTTCACCAGTTGTAAATTTTTCAATTATAAAACTAATGTTTATTTTATTAGTTTCTATGTTAAATTGGTATCATATTCAATTAGATGTAAAATCAGCTTACTTATATGAGTCTTTAAAAGAAACTGTATTTATGAAACAACCACCAGGATTTGTCATGAAAGGTGCCGAAAATAAAGTTTGTTTGTTAAATAAATCTATTTATGGTTTACGGCAAAGTGGCCGAGAATGGAATTTTGAATTGGACAATATACTACATAATTTAGGATTTTGTAAGTTAAAATGGTGTAACTGTGTATATAAACTAAAAAGTAATGCAATTTTAGTTGTCTATGTAGATGATTTAGTTTTGTTTGCTGAAAATGAAAATATACTGCAATCTGTAACTAATATGTTAAAAAATAGCTTAGAAATTACTGAAATAGGTTTAACGAAATATTTGTTAGGTGTTAACTTTGAACTTATTGCTGATTCATTATTTATTCATCAAAAAACTTACATTGAAAGATTAGAATTAAAATATAAAAGTTTACCTAAAAGTTATGTTAAATTACCCTTTAAAATTGGCTGTATCTTACCAGATAAGGTTAACGAAAATGAAATTGTGGAAAATGAATTGATGAAAAAATATCCATACCGATCATTAATCGGTTGTTTGTCATTTTTATCAAATAGATCGAGACCTGATATTAGTTTTTCTGTAAATATAATGTCACAATTTTGTAATGGTTATACATATAAACATTGGTTGATATTGGCAGATATAATGAATTATGTTTTTGCTACAAAAAGTTATAAAATAAACCTGTTTAATGTAAAATCCTCAAGTTTATATGCATATTCTGATGCTAACTGGGGATGTAACCTTACTAAAAGACATTCAAGTAGTGGTTATATAATTTACTTTAGTAACGTTCCGTTTGCTTGAAAATCATAACCAGTTCAGTACTGTGATAATGAATCTGCTATTTATTTTTCTAAAAATAGTCAAGAAAACTTTAAAACTAAGCATATTGACATAAAGTGTCAATTTATTCGTCAATTAATAAATGAAAATGTTTTTGAGTTAAAACATGTAAGTTCTAAAGTTAATAAGGCTGATTTTCTAACAAAACCTCTACTGTATATAAAATTTCAGAGAGCCATTTGTAACATTTTTGATTTTGACTAAGAAAAGAAAGAGGAAGTTTTTACGACCGATGGGGCCGCATGTTGGAAATCTGGACAAAATCTTGTCCCCCTTTCTCTGTCAAGTGGTTTGTTCGGGAGTAAAATTGTTCCGAACCGGTTTTTCTTTTTGCATTTCGGTCGTAAAGGCACTCTCTTTTAACTGTAACTGTATGCATATTTTATTCTAGTTTGAGGTGCGGAGTAAGTATATATCTAGGGTGAAACAACTCCATGGAAGGTGTGGTGATGTGATGGAAGGACAGTTAACCCCCTTTCTGAATGTTTATTTGCTATAATGTGATACCAAAGTTCCCAGCAATGGCTGGAGGTCTATGTATATATCTTTATTTAAGTTTAACATTCAAGTTGAATGAATAAATATAATTCTGATTTCTACATAAACTGTTTCTTCAATGTGCTATATACTTAGTCACACCACAGACCTTAACCACTATGCTTTACAACTCTGCTCAATCTTTATCAATTCCCTCGAATTGCGCAACCTCTCCTCCCCTCGCCACGCGCAACCGTCTGTTTCCCTCGAATTGCGCAACCTCTCCTCCCCTCGCCACGCGCAACCGTCTGTTCCCCTCGAATTGCGCAACCTCTCCTCCCCTCGCCACGGGCAACCGTCTGTTCCCCTCGAATTGCGCAACCTCTCCTCCCCTTGCCACGCGCAACCGTCTGTTCCCCTCGAATTGCGCAACCTCTCCTCCCCTCGCCACGCGCAACCGTCTGTTTACCTCGAATTGCGCAACCTCTCCTCCCCTCGCCACGCGCAACCACCTGTTCCCCTCGAATTGCGCAACCTCTCCTCCCCTCGCCACGCGCAACCGTCTGTTCCCCTCGAATTGCGCAACCTCTCCTCCCCTCGCCACGCGCAACCGTCTGTTCCCCTCGAATTGCGCAACCTCTCCTCCCCTCGCCACGCGCAACCGTCTGTTTCCCTCGAATTGCGCAACCTCTCCTCCCCTCGCCACGCGCAACCGTCTGTTCCCCTTCAATTGCGCAACCTCTCCTCCCCTCGAATTGCGCAACCTCTCCTTCCCTCGCCCCGCGCAACCACCTGTTCCCCTCGAATTGCGCAACCTCTCCTCCCCTCGCCCCGCGCAACCACCTGTTCCCCTCGAATTGCGCAACCTCTCCTCCCCTCGCCACGCGCAACCACCTGTTCCCCTCGAATTGCGCAACCTCTCCTCCCCTCGCCACGCGCAACAGCCTGTTCCCCTCGAATTGCGCAACCTCTCTTCCCCTCGCCACGCGCAACCGTCCGTTCCCCTCGCATTGCGCAACCTCTCCTCCCCTTGAATTGCGCAACCTCTCCTCCCCTCGCCACACGCAACCGTCTGTTCCCCTCGAATTGCGCAACCTCTCCTCCCCTCGAAGTCTGTTCCCCTCGAATTGCGCAACCTCTCCTCCCCTCGCCACGCGCAACCGTCTGTTTCCCTCGAATTGCGCAACCTCTCCTCCCCTCGCCACGCGCAACCGTCTGTTCCCCTCGAATTGCGCAACCTCTCCTCCCCTCGCCACGCGCAACTGTCTGTTTCCCTCGAATTGCGCAACCTCTCCTCCCCTCGCCACGCGCAACCGCCTGTTCCCGTCGAATTGCGCAACCTCTCCTCCCCTCGCCACGCGCAACCGTCTGTTCCCCTCGAATTGCGCAACCTCTCCTCCCCTCGCCACACGCAACCGTCTGTTCCCCTCGAATTGCGCAACCTCTCCTCCCCTCGAAGTCTGTTCCCCTCGAATTGCGCAACCTCTCCTCCCCTCGCCACGCGCAACCGTCTGTTTCCCTCGAATTGCGCAACCTCTCCTCCCATCGCTACGCGCAACCGTCTGTTCCCCTCGAATTGCGCAACCTCTCCTCCCCTCGCTACGCGCAACCGCCTGTTCCCCTCGAATTGCGCAACCTCTCCTCCCCTCGCCACGCGCAACCGTCTGTTCCCCTCGAATTGCGCAACCTCTCCTCCCCTCGCCACGCGCAACCGTCTGTTCCCCTCGAATTGCGCAACCTCTCCTCCCCTCGCTACGCGCAACCGTCTGTTCCCCTCGAATTGCGCAACCTCTCCTCCCCTCGCTACGCGCAACCGCCTGTTCCCCTCGAATTGCGCAACCTCTCCTCCCCTCGCCACGCGCAACCGTCTGTTCCCCTCGAATTGCGCAACCTCTCCTCCCCTCGCCACGCGCAACCGTCTGTTCCCCTCGAATTGCGCAACCTCTCCTCCCCTCGCCACGCGCAACCGTCTGTTTCCCTCGAATTGCGCAACCTCTCCTCCCCTCGCCACGCGCAACCGTCTGTTCCCCTTCAATTGCGCAACCTCTCCTCCCCTCGAATTGCGCAACCTCTCCTTCCCTCGCCCCGCGCAACCACCTGTTCCCCTCGAATTGCGCAACCTCTCCTCACCTCGCCCCGCGCAACCACCTGTTCCCCTCGAATTGCGCAACCTCTCCTCCCCTCGCCACGCGCAACCACCTGTTCCCCTCGAATTGCGCAACCTCTCCTCCCCTCGCCACGCGCAACAGCCTGTTCCCCTCGAATTGCGCAACCTCTCTTCCCCTCGCCACGCGCAACCGTCCGTTCCCCTCGCATTGCGCAACCTCTCCTCCCCTCGAATTGCGCAACCTCTCCTCCCCTCGCCACACGCAACCGTCTGTTCCCCTCGAATTGCGCAACCTCTCCTCCCCTCGAAACGCGCAACCGTCTGTTCCCCTCGAATTGCGCAACCTCTCCTCCCCTCGCCACGCGCAACCGTCTGTTTCCCTCGAATTGCGCCCTCGAATTGCGCAACCTCTCCTCCCCTCGCCACGCGCAACCGTCTGTTCCCCTCGAATTGCGCAACCTCTCCTCCCCTCGCCACGCGCAACTGTCTGTTTCCCTCGAATTGCGCAACCTCTCCTCCCCTCGCCACGCGCAACCGCCTGTTCCCCTCGAATTGCGCAACCTCTCGTCCCCTCGCCACGCGCAACCGTCTGTTCCCCTCGAACTGCGCAACCTCTCCTCCCCTCGCCACGCGCAACCGTCTGTTTCCCTCGAATTGCGCAACCTCTCCTCCCCTCGCCACGCGCAACCGTCTGTTCCTCTCGAATTGCGCAACCTCTCCTCCCCTCGCCACGCGCAACCGTCTGTTTCCCTCGAATTGCGCAACCTCTCCTCCCTTCGCCACGCGCAACCGTCTGTTTCCCTCGAATTGCGCAACCTCTCCTCCCCTCGCCACGCGCAACCGTCTGTTCCCCTCGAATTGCGCAACCTCTCCTCCCATCGCCACGCGCAACCGTCTGTTTCCTCGAATTGCGCAACCTCTCCTCCCCTCGCCACGCGCAACCGTCTGTTTCCCTCGAATTGCGCAACCTCTCCTCCCCTCGCCACGCGCAACCGTCTGTTCCCCTCGAATTGCGCAACCTCTCCTCCCCTCGCCACGCGCAACCGTCTGTTTCCTCGAATTGCGCAACCTCTCCTCCCCTCGCCACGCGCAACCGTCTGTTCCCCTCGAATTGCGCAACCTCTCCTCCCATCGCCACGCGCAACCGTCTGTTCCCCTCGAATTCCGCAACCTCTCCTCCCCTCACCACGCGCAATCGTCTGTTCCC
Organism: Maratus michaelseni; assembly: GCA_963931845.1. Lineage (NCBI taxonomy): Eukaryota > Metazoa > Arthropoda > Arachnida > Araneae > Salticidae > Maratus > Maratus michaelseni. The sequence goes on along the minus strand of OZ007598.1, from coordinate 187,564,640 downwards.
CTCGAATTGCGCAACCTCTCCTCCCCTCGCCACGCGCAACCGTCTGTTCCCCTCGAATTGCGCAACCTCTCCTCCCCTCGCCACGCGCAACCGTCTGTTTCCTCGAATTGCGCAACCTCTCCTCCCCTCGCCACGCGCAACCGTCTGTTTCCCTCGAATTGCGCAACCTCTCCTCCCATCGCTACGCGCAACCGTCTGTTTCCCCCAAATTGCGCAACCTCTCCTCCCCTCGCCACGCGCAACCGCCTGTTCCCCTCGAATTGCGCAACCTCTCCTCCCCTCGCCACGCGCAACCGCCTGTTCCCGTCGAATTGCGCAACCTCTCCTCCCCTCGCCACGCGCAACCGTCTGTTCCCCTCGAATTGCGCAACCTCTCCTCCCCTCGCTACGCGCAACCGTCTGTTCCCCTCGAATTGCGCAACCTCTCCTCCCCTCGCTACGCGCAACCGCCTGTTCCCCTCGAATTGCGCAACCTCTCCTCCCCTCGCCACGCGCAACCGCCTGTTCCCCTCGAATTGCGCAACCTCTCCTCCCCTCGCCACGCGCAACCGTCTGTTCCCCTCGAATTGCGCAACCTCTCCTCCCCTCGCCACGCGCAACCGTCTGTTCCCCTCGAATTGCGCAACCTCTCCTCCCCTCGCCACGCGCAACCGTCTGTTCCCCTCGAATTGCGCAACCTCTCCTCCCCTCGCCACGCGCAACCGTCTGTTTCCATCGAACATTTGATTCCCCGGTACTGCATCCAATAATTCGGACAGTCCTAACCCAAAACCCCAGGGTCTGTTTTCCATACGTTTCCCCCTTAGTATGTGTATTATTTTATGTATGAGAAAACGAATCCGAAGCCTCAAATGTTTTACAGTTAAATATACGGGAACATTTGATTCGCCAATGACGTATTTCAAATATGCACTTTGATAAAGCCACCGGAGCCAAATACTACCTCTGATAAGCTGAACTAATTACGACTACCAGGGGAGATAACGGCTGTCTAAACAACACGACTTCCCTCCAAGCACTTCAGTAAAGGGACAAACAGCACTGGGTTTTTCCCAAATCGAATGTAACTGTTCGTTTTCAATTGCATATATTATTTCTTTGTGCAAATCATTAAAATTATACATAAATAGGGAACAACTTTAAAATTCATAATTTTAAGAAAGAAAACATTAAATTTTCAAAAATTAGTTATTTTCAATGGGAACTAAATTTAATAAAAAAATTATACTAATGGCTGTTATTTCCACAAAAAAATTTGGTTACATAAGACCACAATAAATATTACATATTTGAAAAATATTTGTTTTTGTTAACGAAAAACTAATTTACTTCTTCTCCATTTGTAGTCAGGGACTATTTATTATTTCAAATTATTTATTAATTATCGTAGCCGCAGCGGTCTTCCAAAGTCTTCAGAACCCAGCACAGTCCTTTTACCTTTTTGATGCATTGTACTTACCGATTAAGGATTTCAATTTTTTTCGGTGAAGAATTATACTACGCATATTTCGTTGTCAAAGTTTTGAAAGGTGAAAAGGGATCTCCTGGGAATTCGCGGCGGTTTGACACTCCCACCTATCCCAGACCGCCGCGAAAAGCTAAAGTTATCTCGATGCCGCAGAGTTCGTTCAAAGACTTCAGAGCCCCTGGCCAGACCTTCCTGCTTTTCAATGTGTTAAATTTATCGAATATCTGTTTAAATTTTTTGAAACACACCTACTTCTAATAAATGTATAAAATATATTAGTTGAAAAATATATTCAAAGTCGCACACTACTACTACAGCGAAATTAAACGAAACACAAATATTCACCGCTAGTTACAAAATTCATTAACACTATCACAGCGGATACTTTTGCTTCCGATCGCCTTTCCAATAGGCTCCGCGTTGCTGTATCCGAGGATTCGCTTCACCCCTTGTGCGTGTATGATTTTGTGTATGAGAGAAAGAAATAGAAGCTCCACATATCCTACAATTTCTCGAACATTTGATTCCCATGTACTGTGATAGTCAGTAATGAATCAAAAGCCCAGTGTCTGTTTTCCTTAGGTTTCCCCCTTAGCGTGTTTATAAATTTATATATGGAGAACGAATCCGAGGCTACAAATGTCTTACAGTTGCAATTACTGGGATATTTGATTCTCCCGTACTATATTCGAGAATTCCCGCAGTCCTGATCCGAAACACCAGAGTCTGTTTTCCGTACTTTTCTCGCTTAGTGTGTGTATTATTTTATGTATGAGAAATCGAATCCGCAGCTCCAAATGTCTTACAGTTGCAATTACTGGGGCATTTGACTCCCCGGTACTGAATCCGAGAATTGGGACAATACTGACCCTAAAACCCCAGGGTCTGTATTATATACGTTTCCCCCTTAGTGTATGTATTATTTTATGTATGAGAAAACGAATCAGCGGCTCTAAATGTCTTACAGTTGCAATTAATACGATAATTTAATTTTCCTGATCCGAAATACCAGAGTCTGTTTCCGTACTTTTCTCGTTTAGGGTGTGTATTATTTTGTGTATGAGAAAACCCGAGAATTCGGACTGTCCTGACCCAAAACTCCAGGGTCTGTTTTCCATACGTTTCCTCCTTTGTATGTGTATTATTTTGTTTATTAAAAAATGAATTGGTGGCACCAAATGTCTTACAGTTGCAATTACTATGATAATTTGCTTCATGGCGCTGTTAATGAGAATTTGCGCAATCCTGATCCAAAACCGAGGGTATGTTTATTGTACTTTTCCCCTTTAGTGTGTGCATTATTTTATGTATGAGAAAGCGTATCCGGGGATCCAAATGTCTTACAGTTGAAGTTACTGGAACATTTCATTTCCCGGTACTGCCTTAACCCCCTTAGTGTGTGTATTACCCTGGCTCTAAATGTCCTACAGTTTCAATTACTACGATAATTTTCCTCCCCGGTACTGTATTTAAGAACTTTCGCAATCCTGATTTAAAACCTCAGGGTCTGTTTATTGTACGTTTCCCCTTTAGTGAGTGTATAAACTAACAAATATAAATATATTCATAATTAATATAGCTCTAATTCCAACTTTAATTCCCAACATCCTGAACAATATCCTGAACTTCACTGTGCTGCGTAATTGCCAAGTCACAAAATAATATTTAAAGGTGTAGAGACTAAGAGTAATTTGTGAATGAAAATTTCAGAGTTAACAAGACAGCTAAACTTGGCTTTACACGATCTCAGAACTTTTTATGGTAAAAGAGTTACGAGACTTGGCTGCATTTTTTACAGGTGACGTTTTTTATGGGATTTATATTAATTTCCTGTTGAAGGTAATAATGTTATACATTGTAACAGCCATGTCGCTGTTAGTGATAGCGAACAATGCTAGTCAGTCGTAAGAGAGCACAAGACGGGCAAAATTCAAAGTTAAGTTTATTAAAAACTTAAATGGGTAAGAATTTTGAGAAAGGACTCCACTAATTTTCCTTAGGTCAAAAGAATTCAGCTCCCGCGAAATTTCACTCAGTAAAAATATAACTTCAAATATCAATTATAAAGAATTCAAAGCGTAACTTACAACTTCGGCATTGCAGCAAGTCAAGATGCCTTCAGCAAAGCCTTAATGTCTGCTAATTCAAGCTAGCCGAACTCCGATGGCAAGATGTCCGCGTAGGCTACTACTGAAAATGGCGCTCCGTGAGTACCGAATTAACTTTATTTTAAAGTAGCAGGAAATAACGTAATATACGCTTACCAACTACTACTGTCCTTTCTTAGCTTCGGAATAGTTTAGCACAATAGCTGGATCTAAAATCAACTCTCAGGGAAGAGAAACTTGATCCAGGTTCCACTTTCCCAATGCATGCCAATGCTTAAATACTAACACATCGATTGACCAGACGTAGAAATTTGAATAAATATCGCTACGAAGCAAAAGCTCACAAGTTCCGAGGTTTTCACACTCATTCATCGAAAGTTAAAGATAGATAGCCTTGATACTTTTACGCACATTGACAATTAGAGGGCAAAAAAATAACGTTCTCAATCAAAACTTCGCCTACTCTTATGATTAGAGTAGTCGATACATCATAACATAGCCACTTTTTTTTCTACATCATAACTTTGTTTTGTTTATGAAAATTATGTCCAAGGGTGTAGCGTAAAGTGGTCAGTAGAACTTTTTTTGTTACACCCGTGACTGTGGCAACTTGCACTAAAATCTCTATAAACTAGTCGTTGGGGGCCACCGTAATACTTACCCATCATGGATATGCATAATGTAAAATATTAAAATAAAAATGTGTAAACTACTTATAAAATGCATTGCAATTCAAATAAAATCGTGGCTTGATGACGTCATAAACTTTAAAGACTCGATTACTGAATTGCTTGAAAGAGGTTTTTCCTTATAACTCCAAAAATAATAATCCTATTAACTAGCGTTTTATTGCATCTGATTAGGCGTCAAATTTCCAATTAAAATATATCTTTAAAGTGAAATTTGGATGAAATACAGGGTCATGAAAAATCGAAGAGTGTGGAAAATAGAATTCCAAATATCTCGGCAACTGATTATCCGATCGACTTGATGCTTTATGTAAAATTTGTTTTTTTATTGTCCTTTATGTTCATTTCTTAAAATAAACAATTTCGAAAATTTTTATATACCTTTTATCAGAACGAATATTTCGAGAGTCCGAAAAAAATAGTTCCGGTTAATCGAGGTTATTGAAATGAAATAGGCTTCTTCCCATTATTACATACTAAGTACATACCAAATTGCAAGTCTCTATCTCAATTTTTTCGGGAGATAGAGCGTTTACAGACACACAGACACACACACACACACACAGACACACAGACGGACGGCAATTTTTTTTTTCTAAAAATATGTTTTTCGGAATCTCCAGTGTCTGAAACGTGTAAATCCGTCAAAAAAAATTTTTCGATTTTCAAAACAATTACAAGACTTACCCCGAGGCTAACGAAAGAGACAGGCTACCGCGGTACATTCCAGTTATCTTTTTTACAGACCGCTAGAGTGACGTGATGCTCTTTTCGAGCACCTTCATTGGTGCATTCGAGCATCATGTGATTCCCGCGGTCTGTAAAAAACGATATGCGTAAAGCACCGCGGTAGCCTTTCTTTTTCGTTAGCCTCGGACTTACCCTATACTACGTATGATGGGTAAGTAAAATGTAGTAAAACTTATATCTTATCATTGTCGAACAGAATTTTTTTTTTGAGACACGCATATACAATTATCCTCGGAGCTTCTCTTTGTCCCAAGCAACATGCCACCCGTTTAAACTAAAAAATGACACGAATGTGATTGTCGGAAAGTACCTTTAAATAGCTTTCTCAGTGTTCAAACGAATTATTTTGCTTGTCATAGAAAACAAACATGCATTGTTACATAGGTTAAAATCATTGGTTAATTGATATTTTATTGTCACGTTTCATTGTTATAAAAAACAGACGTGCTTTATTACATCATTGCATAGTATACGTTTACTTTTACTACTATTTACTATTGCTTTTACTATTTACGTAAAAGTTTTTTGAACTGATTGTTATGAGTTTTTTAAAATTTAGTGAATAGAATCGTGATCAGCCGGCCAACACAGTGCTTTTGGGTTAATCTGGTAACGCTCTGAAACCTTAAATCCATATATATTAAATATTTCAATATAGTAACAGATACGAAATTTTTCCAAGTAAAACTCATATATTTTTAGACATAAGAAATTATTAATGATAAAATCATTTGTTTTATGTTCATTTCTTGTTGAAAGTAATAGTAAGTTTTCTTAAACACACTAACTTTAACATTCATTGTTACATCTTCTATTTTTAAAGATCAGTTTTAAAGTATGGCATAATACTTGGTTTAGCGGCATTGATAAATGGTATTTTATTTTTTATTTTCATTGTTATAAAAAACAAACGTGTATTCTTGCATCATTGCTTAGTAAACATACTTTTTAAGAATGATACTAAACATTTTAAAGTTTTATATGAGTGAACTCTGCAGATATATTGAAAAAGATCCAGTCCGGCTTTGGAACACAGGGCCTCTGACTTAATACTCTAAATTTCTACCAACTTAATTATCCTGGATAAATTTATCAAACACCAGTCATTACGACAAGTTGTATGTATTAACACCGAGTCTATTATTTTACACAGTTTATCAGAATAAACCTCAGATAAAGGAACTGCATTGAACTACAATTCCTAGTTTATTATTTTAATCGTAGCCATATTAATTGGTATTGAAATCATATGACTAGAAAATTGTCTAACTTTGTCAAAATTGTCTTTTGGACAGCAGTCGAACCCATGACATCTGGCGTAATATGAATGTTATTTTAAATCCTGGATAACTTTGATTCATTACAGACCCTTTAAGATGCCCTTTTGGATTGTACTGCAGGATTGGACGATTTTGCACGCACTTGGGAAACTTCCTACAGTTTTGATTTTTTTTTTTTTTTTTATCAATTAGTATGGTTCAGATTGAATCACCGAAGTTAACGATTAGATAAGTGAAATATTTTTCAAAAAATAGTGACAACATAAAATCTTAAAATTTAGCAGCTGTTCTACTTTATTCTTTTATTCATAAATGATGATCATTTCATTTAAGTCACAAATTCGAAATCATTCTAAAAAGTCCTTCCGGCGGCCTGTACCGGGAGGAAAAGGTAGCTTTCCTATATCTTCGTTTTAAAATTTTAGCTAATGTTACACGAAAACAGCAAGTTAAAATGCAAAGAAAACGTTTACAAAAGATTCGTTAATACTGAATCTGAATAAGAAATTTGCCAAATTATTCAGCAATAGCCAAATTGGCTTCATTTATGAAGACTTATTTTGGTCGCCAAGTTTGGCGATATTTCGCCAAATGTTGCCAATTTTGGCGAGAATTTGGCGCTAACAGATATGAATATATAGTTTTATGCGTATGATTGGGAAAATTATTACAACAATGAAAGAAAATAATTTGCGAGTAATCGCGTTAATGTGCTGTTTTGTTTCAAAATGTCAGCCACCGTAGAATTTCAAACTGCTCTATCTCAGCCAATTTTTAAGATAGAGGTAAACCAAAAAATGCTCTGGAATCCTTGTATAAAGGCCTAACACGTAATTAAAAAATAAATTTGAATTTTTAATTTTTTTGTATATTTATTTTAGTTTTAAATTTTTAAATGGCCGCCATCTTGAAACAAAATGGCGGACCAAGCTGGCCAACGAACTCGGTCGAGACATTGGTGAGCTTAATACACACAATTAGTTTCATCAAAATCGATTTATAAATACGAGCGTTATCGTGTGACATAGGTCATATATATATATATATATATATATATATATATATATATGGATATATATATATATATATATAAATCAACATTTGAACGGAGGGTGGTAATGGGGTCTGGGGGGTCATGATCGGTGAAAATATACCGAAATTTTCTGGAACTGCTTTCCTCCGAACGGCTGCAATAGGTAGCTTTATACTTTTTTGTATTGAAAGCTACCTAAAAGTAATTAAACATATATTCAGACTTAGTAAACGATAATTGTAAAGTCATGTAATTTATATTTACTCACTGCTCAAGATAATAAAATTATATATAGCAACAACTTTTCTTTATAAAGATTCGTTTCCCTCACTGATTATAAACATTTGACAATAATGAATAATTTTTTTAATCCGTGATTGTGACAACATGCTTAAATATCACTGTGATCTGGAATACCTATCATTCCATATCGATCCCGAACAGTGTAATGTTTTTCAGATACTAATATACAGTTCTTCTCGTTCTACAGTTCTAAAACAGTACTTAAGATGTTTTCATCTGCTCAAAACTATCAGTTGGTAATAATGTAATACATAACTATAATAATGTAATACATAAAATTGAAATTTGCTTAAATGTTATGTTATCACTAAGTCATGGATGAATATTTTAATTTTAGAAATTAAATAACAGGAAATAACAAAATCTATGAGTATTTGTATTTTTAAAATAACTGAGTCAACACTTACTTAAATTAATCATTATGTATGTATGTATGCCGCTCTTTTTACATTTTATTTTTATCCATAAAATTAAATACGAACAATGCGATTCTAAATTACGATTAGACAAAAATAAAACTATCATTGAAAAATTGTATTATGTATTAATATAATTTAGTTTGTTTAATATAATTTAGGTTTGTATGTCCATTAAGAATTCTGAAATATTGTGCTTAAAAAAAGTCGTATGAAAGGTTTTCTTCCTGTTAAATAAATCGGTAGTTTATTCCAAAAAATTAAATATAAATTAATATGAATCAAATACGTTAAATAAAATTTGTTATTTTTAGTTACATACAGTTATAGGACTATATGCGTTTAGTTGTTTAAAGACAATTTTTCTTCTGTATTTTCGTATGTTGTAATCATTCTACCAAAATGAAACATTTATACAATTATTTTTTTATTATTTTCACCGATATAATTTCGCTCATAATTTGACATTGTTTGTGCTTCGAGAATATTAATGTGTTTATCAAAATTTGACTATCCTATTTGGTACTTTCAAAGCTATTAACTACTACTGTTTTTTGGTACCAGTATATTCGAGGAATAATCCTCGCTTTATTTTATTGAAGATTCTGCGATTAAATAAGAGTAAAATTGCTTATCGAATTTGCTAGTGCGGAAAAATCGTATCTCTTGACAGCAGTGTACTCATTCTGTCCTTAAAATTTACTTAATTATATTCTATTCACTTATGCACTTGCGTTTTAGTAATTTATTTTCCATAAATCATCTGTGTAATATATATATACATACATATATATTTGTTTGAAAAGAAAGGTGTTTAACCAGTGTGTTTTGCCTACACTAAAGTATGGGAAAAAAAACATGGATGTAATGTAGTTATTTCGGGTGAGTTTGCTAATGCTTAAGGGGCAACTTCACTCAGACGAAAACACCCGCTCGTTAATGTTAATCCTATGGAGGAAATTTTTGAAGATAACTCAGTCACATTTCAATATTTTTAAATGATTTTTTTTTGCATTGGATAGCTGAGGTCAATCTCTATGCACGCTCCTTTCTACTTTTTCGATTTTTGTTGCGGTTTTTTTTTTTTTTTTTTAGGATACTTTCCCTTTCGAAACCGGTTCCGAAAGTGAAAGTATCTTAATAAAAAAAAAACTTGTAATCAAATTCAAAAAAGTAAAAAGGAGCGTGCATAGAGATTGACCTCAGCTATCCAATGCAAAAAAAATCATTTAAAAATATTGAAATGCGACCGAGCTATCTTCAAAAATTTCTTCCATAGGTTTAACATTAGCGAGCGGGTGTTTTCGTCTGAGTGAAGTAGCCCCTTAAGAAAGAAAACAGTCCAAAGTCGAAGCCAGGTTCGGGGTGAATAAGAAAAACTCCAGTATGAATGGAAGAATATTTATTCACGTAAAGTCCGCAAGATAAGATGACCGAAGGCAGAAGAGGGGGGAAAACACCGGACGCCTTCCTAAGAGGTCATTACAGGAGGATTGACAGGAGCAAAAGTGAGTATTTGGCGAGTCCGAGTAACATGTATCTCGCCAAATATGGCTGCCAACAGTGTTGTCTTGGCGAGAACAATTCCAGACGGAGCATATATAATGAATGGTATTTGTCGAGCAGGGCTGCTAGATTATTGGCATAAGAACGTATAATCGTATATATCGAAATTTAATATCGCCAAGAAGACTGCAACGGCCAGATATTTTCCCATTCGAAAGGAATTTTAGATAGTCCAACTTGTTTGGCCTTTTAATGACCAGAATATATTTTTAGGACTGGGTGTGATGCGTGGGTTCTTACTGAGACCAAATAAGGAAATACACTGCTCAAAACAATTAAAGGATATTTGAAATTTTATATAAAATAAAGATATAAACGAATTTTTTTTTGCCGAAGATAGAAGAAGAGAATCACAAATGCAAATTTTTCTGGTTTTCAAACTGTGGAGTATGCAAATTTTGAGTTCGACGTCAAAAACGTCGCTTCAGCGGCAGCGAATGAAATTTGACTTTCAACTGGATAAAAGAGAATGAAGACAAGGATGATCGGCATTCAGTGATTGCTTTGTTTCGATGAGTACGATGTCTCAGCGAAGTCATTTGACAGATTCAGAAGCTTGGAGAATTGTTGGTAGGTTAGAAGGGGGCCAAACTCAAGCCGAAGTAGCGCAAGCCATTGGAGTGTCACAAAGTGTCATTTCCAGGATCTGGAATCGTTTTTTGGAGAGTGGATGTCCAGGCCGAAGACCAGGGCAAGGTCGTAGACGGCAACAACGCCCAATGAAGATCGGTATTTAGCGTTAACAGCTCGGAGACACCGAAACATGAACGCTACTCTTCTCCAACAACACCTTCGCTCGGCTACAGGCACCACGATTTCAACTCAGAGTGTCCGAAACCGGCTTCATGCTGTAGGTCTGTATGCTCGCCGACCGATGGTATGTGTTAGATTAACATCAAGGCATCGTCGCGACCGCAGGGAGTGGGCAACCGAGCATGTCAACTGGAGGAGAAATGAATGGAGCAATATTCTGTTTTCTGACGAGTCCCGTTTTTCTGTGCATCCGGATAATAGGCGTATTTTCATCTGGAAGGACCGTGGCAGTAGGAATAATCCTGCGTTCGTGCACGAAAGTGTCAGATTTGGCGGTGGAGGAGTGTTGATGTATGGTGGCATCTCCATTGACGGGCGCACTGACCTCTACATCATTCGAGATGGAGCTCTGACTGGTCGCCGATATAGGGATGAGATCCTCAGACCTATTGTAGTCCCTTACGCTGCAGCAATCGGAGATAACTTCATTTTAATGGACGATAACCACAGGCCACATCGTACAAACCTGGTGGAGGATTTCCTTTTCGAGGAAGGAATCGTTCGAATGGAATGGCCAGCGTGTTCTCCAGACATGAATCCAATCGAGCACGTTTGGGACGCTCTAGGAAGACGAGTTTCTGGCCGCCAACAACCCCCACAAACTCTCCAAGAACTGGAAAGAGCTCTTCTGGAAGAGTGGGGCAGAATACCCCAACTCGTCATTAATAGCCTCATTGAGTCCATGCCTCAAAGGTGTTCAATGTTGCTGGCCGCCCGTGGAAACCATACCCCCTACTGAAAATGATTTTCTTTGAAGAAAACACCTTTTCTTATTCTTTTTTTCTCATATGCACAAATTGTGTTTTTTTCCTTTTGTACACAAATGCGCAATAAAATGCATTTTTTTCTGCCAAACATGTGTAATTTATTCTCATATAACCTACTATGTCTGTCGACCATGTATCAATCAGCTAAAAAGTTTCCCATATACAAAATCCACCTAAAACTGCAATATCCTTTAATTGTTTTGAGCAGTGTATATATGTGCTGGATGAAAATGATAGACATAATTCTAACTGACTCTCTGGCAGCAAAAATGCATTATGAATGTATGTGGCTTGAATATATTGTGGCTAATATATAGCTTGATTTGGAAAGTAACTTACAAAAAGGCATCTGTGCTGATTTAATTCTTTTATTTTTATTTTAATCGAAAGACCGTGAGAATTATATTTTTTCCCATACAGTATGAAAATTTAATTGCGTTATCTATAACTCCAAACAATAATCCCGCCGTAATTTAATCTAAATAAAGAGCAGGGGAGGTTAAAATTTAATACAGTCGAACCTCGTTAACACGAATTTAAAGGGACTGCGAATTTTTTTCGTGTTATCCGAAATTTCGTGGGGCCATCTATGTTAGATATAAAAACTAAGTAAATTAACTTACAAATATATCCCTGCTCATAAAATCATAAATTAATAAAAAAGAGAATTTCATTAACAAATTTATCATAATTTTTTTTTAGGCAATAATACATTTATTTACTTGCTAATCATTTTTTTAAAGTCTGTTATTAGATGTTGCTTCAATTTTTGTAGGGGCCTATATCCCAAGTGTAGATAATTGGACGTCAATAATCAACCCAACCCAACTCAATTTTTGTAGAGTAGTTACTTTAGGAACGTATGGACCTCATCTAATTTGTTCAAAGTTCGGGAAGAAACGTTGTACAGTTTTCAATGCTGTGGTAGATTCGTTTAATGACACTAAACTTTTCCTTTCGGTGTCAATTTCTTCATCCTCGTCCGACACTTCAATGTTGTCATCTTTTATTTTTCACCAATTATTTCTTCGTCTGTCGTCACATCCGAAGTCCGCACATCTTCATCTATGCAAATGTACTCGGAAAAAACAATGTCTAAGAAAGAATTTCCCGTTTTTCGGCTACATATCTTTTTGTAGACAACTCTATGACACTCTTTAAATCTTGTCAGTCATCCGTTAGAACATATGAAATCGGCTCTCACCGAGAGCAACAGCAAAGACTTTGCTTTCTCTTACAAAACTGCTGGCTTCTTGCCTCTTTTATCCACCGCAAGAGAGCAATTTCAATTTGCGCACATCAGAGATCAGAGAAAAGCGGACATTAGTCAGGAATTTAGCATTTCACCATTTTCTGAAATCCGTTTCCACTTTATATCTTTTTCAAACCATGAGAAAATTCTATTTTTAATAAGAGTATGTGACATATAAGTATCTGACATTAATATGTCAGAAAATACTGATGTGAAACACATTTGTTACAACCAGATTTCTCGTAACTTACAAATGATTTTTAGAAGTTTAAAAACTTTGTTTGGGGCGAAGGAAAGATTTTAAATAGATCTTCGTCTTCCAAAGAAAACGAAAGGAGCAGAATTTTTGTACGGCAAGATGTTATGATTTATTAATGCAAAACATACTTGTTACAACCAGATTTCTAGTAACTTAGGGATTTTGGTTCATCTCAGTATTCAGTTCAGTCTAACACAGGGAAATTCTGGTCAATCAAATACTTATTACTTTTGTCGAATATTTTTTGTCGAACTTTTTTTTAATTAACTGTTTTGGTTAATCATTGTTGTCCGATTGGGGATTTTTTTATTCATATATCTACCATTTTTTCTGACCAATAATCTTCATATTATTTAATCACGAAATGTCTGCCATTAACTAAAGCAAAGATTATTATTCTGAAATAGTGGTATGTATTTTGAATAAAAAAAATTCTCCAACTTAGCAACACTATTGCAAACAAACATACTGTGAAAATAATGCATATAAATAAATATATATATATATATAATTTGTCATTTTTCCAAATCTTTCATCGATACTGCTTGACTTATAACTTCCTTATATGTATTGTTATCTGAAAACTGAATAATTAATTTTGAAATTTTATTAGTTAAAACATTTCATACGCTCTGTAGCTAACTGCCCCTAACTGCAAATGACAGAATGAATAATTATTTTTGAATATATATATATATATATATATATATGTCGTATTTCCAAGTTCAAATCCGGGAAGAAAGGCAGTCGTGCTCGTGATAAACAGGGTTAGCTATGTGATAGGTTTCCCTTTTAGCTCGCATCAGGCGGCCGTGTGGTATCATCAACAACAACAAGAAATGTCAGTCCATATTTTTAGTCGAAGAACATTTTATTTCCAGTTAAAAACATCTCTTCAGGGAAAATGCTCATTAGCCAACGCTAAACGAAAAAAAAAATCTCCACGTTCCATTATTTTCTAGAATCCGTCCCGATTCTTTTAGCAAACACCAGCGTCAAAAAAAAATCCTCTCCGAATCACGATGATCATGTTTTTAAACTAGCTTGCGTAATAATACAGAATACGTCACGTGACCCACTTCTATCGAATCAAAAGGTCTCTTTTGGAACTTTATCAATATTTCCGGTGGATTTATTTTGTTGTAAAATGACTTCCTTACCGCCAAAAACTTTCTACGACCTTCGAGAATATTCCATAATCTCGTACCAGATGCCTGTCATATCAACAAACGAGCTTATCTGTTTTTAGGCTGTAGTTAAACTTCGAATTTAATACGTAATAAAAATAATAAGAAGAAAAGAAAATGAATCTTTATAAAAGGAAAAAAAAAAGAAAGAATTAAAGTTTTTCGGAAATATTTTAATAGACATTTGATATTTAATAATAGGATAACTTTATGAAATAAGGTTTTTTGAGCGGAATATTTTAAGAGATACGATATTTTAGCATTTAAATAAAGAAGTTATAGCAATTTGACCACACGGGAATAATACTAATGAATTTTAATAATGGATTAAAATAAAGATGTTCTATTTAAAGAATAAATTAAAAAAGCTATCGCCATTTTTAGACTAACTACATTCGAATAAATATTATTAAGTGGATTAGGACAAATTGACTTTACATATGGATAGTAAAAAGCTATTTTAAGAATGAGAATGATTTTAATAAGCTGGGTTATATACCGAATATTATTGAATGGACAAATTTTATAGAATAATTGCGGAAAAAAATTAAATTTTGTAATATTATCCCCCCTCCCTAAAGATTTTGGATAAAGTTAATAGTTAAGTAACTATAAATTCAGACAATATAAATTTAATACCTTAGAAATTTGAATTTTGACTAGTATAAATTTAGAGACTGCCAGCAAGGAGATGGGAAATTTGAAGGACTGGAAGACAAAAACAAAAACAAAAACAAAATAATAGTAATCAATTAAAATTAATAGATAAATAAAAATAAAGCTACGACCATTTCCCCTGTAAAATAATACAAGAAATGGTTACAATCTCACTTACCATTTGTAAGTGCACAAGAAAAATACAATAACAATAAATAATAAATATTAATAAACAAGAAAAACAGGATAATAATAGTAACAGAATTTTGCTTTTACCAAGTTCACAAGCTTTAGAATAAGTAGTCACTAGCAAATTGTTAAAACAAAGTTTAAAAAAAATTCGACTTCATTCAAATTTGAGTTCATTAGATCCAACTGTTTTATTTCAGTCTCTTTCTTGGATCGTGATAAGTCCTCATTTTGTTTTGTTTTTTAAAATGATTACTGCAGTCCTTTTCTTACAAATACAGTTTTTATGTAAAGGCTGAAAATAAAGACATTACTCCATCAAAATTTTAAAACTGTAGTCATTCTTATCAATACTTTATAATGACTTTATAATGCTAGCACTTGTCACAACATCTTCTCTTAAGTATCGCATTAATTTTCTCACATAATAAACAAGTCAAATTATTTTCTTGGTCGTTTATTGTACTTGGAATATGTTATCTTTGTTATATTCCTGTGGGATCTGTTATATTTCTCTTGGGATCCCAACATCTTTAATTAATATTTGTCAAACATTTTTTCACTAATAAATAATATAACTCTTCAATAATATAAATAAATGCTATAATAAAATTCAATTCATAAACATAACAATAATAACTTTCAATATAACTAATACTTCTCAACATATGTAGTAATTCATAATATAATTCAATAGTAGAAATAATAATATTATAATAACATTTGTATAATTTAAGAAAATATCACAGTTTGTTTCTTTATTGTTAGGGAAAATATTGGTTGAGGATAAAATAATTACATAGCAAATAAATAAATTCCTTATTTTTTAATCATATAAGAAAGTATTTTTGCCAGTCGAAAGTATACAAAAAAAAAATATAATAATTTCAAAATCCAAATAAATTTAAATCTAAATATTTAGAAATTGAACTCTCAACCATTAGTTCCTTACAATAATTTTTTCCTCTGATACCCTTTTACAAAATTATACTGTTAAGTTATAAGTATTCATCCTAAATGTAGAGAGTTGTTTTTTGGCAAACTGAGAATAAATAAAGACAATACATAACAATAAAAGATGTTAATTTTAGCTGAGAAATGGAATACAAAGGCAATTAGTTTAAATACTTAATTTTCTATTGTTACACACCAAAACAATCACTGTAAAATCATATCATCACTATCCAATCATTTATATAATTATAGAAATACTTATAAACGGTTACTATTTGATTATCTATTGAAGTAAATAACATAATATTAAATTTTTGAAACAATTGGTTTAAGAAAAAGTAAATAAAGTAAAAATAGTTTATTTTGATATAGAATTAAAACATTTAATTTCATTTTTCAACATCAATTTGACAATTTCTAAAATCAAAATACACATCTTATGCCTGCATAAGGTGTCTACTCAACCTCAAAAACTCTCAAAAACAAGTAAATATTTTAGTTGATCAGGCTAAAATATAACCACAATGTTGAAATAAAAGCTGTGACATTTATTTTAAAATTTTAAAATATTAAACTTTCAAAAATGGGTAATATCTCTGTTGTACACCAAAGACATACCTGATAATGTTGAAACTAGAGTAATAAGAGATATTTAAAGAATTAGAATTTATTCTATTGTTTTTACTTTAGTTTGATTTTGTGATGGTGATGTCTGTGGTGATTTTGATTGTTGTTTGGGTTGCTCATGAAATAGTCTGAAATTATCTGGTGAAAAATAGGGTCGTAATTTAGACACATGTACAATAACTGAATTTAATTTAGTCTCATAATTAAATTTGTCTATTTCATAGGTCACATCAGAAAGTTTATTTATTATTTTGTATGGTCCAGAGAAATTAGGTTCTAATTTTCTAGTGTTAGGATATTTAAATTCTTCACAAATTACATAATCTTGTATTTCTAGTGGAGATTCGACAAATTTTTTATCATAGAGTCTTTTACTTTTAAGGTGGAATTCACAAGTTCGCGCTTTTGCAATTTTGAGTGCTTTATTAACAGGAAGGTAATAATTTTGTTTTAAAGGAGATTCATAAGGTAATTGACCATAAAATAAATAGGCAGGTGGGAATTTGGTTATGGAATGTGGTGTGTTATTGTATTCTTGGATGACTTCGTCTAATAATCTAGTCCAAGGTATTTTAGAAGAAATGGAATTAACTTTACATTTAAGTCTAGTAACTATAGTTTGGTTCACTCGTTCTACCTTCCCATTGGTTTGGGGGTGATGTGATGATGTAAAACGTTGTTGAACATGATATTTTCTGAGGAATTTTTTGAATCTTGGAGACCTAAAAGATTTATGTCTATCGCTAAGTATTGTTTTAGGTGCTTGAATATTGAAAATTTGTTTTAAACAGTTAGTATATGTTTCGGTAGTAACACTTTTAGATGGAAAAGCTCAAACAAACCTAGTTGCATGATCTATTATTATGTGTAAGAATTTTTTTGTTGAATTGTAATAATTAAATCCACCCACAGTATCAATAGAAAGACATTCAAAAGGTTGATCTGTGGCTGGCATAGCTTGTAACAAGCCAAATCTTTTTTGTTTTGGTTTTTTATTTCTCTGGCATGTATCACAATGTTTAACAAATTGTGTAATATCTATTGTCATGTTGGGCCAATAATAGTTTGGAGATATTAAGTTAAGCATTTTTTGTATTCCTAAGTGTCCAAAATTATCATGAGCAATATGTAATAATTTTCTCCTGAGTGACATTGGTACTACTATTTTTTTTAATCCTTTTCTCTGAATAATTATAATCCCATTCTCTTTTTTGTATTTTCTGTCACAAACATTATCTTTATCTTGCATCGCTATAATTTCTTTTTTGTCCAATAATAAACTTACATGTTGATTAAGATAAGCAACAGGATTTCGTGACAACATGTCCGCTTCGACATTTGTAGAACCTTTTTGATACTTGATCTCATAATCGAACATGCTAAGTTTTAAAGACCATCGAAAAAGTCTACCTCTTAGATTTTTAACATTCTTTAACCATACCAGAGATGCATGGTCGGTATGGATTGTGAAATTAGTACCATGAAAATAGTGATAAAACTTATCAAGAGTATCTATGATAGCCAGGCATTCCAATTCATTTATAAAGTAATTTTGTTCATAACTCTTCAAAATTCTAGAATGGTAAGCAATAGGATGCAAAAACTTATCTTTCCCTGGTTGTTTTCGAACTGCATCTACTGCTACCTGCGAGGCATCTACAAACATGTGGAGGGGTAATTTTGGGTCATAAATTTTTAAAATTGGTTTTGCAAAAGTAGAGTATTTTTTAATTTCTCAAAAGAGTTTTGACATTCTGAGTTCCATTCCCATATTGTGTTTTTCCTAAGTAATTTATTGAGAGGGTATCTAATTTCAGCATATTTATCTATGAATTTGTGATAAACATTAATGGAACCTAAAAATCGTTGTAGTTCTTTAACATTAGAGGGAGGTTTCAATTTTTTAATTGTCTCAATATTGGTATTAGCTGGAGTTAAAGTCCCATTGGTGATCTCATAGCCTAAGAAATTAATTTTATTTTGATTTAGTTTACATTTAGAAAGTTTAAGTTTAAGGTTTTCTAGTTTACAGATTTCAAAGATTTTTGCTAAGTGATTTAAATGTTCTTCTAGAGAGGAGGAGAAAATTATGATATCGTCGAAATAATGGCAAGCAAAATCAATTTTATACTTATTGAGGATTCTTCTAATGGTTCTATTACATATCGGGGGCCCTGTCTTTATACCAAAGGGGAGCACCAGCCATTCGAAGAGGCCAAAATTGGTGGCAAAAGCTAATTTTTCTGTATCGGATGGATGTATTGGTATGTGCCAGTAGCCAGAGGCTAAGTCCAAAGTGGAAAAATACTGGGCACTACTCAATTTATCTAAAATTTCATCGATACGAGGTAAAGGTTCTGCATCATTTTTAACTATTGCATTTAATTTCCTATAATCTATACATAGTCGGGTCTTTTTACATTCCTCTCTTTTCATAGCCAAGGTGACGGGGGCAGAATACGGGCTATTGCTTTCTTTTATGAGACCAGCCGCTAATAAAGATTGAACTTGATTTTTTATTTCTTTTTCTTCTAAGGGGGAAGTTCTGTAGGGCCTCAAAGATATAGGTAGGTCAGATTTTAGTAAAACGCGTTGTGGTTCAATATTTATCTTACCCACATCATATTTATGTTTTGCAAAAATATCCCTATAATTTTGAACTATTTCCCTTAAATCCCCATTTTCAATTAAATTTATTTCCCCAATTAAATCTGAATCATAATCATTAATATCGCGAAAATTTTGAGGAGTCATTGAACTTCTGTAATCAGGCTGCACGTTACAATCATTGTAATTAGCTGCAAAAAAGTCCTGAGTATTCACAAAATTTTCATTAGTATATGGTGATACTTTGTCATCATTATATCCATTTAAACTCTCATTACTATCACCATTTGTTAATAACTCATCTTTACATGAAATAGTATCTTCATTATAAGTTGTTATCAAGTTACCATCATTAAATAAATTCAAATTGTCACAATCAGAAGTTATCAAGTTATCATTACCTTGTTGTAATTTTTTTACAGTTACAGTATTAAAATGAAGTGATCTCTCATCATGTATGGATATACTCCTATTTATAATCTTCCTTCCCTGTTTTACTGTACAATTCTTACAATTTATATTTAAATTAAATTTTGAACATTCTTTTAACCCCAAGATGCAGTAATCCAAATCTGTATCACATACTAAAAAGTTAACATATTTTTGGATTTTACCCACTTTAAGAAGAATACTACACTTTTGATTAATTTGTAAAAATCCCTTTGCCTGACCAATAGTAACTGGAGGAACAATTTCAATTTTAGCATTCAATTTTTTAACAAACTTTAATGGTAAAATTGCGATAGTTGAACCGGTATCGACGACACATGGTAAATTATAATTATTCGTATATCCATACACAATTAATTGTCAAACATTAGGAGTACCAATTGGAAGAGTATCAGAGGGTGTTGAGTTGTTATTAAAAATACACTCTTTTTCCCAGTGAAAAGCATTCATTACACCCTTGTTTACACAAATTCTACATGGCCTAGATGGGTACTGGTTCTGAAAATAATTGTTTTGTACTCCGTTTTGGAAATTTCTAGGTCTTTGAAAATTATAGTTTGGTCGAGGAACCCAGTTTCGAGGAGAATTAAATTGATTATTGGGCCGATTTGACTGAATCCAATGCCTAGGAGTATTAATTTGTTGAAAATTTGGTCTATTAGGCTGCACACTATATCGAGGAATGTCAAAATTTGTTGCATTAGGTTTACTTGGTAATGATGGACTTGTAACAGCAGGGGTGGAAACTTCCACAAATTGCTTAACAATTCTATACCATTCTGTCGTACTCTCAGGAGGGTTAACAATTAGATAATTTTGATATTCTGGTTTTAAACCATCGGTTAATCCTTGTAGTAATATAGTTTCACATAAATGCAATTTCCTACCAATTTCAATTTTCTTTCTAAAATAAGTTTCTAAGTTACTTAAACTATCCAATTTCAAAGCAGAAAATTCAGAAAATTTCGGGATATTTACCCTAATAAAATTCTCAGTTAAGATATCAGCTATCTGTTCGTATTTAGTGCAATTAAGGCAATCATTAATGTAAATCTTAAGAGCTTCTCCCTTTAAATTTTGAGAAATATTTTTAAACTTTCAATCATCATCCTTCTTTTCTTTTTCACAAGCATCATCAAAGTATTTTAACCACGCTTGTATCTCAACTCCTAAATCTGGATCAAATGCTATAAATTTTGGTTCTGCCATAATATTTAATCTAACAAAAGAGTTAACTCGATCTTCTTTTAAATATCCGGATCTTAAAAACATTAAATGTTAAACTTATAACACTATATACCATACAAATAACGAAATAGATAAAATAGTAAATATATATGTAATTTACAATCTCAGTAACATTTTAAAAATAATAGATTTTTTTTTTTTTTTTTTTTTTTTTTTTTTTTTAAGAATATCTGTTCTTAAAACATGAAAATATAAATTATACCGCTGTCTATATATTACAATGACGTATCACCCGAAATCATCAAATAAATTAATTAACCTTAACAACACTTAAATATTTGCAACAGAAATAAATTTTAAAAACAAAAATTTAATCAGTATAACATAGTATATAAAATCTTTAAATTTCAAAGTAGACTATTAAATAAATAAAACATTTTAATTATAACATAAACTAATAAATATCAACATATAAAGATACCAATAAATAAAAATACCAACTTACAGTTACTCTTGAGCATATTTCACAGGAAAGTTTCACACATCTAACAATCTTTAATTTCCTAATAACATAAAAGTTCTGCTTTTTCGCAATCCTTTAAAACCAACACCATGAAGACGCTTATGAAGATGAATAGTATATTCTCTAGCAACAACTTCACTTAGGCCAACTTTTCCTCTTCTTTTCTCTTTTAGGCTTGACCATTTTTAATTTATTATAAAACTACAAAATAACAAAACACCAGACGTAAACGTGCTGTAATGGCGTAGACGTCTTCTTAACATACTCTTCTAATCGGCAAATTTCACGTTTAACTACACAAACTTTCTGTTGATCACCAGCTTTTTATCCAATGTCCAATCCCTATCCTGTCGACTTATTATATTAATGTCGTATTTCCAAGTTCAAATCCGGGAAGAAAGGCAGTCGTGCTCGTGATAAACAGGGTTAGCTATGTGATAGGTTTCCCTTTTAGCTCGCATCAGGCGGCCGTGTGGTATCATCAACAACAACAAGAAATGTCAGTCCATATTTTTAGTCGAAGGACATTTTATTTCCAGTTAAAAACATCTCTTCAGGAAAAATGCTCATTAGCCAACGCTAAACGAAAAAAAAAAATCTCCACGTTCCATTATTTTCTAGAATCCGTCCCGATTCTTTTAGCAAACACCAGCGTCAAAAAAAATCCTCTCCGAATCAGGATAATCGTGTTTTTAAACTAGCTTGCGTAATAATACAGAATACGTCACGTGACCCACTTCTATCGAATCAAAAGGTCTCTTTTGGAACTTTATCAATATTTCCCGTGGATTTATTTTGTTGTAAAATGACTTCCTTACCGCCAAAAACTTTCTACGCCCTTCGAGAATATTCCATAATCTCGTACCAGATGCCTGTCATATCAACAAACGAGCTTATCTGTTTTTAGGCTGTAGCTAAACTTCGAATTTAATACGTAATAAAAATAATAATAAGATAAGAAAATGAATCTTTATAAAAGGAAAAAAAAAAGAAAGAATTAAAGTTTTTCGGAAATATTTTAATAGACATTTGATATTTAATAATAGGATAACTTTATGAAATAAGGTTTTTTGAGCGGAATATTTTAAGAGATACGATATTTTAGCATTTAAATAAAGAAGTTATAGCAATTTGACCACACGGGAATAATACTAATGAATTTTAATAATGGATTAAAATAAAGATATTCTATTTAAAGAATAAATTAAAAAAGCTATCGCCATTTTTAGACTAACTACATTCGAATAAATATTATTAAGTGGATTAGGAAAAATTGACTTTACATATGGATAGTAAAAGGCTATTTTAAGAATGAGAATTATTTTAATAAGCTGGGTTATATACCGAATATTATTGAATGGACAAATTTTATAGAATAATTGCGGAAAAAAATTAAATTTTGTAATATATATATATATATATATATATATATATATTGCCAAAGGTGACCGGTCACGTGCGATTTTAGACGTTTTGTTAACTATCTAGAAAAATACATGCAAAATTAACCTGAAATTGCAGATGTGTAAACAGTATAGTATAGGTTATATATTTCCGAATTTTTTACAAGTAACCCCATAGGGGAACGTCAACAAATTGAAAAAGAGCGAATATCTTTTGGATAACCCTGTAAAAACTAATGTAGCAATGGCGTTCAAACTCGAGATTATTAATAAGTGGCTTATTGTAATATACTGTATTCATTTTTATGAGGACAGCATGTATACTCGTAGAGAAATTAAGGTTTTTTATAAAAACAGTCCCAAATTTCGCCTAGTTTTTTGCTTATAATTTACAGAGTTCTTATATAAAAAAAAAGTTATTTTCAGAAAATATGACAATTAACATTCTACATAATACACTGCAATCAGAATTAAAAAATAATAAAAATTGGATGAAAAATGAGCAGGTTTACTAAAAAATGTTTCACTGCGCATGCGCGAATGCAATCAAAATATAATCAGCATAATGTATTAGCTAAGTATATAGACCAATGTTTGTGAAAGTCTCAAAATCATAGCTTGAAAATTCTGAAAATTATCGTCCATAGAATAAGTTCAAAATCCGTTGTTCCCCAAAAAAAGCAAAAAGATGAGGGGTTGTATCAAATATCTGTTGATTACTGCCAATATAGCGTACACAATATTGCACGTACTACTATATTTGGATACAACCCCTCATATTTTTGCTTCATTTTGGAACAACGGATTTCGAGCTTATTCTCTCGACGATAATTTTTAGAATTTTCAAGCTATGATTTTGAGACTTTCACAAAAGCTGCTCTATATACTTAGCTAATACATTATGCATATTACATTTTG
The DNA here is from genome assembly GCA_963931845.1 of Maratus michaelseni. NCBI lineage: Eukaryota > Metazoa > Arthropoda > Arachnida > Araneae > Salticidae > Maratus > Maratus michaelseni. The sequence continues at coordinate 187,541,233 of OZ007598.1, read as the reverse complement.
ATTGCATTCGCGCACGCGCAGTGAAACATGTTTTAGTAAACCTGCTCATTTTTCATCCAATTTTTATTATTTTTTAATTTTAATTGCAGAGTATTATGTACAATGTTAACTGTCATATTTTCTGAAAAGAACATTTTTTTTGTATTAAGAACTCTGCAAATTATAAGCAAAAAACTAGGCGAAATTTGGGACTGTTTTTATAAAAACCTTTCTACGAGTATACATGCTCTCCTCATAAAAATGAACACAGTATATTACAATAAGTCACTTATTAATCATCTCGAGTTTGAACGCCTTTGCTACATTAGTTTTTATAGGGTTATCCAAAAGATATTCGTTCTTTTTCAATTTGTTGACAGTCCCCTATGGGGTTTCGTGAAAAAATCTTCGCGGAATTATATAACCTATACTATATTGTTTACACACCAGCAGTTTCAGGTTAATTCCTCATGTATTTTCCTAGATAGTTAACAAAACGTCTGTATATATATATATATATATATATATATATATATATATATATATATATATATATATATATATATATATATATATATATATATATATATACATATATATATATATATATATATATACATATATATATATATATATATATACATATATATATATATATATATATATATACGCATATATATATATACAGTGATCGTCTCTTTATAGTACTGAGTGATAAATCAGGGTTATTACAAAATGCATTTTTACACAATTAAGAATAACCATTGTTTGAATTTGGTTATTAAAAAAGCAAACTAAAATAAATATAACCTGATGTTTCTTGTGTTTACTTTCATTGATCTGGCACCCTCCTCAGGCTGTTCAGAGATGTAATCCATTACGCTTGCATCCGCATCCGTCCGAAAGTGAATAATAATTAATAAAATTGCATGACAAATAAGATAAATAACCAATTTAACGCATTGTTTATAATACAAAATTGTTTATACGTTGTTAATACATTGTTTATAATATAAATTAAGAAGTATAACATGTAATGTTAATGTTAATTATACAAAACTTAATTCAGCAGCATCATTTAATTCATTCTAATATATAATGTAATAATATTACAAAAGAAAAAAAAAGCCTGGTTTGTGGATATTATAATTACGTTCACTTAATGCCAAAATGTAATTATAATAAAATAATTTTTATGATATGGAAAATTGCTGGCATGATGTTGATAAGATCAAAGAAATATAAAAACATTTTTCTTCCACATTAGAGTCCTGCACTCCCCGGGTTATACCCAACTTGAACCCGAAAATTCTATTTAAAGTCAACCCGAAATATGACCCAAGCCCAACGCACTTGAACACAAAACCTGAAATGAAAGAAAATTATTCCATATTTTAATGCAATTGTAAAAAAATATTCTGTAATTATAACTTTAATATTATTTTTATCTTTTATGTAGAAAAATGAACATACATATACTTATTTCCAAATTATATACTTATATTCAAATGATCGGGTGAAAATCGGGTTACCCAGCTTGATGCAAGACACTATTCCACATTCTCCCTGTTGCCATGCCAATATTGCTCGAAGAAGACAAGGATATATGAAATATTTGAAGTGTCCCTGTAAAAACACAATACACACGATACGGCGACAATTTAAAAGAAATCCCTGACGGCTCGGTCTACAGGCACAGGTAGATTTCGAAGACGCAGACCGTGGATTTGGGCTGTAGGGACAGTTGTGGCAGTTGGGACCAACCAATTCAAAATATACAACCGCCTGTAGGCGGAGCCAGCAGGATTTTTTTTGTTTTTAATTTTTTTTACCGTAAGAGTTGGTCTTATAAAAAACTTGTCAGTATAAAAGTTGTAGATAATATTAAGAAGATTTATAATAAATTTAAGCGGATTTGATATCTTGGTAATTGACGAAGTTATGATTTTTTTTCTTCTGAAACCCCTTGGTTACGCCGATAGCTCAGTTAATAATAATTATCACTACGAAGAAAAAACACACAATCTCAAATAAAATAAACTCACTTGCGGACTGTAACTCATTTAATTTATCACAACACTAAAGAAAAATGGTCGAGAGCCGAGATTTACACAACTCATCTGATCGGCATCTCAAACCCAACTCACAATCACAAATTTGTTTGTTTTTTTTAAACATTTTACATAGACGGCACTTCTAGCGGCAACATACCGCCGGGCCTTGAATGCTGCTAACATTCAATAATATAAATGCAATATAATTCAAACACAATCTCTAAATGAAAAATAGAATCTTAAAAAAAAAACATAATTTCTTCTCAAAAATACTACACTAAATAAAATACTAAATTTACAAATATAAACACAAGAATGTAATACACTGCAGGAAAAATATATAAAACAAATAATAAAACAAATGTATAAATTTAAGTAGTTAATAAACCATCATTCACATATGGCAAAACAACAATTTCTGTGACTGGCCTTTTATATGTGCCATTTTTATCTTTCAAGGTGACAACTCTTATGATATTGTCTTGGCCTGGATGAATTTTAATAATTCGGGCCAAATGCCATTTTAAAGGGCAATAATTATCAGAATTTTTTACTAATACTAAATCTCCCTCTTTTATCTTTACCCTTCCTTTGTACCATTTAAATCTATTTAAGAGCTTGTTCAAATATTCTGATGACCATTTTTTCCAAATATGTTGTGTTAATTTTTGAACTAATTGCCATCTGCTCAGCCTATTCATAGGAATTTCTGTATAATTTGGTTCTGGTAAGGCCATTAAAGAGGACCCAATAAGGAAGTGAGCAGGTGTCAAAGTTTCAACATCATTTGGATCATTTGAAAGGGGGCAGAGTGGCCGAGAATTAAGAACTGCCTCAATTTGAGTAATAAGAGTCAAGAGTTCCTCATAACTTAAAATAGTTTTACCTACAACACGTTTTAAATGGTATTTAAGGGATTTCATATTAGCCTCCCACAAACCTCCAAAGTGAGGAGCTGAAGGGGGATTAAAATGCCAGTTAATACCTTCATTAGCTAAATAATTTTCTATTTCCTCCTCACTTTTATCTTTAAATAAAGGTCTAAGAATTGCTCTTAATTCTTTATTGGCACCAACGAAATTTCGACCATTATCACTATATATATCAGAAGGTTTGCCCCGCCTTGCTATAAAGCGTTTAAGTGCTGCTAAGAATGCTTCACTTGTTAGATCATTTACTATTTCAAAATGCAAGGCTTTTGTAGTAAAACAAACAAATACACAAATAAATACTTTTTTTACCTGTGTACTTCTACCCACGAAGTTTTTCACTTCAAAGGGACCACAGTAGTCCAATCCAGTACGCATAAATGCTCGGGCAATTGTTACTCTAGAAGATGGCAAATCAGCCATTTGTTGCTCTGAATTCTTAGAATTTACCTTTTTGCAAGTCATACAATTGAAAAGGATTTTACGAACTACATTTCTAGCAGATAAGATCCAAAATTTGTTTAGGATGAGAGAAAGAGTTGTCTCAGCACCTGCATGGAAATGCAAATTATAAAAAATATTTAATAACACAAAAAGTAAAATTATGTTTTGAAGGAATAATCATTGGATATTTTTGATGATCAGTTAAGTTGCTGTTTCTCAGTCTACCAACAACTCGGATTACACCGTTATCATCTAAAAACGGGCACAAGTTTTTCAGTTTGCTACTGTTAGGGATTCCATTACCCTTTTCCAAATACTGCATTTCCTTCACGAATGAAGTCTTCTGGATGTTTTTTACTATACAGAATAAGGACTGAGAGAGTTCACTAATGGTTAAAGTTCCACCTTTGGGATACAAGGAATTTCTACAGTTATGGATGAATCTATTACACCATGCTACTACTCTTTGCAGCTTTATGAATGAAGAACTGTTATTAATGATGTCTAAAGGCTCAACAGTGTTAACTAAGGTACATACTTGAGTTACTGATGGTGCTTTCAATTCACGGATAAACAACTCACTGGTTTCAACAGAAATAATATCAGGAGACTCCACCATCTCAGGCTGTTGTAGGAATGATGGACCGAACCACCATAAATCACATTGCTGGATCTTGATGGGATCTAGGCCTCTAGAAATGAGATCTGCAGGATTTTGCTTGGGAGGTACACAATTCCACTGACGAAGTTAAACTTTGTATAATCGATACCCTGTTTGCGACAAATGTCTTTAGATCATTAGACTCCTTTTTTAACCATGCAAGTACAATAGTACTATCTGTCCAAAAACAAGTTTTAGAAACTTCTTGCTTTAGAGCACTTAACACTTTTTGCATCAACTTAGATAATAGGACTGCTGCAGAAAGTTCTAGACGAGGGATAGTAATATTCTTTAGAGGAGCTACTCTAGATTTACTAGTGAGCAGTTTAATAGAAGAATCACCATAAGAATTAATAGATTTTACATAAACGACCGCACCATAAGCAAGTTCAGAAGCATCTGAAAAACCATGCAATTCCACACAATTAGATTGTTCTACAAATACAAATCTTGGGATATTGATCATATTTACAGTTTTTAAGGAAGTGAGAAAATTAGTCCATTCGATATTTTCTTTCACTGGAAGATAATCACTCCAATCTATTTTTAGCAACCATAATTTTTGGAGGAAAACCTTGGCCTTCGTAATTATTGGACCTATCAAACCCAACGGGTCAAATATTCTGGCAATTTGTGATAATACTGAGCGTTTGGTATACCTTTCACTTAGCTCTATAATTAAATTAAATCCGAAACAGTCTGGTTGCGGCTTCAACAATATTCATAGGGTTTTTGTCTCATTGGAAAATGAATATTCAGATATTGCATTATTACACAAAAGAGAAGAATTATTTACTGACCATTTGTGAAGATCCATGCTTCCCTTCTTTAACAAAGATATCAGTTGTTGTTGGATCTCTTTAGCTGTGTCTAGATCATCAGCACCTGTCAAAATATCATCCATATATACGTCTTGAAATAATACATTTGCAGCTAAAGGAAATTCCTTTCCTTCATCTCTAGCTAGCTGGGTAAGGGTTCTTGTTGCTAAAAAGGGGGCACTCGTTGTGCCATAAGTCACCGTACATAATTTATACACCTTAACTGGTTCATGTACCTCAGGTTTAAACAAGATTCTCAATAAATCTCTTTGACTCGGATGTATCAATATCATACGGTACATTTTCTTAATATCTGCTACAAAAACAAATTTGTGCTTTCGAAATCGCAACATTATGCTAAATAATTCATCTTGGATGTTAAATTTAGGTTCTCTAACTAAGCGATTCCATAATGAATTTAAAACTTTCATAGCCTTTTTCTTTGATTCTCCAAGACAAGATGGGTCTTCCTTAAATGGCATTTTTACCATGTATTGCCCTGTTGCAGTTCTGGAATAATTTTTCAGAAAATGTTCTTCACAAATTTCCGATTCCTTATTTCTAGAAACTTCAGATTCTCTCTCAATGTTTTCTATTTCCCAAAAATCTCGAATTACTCTTTCTAACTCCAAATTATCTGTTATCAACCCACAATGTATATTACTTTCAACCTTAGCCGGAAGGCTTCAGCTAACTATATAACCGAAAACACTGTTTTGTAACACTATTCTAGTATTTAATGGTTGGGGGTAAATTTGACCTGGCCTTAAAAATTCATAGAAATTTTCTGCACCCAAAAGCAAATCAATACAGCCTGGCACATTAAACTTTTCGTCAGCTAATTTGATGTTATTTAACGATGAAATACAAATCTCAAGCGGTCTAGAAGGCGTAAATTCCGTAATTTTCGGAACGACTAAAAAATCTAATTTAAAATAAAAATCTTTATCTCTATTCGAAATAGTTGTGTGAACTCTAGATCTAACATTAAGAGACAAATTATTTATTCCTGAAATACTAATATTAGTCTTTTCTCTTTTCAAATTTAGTTTATCTACTAACCTTTTACTCATAAAATTAGAGTTTGCACCGACATCTAATAAACCACGTGCTTCATGAAAATTACCATATTCATCTTTTATTAAACAAACAAATGTGCTAAGTAACACAGCTTTTAACTCGTTAGACAAATTACATATCGTTGAAAATAAATTGCTTTGGTTATTAACTTGGAAAGGCTGGAATACTGGAGCTGAAGCATCCGAATTAGATTTATTACCGACTTCCTTTTTAGAACTCATTTCCTGTGAAATTATCTCTGGATTTTCACCTTTATTTATTTTTTGTTCACGCGGGAAATGCAAAGTTACATGATGCCTTCTCTTGCAAATAATACAAGAGAATTTAGATTTACAATCAATCACTTTATGATTCATAAGTCAGTTAAAACAAAGGTTTTTGGATTTTACAAGCTCAACTCTATTACCCACTGACATGTTTTTATAAACAGGACATTTATGCAAAGGATGATTTTCACCACATGACAAAATATATTTAGAATTTTTTACGTCAGTTAGAAAAACTTTAGAAACATTTCGATAATAAGTATTTTTATTACTCGCTCTAGAATTGTCAACCACGGGTTTTCCCTTAGACGTATAATATAAATCAATTTCCCGAGATAATTCAATTGGAGAAAACCACGATTCTGCTTGTCTAACATTTATAAAATACATGACATCTTTATCAAGCGTTTGACAAATCTTATCAGAAACTATTAACTGTTTTAAAGTTTCGAAATCTGTCACATTCCTCAATTTTAAATAATAATCCCAACTCGTTGTTAATCGGGAAGCAAATTGTACATATGTTTCATTAGGATGACGTTGTGCTTTCCTAAAATGTTCTAAACAAGTCTGAGGGGATGGCTCAAATTCTCTAAGTACTATAGCCTTTACTTTTGAATAATCTTCTAATTCCCCATCTTTGATGTACGTAATTACGTTTGTTGCCCTTTCTCCTAACAGATTTAGTAGAATTTCCGATTTATATTTTTCTGGGACATTTTTAGAAATAAATGCTTTTTCTAACGATGAAAAAAAATAACTCCAACCTTCTGGTTTAGATGGAATTTTAATCGTTAACGTTCTTACACTTTTAATCAGAGAGTCTAAAGATTCTATATTATCTTTTTTCTCGAGATCACTTAAATTATCATTTTTAGTTTTTGCACGGGCCTTAGCCAACTCAATTTCTAACTTTGCATGTTCAATTTTTAATTTCTCAAGATCTAGTAATTTTTATTCTTCATTTTTTCTTTCCTCAATAAAACTGTTTGCTATGTCTTCAACCAGTTTATTATCTGCTTTATACTTCGAACTTTCCTTTATTAAATTTATTAAATCGTAAATAGTTAATTTGGAATCTGATATATCTATGTCTAATTCAGCAGCAATTCGCTGATAATCTTCCTTTTTTGCACCTTTAAACATTGTATTATAAATACAATTCACAATAAATAAATAAATAAAACTGACATACCTTTATCTATTAATAAATCTCCAAATCGGATAATTCCACATTGAAAAGATTTAATCCACTCTTTCAATTCTCAAATTAGCTCAATAATAAAGAACATCGGTTCTTTTCTGCGTAAACACATTCACAGTTCATTTTTCCGTATTACGAAATTCTCCAGGTTAATCGAAATTATTTTTCTTCTGGAAACAAAAAACACTTCACAATATTCACACTCTTCTATATTCACACTCTATTCACAATATTCACAAAAGAGAATTCTGAATCACAATATTTTGTACTTTAATATAAATAATACGATGATTTAATTTTCGTTTTACTTATTCTAATTACTTGATAGAATTCCAAACACAATTTATCTTAAACATGAACATCGACAAATTCTATTCTTTCTCCGGCGAGAGGAGACCAATACTATGGTTACGCCGATAGCTCAGTTAATAATATTTTATCACTATAAATAATAAACACACACTCTCAAAATAAAATAAACTCACTTGTGGACTGTATCTCATTTAATATCTCACAACACTCAATAAAAATGGTCGAGAGCCGAGATATACAACTTCACTGATCGGCATCTCAAACCCAACTCACAAAAAAGTTGTAGTTTTTTTTTTTTTTAAACATTTTACATAAACGGCGCTTCCAGCGGCAACATAATGTTTTTATAAACAGGACATTTATGCAAAGGATGATTTTCACTACATGACAAAATACATTTAGAATTTTTACGTCAGTTAGAAAAACTTTAGAAACATTTCGATAATAAGTATTTTTATTACTCGCTCTAGAATTGTCAACCACGGGTTTTCCCTTTGACGTATAATATAAATCAATTTCCCGAGATAATTCAATGGGAGAAAACCACGATTCTGCTTGTCTAACATTTATAAAATACATGACATGTTTATCAAGCGTTTGACAAATCTTATCAGAAACTATTAACTGTTTTAAAGTTTCGAAATCTGTCACATTCCTCAATTTTAAATAATAATCCCAACTCGTTGTTAATCGGGATGCAAATTGTACATATGTTTCATTAGGATGACGTTGTGCTTTCCTAAAATGTTCTAAACAAGTCTGGGGGGATGGGTCAAATTCTCTAAGTACTATAGCCACTTTTGAATAATCTTCTAATTCCCCATCTTTAATGTATGTAATAACGTTTGTTGCTCTTTATTCTAACAGATTTAGTAGAATTTCCGATTTATATTTTACTGGGACATTTTTAGAAATAAAGGCTCTTTCTAACGATGAAAAAAAATAACCCCAACCTTCTGGTTTAGATGAAATTTTAATCGTTAACGTTCGTACACTTTTAATCAGAGAGTCTAAAGATTCTATACTATCTTTTTTTTCGAGATCACTTAAATTATCATTTTTGGTTTCTGCACGGGCCTTAGCCAACTCAATTTCTAACTTTGCATGTTCAATTTTTAATTTCTCAAGATCTAGTAATCTTGATTCCTCATTTTTTCTGTCTTCAATAAAACTGTTTGCTATGTCTTCAACCAGTTTATTATCTGCTTTATACTTCAAACTTTCCTTTATTAAATTTATTAAATCATAAATAGTTAATTTGGAATCTGATATATCTATGTCTAATTCAGCAGCAATTCGCTGATAATCTTCCCTTTTTGCACCTTTAAACATTGTATTATAAATACAATTCACAATAAATAAATAAAACTGACGTACCTTTATCTATTAATAAATCTCCAAATCGGATAATTCCACATTGGAAAGATGTAATCCACTTTTTCAATTCTCAAATTAGTTCAATAATAAAGAATATCAGTTCTCTGCGTAAACACATTCGCAGTTTATCTTTTTGTATTACGAAATCCTCAAGGTTAATCGAAATTATTTTTCTTCTGGAATCAAAAAACCTTCATCGGAATTCTGAATTACAATATTTTGTACTTCAATAAAAACAATACGATGATTTAATTTTAGTCTTACTCATTCTAATTACTTGATAGAATTCCAAACACCATTCTATCTTCTGCAGACGATTACCGAAAACATAAACATCGAAAATTCTTTTTGTTCTTTCTCCGGCTAGAGGAGACCAATACTATGGTTACGCCGATAACTCAGTTAATAATAATTATCACTACGAAGAAAAAACACACAATCTCAAATAAAATAAACTCACTTGCGGACTGTAACTCATTTAATTTATCACAACACTAAATAAAAATGGTCGAGAGCCGAGATTTACACAACTCCTCTGATCGGCATCTCAAACCCAACTCACAATCACAAGTTTTTTTTTTTTTAAACATTTTACATAGACGGCACTTCTAGCGGCAACACCCCTATTATGCAATTTCGCCCCGGAACTCTACAATGAGGTGTCTATTCCCCCCACTTCCCCAAATGGGGTACTTATCTAAATTTTGCACACACCCCTCATGTGCTATATCGTTGGAAAGGTCTGTGACCGCTTAATCATATTATGCATCTCTGGTGTCCATCCCCCTACTTTCTCCCCACAAGGGGGGTACTTTTGGAAATTTTACACGCACCCACCCCTCATGCGATAGATCGTTGGAAAGGTCTGTCAACGTTTAATCACGCTTATTCATATAATGACCGGTATACGGTGCCGACTCGACATCTATAGCCTTAACGATTTCAGTGTCCGAAGTTCGTGTAGAACAGATTGTGCCACCTGGGGGTGAAACGTGGAACTAATGCATATTGCAGATGACTGCTATACGGTGCCGGAGGCATCGGGGACCCGAGCCGGAGGTTCGTTCAGTTAGAAGTTTATACTATTCCATGTACAAATTAAGGGGTTATCCGGTGCCGAAGGCAGCAGGGACCCGGGTCGAAGGTTCGTTCTGTTAGAGGTTTACACTATTCGATGTGCAAATTATCGGATTATCTACTGCCGAAGGCAGCAGGTACCCGATTCGGAGTTTCGTTCGGTTCAAGGTTTATCACATTCGAGGTTTTACAAGATTCGAGGTCTAATGTAAGGCCCGATGTAAATTAAGGGCTCGCCGCCGGCAAAGCCAGTTAGTTCATTAAGTTGTATTTTTTAAGTTCGTGCCCTTTCTGCTCCCTCTGCGCGAAAAAAAAAATCGCGAGCAGATTTCCCCCCTTCCGCCAAAAAAAAGAAAAAAAAAAAAAAAAAAAAAACTGGCGCAGGCGAAAATCATCTTAACACTTAACAGAACTGTCAAAGTTTCGGGTTCAAAATCGATTTCGGATTGCGTTTTGCTTTGACTTTTGAGGGTCGGTGTCAGGCCAGGTTGGCCAGATTTTTTAAAAGAATGTACAAAATATTTTTTCACCATTTAGGTGAAAACTTTATATACAATAAAACCTCCAGCAATAAAACCGGAAAGTAGGGAGTACAAAAGACAAACTTATACTTAATACGTGTACCCTTGAAAAACATTAATAACAAACAGACGATTATTTTGTGTCGGAAAGCTTCAATATTAAAATTCAAAGTATCATAACTCAACATGTTTGGTTCTAAACTCTAACAAACTGAAATTTTCACTGTTTTATTTGTCTGAGCACAGAGAAATTTTTCTGACAAACTTGAGAGATACAACTTAACTAAGGAGCATTCTATGTAAAGTGGCTCTAAACCAAGGATGGAGTGTTTTAGCTGGGGAAAAAAGCCGAACATTTTTATTATTTATAAATACTCATCAAACACTTGCTTCCAACGTAAAATTATTTAATAAATATGAGTTACTTTTAAACTACATATATATAAAATAAACCTCGACGTTTCGGTTAATCTTTATAACCATCATCAGGAGAAAAACCTTCATAAATATGAACAGCAAAAATTAAAATGTGTTACATGATTGAGTCACAATATTCAATCTGCCAAGACGCTCAAATAACGGAAAATTAAAACAACATATTCAAAATACGCCTGGTGGCGCCCTCTATGAATCAGAAATGTAACTGGAACTTATGTTCGACGGAATTAACGTTCATTTTAAAATGCATTTCCATATGGCAGGAACCGAAAATGATGGGATATCGTTGCAAATTTCATGTTTCCTTAGTGAAATTTCTATAGATTCACGGATGAAGGCTTTAAAGGGATTGTTTTGTCTGGAAATAACTTTGACGTTGTTAAAATCAATAAACCTAACCTGTCCGTTAGCAAAAGTTCTTGATAAGGCAGTGGAAAATTTATTGTATTTCAAATCTCTCTTATGTTCTTTAAGTCTCTCTACGATGCGACGTTTTGTCATACCAATATATGCAGAATTTGTACCATCGGTCCATTCAAATGGAATTTCATATACCCCAGATAAACAAGTGGCTCAACATGTTTGGTTCTAAACTCTAACAAACTGAAATTTTCACTGTTTTATTTGTCTGAGCACAGAGAAATTTTTCTGACAAACTTGAGAGATACAACTTAACTAAGGAGCATTCTATGTAAAGTGGCTCTAAACCAAGGATGGAGTGTTTTAGCTGGGGAAAAAAGCCGAACATTTTTATTATTTATAAATACTCATCAAACACTTGCTTCCAACGTAAAATTATTTAATAAATATGAGTTACTTTTAAACTACATATATATAAAATAACCCATTATCAGCCACTTGTTTATCTGGGGTATATGAAATTCCATTTGAATGGACCGATGGTACAAATTCTGCATATATTGGTATGACAAAACGTCGCATCGTAGAGAGACTTAAAGAACATAAGAGAGATTTGAAATACAATAAATTTTCCACTGCCTTATCAAGAACTTTTGCTAACGGACAGGTTAGGTTTATTGATTTTAACAACGTCAAAGTTATTTCCAGACAAAACAATCCCTTTAAAGCCTTCATCCGTGAATCTATAGAAATTTCACTAAGGAAACATGAAATTTGCAACGATATCCCATCATTTTCGGTTCCTGCCATATGGAAATGCATTTTAAAATGAACGTTAATTCCGTCGAACATAAGTTCCAGTTACATTTCTGATTCATAGAGGGCGCCACCAGGCGTATTTTGAATATGTTGTTTTAATTTTCCGTTATTTGAGCGTCTTGGCAGATTGAATATTGTGACTCAATCATGTAACACATTTTAATTTTTGCTGTTCATATTTATGAAGGTTTTTCTCCTGATGATGGTTATAAAGATTAACCGAAACGTCGAGGTTTATTTTATATATATGTAGTTTAAAAGTAACTCATATTTATTAAATAATTTTACGTTGGAAGCAAGTGTTTGATGAGTATTTATATGTTAAGTGTGCAACGTAAAGTCCGGATTAATTATTTTTATTATTGTTCATAAATAGTGGTGACAAACAGTTGCAGATATAATACCAATGTTTATTTTTTAACAAAATGACTTGGGGAAAATGTCAGATTAGGTCCCGTTCAAATCTGACTATAATTAAAAAAACTTTTGATTCCGGGTGAGGGGGAGTGGCAAGGAAGAGGGACAGGGGGAAGGAGACAATATTGACAGATACAACTTAAATAACGAGCATCCTGAGTAAAGTGGATCTCAACCAAGGATGGTGTGTTTTAACTGGAAAAGAAATGAAAATTTTTATTATTGTTCATAAATAGTGGTGGCCAACAGTTGCAGTTATAATATCAATGTTTAGTTATTAAGCAAATGACTTGGGAAGAATGTCAGAAAAGGTCTCGTTCAATTCTGAACATAATTTAAAAAGTTATGATTTCGGGCGACAGGGAGGGGGAGGTAAAGGAAACGGGGTGGAGGAGACATGTAGAGTTACGGGGGGGAAATTGCACTTTTTAAACATTGAAAGTATAAAATATCATATCTTCCGGGGGGGGGGGGATGTTCCGCCCGGGTCACACACTGAATTCAACACTAGGAGACAATATTGACAGATATAACTTAACTAACGAGTCTCCTGAGTAAATGGCTTTAAACCAATGCAAATAATGGTAAATGCTCTAAATGCAATAAATGCTCTAAACCAATTGCATCTAAATTTGCAGATACAATACCAATATTTATCTATTAACCAAATGACTTGGGAAGAATGTCAGAAAAGGTCCTGTTCAAATCTGTGCAGAACTAAGGAAGTTATGATTTTGGGGGGCAGGGGCGAACTTGAAAACTAAAACTTAATAAACTAACTAGCGGGCGTCACCCGCTAGTGGGCCCTTAATTTACATCGGGGACTCGAATCTTGTAAAACCTCGAATATGATAAACCTCGAACTGAGCGAAACTCCGGATCGGGTACCCGCTGCCTTCGGCACCGGATAATCCGATAATTTGCACATCAAATAGTGTAAACCTCTAACCGAACGAACCTCCGACCCGGGTCCCCGCTGCCTCCGACACCGTATAGCAGTCGTGCTGCGCACGCGCTGCAATATCCATTAGTTCCACGTTCCACCACAGGTGGCGCAATCTGTTCTGCACGAACTTTGGACAATGAAATCGTTAAGGCTATAGATGTCGAGTCGGCACCGTATACCGGTCAAAATATGAATAAGCGTGATTAAACGTTCACAGACCTTTCCGACGATATATCACATGAGGGGCATGTGCAAAATTCAGAAAAGTACCCCCTTGTGGGGGGGAAGTGGGGGATGGACACTGGAGCATAATATGATTAATTGTTCACAGACCTTTCCAACGATATATCACACGACGGCTGTGTGCAAAATTAAGAAAATTAACCCACTTGTAGGGGCAAAGTGGGGGAATGGACACCGGAGATGCATAATATGATTAAGCGGTCATAGACCTTTTCAACGATACATCACATGAGGGGTATCGGCAAAATTTAGAAAAGTGCCCCCCTTGGGTATGATTAAGTGGTCACAGACCTTCCAAACGATATATAAACTAGTCGTTGGGGGCCACCGTAATACTTACCCATCATGGATATGCATAATGTAAAATATTAAAATAAAAATGTGTAAACTACTTATAAAATGCATTGCAATTCAAATAAAATCGTGGCTTGATGACGTCACAAACTTTAAAGGCTCGATTACTGAATTGCTTGAAAGAGGTTTTTCCTTATAACTCCAAAAATAATAATCCTATTAACTATCGGTTTATTGCATCTGATTAAGCGTCAAATTTCCAATTAAAATATCTCTTTGAAGTGAAATTTGGATGAAATACAGGGTCATGAAAAATCGAAGAGTGTGGAAAATAGAATTCCAAATATCTCGGCAACTAATTATCCGATCGACTTCATGCTTTATGTAAAATTTGTTTTTTTATTGTCTTTTATATTCATTTCTTAAAATAAACAATTTCGAAAATTTTTATATACCTTTTATCAGAACGAATATTTCGAGGGTCCGAATAAAATAGTTCCGGTTAATCGAGGTTAATGAAATGAAATAGGCTTCTTCCCATTATTGCATACTAAGTACATACCAAATTGCAAGTCTCTATCTCAATTTTTTCGGGAGATAGAGCGTTTACAGACACACACACACACAGACACACAGACGGACGGCAAATTTTTTTTTCTAAAAATATGTTTTTCGTAATCTCCAGTGTCTGAAACGTGTAAATCCGTCAAAAAAAATTTTTCGATTTTCAAAACGATTACAAGACTTACCCTATACTACGTATGATGGGTAAGTAAAAAGGGTGTCGGCAAAATTTAGAAAAGTGCCCCTCCCTTGTGGGCAAAACGTGCTCCCCCTCCCCATAATTAATGACGCAGCCTCATTTTTTAAATTTATTTTATGTGTTATAAAATATCGTAAAGTTTCAAACAGATCGCATTATTGTATTTCAATAATTGTGTTCGCGCCCCTCCCCCTCCCCTTCCGTAAAGTTAAAACGCCCCCCCCCCCCGCTCCCCATAATATTTTACACTAGCTAATTCTTAAAATTTATGTTATGCGTTATAAAATATCGTAAACTTTCAAACAAATCGGCTTATTATATTTCCTAATTTTGATCGCGCCCCTCCAACGATTATCCTTCCATTAACAAATCAGATTTGTGTTACACAAACACAACCCCAATTACACACACATTCATATCATTAACAGAAAGCTAATCCGGGGATCCAAATGTCTTACAGTTGAAGTTACTGGAACATTTGATTCCCCGGTACTGCATCCAATAATTCTGACAGTCCTGACCCAAAACCACAGGGTCTGTTTTCCATACGTTTCCCCCTTAGTGTGTGTATTATTTTATGGATGAGAAAACGAATCCGTGGCCTCAAATGTCTTACAGTTAAAAGTACTGGAACATTTGATTCTCCAGTAGCGTATTTCAAATATGCACATTGATAAAGCGACAGCAGCCAAATACTCTGATAAGCTGAACTAATTACGAATACCAGGGGACAGAACGACTGTCTAAACAGCACCCCTTCTCTTCAAGCACCTCAGTAAAGGGAAAAACAGTACTGGGTTCTTTCCAAAATCGAACGTGACCTTTCGTTTTCAATTGCATATATTATTTGTTTGTGGAAATCATTAAAATTATAAATAAATTGCGAACAACTTTAAAATTCATAATTTGAAGAAAGAAAACATTGTATTCGAAAAATTGCGCAATCCTGATCCAAAACCGAGGATCTGTTTATTGTACTTTTCCCCTTTAGTGTGTGCATTATTTTATATATGACAAAACGACTCCGTGGCTCTAAATGTTTTACAGTTTCAATTAATACGATAATTTTCTTCTCCGGTACTGTATTCGAGAATTTGCGCAATTCTGATTTAAAACCGCAGGGTCTGTTTATTGTACGTTTCCCCTTTAGTGAGTGTATTATTCCATGTATGAGAATCAGGGGATCCAAATGTCTTACAGTTGAAGTTACTGGAACATTTGATACCCTGGTAGTGCATCCATTAATTCGGACAGTCCTCACCCAAAACCCCAGAGTCTGTTTTCCATACGTATCCCCCTTAGTGAGTGTATTATTTTATGTATGAGAAAACGAATCCGGGGCTAATTACGACTACCAGGGGACAGAACGACTGTTCCCAGCCCAGACCTTATTGCTTTTCAATGCATTAAATTTATCGAATTTCGGATTAAATTTTTTGAAACACACCTACTTGTAATAAATATATGATATAAATTAGTTGGCAAAATATCTTTAAATTCACACACTTGTACTACAGCGAAATTAAGCGAAACACAAATATCCACCACTAGGTACAAAATTCATTAAAACTATCAGAGCGGTGACTTTTGCTTCCGATCGCCTTTCCAATGTGCTCCGGGTTGCTGTATCTGAGGATTCGCTTCACCCCTAGTACGTGTATTATCTTGTGTATGAGAGAAAAAAATCGGAACTCTACATATCCTACAATTACTCGAACATTTGATTCCCATGTACTGTGATAGTCAGTAACGAACCAAAAGCCCAGTGTCTGTTTTTCTTAGGTTTTCCCATTAGCGTGTTTATAAATTTTTATATGGAGAACGAATCTGTGGCTTCAAATGTCTTACAGTTGCAATTACTGGAATATTATCTTCTCCGGTACTATATTCGAGAATCGCGCAGTCCTGATCCGAAACACCAGAGTCTATTATCCGTACTTTTCTCGTTTAGTGTGTGTAATATTTTATGTATGAGAAAACAAATCCGGGGCTCCAAATGTGTTACAGTTGCAATTACTGGGACATTTGATTCCCCGGTACTGAATCCGAGAATTGGGACAATACTGACCCTAAAATCCCAGTGTCTATTTTATATACGTTTCCCCCTTAGTGTATGTATTATTTTATGTATGAGAAAACGAATCCGCGGCTCCAAATGTGTTACAGTTGCAATTGCTGGGACATTTGATTCCCCGGTACTGAATCCGAGAATTGGGACAATACTGACCCTAAAATCCCAGGGTCTGTTTTATATACGTTTCCCCCTTAGTGTATGTATTATTTTATTGCCGAAACGTCAGTGAAGGCTCACTGTTGAGACGCGAAAAGTTTTTGGTTTCTGTCTGTCTGTCTGTTTGTCTGTCTGTCTGTCTGTCTGTCTGTCCGTCTGTCTGTCCGTCTGTCTGTCTGTCTGTCTGTCTGTCTGTTCCGCGATAACTGCCGTAAAAAACTTCCGATTAGGTTGATTTTTGGTAGGTATGTTGGCAAGACACCCGGAATTAGCTGTATAGTTTTTGGTTAAATTTGGTTCATTCGTTCGAAAAATATAGAACATTTCTTTTTATGTGATAATGCTTTTCTATGAAAATGCAGATGATTTTCAAATTTCATATTTAGTTGAAATGAAAATCGCATATTTGAATAATGGATTTAAACGTAAAAGTATGCTAAATTTTCGATATGGAGGTCTTAAATATATCCAAGAGCTTTGAAAAATTGCCGATATATCTATTAGAATTTAGAAATTAATTGTTTAAATTATTGGAAAAAATTTTGTAACTGTTCGGGAAATATAAAACATTTCATTTTCCTATCTTTACAATTTTTAAAATGCATTTCTTTTTCTTTCCTCTTTATTTTATGAGTTGCTTAGCAACCATATTTCGAAGAATATCAAAATAATAAAATTGAAGTAACACGCGCTATTTCGCTGCAATATTTTATTAGCAACATAAACAATTTTCGAAGAAATGTATTTTTTTACCTAAAAAATTACAAGAATAAGAAAGTTCATAAGAATTTCAGAATATCACTGCACAAGCCGTGTTTAATTGAACGCTTCTAATTTCTGAAACCTCAATAAATATGTATGCAGTATAACAATATTAAATTGCGGATTGTAAGATGCTAAATAATATGAAAAGTGAGATTAAAAACAATGATTTTCAGAGCTGACGTTGAGGCTCCTGATCTGAAGATTTACTAGTGTATGATAAAACGAATCCGCGGCTCTAAATGTCTTACAGTTGAAATTAATACGATAATCTGGCGGCACGGCAGTGCCTCCGCCAAGTCGAGAAAGCACGGCCGTAAGCATACTTTTCTGGAAGCAACTCAGGGCACTTTTGACCCCTCCATATCTCCGCGCTGGAGTATCCCAAAAATTCAAAACTTCGTTTTTCTAGAGTATTTGGCACACAGGACCAAAATTTAAAATTACAACTTTCTGTCTCTTCTAGTTCAGACGATATATGAATTCAAACATTCGATTTTTTGTCACTCTCTCACTCACTGGTTCCGCGTCATCAAAAAGATTAGGTAGATCCCGCAGACCTAGAAACTTGACATTTGGAAAAAATGTAGTGTTTAGGATACAAAGAGAGGAAAAATTATAAAATCTGAAAAATTCGAAAAAAAACCATTCGAAAATTCAACAAATTCCATCAAAATTGAGAATTGAAAATAAGACGATCTTGTAGTCTTAGACACTTAAGATTTGGTGTGAAGGTAGTGTTTAGCATCCAGAAAAAGAAAACATCAAAACACCAAAAAAATCGAAAGCAAAATTGAAAAAATCGAAAAAAATCGAAAATTTTCAAATAATCCGATTTTGTTGCGCTAGAAACTTGGAATTCGGAATAAAGGTAGTATTTAGAATGCAAAATAAGGAAAAATTAAAAAATCCGGAAAATTCGAAAAAAAAATTCAAAAATTCGAAAAATTCGAAAAAATTAAAAAATTAAAATAATTTGATCTTTTAGCCTTAGAAACTTAAAATTCGCGGTAAAGATAGTGTTTAGGATTGAGAAAATGTTAAAATAAAAAACGCAATAAAATTCGAAAATAAATCGAAAAATCGAAAAAAATCGGAAAAATTTAAAAATAAGGAAAATTTGAAAACAATTCGATTTTATAATTAAAAAATATGGATAATTCAAAAAATACCCATAAATTAGTGCAGACGGTATATGAACTCAAAGTTTCGATTTTTTGTCACTCACACACTCACTCACTCTCGCGTCATCAAAAAGATTGAGTAGATCCCGCAGCCATAGAAGCTTAAAATTTGGAATAAAGCTAGTTTTTCGGATACAAAGAAAGGAAAAATTATAAAATCTGGAAAATTCCCAAAAAAAAAACATTCGAAAATTCAACAAATTAGAACAAAATTAGATAATTCAAAATAACACGATCTTGTAGTCTTAAAATTAAATCTCACGATCTTAAAAACTTAAAATTTGGTGTGAAAGTAGTGTTTAGAATTCAGAAAAAAAACATCAAAAACACACACAAAAATCGAAAATAAAATCGAAAAATCGGAAAAATCGAAAATTTTCAAATAATCCGATTTTGCTACGCTAGAAACTTGGAATTCGGAATAAAGGTAATATTTAAGATACTAAATAAGGGAACATTAAAAAATATGGATAATTGAAAAAAAATCGAAATTTTCAAAAATTAAAAATTTTAAAAAAAGAAAAAGAAAGAAAGAAAAAGAAAAAAAAAAGTGAGAAATTGAAATTAATATGATCTCGTAGTCTTAGAAACTGAAAATTTGGTGTAAAGGTAGTGTTTATGATTCAGAAAAAGAAAAGAAGAAAAACACAACAAACATCGAAAATAAAATAAAAAAATCGAAAAAAAAAACAAAAATTTGAAAATAATTCGATTTTGTAGAGCTAGAAACTTAAAATTTGGAATAAAGGCAGTATTTAGGATACAAAAAAAAGAATAAATAAATAAAAAATCTGTAAAATTCGATAAAACTTATTGTTTAGGATACAGAAAAAGGAAAAATTAAAACACAATAAATTCGAAAATAGAATAAAAAAACTCGAAAAAGATCGGAAATTTCAAAATAATTCGATTTTGTGGCGCTAGAAACTTGAAATTTGTAATAAAGGATACAAAATAAGAAAAAATGAAAAAATCCAGAAAATTATAAAAATAAAAAATCGAAAAAATAAAAAATTGAAAATAATTTTATCTTGTATTCTTAGAAACTTAAAACTTGGTGTAAAGGTAGTATTTACTATTCAATAAAAGGAACAATTAAAAAATTCGTTAAATTCGAAAATAAAATCGAAATATCTTTAAAAAATCGAAAATTCGAAAACAATTTGATTTTGTACTGCTACAAACATTAGTTTTAAGATAATTGTCCTATTAGCTAGTACAAAGCCCCTAATTGCTTTATGTTATTTCCTCCGGATTACGGTTTTCTTTTCTTTCGTTTACGAAATTCGTTATAGGAAAGTTCCACTGTAGACTGGCTACGTTATAGGCGATTTCTTTATAGACAGGTTTGTTTTCTTTCACAGGTTATACTCTATTTACTTCGCATATGAAATATGGATTGTTAAATGATGTTGGCCCCACAAAAATTTTCACAGCTCCCCCTACCCTCCCGACATTACTGGCTGGTTATGATTTGATTGTTATTTCTAAATAAAATCATGGTGACTCGAACATTCACTTGATTTACCTCTAAATTGAACCTAAATGATCCTAAGAAGACGGAATAAGAAATTACTATATTGGCATGATAATCAGGTAACTTAGAATTAAAATCGAAAAATCAATAAATTTATAAACAGTCAAAAATTTGAAAATAATCCGATTTTGCAGTCCTAGAAGCTTGACATTTGGCAGAAAGGTGGGGTTTAGTATACAAAGTAAGAAAAAATTAAAAAATCCGTAAATGTAAAAAAAAAGCAAATAAATAAATAAATAAATAAATAAATAAATAAAAAACATCGAAAAAATGAATATAGTTTGATTTATTAAAAATTTCCGGAAATTTTAATTTTGGCTTTCTTTTTATACTAAAAAGTTCGTTTATGCTAAATATCAAGTATCTAGGACTGCGAATAACATCTCAGATGGATAGCACCGATCCTGGAAACAATTAAGAGTACTTTTGACACTCCCCCTCCCATAACTTAGTGCTGGCCTAGGAACCTGAAATCTCTTTTTATCTACAGTACTTTGCAAACGAAACTAAAGCTTCAAATTTTTGATACCTGTAAATAATAGGGACAGAGTGTGGTCTTAGCGAAAATCAGTGGATGATCTCCAAAAAAAAACCCAAAATCAAGAAAAGGAGGGATTACTTACAAAAAGAAGTGAAATCTCATCAAAAACGTCACCTGTAAAAAATGCAGCCAAGTCTCGTGACTCTTTTTCCGTAAAAAGTTCTGAGATCGTGTAAAGCCATGTTTAGCTATCTTATTAACTCTGAAATTTTCATTCACAAATCACTCCTAGTCTCTACATCTTTAGTTAAATATTATTTTGTGACTTGGCAATTACGTAGCACGAGAATGTGATGTATATAATTAGTCTGAATCAAATAATACCATGCCATTCCATAACATATTAAGGGGTAATAACTTCCCTGTGCGTATATAATTAGCCTTAATCATATTATCTCATCCCTTCCCATATAACATAGTAAGGTGTAATAACTTCCCTGTGCTGTGTAATTGCCAAGTCACAAAATAACATTTAACTAAAGATGTAGAGACTAGGAGTGATTTGTGAATGAAAATTTCAGAGTTAATAAGATAGCTAAACTTGGCTTTACACGATCTCAGAACTTTTTACGGAAAAAGAGTCACGAGACTTGGCTGCATTTTTTATAGGTGACGTTTTTTATGAGATTTACTTTTCCGGTACTGTATTCGAGAATTCGCGCAGTCCTGATCCGAAACACCAGTCTGTTTTCCGTACTTTTCTCGTTTAGTGGGTGTATTATTTTATGTATTAGAAAACTAATCACGGGCTCCAAATGTCTTACAGTTGCAATTACTGGGACATTTGATTCCCCGGTACAGAATCCGAGAATTCGGACTGTCCTGACCCAAAATCCCAGGGTCTGTTTTCCATATGTTTCTCCCGCCCTTAGTGTGTGTATTATTTTGTTTATTAAAAAACGAATCCGTGGCCACATATGTCTTACAGTTGCAATTACTACGATAATTTGCTTCCTGGCGCTGTATTCGAGAATTTGCGCAATCCTGATCCAAAACCGGGGGTCTGTTTATTGTACTTTTCCCCTTTAGTGTGTGCATTATTTTGTGAATGAGAAAGCGAATCCGGGGATCCAAATGTCTTACAGTTGAAGTTACTGGCACATTTGATTTCCCGGTATTACATATTTGAAAAATGTTTTTGTTAACGAAATACTAATTTACTTCTTCTCCATTTGTAGTCAGAGACTATTTATTATTCCAAATTATTTATTAATTATCATAGCCGCAGCGGTCTTCCGAAGTCTTCAGACCCCAGCACAGTCCTTTTACCTTTCTGATGCATTGTACTTATCGATTATGAAATTCAATTTTTTTCGGTGAAGAATTCCTTCGAATAAACACACATTCATTTCTTCTTGTTTAATTAAATTAATTAATTAAACTTTTAATGTATTAAATAGTTAATTTATTAAATATTAATAATTTAAATAGTTAACTCATTAAATATTAATAATTTAAATATTACATATTAATAATTAAATATTAATAATTTAAATATTACATATTAATAATTAAATATTAATAATATTAATAATTAAATATTAATAATTAAATATTAAATATTAATAATATTAATAATTAAATATTAAATATTAATAATATTAATAATTAAATATTAATAATGAAATAATAATTTATTAATTTATTAAATATAATTTTTCTGTGGAATAAATACACATTTACTTTTTCTTATACAGCTCATTCAAAGTTCGCATCCGGTTAATTTATTAGATATCAAAATTGAGCTAATTGCATCAGTTGATAGAGAAATATAAATCTATTTATGAACTAAAAATGTTAAATATTAAAGTACTTCTTTTATGGTTTTTAAGAAAAAGATAAAATTTTTATGATAAACATTTTCATAAATTTTTATCATTTAAAAATTACCTCACCTTCTTAACTTTACAAAAATCATAAAATACAACGAACCTTCCATGAGCATTTTTTTCATTCAACTTACATTTCTGACTCCTAATCTCCAACTGAAAGATCTTTGGATCTTTTGATAGATGATTCTTCTTTCTTGTACTAGTGTTGAAATGAATAAGTTTGATATTTTGGATTATTGTACATTGCAAACAGTTATTGTTACATCATCATTATAAACATTGTTGACAATATTGTAAAACTGTTATGCAATTATTCATTGGAAAAGCTTGACCCAATTATGCCAAATTTTATTTTAACGTAATTTTTTTCCGTTTTACAGCACAATTGATAGCGCCTTTATTCTTGTTCTACTTTGTATGAACCGCTATTTATAAGATTACTTTTCAAAATAATAGATAGTAAGAAAAAGTTATTTCTTTTACTCTTGAATAAACACACATTTAATTGTTCTTATACAGCTCATTAAAAGTACTCATGCGGTTAATTTATTAGATATCAAAATTGAGCAAATTGCATCAGTTGATAGATAAATATGAATCTATTTATGAAATAAATTTCTTAAATATTACCATGTTTGGCTTTTTGAAAAGATAAAAGAAGGATGTTTTTATAAGTACTTCTTTCATGGTTTTTAACAAAAATCGTAAATGTTTTAAGATAAGTAATTTTACATTTTCTTAATTTTTATCATTTAAAAATTACCTGACCTGCTTAATTTTACAAAATCTTTAAATTAAAACGAACCTTCCATGAGCACATTTTTCCTTCAACTTACATTTTTGATTCCCAGTCTTCAACTGACTTGATTATAACTTGAACTGGTGATATTGATCTTTTGAGAGACGATTTTTCTTTCTTGTACTATTGTTGAAATGAAACAGATTGATATTTTGAATTGTTATATCTTACACATAGATATTGTTACATCATTTTTTCAAACATTGTTGACAATATTGGAAAAGATATTAAACAATTGTTCATTGAGAAATCTTGGCACAATTTCGCCAAACTTTATTTCAGCATAAGTATTTTCAATTTACGGGACAATTTAAAGCGCACTTATTCTTGTTCTACTTTACATGAACCACTATTTATAAGATTACATTTCGAAATAATAGTAATTAAGAATAGGTATTTTAAGTAGAATAAACACATTTAGCTATGTTCTTATATTGCTGATTAAAAGTTCACATGCGGTTTAAGTCATTAGAGATTTAATCTTCTCAAATTGCATCTATTTATGAATTAAAATTTTTAAATATATACATATTTGACTTTTTGAAAACAAAATAAAACAAGGATGTTCTTCTAGGTACATCTTTCCTATGTTTACCGAAAAGTGCAATTGTTTTTATATTTTAAAACGTTTTCATATTTTGTTATCATTAAAAAAGTATCATTTAAAATTTTTTCTACAGAGATTTTGAAAGAAATAGGGAAATATAATGTTGGAAAAGGCATTTATTCATTGCAAAAACTTCGTAAAATTACGGAAACATTTGATTTCCGTTATTATTTTCGAAAATGCAGAAAGTCCTGACCCCAACACAAAGTTCTGTTTTCCATACTTTCTCCCCTCCCCTTGTGCGTGTATTTTTTTGTGTATGAGAACACGAATCCGTGGCACTAATTGTCTTACTGTTGCAATTACCAGGTACATTTGATTCGTCTGCACTGTACATCCGTAAATTCTTACAGTGCTGACCCGGGGTTCGTTTTCCATATATTTCTCCGTTGTGCGTGTATTATTTTGTGTACAAGTAAACGAATCTAAGGCTAGAAATGCCTTTCTTTTCTTCGACAGTCGTATTATTTTTTTCAAAGAACTTGAAATTGTGCTACAGCTTTGAAATTTTATATGTTAAATAAATCCTTCTTACGTAGTCGGTGTTAAATTTTGGTGTATATACAATGATTTCTAAGAGTATAAAGGAAATAAAGGGAATTTTAATTAAATTAATTTAAAACAATATAAATTAATATAAATTAATATAAAATAATATAAATTAATATAATTATGTAATTATATTATTATTATTGTAATTATTATTATATAATTATTAATTATTATAATTATTATTATTGTAATTATAATATAAATTATAATATTAATTAATTTTAATTAAAATTAAATAAATTTCTAGAGAATAATGGGCTTAATTCAATATTTTCATTATTCTTTATTACTTTTGACAAATTTATACCTCATTACAAGTTATTTTATTTAATAGTAGGCGGTGGGGATGCTCCGTCTACTTTGAACTATGCTCGCCAACCCCCGTCCAGACACCGCAGGCTTTAAAAACAGACTAATTTGCTCTCTTTAAAAAACAAAATACCCGATTACCATTTTAGTTCGCAAAATATTACCATTTTAATTCACAATTTTCACAAGAAAAAAAAAATCCAAGCAGTAAGAAACTAAATGTTATCGACATTTCATAATATAAATTTACGTTAAAAATTATTTATAAATTCAGATATACGAAAGTACTGTCAAATTGATATAATAAATTAATAACGTTATTATTATTTCAATTAACGAAAGATTAAATAAATTCATAAATAATCCTACAAGCTAGTAATACTCAGAATTGTGAAACTTCCTTACTTATACGCCAAAGAAGAAGGTGCCATTTTCTAGGGCCTCCATTTCCTCTCTCTCTCCCAAGTGACATAAACACGCAAAAATTTTCTACAACCTATACTCAACCAATTCAATATTAAACTAAATATCAAAAAGGAATTTCGTGTTCAATGATATAGTCTACATTGCATTGTTGCATTAAACAGAAATATATTGTTTTAAAAAAAAATGTTAATTGTTATGTTTAAAGTTTGTTGTCTTCTTTTGTAATTGTAAGCAGACATACATTCCCACGTCATGAGTAAAAATTCCATTTACATTTAATATTTCAGGGTGGAAATGTCGAAACATTAATGGAATTGTAGATACAAAACGTCATCGATGAATTAAATGCTAAGATTTTCTTTTCAATTTTACCATACATTACAAATTTTAGTTCGCAATTTCCATAAGAAAAATAAAAATAATACGAGCAGTAAGAAACTAAATCTTATGTACACTTCATTAATATAAATTTACGTTAAAAATTATTTCTAAATTCAAAATATACGAAAATACTGTCGAATTGATATCATCATTTAATAACGTCATTTAATTAACATCATCATTTAATAACGTCATTTAATAACGTATTTTAATTAACGAAAGATTAAATAAATTCATAAACCATCCTACAAGCCAGTAATACTGAGCACACTCAACCAGTTCAATATTAAACTAAAAATCAAAAAGGAGTTTGCACGCTCAATGATATAGCCTAAATTGCATTGTTTCATTAAATAGAAATATATTGTTTTGAAAAAAAATTGTTAGTTGTTGTTTAATGTTTTTTTTTATTTATTTTGCTTTGTAATATTAAACAGACATTCATTCTTACGTCAACAGTAAACGCTTTCATTTACTTTTAATATTTCAGAGGGGAAATGTAGTAAAATTAAGGGATTTATAGATAAATAAAAAGAAAAGTACCCCAATTTAAACGGATGGCATTGAACTCACAGGATAATCACAATAACTGTATATTAAACTCTTATTTCAGAGAAAAAATCCATTTAGCTGAATTAAGGAGGATTTGCTCCTCCATTTATACTTAACCAATGGCGTTTGCTATAACGAAAAATGTTTAAATTTGATAGGATAAAGTCTGTTAGATTTTTGGTTTTTTATTAACTAAACATTAACTATACATTATTTCCCTTCCGGATTTCTTTAGTTGCCTCGGCCGTGTTTTAATACACCACCTATACGTAACATTTCACAATTCCGGCTTCCAAACTATTGATTTGTATAGAAGTGCAGACAGACAAATTTTCATTTTTGTATATCAGGTATATTTATTTCTCACTGTGACTTTTGGTGTGCTAAGCAGATAATAATGCTACACTCATTTAATTGAACAAAGCCATCACCATCATTCAGTTAGTCTCTTATATAAATCGGTGCTGATTAGTTTTTGGTAAAAATCGCCCAGCAGGTGGCGCTGCTATGCAGCATTTTACAGGATTTACACGATTTTAGCGATAGTCCTATCTCAAGCAATATTGCACGGAATTTAATAAAACTTGAGTTTCAGTTAGACCTTGATATAAATTGGTGTTGATTCTTTTTAGTGTATGCGAAACCTGTGTGAGATAGAAGAAAGTTTTGGGATTGGCACATCTGACTAGTTACTTTCTTCTATCTTTACAAGAAAGTATTGGATTCATGAAAATTTTCGACGGATATATACGTTTTAGAAGGTCCTGAACACGATTTGACTATTTTTAGAAAATGTCTGTCTGTGACTCTGTCTGTGACTCTGCCTATGACTCTGTGACTCTGTCTGTCTGTCTGTATGTGACAAAAATTTTGTAGGCGCTCTATCTCAAGAACTAATGTACGAAATTTAATAAAACTTTATATTTAGTTAGTCCTTGATATAAATTGGTGCTGATTAGTTTTTGGTGAAAATCACCAGACAGGTGGCGCTGCTATGCTGCATTTTTTGCGAATACCGCAATAGCTGTATCTCAAGAACTAATGCACTTATTTTTTTCAAACTTCAGATTCAGTTAGACCTTGACATAAATAGACGCTGATTACGTTTTGGTGTAGATATCCCAACAGGTGGCGCTGTTATACCACTTATCTCATGATTTTTACGATAGCTATATCTCAAGAACGAATGCACGGAATTTCTTTAAATTTCAGATTATGTTATACCTTGGCATAAATAGATGCTGCTTACGTTTTGGTGTAAATAGCCCAACATGTGGCACTGATATGCAACTTTCTTCATTATTAACACGATAGCTATATCTCTGCACGGAATTTCATTAAACTTGAGATTCTGTTAGACCTTGGCATAAAAAGATTCTGCTTACGTTTTGGTGTAAATAGCCCAACATGTGGCACTGATATGCTACTTTCTTCATTATTAACACGATAGCTATATCTCTGCACGGAATTTCATTAAACTTCAGATTCTGTCAGACTTTAGCATAAATAGATACTGCTTACGTTTTAGTGTAAATAGCCTAACAGATGGCACTGATATGCTGCTTTCTTCATTATTAACACGATAACTATATCTCAAGAACTAATGCACGGATTTTCATCCAACTTCATATTCAGTTAGACGTTGACATAAGTTGTTGTTGATTAGCGTTTGATCTAAACCTCCCAACAGGTGGCGCTGCTATGCTGCATTTTGCAGGATTTACACGATTTCAGCAGTAGTCCTATTTCAAGAAACAATGAACGGAATTTAATAAAAATTTAAATTCAGTTAGACCTTAATGTAAATTGGTGATGATTCTTTTTATTGTATGCGAAACCTGTATGAGGCAGAAGAAAGTTTTGGGATTGGCACATCCGACTAGTTTACTATCACTCAGTTCGATGACAGACAAGACAGTAACTGGCCTGACATTTATCTTGGACAAAACAAAACAACTAATATACACTAAACAAATAACATACATTTTAAAGACATTTATAGATTTCTTACATTACATAATGTATTTTTAAATACATCGGTTTTTGAAAGTTATTTTTAATTTGAAATAGGTTACATGCGGTGAAGAAATTTGACTTTGACATTTCGGAAAGCCCCTTTTAAGGGTTTCGTTCATCTCACGAAACCCTATTACTCCCGATCCGTTGTCTGTCCATCACAGAGTCATTCTCAAAAAGTATGTAACTTACAGAGTTAAAACTTGGTATATAAATCTAAATAGCAGCTGTGAAGAGCTCAAAATATTAAAAATTAAAAAACTCGTATTATTTTAATAAATAGAGATAAAAAACCAAAATTCTAACAGCCTTTTCCTATTAAATTGAAACATTTTTCGTTATAGCAGATGCCAAAGATTTAAAATCCACAATAAAATTTTTTCTACAATAATTAATTTTCTATCAGACGATTTTCACGTGAAAAATAAAAAGGAAATAAAAAGTTTCACCCATTGAAAAAAAGATAAATATGAAATAAAATTGATTGACGTCATAGTCGTAATAAAACGGAAAATGTCTAAGATTTCTCAATAATACAAGGAGTATGAGTATGTGTAAGTACACAAAGCAGATTAATTTCACGTCATTAGAGAATTAAATAGAAAATCTGACGTCATATGGGAAGTTTAACGAATTTTTCAAATGTTTGAGAATAATACAAAGCGAGTATCAATATAAATAATAGAAAATAGTAAATATATGAGTTTGAGAAACATATTGAATAGTGATAAAAATCCGATATATTATTAATCCGATAAATAATGCATTTAGTTCGTATGACGGATATTGTTATGGCAGAATATAATAGCGGGCTTGGCCCGCTGTCCGGCTGGTTTAGATATACGAAAAAATAGACCGGTAAATTTTTATTTTATAAAAAACATGACTTTTGTTGTTGTTGTTGTTGATAAATGAAATTTGTTTGAATTTATTAAAGAAAGGATAAAGTGATTTGAAAGGAATATTAAACGAAACCCTTTGAGCGATCTTCGATCACACTTACCTACTTGTTTAGGTTTACTCTTTGATAAACTTTTATTTAAAAAAATATGTAAGTAATATTCTTACAGCAACATTCATGAACAACTCTTAACATATGCACCTGTTGGAAAAACCAACATTGAATCCGTCAGGGTTATTTAATTTGAAAATTAAAAAAACAGTTTTTTCTCGGACATAAAAAATGTCTCAAATTTGGAAATGATCCTATTATAAAATCTATAAAATTTAAATAGCTTTATAGCAATAATCCAAGTGAATCTGTTTATTAGAATTTGGTATATGCAATTTCCAACGGATTTTTCGATATATTTTAAAACTGATGTTGAAATATTTCTTGATGTATGATGCATTTATAAATTGTTCAGTCATTCTATCGTGATATCAATGGAAATTTTCTTTCCAACAATTAATTTCCTCCTCACCATCATTTTCTTCGATTGCATTGCAATTTTATGATCGATCGATTGTTTTGATAGTGGTACATGAAGTACTCTTGAGTGAAGTGTCTATAAAAAGATTGCGAAAACAACTTTTTTGCGGTTTACTTTTGGTACAAAATTTCGTTGTCCGCAATTGTCTTTATAGGCGGAAAATAGAGAAAATGCTGTGTTTAGCAGAAAATTAAGAAAATATTTATTTAGCCGATACTTCAATGTAGTCAGGATGGTATTATTTGCGTTCTAATACAAAGTGTGCACAATACTTAGACTTTTCCAATTAGTGTAGGGTCACTATTTCAGATTAGTAATTTTTTTTTTTTTTTTTTTAACCACTGGGAAAATGGTTGTTGTTTTTGGCTGAGAATGGACCTCTTGACGTCGTCACTTTATTTTTTAAAGCGTTTTTAACGAAATTCTGTAACTTTATAAGAATTTTTAACGAAATTCTGTAACTTTGGAAGAATTTTTCTTTGAATAGGCAATAGAAATGCATAAAATCGTTACAAAAAGGATAGATGCAAATTATCAAATATGAAAAATAAAGTAGAAATTTGGTACTTTCGTGTTATAGCGGCCATCAAGGATGAAATATGTTTGTTTCTGTTTTCATTAATATATTGTTACTTTCGTGTTATATTTTGTTTCTGTTTTCATTAATATATTGTAAATTTGGTATTTTCATGTTATATTTTGTTTCTGTTTTCATTAATATATTCACTGTTAAAAATAGCCGTTGCTTTACGGTGCTTTACTGTATAATTTACTGTACTTTACCGTATTACTGTAAATATTGCCCTTACCCGTTAAAAATCAGTTATTGGCTGTAAAATTCTGTCATTGACCGTAACTGATCATTTTTACAGGATTATCCCTGGTCCAACAGTCATTTACGGCCAAGAGAGAAAGAAATACAGGTTGTTACAGTCTTTTACGGCAGATCACGGGCAATTTTAGTAAATCACCGTTATTCGCTACCGCAAACCGTAATTGAACAGTGGATTACAGCCATCTCATCTCAATATTTTGATTTTGGAAAATGGCAACGAACGCGCCGCGCCATGTTTGTTTATCATAGCTCGCTCGCACGAGGGGATGATCGGGAAAGTGTAGTTTGGTGATAGCTGCTGCTCTTGGAATTTGGTGAGATTTTTCCATTTTAAAGTATAGTGTTACTTCGTGTTTAGTTTTGTGAAGTTTTTCCGCTGCCGCAGTCAGGATGTAGGCTTTGATAGATGCTCAGCTGCATTTTGGGGGCGGTTCCCGTTCCGAGTGTTTAGGACTTTTGAACTCGTGGTTGTTTTAATTGCCTAAACATTATTTTAGTGGACCTCTACTGTTTAATTTTGTAGTTGTATTTGACTGTTGTAGTGTTGTCGGGTTTTTTGCTGACGGACTTTATGTCGCAAGTGTCAGATAATGCAACAACTTCTAGTTTACTAAATTCATCTGTCATGGCTACCCTGTCCTCGTTAAACTCAAATGTTGTACCACCGACTGACTTCAATTTTTATAAGAGTGTGTATCTTCCGGCGGACTTAGTTAGTTTTGCAGAACTTAGTAGTAGTGACGTCATAACAATTTTCATAGAAGTTAAATCCGGGGCTTTTCCTACTATTCATCCTAAGAAGTTAAAAGGGGATTTGGAGAAACAAATAAAAAACCATGCGGGTATTGACTGCATAAAATTGACCAAACAGGGTAAAATAATTCTTCTCACGCACTCTGTCGAAACGGCGACTCAAGCTTTACAACTCACTTCGATAGCCGAAATCCCCGTGAACCCTCGAGTGCAATTCGACAGTATAACAACTCGATTTCTTCTGTACGGAATTCCTACCGACGTTTCTTGCGAAGAAATCGCTGATGAACTGATTTATAACGGTATCCACGTACTCGAAATCAGACGTTTTCTACGGAAAAATGAAGGCAACACCGTCCCAACAACTACAGTCCTGGTTACTATGCTGGGAACCACACTCCCGCGGGAAGTAAAAATTTACTACCAAATTCAGAAGATTACTCTGTTTATTGACCGGCCCCGGCCCTGTCTCAACTGCTGGGAATTTAACCATAGTACTAAATCGTGCCATAAACAGAAAATTTGCCGTAACTGTAGTACATCACACGAGGGTAACTGTCAGACCCCAACCCCAATTTGTCCTAATTGCCAAGGTGAACATACCGCTGATGACAAAAACTGCCCTGCTTATGAAAAAGAGATCCGAATCCAAAAATTCAAATGCGAACACCACCTCTCCATCGCCGAGGCCCGCCGTCAGTTCCGAGTGGCTGAACGGCGCGAGACGAACTCGTATGCTTCAAAAGCTAATAATTCCAAACCTTCCGATATCGTTACACAAACTGGACTCCAAGCAACTTTGGACCAATTTACCAACATGTTCCAGCTATTTCAATCATTATTGGTGGAACAAGCTACTCAATGCAGAACATTTATAGAACAAGCTTCAGCTGCTTTCGACGAAAAAGTTCAAGCGATCCATAGCGCAGTTCAAGATCTGAATGCTACCATCATCCAGGCCGTCCAAAAGACGCAACTCCCTCCACCCACAATACCTACGAGTCTCAAAGTAACCCTACTAACTAAAGAAAAATAGAAACAAGACCTCGCAAAAAATGACACCCTTCCCTTCTCTCTCGAACCAAACCTCAAGAAATTTCGTATGACTTCCCTCACCGAACACGACACAATCAAAAGAACCGATATTAATCTCCAATCCGAATCACAAGCCAATGATGTCAGTCTGATGGACCACAGCGAGTCCCAGCCTGTTCATGACTAATTTTTCTCCTTTTCATGGGCATTTCATTAGTTCATTGGAATATCCGGGGAGCTCGGGCTAATTCAGCCTGGCTCCGTCATTCTCTTTTTTACTCTGCCGACATCATTGCACTTCAAGAAACTTTTCTTAAGCCCACCATCGGGTTTCAAATTCCAGGAAAAACAGTTTATAGGCTCGACCGCGGTTCTAGGAGCGGCGGCGAGCTGATTACAGCGGTAAGGAATATTCTTTCATCCCGTAATCTCGTTCTACTAGTTCAGTCAGTCTTTAACGAGGTGTTAGGTGTGGAAATTATCTTCCCCAACAACTTTAAGCTCCAGATCATTAACATTTACTCCCCTCCGGGCAAGTTAGATTCACATTGGCTGGATAACATTTTGGGGTTTTGTCGCTCCCCGTTTGTTATCATTGGGGACTTTAACTGTCTTCACTACAGCTTGGGCGGTAGCCACAATACCCCCCAAGGCAGTTTGGTTATCGACTGGATAATTCAAAATAAAATTTGTCTCTTCAACTCACATACGCCCACACATGTCTACGCTGGTGGAGCTTCTCTCCTGGACCTCTCCTTCACTTCGCCAGATATTTTTGTCGACACCAGCTACAACGTTCACCCAGACACATTCGACAGCGACCACTGCCCTGTTAATCTTCATTTCGACTTTCGGATTAGAAGTTCCACCTGCCACTCCATTCGATATCGGTACGACTGGGGAGCTGTTACAAAGAATTTGAATAATGCAATCCTTAATCTTCACAACAATTCTTATGATGATTTCCTTGGCATATGTTGTGACTCTCTAAAAGCAAGCAGCCGTAGGGTGAAGATTGTTGACCGTGCTGGGGCCCCGTGGTGGGACAGCCGGTGCAGTTATTTACTGGGCCAAAAGAGGAAGCTTTTCCGTCTTGCAAGAAAATTTATTTGTCCGATTCTCTGGTCTCGTTATAAGAAAATCGCAGCGACCTTGAAGAGAGAAATAAATGACGCAAAGCGTACGTATTGGGCTGCAACTTGCAAAGGGGCAGCCGCGTCGGGTGCCATCTATAGGATCATTCGTGCGATTCGCAATCGACAGGTAGATTCTCCATTGTCTCATAACTTCATTGTAACCCCTGGTTCGCTATCGACAAGCGCTATCGAAGAGTCAAATATGTTCGCTAGGTTCTATAGCAGAACCCATGACAACGGCTATCTCCCCATGGATTTTAGTGCGTATATTGATCTGAACCTCCAACGCCCATTCCAGATCTCAGAGCTCAGATATGCCCTCAACCATTCAACCCTCCGTACCCCAGGAAAAGATGGGGTCTCGTTACGGACTCTTCGGTGTCTTGATGATAAAGGGCTGCATAAACTGCTTGGGGTGTTCAATGACATTTGGTTGTCGGGTGTCATTCCCCGCTCTTGGAGGGAAGTCATTGTCGTCCCTATCTCGAAGCCCGGAAAAGACAGTACTTTGCTGGCATCATACAGACCAATTTCTCTTACTTCAGTCGTCTCGAAGGTTTTTGAAAGAATTCTTCTGAAGCGGCTGACTTCTTGGATCCTTCACACAAACTTCTTCCACCCAAACCACTTCGGCTTTATTCCATTCCGGGAGTGCACTCCTGCTCTCACAAAGCTCTATTCCGATCTTCATTCCGCTCGCCTCCATAAGCAGGTTTGTGTCCTAGTGTCGTTCAACATTGCCTCTGCTTACGACTCTGGCCGGACGACTGGCCGGACGGCCTAGCTTTGAAAATGTTATCAGCCGGCATTGATGGCCATTTCACAAAATGGTCTCACTCCTCAATGCAAAGAATTATTCAGGTCCGGTGGAAAGGTGTGTTGTCGGACCCTCTCGAGGTGGACGTCGGGGTGCCGCAAGGGGCAGTCTTGTCCCCTTTTCTCTTCTCTATCTACATGAGCGACATCTTTGACGCATTTGGCCCCGATGTGGATGGTTTAGTCTACGCTGACGATACGTACGTTTACTGCTCCGGCCCGTCTCTGGAGGTGGTGTTGCCGAAAGTCCAGAAGGCCATTCTCAATGTTGCTCGTTGGTGCGCCTACTGGAAACTACGTTTAAATCCGGGTAAAAGTGCAGCTATTGTTTTCTCAGCTAGGAAAAAGATCCCTGACAGTAATCTTCACATAAATTCAGAAGACATCCCCTGGGTGGACAACATTCGGATTCTAGGCCTGAACTTCACTTACAACCTTAACTGGAATGATCATATTGCTCAAGTCAAACAGAAAGCTTTAAGGAAGTTGAGCGTCTTGAAAAGTGTGGCTCATGTCTCTCGGGGCATAACAACCAAAGATCTCATCAGAATTAGCAAGGCTACAGTCACGAGTATGCTACACCATGGTAGTCCAATTTATTTGCTAGCGTGCCCATCTACCAGACAGAAATTAGAACCCATCCTTAACGCAGCCCTTAGAATAGCGGCGGGCCTCCCGCGTTGGACACCCATCCCAATTCTGCGTCGGGAAGCCAACTCCTTGTCAGTTGCTTGAACTCAAGATCTCCATAGGTGCTGCTACCTTCTTCGGCACCTGTCACTCGGCCCCCAGTCGCCAATCTATTCTCTGGTGCTTCCCGGAATTACGGAAAATTCTGTTCTGGCTGCTCACCTGAGCGATACCCTCTCTAGGCTTCATATCTCCGCGACCGATATCGTGTCGTGGGTGCTTCCTCGTCCTCCTCTTACAGATATCTTCCAGTGCCATATCGATTCTTTTGAGTTTCAGAACAGGCAGATCCACCCTGATCTAATCTGTCAGCTCTTTTCTGCATTTTTGTCTACTCGCGGTGACTGCCACATAATGGCTACTGACGCCTCAAAGACTCTTTCACAGACCTGCATCGCCTTTTGGGATGTAAGCCAGAACTATGGGCACTCCAGCAGAGTTCATGACATTAATTCCATTTACACGGCGGAGGCTCTAGCGATTGGACTGGCACTAGATTTTATTCCTCAGTCTGGCAAGCTGCTCCTTCTATCCGACAGCAGATCCGTCCTGACGAGCCTTCAATCACCAAACTACAAATCTCCTCGAGTGGTGACTCAGGTGTACCAGAAACTTACTAATGCATTACATCAACTCTCGTCGATTGAACTAAACTGGGTTCCCAGTCATGTTGACATCTATGCCAATGAGCTTGCGGACAAACTGGCCCGCTCTCACCTTCTGCCTACGGACCCAGTAAGGTGGATCTCCCCAGAGGACATCTGCGTCCAGTTTCGGCGCCTCTTCTATGAGGAGGATATTAATAATTGGCTACTCGGAAACTACAGCACCGATTTTCCTCACCTTACCAAAAGGAGTTGGGATCACAGGAAGCTGCGCCTTCCCAGGAGAGGGGAGGTTCTTCTTTCTCGCCTTCACACAAAATCTCTCCCCACCCGAGCATTACTTTACCGTTTCAACCTTTGCCACTCTCCTTTATGCTCAGTCTGCTCTCTTCCAGAAACCTGTGAACACTACCTTATGACATGCGGACGTTACGCTACTGAGCGTACTATTTTGTACCAGAGGCTTGGTATCTCTGGATCTCCCACCATATCCTTTAGTCAACTATGTGATTTGGCGGTAACTGGAGTCTCGCAAGCTCGATCTTTAGTGTCTTTCCTTCTGAGTACCAACCATTTTTAAACCGGAAGTCATTGTCACTGTCTCCTCTTGTACAAGTTGTTTCTGTAGCTAGTTTATATATTGCCTCCTTGAGGTAGGATTTTCAGGGATAAAGAGTCTGTAGACTTATATCCCATGATCTGGGCGTTCAGACCCCACAACAACAACAACAACAACTCGCACGAGGAAGACGCCATGAGGAAGCATGCCTGGTCTGGCTGTACCAATACCGGATTTATTCAGGTATTTATTTAACTGGTTATCTAACCTTATTAATTTAAAAATGAATTTTAATATCAAAGTTTATGTAGGGTAGACAGTGTTCGAAATTTGCAGTCGTTAGTCGTCAAATGCAACCTAACTACATTATAGCATTTGGCGACTACAAAATTATTCCTGGATGTGAAATTTGACGCCTAGCTTTTTTAACACTTAGTTTTTGCTAATCACCCGCTTTTGAAAATTTGGTCTCGCACCAAACATAAACTCTAATGTGAGACAGTTAGACAGTGAATTGTAGCAGAGTGTACAAATCCAAATGAATTTATTAATTTATGCAAACTTCTAAACTTTATAGTGAACCTGCCATTTAGCACCGCTGAATGTGAAAAGGGATTTAGTCAGTTTAATTTAATAAAAAACTAGCTGACCCCCGCCCGGCGTTGCCCGGGTCCGTGATAATAGATAAATAAATAATAATAATAATAATAAATAAATTTTAAAAAAATCAAGTTTTTATTATTTTACATCTTTAACCCGATTTTGTATGAAATTATATTTTAAGAAGAAAAATTCGCGAAAAAATATTGATATTTAGTGATAAAAGCACTCATTTTCTTGATTTTTTTTACGCAATATCGTTCCATAGTTTTAAAATAAAAAGTTATTTTTGTCCTAACTCTTTAAAATCTTTATGGGTGATAAATAAAACCATTTTACAGCCCGTGTACAAATTTCGGGTAAAAATATTGTTGTCCAGTTGTAAAAGAGATGCTTTCTTCTCGCTTTTTTGTTTGTTTGTTTTCTCGTCGGCTCCTTTAACATAGCAATAAAAAATAGTCCTCATCTTCCGAACTGTTTGACATTTCAATCGGTTATAAATACAACCATCTCCAAGCTCTCTTTAAAATTTTGTGAAAAATATGCATATTTAGTAGTGAAAACATGAGTTCTTAAAAAAAAAAAAAAAGCTTTAGCTTTTAACCTCAGAGCAAAATTATATTTCCATCCGTTTTCAGTCAACCCTTTTCCATCCCCCTAGGCTAAACAGGTTAATCAATCAGTCTTATCGTTTTTGAAGGGAGAATCCTTCAAAAAAAGTTGACGCATGCGTAAAGAGACGATATTTGTGGGAAATTTTGACAAAATGCGCTTTCTGTTTTAAATATATAGATGGTACACGTAACCATTTATCCACTGATACTGTTAATGATTTATTAATGGCAAAACTGTACGTACCCAATTTAATAGATTTTTATCCAGATAAAGCTATAAATCCCTGTGAAATGATGCAGCTGAAGGACGGTTAGACGTCCTGATTTTAGTATCTAACTTATTAAAATTAGTGGGTATTGTTTGAGATTCGGCCAAACAATACCATGATGTAGAAAAATTATTCTCCAGTCAGAAAATACACGAAGTTACGAATCATAGTAAAGGCGAATTCGTGTCAAAAACCAATAAAGCGAACACCATTAATTATCTACACTGTTAAAAATTTGCAGCAAACTGTCCAGTCATTTGACCGTTTTTACAGAAAACGGTTACATAACCGTAATGTAACTCTATTCTGACCATATTATCGCCCATATTATGGTCAGAACATAGTTAAATTAGGGTTATGTAACCATTTTTTATAAAAACGGTCAAATGACTGGACAGTTTGCTGCAAATTTTTAACAGTGTAGAAAATGAAAATCGTTGGTTTAAAAATTCTCTAAAATGTCGCAGGAACGATAAAATGTTGTCACAATATACGGCTCTTCATTTTTATCGCTGACTCAAGCTAGATCATTTAGAAACGATGGGCCAGAAAATGGAAGTCCTCATAAATGACATTATTCAAGTCTACCCAGGGTACGGAAATGAGGGGCTAAAGCTTTTGGATTTTCAAAGACCAACGGCAAAGTCTGAAAACATCGAGGGGGCATTACCAAAAGTCCCTCAAAATTTAAATTCTCTTCAGTTAGAAGATGAAGTGCCTTACATTGACGATGTTTCAGACCCTGACTAGGATCCCTTTTGGTAAACATTAAATTATTTTTAATTTTTTTTTTTTGTAAATATTAACTTTTTTTATGTGTAATTATTTATATATTTTTTGTATGCAATTTCCCTTTTTTCTGAATCGCCGTCTCATTTATTAGCATTTATTATATTTATCCTTTTACTTTTACTTTTTTTTTGGGTAGTTGTGAGCGAGATTATAAGTTAACATTGTTTTGAATTTAGTGTAATCAAGATTGACAAAGGATTTCTGGTAAGTTTTTTTTCTCTTTTTTATTGTCCAAAATGTTTTAAAAACATTTTGGACAATAAAAAACATTTGTTACAATAACAAAAATTCATCTAAAAAATCACATTTCTTTAGCTTTTTAATCGTTAGTTTATTTAGAATGTTGCTAAAATTTGCATAATTGGATCGTGATAAATTTTTCAAGATGGCAGAAAAACTTTTTTAAATCTTTGTTATTTATAAATCCATGTTTTTGCATCATTTTCTACTTTTAAAAATGTTGCAAAATCATTGATTTATAAATAACATACAGATTTAAAAATGATGTTTTTCTGCAATCTTTGAAAAATTTTTCATGTCGCCAAAACGACATTTTGGCGTAATTTTTTTTGCCAAGCCAGGGATTTATTTAGAAAAAAATTGGGTCCTTTAAAGGACTCTTCACAAAATTTTTCATTTAAAAAAAGGACCCTTCACAAAATTATTTTCCCTAAAACAGGACCTTTCACAAAATTTGTCTTAAAAATAGGTTTTTCATGAAATTTTTCCATCTTTAAACCAAACATTTCACAAATTAATCATTTAAAAGTAAAATCTGATCTGTCACTTTTACATATATAAAGAAAATATATGTATTTTATATCCATATATCTTCTTAAAAATGCATAAACAAGAACCTGAGTATAACGACCATTTCAAATTCACAAAATTATGGTTAGATTTTTCACAAATATAAAAAGCTGTTCACAATTTCACAAAAACAGGACCCTGGGAAAAAAGTCTGAACAGACCCCTGCAAGCAGCACAGAATACAGAACTCTTCCCACAAAATTCACTATTGCAGAAAAATTAAAATGTCATTTAATGTAACACCGCACTTCATTCATCATACAGAAACTCTTAAGAATGATTTTTGTTCAGTATTATACCTTTACTATAAATAATATTTGCAATGTCAACAAACTTAGATACTTTTGAGGTAAATATATTCAATGTTTGATACTGTAATTTTGAGTAAAAAAATTCTAAACAATAAAATTTCTTGTTACAGTAAGTAAAAAAAGAAGGATTAATTTTCATCTAAGTCATATGTGAAACTTTATTTTACAATATTGTTATGTCTGTGCATTTTTTAAGCACTCTTTTTAAAATACTCAAAAAAATACCAAATGACAAAATACATAAACGCAGAAAAATGAAAATTTACTTAATGTAACATCTGTGCTTCATTTATCCTTCAGAAACTCTAAAAATGATTTTTGTTCAGTATTAATAGCTTTACTATAAATCATTGCTATGTACAGCAATGTTAGGCCCTTTTGAGATAAATATTTAATGTTTGATACTTTAATTGTGAGTAAAAAAAAAAAAATTGTAAATAATTTCTTGTTAAGCAAATATTTTTTTTAATCAATACCAAATATTAGAAAACAAGAAATATAATAATTTAAAATGAATTTTTTCGAACTTATATATAAATATAAAACTATTTAAATCTACAAGCCCCGGTAATATGTGGCCGTTAACTTAACAGAAGTGGATACTAAACATAGAGTCTCTACCGGCCACTGCAAACTAATGCAAATATTGAAATTTAACCTTTAATTGACATTATTCAAATAAATATTTCCTGGTATATATATAGATATATCGTATCATTTTAGGTGGAACCACTCTTTCCATGAACATCGTAGCATCGCTGAACATCAATTGAAGACTAATATCTCCGGATTGGGGTAAGCTGGAAACCTGTTCTACATGTCTATCTCTTCCTTACTAAATTTTGTTTAATTTGAGTACTCATACCAGGGGTTGATACAGACAAAATTTGGGGACTATTTAGGGCCCCTTCACAAAAATCAATTTAATAAAATGGGTCCCTTCACAAAAATAAATCTGATAAAATGGGCCCCTTCACAAAAACCAATTTGATAAAATGGGCTTCACAAAATTCTTTTTACTAAAATAGGCCTTTTCATAAAATTTTATTCCATAAAAACTTACTATTTATTATTTAATTATTATTTTGTGATGTTTTAAAATGTGTAATTTGTAAACAAACAACTTCACCAGAGAGAAAAACTTCAGCAAAAGGATTTTAAAAAGTTTTTGTTATTAAATGCTTGGCTCAAATTTGAGTAGCTGGATTTCAACTTTCGTTACAAAATGTTATTTTTCACAAAAATATAATAAATTTCACAAAAATAACCTTTATTTTGCACAAAATGGGCTCCAAAGAAAAAAAACCTGCATCGACCCTTGCATACATCTCATTCTGCATACATCTCATTGAGTTATGACTCAAAAACCATCCGCTACTTTAGATTCTCATATCTCTAACGAATTAGACTTTTGTCAACTAAACCGGCCCCTCCCATGTAGAAATCTACAATTTTTTGTGCATTCTTGCCTTAATATAGATAGCTTGTACTTTAATGAACAATTTAAGACCTTTTTTATGTAATTATGTCAATTACTTAATGAGTTATTCACATTTTAGCATATGTTGTTTTAGTTTCTGTTTTATACCATTTTCTAAATTTTGAAAAATTCCATGTTCTTTGCATATATTTTTAATACTTTTAACTTATTGAAAACTATGTAAAACATAAAAAAATTAATGAGGATTAATTTAGTATCATTGTTTTTAAGTTTTTATTAAGTTTTGTACATGTGTTGATTATAGGTGCAGATTCACGGCCGCCAGTCGCCACGTGGCGACTAAATTTTTTGCTGTGGCCACTAACTTTCGGTGTTTAAGTCGCCATGTGATTTAAAAGTAATCAATTTCTGGTATTCCCAGTCCCCATCGTGAAATGTTGATATTTTTTTTAAAGATTAAGACCAAAACATACACATTATTGTTATCTTTTAATAACATTTCAGAATGATCTGTTTAACACAGCAAACTATTAAATATATTCGAATAGCAATTTTATTCGTAACAGTTTGAATCTGATAATTTTACATAGACTGTGATTTAAATATATATAATATATATATAAATATAAACAAATGTTTGAAGTGTGTTTTTATTTTTATAGTGCAAAATATTCTCACAAATTCAGATTTTCTTTCATATGTACTTTTGTCTGGCAAAATCAAAATAAGAAATATTGTTTTTCTGATATTCCCCGCTATCATGATTGCTTAGCTTATCTACATATTTTTTTTAAACCGTATCTTGCCCAACTTTATCTTCTGACTGTACATGATTTAAGATTTAATTAATATTCAAATTTTGATGTAATTTTGTT
The DNA here is from genome assembly GCA_963931845.1 of Maratus michaelseni. Classification (NCBI taxonomy): domain Eukaryota; kingdom Metazoa; phylum Arthropoda; class Arachnida; order Araneae; family Salticidae; genus Maratus; species Maratus michaelseni. Next base: position 187,498,926 of record OZ007598.1, on the reverse strand, counting down.
GTTAAATAAATTTCTGAATTTAGATTTTATTTGATTGAGATTCACCGATCGATTGCGGAAAAGAAGCAAAGTTCGTCGATCTGTCACCAAAAAATGCAAAGTTCGTCGATCTGTCACCAAAAAATGCAAAGTTCGTCGATCAGTCGCGGGGGAAAATGCAAATTTCGTCGATCGATTGTGGAATAATAGCAAAGTTCGTCGATCTGTCCCCAAAAAACACAAGGTTCGTCGATCAGTCGCTTAAAAAACACAATGTTCGTCGATCTGTCGCAGAAAAAACGCAAAGTTCGTTGATCAGTCATTTAAAAAACGCAAAGTTCGTTGATCAGTCGTTCAAAAAACGAAAAGTTCGTCGATCTGTCCCGAAAAAACGCAAGGTTCATCGATCAGTCGCTTAAAAAACGCAAGGTTCGTCGATCTGTCGCAGAAAAAACGCAAAGTTCGTTGATCAGTCATTTAAAAAAACACAAAGTTCGTTGATCAGTCGTTTAAAAAACACAATGTTCGTCGATCTGTCGCAGAGATTTTATTTGATTGAGATTCACCGATCGATTGCGGAAAAGAAGCAAAGTTCGTCGATCTGTCACCAAAAAATGCAACGTTCGTCGATCTGTCACCAAAAAATGCAAAGTTCGTTGATCAGTCGCGGGGGAAAATGCAAATTTCGTCGATCGATTGTGGAATAATAGCAAAGTTCGTCGATCTGTCCCCAAAAAACACAAGGTTCGTCGATCAGTCGCTTAAAAAACACAATGTTCGTCGATCTGTCGCAGAAAAAACGCAAAGTTCGTTGATCAATCATTTAAAAAACGCAAAGTTCGTTGATCAGTCGTTTAAAAAACGAAAAGTTCGTCGATCTGTCCCCAAAAAACGCAAATTTCATCGATCAGTCGCTTAAAAAACGCAAAGTTCGTCGATCTGTCGCAGAAAAAACGCAAAGTTCGTTGATCAGTCATTTAAAAAAACACAAAGTTCGTTGATCAGTCGTTTAAAAAACAAAAAGTTCGTCGACCAATCGCTTAAAAAATGAAAAGTTTCTCGATCAGTAGCTTAAAAAAACCTTAAATTAGTCGATCAGTCGTGAAAAAAAATGCAAAGTTCGTCGATCTGTGGTTGAAAAAACAAAAGTTCGGGGATCTGTCGCAGAAAAAATGCAAAGTTTGTCGATCTGTCGCAGAAAAAATCCACACAGTTCGTTGATCTGTCGCGGACAAAACGCAAAGTTCGTCGATCTGTCGCGGAAAAAATGCAAAGTTCGTTGATCTGTCACCAAAAAATGCAAAGTTCATCGATCTGTCACCTAAAAATGCAAGTTTCGTCGATCTGTCACCAAAAAATGCAAAGTTCGTCGATCTGTCACCAAAAAATTCAAAGTTCGTCGATCTGTCACCTAAAAATGCAAAGTTCGTCGATCTGTCACCAAAAAATTCAAAGTTCGTCGATCAGTCACGGGGAAAAAAGCAAATTTCGTCGATCGATTGCGAAATAAACGCAAAGTTCGTCAATCAGTCACTTAAAAAAATGCAATGTTCGTCGATCTGTCGCAGAAAAAATGCAAAGTTCGTCGATCAGTCGTTCAAAAAACACAAAGTTCGTCGACCAGTCTCTTAAAAAGTGAAAAGTTCTCGATCTGTCGCGGAAAAAACGCAAAGTTCGTTGATCAGTCGCGGAAAAAAATGCAAAGTTCGTCAATCGGTTGCGGGGGAAAAATCACGGAATTTATCGTCCGGTTGCAGGTAAATTAAATAACGCAAATTTCTCCGAAAATGCTGAAATTTTTTGGGCGGAGTCTTCCGCTCACTATCTTTTTTTGGGTGGGATTTCAAAATTTTCGCCGCGAATCCCGCAATCTCGCCCTGAAATTCAAGCCCTGATTTTATCTATTCATTTTATGAATGTTAGATTAACACACTTATTAAGATCATTTAGCTCTCTATTTAATTATTCAAATTTTCGTATTCAACAACTCTCCAATTCCATCATTAATCTTCCAATCAAATGGCATAAATGTCATTTGATTGGTCTTTTCCTTAGTGCCGTTTAGTCTTGCTCTCCCTCCCTGTTGTCTCTGGACACGCAGTTGGGACTTAAAATGGCCTATAGAGGCGCTGATCTTTTAACTAATTCTAAAGTGCCATTGAAACCATTATTTATTATAAATGCGTTTGAAAGTGTCAGATATTCAAATTTGGATAATTTTTACCTTGTCATATAAACACAAAACACAAATATCACATAAAATCTGTAATTGTGCAAAAAAATAATGATTATGAGCAAATTAAAAATGCATGTAATACAATGAGGTTGCAAAGGATTTTCCTGAAGCGAGAAGTTATGTCTTTTCTCCATCAGATGGTGTATTCGAGCGCTTGAATTCCCAGTTGATTTATTTTTGTTCAGTCTTTGGCAAATTTTCCTGTTTGTAGGATCATTCCAATTTAGGTGTCGATCTTTAGGCCATTGTCTGCTTATCTTTCTCCTACTTCGCCTTCCCCCCTCCCCTCCTGGCAGAATGTACGCGACGGGCGTCGCAGACTTTTTAGGGCACCTGCAGACTAAAAACATATAGCGATGGCGCGTAAATTACACGAAAAAACGGCAAACTTCGCCGAAGGATTGCAAAAAAAAAAAAAAAAAAAAACGACGAATTTCGTCGAAGAATCGCACAAAAAACGTGAAATTCATTTAAAAATCGTGAAAAATGGCTAATTTTGTTGACAGATCGCGAAAAAAAAAACACAAAACACCGCAAAAAAAGCACGAGTTTTGTTGAAGGATTGCGGAAAAATGAGAATTTTGCCGAAGGGCTACAGAGAAAACGCCAACTTAGTCAAAGGACCGTGGAAAAAACTGTTAATTTCGTCGACGGATCACCAAAAAACTGTCAATTTCGTCGCCGGATTGCGAAAAAACAGCAAATTTCGTCGAAGGATCTCGAAAAAACGGCAAATTTCGTCAAAGGATCACGGAAAAAACGTGAATTTTGTCCAAAGGCCAAAGAAAAAACGCGAAATTCATCAAATGATCTGGGAAAATGGCTGATTTTGCTGACAGATTTCGATAAAAATGATGCAAATTTTGTCAAAGGGCCGCGGAAAAACTTGATTTTCGTTAAAAATGTAAAAAAAAGCATTAGTTTCGTTGAAGGATCGTAGAAAAAATGCGAATTTCATCAAAGGGCCACAGAGAAAACGCAAATTTCGTCAAATGGCCGCAGAAAAACTGCCAATTTCGTCAAAGGATCGTAGAAAAAAGGCTAATTTCGTCAAAAGGCCACGAAAAAAAAAAACGTGAATTTCGCCAAAGGATCTCGAGGGATAAAAGAAACGCTAATTTCGTCAAAGGTTCACGAAAAAAAACGTGAATTTTGTGAAATAGTCCTGGAAAAGATGCAGCATTCCTTTAGGAAACAGCAGACACACAAAGTTCTATGCTTATTAATATAGGCATAGTTTTTAATCTGAAACAATATACTGAACTAACTTTTGAAAAATCGGGTTAACCCATATCCAATTTGCAAGAATCTACACTCAGCCTGAAATCGACTGGAATCAAAAACCGAATTAATCCGACCTGCAACAAAAAAAATTATTGCCGAGAGGGGATTTTCTCCCCTCCCCCCTCTGCTGTAATCTTTCAAAATATTTGCTGTGAATTTCAGAATTTTTTTTTACTCAGAAAGGCTGATAAAAGCCGATGCCTTAATTAATTAGCACTACAACAGCAGCAAGAATAGATTTATATGATATATTGCGTATTGCAGACTATTTTTGAAAACATTTATTAGCGTTGCAGACACTTGAAGATCGTTCTGTCACTGGGCCCCCTCCCAATTTTTCTCCACTAACTTGTACTTTTTGTTAAATTTTCACTTTTCCCACCTCTTGTGACATATCGTTGGAGAGCTCCTGGTCTTAGCTTTCACACAGTCACTCGCATCTACTCATTAACACTGCTGTACATTTATACCTGTGTCCTACATAACTATGTCATGTTCCCTTTTATTTTATTTAATTATTTTTCACTCGTCGTTATTCATGTGTAATAAATATATTGCATTTTCATAGTTGAGTTAAACAATATGAGTACCTGTCAACTTGTACGGTTGGGTTAACGATTTTCTACAATTAAGCGGTGAAATTCTCGATTCTTTTACACGACCGAATAACAGAATTCACGATTTCATCCGCAACCGATTGATGTAATTAGCAGTCATCTTTCGGTTGCGTAATTCATGTTTTTTTCTACAATTTGACAAAATTCTCAATATTTTTTTGTGGGGACCAATTGACGAAAATTGATTTTTTTATGTGGTAGTTCAATGAATTTTACAATTGTTTGACAAAATGCTTGATTTTTTTTATTTATTTTTTGACCAATTGATTAAATTTGCGATTTTATTCCACGACTTCTTAATGAAAATTGCGATTTGTTCTCCAATAGTCTGACAAAATTCCAGATTTTCTTCTGCAACCTCGTTTTTTGCATTTTCATTTTTTGGAGAAAATTGTAGTTTTTTGACCGACTTTCTATTTCATACTCATTCAAGTGTCCTCTAACTGTATTAATAACTTGAATCAGAGAGTAATATAGGGGCACTAAAAAAGAAATTTCAATTGAACTGCTTTGAAGTGTTTTGTTTGTCTTAATATATTGCAAGACGGTGTGCCAAATGACGGTTAGTAGGATGCAGTTTCAAAATTCAAAATCTTTCAGTATGAACTTCTAGTCTTAGGCCAATTTGCTGCAGTTTCCTTATTTAAATTGATATTATACAAACATTCATAAATTAACAGATAACCATTGTGCAATGCTTTTGTGGCATCTACTTTTGCAGACGATCTGGTACCACATAAAGATTTAATACTTAATGTATCACCATCACCACAAGATTCCAAGAGTTCCTGTGAAATTTGCCATCTGTGAGTAGATGCAAAAAAAATTGTCTATGTTCAGAATAAAGCATTAGCTCCAACAAGATTCAGTGAACGTGAAGATGGTACGAAATCTACCAAGGGCGATGATACTTTAATTCTGTCTTGTAATCCAGAACCCATCAAAAACATCACATGTGGAAAATGTAGCCAAGTCTCGTGATTCTTTTAGAAGTTTCAGGTTCCTAGGCAAGCACTAATTTATGGGGAATGGGGGATATCATAAGTGCTTCCAAGAAAGGTGCTATCAATCTGAAGTATTACTTTATATAGGTAAAAATTAACTTTTTTACTCATTGGCCACTGGCCAGTACATGGATTTTTTTTACTTGCCAGATTTCATAAGCACTGGCCAATAACAAATTTACAAATACTTGATAAATAAAGTGCGCATTTCATCGAACATCAATGGAAAGAAAGTGTACAATTTGTTGAATGCTCATGGAAAAAATCGTGAAATTCGTTAATCGATAGTCGATAAATCACGAAATTCAACAATTAATAGCAGAAAACTCGTAAAATTCATCAAATGGTCTCGGAGGGGGGGGGGCCGAATATCGTCGAATGGCTTCCAGAAAAAAGAATCTCAATTCGTCAAATGGTTTAAGGGGAAAAATCGTGAAATTCGCCAAATGGTTTCAATATTCGACAAGCGACAGCGGGAAAAAAAATCTGTTTCCATTCAGTCATCACAGTTGGTGAGTGTGGCTATTAAGTTTGGCCAGTGGTGGTAATAAAGTCAGTCGCCAAATTTTCAGTATTACTCTCCAAATGGCGAGTGCTAATTTTGTCCTATATTACTTTACAGCTCTAGTTGCCGAAACGTCAGTTGAGGCTCACTGTGGAGACCCGAAAAGTTTTTGGTTTCTGTCTGTCTGTCTGTTTGTCTGTCTGTTTGTCTGTCTGTCTGTTCCGCGATAACTGCCGTAAAAATGATCCGATTAGTTTGATTTTTGGTAGGTATATTGGTGAGATACCCGGAATTAGCTGTATAGTTTTTAGTTACATTTGGTTCATTCGTTCGGAAAATATAGAACATTTCTTTTTTGATCATAATGCTTTCCTATGGGATTTCAGACGATTTTGAAATTTTTCAGTCGTTGAAAATAAAATGTCGCATTTGATTAATGTATTTAAACGGTAAGTTATGAAGGCTAAAATTTATCAAGTCAGGTGTTAAATTATTCAAATTAATTTGGAATTTTGTTTATACATTCGTCAGATTTTTTAAATTAGGTGTATAATTTTTGGTGCAATTTTATACATCTGTTCTAATAATATAATACTTTTATTTTATCATTTTTTGCAAATATTAAAATGCATTCATTTTTATTTTCCTTTTCAATTTAACCGTAACCTAGCAACCATGTTTAAAGAATATCAAAATGATAAAATTCAAGTAACTCAGACGATTTTGCTACAATATTTTATTCGCAAAATAAAATATTATTGGGTGATTTTATATTTTATTGAAATAAATGAGAATTTATTTTGGTACAAGTTAACTTTTAACTACTATAGAATGATAGCCGAAACATTTTTATATGAGATATTATTAATTTTCTGGAAGAGATGCGGATTTTTCGTGGTTGAAAATTAGTATTATTTTAAAAATATAATGTAATATCTCATACAACGAGGTAGTTAATCTAAAGAAATTAGCGTAGTAAAACGAATCCATGCAGCCTGAAATAGCACAATTATTGGTAACTGAGATCATTAAAAGTTATTTCAAAAAATACTTTATAGCGCCAAATCAAGATTGCTATTTAGTGAATTGGCAGTGGGCACGATTATGAAGGATTACACAATAAAAGTTTTCAGGTTTAAAAGTTTCCAAATAAGCCTATTTTGGGGAGATTTTAGTATGCTATTGCCATCGAATTAAATCAGGATGTACTAAGGTCAAATAAATATTGTACAATGGCCATCAAAACTGTTTTTCCGAAACAAAAATTGTAATAATACTAGATTTCTGAAATAGATAAGTGAATATATAGTAGATTCAGTTTACATTTCCATAAGTTGATTTTGTACACGAGATATTATTCAACTTATCTATCAGATGCGAGTGCTTCGTGGTTGGAAGGTAAGTAAATATTGCTATTTAGGTATTACATGAAATTATTTTCGAAATTTATGCTTTTCATAATAAAACCAATGTGTAGAACGAAATCCAATATGTACTAGAATCATTCACAGAAACAATAGGAAACCACGAATATAAATTTAATAAGATTACGGGGGGTTCAGGGAAACAGAGCCCCCCTGAAGAAATGTATTTTTTTACCTAAAAAATAAAATAAGAAGTTCATAAGAATGTCAGAATATTATTGCATAAACCGTGTTTAATTTAATGTTCCTAATTTCTGAAACCTTCGAATTATTTTATATGCGTATAAATATACATGTAATAATTTAAAAAAATTAATTTGCGTATTATAAGATGTTAAATATTATGAGAAATGAGATTAAAAAACATTGACTTTCATATAGCTGACGTTAAGGCTCCTGATCTGTAGATTTACTAGATACATTTCTTCAGTATTTGGCATAATTGCCGAAACGTCAGTGAAGGCTTACTGTTGAGACCCGAAAAGTTTTTGGTTTCCGTCTGTTTGTTTGTCTGTCTGTTTCGCGATAACTGCCGTAAAAATGATCCGATTAGGTTGATTTTTGGTAGGTATGTTGGTGAGGTACCCGGAATTAGCTGTATAGTTTTTAGTTACATTTGGTTCATTCATTCGAAAAATATAGAACATTTTTTTAGGTCATGTTGGAGAGATTTTAAACATATATATAAAACTTGCAGGGCGTTACTCAAACCCATAATAATTAACTCCTCTTGTCAGAGACACACCAATTATCTTAGCGGCAATTTGAGGGGAAATTGTGATCGTGCAACCTGGGATAGCTTTTTTTTGTATTAAATAAAAAGATGTACGGCGTTGTGTTATTTTTGAAGAAACTTATCCTTAAGGTTGACCCTCAAGCCCGCTGTAAAATCTTGCTTAAAGTAGTAGTTCAAACCAACATATATATTACTCTAGATTAAACATCACACTATACACTAAATAAATGCTGGAGTCTAAATTAAGGGTAAAATGAAAAAGGTTTTATTTACAGAAGATAGATATAAAACATAAAAAAAACAAAGAGTAAAATAATCATACAAAAAGGTAATACACATTATATTCACGAGACTTCATTTTAACAATACAATATATTAACCAGTTAAGTTATTAAGTTCTTATTTTGATTATTTAAATTTAAGTATGTGCTTCATAAGTTTGTGATAATAATTTAACATTTACATACATCCTTGATCCTGGGGATGGCAAGAGAAACATAATCTTCTTAACATTAATTAATTAATTTAAAAATATTTACACAGTATCTGGGTGAATAATATCTACCTGTACCTCTCAAGAGAATAGCAGTCATAGAGTAGTTCACCAGTAGTTCTTGCTTCCATGGGCACATATTAAAAAAAGGTGTGAATGACTTAATTATAATTGTAGGCTGTTGCCTACATAGCACTGCAGCCTATATAGAAAAGCCAACTTTCATGTTGGTAGCAAGCTGCTGAAAAGGATGTCCTCCTCTTAAGGATTTTTTTGATGGAAGTGATTTTTTTTAGTTCTAGCGAAGTTTTCGTTCTTTTTCCCCCTCAGAGGGGTGTAAAAGTATTTACCTCCTCTTAAGGATTTTTTATCCAATGTTGATGTTGGCGGCGAATTTCCCTGCTCTCTCGAATCACTTTTACTGGTCGCCGCGTATATCTGATCATCACGATGTTTCTCATTCGCTCCAGCCATATTCCGCCTCTTAGAGACTCCTATGTACCACTCCTCTCCTTGTTTTCCCGGAATCGCCGGTTCAATGTATATCTTAGCACATTTTATGACCCCTCTAGATTGTCTGTCATAAATCCCTGTTTGTTCAGCATTGCTGAACTATCAATTTCGGCGCCTGTCTGCTTTCTGCCCTCGTAAACACGGCCACCCATATCGTTGCCGTTGTTTTGATTATTATGTTATGCGGGATATACCTACTTAGGTTCTTGTCAGCATTATTTCCCCGCTTGAAAAAAAAATGTAATCGGAGAGGACATTTTTGTGTAAATTTGTTTCCGGAAATCACTGCTCATGTAGAGTGTCCAAGCTGATTCTATAAGATTCAATGACCAACTCGTATAAAGTTGACATAACACATGAGTCCTGAGAACTGGAGGTTAAATGTGAATGTCTGTACAAAGTCCACAGAAAATGTGAAAGTTCGATATAGAACACTGTAGAAAGTTCACAAAGAATGAGAAAGTGTGATGTGGTGAAGACTGTGAAAAGTTCATAGACAATGGGAAAGTACGATGAGGCGAACACTGTGAAAAGTTCACACACAATGATGAGAAACTTGCCATTGCGTCATTTAACTTTGAAGTGTTGTGACCATATTAATTGTAAATCCAATATTGTCATTTACTGACCCAGTACTGAACCGCCAAAATATATAACCAAAACGCCAAAACATGCCAAATTATCGCAATGCTATGAAATATAGCATAATTTTGTATACAATTTCACAGGAAAGTAATATAAATTAGCATACATAAGCATATAAAAAAAAGATTGGTAGTCATTTGCATTTTAGACACTGTAAATAACACATTAATACAATAGAAAAAATAATATGTGAGAATTACAATTCCATTTGGCCCATTACATATACTATATGTGAGCGGGAAAAAAATATATAGTGCAAACTTTTCTTATATATACATAAGAATGTAATCTCATAAATAACATATTACTGTTTCTTTTAATTTTGCATTAAGAGGTAACATACTTTAACTCATGAACCAGAAAAATATACATAAATATACATGTTTGTATTTATATTAATTTGTTGGGATAATAAAAAAACATATCAATGTAGTCAAATTTTCCCTTCTTCTATCTGTCTCTTTAATTTAAAAGAAGAAAAAATTGTTTAATAAAATATTCTCAATTTTACAAAAATGAAAACAGTTCCAACATTGATATTTTAATAAATTTATGTAAAGAAACAATTTATTCTTCGCATTATATATATACAATTCCGTCAAATAATTAATTAACAGATAATGAATTGAAATAGAAGAGAAAAGGCAAAAAAATGAATTATTCGTTTTCATTTGATAATATTTATTTCTATTATTATCTCCTCTTTTTTTTTTTTTTTTTTTTTTTTTTTTTTTTTTTTTAACTTGCCCAAGTTTTGTATGTTTCCTAAAAAAAGTTCAGTGTAATTTATCCTCCATATAAGGTTGAGATCAAAAACAAAAGAAAAAAAATAAATTCCTAATCCAAAAACATTTCTATAATTTTCGTAAATTTTTATTATTATTACAATAAACAAAATAAAAACTGAATGATGCAATCTCCCTTGTTTATAAAATGAGCATCGTAACTGAAGAAAAAATATCAAAAGCAACCGTTGCCTTTTAATCTAACCAGGGATAAACGAATTTCTCTTAGCTGAAAAGATGATGGAGAGCAAATCCCTTGCCCCTTAATCCTCTACCTTTGAGCATTCTCATCTGACATAAATACCTCCCCTCAACTGGACCTGTAATACGTCGCGCTATCACCCTTTCAAATTCTCCCCGCGTAGATCGTAAAAATCGATTGTACCAGGTGCGTTTGCTACACTACACCGGAGAATCGTCGTCACCCTTTTTTTAGAACACGCCCACGGAACGAACCCCTTTTTTGTCCCTGCAGGTGCATAGGGATTTGCGATGCTATCTTTCTTCCGTAACCTTAACCTCTCAACTTTGTTCAAGCAGGTAAATCACTGGCGTGTTGCTTGTTTAAAACCGTCACGTGGAATATGCCGCTAATTATAAAGTAAGTTTTCGAGTTATTATAAGAATTATTTATTTATTTAGTCCTATAACATATTATGATCATATTTTGTTTTGTTTGTACACAAGAAACTAGTTTTAATTTCTTATAGAGTTAACTTTAAGATGTAAATAATTTAAGACATACTGCGCGCGTTAGCACGTGTTTCAAACCATGAAACTTTTGCATTATGTGCTTAAAAATCCAACTTCCCACTAGAGACTAAGCATAAGATTTTAAAATCTCATTAATAATCTGAAAGATAAATTTAATTACATTTATTTATCAAAAATCCAGTTTGAACTGATGTTTTTTTTTTGTTAGCAAGAAGCCTAAAACATGAAATATACCTGAACGCACGTGTATGCCAAATGCATAATTACTTTCCTAAAAACAATATTCATGTCTGTCAACATTAATTAATAATAATTTAAAATATATGTAATTAAAATTTTCTTTTATTTCTTAATATAATCGTTAATCTTAAAAGTTAATGAGGTTGAATATCAAGAATGTGAAATAGCGGTGTCGTGGCTATAACGCATAGTAAAACAATAGTTTATTTAATCATTAAAATAAAAACTAGTCAATTTATTTATTTATATTAAACTAAATTATTTATTTAAAGTAAGATCAATTATTTTTTATTTTATTTATGTATTCTTATATTTGAGAGAAAAAAAAATGTGTGACTCATACCCGCCGATCTCAACTAAATACTGCAGTTAGGATTTTATTCGCCCGCGAATATCTTCCATTTAAAAGAGTCAGAACGGGTTAAGTCGCAATGCGTATTTAAGGAAAATACTTTAAATTAAATAAAGTTTATAATATATGAAAATCTTTATCTATATCTTACTTTATTTAGAGGATTCTTAAAATAAACGTTATTTTTATTTATCTATACAATTTATTTATTTTATTTTATTTATTTATTTATTTATTTATGTATTTTAAATCATTATTATTATGTATTTAATTTTTTTTTTATATTTTAAAATGTTAAATATTTAGAAGAGGAATCACTCTATTTATATATTAAGATCGCGAACTTTATGCTTAAAATCTCATTAAATCAAAATGTAATACATTTATTTTTATTTAAATTTTATACTTAGCTTTGATGTCCTGTAAAATTCCTTTTTAGTTAACCGACACTCCTGTATTATATTTCATTGTTACTTATCTCTGTTATTTTACGTTAATCAAAATTTATTTATTTACTTAATTATTATTATTAGTATTATCATTTTAAATCTCCGCTTAATAATTAGCTAACGAGATGAAGTTTTAAATCCAAATTGTTTATTTAAATTAAAAAAATGAATAATGTAACTTGTTATTATTATTATTTTTTTAATATTATTTATTTATTTATTGATTCCGTTTCTTTATTTCATGATGGAATCCCTGCCAACCTGATGATGAAGTGGACGAGCCAGAAACCATCGTCGTCGTCCCACGTTCCTTGAAGAACAGAATTTTTAATTTTTTCTATTGTGGTTCCAAAACATCCATCCGTGAGAAGACCGGGGGACGCAAAAGGAGGAACCCCCCCGGTGTGTGTGTGTGTTTTTTTATTTTTTTTTTTGTTGTTGTTGTTAAAATGTGGATTCCACCAGTGTGTCATAGTGTAGTGCCAAAATTTTGTGATCTCGTGTTTGGTGTGTTTGTCTGGGACGCCTGTGGATTTTCCCCCATGGAATAGACACACACCTCAAGAGTGCACCATCGGGAAGAAGACATCAACCTAGTAAGTGTAACCCCATTTTATTTATTTATTTGTTTATTCGTTATTATTTTTAATAAGTGAGGTTGATTTTCATTTTAAATGATCATCTATCAATGCTTGGTAAAACTGGAAGGAGAATTTTTATTAATTATTATTATTATTTTTTTTTATTGTACTCGTCAATTCACTTAACGATTATTATAGGAACCAAAATATCATTGTAGGAATTTCCTGCCCTATGCGACCTGCACTGAGGAGAAAATTAAATTGAATTAAATTAAATTGAAATTTAATAATTTTATGTGATTAATTTTTTTTTCCTATCTCCATCCCTGTGTATTTTATGCCGGCTTACACAGTTTCTTGCGAAGAATATCTGCAGAGATATAAACGGAAAAAAAAATAAACATCCTCAAATTAAATCTTAATTATATGACATTATTATGTTTTGTTTAGCCGTTAAATGTTTTTAGTGATATTTTATGTGGTTGACTTGTCTTGCATGTTATGTAAAGTTTGCGTTCCGTGACTGTAGCGTTAGTATCTCCCCTTGAGATAAGATGCTTTACGGCCCGATATTTGTGGGTGGTCCCCTGTGTTGTACGGCAGAGAAGGCGAGTAGAAAAGGGAGTGCAAAAACTTCGATTGCCCCCCCTACATTCGAGTGCTGAATCGAATCTCCGCGAACGATTGTAACCCCTTGGTTACGATGGATTTGTTGTTCAACAACTTCGTATAATCCTGATTATCTCGTATTAAAAGTTTCCCTTCGCTTTTACTATTTATTTCTTTTTTTTATTATTATTCTTAATATATAGCAAACTTTTTACATATTTATTTTAAATTTATCCTTAATATATGGATATATATTTTTTTTTTGTAGTTAATTATTTATTATTATTATTATTATTATTATTATTTTAAACTTTAGCTGAGTATGCAATAGCTTGTTTCCTGATCATTTTTAATTATTAATAATCGATGAATATATTATCCCGTTGACCTAGGAAACTTATAAAGGTTTTTGCCTGCATAGTTTTGTAATCTATGTCTAAAAACTTTTCATTACCTCAATATGCTGACCCATAAAACGTTATGTGTTGTATATTTCCAATATGAAATATATGATAAGATATAGTTATATATTCATGATTATTATCTTTTTTTTGTGAGAAGTAGGAATGAATAATTTAAAATGGCAAAAATGTTTTTTGTTTAAATACCGAAAACCCTTTTGAATTTGTTTATAATGTAGCTAAACAGTGTACTGTCCTATGAAACAAATATAGGTGTAGTATTTAATGCTAAATATAAAACATAAGTTGCCCCTTGTAACAGAATCAATCCTTAATTTCCCTGTAAAAAAAGTATAATACTTGTTTTTCCTTTTTATTTTATTTATTATTTTTTTTTATTATTTTGTGGAGTTTCGTATATGTATATTTTTGTATTTTGCTAGTATAAATAATGCGGCCTCTTCTCGCACTATTTTGTGAAGTCTATGGGGATATTTTTATACATATATATTTATTTTTGTTACCGATTATCTGTACATTTTAACTCTATACAAATTTGGCTCAATGTTAGTCCTGGGTGACTTGTATCTTTGACTTGATAGTGTCCCAGTATACACTTATTTTTGAAACATAATTATAAACAGTATGACCTAAAAAAAATTTTTTGAGCTTCAAAATAAATTCTTGACTAAATTCTTGGAGAGAGTAAGAATAAAAAAAAAATATTTACAAATTTTTCCTATATTATACAATTTGTTATATTTCCTCCGTAGATTCTGTATCAGAAAGCGATTGTGTAGACTGATTGTCTATGTCCTCGTTACATGGTGTTGCATGCTTGGGTACGAATAGCAAATCAATGTGTCTCTTAATGTTGCTTTTATATACCCCTGATAAATCGGACATTAAGTAATTGTGATTTCGCAGTTTTCTGATTAACTTTCATTGGTCCGTCCCACTTTTTTGCTAAAGCGTGTGGGTTGATGCATTTGAGGTAAACAATTTGGCCAATTTTTAAATCCTTCACCGTTTGTAAGTCCTCATCGCGAACATACTCTTTCATTAATTTTTCCTGATTTGCCAGTGCTTCAATCCTGATTTGTTTAAGATGCTCCATTCGATTTTTAACATATTGTTTGGTTGCAATATCCTCCGAGGGATTATGCGTTGTGAAAGGAGTTCTTAGATTTCTAGCAAAGAATAATAATGAAGGTGGGAAACCTGTTGCTCTGTGTTTAGATGTGTTGTACATTAATTTAAAGAACTCAAGTCGGATATCCCACTCGAGGGTATTATGACTCATGGCAGTGAGTGAACTCTTCAAAATTTTATTGGCGATTTCTGACAGTCCATTCGCTTTTGGCCTGAACGGGCTTGAGAAATGTGGTTCTATCCCTAGAGCCTTCATGTATTCCGTGAATACATCACTGCGAAAATAACGTGCGTTGTCTAAATAGACCTCTTTTGCTAGACCAAACATCCCGAAGTATTTATTTAACACATTCAAAATTGTTTGTGATTCCACATTCCTTAGTGCAACCGCTTCTAAGAATCTTGAAGTGGAGTCAGTTATAGTTAGTATAAATGCGTTCTTTCGAAGTGTTACTGGCAATTTTCCGCATATATCTATATGCAGCCTACTCCCAATTTCGTGATCTTTTACTACCCTCTTTATAGGAACCTTGATGGTTCTGTGCTGTTTAGCTGTCTGGCATGCAGTACAGTTAGCACAAAAAATTTTAATATCCGTATACATACCGTGCCAATAAAGTCTATCCTTTATCAACTCGTAAGTTTTTTGAAAACCAAAGTGCGGAGCATGTGCATCTTCCATGATAGCAATTTTAAGAGTGTCTGGGGCAATTAACAAATCTTTGTTGTTCTGTACCGGTTTTAGAATGAGCATCCTGTTCGTGTTAAGTGTGTATCTATTTGTGGTTTTGTTGTTTCTACCCGTAATAATTTTGTCAATAATTTTCTTTAGTTTTTCATCTCTGTATGGTTCATTTTTTATATTTTCATTTGAAAGTGCAGAATTCATTTTGAATAAGTTATTTTGTAAAGTGTTATCTGCAATTATGTTATTGATATTCCTGGAAACATAGTCAGCTGGGTTGTTTTTGCCCTCTATATATTCAAACGAGTAATTATATTCGGCTAAGTCAGTTAACCATCTTTTGACTATGTCTGATTGCGTTTCAAGGTTTAAATGTCTTGTGTTTGATTCCGAATCAGTTTGTATTGTAAATTTTCTGCCCCATAGAATGTGGTTGAAGTGTTTTACTGCTTCATGTATGGCTAATAGCCCGAATTTCACACTCGGGTAGCTTTTCTCAGGTTCTTTGAGTTTGCGCCCAAAAAATTCAATGGGTACCAAATTGTCCTGATGTCTTTGAGCCAAAATGGCTGATATAGCTACTTTTGAAGCATCACAAATTAATACGAACTCTTTTGAGTAGTCAGGTGGTTTGAGAGTTGGTTTTTGCATGATATTTTGCTGTATGTTACAGAATGCTTTTTCTGCATTTTCATTCCACTTGAATTTCACTTTCTCTTTTGTAAGCTCAATTAAAGGATGAACTATGTCAGTGTATCTGTGAATCAGTGATCTAAAGTAATTCGCCAGTCCTAAAAGTGATCTAACTCCTTTTTTTGATTTTGGTCTGATGAAGTTCTGGATTTTATCAATATTCTTTTTAGCCGGAGAATATCCCTCCTGATTTAGTTGGAATCCTAGGAAGTCTATTTCCTGTTTACAAATTTGCATTTTGGCTGGCTCAATTGTAAGGTTGTGGTTAATTAATGCCTCGAGTACTTCCTTTATAAGTTGTAGCATTTCTTGAATATTATTCGTTGCAATAATAACATCGTCCATAAAATAAGCGACTTTAGATTTGTCAAAGTGTCCTAGGACTTTGTCAATCAATTCGGCGAAATAAGCGCTACTATTTTTTGTGCCAAAACTAAGCCTTAGTGGGTTAAATTTACCAAACTCTGTTATGAATGCTAACTTTTTTCTGTCTTCTGGTCTGAGGTTTATCTGGAAAAAGGCAGTGTGTAGATCAAGCACCGTATAAAATTGTTTCCCACTGATATTATATAAAATGTCTTTGATATCTGGTATTGGATAGTTGTAAGTCTGTAGTATTTCATTTAGGAGTCTATAGTCAATTGCCATTCTGTATTTTTGCTCTTGTTTATCTTTTTGTGTTTGTTTTTTCTTAACAAATACTACAGGAAAAGAGTAGTTTGAATCTGATTTTTCAATTATGTTTGCTTTTAGTAATGTTTTTATTTCCTTCCATGCTGTTTCCTTTAAGGTTTGGGGCAGTCTATATGGTCTTGTTTGTATAGGGAAATCGTGATTTAATGTGAATTTGGGACATACAAGTGAACTCTGACCTAACGTGTCATATGTTTTAGAGAAAGCGTGAGCTTTGCTCATTAATAATTCTTTGAGTGTTTCTTGTAAGTCCTCTGTGAGATGCTCTAAATCAAAGTCATTGATGCTAAGTTCTGCCTCCCGAAGTTGTCTGACTTCCTGAATGTTTAGTTGATTGATCTGGTGAATTTTTCCCTGATCAATATCAATGTCTGAGTCATCTTCTTTGCATTCTATGTCTGTGGTGATTTTGACTATGTTAGTGTTTTGTTTTAAGTAAATGTTTTTATCCGTATTGTTATGTATTATAATATTTATTAAGTTAGTTATTAAGCACCTCATGAATTGATGTTTGTATATTATACTCGGTATTGTCTCTAACTGGCTCTGCTAGAATTATGTCTTTTTCATTAATTTGTTCATCACAAGTAAGTGTAATGATTTTTTTAGAGTGTGGGGTTAGAAATATTCTGCGCTTGTTCCTTGCATACAATTTATTTTTTTTATTGTGTGCTCCCCCTTTTTTTTAATTATTTTTTTTGGTGTTGTTATGAATGACATCATCGTGTTGAGCTGTGTTTTGTTGATTTTCAGTTGCTAGATTATTAATTTCTTCATTCTGTTCTGTCATGTAAGTGTTAAGTTGAATGACTTTGTTTTTTAGTTTAAGAACATTTTGTGAAAAGTCTAATGTGATGTTGTTGCCCCTTAAAAAATCATACCCAAGTAGGATCTGATAATCCCTATCAAATTCTTTGTTTGTCACATAAAATGTACCAGTGGTGCAAATGCCCTCTAAGCGAAAAGCAATTTTTATACAGTGTTTAAAAAAAATAGTTGAGTTTGTTAGGGTTTTAATTTTAATTTGGGTACCTAGGTATTTAAATTTTATGCTTTCTTGCTTTATTTTGTCAAATATACCTGGGGACAGCAGCGACACAGCTGCTCCCGTGTCACATAATCCTTTTAATTTAATATTATCAATGCTCATGTCAATTATGGGTAATTGATTATCTTTAGAATTATTGACACTGGCAATAGTTTTATTTAAAAATATTCCATCCTGTTGTGTTTTGTCCCTAGTATCACTGTTAATTGCACTTCCTTGTGCATTTATATCCATAAGAAATCCAAATCCCTGAGGATAACTGTGGCATGAGAGTCGTAAATGTTAGGTGTATCAAATTGTTCGTTTGTTGTATTAAAAGTCCCGCTGTGGGGTGACTCACGCGGGTGCGTTTTATTAATGTTAGCAAGTCCCCCACTCAGTTTTTTGGTTCTTTTCTATCTTTGTCATCTGAGTTTCGGTTTGTGTTGCTTGAGTTTTTATAGTTGTATTGTTTATTGTAGTATTTTGATCCTGGTTTACCTCTACGCCTATCAAAATTACCCCTCTGTGCATTTGTGTTTTCATAATTTTGTCCGTCATTGTTTGCATGACTTTGCCCAAAATTGTTGCCATAATTTGGACCACAATCGTTTGCATAACTCTGCCCAAAATTATTGCCATAATTTTGCCCACAATTGTTTGCATAACCTTGCCCAAAATTGTTGCCATAATTTTGCCCACAATTGTTTGCATAACTTTGCCCAAAATTGTTGCCATAATTTTGCGCACAATTGTTTGCATAACTTTGCCCAAAATTATTACCATGATTTGGCCCATAATTGTTACTATGAATCTGCCCGAAATCCATATTTTGAGCTTGGCCAAAGCCCGGGTACTTCTCAAAACTCTGTTCAGAATTATTACCTGAGTTTTGCCCAAAATTCTGTCCAAAATGACCTGAGTGTTGCCCAAAGTTCTGTCCAGATTTAAGGCCTGGGTTTTGTGCAAAATTTTGTCCAAAATGCCCCCCTTGCCAATTAATGCTTTGCATGGAATACTCCGGACGATGTACATTTGAATTTTGTTTGGTGTTGTTAGAAAATTTATTATTTTGGAAAATATGATTTTTGTATTGTGGTTTTTTTTCTATTTTGTAATTTGTCTGGTTACTATTATTCCTTTGATTAAACCAACAATGTTCCGTTTCGTGATTGTTGCGCTTACACAGCTCGCACCATTTAGATTTGGCTCCTATTGTATCTTTAGCGTGAATTTTTAAATTATTTAATTCAGTCATTAAAGTCTGAATCTGTTCGGCGCTGTTTGCATTTAATTTTATCAGGCTTTCCACTAAATCGGATTCATTTTCTTTCTTTACCACGTTAATCTCCTCTAAGTTGCACGCGTTGTAAGCTTCTTCCATTTTGAGTGCTAAATTGCATGCTTCTGTAAAATCTTTCGGGGAGTTTTTGCGAACATCTAAACTAAAATCCGCTCTTAAACTATCCAGAAATCGTGTCAATTTAATCAAATCAATAAATTTGGTGGACCCATTTTGACCTTCTTCGTTGTTTTTACTGATGTACTCTTTTGCTATTTCGTTGAATTCAGTGATGAATTCCTCTACAGTTTGCGATGGTTTCTGCTTAAGCGTAAAAAATTTGTTTTGGATTTCGGAAAATTTCGCTTTGGATTGAAAGCATTCTATTAGTTGCTTTTTAAGTTCTCCGTAATCCGTTTCACTGTTTAATTTGATGTTTGTCGCCAATTTTTCCCTTGCGTTTGCAATCAATTTTGCTTTCAGAATGATTAATTTACAATCATCTTTTAGCGAAGTTTGTGCTATTAATTTCTCGAATTCTTGCAGGTAAAATTCCACTCTATTTCCCTTTTTTCCGTCAAAAGTTGGAATCAACGACAAAATAGTGTCTACACTTGGTGTAGATTCCCGCCATTGTTGCGTTTAGTATAGATTTTTCTGCCTGATTTCGTTTATTTTTATGTTCATTTCTTGTTTTTGATGCCAAAATATCAGTTTGTCCCCGTTTATTTTTGTTTTTTTTTCCTGAGTTGTTTGTTTGTATAGATGAATCATTGAGATTTCCACTTTTTCTCTTAAATTTTCTTTTATTATTTGCCATACACCAACGCAAAATAAAATTTGTAAGGCATTTTAACAAGAGATCAGATTACTACAAAACTTGTTCAATTTTAGTTATTTTTAATTTTACGTTAATTCTGCTGATATAAGTATTAATAATTATTTAAAAATCTAATAATTCCTACACTTATTCTTTCCTTTATTATTATTATTATTATTTTTTCTATTAATCAGCAGTTTAGTGAAAAAAAAATCTCAAAAATGAACTTTTTTTTTTTCAATTGTTTACTTATAAGTATGCAAGAAATACATATAAAATAAATAGATAATAAAAGTTTATCAGCTTATCACTGGTATTATCATTAATTTTATCTTTTATTTTTCTTTATATATATGTATATATATATCTTTTTTTTTTTCAAGGATTAGAACAAATAATAGTTCATTTTTTATCACTTTCAAATATATTTGCATGAATAAGTCAAATAAATATTTCAGAGACAAAAATAATATGCAATCTTTCAACAAAAATGGTCTAATTCTTAGGAATTGACCTTTGAAACCTTTGTTTTCATATGAAGATTATTTGCTTGTAATTACAATCGCGACATATAAATATACAATATAAAAGACAATTTTAATTATGCAAATGCAATTGAGTGCCAATACCTTTTTCTTATTTTTTTATGTATAACCCATACCCTAGGATCAGGATTTTACACTTTACAGCTGATATTATTTATCATTTATTTTGTATTATTATTGTTATAATTGTAATTATTATTATTATTCTTATTATTCATACAATTACCAAAATAAATTATATTAAGTAGTGTGATGTTAGCTTACAAAAAAAAATATATTAAATACTACTAGCAGAATAATATGAGAAGTAAAAATATATATATATATATCTTATTATTATTTTTAAATGGATATGTTTAGAGTAACTAATTATAAAATTTTATGTAAATAATAACTTCTATACATTTATTGAGTAAATTTATCAATTCTAAAAGAGAATATTGAGTATAAATAAATTTAGTTTCTTTAAATGTCCATCATTATTATTACTATTTAAGTTATTTCATTAGATCTAAGATATAAGTTCTTAATCCAGTACAAAATATTTAATTATCTAAAATAAGCTATAAATTGAATAATTAAAAGGGCTGGATATGAAGAAAGCTGAACACCAGAGAAATTCCTGTGTCACATGCACCAGTAATAATTGAGGTTTCTATCTGTTGGAGAGATTTTAAACATATATATAAAACTTGCAGGGCGTTACTCAAACCCATAATAATTAACTCATCTTGTCTGAGACACACCAATTATCTTAGCGGCAATTTGAGGGGAAATTGTGATCGTGCAACCTGGGATAGCTTTTTTTTGTATTAAATAAAAAGATGTACGGCGTTGTGTTATTTTTGAAGAAACTTATCCTTACGGTTGACCCTCAAGCCCGCTGTAAAATCTTGCTTAAAGTAGTAGTTCAAACCAACATATATATTACTCTAGATTAAACATCACACTATACACTAAATAAATGCTGGAGTCTAAATTAAGGGTAAAATAAAAAAGGTTTTATTTACAGAAGATAGATATAAAACATAAAAAAAACAAAGAGTAAAATAATCATACAAAAAGGTAATACACATTATATTCACGAGACTTCATTTTAACAATACAATATATTAACCAGTTAAGTTATTAAGTTCTTATTTTGATTATTTAAATTTAAGTATGTGCTTCATAAGTTTGTGATAATAATTTAATATTTACATACATCCTTGATCCTGGGGATGGCAAGAGAAACATAATCTTCTTAACATTAATTAATTAATTTAAAAATATTTACACAGTATCTGGGTGAATAATATCTACCTGTACCTCTCAAGAGAATAGCAGTCATAGAGTAGTTCACCAGTAGTTCTTGCTTCCATGGGCACATATTAAAAAAAGGTGTGAATGACTTAATTATAATTGTAAGCTGTTGCCTACATAGCACTGCAGCCTATATAGAAAAGCCAACTTTCATGTTGGTAGCAAGCTGCTGAAAAGGATGTCCTCCACTTAAGGATTTTTTTGATGGAAGTGATTTTTTTTAGTTCTAGCGAAGTTTTCGTTCTTTTTCCCCCTCAGAGGGGTGTAAAAGTATTTACCTCCTCTTAAGGATTTTTTATCCAATGTTGATGTTGGCGGCGAATTTCCCTGCTCTCTCGAATCACTTTTACTGGTCGCCGCGTATATCTGATCATCACGATGTTTCTCATTCGCTCCAGCCATATTCCGCCTCTTAGAGACTCCTATGTACCACTCCTCTCCTTGTTTTCCCGGAATCGCCGGTTCAATGTATATCTTAGCACATTTTATGACCCCTCTAGATTGTCTGTCATAAATCCCTGTTTGTTCAGCATTGCTGAACTGTCAATTTCGGCGCCTGTCTGCTTTCTGCCCTCGTAAACATGGCCACCGATATCGTTGCCGTTGTTTTGATTATTATGTTATGCGGGATATACCTACTTAGGTTCTATCCAGCAGGTCATAATGCTTTCCTATGGGACTGCAGACGATTTTCAAATTTCATTTATAACTGAAATGGAAATCGCATATTTGAATAATGGATTTCAGTGTAAAATTATGGATGTTGATTTTCGATATGGAGGTTTTAAATATATCCAATAATTTTGAAAAATTGCCGATACATTTATTAGAATTGAGATATTAATTGTTTAAATGATTGGAAATTTTGTTGCATCTGTTCCGGAAATATAAAACTTATTTTCATGTTTTTTACAAACTTTAAAATGCATTTCTTTTTACTTTGCTCTTTAATTTATCAGTTGCCTAGCAACGATATTTCAAAGAAGATAAAAATAATAAAATTGAAGTAACTCGCACTATTTTGTTCCAATAATTTATTAGCAAAATAAATTATTTTTGTATTCTATTGACATAAATGAAGGATTTATTTTAATACAAGTTTTTTTTAATCTAAAATGTTGCATGAATAAGAAGTTCATAAGAATTTCAGAATATCATTGCATAAACCGTGTTTAATTTAACATTTCTAATTTCTGAAACCTCCAAAGAATTGTATATGCCTATAAATATGTATGCAATAGAAAAAATTAAATTGCGTATTGTAAGATGCTAAATAATATGAAAAGTGAGATTAAAAAACAGTGACTTGAGCTGACGTTGAGGCTCCTGATCTGCAGATTTACTAGTAGTGTTTAAGATACTAAGACAAAACTAAAAACTTTGGAAAATTCCAACAAATCAAAAACTTTAATTTTTCTTTTTTTTTTATGACCAGATTTTTTAAATTTTCCTTTCTTTTGATCCTTTAAACTACCCTTAAATTCTTCTGCCAGTTGCGAGAAAAAATGTGGAATTCATTGACCATTCGTGGAAAATAAACTGCAAATTTTGCTAATCAGTCACAAGAAAAAGCCACAATTTGTCTATCAGTTGATGGAAAATATCTCAAAATTTGCCAATCAGTTGAGGGTAAAAAGGCATGATTGTGGCAAAATAAATTCCGAAATTCCTCGATTGGTACGACAAAATATCGGAAAAATTGCTAGTTAATTGAGGAGAAAATCTAAAAAATGTTGCGAAATTCGTCAATTGAATGCAAGGAAAAATCACAAAATTCTTAAATCAGTCGCATGGAAAAAATACAAAAATTGTCGATTTATCGTGAGAGAAAATCACGAAATTTGTCAGTTGATTGTCGGAAAAAATCATGAAATCCTTTAGCCAGTTGCAAAAAAAAAAAAAAAAAAAAATGCAAAATTTGTTGATCAGTTGCAGAAAAAAAATGCAAAATTTTTCAATCAGTTAAAGGAAAAATGCAAAATTTGTCGATCAGTTAAAATAACTTTTGGCACTTTTGGACTAGTGTCAACACTATTTTCTTCACATACTTTGCAGATCTTGGTAATCAAATCAAAAATTTTAAATTCATGGTGCAGTGTAGTTGCCTACAACAAATGTTACTTATAACCTGTTAGATAACATGTATTCAGTAATGAATGAGCTCAAATGAAATTTCTTACCACTCATTGACACTAGTGGGCTATTGAGTTCTGTCATATATGCTAATTAATCCATTTTGTTCTGGCTTTAAAGATAAGAAAAACAGTAAAGGGTTTATAAAGCACAAAAAGTTTTTCTTCATGAATGTTATTTTGTAGACATTCTATGCACGTGTTATTGAGGAGTTTAATATCTGCTATCTGTTATAATTTGATAATTACGAGATTAGTTGTTCATTCGATTATGGCTTGATGTATTTACAGTAATGTTATTTTTTAAAAGATGTGATACTATTAATATTTTTTTCTTTATTTTCAGAGCTTTTTTGGACATCAATACTGAAAAAAGTTCAAAAGCAAAGAAAAATCCAGAATCATGTAATATAAATAAAGTCAGGAAGTTGATGACAAATTTAGCAGCATTTAGATGACATATTGTTTAAAACCTGTCGTATCTTATGTAAATATGTACAGAATAAATAATTTCAGAGTTCCTGAATTAAAATTTTAATTTTTGTCTGTGAATTTTTTTAAATTATTTAAAAAAATGCTTGTTTTTAATATGTGTGATGACATATTTTAAAGATTTTTCTTGAACAGTTCTTAGAAGATCATTCCTTGTTATATTAAAATTTTTCCTGAAATTAGGATTTAAAGTTTTTTTAGTTTTTGAAAATTGATGAAATTGTTCATTATTTCAGGGTGTTCTGGACATTTATAAATTAGTCATAGAACAAAAGGCAGGATGTTACTGAAATTGATGACTCAGCATTCTATCCTGTCCTTCCCAAAACACGAAAATCTGTATAGTACTTCCCAGTATGTAAACATTCATTATTTAACCACAGTAGCTGACCCGAGTTAAATCGGGGGTAATAACACTGTTTCCCTATCTAAACGGCCATTGAAGTGGTTAAGTTATTTGCATTTTTACAAATAGTTTATTTTGGCTGTAGTATTTTCAACCAAGAATTTTATTTTCTCTGATGATCCTGAACAATTTCACATTTTTACAGATAAATCCATGTTTTACACTATCTCCAAGTAAAATGTTTAACACAAAACTGAAGTGTTTTTGTGATTTTTTAAAAAGGCAAATATTATACTCTCTATTCCTGCATTATTAGCTAAAACGACATTAATCTCACTTGGGTTTGGGTAGAAACCAAAAGAACCCAGGCATCAAAATGCAAAAGAATGTGCAAGCAGATAAATACCAAAGTGATTCTCAAAAAACTTAAAACGAAAGTCATATTGAAAAAAAATAGAAATAATTTTAACATTTTGATATTCATTAAATTATGTCTTTGATACATTATTATGCAAAAGTTTATTACAATCACCTTCCTCATTACATTAAAAAAAAAATCATGAATAAGTTCATTTGTTGTTACGAATACATAATCATAAATATTCAGTGTATGATATTAAATAAGAGATAAGTACTAAAAAATTTCTGTTTTTTTTTCTATATTTTTCAAAGGTGTGCATTGTTGAGCTAAGAGTTATACTTGATATTGTGTTATGGTTTGGACAAATTTAGCCTGTGATTTGTAACAAATTTGATAAGTGTTTGTTACTCTGCCTGGTTAATAATGCTTAAGTGTCTGTTAATTTTTATTTTACTTAGATGTTGGCAAAAATTACTACACTTGTATATGAAGTTTTACGTAATTTTTTTTTTCGGAAATATGAAACAATCACGTTTAATAAAACTTATACACATGTCATTTTTCAATGCTAAATATAATTTAATTTGTAAGCTGTATAGTGTTGTAAATAGAAAAAGTATGTAATATTGAGAAAGTTGCTAATTGTTTAAAAAAATTATATGCAAACCACCATATATATGTAGTGGTAGAATAATCTTAGAAACATTATCAAGTTTTAAATATACAGGCTGTCTAAAAAAAGCTATACAGTTTATTTTTGTATCTATATGAGATGGATAAATAATGTAATCTGCAAAAATGTGGATTGGTTTTAATCATCTCCAAACATCATGAAGTTGCAGAGAGTCAAAAATTGTGACTTGCTTCACTTTGCATGCAATTTGAAAAGTGAAATCTGTTCAAGCTTGGCGAATGTTTACAAACTAAGATTTAATGTGCCATCAATTACATCAACACATTATTATTAATCAATACATTTAAATATCAGATTTGTAGACATTATTCTCCAATAATGATTAGATTTCACGTTTCGAATTGCATGGCAAAGTGAGATAATTCCTGGTTTTTGGAGGTACTGAAGCCACCTGCTTGGTTACAAAGAATGTATAAACACTAATTTTGGAAATATCTCCATGGAGATGAAAAGTATAGAATTGAAATTTTGTACCTTATGGACATTTTTGCAATTTATACTATTTATCTCTTATACAGAAATAAAATGTTGCATTTCTTGACATCCTATGTACAAATATACAGTTACTGTTGGAAGTAATCATGCGAATTCTTGAAATAACTATTTCATGGTCATTTACAGTTCTGATAACTACTGCAATTTACAGCGATATATGTAAATGAGTAGAAAATTATGGGCATTTATGCTTATTTACAATCTTGATATTACAGTCATATACGATAATTTATAATCTACAGGGTGTCCCAAAAGTCTCCGTACAACTTCAGAAATTTATTTTTAAAAAAATAATAGGCCTACAGCAAAAATAATTACAACAGTGCATAGAGTAACTTAAAAAGTTTTTTTTACAGCCTTAGTAAACTTCAAAATGAGATACTTGCGTAGCACGAAGAATATCAAGATGATATTTCAATTCAATCCACAAACGTTTTTCATGCTAAAATCAACGGTAGCTACTGCTGTTTGGATCTTTTGTTTCAATTCCATGAGACTATTAACTTTTATTCATCAAACATTTCTTCATTCATTCATCAAACATCTTCAATTCAACATTTTATTTCATCAAACAGTTGTAACTACTGTTGATGTTAGCAAGCTGAAACGCACGTGAAGGGAATCGGAATATCAACCTGATATTCTTCGTGCAACGAAAGGTTCTCATGTACAAGTATACTAAGGTAGTAGAAAAAACTTTTTAAGTTACTCTGTGTACTGTTGTAAATATTTTTGCGGTAGGCCTATTACTTTTTTTAATCAATTTTTGAAGTTGTACGGAGGCTTTGGGACACCCTGTATATTACTGTGATTTACGGTCAGACACATTCTTGAAAGTAACGGTTATTTACGGTCAGATACAGTCTTGAAAGTAACGGTTATTTACGGTCAGATACATTCTTGAAAGTAACAGCTATTTACGGTCAGATACATTCTTGAAAGTAGCGGTTATTTACGGTCAGATACATTCTTGAAAGTTACTGTGATTTACGGTCAGATACGTTCTTGAAAGTTACTGCGGTTTACGGTCAGATACGTTCTTGAAAGTTACTGTCATTTACAGTCTAATACAGTCTAAATAGACAACGGTACAAACTGTAATATTACAGGAAAATGCAGGAGTCTGTGCTGCCAGGCTTTTCCCGTAATCCAACGGTGAAATTTTTATCAGTGTTGCAAATTTGGTACTTTCGTGTTATAGCGGCCTCCAAGGATGAACCGCCAAGCGACCAAGATTCATCGCCAAATTATAAAGCATGTATGACATTATAATAATATATGATATATATATAAATATATATATAGATAGATAGATAACATTTCTTGACGTATGTGGCCAAGTTATAGTCATATAGGATGCATATATGATGTATATATATAACATGCGTATATGATGTATATACGACATATAAGAAGTAAATAATACGTGTATAGTGACGTATATGACACATATAGGAGTGTTTGGAATATATATATGCGTATGTAGGATGCCTATATAAGCTTTGTGATGATCTTGGTGAAATCATAATTGCAAACTTGGCATAATCATAATTGTGGGGGCCGCTATAAGACGAAAGTATGGTATTTGTTTTCTCTTTTTTTTAAGCTTTTGGAACATTTTTCCAATGGTTATTGTAATTTGTTAAATTATAATTTTTTTTTAATTTTCTCATTTATTTATTTTTTAAATTCAGGTTAAAAATTATTCGTAAAATAATCGAAAGGTTTGTAATATATTCTGCAATTAACGTAGGTGAAAAGGGAAAGAAAAAGTGACGTACTGAAAACGGAAATACAATTCTGATTCTAAGATGAATGGGAAAACTATTCATCTTCAAAATCTATTTATGTATTTGAAATGAACAAGTAATATAAAAATAACTTTTTTTAAGTCGATTCCTACTTAGGTTAACAAAGAAAAATGTTATTTTAGTTAATTTTATTAATTAATTACAATTAATATAAATATGTAGATACATATGACAGAATCACAATATTAAGTGGCAAATTAGAAAGCGGATTTCCTTTTGAACATTTGAATTTGAATTTTGTTTTTTAATCATAAATATATAAAATAAACCCGTGCAGCATAAATGTCCCACGTTATCTTTATTGAACATTTTTTTATAATCATCGTTGCGGTATTTTAAATTTGTTGGCATCACTAATTGTAGGAAAATCTTTCATTTCATTTATGAAAACAATGGGAGAATTTTTTTTCCCATATTAAAATTAAAATTAATTAATTAAATTTAATGATTGAATTAATATTTGAAAAAACTGTATTAACATCAAGTTTCATCCACTACAAGCTTAAAAATATGTATTTGAACTTGAGTGGATGAATAGAAAGTATTTTATTAACGATTGAAAATTTGAACAAGATATATAAATATAGAGAGAGTGTGAGCTAATAGTAGGAATTGAAAAAAAGGGGGGAAAGACTACTAGGCTCAAATAATTTAAATTTCTTACAATTCTTCAAAAGCATTGTCAACATTCGCTAAAACGAGCGCCCAATTTGATAACAGCATGTATTCGGAAACATGTATTCTGATTTCGAATTTTTATTAGATGACATAATTCTTCGTTTTATGTTTTAATTAAGGGTCTATAAAAAATCGAATTTTCAAAAACGATATATAAAAGTATGCATTTACATTTATTGATTGCAAATGAGCAAAAGAAAAACGCACAGCAGTTAATAATGTTTATCAGACTGATATCTTGTAACATGGACATGTATTTTTCTTTTAATTATATAAGAATGTCGTACATCAAGAAAGTTAACGAGAGGATGGATTAAAAATATTGACTTTCTAAAGATAATTTTAATTTTCTCAAGGTAACAGCCAATTTCTTGAAACCACATTATTAATATCTTGAAATAAATTTTAATTAATTCTCTTGTAAAACTAAAGTTAACAATTCCAGAGTTAAAAATCACAAATAAATTTTCTTTTTATAGTTCATTATTGGAACTACATTATTAATATGTGGAAATAAATTTTAACTAGTAAATCTACAGATCAGGAGCCTCAACGTCAGCTATATGAAAGTCAATGTTTTTTAATCTCATTTCTCATAATATTACATCTTATAATACGCAAATTAAATTTTTTAAATTATTACATGTATGTTTATACGCATATAAAATAATTCGAAGGTTTCAGAAATTAGGAACATTAAATTAAACACGGTTTATGCAATAATATTCTGACATTCTTATGAACTTCTTATTTTATTTTTTAGGTAAAAAAATACATTTCTTCAGGGGGGCTCTGCCCCCCTGAACCCCCCGTAATCTTATTAAATTTATATTTGTGGTTTCCTATTGTTTGTGTGAATGATTCTAGTACATATTGGATTTCGTTCTACACATTGGTTTTATTATGAAAAGCAAAAATTTCGAAAATAATTTCATGTAATACCTAAATAGCAATATTTACTTACCTCCCTAGTGAAAATGACCGACTTGAACCGACTTCAAAGGCGGTTTTTGGACAGGCGGCGAAAGCTGGTCAATACCGGCTTTGACCGTCTAAGCTGAAGACGGTCAATACCGGCTTTGACCGTCTAAATTGAAGACTGTCAATTCCGGCTTTGACTGTCTAAGTTGAAGACGGTCAAAGCCGGCATTGACCGTCTATTACCACCTGCCCAAAAACCGCTATTGAAGTCAGTCGCAGCTTATTGCACTACTAGGGCTAATGCCCGGCTTCGTTCGGGCCATTGGAGCTATGAATCCAGGTCCCTAAGCGCTATGTGCCTGTTTTAGGGCGTTGCGCACCCAGATACACAGGCTTTGCCCAGGCAGTGGGTGCCTAGTGCCCAGGGACCCTGAATATTGAATATTCATTCGGGCTTCACCCCGAATATTCAACTGTTTGTAGCGTTTGAAGAAGATCTGTTGATAACTTTCGGAGATGATTGTTAAAAGTGCTTTAAATGATACAAAAACAATGTTAACTCGTGCAAAGTGTCCCTAAAACTGAATTCGTTAATTATGTCAGAATTAATTAAAGGATCTAAAAAATGTTTACATGGAATTAAAGGAGTGGTTATTTAAAAAGATACTGTTTTAAAATATCCCGTAGACTTAACATGGGAAATCGAAACACAATTTAAAACTAAAATCGTTAATTATGTCACAACTAATTAATGGATCTGAAAAATGTTGATGTTGAATTAACAATGAAAAAATAAGAGAATATTACTTTAAAAATTCCGTAAACTTTCAGCGGTTATTTAAAAAGTTATAACATTTTCAATTTAAAAACATTTCCAGTAGACTTAACATGGGGACGCAAAAATATTGAGGAAAAAATGGATGAAATTGATATTTGAAAAATTCTAGTACAATGTGAAAAGTCTGTAGTTTCTAATGGGCCCAACCTTCCCTCTCATCAGCAGTTGAAATGTAAACCATAGCAAGTCAAAATAGGCTAAAGACAGCTAATAGACAATGTATATTCAATATATATTTACATCAATGAAAATCACTACTAAAAAATAAAACATGAAAAATAAAACTTCTAGTAAAATATAAACTGATAAAAAGGAAAAAAAGAAATCAATTAGGTGAACATGATCTAAAATTATATATATGTTCCAATGGGAATTTCAATGCATTTTACATTTGAAGAAAAATCAGAAATTTTCAAGGGCAACAATTTTTTTTTTTGCTTCGTGTATGATTAGTATACACTAAGCAAAAAAAAAAAAAAAAAAAAAAAAAAAAAAAAAAAAAAAATTAAAAAAAAAAGTAGCACTTGAAAATTTGATTTTTCTTCAAATGTAAAATACATTGAAATTCCCATGGGAACATAATATATATGATAGTGCAAACAGACCACTAATGAATCCATTTGGCTGTCAACTGAAGAGATTTATAAAATGTCTATTTTGGTCACTTTAAAAATGCAGTTTCCTATGGCAGTTGCATGAAGATCATTGACGTTAAGCACATGAAATAAGCAGAAAAATAAACAGGACTAACTTACATGATAAAATCATATATTTATAGACGGTCTCTTATTTCACCAAGATTTTGCAGTCTGAGGACTGGAAAAGTGAAGTAAGTCATGATTTTTTACTCACTATAACTCTGTGACTTTTAAAAATATTGAATCGGGACTTGTTGCATATGAATAAGGATACAAGGATAGATATTTTTGTAATTGGGATTTTTTGTATACAGGGTGCCATTAAAAAAAATTTATTTTGCAGAAAAGACCCTTTTGGAGATGAATGAATCTATGACAGGATGATCTACCTTCCTAACATTTTTCTAATTTACATCATGCATCTATCTCTTATAGTTTCAGAAATAAATTGTGTAACCACCTTTTTGGGGCATCCTGTATATATTTTTAAATGATTAAAATATTTATAGTTAAAACAATTACAAGTCAATAATGGAAAGAAAAGCTTATCAAACTTTTTCTGGCATCATTATTTTTAAAATATGTCATCAAAACTAAACTGACATATTTTTATTTAATTTTCAGAATTTTATAATTGGTAAATAAAAATTGAGTATATGTAAGTGGAAAAGTAGTATTGTAAAAAATTTTAAATGAATGTATTTTTTTTTGTCACTTAATTAAATTTCACATTAATAATCCTAAATTTCATACCAAAAATCAATGATGTTTGTAGTTGACAAAAATCTTAACTTATATCATCCAATTTACAAATTTTTGCTATAAAATTTTACTTAAGAGTTTTAAAATCTATTTGTAACAAGCACAAATCAAGGTTATTTAAATCACACAGATCTTTGATTTATAGAATGCAGATAATAAAATGAATTTTATTGTAATAAAATATTTAAGATAGGGGAAAAAAACTGGAATAGGTAATGAATGGATGAACAAATGAACAACTTTATAAATATTACCATAAAATGTGAGTGGGTCATTTCATGTCAAATCAACCATTGTTCCAACAGATTTCCTATTCTTAAAGCGAACAAATTCGTGGTAATGGACATGATTCGTTTCAGGACAAGTCAGACAAGACAGTGTGCTCAATTAACCTCACTTTTCTCACCAGGAATTTTATAATAAAAATTTTCTTTAATTTAATCGAAGCATTTCGGCTAGTAATATTAGCTGAAAGTTTCTTTATAAAAAAACTGGTACTTAAAAGTTTTAAAAAAGCACTCATCGCGAAAGAGTTAAGAGAAAGAAACTTAACTGTCTCAAAGTAAAGCAATTTTAAAGAAATATTTAAACAATTCATAACTTTTTAAATTAAATGTATGATTTTTTCTACAAATATCATTCATTATTATGCAAAGCCTCTAAATTCAACAAGTTTCATCAAAAATTGAAAGCATGCATCATAAAATTTTTTCAAAATTATGTTGAATTAACATGAAGTGACCAAGTAAAAACTCATCAGATGTTTTAAAATGATTTATAGATGGCTTTATAATAATTGATTTATAGACCGGTTTATAAAGGCTTTTGTCATAAGGAGAAACATGCAGATCAAAATTGATATAGCTTTATTTGTTTATCTTTATACAAATATTTATTTATTTATTACTTCGTCTAAGAGAAGAAATTTTGTCACCAATTGCTTGAATAACAATAACAAAGGATGATCGCTGATCCACAATTAATTTTTTTTCATCCTCTGTCAAATCCTTTTTTTGGTTAAGTTCACATAATACTCTTTGTTCTAAAAGATTTCTTATATATACAATCCCTGCCTTGGGCAAAGCAGGCCTTGCAGATTGCCCTCCAGTAGGAGGTTTACGACCCGTTGCACTAGAATTCATCAGAACATCTTTCCCAAACATGTTGACGGCTAAGTTCTTTACATATACTTTATCCCCATCTTTTCCATTTCGACACCCCATTGAGCTGCTCTGGATTATAGCATCACTTAAAAACAAGTTGACATCCTTTGTTGATTTCAAACAATCTTCTGCAGGTTTCTCTATCTCAGCTCAGCTGTTTCAAAAATTATATCTTGAGTCTCATCCAGATGTGACATGTCAGTGTAGTTAGTTGGTTTTGAATTTTCAGACTGCTGACACTGGTCAACAATACTGATATTTGGTTGTTTCATTTTACAGGAATTTGAAGAAATTAAAGATGGGCTTGATGGTTCTCTTTCACTTGTTGAACTATGTTGCTCATAATTAGATACATTTGAATTTGGAGACACAATAACATTGAATGAGCCAATAAGTTTCTTTTGCAACTCGTAGTTTAGCTGCCTTGCAGTTTTAAATTCTTCTTCTATAGCTCTGTATTTTCTTTTTTTTTTTTGCATCAATTTTTCTGAAACCTTTTTAGTTTCATCTTCCGATTTTTTCAGCTGCTCTTTAGTTGTCAATAACTGTGATTTTAAGGTTTTCACATCATTTTCAAGCTTGAAATTTTGAGATTCCATATATTTCAGTTTCTCTTTATATTTTCTCACCGGTTCTACAGTTTCATCTGCATCATCTTCATCATCAGTGAACTCCAAGCTATTTTCAATAATACTTGCCCGAATAAGAGATGATGCGGCAGAGCTAATTAATTTATTTGTTGATGTCCTTGAAATACTTTCAACATTCTTTTTCTCTATTGGTAGACCCAGACCATTCAAAGATTCATTGGTCTCGTCAAATGTATCTGAAAACAAAACAAAAACGTTAAAAAAAAAATAATAATAATAAAAACTTAAAAATTGCAATACACTAAACGTTTATATGCCATTTTTCCCGATATTACTGTGACAAAAATTGCCACTTTTTCAATGATTTCCTGACAAAATTACTATTTTTCTTGTATTCCCCTTGAAAAATGAACTCATTTTTGTCTAAAAACAAAATATAGTATGTGTGATAAAGATATATCACAGTTTTATCTTTTTTAATTATTTTTATTTCAGCTCAACGTATTTCTGTATTTTTACAACCTTTCCAGTTTATTTGCTGCTCATTTAAAGGCTATTTTATCGGCAGCCGTCACCGCCGCGCAAGTTGTTTTCTCTGCAAGGCATTCTGCGTTCGTTTCTATCGGCGCTGAGCTGTGACGTCATCGTCATTCAGCGGCTCTCTCCGCACGCGTGTGTTGTGCGCATGCGTCACCGCCGCTCTTGTTCGATGTGTTTTCGGGAGCTGTTTTTTGTCTTGGCGCTGCATCCGAAAGGGGCGTGTCTTTCAAATACAAATTAGAATCGTTCTTTTAATTATTAAATGTTAATTTGTTTCTGATTTGCTCTTTTAATTTTCACGTAATTCCTAATCATCAAATTAGTTTAAATTAATCTTGCTGCCACATTTGTGCACCCCTTTTATGGGTATTATACTAATGTCGCGCATTTTTCCAACAGAATTTTAATAAAAATGATGCTGTAAATTTATGATAAACGTCGTATGGTCTGGAGGCCCGCTGGCCTGTGCCGGGGCTCGTATCCAAGAATGGCCGTAGCGCTGATTCTTTGGAGATCAATTTCGCATTTTCAGTTCTTAATTATTCTATAAAAATGCTGTTGTAAATTTTAAGTTTAATATTTTAAAAGTTTTAAATCAACTGGTAAATTGACTTCTGAATTAATTCTATAATTCTTCATGGACGCGGCCAGAAGGAATATTTAAAGATTCTTCGAAATTTGAGCCAGTACTTTTTAAAGACTTGATGTGCAGCTTTCATCTCATCCTTCCTCCTTCAAGAAAATGTAATAAACATTATTGGATCCAACATATAGTATTCATCATTTATAGTCTGCATCTATTTCTTCACTCAAGTAAGACCTTTTAATTTATTTTATATTTTTGATTCTCTTCTCAAAGAATATCGACCTAAAGAACGTCATGTAATTTTTTGCATTGGGTTATTGCTCACACATTAATATTCCCATCAATTGCTCTCTCTCTCTCCTCTCTTAAATATTTTTTTCTCCTTCACAGTATGCACTATATATGCACAATTCTTGTATATTTCACAATTAAAATGCATTATAATCTTTGTAACAATTATTTACATGCAATTTTTAATTTTTTAAAGCATTATTTTATTTTTAATAAAATATTCGGCAATGTTCATCTTGAGAATTGCTGCAATATAATTTGTACCTCCCCCCCTCCATATATATAAATTGATAGATAGTTAATTTGGGTAAGACAGATACTTTAACCATATATTTATATTATATATTCTTTTTGCTATGTCAGTAGATTAAGAAGTGTATAGTGAATGTTTTCAAATTCAGAGGGACAAAATAATATGTAAGGAAAAGCAAAATAGATATAAATTTTAAAATATTAAATATGTAGTATTTTAAATACTATATTGTTACATTTCAATTGATAGTATATTGTAATTGTTACATTTTTTAAATAATCACAAAATTTAAAAGAACTAAAAAATATAGAAATTTCATGTTTTAGATGAAAGAAGAGATAAATTGTGAAAACTCAATGAAATGCACCAAAAAATGAGCTATGCAATTTATCTTAATACATATATACAATATTTAGAATCCTTTCCTTTTTCATTTTAACCTTCAATTTAATACAGATTAAGGAACGAGAACAGTGTTTTTTGGAATAGTGGTCGAAAAATTCCCAAACAATTCACACAATTAGCCAAGAAGTACTTTTCTACATCAGAAAATACAGTGGCGGTTATTTTCAGAAGCAGGTAACATTTATTTATAAAAAAGAAATAGACTATCACCATCACCTAAAAATGCTGAATCATTATTTCTACATCACAATCTATGTTTATTAAAAACATCTTAACTTTGCATTTTAAGACAATTTAAACATTAAATAATGTTCTTAAAAATTATGTAAAATATACATGTATATTGAATTTAGTATTTACATTTCTTTCATTATTTAGTAAGAAATAATAAAATACATAAAAAAACTACTTAAATTATAAACGTTTATTAATATTTACTCACAAAAAAATCTATATATATTGCAAGATATAAGACTTAATATCTGTTGGATACATAGCTATATGTATTTATTGTGTATGTATATTTTATATGTATAAAATATACATATCTATTTTATATATGTATTGTATATATTTATGTTCATTATAAGGATAATTAAAAATATCATTGACAGAAATATTTTATATAACAAAGACAAAAATTAAACTTATCATTAGGTTTAAAAAAATTAAGATATAATTAGATTAATTTTAAATTAAACAGATTACGTTTGCTTATTACAGATTTTTTTTTCTTTTCCTTTCTTTTGTATTTACACAAATTTACTTAAAACAGTGAATTTACTATAAAAGATCAAATTAAAAATGACAAATGACTGCCGTATTTAATTATTTCTTAGAAAGACAATTTTCTAGTTTTTTAAAAATTATTATTCGTATTTGCACAAATTTATTGAAAACTATAAAATATCAATTAAAGATGGCTGCCGATTTTGGCAAAAACCCTATGAAAAATACTTCAAAAGTATTTATTTTAGGAAAGGAAATTGGATGACACTCGCAGTAACTATTAATAAGTAATTAAACCAAGTAATTTTATTTTTAATTGTTCTTTGTGTTTTAAAATTATAGTATTTGATTATTTCTTAGAAACGCCATTTTCGGGAAGTGTAACAAACAGAAAAACACCTCGAAAATGGAGTTTCTAAAAAATAATCAAATTAAATTAGTAGTAAAACACTGTTTATTTCAGTTAAATAAATATACAATAAACAGTGTTTTACTATTAATTCTTTTTGATTATTTTTTTTTTAAATGCCGTTTTTGGGATGTTTTTCTAGCAGATTTCTTCACAAAAACGTGTTTTTTGGCAAGGATTTGGGGAAAAATTAAAAAAAAAAAATGGCCGCCAACCCGGTTTATACCATAGCTCTTCCATATTTTTTGTTTTTTAGGTAATATATAAGATGGTTTTGATTTGTGCTCATCAGGATTTAAGGTAGATTAAAAATTATTTTCACACAAAAATTAAAATGTAGAAAAAAGCTTTAACAAAATGCAACAATGGAAATAAATTTAAAATATATAAAAGTATTTTTTCAAAAATGGTATTATTTCTTTCTCATTTAGCGAAATATTTAACCGTAGCTGAAGCCCTGATGCTCATGCTATTGGTATATATATATATTATATTAAGGAACCATCTCAAAATTTATTTCAAATAGACACATTAATATTGAAAAATTCTTTGTTCAGTACACAATGACTAAAACTAATCTGAACATAATGAAAATATTCATCAAGCAGGGCGGTCGCTCTGCCAAGCCAAGCTTTAAAAAAAAAACGCCACACAAACAACGCCAAGAACTGAACTAGACCGCTACTGCTTATTTACAGGAATCAACTTCGCAATGTTAAATCGACAAAACATGCCAGATTAAAATATCAGATATATAATAAACCAAGCGTCGCAGAAATAAAAAAACGAAAACTAGAAGAATCTAATGAAGAATTTCTTCAATTTAAGAACAAACTCATCTTCATAAGTGATTTATAAACAGAGATATAGATTTTTCAAAAAAACGTCGAGTTACTTAAAATGATCACTTTTTTCTTCGTCAAACTTTTTTTTTCAAACAACCTACAGACCTTAATATTCGGCAGAATAAAAAAAGAATTGCATTTTTGGACAAGTAATTACGTAATCTATGTGCTTTTATAAAATTCAGTGTAAAAAAATATTATTTTCTATCCTTAATTAGCAAAAAACTGTTAATTAACTCGGCGATTAAAAAATTATGCCAAAACAGATACAAAACCCGCCAACGACCATGTACCATCTCTATAATAAAACTGTAAGTCATGTGACTGTCCTCAACAGTTCCGGGATGCCGCATCGCTTTTTCATATGCCAAGCGGCCATTTTTATTCAAAATTATTTTTTCGAATAAACTGCATAAAAGTTACATTTTAAGAAAGATCGTTCAAAATAAATTAATATTTGAGAGATGACTTGCGTTCAATTATGTATATATTCTGCAATAACTTCAGTCGAAAGATTCGCAGTTCAAATTCTCTATTCATAAAAGTAAACAAAAAAAGATTGATTCGTCGTGAACATTTAAAATAATAAATCATGGAGGTAATCATTCGCAAAGCAAGTTCTCCGCGAATGAATTTTTGGACCGCTGCCTCGCGTCAAAAAAATAATTCGCACCAGTGAGACAATCAAAGTTTACCATAATTATGTGCTATACAACTCAACTTTCGGACCTTTTCTTGACGTAAATTGAACTCATGTAATAATATTTAATGAATCAGATTTTTAGCATTTTTAAAATCGCTAATACAGCTTTTATTTATCGCGTGTACAAATTAGAAATGATACTTTGATTTTGAAATCAAATGTTTTGATTTATGATATTATTTCTTATTTATTTATTTATTTTCTCTTTTAAATGAAAAGTGTGAAGTATTTTAAATTTATGTAATATAAGCATTTTAGATTAAAGTTAAGTATTTTAAATGAAATGAGTGACAGGTTTATAATTTAAAATTAAATTAATTGTAATATGAATGACGGTGATGGGAACGATATTTGGCGAATTATCATCTGCTCCCGGCTAACAAAAATACTCATAACTAAAAAAAAAAGAATAAAAATAAATAAATGATAGTTTGTTGTAAATAAATATTGATATACATATCAAAAATAATTTATAGAATTAAAATAAAAAATAAAAGTAAATAAACAACAATTTCCATAACAAAGTTTTCGCCAAATTGGCGGGGGAGGGGGGGGGGGGATCGCGCCAACGTGCGTATGTGACATTTGTGCCCAAAAAATATGCGAAATGCTACCATGATCGCAAAAGTTCATGATTTGTCTATTAGAATCTCCGATTTGGCGAAGGATTAAGGGAAAATTAAATTATGAATAAATGTAACGTGTTGCAATGTTTAACATACATTTAAGGGAGACCAAACTGGTTGCCAGTGGCGGCTAGTCTATATAATAAAACCGTAAGTCATGTGACTGTCATCAACAGTTCCGGGATGTCCGTTTCACTTTTTCATATGCCAGGCGGCCATTTTTATTCAAAATTATTTTTGCAAATAAAACTGCATAAAAGTTACATTTTTAGAAAGATCGTTCAAAATAAATTAATATTTGAGAGATGACTTACGTTCAATTATGTATACATTCTGCAATAACTTCAGTTTAAATTAGGTTCGCAGTTAAAATTCTCTATCTATGAAAGTAAACAAAGAAAAAAGATTCATTCGTTGTGAATGTTTAAAATATTAAACCATGAATTTTTGGATCGCTGCCTGGCGTAAAAAAAATAATCCGCACCAGTGAGACAGTCAAAGTTTACCTTAATTCTGTTCCATACAACTCAACTTCCGGATCTTTTTTTGACGTAAGTTGAACTCATGTAATAATATTTAATTGATCAAATTTCGAAAAGAATTGTCAGCTTTTATTTTTTGCGCGTGCAAATTAGAAACGATACTTTAATTTGAAATCAAATGTTTTGATTTATGATAATTATTATTTTTCTATTTTAAATAAAAAATGTGAACGTCATGTATTTTAAATTGAAACAGCTGTCACGGACGCACCGGGGTTGGCGCGATTTTTGTTTTGCGCCAAATATGTTTAAGAATCTCCGCATTAGCGAACATATTGCAAGTGATAAGCAAACGGACATGAAGCATAAATTCTTAAGTGGGTTAAGCGGTTTTTGTCAAGAAAGATGAAATACATAACAGCAAAAAATATGCGAAATGCTACCGCGATCGCAAAAGTTCTTGATTTGTCAATTAGATTTTTCCAGTTATGCGAGGGATTAAGGAAAAAAATAAATTATGAATAAAAATAATTTGTTACAATGCTTAACATACATTTAAGGGCGACCAAACTGGTCGCCAGTGGCGGCTAGTTTCTATAATAAAACCGTAAGTCATGTGACTGTCATCAACAATTCCGGAATGCCCGCTTCACTTTTTCATATGCCAGGCGGCCATTTTTATTCAAAATTATTTTTTCGAATAAAACTTAATAAATGTTACATTTTTAGAAAGATCGTTCAAAATAAATTAATATTTGAGAGATGACTTACGTTCAATTATGTATATATTCTTCAATAACTTCAGTTGAAATTAGCCTCGCAGTTCAAATTCTCTATCCATGAAAGTAAACAAGAAAAAAAAAAAAGATTCATTCGTCGTGAAGGTTTAAAACATTAAACCATTAAACCATGGAGATAATCGTTCGTAAAGTAAGTTTTCCGTGAAAAATTTTTTGGAGCGCTGCCTGGTTTCAAAAAAATAATTCGTACCAGTGACACAATCAAAGTTTACCATAATTATGTGCTATACAACTCAACTTCATTCTTTATCTTTTCTTGATGTAAGCTGAATGTAAACAAATACAACTCCTGTAATGATATTTAATGAATCAAATTTCGAAACAAATTGTCAGTTAATTTGGTATTTATGTATTATACGTGCAAGGAAGAGAGACCACTGAAAATGATTGTTAATCACCAATCATATTTACCATTATTAATGACCAATCGCTTTCAAAACAGTAATTTAATATACATTTACAAAATACATAACATCATTAAGTACTTTTGTGTTATTTGGGCGCAAATCTCGCCAATAGCATATTTAAAATCGCCAATACCAGCTTTTATTTTTCGCGTGTGCAAATTAGAAACGATATTTTGATTTTGAAATCAAATGTTCTGATGGAACAGCTGTCGTAGACGCACCGAGGCACTATATTAACTATAGAGTTGCAATATAGAGAGAAAAAACGGGTTGTTGTAATTAGAATTATAGGCGGTAATGTTGGCGTGGCGTATTTACAAGTTACGGATCTTAATAGTCAGTAGACATTAAGCAGAAATGCCAAAGTAAGGGAATTATGCAGTTATGAAAACTCCTGAACTATATCAAAATAGGAGAGCAGAGAAAAACAGAGTCGAACAGAGACCGGCATCTAGAAGGAAGTTCGTGAATTTTAATCAGATTCTACGCCACGGGTCAAAAGTGCTGATAGCAAATATGGTTTAAAAGGAATGTGATTATCAAAACTGGCTTCCAAAAGTTCAATGTTTCACCAAACCATACTCGAAAATTACGTGTTATAATATGCACCCCGATTATGTCACATTATTCAAGACGTTTTAAATGAGAATAATGATAGATTTTCTAATCTTCCGTAATCAAGTCTACAGCCAAAGTTAGCGAGAAACAAACAAACAAACAAAAGAATATTGGCAACAATATGGTTCAGTGTAAATGTGGATATCAATAAAGACTTTCACAAAATAGACTTCAATGCACCAAATCGTATTAACTAAAATACGCAATTTGGCAATGGATCCAATTACGGAAAACTACTTAATATGTTTAAGAATCTCCTCATTAGCAAACATATTGCGACTGATAAGCAAACGGATATGAAGCATAAACGCTTAAGTTGGTTAAGCGGTTTTTGTCAAGAAAGACGAAATACATAACAACAAAAAATATGCGAAATGCTACCATGATCGCAAAAGTTTCTGATTTGTCTATTAGAATCTTCCGGTTTGGCGAAGGATTACGGAAAAAAATAAATTATGAATAAAAGTAACGTGTTACAGTGCTTAACATACATTTAAGGGAGACCAAACTGGTCGCCAGTGGCGGCTAGTCTGTATTATAATAGCACAAATCAGTTACAAGTTATAACAACATCAAATTTCATCTGCAAGTCAGCCATTTTCTTCTGAAGATATTAAAAAAAAAAAAAAAAACTTTATAATTATAAGAACACACATTTTATCAAACAATTAAATATGACTGCAAACTGTGGCAGATGACTGTTTCCAACAAAAATAAGTATGAGAAATTCCCGTCAAGCGTATCGATCTGGGTGGCTCAGTCGCAGAGCGTCGGCACGGTATGCGTAAGGTCCCAGGTTCCAGTCCTGGCCCAGGTCAATTTTTCACTCGTGTTTGTTTAGTGCATTAAATTGTCTGATAAAATGCGTGTTCTTAAAATATTGTAAAATAAAGTAATCAGGCGTAGTGTTTATGCTTTAAAAAATATTTTAAATATATAATATACGTTTTTGAAAGATCTTTAAAAATAAATTAGTTTTTGAGGGAAGGTGTACCTTCTAAAATGTATACATTAAGAGTTATCGGCATTTAAAATTTCTTTCCAAACGTAAACAAAATTTTTGAAATGAATTAAATGTGATTCATTTATTTCTAAAAAAAAAAAAAAAAAAAAAACACGGTAAAGGACAGGCGTTTCGTTCGCAGGAATACCTTTCACGTCATTTTTCTATAAATTAATGAAATCCAGTTGTTAAATTATTTTTGTTTTAGAAGTGAAGTTTCCATTTAAATTTATTGTAACAGTACAATGTTTAATTGAATAAAATAATGTAAATCTAAGAAATTGCTAAGAAATTCCAAACATGCACAGGGCAATGCAAAAAAATAAATAAATAAATAAATAAACAAAAAATAAATAAATAGATAAATAAATAAATAAATAAATAAAAATCAGCTTTCATAAATTCTAAAAATTGTTCATATATCTCAATTACAATCTAAAGGAGGGTTTATTTTTATATTATCCTACATATAATAGTAATTTCAGCAAATATATTAAATTCCAATGCGATCTGTTTTAAACTTTAAGATAGTTTATAACACATGATAAAAAATTTATAAACAAGAATGGCGCGTCACAGTTCGGGGAGAGGATGGGGAGGAGCGTGAACAAAATTAGGAAGTATAATAAGGCTATCTGTTTGAAACTTTACGATATTTTATAACACATAACATAAATTTTAAAAATAAAGCTGCGTCAAAAATTATAGGGAGGGGCGGAGCGCGTTTTGCCTACACAAGGGGGGGTGACACTTTTCTAAAATTTAACAATATACGTCATGTCACATATCGTTACAAAGGACTGTGACCACTTATTCATGTTATGCACCACAGGTGAAACCCCCACATTTTTCGCCCCCCCCCCGACACTACTCATGTGATATATTGTTCGAAAGGCCTGTGACCGCTTATTCATATTATGTATCTTCGGGGTCCATCCTCCCACTTTCACCC
Organism: Maratus michaelseni; assembly: GCA_963931845.1. Taxonomy (NCBI): domain Eukaryota; kingdom Metazoa; phylum Arthropoda; class Arachnida; order Araneae; family Salticidae; genus Maratus; species Maratus michaelseni. Next base: position 187,455,590 of record OZ007598.1, on the reverse strand, counting down.
CCCCCCCCCCAAAGGGGGCACTTTTCTAAATTTTGCCGGCACCTCTCATGTGATATATCGTTGGAAAGGTCTGTCAATGCTTAATCAAATTATGCAGGTGGGGGGGGGGGGGGTATTTTCTGAATTTTGCACATATCCCTCATGTGATACATCGTTGGAAAAGTCTGTGACCGCCTAATCTTATTACGCATCTCCGGTGTTCATCCCCCACTTTGCCCCCCAAATGCGATTAGCTTTCACCACCAGTGGGCGCTTTGCTATCTGTGTTTCTATGGGTCGGATCACGACGGGGTATGGCTCATTCGACTCGACATCTATAGAGCTTTCCGATTTTAGTTCGTTTTTTCACCACCAAGGGGCACTTTCCTATCTCTGGTTCTATGGGCTAGATCACGACGGGGTATAGCTCATTCGACTCGACATCTATAGCCTTAACGATATCAGTGCCCGAGGTTTGTATAGAACAGATTGCGCTACCTGGTGGTGGAAGATAGAACTTGAGCGTGCGCAGCACGACTGCTATACGGTGCCGAAGGCAGCCTTTGACCCGTGTCGGAAGTTCGTTTGTTTAGATGTTTATACAATTCGATGTGCAAATTAAGGGATTATCCGGTGCCGAAAGCAGCGTGGAACCAGGTCGGACGTTCGTGGTTTATCTTATTCGAGGTTTTAAAAGGATTGAGGCCCCGGTGTAAATTAGAGGCCCGCTAGCGGGCGAAGCCAGCTAGTGCTAATAATAAAAGAGCGTGATATCACGTTTGATTTCAAATGCAGCGCTGACACGCTATGTACGTATTCCATTTTTATTCATTTAATGGATTAGTCAGTGATATTTTTTTAACGGAGGATAACAAGTATTATAACAAGCCACATTTAGTATGTTGTTTTTAAGAGTGTAATTAATTTAATTGAAAAATCTACTGCTATTTCTAGTTAACCCTTTAAACAATGACTGAAAGTAAAATGTAATTTTAAATTATTTCTCATGTTTAGATTATTTAAATTATGTTCAATATATTTAAAAAAAAGAAATGATATCTACAAAAACAACTTTTCAAAAGTAAAAAAAAAAAAAAAAAAAAAAAAAAAAAAAAAAGGTTGTGGCTAAAAAATGGTGTGATATCAAATTTCCAAGCTATTATATTGCTTATTTAACTTTTTTCCATTAAATAAGTTATCATATATATAAGTCGAGTGCCTACGTATATGTTAATAGAAATCGTTTTCTCCTGTACTAAATACATCCTAACGAGTTTCTGAAAATTCAATTTTTTTCAAATTATGCATGATGGGCTTGGCGGCCATCTTTCCATATTTCTAAGCACCCAAATTTCTAAAATAAAAGCGTAATATGTTTGCAATGTAATATGCTTATAAAAATTTCGAACTTCAGATTTTAACTACGGACAGATAAATTACATAAGACTGATATTTTGATAAATTGATTTTTACTAGTTTGAAATTAATAATTACTCTAAAAAATAAATCATAAGATGAATCTTTAAGATAAGTCATCATTATCTTAAGACACAATTTTCAGAGCATACAAGTCTATAAATGAAACTCTTAAATATTTGCTTAAATAACAATTTTGAACTTCGGATTTTAACTACGGATTTGGGTGGTTAGAATTTTGTGAATAATATGCAAAGATGGCCGCCAAGCCCATCATGCATAATTTGAAAAAAATTGAATTTTCAGAAACTCGTTAGGATGTATTTAGTACAGGAGAAAACGATTTCTATTAACATATACGTAGGCACTCGACTTATATATATGATAACTTATTTAATGGAAAAAAGTTAAATAAGCAATATAATAGCTTGTAAATTTGATATCACACCATTTTTTAGCCACAACTTTTTTTTTTTTTTTTTTTTTTTTTTTTTTACGCTTGGCCTTTTTTTACTTTTGAAAAGTTGTTTTTGTAGATATTGTATTCTCTGCTCCAGCATAATTGAAATTGAAGGTGTATAAAGGCAGTCTTTATTTTAGTAGTGGTTACGGTTGTCATCACTATAGGGAAGTTTAAATATATATACCCATCAATGGTTACCCACAACAAAATACTAAATGCAAATAAGTAAAACATGAAAATAAATCTGACTGCTTTAGTTTACAATTTTTGATATTTAAAAGAAAACTAATATTTTAACACATGTAAGAAGATCAGTGGAGCACAATGTGAAACCTTCTAAAAAAAAAAAAAAACTTCTAAAAAATAAAACTTTCGATGCCATTCTTTAAACAATATTAGAGATTACGGATAATAATAATTAATGAATTATTACCTGCAATGCATAAAATTTTGGCATTATAATAGCCGCTGGGAGGCAAACTTTCTTTTTTGTCCTTTTTACTGCCCAGACACTTGTATATTTTGTCGACATTTTTGTGCTTTGAATTGGGTTCTTCATTGGGATCTTTGCTCCAAAATACTTCATAGCTCTTATTGACATCCACAGGCAACTTGAAATTTTTAACATAGTTGATGGGGACAACGCCTACCGTATTGTCACTTTGAAATTTAACTCCAGCAAACATATTAATTCTAAATGAATAAAGCAGGAAAAAACAAGTTAAATTTTACGATTGCAATCAATAACAGAGCGATAATATTTTGGTTAGAAGTAGAAGTAATTTGTTTATTCTGTGGAAGTAAGTAACAGTGAAATTAAATTGCAAAATAATGAAGTTTTGATTGGCTAAATATACACACGTGTATATATTCAGCTAATCAAATTATTTGTTACATCTGAAATTAAGAGACATTATTAATAACATTAAAAAAGACATCTTAAATTTATAGCAGAGAAAAGTCAGAACTATAATCGAAACATAAACATTTAATGGATTTTACTATCAACGGCTATAAGCACCTTGATTTTTAGAATACCGAATACATAAACATACAACTACTTACACTGTTGCCACACATGAAAAGATAAAATAATATAAAAAATAAAATAAAATAAAACCATAATACTTTCTCTTATTTTCTTTTCCTTCATCTTTTGCGAGAAGCATCCAACTCGATTTGAATGATTTGAAGTTGCTTGGCAAAATATGCAGAATTTTACATACTAGTAATAATTCTGGTAATTTGTTCTCATTTTTCGTGATAAGCCCATTATTCAGTTCATTCCACAAACTGCTAAAAGTTTTGCGACATGAGTTGAAACATTGTCGCCAAAATTCCAACTAAAGGCAAAAATTCTGTACAAAATTTGAAAAGTTGATCTTTTGAAGTTGCTTCAAACATTTTCAGCACTTCCCACGCTTCATAAGCCTTATCTTTGTCCATAATTTTTTGATAAACGGAATCTGTTACAGTACTGGCGATCAGCATTCGCGAAGAAAAATAAATTCTGGAGTAATTTCACTCCCTTCTAAAAAAGTTAGGAGTATTTTTTTAACTGAAAGAGTGATTTTGTTTTTTGTAGGAATGCTCTAAACTTTAATGTACTGCCTATTCAATTTAGTAAATATCTCCTAATATTTATCGCATGAATTATAAAACATCTGTGAATGACCTAGAAAAAGATTTTTTTCTTCTCCTTTGACAGAAATTAATTTATTTCAACATTAAAAAATTTTTTACCTGGAGTGTTTTTATTGAAGTTAAAATATTTTATTTGTTTTCTCCACATGTTTCAAATGGCATACTGCAATTTACATTACAAAAATATTTCGCGAGGCTTAAATTTTCGCGATTATGAGGGGCTCACGAAAATAATTGCTTTTACAGTAATTGGTAGCTCCGCATAATCATAGCTTACTGCGATCGGTGCGAGGCACCGTATTGCAGCGTGATGCGTCTCCCTGATAACTGTGCGCCGTCGCTGTCACTCAGAATGCCCAAGTTTCGCAATTTTTCAACATGCGCGAGACGCAAGGCTGTCACAGAGAGCTTGAAACGATAATAAAAGCTCTTTGGCTGTCGCCTGCTCAAAGCTGCGGACTGCCGCAGGATTAAAAAAAATGTTTGTAAGATTTGGACTATTTTTTAATATTTTTTTTATTAGTGCAGACAAAATTGTCCGCAAGAGATTTTCTTTGTCCGCGACTATATCGCCGTGTTACTGCCCCACTGGGCCTGCAAATATGCTTTCAAATCAAGTTGAAACAGGGGGAAAAAAGAGCGTACAGGGAAACATTTCTCTTTGAATAAGGATTTTTCCGAGAGCATTTCGAGGGAGAAAGCTGTTTCGTACGTGCAGGAGTGAGAGAGGAGAGGAGTTTGGATTTCATCATGCGAAAGGCGGGGGGGGGGGGGAGGGGATTGAACACAGTTTTTACTGGTTTGCGATCTGTCAATCATGTCTGATGGGCTTTCACCATAATAATATAAAAGTAGTGAAATGACCCGCAAATTTATGTGCGTAAATTTACGCATTGACATTTTAACAATGCGTAAAAATGATTATAAATGCGTGAAATACGCCTCTACACGCGTAATGGCGAACTCTGATGGCGATCATACTCTTGGCATAACTATTGGCCTTCCGATACAAATCGGCGCTTGCTTTATGTTTCTTTACGGTTGCAACGTCTGATGTATCAGGTAACTCTTCTGGTTTCTTTAATTTGCCTTCTATTACATCTAATGCTCCTTCATGATAATCTAATAAATCTTTAATCTTCCGTCTCCACAGGAAAATCTGCTTCTCCAGTTAAACAGAGTTCCACTCATTGTTTGTTCTAAAATTTAAGGCCTTTTCAAGGACTTTTTAAGACCAATTTTAAGGATAATTAGTAGCCGGTATTGTACAACATAAATATTAATATATGACATGAATATAATTATAAATATATATATACACCGATTTCCAAAAATTAAGGAAATCATGAAAAAATAAAGAAAGGAAATCTTAAATAGCTCAAGAAATGTTTAAGCTACAAATATGAAATTTTGAGGACAGTTTCTATTTTTCAAAAGAAATATTAATACATTACTTTGGAAGTGCTAATATTAAAAAATTAAAGATTATAGCAATTTTTTTACAAAAGTCAGTTCCAAAATTCCACAAACAATACCTTTAGAAAAAATTAAGTTTATGACTCCAAACTGATTCACAACTTAGCGAAGTGACTTTATTGCAAATGTACAAAATTTGATTGAATTCTGTTGAGATCCAAAGAAATGTATCACAATTTGTTCTTCCAAGAAATTCTGAAAATTTTTAATTTTTGGCATCGATAGCCCTGTAGAAGAATACTTGCAGTAAATCATTATGCTGAACTCAAAACTTCAAGAAAAAAGGCTATCTGTAATGATGACAGTGAAGAAAACAACAAAAAAGTGAAATATATTTAATTCTTTATACTCAAAACATATGCAGCCAATCTTCATTTTTTTCATTCCAGTTTCACCAAATTCATTTTAAAAACAAATGAATTGTGTAACTTATCAGCTGGATAAATTTGAAGCTGGGAGCTTTATTTCTTTTTAGGATTGTCTGTAAAATCTCACAACTGAATTTTGTTAAAAACCGTTGCCACATTTAATTTAATAATATTAGGTCTTCTAAAATGATTTAATACAACGTTTGTTATAAAGTAAAAACTGCCCAAAAAATTTCATATTTGTAGCTTAAATATCCCTTGAGCTAATTTAAGATTTTCTTTATTCGTTTTTTCATGATTTTTGGAAACCAGTGTATATATTAAACTTAAATTCAATTTTTTATCAATAAATGCAAATTTATAGAATTATGCCCAATCATTAAAATTAATTACTGCATTTTATGAATTAATTAAAATAATAAATTAAAAGCAAAACAACACATTACAGCATCATAAAACAATTTTATCAGAATGAATTAAATAAATGAGGAGAAAAATGCTATAGTATTTTCGGTACAATTCGGTTAGCCGGCGCCAGTGATATATATCAACATATATAAATACATAATGTATATACCTATATATGTATATACATACATATATGTATATAAATATATGTATGTATATATATGTATATGCAGACATATGTGTATATACATAGATATGTGTATATATATGTATATATATCACTGGCGCCCGGCTAACCGAAATGTACCGTATTTTCACATTTTCTTATGTTCTATTAGATTATTTAGAAAGATTTTTTTTTTTTTTTTTATAGCTCAAGTGAACAGCTTTGCGACCCCAAATCAAGATGACCTCTCCCTCCATTTCTGTGATAAAGAATATAGATCATAGCTGTTTTTTCTAAGGCCAAAAGGGGGGGGGGGGTAGTATTGAAAAGAATGTCTGTTAGTAGATGTAAATTGATATTTTCAGTGGGAATTACTAGAAGGTAAATTAAGTTATCTATGAAAAAAATGAAGAAAATAAGGCATATAATTTTTATTAAGGCTTTAGATAGAAAATAAAGGGCTTTTTAGGGGCCCCTAATTTTTTTTTTAGATTTAAGGGCTTTTTAAAGTGCGTGGGAGCTCTGTTAAAGTCTTTACTGTTCTTGACAGATCCATTCTAAATGTGCGCTAACGATTAGGCTTAACTTTCCGTTTTAAGTTTTAACTTATATTCTGAAATGTGCGGTGAGCGTGTTATCGCCCATACCCTAATAACGTTAAAAAACATACCTTAAATTTATAGCAGAGAAAAGTCAGAACTATAATCGAAACATAAACATTTAATGGATTTTATTATCAACGGCTAGAAGCACCTTGATTTTTAGAAATCCGAATCCGAATACATAAACATACAACACTGTTGCCACACATGAAAAGATAAAATAATACAAAAAAAAAATACAACCATAACAATTATTTCCTAACATTTAAAAGAATTTTCATAAAAAAAAATAATTAAAATTAAAAGAAGAGCGGACTTGTTTTTCAATTTCAAAATAAGTTTGATGTATTCCATCTCATCTTAAAATTGAAATGAATTGCTTCTAACTGTTTTCAAGAAAAAAATTATTTTTCAGTTCAATTTTAAAGACATTTTGCTTTTTTTTTCTTTGCATTACATTACAATGTTTATTTTCCAGTTTCAAACATTGCATAAGTCCTAGTATATGTCTACACCTCCCTACCAACCTCCCTACCATATTTATGTTTACTTACATGCCTGCGCTTATGTTTTGATCATAGAGGTAGTTTGTTCGTGGTTTTGATTGAGTATTTCTGTTATATTTATTTTTATGCTAATTTCTTGCTTTTATTGTTCAACTTATCTAAATAAAAAGAAATTTTTGCATCGATACGTCCCAAGCACGACGAAGATCTTATAAGAATTTTATTTTTGGAGCTCCACGAAGTAGAACTACTAAAAGAAGGCATGATTCTATGAATAATAGCGGACTTGAAACAAAACGGGATTTAAAGTTGCTTAGTGAGGTGCAATCTTCGGCGATAAATTTGTCATATGGTGACATTTCAGAAGATCAAACATGCAATATTGAATTGGACAATGATCTAAATGAAGATTACGCATTTTTATTATCATCAGACTGTTCAGTTGATAATTCTGACTCTGACGAACCCGAAAACCAAAATAAGGGAAGTAGTCCCTACGAAAAAGATTTTTTAAATGAACCTGTTCGACCATTTTTAACTGTTACAAAGTTTGAAGCTTTGTTAGGTATCTTGCATTTCAGCATATCTAACAATTTACATGGTGTAGCAATTGTCGAACTTATTGATTTAATCAATATTATACTAGGAGAAAAAGATGCTATTCCTGCTACTATGTACAAGATTGATAAAATATTTTCGAATAATCTACCATACAAAGTGCATTATTTTTGTCACAAATGTTTCATTTATATAGGGGAGAAAGATAAATGTGACTCTGTAACTCAGTGTCATAATTGTACAGAACCTTTTTCCTTTAAAAATATGAATGATAAGAATTATTTTATTAGTGTTTCTTGTCGCCAGCAAATTCAGCAAGTTTTAGAAGAAGACGGTGTAGCAGATATGCTATCCTATCCTTATAAAATGCCAGCGCCAAGAGATAGTATTAGAGATATTTTTGATGGGGCCACATACAAAAAACTTGAAACTGATGGCATTGTTGGACCAGACATTGACAGTATAACTTTAACATTCAGCTGTGATGGAGGAGCTGTTTTTAAAAATAGTAAAGGATCCCTTTGGCCAATTCAATTCCGAATTAATGAGTTACCACCACAGAGGAATAATCTACTAGAGTCCACATCTCTTTGTTATATTGTTGAAAATCCAGTTTCAGGATCAGCTCGGATTGGCGCTTTAAAAAATGTCTGTTTTGGCGGTGATCGCTTTCTTGGCAACTTCGATTTCATTCGCTCAATAAAAATAAACGTAAACAAACCAAAACGAAACTGTTGCTCCTTCTAGGATTTAATGTCAAAGAGGAAGGATAGAAATAAGTTATGAGAGTCCCACCCATGGTGAAAAAAGGATTGTTTAATCTTCTGGATGGATTTTCTTTTTCTGTTTTTGCTGCTGTATTTTATTTTAATGTTATAAAATGGCTTTGTCCTTGTAATAAATGTTACTTAAATTATATTTTTTTTATTAGTGATATAAGATATTAAGTACGATAACACAAATTATTTCGAGATTTCTGCTTGGAAAGCTTCAATCTGACACAATCATTTCACGAAATGTAACAAATTAATGTCAGATTTTTTTTTTTTTTAAATTCTAAATATGCATTAAATTTAGCAGGCATTATTAAAATAACAGAAAATCGAACAGTATTTACAGTATCTTTTTTTTTCTTACAAAAGTGAAGAATTTGTGGAAAGTTAGCAGTGGCATGTTATAAAATATTATTTGATTTGATAATGTATTTTATAGGTTTTGAAAACGTGAAATCACATACTGTCTTTATGTAACAAGTAACAATACATTCGATAGAACATATTTTTGCTGCAATCCAGAATTTTTGTTTTGCTTTTGATGTTCCAATTTAAAGGCATATTTTTGGCAATCTTTCATATATACATATATATATATATATATATATATATTTAATTGAAAGTATAAATGTATTACAATATTTTTAATCAAAAGGAAAACATCGATAGATAACATTATACGCATGTATAGAAAAAAATATACAAATGCACAGTATATTTTTTTTATTTATTTATTATTATTTTTTTTTGTATGAAAAATAAAAATTCCAGGATATTTCATATCTACTAAGTTAGAACTTGTGTAATTTTTCTCTGTTAAAATAACTATTATTTTGCATAAGCTTCTGAGAAGAAATAATTTGCAACTTTTGGATGCTATAAAAAATTAAGTTAAACTCTCAAGTGTTTTTTTTTTTTCTTTACAATTATTGAAAATAATAACCACCGGCAACTATTGAAGATGTTGACTTCTAAACAATACTTGCTGTCGTAATTAGATGCTATAAAACCTTCTCAAATACAAAATGGCTACTTTATGATTTTAGGTAGATTTCGTAAGAAATACTACCTATTACATTCTCCCCTATGTTGGACTTTCTGAAAAGTTTTTGCAGATCTATGCCGATCATCACTTCCAGAACCCAAAACCACCCCCAATTCAAAACTTTTATCTATCTATCTAGATCACTTTTTTATGGACACGATAACTTCAATAATTCTGCACAAATCTCTTCCAAACTGATACACAAAATTAAAGTGCATAATATCTTGGTCAAGTTCGATAATGGGCAAAATCGAACCAAAGGGGGGGGGGGGTGAATGAGGTATGTGTGTCTGCCACTTTCCGAGTGGTCCCAGTTATATTGCCATTTATCCAGGAGACTTTGTTTAATTATTTTATTGAGGTACGATTTTGGGAGTTTAAAGTCTCTGGATAATGGGTAATCACAGTAAGTGGCAGCCTCATTTGCCAGTTTGTCTGCAAGCTCATTTCCCTTGTTCCCAGCGTGGCCCTTCACCCATGTGAGGTAAAAGAGTTTGTTTTTGTTTTGTTTTATTGTTTGATGTATGTCGTATATGTTCTGGATTGTTGGGAATATGTTAGTTAAGGCTAGTATTGATGATTGGCTGTCGCTGAAAATTTGGAATATTGATTCTGTTCGGTTTATGGCCCATTTTATTGTGTTTATTATTGCTAGGAGTTCTGCCTGGAATACCGTGTTGTTGTTTTGTAACTTGTGTACTTGTTCATGGATTTTAATATCATTTTTAAAAGCTATTAATGCACATGCCGTGTTTGTTTCTATCTTTGAACCATCTGTGTAGATGTGTATTGTATTGTGTTGTTTTATTATGGATTCTGTCGTTATTAAGTTATTTATGTGGTTTTCTGGGTTTATTTGATATCTATGGATTTTTTGTTCTATTTTTTCTTTTGTTATTATTTCGTTATTGTGTATTAGGATTCCTTGTTTCGTGTTAATATTATTTTTGATGTTTTTATATTCTAAAGTTATGAGTAGCGGTGGTATTCCGAGCAGAATTTGTAGGGACGGTGTTGATACGTTTTTGTAGCATTTTGTTATGGATGTGAGACATAGTCTTTGAATTGATTGGATTTTTCTCTTGTCGATTATTCGTAGGTGGTCAAACCACACCTCTGAGCCGTAATCAATGATTTTTTCAAGCACGGTGAGGTACCATTCTCTGAGAAATGCTCGATTCACCCCCCAGTTTGCCGAAAAAACCCTTTTGATTGAAGATGTTATTGATAATAGTTTGTTGTTGATGTTTTGGAGGTGGGTTTGCCATATAAGTTTTTGTTCAAAGACTATGCCTAGGAGGTTTATGTTTTCTACTTGTTTTATTGTAGTGTTATTAAGTTTTAGTGTTGGTGGGCGGGCTTTTAGGATGTTGTTACCAAACATTATGTATACTGTTTTTTCTGTAGATAGTGTGAGGTTTAAGTTGTTGCATATGTTTAGGAATAGTTTTATTCTTTTGTTAGCTCTTAATTCTAGATCGCGACGACTGTTCGCATGGATTATCATGTTAAAGTCGTCGCAGAAACATCTAAGGTTTTTAAATTTTTTATAGAACTCTATTAGTATTTTGTTAGCTATGAGTAGCCACAGCAGGGGTCCAAGGCACGAACCTTGTGGACAGCCCTGGTGGACTTTTCGTTTGTTTCTTGATATATGTGGGAAGTGGAGAATTTATTATTGTTTCTCCCAGTACCTGCCAGTCTATGCTGTCAAAGGCTCCCTTTATGTCGAATGATATTAGGATGCAATATTTATATGTTTTTAGGAGGTCTTTTATTTTTGTGTGTGTTAATTTTAATAGTTGTGTTGTGTTTTTGCCCTCTCTGAATCCATATTGGGATGGGTGAAGATAGTTTAGATTTTCTAGATGGTGTGTTATTCTGTGTTTTAGGAGCCTCTCCAGTATTTTACCGAGCATCGGGAGGAGACAGATGGGGCGATATGATGTAGGTAGTTTTGGGTCTTTGTTCTTCTTAGTGAAAAATACTACTTGGGCTATTTTCCAGTTTGTTGGGAAGTGATTAAGGGTAAGGCATTTATTTAGTAGGTCTCTTATTATGTGTTTAAAGTTTTTGAATAGGTTTTTTATGATGAATGCGTCTATTTTATCATAGCCGGGAGCTTTAAGATTATTTTGTTCTTTTATTGCGTTTTTGATTTCTTTAAATGTGAATAGTGGAGGGGATGTAGAGTGTGCGTCTTCTCCCGTTGTCAGGTCTGTTAGTTGTTGTTGTGTGACTACAGGCACTGGGAAGTGATGTGTTGTTAGATCTTTAAAGATATCTGATTTTGTCGCGTATGTGTGAGAGTCCTCTAGTGTTGTGTGTATAAAGTGTTTATTAGTTATGTTTTTGGATGTTGCAATTTTGAAGGTTTGGCCATATTTATCTTTTGTTTGTGTGCAGAAGGTTTGCCACGATTTTAGTTTTTCTGATTTAATATGTTTTTTATAGAGGGCTTTCTCTTTGTTAAGTTGAATTTTCCATTTAGTTTCGCCTGTTTTATTAAACCTTTTTCTGAGTGCCGAAATTTTGTTTCTGTGTGTTTTTAGTTTGTTGTTCCACCAGTTGAATTCTGGGTAGAGTTTGAGTTTTTTGGTTTTTAGTGTTTCATTTGCTGTTGCTGTTATTGTATCGTTAAAGTTTTCTAACCAGGTGTCTAGATGTTCTTGTGTAAGTGTGTCTTGTAGTTTTGTTTGTAAGTTATTTAGCTTATTTTTTATATGTTTGTTGAATTTTTTAAAAGTTGTGTGTTTAGTTTTGTATCTTTCTAATTCTATTTTTTTTGTTTGGAGTTTAATTGTAAAATAGATATACCTGTGATCTGAGTGGCTATCATTAGTGACGTCTACGTTCCAGGATTGGATTGTTTCTGCCACATCTTCGGTACATAACGTCACATCAGGCGTACTTGAGCACTTCCTGTTTGGTTGTCCAACAAAAGTCTCTGGGGCCTCCGTGTCGTTTATTAGTATTAGTCCTTTTGACATTATTAGGTATGTTAGGAGGGTACCTCTACTGTCCTCTTTGAGGTATCCCAACAAGGAGAGACGGGCGTTGAGATCTGCTCCTACTATGATGTTCTGTAGTGGTGTGTAATTGTCGATCCATTTCATGTCTTGTGTTATGTCTGATGTTGGTTTTGAATATATCGATCCGATGGTGATGTGTCCTGTTGTTGTGGTTATGTTTGTGAAGCTGGAGTTTTCATCTGTATATGAGTGTAGTGCTTCTATGTCCGGTCTTGTTATTATTATTGCTGCTGTGTTATTTTTACTTTCGAAGATTTGCCATCTTTTTGATGGTACTCCCCAGATCATGTTTTTGTGTTTGTAATAGTCCTGTATGAGCAGAATGGTTATTTTTTCTTGATTGGCTCTGCCCATCAGGTTGCTTGTAGCTGCTTTGGAACCCTGTAGATTAATTTGGATGCATTTTATTGTGTCGTTTTCTTGTATTGGATTTTTGGGGATGTCTTCTTCTGTGTGTTGGCTGTTATCTGTAGGTGTGTCTTGTTGGGAGTTGTTGCCTGTGTTACTTGTTTGCGTCATCGGATCGAATATGTTGGGATGTTATGTTTGTAGTTACGTGTATTTGTTGTGTCACTTCTTCTCTTCAGGTAATGTTGGTATACCGGGCATTTACTTGAGGAGGCTCTGTGATAGTCATCTTCGCCTGCGACTTTGCAGTGTATGCACCGGTGTGAGCGTGGGTAGTCTTTGTTTGGGCATAAGTTTGAATTGTGGAATCTGGTGCAGAATTCGCACACTGCGCGTGTTCTGCACCGATCTCCTGTGTGTCCGTATTTCTGGCAGTTGTTGCATCTGATGAGTGGACGGTATGATTCTATTTTACAAGTGTTGAAACAGATGGTGATTTTTCCTATTGATAGTAGTTTTATAGCTTGCTGTGCATTGGTTTGGATCACCATCTGTTTTGTTTTTGCACGTGGGTTATCTATTATCTTGTGTGTTTCTATGGAGGTGTTGTTGTTTATTTCTTGTAATATTCGTTTTATTTCTTCTTCTGTAGTTTGTTTTGGTATACCCAGTAGTATTAATTTTTTGTTGTTAGATGGTTTGGTGGTAACTTCTATTATTCCTTTTAATTTGCGTATTTTGTTTACGAAGTCTGTGATCTTGTTCATGTTGTTTTCGGTTTCTGTCGTGAATATTAGTGTTTCTTTGTCTCGTGATATGAAGCATTGGACTGGTGGCAGATTTATTTGTTTTCTTGCTTCCTGGTTAAGTATTTCTCGGATGCTGTGTAGTGTTAGGTTTGTGTCCCTTGTTCTTCTTCAAGTATTGCTGATGATGTTGCTGTTTTTGTTTGCATCGTATCTATTATCTTTTCTTTTGTGTGATTCTTGCATATGTTGTGTTGTTGTTGTTTTCTACTGTGATTTCCTCTTCTTCATCTGTATTACGTTTTTCTTTCTTGTCTTTTTCTTGCTTTATGTGGTTAAACATTTCAAATACTTTTTGCAGTTCTTCTGTTCTATTGTTTACTTCTGTGTATCGATGTTTTATTTCATGTCTTAGGTTTTTGTTATTTTCGTTTAATTTCGCGTATTCTATTTTCAGATTTTCAAGGTTTATTTCTTCTAGGTTTATTTCTTCTTCTCCTCTTAGCTTTTGTTCTTCTTCTCTTAGCTTTTGTTCTTCTTCTCTTAGCTTTTGTGCTTGTTCTCTTATTTGTGTCTGTAGTTGTTTGTTCTCTTCAGTTTGATTTTCTAGGTGGTCTTTTGTGATTTCCTGTATCTTGCTAATATGTGTAATTTCTTTATTTAAGTCTGCTATCGCTTTTAGTTGGACTTCTATCTGTGTTGACATTTCTTTTATTCTTTGGTGTTCTTTTCTGTTTTTCTCTGTTTCATCAATCTGTGTTTGTGTGTGTTTGTGAATTTTGGTTGTAATGGTTATTTTTTCCCTTAGTTTTTTGTTCTCTTCTTTCAATTTTGGTATCTCTTCTTTTTGTTCATCGATTTGTAGTTGCAGTTGTCTATTCACTTTTCTAATCGTTTCTATTTCTTGTTGTTGTGTTACGTTTTTCTGTTTTATTATTTCTGTGTTTATATCACTTGCTTTTATGACTTCTTTTAGCCTTTCGTTTTCAACAGTTATTTCTCGTTGCATTTGTAGTTGGTCTTGTTCGCTTTTCTTCAATTCTTTTTTCTCTTTCTCTATGTTTTTGATGTTCTCGTCGTATTTCTCCAGGCTTTCCATCAGTTCTTCTTTGTATGAAGCTGCTTCATCTGCGTCACCTCTATCCCTTCTTCTCAAGAAGTCATTGTGTTGTTGTAAGAGTTGTGTTAAATTCATTCGTGTAGCTGTTATATGGTTGTATTTTATGTATTTCTTTTCTTTTTTGGTAGATTTTGGTTTTCTTGGGTTGGTTCTTGATGCATTGGATGATATAGATGTTGTTGTTTGTTTCGATATGTTGGAAGTGTCAGAGTCCGGTGATTCGGAACAGTCCGTTTCATTATTCATTGAGTGTACGGTGCGTTTTTCACTGTCGCTCGACATTTTGCAATTTTTTTTTTTCTCTTCTTTGTGCTCTGTAATAACTCTATTTCTAGACTATGGATTTTAAAAATATTTTTTTTTTTAAATCTAATTAAAGCTAGAGGTTCGTGGGGGACTCTCTCCGGTCAAGGCATGTGGACTGTAAGTACTAATACAAAAGATGCAAGAGTTATAAATTAATTTAAGAGAACGTAAGATGTGAGGATATTAAGACAATTATTCAACTATGAGATCTAGAATGCCTTAGGGGCTTAAGATTATTATTATTAAGATTGAGGAAGATGTAGATTGTGTATATTCTCACGGGAGATCGTTATTGACAATATCTATACTATGATAATAAGGGTGCCTTATGGGCTTAAGATTGTATGAAGAATATGAGGCCAGCCGAGGTATGTGATGAATAGTTATGGGTATGAGTTATTGATTAAAGTATGTAGAGAAGACAAAAGGGCATTGACTCTGAGAGAAACTATAAAAAAAATTTGGAGTTTCCCCATTGGAGTGTAGTTAAATTATAAGTTCTTAACGTTGGAACATGAAATATGTGAGATTTTAAGATGCAGAGAGGAGTTTAGAATTTTGAAGATGCCTAAATGCAATGATTATGGAAGATTATGAATTTATTAGTATGAGATAATGCCCTTTTGAGAAAAATAGTTTAAGGAGTGTCCGCCATGGACGTAAAAAAATATATATATATATATATATATATATAATGTATATTTCGTGTTGTTGTCGAAATACACATTGAAGGAGTTGAAAGGGGGCACCCTACGCCCACAAATTGGGTGGGAGATATTTGTACTTATTTTAGTGGATGTAGAATTGAAATACCTATATGCAGATATGCTACACTTGATTATTTTAATAGATTTTAAAAACTTCAAAATTTTATTAAAAGTTAAAAAAGGGGGGCTAGGGGCTTAGAAATGACAAATTGGTTTTGAAACAATGTGTAGTTGGTTGGTTGAATATTGACGGCCAATTATCTACACTTGGGATATAGGCCCGGGGGGAGTGCCCTTCGTGGGGGTCTTTCTAAGGGAACCTAACCCGTATTTACGCATGGATAAATCCACGGCTCGAAGAAAACCACGAAAACTCCGAACGATTAGGCCGACGGGCGCGATTGGGATCGAACCCAGCACCTCCCGTCTACCAGCTTCGAGAGCACAACCTCTCAGCCACTGGTGGGGCTGAAACAATGTGTAATAGATGTAGAATGAAATTACCTATGAAATGATATCCAACACCGGTATGCTGGAGGATAAAACTTATGATTTTAAAATTTAAATTAAAGTTTAAAAAGTGGAACCTGGGGCTAAAAAATGAAAGTAATTTAAAAAAGAGCTACGGGAATGAAAAGCCCTCTTGAGGACCTATAAATTGACATAATGCACTGGTGATTTCAAGTAGATATAAATTTGGCCCTAGAGGGGGCCTTGGGGCCCTCCCTGTAAGTCTGAGTTTCAGGAGGACCACGGAATCGGAAAGCCCACGAAAATTCCATTCCGAATAGGGAAGACAGGGCGATCCGAGCATTTAATTTAAGATTTTATTAGTTTAAAGATAGACCAGACCTGGTTACGGGAAAAGGAGGCCCCCTGCGCCCCTGAGTGAATGAATGAAATAGTTACTAAGAATAGAAGATGTAGAATGTAATTGCCTACGAAACAATATGCGACACGGGCGTGCTGAGAGCATTATTGAAGAATTTAAAATTTTAATTTAAAGTTTAAAAATAGGGCCAGGGGCGTAAAAATGAGAATTGCTGAGAATGGGCTACGGGGATGTATAGCCCTCTTGAAAAACTATTTTTTATATATTGCATTAGTAAAATGGAGGGGTGGTCTAAACTGCCGAATCATGGCAAAAAGGTCATTTCTTATGCCATTCCCAATAAACAGGTGCCCCACTATCTGTATTTTCAAAATCTACCTGTGCCTGTAGGCCGAGCCGTCAGGAAATTGTTTCATTAATTTGTGATCGGAAATGTATAAAATTGGCAGGTGTTCTTATTTAGTTTGCTATCAAAAGAGGCTTTCAATAAAAGCAGAAGATATTTCAGAAAAGTCCGTCAGCATTTTGAACCGAATTTCCGATGCCGCAGCACTTGAAAGAAAAATGTTGTCACATGACAGGAATCACTTATTGTACTGTCCTCTTAAAAAAATAAATTTTGAAATTTTCTTTATATAAAGTATAATAAATAATTTTAAAAATTAAACGTAGCTAAATTTTTACAGCTTGTTCGATGATTTTAATATATTGAGTATTTTACATTTTATCACTTTATTACAAAATGGCAGACAATTAAGCTCTTGCTTAATCACAAATTCTTATTTGAAAAAAAAAAAAAAAAAAAAAAAAAAAAAAAAAAAAAAAACACTTTTCTAAAAAGTAACCCATGTTATAAAAACAAAACAAAAAAAAAAAAAAAACCTGATGTAATCAGCTGATAATGATGCATTTTATTACCTATTAATGGTCTAACCTAAAAACAATTAAAAAATTATGTAGATATTCTAAAATTTTATTATAATAAGAAAATCTGTGGAACAAATGGAACAATTTTGTGTCATTTTGATTTAATAAGTTCTTAAAAGAACTGTTTTGAATTTAAAATATTAGTCAATCTCTAGAAAAACAACAACAGCACAGACACAATATAAAGTTTCGGCGGGAAATTCCACGTAGATTTTGGCAGGAGAAAAACCAGTTTGGCGGAATAAATCTACCACCACCACCACTGATGTCTGTCAACGAAAAGGTTACCAATGTGGGGTCTAGTATATTGAAGGTCGATGGTTACCACCAAAAGAAAAGTTTCTACCACATAGATTAATGGTGGCTGGATTTTGGTTTGGAAAGCATGAACCAGTTCCTGCTACATATCTCAAGCCATTTTTGGATGAGATAAATAATTTTTCCTCTGAACCTGTCAAATGGACTGAACCTCAAACAGGAACATTGCATTCCACTAAAGTTTATTTAACATATGGAATTTTTGATGCCCCTGCTAAATGTCTGTTTCAGTCTTTGACCCAGTTTAATGGGTATTACAGTTGCCCATACTGCTATCATCCAGGAACATTGGATAAAAAACAAGTGAAGTTTGACAAATCTCTCCATCCATTGCGCACTCACAATGAAGTGAAGCATGATATGCTAAAAGCTGATACCCAGGGAACAAAAATTAACGGAATTAAAGGTCTCTCACCTATGATTTTGTTGAAGGAGTTTGATTTAGTTAACGGATATTCCATTGATTATATGCATCAAACATTACTTGGGGTTACAAAGTATCTATGTACAACATGGATTGACACATCATGTCATGGTGAACCTTTCTATCTTTCAAGAAGCTGTATAGATTGCATCGATGAAAGGCTCTTGAATATTCAACCACCTTCCAATATATCAAGAGCCCCTCGCCGTTTTTCAGAACGTCATATGTACAAAGCAAATGAGTGGAGGGCTTGGCTCTTATTTTATTCTATTCCTTGTCTACAAGGTGTTTTAACGGGGCAGTATCTTAAGCATTTTTCACTGCTTGTATCTAGCATCTATATACTGCTGAAAGATTCAATTTCTGAGGACGAATTGATGTATGCAGAGGAATGTCTTTTTAAATTTATTGATAAATTCCAACCATTATATTCCCTGTCCAGAATGACATTCAACTTGCATCAGGTAACACATCTTGTGGCTTTTGTGCGACAAAATGGGCCTCTATGGGCAAATTCAATGTTCCCTTTTGAATCGGGTCTTGGCTTTCTTTTAAAATTTATAAACGGAAAGACCAATGTTTTAAGTCAACTTGCCAAAAAATACTGTAGTCTTTTTCAAATGCCGAAAACCATTGCCTTGTATGATGGTAAAAATTCTGAAATAATACAGTATTGTGATAACCTGTTTTCTTATCCAAGACTTCAAAAGTTTAAAGTGTTTTCTTCTGGAACACTTTTAGGTGCTCATAAACCATTTGTAGCCTCAAATGAACAGCTACAAGCCTTTCAAGATGCTGGCTTATCTCCTCCAGAAAATTGTATCTGTGGTCAAAAAGTGATTTTGAATGGAATGATGCTTGCAGTTTACAAAGTAGGAACATTAAGAAATGATTCTATAGTAAAAATGGATAATAAATATTACCAAATACTGAATTTTATGTATTATACCACTGATGATTCCTGTCTTTATGCTATTGGTAAAGAAATAATTTTAAATAAAAAATCATACTCTATTTCTCACATTAAGAACTGCCAATCATATCATGGCAAAATGACGGTATTTCCTGTTGATAAAATCATTTGTAAAAGCATAATAATGAAAATAAAAAAAATATGTACAAACAGAAAAACCTTACTCTCAGAAAGTAACTTATATATTACAGATTTTCCTAATTTTGTCAAAAAAGATTAAAAAAAAAAAGAATCTTTAATTTAAGCATGCTAAGTATGCTCAACCTTGGGACTTAAAATGTTAAAAGATTTCAATTTATATCACAAGCGATTTTAGGTAGGGTAGACACTTGTAATTTAATTCATTAACTAAACTAAATAAAAATTAAGTATATTTTCTCTGATTTTTGAAATCTAATCTCTAATGGCATAAATTAGAAATTATAAAGTTGAAATTTTCATTGTTGATAGATAAAAAATTTTAACATTTTTTAAAATTTAAATTAGAAATAGAGATGTGCTTTTTCATAGAGATTCTTACTAGTACTTGTGCTTAATGTATGTTTTATATTTTTACCTGAAATATATTCAGAAAGTACTTCTATGTAAAATAACTAATGGGAAATAGAATATTTTTTTGAATGAGGTATAGTTGTAAAAATTTAGATGCAGAGTACAAAATTTTCTAAATACTTCTTAATTTTTCTAATAATATGAAATTTCCTCAGGGCTAATTTTCTTTAATTGAAGTCTAGCTATAGCCACTTCTTAGCACTGATAAACTTGATAACACTAAATAAACTTCAGAAATGCTGCTAAGAAATTGCTTTAAAAGATATATGCAGCCCTGAAATTGTTATATGTTCAAAATATGTCAGAAAAATTATTTTATATTTGTTTGATTCTCAATGCACAATACAAAATTGTTATAATACCTGTGTGGTCCAAAGGTTGCTGCAGTCTCATTTGATTGAGTTTTAAATTTCCTGTTTATTATATTTTTGTGCTTAGATGTGTGTGTTGTAAGTAAAAAAATCAGGAGTACAGTCTTTGATGTGCTTGTTAAATCTGAAATTTATATATTTATTTTGAAAAAGTTATTTCATTCTCATTTATTGTAGTTTGTAATTGGAATCTTATTAATTTGTATATGCAGAATTATATTAATTACATATACAGATGATAATGATCAAATTACATCTACATGTATGTGTAAATTCATCATTATCAATAGTGGCAGCTTGTGGCTGCATATTTTGGGACACCGCAGCATGCCATATTTAAAAATCACCAGTATTTTCTTATGGTTATCTATATCTGAATGTTTCACTAAAAATATAAAGACAAAATGTTACTATAAAAAATAGTAGATATAATTGTAGAACTTTTGGCAATTTATTCATTTGGCATGCTGTGGTGTCTCAAGAAATACAGCCATGAGCTTCCGCTTATCAATATTCTGAATATATAATTTCATAAAAAGTTTGTAATTAAAATTTAGTTGTAGAGTATCAAACTTTTGATACACATTCGAGTATTTTGTCTGGTTTAAAGGTATTAATGAAAATGAGTTATTATTATCTTTCTTCATTAATATCTTTACCCAATTTGATATTGTGCTTGTATGATCTTCTAAAATGTCAACAGACAAATTTATCGCTGAAACTTGTATCTAAACAAGCAACATTAAATCATGTTTTGTTGTTTCTAAATCAAGACTTATTATTCATATAATTGTCTTTTTTTAGTAAATTGTTTGCTTCTCCAGAACAAAAACCTTGATTTGTATTTTCAAACAGAATCTTAATAACCTCTTAATTGAAATAAAATTTAAAAAATCCCTGTACGGAGATAGTAATCAGAAGTCTTATTGTGTCGATTTGTTGAAGTCTTATTTGTTGAATACTAACTGTATCAAAATAAAAAGTTAATTTTTACAGAAACATGTTTTTATAATGAAAGTAGATAAACATTTTTTTAGGATTTTTCCTTTAATTTTGACAAAAAAGAATAGTGATCAGATATTCTGTGATTTATTTTTTAATTCAAAGATAACTAAAATGCATCTTTGGTTAGTTCATCTGCATTTATTTTAAGTATACTTAACCATGAATTGCAAAAAAAAAAAAAAAAATAATAATAATCATTTTAGCAGCGCCTTTGACTGTCTTCAAGTTAGGTGTTCAAAGATAGTACACCGGCTTCAAGCAAGATGGTCGAAGGCAGTACCAGCTTCAAGCAAGATGATCGAAGGCAGTACCAGCTTCAAACAAGATAGTCAAAGGCAGTACCGGCTTCAAACAAGACGGTCAAACGCAGTACCGGCTTAAAGCAAGACGGTCAAAGGCAGTACCGGCTTCTTTAGAAGGTAGCAGAAGCCGGTTATTTTTACTAGGGCTTCCAAATACGAAGCACTCGCATCTGATAGATAAGTTGAATAATATCTCGTGTACAAAATCAACTTATGGAAATGTAAACTGAATCTACTATATATTCACTTATCTATTTCAGAAATCTAGTATTATTACAATTTTTGTTTCGGAAAAACAGTTTTGATGGTCATTGTACAATATTTATTTGACCTTAGTACATCCTGATTTAATTCGATGGCAATAGCATACTAAAATCTCCCCAAAATAGGCTTATTTGGAAACTTTTAAACCTGAAAACTTTTATTGTGTAATCCTTCATAATCGTGCCCACTGTCAATTCACTAAATAGCAATCTTGATTTGGCGCTATAAAGTATTTTTTGTGATAACTTTTTATGATCTCAGTTACCAATAATTGTGCTATTTCAGGCTGTATGGATTCGTTTTACTACGCTAATTTCTTTAGATTAACTACCTCGTTGTATGAGATATTACATTATATTTTTAAAATAATACTAATTTTCAACCACGAAAAATCCGCATCTCTTCCAGAAAATTAATAATATCTCATATAAAAATGTTTCGGCTATCATTCTATAGTAGTTAAAAGGTAACTTGTACCAAAATAAATTCTCATTTATTTCAATAAAATATAAAATCACCCAATAATATTTTATTTTGCGAATAAAATATTGTAGCAAAATCGTCTTAGTTACTTGAATTTTATCATTTTGATATTCTTTAAACATGGTTGCTAGGTTACGGTTAAATTGAAAAGGAAAATAAAAATGAATGCATTTTAATATTTGCAAAAAATGATAAAATAAAAGTATTATATTATTAGAACAGATGTATAAAATTGCACCAAAAATTATACACCTAATTTAAAAAATCTGACGAATGTATAAACAAAATTTCAAATTAATTTGAATAATTTAACACCTGACTTGATAAATTTTAGCCTTCATAACTTACCGTTTAAATACATTAATCAAATGCGACATTTTATTTTCAACGACTGAAAAATTTCAAAATCGTCTGAAATCCCATAGGAAAGCATTATGATCAAAAAAGAAATGTTCTATATTTTCCGAACGAATGAACCAAATGTAACTAAAAACTATACAGCTAATTCCGGGTATCTCACCAATATACCTACCAAAAATCAAACTAATCGGATCATTTTTACGGCAGTTATCGCGGAACAGACAGACAGACAAACAGACAGACAAACAGACAGACAGACAGACAGACAGAAACCAAAAACTTTTCGGGTCTCCACAGTGACCCTCAACTGACGTTTCGGCAATTAGTAATCTTGTAAAACTGAAGTGGAGAAGTTGTTGAGTTAAAAATCACAAATATATAGTTTATTTTTACGGATCGTTATGGTATGTTTTCTTGTATTATTTATTTTCAGTTTATATAAAGCAGTTATGTAGCAGTATGTATTTTAATCGGAGTTCTTTTTCTAACTCTTCTGATAATGTATATTTGAATATAAATTGTTTTATATACATTTTTATGATGTTTAAAAATGACAGGGAAATAGAATTGTTTTGAAAAATATTAGCTCTGTTACGAGAAAAAAATATACGAGGTAAGCATATAAAGCATAAGAACAGCAACAACGAAGAAAACGCTTATTTAAAAAGAAACCAAACTGTAAAATATATATTTCAATTTTTAAACAAGATTTCATTAACTTATTTTTTTTCTTGTTTGTTACCACATACGACTAATAAAAAAATATATGTGTTTAAAAATCATATGCAGAAATATTGTAAAATAATAAGGCTTAAAAATAATAAGTTCTGCAAAAGACAGAATTTTTTAAAATTAAAAATAACATTCTTTCGAGAAATTACGCAGTCAAAAGCCCCTTGCAGTTTCTTGTATAGTACTAATTTGCTCTTAAAACACCTATGAAAATGTGTTCACAACGTCCAAACATTCTAATATCCTTTTTGTCTGCATGAAAAAGAAAAGCGAGAAGATATTACTTAATTGTAATGTAATATTGAACATTTTCAAAGATGATTAACTTTAATTAAAAATAATGACACTAGTATTTAAAAAACAATTTCTCAATCCTTACAAAAATACCTTTTCATGCATGCATTCTTTGTGCGGTATTGAGGTACATGCATACCTTTACAACGTCATTTTCGGTCAAAATGTCGATTTTCCAAATTGTCTATAATGTTAAAAGTCATTCTTTTATCTTTCCAATACTGTTTAAATTTTGTTTCTACCTTATTTAGAACCGAATTTATAGTAATTTTAATATTACAAGAGAGCGATTTGCGATTACCGAAAATCGCATTCTGCAAACAAGAAGTACACTAAAATGTTTGTTTGCATTGTTAATTTTTGTGTTTTATCACTAAAAGTATGTTTAAAACACTGAGCTCCAAATATAACTCAATGGTTTAATATAAATCATGGAAATAAATTTTTTAGTAGTTTAAAGTTCAAAAAATGAATCTGGCAGTACATTTGTTGCGTTTCATAACTCTATTTTGTAGACTCTTTGACGCAGACGATGAATCTGTCCCGCAGTGGCGCGGACGGTAAAAGCTCGGCTCTCGTAAGATCGCCGAAAGCCAAGCAGCATCGACCAAGGTCAATGCTTGGGAGGGTGCATCGTCTATCCTCTCTCGTCTGTCACTGCTGTGGGATGCAAATCTCTCATCTGGAATTGGTTCAAAATTAAGGAGATTTAGGTGTCAGGATTATGGATTTAGCGTAGTGGATTATGACAGCTCTATAGAAATAGAAAGCTGCAAAACTGGGCCCTTTGGGTCATAACAACAACAACAAGACGATGAATCTGCGAATGCAACTGAAGAGACTTTTTTGTTTATGAAATAATTTGTTCGATGTTTTTGTGAGTAAAATGACGACGCAGATTGAAAATGAGTAGAAGATTTTTATGTAAATATTCTGTGTCAGTATTAGTTGCTTATGTACGTTTTTCCGTTTATTAAATGTTTGTTTTCGTCTGACCTTGTATCTCCCATTTGAATAATGCTTAAAAAACGAGATTCACCATTTAAAAGCCATCAAATCCACGTTCTGAAGTAAGTAAATTTAATAAGACTTATTGAGTTACGTACGATTTAGAGAATTTTTTTTTTTTTTATTATTATTTTTTTTTAACATTAATTGATGTTTTATTTACGAAATCTGGCAGCAAAATAGTGCTTATGCATCTGCTGCAGTTGCATGCGTGTTTATGTGTTGTTAATTACGTTCTGATGCTCAATTATAGTAATATTCGGGGCATATGATGCAGAGTAGATTAATGATGGCTATCAAAGCTGTATAAACATTTTAACAAATCTCAGTATAGAAAATCCTGGATAGTTTATATTGCTGACTTACAGATGTATAGATCTGGCTCGACTTCATGATTCGAAACAGCATTCAACCCTTGTGATAAAGAAGCCTAGAAAGGTTTTAAGAGTAATAAGAAAGATTTAAAAAAATCCCTTTTATTAGATAGTAAAGATGATGAGGTTTATAAATTAGGACAGTTTTAGAAATTAATTTTTAAATTTCTAAGTAATAAATGTATTTTACGCACATTATTGGCTTTTTTCTCAAATTTATATTCTTGGCCGTTTCTGTTTACGCACTTCATCATTTCATAAAAGGTAATACTTCATATGCCATGACACTTTATAATCTTACTTTCTAAATGTTAATAAAGGGATTAGATTGCTCTAATGATAACATATTAATAATATGATAAGTTATTTTGCTGTAAATTAGAAATTGCAAATTGTATTCCGAGAATTTTCTATGCATTACTACTAAATCTTCTGTAGCTTCATAAATAATTACTCAATTATCAAATGCATAGTCTAAGTGCCAGGTAATTAAAAGTATTATTAAATTTACAAAAATTAAAAAATATTGGTTCATGTTTTGTTATCGAAAGTGTTATTAGGTAGCTTTCAATACAAAAAAGTATAAAGCTACCTATTGCAGCCGTTCGGTGGAAAGCAGTTCCGGAAAATTTTGATATGTTTTCACAGATCATGACCCCCAGACCCCAAAACCACCCTCTGCTCAAATGTTGATATATATCTGACCTATGTCATACGATAACGCTCGTATTTATAAATCAATTTTGATGAAACTAATTGTGTGTATTAAGCTTACCAATGTCTCGACCGAGTTCATTGGCCAGTTTGGCCCGCCATTTTGTTTCAAGATGGCGGCCACTTAAAAATTTAAAACTAAAATAAATATACAAAATTAAAAATTCAAATTTATTTTTTAATTAAGTGTTAGGCCTTGATACGAGGATTCCAGATCATTTTTTGGTTTACCTCTATCTTAAAAAATGGCTGAGATAGAGCAGTTTGAAATTCTAGGGTGGCTGACATTTTGAAACAAAACAGCACATTAACGCGATTACTCGCAAATTATTTTCTTTCATTGTTGTAATAATTTTCCCAATCATACGCATAAAACTATATATTCATATCCGTTAGCGCCAAATTCTAGCCAAAATTGGCGACATTTGGCGAAATATCGCCAAATTTGGCGACCAAAATAAGTCTTCATAAATGTAGCCAATTTGGCTATTGCTCAATAATTTGGCGAATTTCTTATTCAAATTCAGTATTAACGAATCTTTTGTAAACGTTTCTTTGCATTTTAACTTGCTGTTTTCGTGTAACATTAGTTAAAATTTTAAAACGAAGATATCGGAAAGCTACCTTTTCCTCCCGGTACAGGCCGGAAGGACTTTTTTTGTTAATTTTGCCTATTTACTTACTTAAGTATTTAAAATAAAAAAATAATGATAACAGCTAAAATTTGTGTATATTTTCCCTAATTTATGATGTTTCATAATAAAATGCAACTATAAAGTCAAACAAAATAAAAACAAAAACAAAAAACAACACGTGTTTTCGAAAATTCCCAGTTTATTCCCAGGTTTAAACAGGGTTTTTTCTACATAGTCATTTTAACAAGTGTTTTTCTTAAATTCATTTTTCGATTTAGATCCGTATATTTGACTATAGGAATAATTGTATTTCGAATAATTGGAGTTTTACTGAATGTATAAATAAACTAGCTGTTGTGACTTCGTTCACGTATCATTAAAAGAAGAATAAATGCATTAATTAAGCAAAATATTTCATTCCCGATAATTAGAAACGTAAATAATTAACTAACTCTTTATCACATTCCATAGGAGACAATACAGTATTTCTATGTTCTAGAGGCTTTGACATAACTAAGTTTTAAAAAAGTGAAATTTTGTGACAAATAATCACGAAAAGGAAACTGCAACCAATGAAAAAAGGCAGGTCAAATTAAAATCGTGGAAATCGGCGAATTGTGTAAAAACATAGTCAAGTTTACCTGGTAAACCATTTTACTCTTAACGCGTTTTAACCCTTTGGGTACGAATGACACGTATACGTGACGCATAAGATGCTCAGGATCCTCGATTGTTCCCACCAGTTACTTTTTATTGCAAACTTTGCCTTATTTAATGACAGCTTTTCTGTAATTCAATTAGGCGAAAATTTCTGTTTTGAAAAACCCGTGGTAAAAGATTAAAAAAATCTGTAAAGGACGCTCGTCGCGAAGGTGTTAATAGCTATCCTTCAAAGATAATGGAAATAGTACATTCTTTTTCATTAAGTTCAATTCTTGTGAATAGGGAGCAATAATTGTAGACCTAAATGCAAGGAGCTTAAATTTGCCTCCTTGATTTAATCTATAACTGAAAAAAAAATCTTTATTTCTAAATGAAAATATGTTGACAGTCGATTTTTGTTCTCCAGAATAAATTGATTCATGAAGTTTGAATATGTGAAAATACGTTTTTATTTTTCAAAAATTTTACTGTAATCAAGATTTCTTTTTTCTTTTCACCATCTATTCAAATTGAAACTAAATTCTTTTTTTCAGTTTTAATGAGAAAAAATATATTAATCCGCTTTATTTCTTCCTTTTTATCTACAAAATCGGAATAATTTAGTTGCCATTTTTAGAGAAACTTCGTTAAAATTTACAAAAAAAAAATCTCTGAATTTAAATCATTTTTTTTAATTCTGAGAGTTTATGACATCCTCGGATCAATGATAAGTAAATTGCGTAATCAATGTTAAGTAAATCGCGTTGCGTTCGACAATTTGAAAGAAGTAATTGCGAAATACAAACGGGCGGTCAGATTTTAATATAATAGATTCGTATTTATTTTTATTTTCCTAATAATCATGGTGTGGTTTTGGCAAAAAACTCTCATCTGTATGGAACTGATATTCATGCTTAATAATCGTCATAGATT
The DNA here is from genome assembly GCA_963931845.1 of Maratus michaelseni. Lineage (NCBI taxonomy): Eukaryota > Metazoa > Arthropoda > Arachnida > Araneae > Salticidae > Maratus > Maratus michaelseni. Next base: position 187,427,784 of record OZ007598.1, on the reverse strand, counting down.
TAAAAAAAGATTACATTTTTCGTTTTAAATATGGCGTGAAACTCATCTACTTTCTAAATTTACCGATCCTTGTATTATTAATGTAAGGAATTGATTCACGCTCCTTGTAAAACACATTTGAAAATTTCCGTTTTAATTCAAGTATGACATCACTTTTTCCTCAGAGAAATCTCTTTTTAATGGCATAATTCTAGTTAATTTTCTTTTTCTGGCAATCAGGACGTAAATTTTAGCGGAAAACTCACATTTGTATGTAACTGGTATTCAAGCTAATTATTAATCAGTATCGATAAAAAATATTTCAGTTTTTATCTTAAATATTACGTCCATTATCTATCTACTTTCATTATGCATTGATATTCATGCTCCTTGTATTATTACGAATATTTGAAAATACATGTTTTATTTATGACGTCATATTTGTCCAAGCTGAGGAGAATCCTTTTCGTAGTTCCATGGTCCAAGCGAAATCTATTTTTAATAATATAATTATTGTTCATTTTTCCTTCTAATTATAACGCAATTTTTGACAGAAAAAGATCTTTTTAATGTAACCGATATTCATACGTCATGTATAATAACAAATACTCCTTTTTTTTTTTTTTCAAATATCACGGAAAATCATCGTTTTTGAATTCTTTTTAATTTTCAGTTTTCACGTGAAAATCTTTCAATTGAAAATTAATTGTTGAGGAAAAGTTATTTTTCCATGTTTTTATTTCTTTTTTTGGCAACGATCAAAGTCCTAGCAACGATAAAGTAAAATGGTTAAATTGTATGGAAAAATGTCCATTTATTCTCTATGAAAATACGAAATTTGGAATTATTAAGAAATATATTTGAATAAAATAAACAAAAACCAGCCTATGTTCAAATGAGTGTTATAATAATCCTATATGCAAAAATACAGGATCATTAAATGCTTCACTTTGACGCTGGCTTCAGCCTAACATTTGCACACAATGGGATTTATAATATTACTAGCTGTTACCCGTGACTTCGTTCACGTATCATTAAAAGAAGAATAAATGCATTAATTAAGCAAAATATTTCATTCCCGATAATTAGAAACGTAAATAATTAACTAACTCTTTATCACATTCCATAGGCGACAATAGAGTATTTCTATGTTATAGAGGCCTTGACATAACTAAGTTTGAAAAAAGTGAAATTTTGTGACAAATAATCACGAAAAGGAAACTGCAACCAATGAAAAAAGGCGGGCCAAATAAAATCGTGGAAATCGGCGAATTGTGTAAAAACGTATGTAACCTGGTAAACCATTTTACTTTAAACGGCTTTGTGAAACGTTTTAATAGCCATCCTTCAAAGATAATGGAAATAGTATATTCTTTTTCATTAAATTCAATTCTTGTGAATAGGGAGCCATTATTGTAAACCTAAATGCAAGGAGCTTAAATTTGCCTCCTTGATCTAATCTATAACTGAAAGAAAAAATCTTTATTTCTAAATGAAAATATGTTGACAGACAATTTTTGTTCTCCAGAATAAATTGATTCATGAAGTTTGAATATGTGAAAATACGTTTTTATTTTCCAAAAATTTTACTGTATTCAAGATTTTTTTTTCTTTCACCATCTATTCAAATTGAAAATGAATTCTTTTTTTTTTTTTTCAGTTTTAATGAGAAAAAACATATTAATCCGTTTTATTTCTTCTTTTTTATCCACAAAAATGGCACAGAGTAAGAAGATTTAAACAGAGAATCAACTCTCATACACTGCGATGGAAACTTCTTTAACATGGGATTACACATAGGCAGTTGCAATATCTGCAAATGACGCGGAAACTACGGCCATAACAAAAGCATGGTTGCTAATACAGCGATATATCGCTTTCTTGGCGACAAATGAGGGAAGGAAAAAAAAAACGGCGATTGCTTGTTGCTGCTTGTTTTTTAAACCTCATTTTCATATCATTTAACATAGTACAATCCGCAATTATTATTTTTTCAACTGCATGCATATTTATAAGCTTATAAAATGTTCCAGAAATTAGAATAATTAAATTAAACACAGTGTTATACAATGATATTCTGAAATTCTCATGAATTGCTTATTCTTTTATTTTTTTTAAATAAACAGGTATTCATCCCACCGTAGTCTCATTAAATTTACATTCGTTTTGATTTTAAAAATAAATAAATAAAAAGGTATTTCACCAAAATAATGCGAGTTCCTAGAATTTTATTATTTTATATACTCTTTGAAATACGGTTACTAAGCAGCGAAGAAATTAAAATGGAAAGTAAAAATAAACACTTTTAAAAATTGTAAAAAATATGAAAATAAGACGTTTATATTTCCCGAACAGATTCAAAAACATTTTCAAATATTTTAAACAATTAATTTCTAAATTATATTAAATTTATCGGTAAAATTTTAAAACTATTGGAAATCCATATGAAAAATTTAGCATTCATAATTTTACCTCTAAATCCATTATGCATAAAAATGAAATTTGGAAAATCGTCTGCATCCCCATAGGAAAGCATTATGACCTAAAAAAGAACAAAAATAACACATGAAAAGAAATCACAACTTACCGATCCTTGGGACTAAAAAATAACTTTTCAGTCTTGTTCTTACAAACAATAAACGTATATCTTCGTAGCATTTTGAAGAATTATAATGACCTATTTGATCTTCAGAATAAGATAAGAGTCATTCAGATAAGAATAATTTTAATAATGAAAATTAATCAAGATTCAAAAATCAAATAGCGAACGCCGATAATTTGCACATTTGCAAATGACAACAGCAAAAAGCGCCAAGCAGAATAGGGTTACAATTAAAGGGAAATCACGACGATAAAAATTACAAAAGCGATGATTTAGTTTTTAAGTCATCCGCTGCAGTCGTTCTTTTCAGGCAAAGTTGGGACTCTGTTTAAATTTCCTTACTCTGTGAAAAATGGAATAATTTAGTTGCCCTTTTTAGAGAAACTTCGTTAAAATTTACAAAATAATCATAATAATAATAATAATAATAATAATATCTCGGAATTTAAATCCATTTTTTTAAATTCTGAGAGTTTATGACATCCTCGGATGAATGATAACCGGTGTTAAGTAAATCGCGTTGCGTTCGGCAATCTGAAAAGAGTAGTTGCGAAATACAAACAGGCGGTCAGATTTTAATATAATAGATTCGTATTTATTTTTCTTTTCCTAATAATCATGGTGTGGTTTTTGGCAAAAAACTCTCATCTGTATGTAACTGATATTCATGCTTAATAATTAGTATAGATAAAAAAAAATTTCAAAAAATGTCGTGAAACTAATCTACTTTCTATACTTCTTTCTATACTTACTGATCCTTGTATTATTAATGTACGGAATTAATTCCCGTTCCTTGTAAAACACATTTGAAAATTCCCGTTTTATTTCAAATATGACGTCACGTTTTCCTCAGAGAAATCTCTTTTTAATTCCATAATTCTTGTTAATTTTCTTTTTCTGGCAATCAGGACGTAAATTTTAGCGGAAAACTCACATTTGTATGTAACTGGTATTCAAGCTAATTATTAATCAGTATCGATAAAAAATATTTCAGTTTTTCCGCTTAAATATTACGTCCATTATCTATCTACTTTCATTATACATTGATATTCATGCTCCTTGTGTTATTACGACTATTTGAAAATACATGTTTTATTTATGACGTCATATTTGTCCAAGCCGAGGAGGATCCTTTTTATAGTTCCATAGTCTTAAGCGAAATCTATTTTTAAGAATATAATTATTGTTCACTTTTCCTTCTAATTATAATGCAGTTTTTTGACAGAAAAAGATCTTTTTAATGTAACCGATATTCATACTTCATGTATAATAACAAATACTCCGTATTTTTGTTTCAAATATCATGGAAATTCATCTTCTTTTGAATTCTTTTTCACTTTCATTTTTCACGTGAAAATCTTTCAATTGAAAATTAATTTTTGAGGAAAAATTATTTTTCCGTGTTTTTATTTGTTGGCAACGATCAAAGCCCTAGCAACGATAAAGTAAAATGGTTAAATTTTATGGGAAAATGTCCATTTATTCTCTATGCAAATAACGAAATTTTGAATTATTAAGAAAAATAGTTGAATAAAATGAAAAAAAAACCAGCCTATGGTCATCTGAGGGTTATAATCAACGTATATGCAAAGATACAGGATCATTAAATGCTCCATTTTGACGCTGGCTTCAGCCTAACATTTGCACACAATGAGATTTATAATATTATTAGGATATTAGGATTACTTATCTCAGTCCATTTTTAGGTTGCCGAAGCACACTTGATAACAATAATGAATCGTTAAAATACACATGTAAAAGTTTAAAGCGATAGAAACAGGACACAAAAAGGCTTATAAAAACGTTTAAATGTGATGATCGACATGTTTCGAACACACAAATGGTGCTATTAAACTAATTATCAAGACTTACACGATGTACTATTTATTTATGTTGCTGTTTACTGTTTATCGTATAGATTTTGATAATGGCTCCCGTTTGTGAGTTTGAAACATGTCAATTATCAAATTAAAAGGTTTTTTTATAAGTCTTTTTGTGTCCTGTTTTTATCACTTTAAGCATTTACATCTGTATTTTAATGACAATTAGTGATTTTATTATATGATTATGAAGCAAATTTTCAACTGTAAAATAAGTTTGCTTGTCACTATTGATATTGTTTACCTAATTTACATTAAATGGTAATTTGACTTAAACTTCTTTTGTAGTTTTTAATTCACAGTACTCATTAATCTAGACATTAATTTAGTGCATTTCATATTTCAAGACAACATTTTCTGGAAAGCAAAAACAAATTTGCATTTTCTACTTGATTTGGAATAATTGAATTAGTGTTTAAATAATAGGCATACTTTATCCTGCACACGGGAATCAAAGTTACATTTGCATTCATATATAATTCCTTTTATAGCGAATAAAATCTGATAAATTAACTTAAACTTCTTTTGTAGTTTTTAATTCAGAGTACTCATTAATCTAGACATTATTTTAGTGCATTTCATATTTCAAGACAACATTTTCTGAAAAGCAAAAACAAATTTGCATTTTCTACTTGATTTGGAATAATTGAATTAGTGTTTAAATAATAGGCATACTTTATCCTGCACAAGGAAATCAAAGTTACATTTGCATTCACATATAATTCCTTTTATAGCGAATAAAATCTGATAAATTAACTTACTTTTTTATATTTTGCATAAACAGAAATTCGTCAATATTTAATTAATTTTTCTTCTCCTTTCTTTCTGGCTTTGTGTTACAAAATATTTTATTAATAATATTCAATAATAACCAATAAAATAAAATGCTTTATTGCTAATGTGATTATCTAATACAAAATTGCGTATAATGCGCTTGATTACAGAAAATTGAATTCGACATTTTTAAACTTCATATTTCAAAACAACATAACTGCTATTTATAATATTGTTTACAGTGAATGGTGAGTTATTATGAATATCATAAAAAAATGTTTTGATTGAAAATTAGAAGATTATATTATTTTGATAGCAAACGCTTTTTCTGGAAACAAAATATGCTATTCATTTTTGTTAATTCTATAAGTATGTAATTAGAATAGACAGATTTTTCTAAATACTAGGGGGCTCAGCCCCCTACTCGCTAACGCTTGCCAACCCCCGGTGAATTGCAAAGCAATTCACATTGAGAGCGCTACGCGGTCACAGCTCGCTTTGCTCTCTCGCCCCTTTTTATTTTTCTAGTAATTCTAGCCGGAATAAGTACTACAATAAATCATTTGACAATATGAAATTGACAATTTTTTTAATGTAAAAAAGTAATTGAAAACCCAGTTGAAAACACAACTAAAAATGCATTTAGTTGATGATACTAATGGTCATATAAATAATTTAAATACTATGAAAAAAGGATCTTTCAAACATAATTAGCACCTATAATATTGTGCAGCACGGCTTAAATTCATTAAAAAAAACACTATGTGGTAGGAAGATAGTTTATCATCAATGATTCTTTAAATTTCGTTCAACATTTTATTATTCTAATTGATTATAGATTTCTGCAAAAGAAATTATTTTTACTTCAATAAAACGGCAACAGATGGCAGCAGGGCATTCTAGAAAGTTTATATTTTATTATCTCCGATTTTTTGAATGAGTGAAATTCATAAATAAATTCTACATGAATTCTTTGAAAAAATGAATTCATTTGAAATCAACAATATTACTCATAATTAAAAAGAGGAATCATCTCAGACGCTTTGGATGACGTTCATATTATTTTATTTTTAATAATTGCTAGCTTCAGTTTCACTGCTCTGACACTGACCGCCATATTGGAGGCGGGGTCAACACAATCTTGTCTGTTCATTGGTCTGAGCTCTGGAAACTACGATTGTTGCCAACGATAAGGTAGAAATTCAGCCCTATTTCCGCGTCACGTAAGACAAATATTTTTCTAAATATTTTCTTCTATAAAAGTACAGTATAATTCTCAAATTTATTAGCTCACTCAGATTACTATTGCATTAGCACAAAAAAATCATGTGAACGTAAAAATTAATTTAAACGAATTGAAAATTTTTTTATCATTTCTTACGGGTATTAAACTAATTATAATTGATGTAATGCTTAAAAAAAAATAAATAAATAAATAAATAAATAAATAGTTGTGATTTTTTAGAATATTCTTTTATTTATTTATTTTTTTTCTCTTGTTTTTTTTATTCTTATTTTACACAATGATTAGAAATTAGATACGTAATTTTCAAATTTACTGAATGGATATGATAAATGCGAAATTTATTAGTATTATCAATTAAATTCGAAATATCGTCCATGAAATTCACGGAAATAAATGGTGCAAATTAGGCGCAGAATGTATTTTGGCAAATGAGGTGTGATCTACCAAATTATATCGATGTCAGATAGCAAAGAAAATTTTATATAAACTAACTTGACAAATGACATTCTACACAATAATTTGACTGTTTAAGAATAGTATTGTGCTATTTTGTCTATATGCAGCCTCATGCAATCGCAAAACATCAGCTTTGAATACAAAATTATTATTGAAAAGATGTAGCATCGAGCCAAACTATTCTTACTTAAAAGTACTCTGTGGTCCAGTGAGTTTTGTGATTTTGCATGCGATCGTGGTGCTTCGAATTCTAATATTTGTGTGTGAATGAGAACTGTTCTGTTATTTCTTTAAATTTTACAACGTATGTCTGAATCTCCGGAAATCAGATTCCGCTGTTATTTTTTGGAATGATATGATAATTAGGTATCTGTGGTTGTGTAGTTGCTATAAGTAGTGTTGTAGAGGTTGCATTCGAAGGATTTGAAACGCATCCTGCATTTAAGGTATTTTAGTTCTGGATTGCATTGTGAACATTGCGTTTTTCACGTCTCGAGTTCGCGTCAGAGTTTCCCATTATCTTTTTCGGATAGAATCTATGTCTGTGAGTTTCACCAGCGTGATAAGGAGGTCAGTTTGTTATTACGAATAAAGAATTATTGGAATCCACGGGGTGTCATTTTGTAGTGCTAATCCAGTGTTTATAGTCACATTTTATAGTGTGTTAAAGTGACGTTTCTAAAAGTCCTATTACACGGAATAATTTGAAGCGACAAAAATTGCCGTGACAGAATGATCAAAGCTACTCCCTCGACAGTGTTTTAAGCATTTAATTGACTGTTCCACGCGACATTAGTTCTTGACGAAGACTAAAGGCAACAAAATTGCTCCAACAAAAAAACTCTCGGTCTTTAGTGATTTGAGCTTATCATTGATCACCTTAGTAAAATTTATCGGCTCCACAGCCTAATCTCTTATTATTAATCTAAATATATAGTTGTGCTTTTGTTAAAATATGTGTCATGGCGGAATCGTGTGTTTTCAAGATTCTCTAAATTTTTTAAAAAAATTCCCAAAGTGTGGGTTTTTGGCTAGATGTAATTGTCTGAGTGCAACGAAGACTCATACACAGCGCAGTATTACTTTGCCCCATATATAGCTACGATGGATATTAAAACCTTTCGTCAAGCATAACTCAAAAAATATTTAACGGATTTCGTTCAAATTTTTACAGCAGGTACCTATAAAGGTGACAACGACGTCTATTTTCTACCAAGAATAAATATCAAACCGTTTGCAAATTATATTAAAAAAATAGATAAAAAAGCACAATTAAAGTATACGTCACGAAAATTTTGTGCGTACGTCATTTTCACCGGCGGGAGATTTTCGTAGACAATCGGAATTGAAAAGTTCATGGAGTACATGGAGCAAAAAAATATGCACGCACTAATATTCAGCACAATAAAATATATTTCAATTTAGTAGAAATCGAAAATTAATCTGGATTTTTTTTCTGTTTGAAAGAAAAACCCCGCAATAACTTAGTAGACTTGGTATTAGAGATTTGGCGCAAATCTCAGCAATAGCAGCTTTTTTTATTTCGCGTGTGTAAAAAAAAAAAAAAAAAAAAAAAAAAAAAAAAATCTTTGGTGTTTAAATAAAAGGTTTTGATTTATGGCAGTATTTCTTTTTTTTCTTTTTTTTTAGCATTTTAAATGAGATTAATGTAAGGCATGTATTTTAAATTAAGTGAGTGAAAGGTTTATTATTTAAATGAAATGAATTCAATATGAAAATGTTATAGGAACAATATTTGGCGATTTATCAACTGCGCCAGGATAACATAAAAGTACCAATATATCAAACGGTATGTAGTATGTGAAATGAAACAATTATAATCACCCATCGTACAAGAAAAAAAACTAATATTCTGCATTCAGAGGGAAAAATCCATCTCCTGTGCCGTTAGATTTGGCGAGTTCTTTTTTGGTGATAAGTTTTTCGATGTGATTGTTGGGATCTGCAGGATTTGGCTTACTTTTTCTAAATCTTATTTTTTTGCAGATGTAGTATTATGTAAATATATTTTTTTGCAGATATTTTTCTATTTTGTATATTTGGCATTCTATTTTGTATATTTTCTATTTGGCATTTGGAAAAGAGATTTTTACCTTTTTATATGTGCCTTCGGAAATATTAAAAAATAAAAAAAGATTTACATATATCAAGCGTTTAATTTTTATACGGACCACTTCTCCATTTTTAGATTTTAAATGCTATTTATTATTTACTAGCCGTTTATTAATTGTTTACAATTTACCCCCCTGACAATAACAATTATTTATCACAAAAATACCTCTTAGGTTTGTTAAATAAGTTTGTTTATGTATTTTTATTACTTATTAAAATATCGAATATGGCGATAAAATTTTATTTTAGCATCGTGCTTAAATTTTTAAGATGGTGCAAAAACATGCTTTAATAAACGTATGTTTGTAAATATTTGAAAAACATGTTTAACCGCTCTCTTGAAAAATTTTGTAAGATGTTAAAACTACCTTTTGGCACCATTTAAAATTTTTTTCGCCAACCGACATATGATACGAAACTTTTCCCCATTCAGATACACAGGTAAGGCTGGTCTCAAACAAGAGTAAAGCTAGCAACAATATTGTTTTAACTCTATAAGAGTTACAATAATGATATTAAATACTCCGATTGGCTTTGGGCCCAATTACGAAGGTTTCTCCTAAAAAAAACTGTAGAAGAAGTATTTTACAGTTGTTTCAAATGAAGCTCGGTCTACAAGGTATTAGTTAATAATACAAACAACACTAATGGCATGGAGGCAAAAGTTTTAATTTAAATGTATATAATTGAAACCTTTTCCCCTCTACCACCCCCCCCCCCCCCCCCCAAAAAAAAAAAAAAAGAGAGAGATGTCGCTGTGTGTCCTTCACCGAGCCTGCTACAAGTATTAGTGACGTCACAGTAGTGATCCACTTTTTTCAATGTATCGCAGCAGAAAGATGTAATAAAAAGAGCATTTCCGCTCTTATAATTTGTGATTACATAAATAATATTAAATTTCATAATCGTGAAATAAAAGGGAATCAATACACTTGTTTTATTAAAGGAAATTAAAAGTTTTAAATTAAAACAAATGCTAAGATTAATAAATCAGATTGAACCCATTGACTTACCTTTTCCTAAACACATTATTTTACAATAAATATACGTACAAAATATATAATAAATCTGCCAAAAACTTTACAAAATCAATCCCATTCCTCCCTTTTACAACTACATACCATAATTTAACCACCAAAACACAATAAATGTCAATTTAAATAGAGAAATCGACATTTTTAACTATATGAGACCTTGGCACTTTTTTTTAACGCTTTGTCGTAATCCGGGCTTCAGAAAGTTAGATATGTTTGTAAATTATATACACAATTATGAAAACAAACCTAATGAACTTTTATGTTTATTTATATATTTATAATTATTTATATATACAATTCTGTTCTACCTGCATATAAAAAGAGATATATGGCTTCTTTATATTAAATAAATTATATAAATATTGAAAAAAAATACTTATTTATATGAAACTACGAATAGGTTGCCAGAAAATATGTTGCTAACTTTCCTTCTCTCGCCATAAGCCTTTTTCGGTACTTTTCGGTTAGCCGGGCGCCAGTGGTACATGTACATATATAAATATATATATATTAACTCATACATATATGTGTGTGTAGATATGTGTATATATATATGTGTGTGTATATATATATATATCACTGGCGCCCGGCTAACCGAAAAGTACCCAATTTTCTATCTTAACTTTGTAACTGACTTGTAATATTTTAATAATTGTCTATTTATTGTACTTGGGTCTAGGACCTAATAACCACTCAAATTAACTTATCAAAAGTTTTATTTTCATAATATATTTGTACACTTAAGTTAGCTAAAATGTTAAATGGAACTACGTAGAACTACTAAGTTGTGTAAATCAGTTACTTTTAATTTTATAAACAAAGCACACTCACTTCTAACTAAATGTATCCAGATTTCATTCAATTTATTACAGTATTTCTTTCAAAATCATTTTGTAAACTGTTTATCGTCTGCTTCTTTTATTATTTTTTTTTCTAAAGATCATTTGACTCTTTTTGATTTGGAAGTACAAATTCATTCAAATATGCCGGAATATTTCCATTACAGTAGGATGGACATTCGTTGTTAGGGTTATTTTTTTTCCTCAGCACAGCAAGTTCAATACCATCATATTAATTTTAGCTTCACGAATTATGAAACGTATATCGAAACATTTAAAGCAGACCACTTCTGTTGAAATGTAAGTAAAATTATCCCAAGGTAATTTTCGTAGCTAAAATTTCTTCTTTTCATTATCAGTAGCGAATTTGAAGACTTAGATTAGAAACTAGGAGTACAACATTTTCTTCTCATTATTTTATAGATATAATCTACACTTTCTTTAATAATTATAATCAATAATTATTGATAGCATTATAATCTAAATACACTGAAAAATATTATTAATTACTATATAAAACAATAAATAAAATCAAAATACTATTGTTAACAATCCGTACAAACGAACAAAGTACATGAAAAATTTTAAGTTATTATGGATCACTGTTTTGACGTCAGCAGGTTGTGACGTCACTTGTAGCAGGCCCGGTTAAGGACACACAGCGACATCTCGGAGGCCCCGTGCAAACGCGATAACGAAACTTTCACTTAACTTAATAACATGTAGCTAATATAGCCCTCGGGGTACTTTGCAGTTATACAGACCTTGTGGGTTTTTTTAAAAGCTGGAGACAATTCAGGTTTGAGAAATTGAGATTTACTGTCAAATGATATAAACAACTATGAACACAAAACTGATGAATTATTATTCAGGTTTAAAAATTTTTTTTTAAAAATTGCATCTGATTACACTTATTAAATAAATTACTTCTGTTTGCATTTAATAACAGATAAACGGCTTCTGTATACTAAATTGTTTAAATATTAGGAAGAGGTGGCGAGAAGTAGAGAGACTTGTAATCAAACGGGTAGACAGACGGGTAGTGAGATGGGTAGAGAAACAAGGTAGTGAGATGTGTAGAGAGACGGATAGCGACATAGATAAGCTAACGGGTAACGAAACGAATCGACAGACGGGTTTCGCGAGACAGGTAAAAAAGAGGGTTGACAGAGGGGTAGCGAGATGGTTAGGGAGACGGGTAGAGTGGGGGATAGTGAGACGAGTACAGAGATGAGTATAGAGACGAGTTGGCAGACAGGTAGAGAGAGGGGTATATAGACAGACAGACGTGTCGAGAGACGGGTAGTTTAACGGGAAGCGAGATAGGTAGAGAGACGGATAGACAGATGGGTAGCGAAACGGTTAAAGAGTCGGGTAGAAAGACAGACGTTATAGTGAGACGAGTATACAGAAGAGTTGAGAGACAGTAGACAGATGGGTACGGACAGAAACACGGTATAGAGACATGGCTAGACATACGAGTAGTTAGATGGGTAGACAGGCGGTTAGAGAAACAGATAGGTGGGTAGGAGACAAGTAGAGAAATATACAGACATGTAGCTAGATAGTCAATCGGGTAGACAAATAGCTAAAAGAACGGATAGCGAAACAAGCAGATTGCAGAGAGAGACAGACAGACAGACAGAAGAAATGTCTGGGGTTTGAAGCAGTAAAGGCGCATGGGGGAGAGCCTGCTAGAAAATAATCAAGAAGTATTATCTTTGAAATATATATAATTTTTTTGGCACTTCTCTATTATCCCGTCGTCCACTTTTCATAACAAAAAAACTATCGCCAAACTGTAAGATTAAACGCCAAAAATTCAATCCCATTTACTTGATGACAGAAGCATTATACGTGTTTCTTATGTCATCAAGTGGTTTTTAATTCGACATTTGCGTGTATTTTTCATTATGTTTTACTGATTTATTAGTTATTTCATTAATTAAAATAACAATTGTGTCCTTAAATTCTTATATTTTATTTATTTATTTTGATATTCCAATGGCAAACGTTCTCCTGTTTATTTGGAGTTAGAGTTTGGCGATAGTTTTTTGTTATGAAAAATGGTCGACGGGATAAGAGAGAAGAACCATTTTTTTTTTCAATTTCGCCGATATGGAGATTTAATGTAAAATTTATTTTTACAGGAGTCATCGAAAGATTTTTTTTATACTTTAGTAGGAATTTAGGCTACAGTTTCGTAATCAGGTTTGTAGCAAAGCATGTTATCAATGTGGTTTGAAGTGTACGAGTTTCTATAAATAGTTATACAAATAAACAAGAAGGAAAATTTTTAAATTCAAATGTAAATATTTGTCACAAAAAAAAATGTTGCAACAGTGAAAGTATATTTGCGTTAAACTACGCTTGCTAAAATACGCTCTTGGCTGCAAATCCGATTACGTGACTTTAAAAAGATTGACGTTTTAAAAGATCCGACGTTTTTTTTTTTTTTTTTTTTTCAAGTTTTGTGCAATTCCCGCTTAAGAAAATGAAATTATTTGCCAAATGTTATAAAAAAATATATACATGAAAACATAACAGTATATATCAATTTATGTATGATATCTTGTAATTCTATCATTTAATTTGCTCTTTTTCATATATTGTATCTTCTTTATATCGCAACTGTTAACCCTATGTTCTCAGCAATATCACTCAGACTAATCCCTTTGAGGGAAATCCTAGTTATTTTTAATATGCACTATATAATACTTATTAGGATCATTAAAATACATATATAAGTGCTTATGTAATAAAACAGAACACAAAAAGGCTTATCTACAAGAATATGTTATATATCATACCTTTTAATATAATGAACGACACGTTTCGAACGCACAATCAATGTCATTATTAAGATCTGTAAGATTAACAAACTATTTTCGGAAAAGTTTGAAAATAAACTTGTAGATCTTTATAAAGGCGCCATTTGTGCGTTCGAAGCATTGCCGAGCATTATACTAAAACGTTTTTATATATAATTTTATATATATAAGGCCTTCTTGTGTTCTGTCATATCACTTAAGCACTTATATCTGTATTCTAATGATTATTAGTGATTTTATTATATGCATATTAAGATCAATTTAGATTCCTTTGACACCGAAGAGATTTTTAATGCAAAAAATGCCGCTATCAAAACTAGATAAAAGGAAACCGTTTTTTTAAGCCCTCATATTTTTTACCGTTTAGAACAGATAAAACTCCAGTACAAAAGAACCATATAGTGAAATGCAGACTACAACAACGTTAGTTTTATTTATTTTTACTATTTCAGCAGCTTACAGTAATTTCAAAACGGAGTATCATTTATACGGAGTATCAAAAAAATAAATAAATAAATAAAAATAAAATAAATAACTACACTATTTATTCGGTAATAACTCACATGTCTTTCTTATCCTTTCTTATATTTAACTAACTTGAAACAAAAGATGAAACTTGCTTAAACTTAGAGAAAAGATAATGTATCCTGAAATGTTACGGTAAACTCGAAAACCTATCTGAAATTTAGTGGCAGTTTTGGAGAGAATTTGAAACAGATCCTTCAACGTAATCTTTAGAAGTAGAGATGAGTTTGAGACAGCGTTTAAAAATAACGTTCGGGAAAACCACGGTTATCAACAACTTAGTAGAAACCCTGGTAGAAAACTAAGGCGAAAATTCAAGGAAATCTATTCCGCAGACGATGTTTTAAACAGAAATTTAAAAATTAAGCTTCCATCGAATTTTAAATCACCTACATTAAAAAAGATATATTCCAATATTAGCTCACGCTCTCAATAAAAATTATCTGAACTGTAGACGTATGCAGTTGAGTATAGGTTCTTTTAAACACCCTGTGTTTTTAAATTTTTATGTAAACAAATGTATCCCTAATAATGACTATGTATTTCGTAACAAAAATTATTTTTTTTTATCCAACGGTGTAGTATAGGAATTTTTGTGGTTGTGTTTGTTATAATGACTGTATAATTCTAACTGAAAGAGAGCGAAATTTATAAACCAATAGATCAATACATTGCGAAACAAAAACATAAATAAGTTAAAAAAATAATAGAATAGAAAGTATATTTTGGAAGGTTATTAGTATTCATCAACATTCCAAACACACAAAACATTGTTGCCATTTCATAAAATACCTTTCTTGATAAGTGGAAAAACTGTTGAATCCAATTATCCTACACTCTAAATAAGAAAGAGTGACTATTCACTCCGGAGGAGTGGATATTCACTCTATCGCAGAGTCAAAATTTGCCCAACCTCTTTAGAGTGACTATTCACTCTAGGCAAAAGTGAAATTCTTGACTCCCTGAAAGAGTGAATACTCACTCTTTCAGGAGTGAGTTTTTTCACCCTTGATAGGAGTAAATAGTCACTCTTTCAGGAGTGACTAAAATTCTTGAATAATAAAGAGAAGAAACTCATTTTTACACACGCTTGTTCGTAGGCGGTCACCCTCCCAAGCCGTAACCGAGCTCGTTGCTGCTTGATTTCAGCGCTCGGACGAGAACTGGTACCTACAGCTTGCTACAGCCGCTTACAATTAAAAAAGCTCTTATTACATTATTTTAGCTTTGTTTCTTTTGTGATATTCGAACACATTTATTAAATTTGTGTAGAAATCATAAATATTTACGGTGTTTCTCAACTGTGTAAATAAGAAACTGAAACCTTCTTTTTGTATCATATAATACAGAGACTGTTCGCACATTTTTTAGACAAATTTGATAAATTATTTAAAAAAATGGAATTCTTTTACAGGAAAAAATTCTGACAACAACTTATTATGTGTAATTTATATTATCGTCTGATACTTTCAAATTTATTCTTATTTCAAGATTGCGCATGCTAAAAAAGCTGTGATTGGGAAGATGCGTTTGCGTTTTTTTTTTCTTCTTCCGAACAGAAGTATGCTAATTCCACAGTCTAAAATGATTTGCAAAGCGCATAATATAAAAACTTTTTAGTGCGAAATAAACACAACAATTGATTGGAAAGTGCTATTCCAAAAATCAGTACATATACATAGTAAAAAGATACCAGATGAAAAAAAAAAAAAAAAACAAGGGAAAAAAAGAGCCCATTTCAAGGCGGAAAACGAAGTTTCAAGTAAGGATTTATGACTATCGCAAATTTATCTTACATCGAAAACATCCATCAATATCCATCGAAAGCATTATGCAGAATTAGAATCAAGAAACAAGATTATCATACAGATTATTTCAGAAAGCAATATTCATATTTTAAACGTAAAAAAAAAAAAAAAAAAACGCCGAAATCGTCTAAAAAATGTGCATATTACTCGTCTGTACATTTCCGCTATGACAAAAATTCCGTTACAACAAAGCAGTTATTTATTTATTCATTCATTTTTTTCTTGCTAATAATGTTTCCATATGTCCGAGGCCCAGGGCCTGTTTACCAAATAGGCCCGTGAAGCCGAAGTTTACTCACTGAAATACAAAGGGGCCCTCAAATTTACTTTTCAAAACTAATTTTTAGGGGGAAAATTTCAGTCACGGTAAAAAACGTTTTTTTTTTTTCTTAAATTATAGCTGTTAAATTTTTCCTAAGATTATTTCCGACACATTTATACTCTTTTTTTTTTCTATAATAAATGTTATAAAATCAGTGATTAAATGCAACGTTTTTCATTTCTCTTATGTTAATTTCAAACGTGCTAAAAATAACAGAAAATTTAATCTGTATAGTTATATTTTGTTTATATTCATAAAGAGGTTAGAAATGATATAAAATATGTAGAATAGGTTATTTAAATAAAGAGGAAAATAATTAGCATTCAGAGATATTAAATTTCTGTTTATAAAATAGAAGCAAAATTGTGTTGCAGCTAAGCATAAATTTACTTCAAATGTTTGTTTTCCCTGCACTTTTCTTAGCATTGGCAAATCCTGCAATTTGTAAAGCATAAAATATATTTCCTATCCATAATTCTATAGATTTATTTATTATTTCAATGCCTTTTTCAGTTTTTTTTTTAAATCGTGCTACTATATATAAAGGATTTCATTTTAGGCATTTCGTTTCGATAACGGAGATTACTCGGATTCTCATCCGTGAGCTGGCGCCATCTTGTGATTTTATTGGAAAAAACTGTTTTTCCTCACTCTTCAACGGAGTGAAATATCTCACTCTTGTCAACGGAGTGAACAGTCACTCTCGACAACGGAGTGAGATATTTCACTCTTTTCTAGAGAGTGGAAAGTTCCACTCTTTAAAGAGTGCATATTTATAAAATTCACTCCTAAAAGAGTGAAAATGCCTCTCACTCTTCCAAAGAGTCAACTTCTCACTCCTTCCAATTTTAGAGTGTATATATTTATCTATTTGTTTCTCCATTCGATATTCTTATATTTTACAAAATTTTCTCACGAAACATGAATTTGCATGCATAATAATTTTTCATTAATTAGTGAAAGGCATTTAAGTTCTGTTTCACAATACGTTAAATAAAGCTGTTTAAAATTATAAATGAATTATATTACTTCTCTTTATCTGTTTTGGAAAAGCGTAACACTTATTATTAAGAGAATTGTTTCCGACAAATTATTATTGTTGAAATTTCAGCGTGCCAGTATAATGTCTTTTATCTTAAATTCGCTGAAAGCATTTAAATTAACTTTTGCTTTTAAATTATATGGATAATTTCTTCAAAATATTTTTAGCCTTATACTTGGATTAACCTGTAACATGTCATACAAGCTTTTGATTTCAAAGTTGATTTTCAAATATTTTGTAATATTTTTAATTTATATCCCATACGCAAATTAATGAATTTTTATTTTCTTGCTGTTAATTTTCATTTAAATGTGCAATTAATCAAATTAAAAAACTGTTTCATACGCTTTAATTAAAGTATTAACGAAATAGGAAGGACGAAGAGGAACAACGATTGTGGACCATTTTTGTTAAATTTGAAGCGACAGTAACCCTTTAGCAGCTTGAGAAACGTATCATCGTTTGGTAACCATGGATTAAGAAACAAAATAAAGGGAGGTACTACTTCTTTGGTTCAAAAATTTTGATTTATTTTTGCTATTTTTGATTTCTTCAACTGTGTAGATTGTTGTCCAAAAACGGTTTCGTGATATTTTAATCCTTTTCAATATTTATTATTCGTTGAATGTAATGCCGCAGCAGTCAACGGGCATAGAAGAAGGAAATATAAATAGAAGTAGGATGTAGGGTGTTTTCGCCCATTTTCCTCTTTCGCCGTTTGCCACGGATTTTTTTTTATTTACGCTATTTTCCGAAACTATTTCAAAGGCGGGGAATAAGCAGCCAATGGGCCAGTCATATCGGGAGGGTTGCGAGCCATTCTGCTTCAACACCTTCCCATAACCCCCGTAACAAATGACGTGCGAAAACACCCTACATCCTACTTCTATTTATATTTCCTTCTTCTATGTCAACGGGTTCTACGTGCAACTCTTCGCTTGAAGTTTATTGCGTCTTGAAACAAGGTCGAAAATAACCAGGTCGAAAATAATCTCGAAACCACGTTGAAACCGTCTCGAAGCGATGTTTTTGAAACTGGGAAACTATTCGACCGATTTTCTTTTTCTTTTTTTTTTTTTTAAGTAAGCTTTTTTGATAGAACTTATACCTCCGAAAATTACAATTATTATTGATTAATTATTTTTTAAAGCTCCCAAATGTAAAAAAAAAAAAAGTCAAAAAAAAATTTTTTTTTGTTCAAATGACCACCATTTTGTCAACAATCAACTTTTAAAACTGACGTTGGTATAAGATCCAAAGAATTTAATGCCCTCTCATAATTTGTGCCACATGCTTTTGAGATGAGGAAAACTGTCGACCGATTGGAAGTTCGTAGCGCGTTCATTCTCGCCTCACAAAACGTATTACTAATTTTTCCTACACACAAAAATTGAAATAGATGAGCAGAATGTCAGTAAATATAACTTAAAAAGTCCAAAGGTGATATATCCTTTCTTTATACCGAAATGAAATCGTAAAAAATCGCGTGAATTTTAGGCCAAATAAATAGAACCTGCCCTTAAGGTGGTACTTTGAAAAACAGAGTTGAAACTAGTAAAATACACAGTTAAATGTAGGACGTCCAAGCATGTAAAGGGAAATATTTGACTTTCTATATTTTTTCCATGACCCTTCACATGAATATCTTTACTTTTTATTAAATTGTTATTTTGTGTAATATACTATGAATAGTAGAATTTTATATTTGAAGTTTTAGATAGTATTAATTAAGATTTTTTTAAAGAATTTTCTTTATTGTTATATTTAGAAGGAAAAGTATCACATTCTGATTCATTATATTTTAAAAATTAAATCAAAATAAAAGAAATGAGACCAAATATAAAAAATAATTTTAACCTAGACAAGCTATCGTGAATTTTCTGATTTTAAACTTTGAGTAGATATTTTAATTCATTCACTATTTTTCGCATTTACAGCAGAAAAAAAATACGACCTAAATATGAAACATTTTTTAAGTTTATTGTTTGAAAAATGTTAATTACAATAAGGTGGAAATTTGGAAATAAAATTGCTATTAATAAATAAATAAGTTCTATTTTATGTAACATAATATTTATTTTTTTGTTTTAAAAATTTAATTCTGTTACAATTTTTTAAGTTCAAAAATATAAATTGTATCACATATTTTTAGTTTAAAATTTCTTAGTTTGCTGTTTGAAAAATAGACTATGACAAGGTAATTTCTGCTTGTAATACCTTTAGACTTTCTTTGAAGGCATGTAGAAACACGAAAAAGATAGTCCCATAGGGTTACCAGGAGATGAGAAAGTTGAGATAAAATTGTTCAGGAATTTGGAATTCTGTATAAAAAAAGGTTTTGATCAAAAAACCCTGAAATGAAATTATGGATGAGTTCTGGATTTCATCCGCAATGGAAATGTAGCTTACGATCATAACGAGAAAGCATAGGAATACGAAGGAAAACATGGTCTGAAGCATCACGGTTGTCTTTTATTAATGATTTGAGATTTATATATTTATGGTGCCAAGAGTTGAAATCGATTGAGTTTTGTGAGTTGCAACTGTAAATGATGACACAACACGATAGTGCACTGGAATAGATATTTGAGAGAAGTTTATGCAAATGCTTTGTGTTCAAATGGAAAAATCGGTGGACGTAAAGAATTATAGAAGTGTATGAAAGTCTATTTACTAGAAGAAAAGCAATGTTGGACGTGTTCTTCCTCCTCAGTGGGTATTAGGTGGTTTATGTCGTGAAACACAAGGATGTTTCCTTACTCCAATTACCGATCATACATGTGAAAACAATGTAGCTGATGGAAGTATTATCTACACAGATTGATGAAGAGGATATAAAACAGATGAACTGCAAGATGCTGGATATGATAATTTCACAGTAAATCACAAATATAATTTTGTTGAAGGTAACACTGGATGTCACATGCAAAATGCTGAGAGATTATGGTGCATCGCAAAATGGCGCAATAAAAGACATCGGGGAACTGTTCATCATCATTTACAGTCGTATCTCATAGGATTCACGTGGCGACGTCTTCATTCAAAAAATGAAATGTTTACTGCAATGCTGAGAGACATTTATAATTTCATGCCAGTAGTTTTATAAGTGTTTTATTTTATTACTTTATTGTAAGGTCTGTCTCAAAAGTTTAAGCACAAGCATAAATGTCAATTTTCATAGAATTATAAAAAGTTAGAATGAATAACATTTTTATTTAGGGATTTCGTAACATTATTTAAATAAATGATATCAAAAGTAGAAAAAAATAAATTACATAATTGTAAAAAATATAATAATTTTTTTTTCAAAAACTGTCTTAAAAGTTTATGTGCAATCTCAAAAAGAACCAGATTTATAATTTTTACAGAACTTTTACTTACAAATTATTTTTCCGTGATTTCGGATTAGTTCAAATAAACGTGCGTCCATAGAAATTATTAGTTTTTGTACAGCTTCTGGTGCCAAATAGTACCATGCTTTCTCAATAGCCTCTTGGAGTTTTTCAATAGAGTCATACTGTTTTCCACTGCCTTCCATTCCAACCTGGCGGGTTAAAATACCCCAGACATTCTCAATCGGGTTTAAGTCTAGACCAGCCATACTCAACCTTTTTTTCCCGCGGGCGCAAACATATGTTTGGAACTTTCGGCGGGCCGCAACACAATTATATTATAATGTGAGAAAGGGGTAATATAAATAGTAAAATTAAAAAAAGTAGTATGTAACTAACTATATAATAAAGTTAATATAATCAGTAGAATTGAACGTTTGTCGGAAAATAAATATTACCAAAACTTTTAAAACCACTATTTTCAAACAATAAACTTTGTGGTAGATTTCAATTTCAAATAATGTACAAATAGTAATATGAAACATTTTGCTGCCACTTTTTTCCACGGTAAACGTAATTAGTTAAACATAATAATATAACAATGTAGCATTTCCATGTTCTAAAGAAAAAAATAACGTGATTTGCTTTAATAAATTAATCGTTTTCTCAATACATAAGCTTTTTTATTTTAAGTGTAGAAATGTAATAAATTTGGAATAATATTGGTTTAGTGTTGAAGATTAAGAAATGTATACACCACTATAGCACAAATAGAACTACATGTAAAAAGAACTTTTGACTAAGGAAACAGTATTTAAGATAATTTTAAATTAGTAATTTTAAATAACAGGACAGCTTTTGTCTTCCCATGAAAATATATAAAAGAACAGTAAATGTCTAAAAAACTTTTATACACATCTCAATTAATGTAATAAATAGAGGTTATTGATTATGTATCTCGGGCCGCACATAAAAGGTCTCCGGGCCACATGCGGCCCGCGGGCCGCAGATTGAGTATGGCTGGTCTAGACTTAAAGCTGGCCAGTCAAGAAGTTTAACATTTGTTTTGTAGAATGTGATATGTGGATTGAGCCATTGTCTTGTTGAAAAGTCCATTCAGGACCCCCCAAAATGTCACCAAATGGAAGCAAATGTTGCTTTAGAGTCTCTTGATATATTTTTTAATCTTGTCTTCCTTTTAGAAAAGCTAGAGAGTATGATGTTGAATCATATATATCTTAAATTAAATGTATATTCTAAATTATATTTTATTTTTCATCCGTTCTTTCCAAATTCGAATCCCATTATTCTTAAAAGAACAAGGTCATTTAATTTAAACTCATTTTATTCTGCTAAGCAATCTCTCAGATCCTTTCTCCTATCAAATCGACCACATATTATAACAAATAAAATAATAAAATGGAAAAGAAAAGTGCAATAGTCATAAAGTATTGATATCAGCATTCACCAGATGTCTGCTCCGCGTTCAAAATGAAATAATTTATAAAAACAAAGGATGTTGTGGCGCGTCACTTATATGTAAAGCACTAAACATTAAAGATCCCAGACGCCTTCTTTTGATAAACATTCATGTAATTGCAGATGTTCTTTTCGTCCTTTCCCATAAGGGTTAATGTTATAAAATTCATGGTTTTCAGCGCTCCTGGTAGCTCAACGTCGCGCCAAGCAAATTCAAACCACCCTCATTTGATTAACATTAACGAATCTTTTTCTGTTATTCTTTGGCATATTTTCGCAATCGCCATGACCCTATATTTTCAATATTGGCTTTTGAAAATGTAACCGCGATTCTTAATCACTTTACCGCCTCTGCTCATTGAGTGAAGTTCTAATCAAAAATCGACTGAGAGGCCATCCCATGTTTTTGAGTTGTTCTATTCCATATTATTTTGAAGTGTTATTATCTTGGAGAAATAAAAACTTTCAGTATGCAAAGAATACAAATGAATGGATTTATTGTGGACTACTATTTACGTATTTCCAGGATTATTAATTTTCAGGATCTACGGATGTCTGGATGTTATTTGCGGGAATAACTACCGTGCTAATATACTCCTGCCACAATTTGTACGATCGCCTAGGAACTTTAATCGCTACAAACGATCCTTCCAATAAAAACTGTATTTACATATATACACCAAATTGGTTCTATACCATATATATGTGGTGCCGAAAGGTATTCAAGAGCTGATTTTTTATGGGATATTTATACAACTCGGGATTGCCTCCGCTTGTATATAACAATCTGTTTGCCTTCTAGTGAATATTGTGTATAGAAAAAAGAAATAAAATTTAGCCTAGACTTCAACCGTATTTTTATGAAAAAAGACTCTGATGTTGTGATTCTCCATAAACATTCACCGGCTCCCGATTTAATTTTCTCCATCGCCTATGAACAAACTAGACTTTGTTTACCGATCTGCAACGTAATTTTTTTGTCTCCATCACCCGTGTGAAAGATAGCGCACTCTAACCTCTCGCTGTCCACGTACAATTTACTGCCTGGATTATTCTCTTCCACCGCCCGCTGTGAATTATAAGCATATGACGCCTTTTGTATCTGAATATTTCGCCGCATCAGTACTTAGCCTCTCCATCGCATCGTTCAAAGGAAAGTTCGAAAAATCGACGCTGTGAATCGACTTTTTTTAGCAATAATCTACGGCCTCGGTGTTTTATCGCTTCCCGGTTAAAATATGGATTACAGATACAGGTATGGAATATCATCGTGCACTTCGTATGTACCGAAAATAGTGTATTCATCGGCACTCAGTGTGGAACATTGAGAACCTAATTTGTAACTCCCCGAATTCTCAAACTGCATTCTTCTCCGGATTACACACACAAAAAAATACAAGATTTTATTTTCGCCGGCAATGCGTTCGTGTGTCATCGAAGGAAAATAATCCTACATCATCGAACAAAATTTGCGGCGTTAAGAGACTCGGAAACGTTTTCATACAACTTTTTTCCCCTCTCCGAGATTTCCATGCTACTGTTTAGAGACATTGTGCCATCGAGAAAAAAACTAATTCTACAGCGGTGATAAAAAAAAGTGCCTCATTTACTAAAATTTGATAAACATTTCGTGGCCTTTCTCTGTATCGTCCTAAGCTCATTTAAATGAGTCACTAACGTGCTGTGAAATTCCGTAGTGCTGCTTGTTATCGCCGTCAGCTCAGTAAATAAATCTTCGATCCAAGTGCATACTTTGTGTGAACTCAAATAAATACATAGAAAACAAAGCAGCTTGGTTCATAATATATATATATATATATATATATATATACTAGATGTTACCCGTGACTTCGTGCACGTAACATTAAAAAAAGAATAAATGCATTAATTTAGCAAAACATGTCATTTGATTATTGACAACATATCTAATTAACCAAATCTTTATCACATTCTATAGGAGACCATGCGGTATTTCTTTGCTATAGGGGCCTTGACATAACCCAGTCTTAAAAAAGCGAAATTTCATGCCAAATAATATATACAATCGCGAAAATGAAACTGCAACCAATGAAAACAGAAGGACCAAGTAAAATCGCGAAAATCGACGAATCCCTCTTCGTAAAACGAAAAACGACACTGAGAGAATTCTTCTATATAACAGTGTATTTTAGGTGGTATTCGGTGTGAAACTTGTATATGTATTCATTTCTAAATGGGCATTATTATATTGTTTATTAGTATACAGACATGCGTTATATATTTGTTTATTTGTTTATTGAGAACATACATCTGACTTGTGTGCTTGACATCAAGTGCCCGCTTATAAGTCATCGTCAATATACAGGGACGAGATAACAAGGAAATTTACAACACCAGAGAGTTACATCCGGGAGCTCCACAAAGTGTGTGCAATGGAGCTTGCTGGAGACGAACCCGCCGACCTGACTCATACGCTCACAAGCGATAGCGGAATGGTGTCTTAACCACTCGGCCACCGAGGCCCCTGTTTTATATATTTCTTACTACATTATTATTTTATGTCTTGTTTATGTATATATTAAATAAAGTGCTTCTCGCTAAGTGGTGTAAATATTGAACAAACTGCTTGTGGATTTTATACATTGATAGATATTTCATAAAGATATAACAATCTGATGCAATTCTAAAATGTAAACAAAGGTTGCTAGAAAGTACTTTAAATTTTGCCCAATTTAACCTCGATGTTTTCTCTATCGCGTAAGAGCACTATAAGCAAATAAATACTGACAACACCAATCTGATAATCCGAATTTACATATTTTTGTTAGTATATATAGGATTATTTTAATTTATTTCGTGCGTTTGAAATTTTTTACGCTTTTTCTAGGGTTAGGTATCGAATAAATGTACTTTCTTGTTAATTTATTTTGCCATTTCTATTTATTCTATTTTCCATTCATTCCATTTATGGATATTGATTTAATTTACATATTCGTGTCAAAGAATATTGTTTAAATTTATTATTAGGATTAGGATTAGATACGATTAGAGTTAGGATTAGGAATAAAAATTTAACGACAATGGCATGACCGATTCAGGTTTAAAGTATGAACATAACCCAGCATGTTGTTTTACAGTCATAGTTGGCATCAAAGGTGAGCGGGATATGATCATCTAAAATACCATTAAGTGAAACCATTACCTCGAAAAACAAATCTGCTTACAACAATGTATTTAATTTTGCGCCAAATTTCCCTTGATAAAAAATTAAAAAAAAAAAAAAAAGCAAATTGGCTATGGACCCGATTACAGACCCCTAACCTTCCTGTTCTCGGAAATTTTCTACCTATATGTAAAAATTTTTCTACTATATAGAACGCGCTTTCACGTTTATAATGTTATGAATTGGCACGATCGGCTTGTTCAAGCTTACACAATTCGACTGGAAGAAAACATTCATTATTTTTTTATTTCTTCTTTGCTTTTGCATTACGCGAATTTGTTGGTAAAATTGATTTTCTTTTGGATAACATTGTTGTTTTTTTAAGTTAAAAAAATATTGTAATTTTACTTAAACATTGCTTTAAAATCTATGCAATTTTTCCCATCCTACAAGACTTTACAAAAATCTATTATGAAACAGAACTATAAAAAAAGCTATATTTAAAAGCGACAACAAAGTTTTTACTATTTTAAAACTAAAAGAAATGTAAAATTAAATTCCGGTTCGAAACGACGATTTAGAAATGTGTTTTGATTGTGGGAAAATGAAAGAGGAAAAATGCTGTTACTTCGACGCAATCATATTAAATCTTTAGTTTTTATGAGAAAAACAACTTTCTTTTTAAAAATATAGTTATTTTTATTAAGCTTTTCTGATTTTCGATACGGATAATTTTGCGATGCATATCACTGACATTTGCCATCCAATATTTTTTCTATTTTTTTTTTTTTTACTTTTTTAAAATTTAAATTAAAAATATGGTATCTTTATGTTAGCCGTGTGCAGACGATAAATCGACAACCTATCCCATCATTCGTATTGAATTCATTAAAAATATAAATCTTTCACTCATTTCATTTAAAACACAGAACTTTAATTTACAACACATATATTTAAAATACATATATTACGTACATTTAAAATAATTCCTTTCATGTGAAAAAGAAAAAGAAAAAAAAGAGGGAAATTAATCACAAATAATTTGATAACAGAAGATCATTTTTTTCAACATCAAAGCAAATCTGTCTTATTTTTCTATATATGACATCATATTCGCTTGTTTTCAATACTTACTCGTATTTATGCACTTTGTATTATCAAATATTTGAAAACGCACGTTTTATTTCTAACATGACGTCATTTCATATTTTGTTTAATTCTTAAATAATTCATTTCCTTTTCATTTTTCACTTGGAAATTTTTCACTTGAAAATAAATTGTTGATTAAAAATTATTATTCATGGGTTTGATTTTATATTGGCAACCATAAAGTATTAGCAACGGTAAAATAAATTTAACCATTTTTAAAAAAGCTGCAAAACCGAGCCCTTTGGGCCAAACCAACCAAACCAACCAACCATTTTAAAATATACGAAAAAATGTCCATTTATTCTCTATGAAAATAATGAAATTTTGAATTATTAAGAAAAATATTGAAATAAAATAAACAAAAACCACTCTATGTTTATTTGAGGGTTATAATCAACTTATATGCAAAGATACAGGATAATTAAATGCTTCATTTTGACTCTGGCTTCAGCCTAACATTTGCACACAATCAGATTTATAATATTATTAGGATTGTTTATGCATGTATTATGCATATGCCAGCAACCAAATACAGGAAGAGAAATTACATCTCAACAAAAAAAAGGTTTGAATATGAGTATGGGAAATTACATAGTAAAAGTATGTTATTTGTTTATAATTATTAGTATGGTTTATTTAAACTCATGCTACTTTTAGTCTAAATTTATACGTAAAATATTCGTTAAACATTTTTCTTGCTTGAATTTTATTTTCTCATTGTCATATCTTTTCTTTGAATATTTACCGATATTTTTGGCAATATTTAGAAATATTTCATATTACTTTTCAGGTGTATTTTTCAAATGCAAAGATAATAGTTTTCAAATTACTAAACATTTTTATGTAATTTTCACCCTTGTTTTTGAAACATATTTCGAAAATATAATACTCTAAAAATGATAAAAAACTGATCGTATATATATTTTTGCATTACCCTGTTTGGTGAATATTTGACTCATTGCATAGTATCTAACTATGCACAGTAAATTTCAAAATATTTGTTTTAACTGTATGTCTTCATAGTTTTAAAAATTTGATGAGCATATTGTAGATTTTGAATATTACTACTCACGGAATTATTGGTAAGTAATATATTGTGTATGTATATAAGTGTATTGGTAAGTGTATGTGTTGAACCATATTGTGTGTTTTTAATTTTTAATTTATACTTTGACAGCTAGTTAATTATTTTATTTGTATATAAAACAAGCTTCATATATTACTGAAGTATTGAGAAATCCCTTGCTGTCAGTTTGAGTTAATACGATAATTTTAAATAACATTAATTTTTATTATCAGAACAGCTTAGATAAAATGTAAATTTTATCATCTTTAATTATTAATACTTGATAATAGGACAATTGCAAACAGCTCATTAGCTCAGTTTAGTCAGCAAAATCAATAAAGTGAAAGAAAAAAAAAAAAAAGATCATATGTTATATAGGATCACTGTTTATCACTAATTTTTTTTTTCGCATTTCTAATGTGAATGTGCAATTAATATCTTATTACCTTATTAGTTAAAAATATAATTTTATATTTGTTCTTTTGTGTATTTTGTTATTCTTGATATGGTCAATATAATATGTATGGGTAAGTACAAGAATTTTTCTTGTTTATATTTTTATTCTAAAGAGAATTTTAATCTAAAGAAGTTTTATTTTTATTGTATTTATTTGATTATTGATCATTGATTGCTTAGTGCAGATAATTTTTCCAAAATTCATGGTAGAAGGTCATGTAGAAAATTTCAGGGTTGCAAATCTTCTCAAAATTTATTTCAACTGTCTGATGCACTGCAGATTGATTCTGCGAATTTTGATAGCACTCCTGAGAATTTTAAGACGAAATCTGATGCTTTTAGTAGTTTAACGTTACAAAATTTAAAAAATATCTTAGATAAATTCGTTGGCACACTAATTTCTGAAATGCATACATTAATGGAGCCTTTTCTTAAAAATGTTAATCTTGAATTCATTCAAAATTTTGATCCATTTCAATAAGAAATATCATTTAAATGCAATATTTTGATGGATTTATGCCAGAATGCTCAGACTAAATGCACTAAATTAATTAAGGATAAGGACAATTTATTTGAGGTGAATAAAAAGTTAATCGAAAGAGTAAACGTACTGTCCGCAACCAAACAATCCAATTTTTCGGATGCAATCATTCAATGTGACCTTATGAAGTATACTTTTACAAATCCTTGCAATCTAGTTAATATTAAGGATAATACTGTTTATGATAAGACAAATTTGGCATTTAAGGATAAAATTGAAGTCGAAACTCAGACACTAAACATGTCAAACAAATGTGAACCCACTTCTAGAAAAAGTCAATGTAATAATATTATTTCATTACCAAAATATATTGAAGATCTCTGTAGACACGAAATCCCATATAATGATATGTCTAATGATATAAGGATTATATTGCTAAATTTAAGGGATAATATAGACAGTACGGATATTATGTTTGCTATTCACGACAATACTGGTGAAACTATTCCTTCCATACATTTCGAAAGAAAATATAAGCTAAAACAAGGACAAAAATTTAATTGGGTCATTAAGATTACACCTGACATAGCTAATCTCTTAATTCAACGTGGTAAATTAAATATTAATGCAAAGGATTATGTTATTAGACCTTTTGTTCAGATAAAACGCTGTTTTCATTGTCAGAAGCTAAATCACGTTGCCAAATTTTGCGTTAATGATTTGGCTTGTGCAATTTGCGGTGATAGTCATTCCTCTCTTAATTGTAAAAATACTCCACGATGCATTAATTGCACCACCCACAATCTTACTCACAGAAAGTCATTTAATATAAATCACCCTACATTTTCACCTGAATGTAAAACATTTCAATTTTATGTCAGGCAAAAAGAATCTCTGTTGCTAAATTCGACTTAAATTTTAATGGCGCATGCTAGCGTTTTTTTTTTAAATACACACTTAAAGTTTCTCATTTTACAGGACATGTTTACTTTTTGTGCTCGCCAGTTTCTCTTTTAATAATTCACTGTTATTTAAAATACATCGAATATATTTTTCTGAATACACTTCACTTGTTCTTTTTTTAACTTTTGATATGCACATTCATAGGATATATTTTTCGATTAATGACAATTTACGATATCCTACATTTTCTTTCAATAAGTACGTTTAGGTGTCTTTTTCATTCACCGCTTATCTGCAGAAAGCACTGACTGATTCTAATTTTTGCATTTTTGATTCTATGTTGTTTTCTTTTAGCGGTTAAAGCCATAATTGCTACTTAGACTTCCGTATTGAAGCTTAAATGTTTCTTTCTATCTGTCACAATTTAATTTTTGCAATACTTTATAAATTTTCTAATATTTTCTTTGGCATTTCATACATGTCAGTTAACATTTCAATTTCACTCATTAGAAAGTTACATTTTGATTTTGTACATGACTCGGGGCAATCCTGGAACTCATTCTAAGGGTTGTGTATGGGCGGTAATTTTTTGTGAAAATAATAGTGATATTTTTATTTTTTAGTGAAAACTTTAGAAATTTATTTTTATTTCATAAATTACAGAAAAATATTTTTTTTTAATCTACTTTCTTTTTCTTTATAGTGCTTTAAATTGTGAATTTTAATGTTTTAAAATTTTATTTTAACTTTATTAACGTGAGGCAATATTAGGTTATTAAAGGTTTCATAAAATATTATTTTTGAAAATTATCGATATGTATATTGTATTGAACAAAACTGATTTGTTTTATAAATTTGTGAATTAAACTAAAATTTATTATTTTATAAATTATAATTTTTTACAAAGGTTAAATTTTTTTCTTTAAATTTATAAAAGTAATTAATAATTTTTCTTTACTTTCATAAAAATGAAGTTTATGATTTTATAAAGTTTATAATTTATTTCGTTAGTTTATAATTTTATAAATTAAATTAAATTAATAAGTCCAAATTTAAACTTACCTATCCCAAGGTCATTAATTTCAAAATTTTCTCTAAAAATCTATTTTTTTATTTTAATATTTTTAAGGTTTCATAAAATAATATATTTGCAAATTATCGGTATGTAGGTATTAAACTAAACTGATCTGTGTTATATTCTTGTGAATTAAACTAAAATTTATTATTTTATAAATTATAATTTTACAAAATTCATAATTTTCTCTTTAAATTTATAAAAAATAATTAATAACTTTTTGTTTACTTTATAAAATTACAAACTTCATTTTTATAAAAGTTTATAATTTATTTTGTTAGTTTATAATTTTTATAAATTAAACTAAATTATTAAGTCCAAATTTAAACTTACCTATCGTAAAGTTATTAATTTCAAAAAAATTTCTAAAAATCTATTTTTTCGTTTTGATATTTTAAAAATTATTCATTTTAATAGAACCATACACAAAAGCTCACAGCAAAGCTTAAATTTAATAATTTAATTTATTATAAATTTGTTTATTCACATAAGTTTTTAAACTAAGAGATAAAGAAAATTTACTTTAATAGCATGTAATAAATACATCAACACACAAATTATTTTAAAAAGTATATGTACTATTGCAAAAAGAAAAAATCATTACTGTTAATACAATATTTTACGCATATAATACATAAAAAAATTTAATTTATCTGTTATAAAGCATCAAATAATAAAGAAAAGTATAAAACAATTTTGAAAAGAAAATATTAAAACATTGGATCTCTGAAAATATCCATCTAACTATGAGATCTACAAGTTATTGCATCATTAAAAGCATCTCAAATAAGTTACAACATTTGAGTAAGTGACGTGTACAACCGTAGTGTAGTGGTCTGGCGCGGTCGTTTAGTAAACGGAGGGTCATGGGTTCGATACTCATCATGGGAAGTGGTGGTTGTCTATTAAACTCGCTCAGAAATGAACGAAAAAAAAAAAAAGAAGCATGTCTATCCCTTATAAGATGTTCCTTGAGAGATAAGTTTTTTTTTTTGGTCCTATAAAATTTATTTTAACGATATAAAAATTTCTAAAAAATACGGAAGATATCTGTTATAAAACGGAAATTTAAAAACGGATATTTCAGAAATCACGGAAAATTTCCTGGAATTTATTTCCGTTAAAATACGGAAATAGTACTGGCGTCTCGATTGCCAGTACAATTTCCGTTATTTTCAGGAATTTTTTTTTACAGTGTAGGCTTATTAATCGCACAGAGAACCATGTGAAAGAAGGACTCATACGCAAATCCGGAAACCAGCTGAAGATTAGAATTAATCTTCCGGATGATGTGCGGCCAATTATAAAGAGTAGGGCCAGACTGTAACGGCGTGTGAAAGTCAACAGAGATTACTGTCGGGAAGTAGTCACTATCATACAAGTCCTCTTCAACTGGAAGCGTGGAGTTAGCAAGGAGATCAGGGGAACATAGCGACAGGTCAATCAGGGTACATACCCCATTAGGCGTAACATGCGTGGGAACAATAGAATTAATTAAGCTAGTTTCGAGAAAAATAAGATTAATTTCTTACAATAACATTACGTTCAACAAACAAAAAATATTGTAAGGATTTGGAACATCACGATACCGGTTTTGGGCAACAATATACACACTTGAAGGAGGCAAAAAAATGGAAAATTTTAAAGAAAATCGAAAATTTTGACCTAAAGAAGTAGAAGCTCCCCCTTAAAATTTACAGTTTATCTCTAATTTCTCTGTCATTATTTTATCTAGTATATACATATATATATATTTTTTTTCAATCTGAAATCTCAAAGGATTTTTTTAGTTTAAAAGTCACGAATCCACATCTCGATAACAGGGACCAACTTTGTCGTCTGTAACAGGTTTATATAGAGAGTTGGTCATTTCAGCCCCATAACAAGGATATGTCCAGTTGCTGGTCAGTTGAGGATAAAAGAAAGAAGGGACTAGTGGTAGCAGTCTAGGATCCGTGTGGTACGAAGGCAACTTTCCATTCCAGAATCGAAATGGATGATCCGAGGAATTTGGTGAATTATTCACGATTAAATCTTCAGAGACGTCTTCAGACCTCTTTGGTATGCCTGTAAAAGAAGAACGTTTGATGAAAAGTACAGTATGAAATAATACATAATAAATGATACTTATATGAATCATGTTTGAAAACTAGAATTAGA
The DNA here is from genome assembly GCA_963931845.1 of Maratus michaelseni. Taxonomy (NCBI): domain Eukaryota; kingdom Metazoa; phylum Arthropoda; class Arachnida; order Araneae; family Salticidae; genus Maratus; species Maratus michaelseni. The sequence continues at coordinate 187,395,067 of OZ007598.1, read as the reverse complement.
TTCAATTAAGTGGCCAAACTCAATGTACTGTAAAAAATGCAAATATTTCTTAATCTACGAAATATAATATAACCGCGAACGAACATATTCGATAGCCTCTTCCGAGTGACCAATGATTCCGAAAAGCGTTTTTTATCATTAGAAACCTTATATATATATATATATATATATATATATATGCAGGGCTTTACAAATTTGATAAAATCCAGTAGACAGAAAAAATTTCTAGTCGCCAGTAAAAAATATTTACGTCAAATAAATTACTTATAATCCTATATATGCTTTTATTCTTTAAAATGAATGTGATAGATTAATCAGTTTAAATTCTGAATAAAAAAATCTAATTTGAAACTTACAAAAGAAAAAGAAATAACTTTTTTTTTTAATTGAATCCAATTTTAGATGACACAAAGGCTGGATTGACACAACTTCTTACTGGTTTATTGAAATTTCTCCCTCCCCAACTTTCTAATCACATGACATGCTGGCTGGCTAAAGCAGAAAAGAATGTCTTTTTCTGTGCATGAGATAGAAAATGCCTTTTAAACTTGGTTCTTCCATTAAATTGACAAGAGAAGAGGAAGATCTCTGCTTCCCTCACGCAAGTCAATGTGGGGAAAGGAAAAAAAAGTCCGTTTGTGCCCTTTTCTTAGGTCAATTTTTGTACAAAAATATAAACCGCCAGATGAAATAACTTAGTCGCCAGACAGAAATATTTGGTCGCCAGTGGCGACTTGGCGACCGCATTTGTCAAGCCCTGTATATATGTATATATACATATTTGAGATTTAAAGAAGCATTTATAAAAACAAAGTTTCTTTTGCTGCCCATATTTTTTGGAAACGTTTCCCAGTACTTTTTATAGTGTATTAATCAGCTTTCTCAAATCAGAATATTAGTTTTTAGGATGTTATCCCTTCTCAATTAATCATTTTCAGCTGTATAATTCAATTTATACATGCACGAGTAACAAAATAATATTAATTTGAATGTTAATGCTGTTTTAATTTGTCATGTTTGTTGAACATGAAACTGTTTATTTGAGACTTGATAGCATTCGATAAACCACATTTCATATACACTAAAAAATTACTTGGAAACATTTCCGAAAATCAGTGGCAGCAAAAGAAACTTTGTTTTTATAAATGTTTCTTTAAATCTCGAAAATATATTTGTTTCTAATGTTTCTAAGAGTAAATGACACTTTTTGGAATCGTTAGTAACTCGGGAGAGATAACTGTATATTTCCGTTCGTGATTACATTATATTTTCCTATTTTAAGAAACATAAGAGTGTGGTTGTTTTTTAGAGATCACTTGTTTAATACATATATCAGGATGTAATGCTGTCTAAATAAATATCATTGACAAATACAACCGAGTGAATTACAGTACACTGTATAAAAATGCTGTAAAATTCAAGAACCAATAATACTCCTTGTGAAAAAGCACCGAAGAACTGACAATAAATCGCAATTGAATGAAAAAAAAAATTGTATGAATCACCATAAAAACAAAAGAACACACAGGACGCGTTTCGGCCTGGAAATTTTTAACAGCCCGTCATCAGCCAAAGTAAACACGTGTTCCTAAGAGTACAAAGTTACAAATGAACAGAAGAGCAGAGAGGACAGCTTACAAAGAATGCGACAGGTGGTGCTAGCTGAAAGTAAAACACCAATCATAGAGAAGCATATGAGAAAGAGGCAAGTGTAGCCAAAATGATAGGGAAAAAAAAGAATGAATAAATAAATGATTGATAATGAATTTATCCCCGTTTCTTTAAATCTCGAAAATATATTGGTTTCTGAGGCTTCTGAAGATACAGAACGCTTTTTGGAATCGTGGTAATTCGGAAGAGGTTATTGTACATTTTCGTTCGTGGTTATATTAAATTTTCTTAGATTACGAAATATTTTTCTTTTTTTTTCAGTGTGGACGTCTTATGTCATTCGAGGGCTATGGGGCCAATAATTTTAGAACCTTCTATCACTTTTAGCTATATTAGTGTAATTAGTGTGGGGTGAACAAGACCTTTGAGTTTTTTGAAACGATCAAAACATCATTATTTGAAAAGTACTGAAACTCATATAATATGAAACCAGTAGACTCATGCGAAGATTTCGCACTGCAATCTAATATTTTTTACCAATATCTAATATTTTTTAGATGTAGGTTTAAACTTCTGAAAAAAAAAATTAAGGATACAAATATCTGAAAACAACATTAGTCAAGAGAGAATATCATCTCTATTTTTACATCAAAGTTACTGATCGAAGATACCAAAAGTCACGCACGAGAAAAAAAAAATACAATCGTATTTTAACCGTGACACACGTAATTATACGTTATTATATTTCTCTTTTTACGTATGCCACGATTTTAACTGCATTAGGAGATGACGTCATTCGCTTCGGGAAAAACATGATAATAAATGTAAAATAATAATAATTTTTAATAATAAATATAAAATAAACCCGTGCGAGGCGTCCCACTTTATCTTTTTTGTACTATTTTTTTATAATCATTGTAATCATCATATAATTCGTATTTAATTTTTGTGGCAACACTAATTTGAGGAAAACTTTTCGTTTCATTGATGAAAACAATGCCAATTTAATTTTTAATTAACACCAATTTTTAATCAAGAAACATTGTTTAACTAAATGTGAGTGTACTATGTCAGAAACCGCTTCAAAAGCCTTTTGAATGATACCCCATTCATTGTTTTACGTTTCGTAAATGCATACAAAAAGGGATGTTGACAACATAAGTTATATGATTAAGATATTTTTATTTTTTGCCTATAATGTATATATTCTTAAGTTATATTATACAGAAAGATAAATGTTATGCATACAAAAATAATATTTAAATTTGAATTTTGAAATTTCATATCACTAACACGTGAATGAAAATCATCATCAAAGTGCTGCACGCATGATAGAACTGGAAATTATGCATATAGAAAACAATTTTTGACCGAAACAGAATCATAACACTCTTACCTCTAACTTAAAATCAAAATATACACAAAATATATTGTTTAAATTTAATTTTGACATAAAATTTAAAAATAAAATTCACATATTATCAATTGCAAAAAATTAAAAAATCAAAATAAGGTAACCCCCCCCCCCCCCCCCAGTAACTGTCACTTTAAGGATTCATTCTTGTTCAAATCACTATTACAGAAATTTAAATATATTTTATACTTACCTTTGTTTTTTAAAAGGATAGTAGAGATACGTTAAAAAATTATTGTTGGCAAAATTATATATTTATTATTAAAAATTAATTTTATTCATAAATATGGACAAAACCTCCAGTAACTGACACCATCCCTATTTTGAAACACCCATAACTGACACAAAGTGAACTAGTCACTGACACAATGCTTTAAAAAACTTTATTCTTTATTATAAAAAACAAAATACATTAATATTTATTATAAAAAGTGGTATTTAGTAAGGTGTACGTAATGCAGAGTATATAGTAAGAGTATTTAGCAGTAATATTTAGTACTGCATTATTAGTATTGCAGATATCCAACAACTTACATCTGGTGTCAGACACTGGTAAAATAACTTAAATTTTAATGGTGTTTAGTACAAGATAATTTTAATTTATTATTATGCATTTTTAAACAGTTCAAATATATTCTATTTAATTTTATTTCAAATAATTGAAATTTAAATCATGAATAAGAAAGAGACACTGAATTCAGGTATATAAACAAGTGTTTTCAACCAAAATTTCTTATTACTTGCATTGGTTTCTCACGGAATTCTTTATGCAGTTGATTATGATCATCCTGCATGCTGTCAGAAGTGATTTATTAATTTGAAAACTAGAATTTATCAAAAATACTTATGACCTAGAATCTTCCTACCGGGCCCCTGAAAGGTCGGGGCCCCGCTGGCTCACACATTAAGAGACTACTTTAATCACGGTAAAATTAATATTATAATCTGCACTTTATTCGCCATCATTTGGTTTACAAAAGCTACAGATACTATTGACTCATGATTCATATAAACGGAAAACTGTACATAATAATATAAAACATTTACTAAGAAATGGTTAGAGTTAAATACAAGAAGTATTTTTTGTGTTTTAAAAATCACTGTAAAAAAAGAATATGCCAGATTACAATACAACGTGCGGGTAAAAAGATCGCCAACACACTGTTCTGTAAATTTCAAGTGTGCTGTAAATGAACGTGTGCTTGAATTTTCAAGTACTGTGATGTAATTTTACACTACAATTTTTTGTAAATTTTAAGTTTTGTTGTAATAAACACGTTCTTGAATTTTCAAGGACGCTGATGTAATTTTATAGCACAAGATGTTGTAAAATTCAAGTTTTGTTGTAATGAAGGTGTACTTGAATTTTCAAGTACGATGATATAATTTAACAACACAATGTGTTGTAAAATTCAGATTTTGCTGTAAATGAATGTGTGCTTGATTTTTCAAGTACTGTGATGTAATTTTACTACTTAGTGTGTTGTATTTATTTTATCCGATTTTCAAGCATAATGCTGTAAATTTACAACAAGTAAATTTATTTCATATTTGCTGTGATGAAATAATGCTTGATTTGCTTGATAATGTTTCATGCTTTGATTTGAAATAATGCTTGATTTTTCAAGGACATTTAAAGGAGGCAGGTGGATAAGCATTGACTTTTGGCCTACCAAAATCATCTTTTTTTTTTTTTTTTTTTTTTTTTTTTTTTGGGAGGTGTTTTGCTTGTTTTAAAATAATTACAGTTTTATATGTACTGGTTCTGATTATTTTTTTGTTTGAAGATCATTTAAATGTGTTATACGGAGATTATAAACATGGGTTTATTTACAAAAAATTAATGTAGTTCAGATTTGACTTTTTTTTCCCCTTGGTATGAAGTGCTCATAACACCACCGTAATTTTTAGATAACTTAATATATGAAATATAAAGAAACTAAAACATAAATAAAAACTGCTGTTTATGAACACTTCGTCTGTATTAACCCATTTTCGGCCAAGCATAGAACTTTTATAAAATGTGGTATTATTTGCATAGAAATTTACTTAAATTACATTCATTAAGACATCTAAAAAGTTTCGTGCATGAAAAATAATAATTTATTTAATTTGACGTTACCATTATTAATTTATTATTATTAATTTATTATTAAATTTAAATAAAAAATTTTAAGTTTTCTTATGGCATCTGTTTTATTTTTATTTTAATAACTGAACTTGCAACTTTACTCCATTATAAAAACATATGATTAATCTCAAGTGGAATAATTATACATTTTCAAAAAGTCGAATTTGTCAATAACCGTTTCAAGTAAAAAAATAGCGAATTTTGAAAATTTCTCAACAGAAAGTGATTACTTCAATTGAATTACTAATATTTTATAGATGTCTCCAGAACCCTTAAAAATAGCAGAAAAATAAAATTAGCGAAAAATATACGTCACAGTGTTAATAAAAAAATATTTATTGAAATGGTGCGTTTACCCACCTTTGGCCGAAAATGGGTTAATAATAAAGTAGAAATATGCGCGCGCGTTTGTGTGTGTGTTGTGTTCAGAGAAGACCGCCGCTTGCAGATCTACAATATTTTGCAGGAAGGTGATACCTGAAGTTATGCATGTCGAAGCCCGTTTTTAGATCTTTAAAATTTATTTATTCCCGGCGAGTTTTCCACATTAGTAAAAGTAATCTGGTTTCAATCTTTTAAGCTCAATAAAATAAACTTTGTTCTCTTTTCAATAAAGTTTATTCGTACAGCAATTTTTATAAGAAATTTTATGTTCCACTAATTTTAATTTTTTAGCGAATTTTAATGCGATTGTTAGCGTTCTCCGCATTTTTGGATATTTGAGGGATTTTTTTTTATGCAATTTGTAGAGTTTTTTGCGCGTTTCACGGCGATTTTTTGACATTCGTAAAAGATATTCGGTTTAAAATTTTATTCTAATATAGTAAATTTTGTCCTCAGCGATTTTTGAATTTTTGACAATTTTTCAGGTTTTGTGAAAGAATTCTGGTTACAGTGTTTTAGCCCACTATAGTAAATTTTATTATCTGAAATTTTTTAATTTTTAGCGATTTTTAGAAGTTTTTTTGCGTTTCGCAGTGATTTCTCCAGATTAGTAAAAGTAATCTGATTTTAATCCTTTAGCTCAATATAGTAAATGTTGTTTATTCTGAATTCGTAGAATGATTTAGGAATTTTCCATGCGATTTTAGTGATTTGGCATTCATTTTCTATCATTTCAAGTTTCAGGTTTAGATGGATTGTGGATTGTCAGAAATAGCTTTCACGGGTTCGAATCGGATTCATATTCATCATCCTAAATCCCGATCTGAATCCGGAAAAGCCATTTTCGTCGATCCACAACTTGAAACGCTTTATCAGGAAATGATTGAATATCTTCAAACATAATTTTCTGTTTAAAAATTCGGTATAACAAAACCCGCACTTTAATTGCAAGGAAAACAAATCATATTGACTGAACCCGACTGATGCAGGAGACTAAATCTACTATTTTTATTTTTCAAGTATGTTTTGGTATTCTGATTGCTTTAACATACCGGGCGGCCAGAATTTAAACAACCTTACTCTGACCCCCCCCCCCCCCTACCTATATATAGAACTACTTAGTGTAAGGGCTTCAAATCTTCTGAACATACTATTCAAAACATGGGGAAACGGATTACGCGAAAAAAAATTAGTTTGAGAAATACCGATAGATGGCACTGTTCAACGAAAATCAATATACATAATAATGTAAGCGAGGTTTGTCCTTATGTGCCGCTATAACTCCGGAACCCACTCCCACATCCCCACGGGGGTTATATGGTATAGTAGCCCTGAATCCCCCTCTATGAAGAAGGTTTCGGCTTGGAACTGCAGGGGTATCTTCCGACAGACTTTAAGAATATATCTTTCCCCTTTCATCGCCAAAAATAGGCGAAAGGGTGCCGCTTTCTGGCGGTAATCCCTTTCTCAAACTTGACAAACTCAAACGCAAGTGAAAAATCTCTGTTTCTTCTCGGGATCTGTGGAATTTCCGTGACTGTTTAGCGCGAAAAAAAATCTGTTTGGCAGAATATTCTTCCTCCACACCTGCTGGAGGAAAGGATATGTTTTCTTCAAGAAAGGGTTGCTAGTCCGCTGTCCATTTATATTTCTAGTCAATGGTTGGGGGTGTCAAAATAGGGCATCGCGCCAATGGACTTCTTAAGGGAAGTCGGTGAAGCAGCAGGGAATCGTGTGCCGAAGTGGCCAGAATGTTCGAGAATATTGTAGAATGCTATAGAATCTTCCAGAAAGTTTAAGAAGGTTTTAGAATGTCCCGTAAAGTTCTGAACCTTTGAAGGGACTTCCTGTTTCGAAACGTTCTAGAATGTTCTAGTAACGGGACGGAAGCCCGGTATCTTCTGGAGCATTCTCGAATGTTCCATTACCCTGATATGATGGGAATATGAATAGGGTACAAACGGCCGATTAAAGGAAACGTCGGAGTCGGAGTGTGGATCGTGGATCTCGGAAGTTGATCAGTTCCTTCCCTTTTGAGGGTGGAGGAGATAAGATAAGAAGCGTGTTACAGTACAATGAGATTTTTCAATACAAAAATATAAGATATCAAAAACTAATATTTTATGTTTTTGCAAAATGCAATCAGGTTGTTTGAAGATTGATACTTTCACAAAGGTTCACTCTTTTGAATGATATTCATAGCTGTCAACTTCTATTTTATTACCAGTATTTCTGAATAAAAATCTTTGTCTTATTTAATCACAGAGCGTTTGCGATTGAATAAAGTAAAGATTTTGTAGAAGTTCGGAGTTTAAAAATAAGATGAAGATTTCCATTTGGAAATATACAGACACCAAAAATAGTAGCAGTTTGCAACTATGAATATAATCTAGGAATGTATCATGTATATTTCTTAAATTTGCCATATCATTAGAAAATAAAATCTATAAGAAAAATATTGGGTATTGATTATTTTTTCTGTTAATGAATATTTTATATAATATTTTCATTGGTATACATTTTTAAGATATTTTTCTTATTATAAACATAAACATTAGAAATATCGCCAAATATTAAGTAAATTACGCTCAAAGGCTCAGGACATTTCCATTATATTTAATTCACTTATTAGAAGCTTCAAACCATCTTTTTTATCTGAATTAATGTATAAATGATTTTTCAAATATTAATTCTGTATTTGTCTCTTGGCTGGGAATTAAATTAATATAAAACACGACTGAAAAATCATTTATCCAACATAGATTATAAAACACTTTCCAACACATCCTGAATATTTGTAACAAAATTTCATAGATTAATAATGTGAAAGATGATATCTAAGTAATCAAGTTGGAAAACGCTTCACATATTTGAAAACCCACTTTCAGCAGTAATCGGAAAAATATCCGAATTTTTGTGTGCAGCCCTGTATATGATCAATAGATTTGTATATATACTACATAGTATGTTAAAATTTTGTTCATTTAGGAAAAGCGTAATACAGTTGAAAATTATCATTCGTCAATGAGAAGCAATGTACAGGAGATCTTTTGTGTAGCCCTGTATACGATCTATAGAATTCATACACACCAAGGAATATGCCAAAAAAATAGCTAAATTTAAAAACCCGTGCAACAACGGAAAACGCACTTCCAGCAATTCTTGTTCATAGTCATTACGGTAATTGAATTTTTTTTGTCGGGGTATCTATTCCAGATCAGCAACGAATTTCCCTGACTTTTCCAGGTTTTCCATACCAATAAAAAAAAAATTTCCAGGTATCGAGATTTTGTGATGTTACACAAAAAAATCTTTTGTTCACAAGTTGTGAATTTGAGAGTGGAACTTTCACAACTGATTCTGGTGCACAAATTATTGATTTGTTGCATAATTTTTTACAAAATTTACAAATTGTTGAACATTTTACTTTCTAAACATTTTGCAGATACACAATTTTAGCATAAGGTTCTATTCATTTAGTCTAATCAGGATGAAATTCTTTATCACTCCAGTCACAGGTTGCTTTGGCACATTTTAATACAAATAATATATATTCAATAAATTAAATGTCCAGTTCCCAAAGAAATATAATTAAGAAGAGCTAATCATTCTAACATTCAGTAGAAAGTTTCGGTGAAGTTGGAACTGAAAATCTCCGAGTTACAAAGAAGAACTGAAAGGGGGGGGGGGACAAAATGATTTGAACAAGAGGTTGAAATACTCCTTAACAGTACTTATGAAGTGAAAAGTTTGATTTTAATGGCGCTGCAATTTCAAATCCTTAGTTCTATAAGAAGCATTTTCCTATTTTTTCTTGAAAGTGTCAAAATTTTCTAACTTTTTCTCAGAATTTTCAAATTTTCCTGACTTTTCTTCAAAAATGAGAAATTTCCCTCCCTTCCCCCGGACTTTTTCAGTCCATATAAATTTCCCTGACTTTTCCATGTTATCCAAGGGGCTAGACGCCCTGTTTTGTGTGTCCCTGTAAATGAACTATGGATGATTTGTACTCCGTAATCTATAGTAAGCATCTTGTAATGCACCCCAGTGATATATATGAAATTCAATATGTTTGAAATACAGAAACATCATTAAAATACACAGTACATGATTTTTCTCGTAGGCCGTAATGTAAAAGATTTCTTTTCAGTGTCCCTGTTAACTTGCTACACATTTAATTTTCAATGTCGACCATGCCATAGTAAATCTCAATAACATATACCAATTGAATGACAATCCGAGTCAGGGTGTCTATTCCATTTCCCTGACTTTTCCATACCAATAATAAAAAAAAATCCAGGTATCGAGATTTTCTTATGTTACACACAAAATATCTTAAAAGTTGTGAATTTGAGAGTGGAACTTTCACAACTGATTCTCAGGCAAAAATTACTGATTTGTTACATATTACAATTTACAAATTTTTGAACATTTTAAGTGCTAAACATTTTGCACATACACACTTTTAGCATCAGATTCTATCCATTTTGTCTAATCAGGATGAAATTCTTTATCACATCAGTCACAGTTACATACAGATTGCTTTGACATATTTTAATACAAATAATGAATATTCAATAAATTAAGCTTACAAATGTTCAGTTCCCAAACAAAAATAAGTAAGCAGAATGAAACATCTAATCAATCCTACAACATTCAGTAGAAAGTTTCAGAGAAGCTGAAACTGGAAAATCTCTGAGTTACAAAGGAGGACTGAAAGGGGGTAGACAAAAGGAATTACATGAGAGGTTGAAATACTCTTTACAGTACTTATGAAGAGCAAAGTTTGATTTTAATGGAATTGTAATTTCAAATTCATAACATTTTCCTATTTTTTTTTCCTTGAAAGTTTCAAAATTTTCTAACTTTTACTCAGAATTTTCCCTGACTTTTCCTCAGAAATGGTAAATTTCCCTGATTTTTCCAGTGCATATAAATTTATAAATTTCCCTGACTTTTCCGGGTTATCCAGTTTGATAGACACCCTGCCGAGTATATTTACGCGAATTGGAGCACGGACAGATAGACAGACAAACGAATTCATAAACATTTTTCAACTTCAAATGTTATTATATTTCAAATAAAGTGGAGAGTCAAAATACTTCTATTAGAATTAACTTTTAAATATACACTAAAACACTTTTTATTTTGCTTAAAAGACGTCAACATAAACATTAGAGATGTTAAAATTTAAATGTTTCGATTTGTTCACCAAATCGTCTTCAGAATATACACAAACCACAAATACAATGTACATAAAAAACGAGACATTAAATTAATTAAACACCAGAGAGTCTGAACAGTCACTATGTGAAAGAAGGAACAGCGCCCTCTATACTTTTCATTTTAACACCGCTCTTAGATCCATCTACAGACAGCATCCCACTATTATTCAACCACTCAACCCAAATCTTCGGTTTTCGGTCAATAATTTTTCACCTTTGTTGGAAAGTGCTAAAAATAAAACATATTTCCCTTTATTTCCCAAATACTCACCAAAAGGGCAATTTAAAAATAAAATATAACTTTTTTGAGTCTGATAAACACGACAAGACTAAATTTATTGTGAAAATAATTTATTTTGAAAAGAGAAAACAAAATGACAAATAATAAAGTTGTATAACAATGTAATAAATTATAACACCTTATAATAATATATTTCTTTTAAATGCTAAAAGGTGTAAATTAACAATATAATACACAGTAAAATAACATTTATTAGGTTGTTGACATGTTTCGGCTTACTCCGAGCCATTTACAAAAACAAAATTTCAAATAATTTGTTTTTGTAAAGGGCTCGGAGTGAGTCAAAACATGTCAACAACCTAATAAAAGTTATTTTAATACATATTATGTTGTTAATTTACATTTTTAGAATTTAAAAGAAATATAATAAAGTTATAGTTACAATGAATCTCAGCTTATTAGTACTATATACACTTTCAGCTCGTCCATGGCTTAAAGTATCCAGACTTTAGTAAACAATCCAATGTATTCCATTCATTTTTACAGAGGGATTTCCATCCATTTTTCCAATTACAGTTTCCATCTTTTTTTTTTTCCATCCATTCTTTTCTATTCGTCGTCACCTAAAAATGCAATATCGAATTATTCATTAAAATGTTACTAAAATACAATATACTTAAGTATGCAAAGATAAACAAATAATAATAAATACTTAAAAAAATTAATTAGCTAAACTACAGACATGAAAACTGTAATATGACTTCAAATCAGATAAAAGCATTAGCTGCCATCAGCTACACTCTTTTGTCACCACTACTTATTAATCGGCTTCACCTTATTTAGGGTTCGTACCAGGGTTGGCAAAGTGGACCCAGCCCAGAAAAACCCACCAGGGTTTTTCTGGGTGGGTCCACCAACAAAAACCCGCCTGGGTTTTTGCTAAAAATTATTTCTGAATCTGCAAATCCCCCCCCTATAGTATTTAAAAATACAAAATACAAGTTTACCTTTTAAGCCCAAAACCTAGGTGGTTTCTTCTCACAAAATTACATAAAAATCAGTCATATTTGTGGTAATCAGGTACTAGTTTATTTCAGAATATTTATTTTTAATTTTTTTTTATTTCAAATAATTTACACAATGTAATATATTTAAAATAATTATAATTGATCTTTTTTTATAGTTTACCAATCAAAATCACATTCACTTTGATTTTTATGGTAATATTTATAAATCTTTACTAGTTTTTCACACTGCTCTGATCCTAGTCTGTTCCGCAATTTAGACCATATGAATCCAAATGTAGAGAAAATCCTCTCGATGGAAGCAGAGCTAGATGGAACAGAATGCAGAGATTGGAAAAAACTACAAAAATCAGATTCTAACTTGTTGTTTTTCTTATTCTGTACTTTTTCTTTAAGAATTTCCCACCATTTTGAAGCTGAAAATTGAGACACAATGTTTTCTGAGAAAAGTGATTTAGGAAAATAGTCTATGTTTTTAATTTTAAATGCCAATATTGCAGGTAACCACTCTGAATGATACTGCATTATCCATGCTTCAGCTTCTTCCTCTTCCGTTGAATTAAGCCTTTCCCCTCTAAACTTTACATCCATTATATTATATTAGCTAAAAAATGCTCAGGCCCGATAATCTGTTTGTAGCATTTCAGTATAACTTTGTTTTGGTTTTTGGATGTAATTTATTCTGTATTACTGTTTCAAAAATAGGTTTTACATTAATTTAATTATTATAGTTACTAATTATTATAGTTACTAGAAAAATAACAATTAATTATTCATTATGACAATTAAAATGTATTTAAAAGTGATAAGAACTGACTTTTATCACTTAATAGTATTAAGTTAATTATAATAGTATTAATAATTAATATATCAATATTATTTTATAATCAGTTAATAAATTTATTCTGATATTAGTATTAAGTTAATACTAATATCAGAATAGAACAAATTTATCAACTGGTATTATAAAAAATATTTTAATTAGTAATAAATAGATCAAATGTAATTAAAAAATGTAACTTAATAAATATATTTTTAAATGAGTACACAAATATATTATGTAAATATACAAATATACAGAAAAATAACTAAAACCCACAAAAACCCAGAAAAGTCCACAAAAACTCAGAAAAGCCCACAAAACCCCGGGTGGGTTGGGTTTTTGTACAAAAACTCGGGTTTTTGCCAATCCTAGTTCGTACACATTTCTTTAAGTAAAAATAAGGACCAAAACCAACAAAATTTAAGGACCTACAAATTGAATAAACTAATGAATTATAATAAGCATTTTTAAATAAAAGTTTTCGTTTTTGTAAATACAACTTTTAAACATTCAAATGCCCCTGGGGGGGGGGGCGGATTTCCGCATATGGCAGTAGATATTTAGAAGAATATCAGTTATAGCTATTTCAAAATAAAAAATACAGTACAGAAAAAACGGAAATTTAAAGATTTTAAACTTAGTGTGCATGAAGAAAAGAAAACAGGTTGGGAGGGGGGGGGGGGATCCAAAATTTTGAGAGTGGGTATTAAGATATTAAATTATACTGCCACTGTAAAGTGTGTGGAGAGGGAAAAGCAAAGTAAAATATTTTTGGGTGAGAATTCGTTCAGATGGTTATTTATTCATCATTGCATAGTGAGTTGCAAATAGGGCAGAAAAATAATTAAATATTAAAGAGTTTCAACGTTTTTTTTTTGGGGAGGGGGGTGGATAGAGAGAGAGAGAGAAAAAAAGGATTTAAATGAGAGATTATTTATTTTTCTAATAAAGATACAGAACAGAATTCTTTAAAAGAAAAATAAACATTTTGAACTTTGTAAGCAGGGACAAAAAATATCTAGGAATAAATGCTGAAAAGTAAATCTGACTTACCTTGTCATTCTATAAATAAGTATCACAATAATTTCTATAATTTTAAACTCACTGAAATAATGGCGTCCAAAAAGGAAATTTGATTTTCATTCCCTGACTCTGCTTATGTCATTGGCGTATCAATTCACGTGATCAACAAACGTCACATAGCCAATTTTACAGCATGATGTCTTTGAAAAAACGCGAAACAAGGATTTCTTGACCGGTGCTGTAATTTTTTACAACACAAGGAATAATATTAGTGCTTAAATTTTACAGAATTTTTATGCAGTGTACTGTAATTCGCTCGGTTGTGTTTAGCAATGATATTTATTTAGACAACATTACGTCCTGATATATATATTAAATAACTACATTCTGTAAAAAACAACCATACTGTTGTGTTTCTTAATATAGGAAAATATAAAGTTATCACAAACGGAATTATACAAAAATCTCTTCCGAGTTACTAACGATTCCAAAAAGTGTTTTTTCCCTTAGTAACATCAGACACCAATATTTTCGAGATTGAAAGAAGCATTTATAAAAAGTTTCTTTTATTGCTAACAGTAAGATTAATATTATTTTGTTATTCTTGCATGGATGGATATATGTATTAAACAACGACACTGTTATGTTTCTTAATATAGAAAAATATAAAGTAATCACGAAAGGAAATATTCAAATATCTCTTCAGAGTTATTAACGATTCCAAAAAGTGTTCTTTACCCTTAGAAACATCAGAAGCCAACATTTTCGAGATTTAAAGAAGCCTTTATAAAAACAAAGTTTCTTTTGCTGCTAACATTAAGATTAATATTATTTTGTCACCCTTGGATGGATAGACAGGGTGTCCAAAGTCCTTGACACTTTTTTAAATTCAATATAAGATTAAGCAATTGGCGTACGAGAGTGCGGTTGCGGTTTTGACGAAAATGCTTCTTATTATCTGAAATGTTGTTTAAAGAAATAAAAAAATTAGTTCCAAAAATTTCTCATACATGGCACTGATTCTGGAAAGATGTCGAATAGGTAGAACGCCTTTATACATAACAATCGCGAAAGACGCACAATACGTATGCACAGATTTTGTCCAAACTATGGCAACCCACATTCCAGAACTTAACAATACTCGCCCTCCTGAGTTTGATTCGACGAGTGAGGACGGATAAACGAGTATTGTAAACTTCTTATTGTTAATAAATATATTATAAAGTAGTTAAAGGCATTGTACCTATTTGATAACTTTCCAGAAGCAGCGCGATCTATGAGAAAATTTTGGAACTATTTTTTTTTTATTTGGTTAAACAACATTTCAGATCCTAAGTAACATTTCCATTCAAACCGCATTATCGTACGCCAGTTGTCCGATCATTTATTGAATTAATTTTTTTTAAATGTGTCAAGGACTTTTGGAACACCCTGTATGTATTAAACAACTACACTACAGAAAACAACCACACTGTTATGTTTCTTAATATAGGGGAAAATAATGTAATCACGAACGGAAATATACAATTATCTTCCGAGTTACTAACGTTTACAGAAAGTGTTCTTTACCCTTAGGAACATCAGACACCAAAATATTTTCGAGGTTTAAAGAAGCATTTACAAAAACTGAGTTTCTTTTGCTGCCACTGATTTACGGAGACGTTTCCGAATAGTTTTATAGTGTATTAATTAGTTTTCTCAAAGTGTTTCTCGATCAGATTCTTGGATGCTATCTATTCTCAAGTAAATATTTTTATGTTCAACAAACATATTTTACAGACAAACAGGATCCATTAACAACATTAACATTAATATTATTTTGTTACTCTTGCATTTATAAATTCAATTACGCAGCTGAAAGTGTTTAATTGAGAATGGATAGCATCCGAAAAACCAATAAGTGATTAATACACTAGTCGTGTATGTAATTGGGGTATTCTGTAACATGTTTTCTTTTTAAAATATTATCAAGGTCAAGGTCAAACCTGCCGGGGAGGCCTACCTTTCGGCCTAAGCCATACCTGCCAACTTTTGAAAACGGTAAAATGTAAAACGACACGTAAAGAGTGTTTTACACATTTCTTTCATTTATTTTTTAATAAGAACATCATAAGTCCCACATAATCCCTATTTTAAGTACAGGGGTCGATGCAGAGTTTTTTTTTTCTTGAGGCCCATTTTGTGAAAAATAAAGGTTATTTTTGTGAAATTTATTATATTTTTTATGAAAAAAATAACATTTTGTAACGAATGTTGAAATCCAGTTACTCAAATTCGAACGAAGTATTTATTAACAAAAACTTTTTAAAATCCTTTTGGTGAAGTTTTCCTCTCTTGTGAACTTGTTTGCTTACAAATTATACATTTTAAAAGTCTCAAAATAATAAGTAATTAATAAATAGTAAGTTTTTATGGAATAGAATTTTGGGAAGGGGCCTATTTTATCAAATTGATTTTTGTGAAGGGTCTCATTTTATCCAATTGATTTTTGTGAAGGGACCCATTTTATCCAATTGATTTTTGTGAAGGGGCCATTTTGTTAAATTAACTTTTGTGAAGGGGCCTGTTTTGTTAATTAGATTTTTGTGAAGGGACCCTAAATAGACCCCAAATTTTGCCTAGATCGACCCTTGAAGTAACATATAAGCGACATTTTTACACTTCTTTTTAAGAACATAATAGATGAATATTGATAAATAATTCTGTAATTACCATTATAAAGATAGTTTGATGAGAAAAATATAGAAAATATTATAACACTTATTAAAAAATAATTTTAAAGATGCATATATATAGTTTATTTTATTTATTTTTTGCTTTTTAAAGAATGCCTGAGCAAAAACTTATTCAAAACGTGACTTCTTTTTACATAGATGAAAGTTAAAAGATTCCCTCTGGGGATTTTTGACAAGAAAACTTGAACTCATTTCTTTGACAATACTAAATGTTCCCTCCTGGCGTTAAATATTATTAAAAAAAAAACTAAAAAGTAATTCATAATTTAAGGAAAGAAAAATAAAACTTGGGAGAAACTTTGTCAAAAAGTGTAAAAATAAGTATCCTAAGTGTAAAAGTGTAAAAACTGATCAAAAAGTGTAAATTTTACACCAAAAGTGTACAAGTTGCCAAGTAGGCTTAAGCTCAGTTAAACCCGATCAGCAGGTTTGTTTACCTAATTATACTGAGAATTACTAAATTATACTTTGTGACACTGAGCAATAATTATACTATGTAATGCTGAAATTCTGAAAATACAAGATTCCAAAAATAAAAAATCTGAAAATACAATTTACCAATCCTATTGAACAATACTAAATACTAGTATGTGATACTTAAGAATAATACGATCATGTAATAATGCTGTAAGATGCTGAAGCAGATAATAATAATGGTAAGTACTAAATGAACAAAAATTAAAATATTATCAATTAAGAATACAATTTTCTTTTGTTGGAAAGGGAGAATCCTAAAACACAAAAATACATTATCGCCTAGTATAAATTACGTTATTTAAAATTCATTTTAATGCAATCATATTTCACAAAATTTAAACTCTTGATATGTATTCTTTTATCAGTTTGTACTCTGTAGTCTACTACGAACGGAAATGCACAGTAATCTCTTCCGAGTTACCACGATTTCGAAAAGCGTTCTCTATCTTAAGAAACCTCAGAAGCCAATATATTTTCGAGATTTAAAGAAACATTTATAATAATAAAGTTTCTTTTGCTGGCACTGATTTTCGGAAATATTTCCGAGTAGTTTTTTAATGTATATGAAATGTGGTTTAACGAATGCTATCAAATCTCAAATAAACAGTTTGATGCCCAACAAACTTGTTTTACAGAAAAACATTACAAATTAACAGCATTAACATTAATATCAAGATTAGTATTATTTAGTTACTCGTGCATTTATAAATTCAATTACGCAGCTGAAAATGTTGGAGAATAAATAGCACCTTTAAAACCTATTCCGCGTTCAAGGAACTGATTAATAAACTATAAAACTACCCGAAAACGTTTCCGAAAATCAGTGGCAGCAAAAAAAAAACTTTAATTTTGTAAATGACTCTTTAAATCTTGAAAATATATTGGTTCTTGACGTTTCTAATGATAAAGAACGCGTTTTGGAATCATGAGGAACGCGGAAGAATTTATTGTATGTTTTCGTTCGTGGTTATATTATATTTTTTTAGATTAACATTTGTCTTTTTTTTTTACAGTGCACAATGAACAGAAATACATTGCTTTAAATATGAACAAAAAGCGAAAAATGAATTTAAAAATATAGAATTTTAACAAGCTATTTATAATATTTTTGCTGATACGATAAGAAAGTGTTAGGAATCTCAAATATTTTGTAAGCTTAGATGCCAAATTTATCAATTTAATCTTACACAAAACATGCGGGACTTAATTTCTAATATTCAGAGTGTAAATAAAACACAAGTAAGCTCTTTCTAAAGTTTTGATAGCTTAAAATATTAAACTTTACTCACTGACATAAAAAAAAGAAAAATCTGACGAACATCTCATAAAAATTTAATCATGAAATTGCAACATGAGAACACAAACACTTTAAAAGGACCAGAAAAGTTCAAGTGACGAAAAAATGTATTTATTACTATTACTATTTTTATAATGTTTGAACTTTTAAGAATGCTGTACAGTTAGTCCGATAAGAAAACTCCTAAAAGTATGGTGGTACGAGCTGCAATCCTTGAGCCACGCCGACCGCCAATCCCTGCTTACGACAAAACTATTCAGAATCCCTTTTTAAGGAAGTTCTCAAATCCAAAGTATCTACTTTCTGACACATTTCTTATCTCATTTCGGCTCAAAAATGCATGAAATGAAATTTGCAGGTGTTCTTATTTAGAAACTATGCGATTGAAAGACGTTTTCCTTTTTTTTTTTTTGGTAAAAGCAGAATATCTTTCAGAAAATACTGACAAACTGCACGTTTGAACCTAATTTCACAAGAGGCAGCGCAAAAATGGGGTAAAACTTGCAGTCACGTGACAAGAATCGCTTTTAACTTTATAAGTAATTTTTTTATTAAAAAAAAAAAAAAAAAAAAAATGCATTTTTATTCTAAATTGCTTCAATAGTCTGAACTGCCAATTTTATGGATTTATGTTTAAGAATGAGTCAGAAAATGTGTCAGAAAGTTTCGCGTTGTTGAGCATAACCTCAAGGCATATTCAATTATCTGGAAACCCTGTTTTCATCTTTTTCTGCCGCGATAAATTTTGAACTACTTAACAGACTTGAACACGGTTCTTTTTTTTTTTTTTTCTTTAACAGAAATTTAATTATCTAAAAACTATACCGGAAAAACATCAAAACAAAACAAAAAAAATTTTTTTTTTTCAAGTTAACAAAAAATATGATCAATTTTAACTAGTCAATAACTAGTTTTATAAATATTCAGAACTTGGTGCAATAGCTGTTGCACTCTTATGCAAAAATGCATGAATACAAAATTTATTTTATGGCAGATTTTTATATTATAGATATTAATTTTATTTTATGAAATTAAGTTTCAATACACTTTTATAAACAATTAATTACAATTTTATTACATTAAAATTATGCTATGCGCAAATATCCTATACAAGACAATGTAAAAAAATCATCGTTATTATTTCAGTGAAATGAATTATATTGTCTGTTATTAAGATATGATTAATTTCCGTAATAAAATAACAGCGATTTAATTTGGCAACATTTTATCTTTTGTTGACATTGAATTAATTAGGTATGATAAGTATCTATATTATTAGAAAGAAGAAAACTTTTATTAATATCTTTTTAAGTTTTGATTCAATTTTCATTAAATTTGAAGTGACTCGACAAAATTCTGAAACGATTATACATATTAAATTTTAAATCATTCAGTTGAGTAGTTTTTGCGCTGTTATATGCAGACAGACGGACGGACCAGCAGACGACGACTATAGGTGCTACGTATTTATATAATTACGAAAGCACCTAAAAATTACTGAGGACTCAAAAATATAGAACCTGAATTCAATATTGTGACAAAACTAGTTTTCCAAGATTGATTTTTTCGTACAATATTAAAGCTTTGGTTACTGATTTTTAAAATTAAACAAATATTTTTTTATTTCTATAAAACGTATATAAATAAATGCAAAAATAAATAATAGTCTATATAAATTATAATATTTCTAATCCACGATCAAATTTCAGTCAGTTTTCGTCATTTCAAATGTTTCTGGTTCCCTTAATGACTGTTAAAAAGTGAAAACAAATGCAAATAAATATACTGTCTTACTTTCTCCGACTAGTTGTATGTGTTTGGTCTGTATTTCTTCATTGTCTGATGTTGATGTGCTGAAACTACTGTCATGTTTAACTTCTTGGGGAATTCTCGAGCCTGTTGCACTTCTTCTGAAAAGTCCTTCATTTCCTGCACAAACATGAGAAATATTATAATTTTGATTTTATTGCATTACAATTATTTACAGAGGGTGTTGACACATTTTTATAATAATTTTGGAAAACAGAAGTATAGACAAGGATAAGAATTTTATTTTCTATTATGTTCAATCTGATAGCTTTTCTGTTAACTATCATATTACATTTCGATTTCCAAGCTAATGCAGCTTTTCTTAAGGTGGTTCTCAAATGACCTGCTCAACAACGCGAAACTTTCTGACACATTTTATGAACTTTATCAAAAAATGAAAGGTAATTAAAAACTACATGGAAACAGGAAACAATTGGTTAAATAATTTTTCTGGTCCAAACTGTGTTTATTTAACTAGAAAAGAAGAAGGAGAAAAAAAAGGGGGATGGTTGGCAACTATGTAATATGAATTAAGATCTTCCTATGATCACAGCATCAAAACCAGACATATTTCAGGATTGTGTCTTTTGAGACATTTGATCATCATCACATAAATTACAACATATCAAACATTTCTATGTAATTTGTGCATGGTCCTGTATCACCCAAAACATATGCTTGTAGAAGAAGAACTTTATTTCATTTAAGAAGGTAAACTGAATATTTAAATGTTGAACAGAATTTTATTTTATTAAATGGATATTAAATCGAATGTAACCTAATTTAAAAAGCACTAGACCCCAACCTACACATTTCTAAACACAAAATTGAAAAATAAATAGACGTTTATTTTATCAAATACTTATTATTAAATAATTATTTCAAATACCTCTTATAATAATTCTATAAAACTTTTCGAAACACCCCAAACATCCTCCATAGCACATCAATATATTTCGATATAATAACCATTTGTATACTGAGACATAGCGGTCTAAAATCATTAGTTAGAAAATCAAGAAAAAAGCAACAAAAAATTCGGGAATTTGAGATACATGAATTTTTTTAATTACTCATTTATTGAATTATAAATATTATATTATTCAATACTATAATATGATGTAGCTTGTGATATAGCTCAGAATTGTAATATTTAGTGTAATACGAAATTAAACACATAGTATACATTCTCAACTCATTCATACCATTCAGGGGTCGATCCAGGAAAAATTTGGGGGCTATTTAAGGTCCCTTCACAAAAATCCATTTAATAAAACAGGGCCCTTCACAAAATTCCTCTTGATAAAATATGCCATTTCACAATTCCATTCCATAAAAACATACTCTCTATTAATTATTTTTATTTTGTTGCGTTTTAAAATTAGTAATTTGCAAAGAAAACATGTTCACCAGAAAGGAAAACTTTAGCAAAAGGGCTAAAGAAGTTATTATTATTAAATGCTTGGTCAGGATTCATACAGAGTTTGCTAAATGAAAAATAAGGACTCTGTAAGGACTTCGTTAAAAGAAAGATAAGGACTTTCTAAAGTTTATAAACAAATTTAAAAAAAAACAGCATATATGCTTACTTACATTAAAATTTAATCACAAGCTTGAAATTTTACATAATAAGACATAATTACCCTTTTTAATTAATTAATTTCTTTAATGAGCTACGAAATGAAAATAAATACAAAAAATATATTTTTATTAATTGGCTATCAATGGTTTTTTAGCATCAATTTCTTTGGACAGGGAGGATGGGGGTAATTTATCGTGTTATTATCATCAGATAGCCAAAAACGTAGGAGAGATGATGCGATGAAGAAAAAAAACTTTAGCTTGACACAGGCTGAAATAAAAATCAAATTACGGTACAAAGATACCATTTAGAACCGGAAGGGAAACGAAACATGCAGTTCCAATGTCCAATCAGAAATTAGAGAATTATAACAAAGAAACCTGATTTTTTTTTTTTTTTTTTTTTTTTTTGAGCTACCATACTTGGCGGATTATGAATGTTCGGCGATTTTAAAGAAAAGTATTTTACGGACTTGCGGTAAATATACAGCTCACGTTAAAAAATAAGGACTTTCAATAAAAAATAATGACTTTAAGGATCCTTATTAAGGACTATTGAAATGTAAAGAGTTTTTAAGGACGTTTAAGGTCCGTATGTACTCTGTTGGTTTGAATTTGAGTAGCTGGATATCACCTTTCGTAACAAAATGTTATTTTTCACAAAAATATAATAATTTCACAAAAATATGATAAATTTCACAAAAATAATTTTAACTTTTCACAAAATGAGCCCCAAGAAAAATAACCTGCTTCGACATCTGCTATTGCTTTAGGACAATGATATGTATATTTAATACAACCTACCTAATTCTTGAGGTGTTGTGCATTCATTTTTGACTCGTGTTATAGGGATATCCATTTGAATTTCTGAATGACTAGATGCAGTTTTGCTGGTTGTAGCAGTTTCTTTGTGTTCAAACTGCGCCGTGGTAGAACTGATGACATCTTTGCACTTTTCTGGTAAATGGAAACTTTTATCTGCCCCTTTCTGCAACTTGCGTTGTTTAGCTCGGCGGTTTTTGAACCATACCTGGAAGATCAAAGAATGCATAGTAAATTTAAAAGGCAATGGCATTTTAATAAAAATTCTCAACCAAGTTGAATATTTACAGCTGGAAAATTGCATAGTAATATTGTAAAAAAAAGACAAATGTGTCTTTAATCTACTAAAATATAATAATAAACCATACGAACGAAAATATGTTTCCACTTACTTTTGGAAACGTTTCCCAGGGTTCGTACGCTTTTACCAACATTTTTTAATAGATTTTTTCTATTTAATATTTAAATAGCAAAAATTGTTGACGCCTCGTTGACTTGCAGGATTTGTAATACTTTTCTGCATTTAAATAAAGCGAAAAATTCTATTAAAAAATTGTGGTGAAAGCATACAAACCAAAAGCATACCTGTATTTTGGGTTCAGGAAGTCCTGTTTTTCTAGCTAAATTTTCTCGGTTCTCAAGGTATGTGTATTGGGCTTTGGCAAATGTTTGTTCAAGGTCTGCTAGCTGTTGTTGAAAGAAAGCTGTTGTGTTATTTGTATATCTTATAAATTTCTGTTTCTGACTTGCTTCTCTCTCTCTGATTCGATAATTCCCTATATCCTTTGTTAAGATGAATGAATTGACAAAGGAGCAAAAGCATACCTGTATTTTGGGTTCAGGAAGTCCTGTTTTTCTAGCTAAATTTTCTCGGTTCTCAAGGTCTGGGTATTGGGTTTTGGCAAATGTTTGTTCAAGGGCTGCTAGCTGTTGTTGAGAGAAAGCTGTTCGATTCCTCCTATGCTTGCCAAGTGGATTAGTCACAACTGTCCTGATATCTGAAATTTTAAATATATAAATGCATGTTAAATACAGGTAATTAAAATTGAAATTATATTAAATATATATATATAATATATATATATATATATATATATATATATATATATATATATATATATATATATATATATATTATATATATATATATATATATATATATAAACATTTCTGAGCATTAGTAACCATGAAATCATTATTTTTCTTTTTCAAATCTTTCCATAAACAAATTGCATTGCGATATTAAACAATTTGTTATTTACATGTGCTCAAGGGAATAATGGGATCTCTACATAAATATCAATAAAAATACTTTTGAATGACCAATATTTATGTATTCTAACATTTTCCAAATCGTCGCAGAAAGTTTCCATTTTTATTAAAAAATTTATATAAGATTTAGATTTTTTAAATAGGTAAATTTATACATTTTTCAGCTTAGATTCTCTATTTTAAATTAAGATTTTTATTATAAAGTGTGACATTTGATTTAATTAAAATTCAAAAAGCATAGATTCTGAGTTCTCTGTCTCTCCCACTCCTGAAATTTACACTTTTTAATTTTTTTTTTTTTTTTTTTTTTTTTTTTTTGTCGTCAAAACATAATATTTATTATACTAAATATCTTGACCTAAATTTAAAATAAAAATGTCTTAGAAAGTTTTTTTTTTTTTTTTTTTTTTTTTTTTTTTAATTTGCTGATTTTAATCATGATTAAAAATGAAGCTGACGAACCCTGCTTTTAACAAATTTCAGAACTTTTTTTTTTAATACATAATTATTGATATTTTTCATAGAAATATTTTTTGTTGTTTTTAGTACGCAATCTAAAACAGATATTAAACATTTAAAAAAAAAAAAAAAAAAAAAAAAAAAAAAAACTGTTACAGTTCAATTGAAAATGAGTTTCATTTATGTTTTGTATACCCGGCAGTATTTTCTATATAACCCGGGAAGCCTGGGTAGGATTGTCTGGTGTTTAAAAGTATTCGTGAACAAGGCTTGACAAATGCTGTCGCCAACTCGCCACTGGCTGAAAGCATTATCTCTCTTGAGAAATTTCAAACCTTTTTTTGGAGTACATAATCCCATCAAAAACTTTGCCTGTAAAAAGTGCAGCCAAGTTTCGAGACTTTATTACCGAAAACAGTTCTGAGATCGTGTAAAGCCGAGAGTAGAGAAGAAACAACGTTCCGGCCCCAGGAGGTGGTGTGTGGTGCGAGGAGGGAGGAGGGCTCCTCCTCCCGAAGTGCCCTCCTCCTCCTCCTCCCGAAGTGCCCTCCTCCTCCTCCTCCCGAAGTGCCCTCCTCCTCCTCCTCCCGAAGTGCCCTCCTCCTCCTGAAGTGCCCACCTCCTCCCGAAGTGTCCACCACCTAAGATAAGGGGATTAGTGTTAATTAATTTCAATTGCGGGACTTAGAAATTTTTCGAAGCCATTTTTTTTTTCCGCGGAGAATTTCCTACTAGAGTACGAGGTGTGTTTCAAGGGATTTATTTTAGCGAATTAGAAATTTAATTAATTTTAATTGGAGAACTTAGAAATTTTTGAAGCATTTTTTTTTTCAACGAGAGTAGTCCATTCAATATACATGTTACAGGTGAATTTTAAAAGTCAATAATGGTTTAATTAAAAAGGGTCATTCATTAATTTTAATTGGGGAACTTAGAAATTTTTCGAAGCATTTTTTTTTTTTTTTTCAACTACAGTATATAATAGCGGGTAGAATTTTAGAGTTGAATGGAAAATAACAATACATTTTTGGTGCTGCCATCTATCGTTTGAATTTAGTACTTTTAGGAAAAGTCTGGCTGAGGATCGAACCATCACAAAATGAAATCATAGCACACTGATTTACGTTATCTTAACCATTGTGCTATGATTTCATGTCTCAGAAAGTATTTTAAAAGAAGAGGTCTGTGATATCATCATATGTGCAGGTCATACGTTTTTAGTGTGCGAATTATTTTTGTAGATTATTAACCAATGATAACTATTTATTCACGAACCAATCACACAGGAGTTTTTATAATCATGCGCGCCCCCCTAGATTGGTATAAATTGATGTGAATCCTGTTCATTACATTATTCATTACATTGTCGTTGATGTGTAAGGTTGTATGATTTAAGTGGAACTCGATTTAAAAAAATGTCTAGTGTAGAAAATCAAATATCCTTCCTGATACCCAAAGAAGAACCTCTAACGATGGACATTACCCCCAAAGAGGAACCTGTTTCGAGTATTGAAGTGAAACCGTCATCGTCAGGAGAGATCAAGTTACCCCATTTTTGTGAACTTTGCAAGAAAGGCTATTCTACAAAATTTGCGTTTAATAGGCATATGACTCATCACTCAGATGAAAAAGTTCTTACCTGTGGTGTTTGCGGAGAAACCTTCATTTGGAAATATGATTTACGAAATCATGCTAAGACTCATTCAAGGACATATAATTGTAAGCTGTGCAATATGGTGTTTCCACGATATTGTGATTTGTATAAACACAAGAAGATTCATAACACTTCCAAACCGAAGAAAACGACCAGGTCTTCCAAACAGCAAAAAAGATGAACAGCGTAGAATACTGATTAATCGACTTTGTAATTTATTGCAACAAGTATGCAATTCCTATGAGCAAACAAAGTAATTTATGACGTCATCTATTTTTCGAGTTATATGATTGGGTTAAGCCTTTCAACTGTAACTGAGACTGATTTTTTAACCTATATAAGCAATGGATCCAAACACCTCAGCTAATTCTGTATAAACTTTAAAGAAGATTGTATCATGGCAAAAAGAAATCACGAACAAGTGCTTTCGCCTAATAAACGTTCTTGTGTAGATTCACCTTTAGTATCAAGAATTGAAAGCACTGAAGGCCTTGTCTACATTGACGAAACAACCTCTTTTCCGGACACCTGTTGTGAGTGTTGTGAGCCCACCAAGGATATATTGAATGAATTTTTCATTGACTTTAACTTTGCAAAACCTTCTACCCCAACGACATCCCATGAACTTATTCAAGAATCTTTGCAAGAACCCATTCAAGAACCACTACAAGAATCAACTGCTCATGCTTCGAATGATGACTTATTTGTTGGAAAGAACTTGGAAACTCAATCTTTTTAGGGTTCGAGTTACAGAATTCTGATTATTCTATCCACATAAGGGAATTTACGTCTGAAGGAATTCCCACCCAGAATGGAATTACTATGGACATCCAGACTTGGTATGAGTTCCAATATAAAATCGTTGCCTTTAATTTCAGATACAAAAGTTCGTCCTTCGTTAGCAATAACAAAATGTTAGTTTTAAATGAGGATAATTCTGTTATGTGTCTTAAAAGTTTAACGAACGATTCTCATATCAAATTAAACAATTATCAATTAGAACAATTAAAAGAAAAAACCTATAAACTGAATAAAAAATTGATTCATCACCAGTATGAAAAACATTTACCTAACTTATTAAAGAAAAAATGTAAACAGGCTACAATGACACAAGAAAATGAATTTGTGTTATGGTCTAAACTAATTTTCTACATCGAGAATAATATTATAAGTATATTTAATGAAATTTATCAATGTACGGGATGTGTTTTTAGACATCCAAGTGTTAGCCTGCATTCGTGTTTTACATTTAACAACCGTGAAAAATTTAAACAGGTTGGAGATATAATTTTAATGCTTGTTAATTTTGATGATGTACTGTCCATGTTTTTAAAGAAAGTGGATTTTGTTAGCGATCACTTTTTATGTAACCTGAATGTACACACTTTTAAAAGCGTATTGTTTGAATAAACTATCTTAAATTTACATCTGTGTCATTATTTCTATAAAATACATGTTTAAAATATAGGCAATAAACTTGATTAAAATATAATAAACTGAATTACAATACAAATGAATGAAAAAAATACTTACACACCAGATTGAAGAAAACATGCCTTGTACTGACCACTGCTTAAACTGTTCATATTATCTAACGGGGAATCCCCACAAGTGAGATCATCCTATCCTGTGCCTTCATGACATCACCTGGGATATCGCTACGCATGCGCGAGCTTATCTAATCAGTGATAAGATTATCAGATAACAACCCCTATATAAGGTCGAACATATCGTGAGGAATCATTGCTTAGCTGTTCCTGCCTCGGTGTTCCTGCTTAGTTCGTGATTATTCCTTGACTTGCTTGCTCAGTGATTTTCAACGTGTAAAAATGTCTTCAATCATCTTTTCGGATAATGGCTTGAACGTCCAATATATAAGTGACTTTATAGAGAAAGCCCATGCTGATCGTTATTTGACGGAGTTAAAAACATTACCATTCTACAAACCTACTTTTCATTTGCGAGGAAAGGATGTGAAACCTAAGCGATTGGTTTTAGCTTATGGAGATCCCAATACCAGCTATGCCTTCAGTGGAACAAGTGTGCCCTCCAAACCTTGGACTTCACTTATGATTGAACTTCGTGATAAAGTGGAAAGAGAAACAGCCTGTGCTTTTAACTATGTGCTACTTAATTTGTACCAGGATGGAACTACCTATATCAGTCACCACAAAGATAATGAATCCAGCTTAAATGCTGTGTTCCCTATCACAGTACTCAGTTTTGGTGCTCAAAGAACTATTGAATTCAAGAGACCTAGTGTACCCTCGACATTTATCAAACTAGAACATGGATCCTTCTACAACATGTTGCCACCTACCAACGAATTATTCACACACGGCATCGGAGCAGAACCTGCTATTAAAGACGTTCGAATTAGCCTTTTTTTTCGACATTTAATAGTTCATCCTATTGATTTGAAAAAGCCAAGACTGGACTTGATGAATGATCCTGAACTGAATTTAGACTTGTTTGCTGTATCCCCTGACTATGCTCCACCTAAATATGCTTCAGCATTAAACAGACCTCAAGAGAAACTGTCTACACATACATTTCATGAATCAGATGGATATTTCTCAATTCCTTGGAATCTTGAATGGAATACCTGTGCTCAAATTGAAATGGATAAAAACTGTAATTTGAAACTGCATATAAGAATTTTTAAAGAAGGTGCTCGCGGCGAATTATTTCCAACCAAAAATGGCATTGTAATGACACCTTTAACGTATGATCATTTCCAACAAAATATGGTCAAGTTCAACTTTTATTCTGTGAAAGACAGTTACGTGTCCAATAATCAACTTTTAACAGCATTTTCCGATGAAGGACATTGCATATTACAACAGATTTTCAAGGCAAACCAACATAGCTTTCATTTTAAACAAGAAGGAATACGTTTATCTATAGATCAATTTTTAAAATTACGTGAAGCAATTCCTGAAATTACCGACTGCATGATTGATATGCTTCTTGTAAAAGCGATTCCTATGTCTGTATTACGAAAATCAAAAAAGTGTATTCAGACACACACTAATGAGGATAGTGCGAAGAAGCATTTTCTTTCTTGTTTTGACCAAGAATTAGAAAGATCTCTTAATCAAGTATATACTTGTTATGCCTGTACCATTAGCCAGTTATCGCAATTAGACCATGACTGCTTAAATACTTCATTAAGAGAAAAATTTGTTCTGTATAGAGATAGTGCATTATTAAATTTTAATGTCTATCAGTTTGTGAAGAATCTCACAGCAAACTGTCTTTGTCACTATACACCTGCATTTTTTGATACTTTGAATTCAAACTTTTATGTAAACTATTTAGAAACTGTGTTTGTAAATTCCCATGAAGTCTTTTAAAACTACAAAATGTTTGTAACATTTGCTTGAATAAAAATATTTTTTTTCCCTAAATAATTTCTATGTGATTATTTCATATCTTTAAGTGTTTCTTTTTTTCAGATTTGAGATATGTAGAAAACAGTCATGAAAAGTAGTTTTGAACTAAGAAAAAATGTTTTAAGATTGTTCTAAAAAAAAAAAAAAAACATATTTTCTGATGCATTTTTAAATTTAATATTTGTTCACAAATGTGTTAGAATTTTTCGCGTTAAGAACTATCTTAAAATAGTATCGGTTAAAAAAGCACTGAAACATTCTTCACTTGATTGAAACTTTACAAAGGGAAATATTTTATGTGAAAAAAAAGAAAAAAAAAATCACAAAAAAAGTCTAAGTTCTACAATTAAAATTAATGACAATTATTTAGGAAAATTAAATAAGGTTAATTGTTCATGAGTTAAAATTTCTTATTACAACGTATCTGTCATGAGTAATCGCTAAGGGGTTTTCCTATGAATGATTCATATCTATCTATCACTAATCGGCTTCGCCCTTATCAGATCCTCTTATCTATGAATCATATGCGTTGTATATTAGCAAGATCTTTCGGGGTAAACTTTAGTCTGTTCTAGATTTCGTTTCTTGTAGCGTTACAAACCTTAGCTCTTGGATTTATTTTTCTACTTGTGTGCGTGTGTTTGAGTTTCTGAACTGATAATATGGATTCATCTAACCAACAGCAAATGTCTTTAAACTTTGATGATGATGAAGTAAGTGAATTTTAATATATATATTTTTATTATATAATGTACTTTCAAAACTAATTTTAATTCAGCAAATTTATTAAATAATTTGTGAAATGACTTAGCCTAAAACAGGAATGATTTTTACCCGAGGGGTATATTAAATAGAGTTACTTAACTAAACTAAGATTTTATGAAGGGTTCTGTATATTCTAAAATTACTATTCTAAACTGTGATTATTCATACATTTTACTGTAATGCATGACAAAATCTATTTTTCAAATTTTATGAAGGATTCTGTATATTCTAAAATTACTATTCTAAGCTGTGATATTTTACTTAGTATAAAGGGTGAATAATTTTTACCCGAGGGGTATATTAAATAGAGATACTTAACTAAACTAAAATTTTATGAAGGGGTACAGTATATTCTAAAATTATAAAGGTTTTATTTACGAGACAGGAGTATAATTTTTTGAAATATAAGATTGATTAAGTATAGCAATGATTTTATTAAGGGTAACTATTTTTAATACCTATTTAAACTATTTTTAATGTATATTTAAAATATTTCACCTTAGTAGTGTATATATCTTAATAATGCTACTTGTAATTTATTTTCATACCAGTATAATGTATTAGTTCAAAATAATTTGGAAATATATATCGAAATGATTTTATTCTGTGCAAATATCTCTCAATATTTTTTTAAAGTTTTGTGAAATGATATTATTCATATTGAAAACTTTTTAGGACTCTATATTTTTAAATTGTTAGTTTTAAAAAGAACTTTATATACATTTTAATACTTCTCACAAGTAAATGTGTTTATTATAAAATTTATATGTAGTAGGGAAAAAGTTATTTGAAACAGTTTTTCTTATTATTACAAATTTTTAATCCAATGTGTGGACCTTCATTAGAATAATGCAAAGTTAGTTTATAATGTCAGCCATGAATATTTAAAATAGATCCTTTTTATTTGAAGTTTTTACTTGAATATTTAAAACAGTATTCACATTTTTTTTCAACTCGTTAAGTATTCTAATTAAACAATCTTCATTAATTAGTAGCGATATCTTGTAATGACTCATTGTGGGAAATCCCATGACGTCATACTTGGGGAAAACCGATGAGGTCATAGATAAGATTCTCTTATCTGATTAAATAGATAAGCGCGCTGAGGTGGATTCATTCTTATAGTAGTTGTCCTAGAGACTGTACGCTATAATTAGTGCTCCAAGCATTCTACATTATTAATCTTTGTGAAAAAGTAATAAACGATGAATTCAAAAATTCAAACTCAAGTAAGTTGAAAAACTGTTTAGTATCATTCTCTATTTTTTTATAAGATTATTTTCCTTTCTAAATTATTTTAACCTAAGAGTTTTCCATATGTTATTTGATTGCTAAACGATTTATTTTTGAAACTCTCTAAATGAATCTATTCAAACACCTATCTATTGTGTGGACCTTCATTAGAATAATACACTGTATATTCTAAAATGTGATTATTCATATATTTTACTGTAATGCATGATAAAATCTATTTTAAAATTTTATGAAGGGTTCTGTATATTTTAAAATTACTATTCTAAGCTGTGATATTTTACTTAGTATAAATCGTGAATAATTTTTACCCGAGGGGTATATTAAATAGAGGTACTTAACCAAACTAAAATTTTATGAAGGGTTCTGTATATTCCAAAATTACTATTCTATGCTGTGATTATTCATATATTTTACTGTAATGCATGACAAAATCTATTTTTAAATTTTATGAAGGATTCTGTATAATCTAAAATTACTATTCTAAGCTGTGATATTTTACTTGCCGTAAATCATGAATAATTTTTACCCGAGGGGTATATTAAATAGAGATACTTAACTAAACTAAAATTTTATGAAGGGGTACAGTATATTCTAAAATTATAAAGGTTTTATTTACGAGACAGGAGTATAATTTTTTGAAATATAAGATTGATTAAGTATAGCAATGATTTTATTAAGGGTAACTATTTTTAATGTCTGTTTAAACTATTTTTAATGTATATTTAAAATATTTCACCTTAGAAGTGTATATATCTTAATAATGCTACTTGTAATTTATTTTCATACCAGTATAATGTATTAGTTCTAAATAATTTGGAAATATATATCGAAATGATTTTATTCTGTGCAAATATCTCTCAATATTTTTTTTAAAGTTTTGTGAAATGATATTATTCATATGGAAAACTTTTTAGGACTCTATATTTTTAAATTGTTAGTTTAAAAAAAACTTTGTATACATTTTAATACTTCTCACAAGTAAATGTGTTTATTATAAAATGTATATGTAGTAGGGAAAAAGTTATTTGAAACAGTTTTTCTTATTATTACAAATTTTTAATCCAATGTGTGGACCTTCATTAGAATAATGCAAAGTTAGTTTATAATGTCAGCCATGAATATTTAAAATAGATCCTTTTTATTTGAAGTTTTTACTTGAATATTTAAAACATTTTTTTTTCAACTCGTTAAGTATTCTAATTAAACAATCTTCATTAATTAGTAGCGATATCTTGTAATGACTCATTGTGGGAAATCCCATGACGTCATACTTGGGGAAAACCGATGAGGTCATAGATAAGATTCTCTTATCTGATTAAATAGATAAGCGCGCTGAGGTGGATTCATTCTTATAGTAGTTGTCCTAGAGACTGTACGCTATAATTAGTGCTCCAAGCATTCTACATTATTAATCTTTGTGAAAAAGTAATAAACGATGAATTCAAAAATTCAAACTCAAGTAAGTTGAAAAACTGTTTAGTATCATTCTCTATTTTTTTATAAGATTATTTTCCTTTCTAAATGATTTTAACCTAAGAGTTTTCCATATGTTATTTGATTGCTAAACGATTTATTTTTGAAACTCTCTAAATGAATCTATTCAAATACCTAACTATTGTGATACTAATTTTCTTGAAAAACTTCTACTTAGAAAAAATTGTTCTTTTAGAAAGATATGACTTTTCTGTTTTGATCTCGATATTAATATCTGTATGTGTGCTAAATGTATAGTTATTTTAGTGAATGAAATTTTGACTTAATTTAAACTATAAACAAAGTCATTATTAGAGTCTATATGAAATTTTTTTATAACATGTTATTGATGAACCCTTTTCGAAAAATAATTTATGTTTTCTAATTTAGTGGGAAACTGATTTAAACATCAGTCCCAGAAAAATCGACGCCATAGAAATAAGAGTTCTGAAGGAAATGGCTGAAAAAACCCCAGCACCTTCAACGCAAGAGTCTTCTCTGGTATATTATTACTATTATTATTTATTATTATTAGTGTGTAAAAATTTTAATAAATGTAGATTGTAAACGATTATTTTCTTTTAAAGTGGGACATGGATTTTTCCCTCACGTCTAACCAAACAAATCTGATCGACCAAGTTGAGAAGATGTATAGAAGTGAGAGAGAGAAAAAAAATCAAATGATGGAGTCTCTGAAGGTATTTTTTAAAACTTTATAATACAAACTGAAGTTTAAATTAATTTTTTTTTTTAGTAAAAGCTTATAGGGGATATTCTTTTTTTTTTTAGCGTAACCTGCCCAGTATGGTTCAAGCAACCACATCGAAACCCCATTCTGATGTTCCTAAGGTATGTTTTCTTTAGTATTTAATAATTATAAGTTGTAATAAAATTGCCTATTTCAAACTTGAAAAGATAAAGTTTAAATCTTGATAACGCAAAGTTTAATTCTTAACGCTTAAAGTTTAAATCTTAATAAGATAAAGTTTAATTCTTGATAACGTAAAGTTTAATTCTTGATAAAGTTTAATTCTTAAAGTTTAATTCTTAAAGTTTAAATCTTAATATTACCTTTTTTTAGTAGGCATGTTTATAAAGCTAGGGTATGTATTTCTTTTCAGGATCAGCATGTATGTGAATTGTGTCAAAAATCGTTTTCACGTAAGGACAACTTAAAGCGACACCAACTGATTCACACAAAACAAAGAGGAGGTGCATCAAATATGAACCCTTCTACCCCAGTCGCAGGCCCGTCTAATGCCCGCCCTTCCATCGCAGGCCCGTCAAACGTGGAGTCCCCTAAGGTAATTCTTTAAATATATTTTTTGTCTTTTTTTTTTTTTTTAATGTTAGTCCTCGAGAAAGATTAAATAGTTTTAAAGAGTTTTTTTTTTAATAGTATCATTTAAAAAATAGGGTGGGTTTCGAGAGACTGAAATAATTTTTCTGTTTAACTTTAGGTTTTGTTTAATAAAGCTTAATGAAGGGTTTTTTTTAAATAAAAATTAATTCTTTAAAAAAAATGTAAAAGTTTAATGAAGACTTAAATTTGAATGAAAATTAATTCTTTAAAAAAGTTAAATAAAATTTTAAATGAGGGTTTTTTTTCTTCTTTTCAGGATGTTCACACTTGCGATGTGTGCCAAAAATCTTTCTCCAATGCCTTCAATTTGAGACGTCATCGTGCTACCCACATAAAATCATCTAACAGTCTGTTTACCTGCGAAATTTGCCAATCAACATTCACCAGATTCGACAGTTTTCTACGCCATAAGAAGTCCCATTCAGAAGATGAAAGCTGTTTTAAGTGTGATATTTGTCAAGAAATGTTCACCCGGGCTGACAACTTAAAACGGCATTTAATATCGCATGAAAACCCTCAATATAGATGCCCTGAATGTGGAGGAAAATTCCCAAGAAAAGAAAATTTAAATCAGCATATACGCACGCAGCATAGCAGCACTTCTGAATACGTCTCGGTGAAGCGACCCAGGACAACCACACGATCCAGTACAAGACCTCGAAAAGAAACTACAGCCTTAAATGTTTTTAAAGTAGTCACGATTGATTCTGATGAGGACACTCACCATGACATCACAGTTTTCTTTGACTCTGCTCGTGAAGAATTAAGGGAGGCTCTGGAGGAAGCTGTTGCAGAAAGGGACGCAATCAAGTGGCATGTGATGATAAAGGTTATACTTGAAAAAATATCTGTAGAAGGCGAGCAGGAGCTACTCTCAACGTATTTCCACTCAGACACTTACGAACAATTTACGAATGATTCCATTGAAGAAAATTTAGAAGAAGCACATCGGAAAATTATCAGTTCATTCGAAAAATTTATCCAAAGGGGTTCCGGATGGCTTCTCAAGGAAGTATCATATCTTGAACTTAAAATGGGAAAATATTCCCCTTTGAAAGGTAGCAGCTATCTTCAACTCCCAAAAGACTTGAAAGGTAAAGAAGCCATACTTAATATCCAAAACTTCGAAGATCAGAAATGTTTTCTCTGGTGCGTCCTGGCACACGAATTAAACCTAGATCGTAAGGAAAATCCCAACAGAGTCACCAAGTACCAACCGTTTGAAAATACAGTCAACATGAATGGCATATCCTATCCTATATCATATCAGAAGATTCCTTTAATTGAGTCAATGAATGATTTAAGAATCAATGTTTTCGGGTACGAGGAGGGCGAACTTTACATCCTATATGTGTCTAATAAAACAAACGATGATGTGATTAACCTACTTCTTCTTTGTGATGGTGAAAATACTCATTACACCCTTATAAGGAACTTTTCAAGATTCATGTCCCATCGAAGCAAACATGACGGGTGTGCCTATTACTGCTATACCTGCTTACATGGATTCACAAGACCTGAATTACTAGAAGATCACAAGCCCTATTGCAGTAACCACACCCCTCAAGTAATTAAAATGCCAAAACCCGGTGAAAATATACTCTCATTTACAGGAATCCATTTGCAAGCTCCTATGCCCTACGTCATCTATGCAGATTTCGAATCCCTGCTCGTACCCATTCACACTACTGAACCCTCCAATAAGTCATCTTACCAAGTAAAGACTGCTCGTCACGAGGCTTGTGGGTTTGCGTTCGTTATTGTGGGCTCTGACGGACGCACCTATAAGAAGATAGAAGTGTATCGTGGTGAAAATGCTGCAGAAGAATTTATTAAAGCCATCCTAAAATTCAAAGAGGAAATCACATCGAAATTATTAACCATCGCCCCGATGAATCTCAGTGACGAAGAGGAAGAAGCTTTCCAGCAAGCCACAGAATGTTGGATATGTCATAAGTCATTGGGCAAGGAACGCGTCAGGGATCACGATCACATTTCTTCAAAGTATAGGGGAGCTGCCCACCCCTCTTGTAATATTAACTTCAAGCAGAGTAAAGTGATTCCTGTCGTGTTTCACAATCTTAAAAAGTATGACGCACATCATATAATGCGTAAGCTAGGTTGCTTTAAACAGCTGAAAATAAGTGTGATTGCTGCCAATATAGAAGACTACATCACATTTAAATTACAAGAATATGATTCCTCTATTCAATTCTCATTCATTGACTCACTGCTCTTCCTCCCGGCCTCCTTGGACAAATTAACATCAAATCTGAAACCACGCGACTTTAATATATTAAGAGAAAACTTTGCTCAAAATACAAGAACTGAACTACTATGTCGCAAAGGTATTTATCCCTACGAATATATGAATTCGTTTAAAAAATTTCAAGAAACCCAGCTTCCTCCACCCTCTGCTTTCCACAACACATTATCGAATCAAGATATCACAGAATCAGACTATGCACATGCGAAAAATATATGGAATACTTTCAGAATAAACAATCTCGGGGAATATCATGATCTATATTTAAAGACCGATGTGCTTCTACTAGCTGATGTATTCGAAAATTTTAGACGTCTCTGCAGTCAATATTATAATATTGACCCATCCCACCTCGTCACTTCACCAGGCTTGTCTTGGCAGGCCTGTTTGAAAATGACTGAGGTGGAGTTGGAATTATTGACCGATGTGGACATGCTGCTGTTTATCGAAGAAGGCGTACGCGGGGGTGTGTCGCAGATCTCCCACAGGTTTGCGACCGCCAATAATAAAGATGTTCCAAATCACGTCCCCAGTGAAGAAACATCCCATATCATGTACTGGGATGCCAACAATCTTTACGGTTGGGCGATGTCCCAGTATATGCCCCATGGAAGGTTCCAGTGGTGTGATGGCTCCAACTTCACAGAAGAAAGCATATTACAGATACCAGATGACTCAAGTACTGGTTACATTTTCGAGGTGGACTTGGAGTACCCTGAATCCCTTCACGATGACCATAACGACTATCCTCTTGCCCCGCAAAGACTCACCGTACAAGAAGAAATGCTGTCTGATTACGCAAAGAATCTTCTACAGAAGGGGTTCAGAGGTACTCCGAAACTCATCCCCAACTTGATGAGAAAAGTCAAATATATTTCTCATTATAGAAACGTTAAATTATACATTGAATTGGGGTTAAAGCTAACGAAAATTCACAGAGTTCTCCAGTTACAACAGTCCCCTTGGCTCAAACAATATATCGAATTTAACACGGAAAAACGCAAGCAAGCAACTAGTGCCTTTGAGAAGGATTTCTTCAAATTACTAAATAACAGCATTTATGGCAAGTGCATCAAAAATCTGAGAAAGAGGCGAAATATAGAGTTATCTAACCAAGAAAGAAGATGTGAGAAACTAGTCGCCTCTCCCTACTTCAAAAATTTCAAGATATTCGATGAGAATCTCGTAGCTGTTGAAAGGCAGAAGCCCAGTATCTTGATGAACCGGCCTATTTACGTCGGGTTTTCGATACTAGAGCTATCAAAGGTGCTCATGTACGAATTCCATTATAAATTTATCAAACAAATTTATCCTGGAAATCGTTCAATTCTGCTTTTCACGGATACAGATTCTTTAACCTATCTCATCACGACTGAAAACCTACAAAATGAGATGTATCTCAATAGGACGCGATTTGATTTTTCAGATTACCCCCAAGAACACCCCCTTTATTCTAACACGAATAAGAAAGTCTTGGGGAAATTTAAAGACGAATTAAATGGCGTGCCTATTCATCAGTTTGTAGGTTTAAAGTCGAAAATGTATTCGATTAAATCCTCCAAAGAAGAAAAAAAGCGAGCCAAGGGGGTCTCAACATCTATAGTTAAAAATAAATTGAAACATGAAGATTATGTAAAATGTTTGGAAAGACAAGCTACAACCTTTGAAGAACAGTCAAGAATAGGGCAGCAATCACACATACTTTACACCCTTAAACAGAATAAAAAGTGTTTGTCACCCTTTGACGACAAACGTTACCTGCTAGAAGATGGAGTAAGTAGCCTAGCTTATGGACATTATAAAATTTCAAGATAATTAGAAAAAAAAATTCTAAAATCTTTAGAAAAAAAAAAAAAAAAAAAAAAAAAAAAGAAGGAAGATATCAAAATCTTCCAAACAAATTTTTGGGAATCGATTGTGTGATCTACCTCCCCGTGGTGATTCCTGGGACCAGGAGAAGTTTTGACTCTAGGTCACTTCTAGCCAAAAGCTCACACCTTAAGGCAAAATTCATTTCAGTTGAGAGTTTATATCTTAGATTACTTTCAGTTGAAAATCCTACTTTTGGCAATTTTTTAAACTAAAAATTCTATTTTAACTCTAAATTCTATTTTTGGTTTAAAAGAAAAAAAATCTTAATACCTTTTTTAATGCATGAATCATTATTTCTGACATATATATTGAATAGCCTATTCTAGTTTAAAAAAAAAAATCGCAAAAAAATTTCTAAGTTCCCTAATTAAAATTAATGAATGACCCTTTTTAATTAAACCATTATTGACTTTTAAAATTCACCTGTAACATGTATATCGAATGACCTACTCTCGTTGAAAAAAAAAAAAAATCTCGCGAGATTTCTTAAGTTCTGCAATTAAAATTAATTAATTACTATGTTTAATTACTATGTTTAATTAATATTTTTAATTAATTAATCATTCACTTCTACTGCATATACTCCTAATCAAACTGCATACTCTAGTTGAAAAAAAAAAAATTGCTTCGAAAAATTTCTAAGTCTCGCAATTAAAATTAATTAAATTTCTAATTCGCTAAAATAAATCCCTTGAAACAACCTCGTACTCTAGTAGGAAATTCTCCGCGGAAAAAAAAATTTGCTTCAAAAAATTTCTAAGTCTCGCAATTAAAATTAATTAACACTAATCCCCTTATCTTAGGTGGTGGAGGAGGAGGGCACTTCGGGAGGAGGAGGGCACTTTGGGAGGAGGAGAGCACTTCGTGAGGAGGAGGAGGAGGGCAGGTGCTGCACTTCGGGAGGTGGAGGAGGAGGAGGGCACTTCGGGAGGAGGAGCCCTCCTCCCTCCTCGCACCACACACCACCTCCTGGGGCCGGAACGTTGTTTCTTCTCTACTGCCGAGTTTAGGCTATCTTATTAACTCTGAAATTTTCATTCACAAATCACTCCTAGTCTCTACATCTTTAATTAATGATTATTTTGTGACTTGGCAATTACGCGGCACAGGGAAGTTATTACACCTTACTATGTTATGGGATGGGGTGGGATAATCTGATTAAGGCTAGTTATGTACGCACAGGGAAGTTATTACACCTTAATATGTTATGGGATGGGATGGTATTATTTGATTAAGACTTATTATATACATCACATTCTCGTATCTTTACTCTGAGGCCGAACCACATTTCTGGTAGTATTTTGAAAAAAAGATTTGAAATCAAGGATAAAATAAATTAATAAATTTTCATTAAATTAGTAAACCGTTTTTTAAATTATTATTATTTTTATAAGTTTTTTCCTCCTTTTCATTTTTTTTTTTAAATTCAACGTTTTAAAACTCTATAATTATGTAAAACTGAAGAAGCTTAAACTATTTTGAAACCTATTCACATCAATTTAATGATACTTTAAAAGAAAAAAAATATTTGAAAAATCTATTCAAGTCTTATTTATAAGGGTAAAACAACTTCTTAGACTGCTAAAATATAGTACTTCTTGTATTGTAGGACTTTTAGGAGAGAAATCTAGAAGCATTCTCAAGTTGAACTTTTTTTTAAAAAGGGGATTAAAATATTGAAAGGAATGCCCCTGTTTTGAAGGGAATTCTATACCAAGAGAAAATGGGTGCAGAACAATTACAGGGACATTATTGTTGAATTTTTGTTTGTCAATCATAGGGAAATGACCATTGTCCGCTTTTATCTCTCTCTGCAGCCTAGACCTGGTGACTCCGGTATTTCACTCAGGTATTTATTTATTTATTTATTTTTTACTAACTCGTGTATAAGTGGATCCCCATTTTCAACTCCCAAATGCTATCTAAAATTCTTTGACTTATACATGAGTATATACGGTAAGTTCTCTAACGAAACTTATCAAAATTATGCATCTAAGAGAAAAAAAAAAAATACTGTAAAGGTTGAAGTAACCGTCATGTTCGGGAAATGCTGATTACGAATGCTTCAAATGTTCAAATAGTTGAGTGCTACAAAATCTATCAGATGATGGGGAAATCGCAGAAATAGTGTGGCAGGAAGACAAATTTTTGTCTACTTTCCTGCCGAAATTAATCAAATAATTCTGATTTTATTATTTTTAAATTTTCATTTGATGAACTTATTTTTGACAAATTAAAAATAAAATTTAAAACATTTTTATTTTTTATTTTTTAACTATAACTTCTAAGTTTATTTCTCAATACTTTGAAACATATATAAAGAGAACATTATGAGAATTTTTCTAATTTAATTACATTGTGACTAAGTTGAGTAACAGATACTTTTCTTGGTAGAAATCGTAATTAAGTAATTGTCGAAACCATATTAAATGTAAAAAAAAAAAAAAAAAAAAAAAAAAAAAGAAAGAAGAAAAGAAAAGAAAAGAAACCTTATTTATGTACATAAGTTGGTCTCTAATAATAAGAATCTTTATGTGCTTATATGTTTTCAAAATAACTCACGTTCGCCAGATAAAAAAATGTTGGTCGCCGGTGCCCTGGCCATAGAAAACGCACCTGTGTACATAATTCTAGCCTATCATAAAGTAAGTGAAATCGAATAGAAATTTTGATCTTTACCTATATAAACAAAGTTATATTTAAAAAAAAAAAAAAAAAAAAAAAAAAAAAAAAAACATTA
The DNA here is from genome assembly GCA_963931845.1 of Maratus michaelseni. Classification (NCBI taxonomy): domain Eukaryota; kingdom Metazoa; phylum Arthropoda; class Arachnida; order Araneae; family Salticidae; genus Maratus; species Maratus michaelseni. Next base: position 187,353,956 of record OZ007598.1, on the reverse strand, counting down.
ATTTTTTTACAGTATTAGTATATTTATTCTCCTTTCCTTTAAAAATTTTGCATGTTCACTTACCATCAAATATATAGGGCCTGGCCATCCAAGGGACATAAGGTTGATAGAAAGAAGAAGCGAGAGCTGAAGCTGGTGGGCGAAAGAGATTGGATTCTAGTGTAGCTGAATGACCCAAGGATAGGTATCTAGATCCTGTCAAGGCTGCATATGCACTGGTGTACCCATGTACATTATCCTAAAAACAAAGAAAATGTTAAAGATTATATTTCATATTCTAATGATTGCAATGTTCAGTTATTAGTGCAGAATGGACAACTATAAACTACAAAGCTCTGAACGTTTAAAAAATTCAACAATAAGTGAGTGCAAACGATGGCAGCTATTGAAGCTATTCTTCCAGGAGAATATTGTGTGAAGTTAGAAATTATTTTACTACCCTTCTTTACTTTAATTCTAAATATCACCTGTAAATGGTTCTCAACCGTCTCAGACTGCAATAGAGTTCAAAACAACCTTGCAATTTAAAAACACAAAACACCTTTTTGGCGTTTCGACAACTAAGTAAATAGATAATATACCCAGGAATTAAATGTTACAGCTTTATAATTTAATATAAGCTGTGTGGGGCACATATTACAATCCAATTACATAAAACTAAGATGAATAATATATATATATAATATATATATATATATATATAAGCAACGTAAGAAGAGAATTTACTAACATATACTTGAGAAAAGCATATATGAGAAATTCTGCAATAATTTTGACTTTTCAGCCCCTTAAACCCCGTTGAGCATGTGAGGGCTTTCCTGCATTTTCATAGAAATGATCCTAAAACTATTATTAACAGGGGTCTGTCCAGACTTTTTCTTACAGGGTCCTATTTTTGTGAAATTGTGAACAGCTTTTTATATTTGTGAAAAATCTAATCATAATTTTGTGAATTTGAAATGGTCGTTATATTCAGGTCCTTGTTTATGCATTTTTAAGAAGCTATATGGATATAAAATACACATATTTTCTTTATATATGTAAAAGCGACAGGTCAGATTTTACTTTTAAATGATTAATTTGTGTGAAATGTTCGGTTTAAAGATGGAAAAAATTTGTGAAAAACCTATTTTTAAGACAAAGAATTTTGTGAAGGGTCCTGTTTTAGGGAAAATAATTTTGTGAAGGGTCCTTTTTGAAATGAAAATTTTTGTGAAGGGTCTTTTTTGAAATGAAAAAATTTTGTGAAGAGTCCTTTAAAGGACCCAATTTTTTCCTAAACAGATCCCTGATTAATTTAAATTTTCTTTCCCGTTTGTTTCTAAAATACACTTCATATCTCTTTATTTTGCATACATCTTAAAATACAATTTTGTCAAAAATTTTTGCCTACAGCCAATAGTAGTGTATATTTGGCAGTTCCACATCACCTGAGTCGAGCAGGCGCAGGCGGAAGGCGCAGGTGGAGCAGGCGGAAGGCGCAGGTGGAGCAGGCGGAAGGCGGCGATAAGAGCATGAGCACTGATAAGAACGGAGGGTTCGATGGGAGGGGGGTGCGATAAGGATTTCTACTATAAGATAAGGGGATTATTTTAATGAATTTTAATTGGGGGACTTGAAAATTTTCGATTTTTTTTTTTCGGTTTGTAGCAAAAATATGAATTAAAAATGGTCATTAATTAATTTTAATTGAGGAACTTAGAAATTTTTCAACGCATTTTTTTTTTCGCGAGAATTGGTGTACGAAGTGAATGTCAACGGATTTATTATAGCGAATTAGAAATTTAATTAATTTTAATTTTAATTAATTTTAATTGGGGAACTTAGAAATTTTTCGTAGCAATTTTTTTTTTCAACGAGAGTATGCAGTTTGAATAGGAGTATATGCAGTAGAAGTGAATGATTAATTAATTAAAAATATTAATTAAACATAGTAATTAATTAATTTTAATTGCAGAACTTAAGAATTTTCGCGAGATTTTTTTTTCTCCCTCAACGAGAGTACGCAGTTTGCATGTGCAGTAGAATGGTAGATGCTAGTAATTAAAAGGGTCATTAATTAATTTTAATTGGCGGGACTTCAACATTTTTGGGGCAAACAGGCGCGTTTTAATGAATTCGATATAGGTTGTGGTAAAAAATACAGGGTCCCGTATGAATTATACTGTATTCAATTTAATAGCTCCCCCCTCCCCCTTCCCCTCGCCACTTTTTTTACCCAGAGGGCCCCTTCGATAGACTAACAATACGCACTTCAAAAAATACATAGTGGTAAAAAAGAAGAATTTTAACGTATATATAAAAGTGTAAATAAACAAATATGAAAAATCATGCGTAGCGCCATAATTCATGAATCACTTTCCAACATTGTCGAAGTGTTATATGAACAAAACATAATTTTACCATCGAGTGCATAGCGAACCGATCCCCTTTTTAATAAAAAGGCGCCCTTCACAAAAATCCAATTATGCATTAGAACCCTTCCTAAAATCAGATAATTTACACCTTACCTTTTTTTTTTTTCAATTCAAGTTAGGCTAAAAGTACAGCTTACGCATCGATAGGTTCAAAATACAGGGACCCTTCGAAGTGTGAACTCGCATTAGACTATAGGGCCCCTTCATAAAATAAATGAGATACATGCCCTATTCGAATAAAAAAAGCCCTTCACAAAAACTGTAGGGGTTCCCTTTTGGAATAAAAAGACGCCCTTCACAAAAATCCAATTATGCATAAGGACCCTTCATAAAATCAGATAATTTACACTTTACCCTGTTTTTTTAAATTCAAGTTAGGGTAAAAGTATAACTTACACATCGATAGGTTCCAAATATTGAAATCCTTCAAAAGAAACTAGAAAAAGTTAAAGATTTAAGCCCTGCTCATAAAATAATGCGACTACCCAGCGCCCTTCACAAATAATAAAACCTTATTCGAATCCCTTCGCCCTTCACAAAATAAATCCAATAGATTCACGTTATTTTACAGCGACATAAATATTAGGGATATTGACCTTTCATAAAAATGCATGGTCCGCTGTTTGAATGAAAAGGGCCCCTTCACGTACCCTGTAAAAATACTATGATTGTCCAGTTATTTTAAGAAATAGAGTGCTATTCTCAAATGAGTACGTATTCATACAATATAAAAATAAGTTTTACACGAATGTATTTTCAGTTTAAAGTTCAAAATATATTTTAGAAATGAAATTAAGAAAAACAGACGGCTATCCAGTATCCCCTCGACATACATATCGCTGAATCAAAATGAGTCATATTAGCAGATAAGCGAACATCTTGCTTTGTCACGATGAATCACTCGCGATAAGAAATGCGGCTATTGGGCTTTTTCTCAAATTTAAACAGTTCTGACACATTTTGGGTAGGTAAATGTATGAAATGAGCTATTTAAACCCGTCAATGTATGCGAATTATTTCGTGTAGTCCTATATAGGTTCTACTCTTCATATATACATATGGTGATATATATATATATATTTATACTAAAATCTATTAAGTTTTAAAAAGCTTCATTGAAAAAATAAGAAATAGTCATACACTTAAGAATTCTGAGGATAAGAGACGGGTTTTTAATGAATTTGATACAGGTTAGGGTAAAAAAATTACAGGGTCCCCTATAAGATATATGAATTAAACATAAAATTAAAATTAAATTGAATTCGTTTATGCTTTTTGTATTGCAAAGTATAGAAAAAATATACTAAATTGAGTTTTTAGTATTCTAACTTAAAAATTTCTTTTGAGGAATGAATAGAATAACTAATCTTTGTTTTTATAAAATATATATTGTACTATTTAGATAAGGCATTATTTAAAAAATGTTTTGTCTTTAATATTGAATATATATATATATATACATAAAGTTATCTTACCTAAATATTTAAACCATAAAGTACTGGACTTCATCCAAACTTGACTGCATGCATGTCTTAAAAGAACTAAACGGTATAACATGTTCGCTTATCTCTTAAAATTACGGGATATCGTGACGTCATGGATAAAGCATAGGGTAGAATACAGAATGAATAGGTATTATAAAGCAGAATCATAAATGTTGCATACTTTACACTTGTAGTATGTGAAATGATTGCTACTATTGCCTATATGAGAAAATGAATCATCAACGAATCTTATTTAAATAGGTTAATGAACCTAATTCGATACAAGTCTTACTAAAATAGAAATTACACTAAAAATACAGAGTCCCCTACAATATATGAATTATACTCCACTAAATTTAATAGCACCCTCCCCTATTTTCATAGAAATGGCTTCAATATAATTTAGGCTAACAATATACGCTTCAAAAAATACATAGTGACCACAAGAAGGACAGGAATTCGATATGTACTACTACTTATGCAAAATATAATTTCTCTTATCGCATAAAATATATTAACAAGTCCTGTAAAAATATAATGACATGAACTATTAATACATGATTTAAATACATATTGGTTATACAAAACATATATATATATATAAATATATAAAAATTTATCGTTACCTAAGAATTTCAAGCATGATTTACTAGACTTAACCCAAATTCAACTAGATTCTTCACGTGGTTCAATGACATCACTGATCGCGATAATATTTTAGATAAGATTTACTGATAAGACCACATATCAAGTCATTTCTTCTAAAGCACGTATAGGAGTTGGTTCTGAGGTCTAGGTATGTAGTAGGTTAGTAGTAATATATTTTTAAAGTACTTTTTATTATGTGTTAAAAGAAATGGTTATTTTTTTCTTTACGTAGGGCAGTAAAAATTAAAACATAAAATATTAAATTTAATCCTTAGTAATATAAAGACTTACACCTACAGAAACGCAAACATCCTTTTAGTTATATTCATGCAGACTTTAAGATATATCGCATATGTTCTTTATTTTACCATGGCATATAGGGATTTTTTTTTAATGTATGTCACGTGACTATCTAAAGCGAGATTGATACTTAAAACCATTAATATATATGAATTCTTTCGTATAGCCCTGTATAGATGCTACTCACCATATATACATCTATATATATGTATATATATATACTAAATCTGGTAAGTTTTAAAATGCATCATTGAATTTCAATGAAAAATAACAACTAACAAATATTAATTAAGAGATATGCTAATGTTCGGACTAATAAAATTTTTGGGTGAACAGATCAGTTTTAATTAAATATGATAATGAATCTACTTCAATACAAGTCTTGTTAAAATAGAGATTATAGTGAAAATAGAGGATCCCCTATAATACACACTAATTATACTGCATTAATGCACTACCCCACTTATATTATCACAAAAATACCTTCGATAAAATTTAGACTATCAATACATACAAAATATATACAAAGTGCCCAGAAAAAGGGTAGGAATGACTGAAGAATTTTAACATAAATTAAAAAAATAGAATCTACAGTAAGTAACTATAAATAAATATGAAGGAAAAATCATGCGTCATGGTATACTTTATGAAACACTTTCCAAATGGGACTATCGTTATTACTTTAAAAAACTATTGAAATATGTGAATTAGATTAAATAATCCATACTGGAAATGTATTTTTAAAAAATTACAGACTTCGTTTCTTTTTTTTTTTTTTTTTTTTTTTTCACTTTGATATAATTATAAGGCTTCTTTTACAATAAAGACCTGATTCTTGTGGAGAGATTGAAAACTAGTATTTTATTGAATCGGCCTATATATGTTGGGTTTGCTATACTAGAGGTCTCTAAACTTTGCATGTATGATTTCCATTATAACTTTATAAAGAATACTTAACTTACCATATTCAAACACACAATATTTATAAGGATATAGAACAATATCGTGATTTCTTTAACTTCTCTAAGTATTCAAAACCACATCGTCTATACCACACAAGTTTCGAACCCACAAACATATAATCAGACTTGTCATTTTATACCCAGGACGCTAACTATTGGGCTTAGTGAGCCCCTGCTTATTTTATAGTCAACATGCTAACTATTGGGCTTAGTGAGCCCCAGGCTAACTTATACCCACCACGCTAACTTTTGGGCTTAGTGAACCCCCGCTTATTTTATAGCCACCATACTAACCACAGGGCTAAGTGAGCCCCCGCTTATTTTATACCCACCACGCTAAGTATTAGGCTGAGTGAGGCCCAGGCTATTTTATAGTCAACATGCTAACTATTGGGCTTAGTGAGCCCCAGGCTAACTTATACCCACCACGCTAACTTTGGGGCCTAGTGAACCCCCGCTTATTTTATAGCCACCATACTAACCACAGGGCTAAGTGAGCCCCCGCTTATTTCATAGTCACCATGCTAAGTATTAGGCTGAGTGAGCCCCAGGCTATTTTATACCCACTATGCTAACTAATGGGTTGAGTGAGCCCCAGGCTATTTTCTACCCACCACGTTTACTGGGCTTAGTGTGCCCCCGCTTATTTTATAGCTACCACGATAACCACAGGGCTGAGTGAGCCCCCGCTTATTTTATAACCACCACGTTAACCACAGGGCTAAGTGAGCCCCCGCAAATTTTATAGTCACCTTGCTAACTATTTAGCTTAGTGAGCCCCATTTCGAGTTTTCGAGGCTAATTTATACACACCACACTAACTATTGGGCTTAGTGAGCCCCCACTTATTTTATAGCCACCACGCTAACCACAGAGCTAAGTGAGGCCCCGCTTATTTTATAGTCACCAAGCTAACTACTGGGCTGAGTGACCCCCAGGCTGTTTTATACCTACCATGATAACTACTGGGCTGATTAAGCCCCAGGTATTTTATAGCCATTACGCTAACTACTGGACTGAGTGAGCCCCAGGTTATTTAGTCACATGAATATGATTTCCAAGGTATATGTCCTGACTTGATTTAGACCATTGCCTATGGTAAGATAAAGCTCGGAAGTAAATTGGTAAACTCTATATATTTCCCTCGAAAACTCACTTGTATTTTATTAAATATCTGTAGAAATCAGCATAGTATATTAAAATTATATATATTCTTATTAGTTTATGAATCTACTAACTTATAATATCTATATGGTAACTTGGATTATTAGTATTCACACTTAAACATTTCTTTTGTAGATTTAATATGATAAACACTAACATCAGACTGACTAAACTTTTACCATTTTCATTTAAACTTAGTTTTAGGAAATTTATCTACATAGCTTTAAATTTTACTGTTTAGTAAGTCTATTATTTCAAAGTATTATTTTTTAGTTATAATATTCAAAACATATTCATAGCGTTTTACATAGTAGGTATCAAATTAATTTAAAGTCATATTAAAAAAATATATATACAAATACTATTCTTACTTAACACGCCAGCTAGCTAAGCACCCAATCGTCTCACACCAAGACTCTGAGAAAAGTGAATGCTTGTTCAGGGCCTTATCAGCTAATATAATCAGTGATAAGATTTAAACAAGTGACGTCACTGTTTAAGTGGTATCACGTGACCATGTGGTATCATTCAATATGTCACCAGTGACGTCAGAGATCACGTGACTAGGTCATAAAAGAACCAATTACTAATTGCAATTAACAATTTACCTCTAATTGATTTATATAGATAAATTAATACATGATTTATCTATGTATTATTTCGTAATACATAGCACATGTACTATGTTTTACGAAATAATAGAAAAATCATGTATTAATTTCCGAGCTTTATCTTACCATAGGCAATGGTCTAAATCAAGTCAGGACATATACCTTGGAAATCATATTCATGTGACTAAATAACCTGGGGCTCACTCAGTCCAGTAGTTAGCGTAATGGCTATAAAATACCTGGGGCTTAATCAGCCCAGTAGTTATCATGGTAGGTATAAAACAGCCTGGGGGTCACTCAGCCCAGTAGTTAGCTTGGTGACTATAAAATAAGCGGGGCCTCACTTAGCTCTGTGGTTAGCGTGGTGGCTATAAAATAAGTGGGGGCTCACTAAGCCCAATAGTTAGTGTGGTGTGTATAAATTAGCCTCGAAAACTCGAAATGGGGCTCACTAAGCTAAATAGTTAGCAAGGTGACTATAAAATAAGCGGGGGCTCACTTAGCCCTGTGGTTAACGTGGTGGTTATAAAATAAGCGGGGGCTCACTCAGCCCTGTGGTTATCGTGGTAGCTACAAAATAAGCGGGGGCACACTAAGCCCAGTAAACGTGGTGGGTAGAAAATAGCCTGGGGCTCACTCAACCCATTAGTTAGCATAGTGGGTATAAAATAGCCTGGGGCTCACTCAGCCTAATACTTAGCATGGTGACTATGAAATAAGCGGGGGCTCACTTAGCCCTGTGGTTAGTATGGTGGCTATAAAATAAGCGGGGGTTCACTAGGCCCCAAAGTTAGCGTGGTGGGTATAAGTTAGCCTGGGGCTCACTAAGCCCAATAGTTAGCATGTTGACTATAAAATAGCCTGGGCCTCACTCAGCCTAATACTTAGCGTGGTGGGTATAAAATAAGCGGGGGCTCACTTAGCCCTGTGGTTAGTATGGTGGCTATAAAATAAGCGGGGGTTCACTAAGCCCAAAAGTTAGCGTGGTGGGTATAAGTTAGCCTGGGGCTCACTAAGCCCAATAGTTAGCATGTTGACTATAAAATAAGCAGGGGCTCACTAAGCCCAATAGTTAGCGTCCTGGGTATAAAATGACAAGTCTGATTATATGTTTGTGGGTTCGAAACTTGTGTGGTATAGACGATGTGGTTTTGAATACTTAGAGAAGTTAAAGAAATCACGATATTGTTCTATATCCTTATAAATATTGTGTGTTTGAATATGGTAAGTTAAGTATTCTTTATAAAGTTATAATGGAAATCATACATGCAAAGTTTAGAGACCTCTAGTATAGCAAACCCAACATATATAGGCCGATTCAATAAAATACTAGTTTTCAATCTCTCCACAAGAATCAGGTCTTTATTGTAAAAGAAGCCTTATAATTATATCAAAGTGAAAAAAAAAAAAAAAAAAAAAAAAAAAGAAACGAAGTCTGTAATTTTTTAAAAATACATTTCCAGTATGGATTATTTAATCTAATTCACATATTTCAATAGTTTTTTAAAGTAATAACGGTAGTCCCATTTGGAAAGTGTTTCATAAAGTATACCATGACGCATGATTTTTCCTTCATATTTATTTATAGTTACTTACTGTAGATTCTATTTTTTTAATTTATGTTAAAATTCTTCAGTCATTCCTACCCTTTTTCTGGGCACTTTGTATATATTTTGTATGTATTGATAGTCTAAATTTTATCGAAGGTATTTTTGTGATAATATAAGTGGGGTAGTGCATTAATGCAGTATAATTAGTGTGTATTATAGGGGATCCTCTATTTTCACTATAATCTCTATTTTAACAAGACATGTATCGAATTAGATTCATTATCATATTTAATTAAAACTGATCTGTTCACCCAAAAATTTTATTAGTCCGAACATTAGCATATCTCTTAATTAATATTTGTTAGTTGTTATTTTTCATTGAAATTCAATGATGCATTTTAAAACTTACCAGATTTAGTATATATATATACATATATATAGATGTATATATGGTGAGTAGCATCTATACAGGGCTATACGAAAGAATTCATATATATTAATGGTTTTAAGTATCAATCTCGCTTTAGATAGTCACGTGACATACATTAAAAAAAAATCCCTATATGCCATGGTAAAATAAAGAACATATGCGATATATCTTAAAGTCTGCATGAATATAACTAAAAGGATGTTTGCGTTTCTGTAGGTGTAAGTCTTTATATTACTAAGGATTAAATTTAATATTTTATGTTTTAATTTTTACTGCCCTACGTAAAGAAAAAAATAACCATTTCTTTTAACACATAATAAAAAGTACTTTAAAAATATATTACTACTAACCTACTACATACCTAGACCTCAGAACCAACTCCTATACGTGCTTTAGAAGAAATGACTTGATATGTGGTCTTATCAGTAAATCTTATCTAAAATATTATCGCGATCAGTGATGTCATTGAACCACGTGAAGAATCTAGTTGAATTTGGGTTAAGTCTAGTAAATCATGCTTGAAATTCTTAGGTAACGATAAATTTTTATATATTTATATATATATATATGTTTTGTATAACCAATATGTATTTAAATCATGTATTAATAGTTCATGTCATTATATTTTTACAGGACTTGTTAATATATTTTATGCGATAAGAGAAATTATATTTTGCATAAGTAGTAGTACATATCGAATTCCTGTCCTTCTTGTGGTCACTATGTATTTTTTGAAGCGTATATTGTTAGCCTAAATTATATTGAAGCCATTTCTATGAAAATAGGGGAGGGTGCTATTAAATTTAGTGGAGTATAATTCATATATTGTAGGGGACTCTGTATTTTTAGTGTAATTTCTATTTTAGTAAGACTTGTATCGAATTAGGTTCATTAACCTATTTAAATAAGATTCGTTGATGATTCATTTTCTCATATAGGCAATAGTAGCAATCATTTCACATACTACAAGTGTAAAGTATGCAACATTTATGATTCTGCTTTATAATACCTATTCATTCTGTATTCTACCCTATGCTTTATCCATGACGTCACGATATCCCGTAATTTTAAGAGATAAGCGAACATGTTATACCGTTTAGTTCTTTTAAGACATGCATGCAGTCAAGTTTGGATGAAGTCCAGTACTTTATGGTTTAAATATTTAGGTAAGATAACTTTATGTATATATATATATATATTCAATATTAAAGACAAAACATTTTTTAAATAATGCCTTATCTAAATAGTACAATATATATTTTATAAAAACAAAGATTAGTTATTCTATTCATTCCTCAAAAGAAATTTTTAAGTTAGAATACTAAAAACTCAATTTAGTATATTTTTTCTATACTTTGCAATACAAAAAGCATAAACGAATTCAATTTAATTTTAATTTTATGTTTAATTCATATATCTTATAGGGGACCCTGTAATTTTTTTACCCTAACCTGTATCAAATTCATTAAAAACCCGTCTCTTATCCTCAGAATTCTTAAGGGTATGACTATTTCTTATTTTTTCAATGAAGCTTTTTAAAACTTAATAGATTTTAGTATAAATATATATATATATATATCACCATATGTATATATGAAGAGTAGAACCTATATAGGACTACACGAAATAATTCGCATACATTGACGGGTTTAAATAGCTCATTTCATACATTTACCTACCCAAAATGTGTCAGAACTGTTTAAATTTGAGAAAAAGCCCAATAGCCGCATTTCTTATCGCGAGTGATTCATCGTGACAAAGCAAGATGTTCGCTTATCTGCTAATATGACTCATTTTGATTCAGCGATATGTATGTCGAGGGGATACTGGATAGCCGTCTGTTTTTCTTAATTTCATTTCTAAAATATATTTTGAACTTTAAACTAAAAATACATTCGTGTAAAACTTATTTTTATATTGTATGAATACGTACTCATTTGAGAATAGCACTCTATTTCTTAAAATAACTGGACAATCATAGTATTTTTACAGGGTACGTGAAGGGGCCCTTTTCATTCAAACAGCGGACCATGCATTTTTATGAAAGGTCAATATCCCTAATATTTATGTCGCTGTAAAATAACGTGAATCTATTGGATTTATTTTGTGAAGGGCGAAGGGATTCGAATAAGGTTTTATTATTTGTGAAGGGCGCTGGGTAGTCGCATTATTTTATGAGCAGGGCTTAAATCTTTAACTTTTTCTAGTTTCTTTTGAAGGATTTCAATATTTGGAACCTATCGATGTGTAAGTTATACTTTTACCCTAACTTGAATTTAAAAAAACAGGGTAAAGTGTAAATTATCTGATTTTATGAAGGGCCCTTATGCATAATTGGATTTTTGTGAAGGGGGTCTTTTTATTCCAAAAGGGAACCCCTACAGTTTTTGTGAAGGGCTTTTTTTATTCGAATAGGGCATGTATCTCATTTATTTTATGAAGGGGCCCTATAGTCTAATGCGAGTTCACACTTCGAAGGGTCCCTGTATTTTGAACCTATCGATGCGTAAGCTGTACTTTTAGCCTAACTTGAATTGAAAAAAAAAAAAAGGTAAGGTGTAAATTATCTGATTTTAGGAAGGGTTCTAATGCATAATTGGATTTTTGTGAAGGGCGCCTTTTTATTAAAAAGGGGATCGGTTCGCTATGCACTCGATGGTAAAATTATGTTTTGTTCATATAACACTTCGACAATGTTGGAAAGTGATTCATGAATTATGGCGCTACGCATGATTTTTCATATTTGTTTATTTACACTTTTATATATACGTTAAAATTTTTCTTTTTTACCACTATGTATTTTTTGAAGTGCGTATTGTTAGTCTATCGAAGGGGCCCTCTGGGTAAAAAAAGTGGCGAGGGGAAGGGGGAGGGGGGAGCTATTAAATTGAATACAGTATAATTCATACGGGACCCTGTATTTTTTACCACAACCTATATCGAATTCATTAAAACGCGCCTGTTTGCCCCAAAAATGTTGAAGTCCCGCCAATTAAAATTAATTAATGACCCTTTTTAATTACTAGCATCTACCATTCTACTGCACATGCAAACTGCGTACTCTCGTTGAGGGAGAAAAAAAAATCTCGCGAAAATTCTTAAGTTCTGCAATTAAAATTAATTAATTACTATGTTTAATTAATATTTTTAATTAATTAATCATTCACTTCTACTGCATGTACTCCTATTCAAACTGCATACTCTCGTTGAAAAAAAAAATTGCTACGAAAAATTTCTAAGTTCCCCAATTAAAATTAATTAAAATTAAAATTAATTAAATTTCTAATTCGCTATAATAAATCCGTTGACATTCACTTCGTACACCAATTCTCGCGAAAAAAAAAATGCGTTGAAAAATTTCTAAGTTCCTCAATTAAAATTAATTAATGACCATTTTTAATTCATATTTTTGCTACAAACCGAAAAAAAAAATCGAAAATTTTCAAGTCCCCCAATTAAAATTCATTAAAATAATCCCCTTATCTTATAGTAGAAATCCTTATCGCACCCCCCTCCCATCGAACCCTCCGTTCTTATCAGTGCTCATGCTCTTATCGCCGCCTTCCGCCTGCTCCACCTGCGCCTTCCGCCTGCTCCGCCTGCGCCTGCTCGACTCAGGTGATGTGGAACTGCCAAATATACACTACTGCCAATTTAGGTTGATTTTAAGAAACGGGAAAATACGGGCAAACCGCTTAGAGGATTAATAATTTTTATTTTAGTACATATTCTTGGTTTTATTTATGCCATTTCATGAATACTTATGCTATTTCATGATTTATGCCGTGAAACATGCCATTTCATGATTGTATATATATCAATATTAACAAGATAAATAAATGTTGGACGATTTTGGGTATTCAAATGTTGCATTAAATTCTTTACCGTCCCATGTCCCTGATGCTGATTTTTAAGTTTGAAATTGTCTGAATAAAACTGTTTTAAGAAAAGTAGTTCTACTGAATTAAAAAAAATAATAAAATAAAATAAACGGAACTATTGTTTTATATAAATATGTAACAAAAATTAGGTTTCACACATTTTTTACGGTTATTATTATTTTTTTATAACTCTGTTCCGGAATTTTAGATTCCTTACCGCCCCTCTCGCTAAAATTATTCAAAAAATCACTCCAGATGTAGCCACTGTAGTTCTATTTTCAGAGTTTTTTTTTTTTTTTTTTTTTTTTTTTTTTTTTTTTTTTAATAAAAGAAGAGAAAAAGAAAATATTTCTAATAAAAAAAAAAAATCGCTTATTATGTTTAGTTTTTACGACTCAAAAAAAAAGCCACGGGAAAGGATAAACCCATTGAAAGAGAAAAAATGTGGTAATTAAATATTCTAAGAAAAGTCTAATTTTTATATCAACTATTTATTTATTATCTTTTTTTTTTTTTTTTTTTTTTTTTTTTTTTAATAATGATATAATTTTTAAGTGTTCTTTATTTCTTACAGGGTCAGAAATTTTATTAATTTATTTATTCATGAGCTTTAACTCTTCTGTACTCCTTTTTAGTATCAATATTAATTTTTAATAGGTAACATTTTCACAAGTTTAATAATTATACAAAGTCATCTAAACAATTTTTCCTTTAAATCTAACTTTTTTTTTTTTTTTCAGTTTCATTAATTATATAAATCTATCTACATTTTCATAGCAGACATGAGTTTTAACTCTTCGTGGTCAATCTCTATGAGTAAAATTGATTATAAGTAAGCTTTTCTATTTAATAAGCATCATTTCCATGCTTGTCTAATAGAAATTGTTTATAGGGAATTTGTTAATTTAATTAGGATATGGGTACTACAAATACCCACTGGTGCGTTTTTTTAATACCATTATTTCTGAAGAAAAGTTTTCGTGCTATATTTTTACAACATTTGCAACAAAAATTACCTTCCGGGTAGATTTTTCTGTAAAATTTGTAAAAAAAATCTAAAAAGATTTTTCTTTGATAAAAAGTGGCATTTTAGACTGTACATTTAATTAGACCAGTATATTTATTTTATAATTTGATATTTCGCAGCTGTATTCAGAGTATGCTTCATAAAAACCGAATTTATGCTATTAAATATACCAAATTAAATTATTAAAATGTGCTAATCTTGTAGTGACAAGGGTCAATCCAGGCAAAATTTGGGGCCTATTTAGGGCTCCTTCACAAATATCTATTTAATAAAACAGGTCCCTTCACAAAAATAAATTTGATAAAATATCCACTTTCAAAAAAGTCCTTTTAATAAAACAGGCCCTTTTACACAATTTCATAAAAACTTACTATCTATTAAAATTATTTATTGTTTTGTGACATTTAAAGCGTGAATTTGTAAACAAACAAGTTCACCACAGAAGAAAACCTCGGCAAAAAGTTTTTATCAAATACTTTTTTTCTCTTCAAATTTTGAATTTGAGTAACTGGATTTCAACTTTTGTCACAAAATATTATTTTTCACAAAAATATAATAAATTTCACAAAAATAACCTTTACTTTTCACAAAATGGGCCCCAAGAAAAAAATCCTGTGTCGACCCCTGAGTGAATAACTACTGAAGAAAGCACATACTATATAAGTCGCAGTGAAACAGATATTACAGCATTTTATGGTGAAGAGATTTTACTTTGAGAAATATTTTCTACCAACAAAATTAAATTTATGTAAACAAGAATATAATAGCTCAAACGCAAATAAAATCCTTTTTCTTCTTCCATATTTAACATGCAATTTGACCCTCAAATTTAATATAATAATAATAAAAAAAAATCCTTTATTCATTTTGAAAGTGAATGGATTTATTTATTTGATCACCTGTATTGAATATTGTTAAAGAAATAATGCTAGAATTGAACAGTTTTCATCTGCATTTTAAAATTACTTTAAAACACTTCAATATAACTTTCCCCTTTTTTTAAGGGTGTTTTCAAATTTTTCCCACTAAAAAATTCATATATTTCTGACATAATTACAAATTAATTTTATTTTTCATGCATCTAATTTTCAAGTATTCTTAATTCTTTCTTTTCTTGAATTCAGTGTCAGAAAAAACCCATCTTTTTCTCTTATACTATATAAAATCCCGATTATAAGCCCCTCCCCCACCTCGAAATTAAGCTCCCCTCCCACTTTTAAGCAATTTTGATTTTCTTCCATTCCCACGTATATGCTCCTACCCCACACAAAAATGTTTTTGCACAAAAAAAATTATTTAAAAAATGGGGAGAATTTTTAATATTTTTACTTTAGATAATTATTTAATTATTGTTACAAATAAGTTACAATTAAAGTGAAGAAAAAACTAATTGAATTATTGTTACAAATAAGTTATAATTAGAGCGAAGAAAAAAAAAAACTTTTTAAGACGTTTTTAAGTGTGTACTGGGGCCGGGAACAAAAAATTCATATATTTCTGACATAATTACAAATTAATTTTATTTTTCATGCATCTAATTTTCAAGTATTCTTAATTCTTTCTTTTCTTGAATTCAGTGTCAGAAAAAACCCATCTTTTTCTCTTATACTATATAAAATCCCGATTATAAGCCCCTCCCCCACCTCGAAATTAAGCTCCCCTCCCACTTTTAAGCAATTTTGATTTTCTTCCATTCCCACGTATATGCTCCTACCCCACACAAAAATGTTTTTGCACAAAAAAAATTATTTAAAAAATGGGGAGAATTTTTAATATTTTTACTTTAGATAATTATTTAATTATTGTTACAAATAAGTTACAATTAAAGTGAAGAAAAAACTAATTTAATTATTGTTACAAATAAGTTATAATTAGAGCGAAGAAAAAAAAAACTTTTTAAGACGTTTTTAAGTGTGTACTGGGGCAGGGAACAAAGAAGAAAAAGGGACTCTTTTTCGGGGGGGGGGGGATAATTTCTATGGTTATTTAATTATTGTTAAAAACACACACACACTCATACACATAAATACAGCAGAAACAATTGAGAATTTTAAAGATTTTAAATTGTATAAGATGCATTTGGAAAGGTAGGGTTTTTCATGAGATGAGGTTGGGCGGAGAAAAGCAGAAATTTTAGGAGGAGGGAATAATTTAGGTGGTAGATTAGGTTACTTGTAACTACAGAATATGAAATAAATATGAAAAAATATTTTAAATTAAGGATGTAAAGGTTAAACTATGCATTTTTGGTTCCAGAGGGGGGGGGGGGCAGTGGGAAGCATTAATTTTATGGAGCAATTAGATGATTGATTATTTATTGTAACAATAAAATAACATATAAAGAAGGAAAATATATGAAAAAAAAAGATTATTAAAGATTTAAAATTTTATGTGGTGGGATTTTAAAGGGGGGAATTTAGATGATTCTTTCTTTTTCTCTCTCCATTTTTTTAAATTCTAATATCTGCCGAAATACGGAAGATTCTCACCGCTTTTCAACTTCTAAATTAATGATATAATGACTTTTTAAATGATTAAAAAAAAAAACTTGGTGATAAGCCTCTTTTCGAAATTTAATCCTTTTTGCTTTTGAAAAAGGGGGGCTTATAATGGGGATTTTACGGTAATATGTATATATTTTTATTTTACCAAACTGTTATTTGATGATAGTTTTATATCTCGAAAATGAGTTTAAAAAAAAAACATTGTTGACAGTATTTTCCTCAAATGCTTTATCTTTTAAGAAAGTGAAAAAAGAAAAATTATTCTATAGCATATAGATATCAAAATTTTATGCATGTATAGGTAAAAAAGATTTTCTGTCAGGAAGCACGAAATGAGACCAGCCTTAAACAATCGATATGAATTAACTCTTTTTTTATATAATTACCGTATACAGGGATCTGTTTAGGAAAAAATTGGGTCCTTTAAAGGACCCTTCACAAACTTTTTTATTTCAAAACAGGACCCTTCACAAAATTATTTTTCCTAAAACAGGACCCTTCACAAAATTATTTTTCCTAAAACAGGACCCTTCACAAAATTATTTTTCCTAAAACAGGACCCTTCACAAAATTCTGTGTCTTAAAAATAGGTTTTTAACAACATTTTCCCATTTTTAAGCCGAACATTTGACAAATAATTCATTTAAAAGTAAAATCTGACCTGTCACTTTTACATATAATAAAGAAAATATATGTATTTTACATCCATGTATCTTTTTAAAAATGTATAAACAAGAACCTGGATAGACCGATCATTTCAAATTCACAAAATTATGATTAGATTTTTCACAAATATAAAAAGCTGTTCACAATTTCACAAAAACAGGACCCTGGGAAAAGTGTCTGGACAGACCCCTGCTATATACTCGTGTATAAGTCGACCCCCCCCCCCCCCAATTCTTACGCAAAATTTTGGAAAAAAATGAATTTTCGTGTATAAGTCGAACCACATTTCTGGTAGTATGTTGAAAAATGATTTGTAATCGAGGATTAAAAAAAATAATAATAAATTTTCATTAAATTAGTAAACTTTTTTTTTACGTTTCTAATAAATTTTTTTTTAAATTCAACATTTTAAAATTGTATAATTATGTAAAACTGAAAAAGCTTAAACTATTTTGAAAGCTATTTATATCAATTTAATGATTACTTACTTTTATTTATTTATTTTGAAAAATCTATTCAAGCTTTATTGACAAGGGTAAACAACTTCTTAAACTGCTAAAATATAGTACTTCTTTGTATTGTAGGACATTTAGAAGAGAAATCTAGAAGCATTCTCAAGTTGAACTCTTTTTAAAAAGGGGATTAAAATGTTGAAAGGAATGTCCCTGTATTGAAGGGAATTCTATCCCAAGAGAAAATGAGTGTAGAACAATTACAGAGACATTATTGTTGAGTTTTTTTTAGTATTGTTTTTTTTTTTTTTTTTTTTTTAATCAATCACCATTGTCCGCTTTTATCTGACTCTCCAACCTAGACTCACGTTCACCAATTATCTGCGAAAAAAATATTCCGGTATTTCACTCCGCTGTTATTATTTATTTATTTATTTATTATATATTTTAATAATTCGTGTAAGTCGACCCCCCATTTTCAGCTCCCAAATTTTGTCTAAAAAAATTCTCCGACTTATACACGAGTATATACGGTAATTACACAAGCTATAAAAAATGGCCAATATGTAATTCACGCAACACAATATATGTGTGTACATACACACAAAAAAAAAATTCTACATCTATGAGATAGTATGGAAAAGTACGAAATTGTTGATGTTGCTATAACCTGGCATTGTTTTCTTTATATTTATTATCCAAAAACGAATATTTAAATTAATCAGCAGTGAGCTAATAAATTTATATTTACATTGATTTATTAGTTAATTCCTTATTACATTAACAGAAAACTTTTAAATATATAGATGACAATAGCCAAAATTATTTATTACTCGTTGACGTAAGTGGGCGAGAGCTTTTATGCAAAATAAATAATTAAAAAAAAAACAAATAAACTACAAAATAAAATAAATAAATAATAAAATAATAAATAAAACATGATTACCCAGGTATCTGTTTAGGAAAAAAAATTTCAACTTAAAAAAAAAAAAAAAACAATTTTGCCTTGAAATAGGATTCTTTACAAAATTCTTTGTCTTAAATATAGACTTTTCATAAAAATTTTCCACCACCAAACTGAACTTTTTAGAAATCTAATCAGTTTAAAATAAAATCTGATCTTCGCAAAATAGCTATAAAGTTGCCAAATAACCTATTATTTAGTTGTTTTTTTTACACAGAAATACAAAATCTTGTTAAAATTAAACAGGAACCTGCATATAATGAAATCTTTTTAATTCACAAAACTATGACTTAGGTTTTTCACAAATATAAAAAGCTTTTCACAATTTTACAAAAACAGGAGTCTGTGAGAAAAATCTAGACAGAACCCTGTTAGCTTATTTTAACAGTAATTTAATAAAGTAATACATATGTCAACGGTATTATTTTAACTTATAACAAAACTCACGTTGAAAACGTTAATTATTCCTACAGAAAAGCACAACATGGATTTAAAGCTGATGAAAAATAATTTAAAAAACAATTCTTATAGCAATAATAAACAATGCTTTAGAATTCATGTTATAAAATAGAGGAGAAAAAATACTGCCATAAAATAAGTTAAACATAGCAATTTAATAAAAATAGTTGAGATAAAAATGGGACTCACCTTAGAATATCTGTTTACGTTATTTCTATGTTCCATATCCACTTGTTTTTTTGTTTGCTTACAATATGTTATCCACGAAAAAGAAAAATCCACACACTCTTAGGAACAATTGTTTTAACTTCCCTTACAAGACGACACGGCACATTTATGATACGTATTTGCCATTTTCAGTTATATTTTTAATTATGTATTTCACTGCAAACACTCTCTTTTTAACTGAAGTATAGACTAAAAATTATACAGCAACTAGCACGTGTTTCAGTCACACACTTTCATCCATTAAATTATTCTGTGTACTGGTACACTTTAGGATAGAGACATGAGATTAGGACATGGACGACTGACCGTGATTTCACAATCCAGTTTCTAGGTAGGGTGTGTATTGGTTATTGGTTTTCTTGTAGGGTGTGCGTTGGCCCACGTGACAACAATAGTATAAATTTCCACATGTTGTTCTAACCTTCTAATATATGCCTACATTTGCTCTGAGCTCTAGCTACTTATCTAAATCTTCTAAAATCCTCTCTAAAATCTCAACTAAATCCTCTTTGTCAAAGAATGGAATCTGTCAGTACTCTTCACACAACGCATTATTATTTACTCTTTGGGTGCTGATTAAGCTGACACACTGGACAAAGGCTTAACTTGAAGGAGGAGCGGGGGGTGATGGGGGGGGGGGGGGGAAGCAGAAGCAAACAGTTAAAAATGTAGAATGCCGAAGACTAGTTAATTCTAGAACTAGTTAAAACGTTAAGCTAAGGGAATTTTGCCAATGTGGAAATCTTTAAAATGATGTTTTTTTTTCCAATAATTTGAAATAATTCATTATTTCGTGAAAAGTAAACAAAGTTTAAGGAGGACGCTATAAGCAAGACTTATATCCATAATACAAAAGTTCGCTATATCCATTAAAAGTATATTAAACAAAATGGGACTGTCTGTGAAGTTCGCTATATACCAGGTCCGTTACAATCAGACTCCACTTATATACACATACATACATACATACATATAAACTCATATACATACATACACGTATAGATACATACACAAAACAAGTCAAAGTAAATAAACATCTAAATAGAATAAAAAATAAAAGCTGATTGCACTTTGATCCATTTTATACGTTAGTTTGAGGATTCTAACAGTTTGAGACAGCGCAGCGCCATCTATTGGAGATACTTGAAACTAAAACAAGGAAGCGTCAATAGCTGCCATCATTTACTTGTTAATGAATCTCAACGGCGTGCAAGCCATTCTAGAACATCCTGTATAAGTGATGGAATATATTTTAACAGTATTTCTATATTCACCAGTAAAGAGAAAAAAATACGCATAGATCAGGGTTTACTTTCATCTTTCCAACATTATAAAGTTATGCAGGATATCTTGTATCTAAAAAAATGATGGGTCCTCACAACTCAGCAATTAGCCTAATCATCAAAGAAAAACCATAGCCAAATGAATATAGTATAAGCAATGTACTCGTTTTGGAATACTGATTTTAAAACCGCTCTTTAAGGGGACTCCTTAGTCACGCAAAGACACTCGCAAGCCAATGTTAAACCTATGGGAGGGTTCTTTTCAAATTTCTTGTTGGAATTTGAATATTTTGAAAAGTTTTTTTTGTTGTTGTTGTTGCGGGGGGGATGGGGGTTGGGGGCAATGAAGAGTGTAATAATTTTTTATTTAACAGGACTCTGAGAAAATTCTAGAAAGAACTCTGTTAGTTTACTTTAACAATAATTTAATAAATGAATATATATTTCAACGATAATATTTTAACTTATAACAACACTAACGTTGAAAATATTAATTATTCCTGTAGAGAAGCACAACATGGATTTAAGGGTCCTCTGCACTCACTTGAAAAAACCCTCGCTAATGTTAATCCTATGGGGCATTATTTTTCTAATATTTCGTTTGCATTTCAATATTTTTAAACAATTTCTATTTGCATTTTATAGCAGAGATCAATTTTTATTTCCGCCGTTGATTACTTTTTCGATTTTATTTTCGGATTTTTTTAGGAAGATTTTTTTTTTTTTTACAATTAACTGAAAACAAACGAAAGCTTGTGTTATTTTTTGTGTTTGAGCAAGTAATGTGTCAAGCAACTGTCTTGAATGATAACTGTCTTCAATAACCGAAACCTGTCTGTAACGGAAAAATTTCAAGGTTCCAACGGAAGGAACACCATACCACAAGGGCGCCCATATGATTAATTTTAAGGGGGGGCTGAGAAAAATCTCAACTTCCACCAAAGCTATTATACATTTTAGTAAATATTTAAGGTACTTTGCGTTTTTTTTTACTATCTTTTGACAAAATTTGAGTTCCCCCCCCCCCCCCCCGTGATCTTTTGCGAAATTTGCATTTTTTTGCGATCCTTTGGCGAAATTTGCGTGTTTTCACGAATCTTTAACTAAATTTGCGTTTTTTTCGCGATTCTTTGACGAAATTTGAGTTTTTTCCACGATTCTTTGACGAAATTTGTTTTTTTTTTCGCGATTCTTAAACGAAATTCGAGTTTTTTTCCCCCGCGATCTTTTGACGAAATTTGCGTTTTTTCGCGATCTTTTGACGAAATTTGCGTTTTTCTCTACGAATCTTTAACGAAATTTGTGTTTTTTCTGCGATTCTTTGACGAAATTTGCGTTTTTACCGCTATTTGACGAAATTTGCATTTTTCTCGTGATCCTTGAACAAAATTTGCGTTTTTCTGCGATTCTTTTACAAATTTTGCGTTTTCCCAAGGATTCTTTGACGAAATTTCGTTTTTTTTTCGCGATTCTTTGACGAAATTTGAGTTTTTCCCGCGATCCTTTGACGAAAATCGCGTTTTTTTTCGCGATCCTTTGAGGAAATTTGTTTTTTTTTTTCGCGATTCTTTGAGAAAATATTCATTTTTTCCACGATTTGTAGACGAAATTTGCGTTTTCTCCACGATTCCTTGACGAAATTTACGTTTTTATCGCGATCTTTTGTCGAAATTCGTCTTTTCCCCGTGATCCTTTGACGAAATTGGCGATTTTTTTCTGCGAACGATTCACGAAATTTGTGTTTTTGTGGCCATTTGTCAAAATTTGTGATATTCTTCCGTGATATATTTTATGTTCGAATTTTCTGAACCAAATACCTTAAATTTGCAGACAATTCGGAACATAATCACCTTCACCACTGGCCTGAGGGTACTGAATAAGGGGATCACAACCATAGTAGACAAAATCCATTTTGAAAAAAGTATTAGACATTCCATTGTGAAGGTGCATAAAATCTGTTTTATCCATTCTCACAGTAAACATAGTCTGTAAACAGATGACATATACAAGGCTGCCACGGGTGAATATTTTTCTATTCTATTCACACCACTATTAAAACAAAACAGATTTTGTAGTATATTTCTCTTGAAAATTTTCTCGAAATTTATTTCAATAATTTTTTTGTGAAAGTGGTGTGAGGTAGAATTAAAAAATTGTCGCCTGTGTCAGCCCTGCATATATGAGAAAGTGAAAACACATTTGGCTCAGTGTGGGAATGGATAAAACAGATTTTATGCACCTTCTAAATGGGCTATCTCATTTTTTTTTCAAAGTGGACTTGGTATACTACGGATGTGATGTTGTGAACCCCTCAAATGACCTTCCTACAGTGCAAATTTTTGGCAGAATTGTCTATAATTTAATATGGCTGTCTTAAATAAATGGGGAAATGTAGTTTCTGCGAAGAGATCATTTATCGTGACATTCTCACCACAGTCTTTGCTTTTCCACAAATCAAACCATGTTCTTGCTTCTGACTCCAAATTCTCAATATTATAAAAATGAGATAGCTCCTTGATTTCTTTGACAAAAACATTTTTTTTTTCCATATTTTTCATCATATTGGGATGAAGTAAAATTGCTTTGAATGACGTTTCATTTTGATTCAAAAACCTTGACTCAAGGGATATAATTAAAGAGTTTAAATATGGATTTAGAAATGCTGCTCTGTAATATTCAAGAGAAGTGGCCATAGGAAGGTAAGATTATCTTGTTACACGTTCTATACATTTTGATATCGATTTCTTACAATTACAATTCTCCATTAGCTCCATGAAAATTTCTGAAAATTCTTCTGCTGATTCCATTCTGTGCATAAGAAAAATCTCAAGAAATTCCATCTTTATGTTCTGATAAACCGAATGCAAATATTAATCTTAATTTGTTTACAGCTGGCTCCAGATAGAAAAAATATCGAGAAATTATTTTGAGATATACAATAAACTTTATAGAGGTCGTTGCAGCATCTAAATGAATGACTTGTGAGCGTGTTTCTTGGTTCGTACTATTGTCTAGACTAGAGAAAGATTACAGAGATTTTCTTTAACAGTTGCAAAATGATTAGAAAAATATGGTGTGCACTTATACTTTTCTGACCACTTTGTTTCACATAGACCAGGAAAGTGTGATTTACAAGAATTATAAGGTTTCAGGTCGATGAAAATTATTTTGTCTTGTTCTGTAGACTTAAGATAGAATTTTCGAGTTCGGGCTGCGTACAATCTGACACATTCAGGATTCTAATCTTTATTAAATTCGGGAAAAAGAATTTTTTAATTAAAAATTGCACTGTACCGTTCACAACTTATTATTAAGTCTCTCTCTAATTTCTCAGCGTTTTGTTCATCCAAAATCAGTTTTACCTGTGAAAATGGATCCTGTCTATAACAAAATCCTTCCTTATGCAGAAAAAGTGTTATCGTCTTGTAGGAAAAAAAACCACACAGTATATATAACACCGGCTAAGATAAAAATCGTCTGAAACAAAATTTACTTTCTATCTTGTGCTTTTCCTCTTTGTAAGAAGCAGACTATTCGAAAGAACTAATTAAAAACTTATGACAAGATAACCTGTCTAAAACAGAATCCAGCTTTAAAAGAAAAAAATAATTATGGTTATGACAAAATGAATTCCTAACAATTATACCTGCTAAGACGGAAACCCGTCTAAAACGGAAATTTTTTACGGTGACTTCTGATGTTGTTGAGGCATATTTTATTATGCTTTGTTTTTACAAGGTAAAGTTAAAATTTTCATATCTTGCAACTGATTTATAATAAAAAAATTGACAAAACCTAAATCTAGGGGGGGGGGCTCAAGCCCCCCCTTGTCCCCCCCATATGGGCGCCCTTGCCATACCAGTATATTTTCAAAAATGAAAACCTGTCTAAAACGGAATATTATTCTGATCAATAGCGATTCTGGTTTTACTATATGTCAGGAATCACTCTGGAACATATAAATGGCAGGGGTACATTACACAATACGAGAAATTTTGTTGAAAAGGGCAGATCATTTCATAAAAAGGACATTTCTGTAAATAAAAGTACATACATCAATATACCGGCGGGCAAAGGAGTCGGCAACTGTCCTGTGCACTAAAAAAACCGCAGCTACTAAATTTCTCGTTGCTTACAACAATAAAATAACATTTATACTTTACACATTAGCTGTATCATATAAAAAATGTTAAGAGTATTAAAGTGAAACTTACATTCTCAAATTTTCTTGTAAAATAGTCTGTCATTTTCCCCGCTTCCAGACTTGCCAACCCCTAAAGTAAAAAAAAAAAATCAGAAGATTTTTGTTTAGAAATCAGAAGACTTTTTTTTTCGAATTTCTCCCCGTCCCCGTAAACATTTTAGCAGTGGCCTAATTAGTACTTGAGGGAAGAAAAAGAAAAACACTGCTATACTATTTGCATATTTAATACACCAAGATCAGTCACTAGATTTTTTATTTTCAATTTATTTATTTCATTAATGAGAAATTACATAGTTTTGGAAGATTTAGCATTTTTTTTAGAAAGGACATTCAAAATTCTGTTCATAATAAAATCCTTGAAGGCTTAACTTTGCCATTAATACTTAATGTAATACTTAAGTATCATCACTCATGTTAGATCTGAATTTATTTCTAAGCTTTACAGGGACGGAAAATCAAAAATCCAGTTTTGTAGCTTGTTTGGATTAGGTGAAATATCACTTCTGTCGCAGTAAATTACAATTTTGTAATGGTTTAATTATGGTTTGTAGTAGCTCCAAATTAAAAGTAAATATGTTTTGTTAATGGATTTTAATTTACCATTGTGCATATATACGATTTTAACAAAATCAGGTTTCACTCTTCGGCTCAATATAATAAATTTTGTCTTCTACAAATTTTATACGATTTTTAGCGTTTCATCTCGTTTTCCGGCCAACTTTTGACATTTGTAAAAGGAACCTGGTTTCAGTCTTTCTGCCCACTGTTGTAAATTTTGACGCAATTTGCGATTTTCTACTCCGTGATCGTTTTACGACATTCACGATTTTTTTTTCCTAATCGTTCGACAAAATTCCTTTTTTTTTTTTCTGCGATCCTTTGACGAAATTCGCGTTTTTTTTTACCGCGAAACTTTGACGAAATTCGTGTTTTTTTACCTCGATTCTTTGACGAAATTTGTTTGTTTACCGCAATGCTTTGACGAAGTTCGCGGTTTTTTTTTTTTTTTTTTTTTTTTTTTTTAATCAAAGTATTCACGGTTGTAGAAAAGTGTTTCAAGCATTTTTCACTATGATGAGTTGCGAAAATGACAGAATTTTCAGATATAGTATAAAATCGGGAGAAATTTGGACCTAAGCGGGAAATCGGGAGTCTACCACGTAAATCGGGAGACTTGGCCAGTCTGCCTCTTGCTATGATCTTTAGAAACTTTCCTCCGTAAAATTTATGTAGTCAAAGGCCAGAACAAATGATCAGAATACCTGATCTAATACTATTTAAGTAGAGAAGATGAAATGAATTAATGACCTCTAGTTGCACTTTCAGGGGTAGTACAAGCCCTAAATGATATTTCAGGATATACTTTTTTCGATATTACAGGACAATTTCAGGACACATTTGCTTGGCATACGAACCCAAAAAACCATTAACTCCCTCTTCAATACATTTTATTATCATAAATAGTACACTACATTTTTTTTTTTTTTTTTTTTTGTGAAAGTATACATTTAAAAGAAAAGTAATTTTACCAGAGCTGCTAAAAAATTGCGATTTTTGCATTACTGAAGGACGTAAATCTCGATTTGTTTTCTTCACTGATCGACGAAAATTGCAAAAGATTTTCTTTTTTATAACTGATTGGTAAAAATTGGGATTTTTTTTTGACTGAAAGACAAAAATAGCAAAATTTTTAAATGACTAATCAATAAAAATTGCGAATTTTGGTAACTGATCACCAAAAATTGCCCTTTTTTGTGCAAATTGATGAAAATTACTATTTTTAACGATAGATTAAAGAAAATTTTGACTTTCGTGATCGTTTTGCATCAGTATAAAGGTACACCTACCCCCAATTTGATGATTTTAAATGCCGATATAGCACAAAACTCGCAAAATTTCAGGAATATTAGGACAGACTACCATGTTTCAGGACATTTCAGGACGTTATTATTTTTTTTTTCAGGAATATCAGGAATTTCAGGACAAGTACTACCCCTGCACTTTATGTCTTCTTCAATGGAAAGAGTGAATCACCCAAATTCCAAGATTAGTGACATGCTAGGACATTTCACAGAGAAATAAAGAGGGTGGGTGGGAGAGAGATGTACTCCTGACGTGTCATACTAGCATTCTAAAAAGAAAAGATAGGTAAAGAATTTTCAAAAGTACAATGCAAATACGGCAGGATTCTAACCTAGAATAAAAGGAGAACGGATTCTACCTAAACAAGTAATATATATAAAAAAAATTGAGTCAATTCCTACTTTTTAATCATAAATATATAAAATAAACCCGTGCAGCATTAATGTCCCACGTTATCTTTATTGAACATTATTTTATAATCATCGTTGCGGTATTTTATTTTTTGTTGGCATCACTCATTTGAGATAAATCTTTCATTTCATTTATGAAAACAATTTGAGGGACTTTTTTTCTTCCATTTAAAACTAAAATTAATTACTAATTAAATTTAATGAATGAATTAATATTTGAAAAAACTGTATTAACATCAAGTGTCATCCACTACAAGTTAAAAAAAAAAATTATTTGAACTTGAGTGGATGAATAGAAAATATTTTATTAACGATTGAAAGTTTGAACAATATATATATATATAGAGAGAGTGAGCTAATAGTAGGAATTTAAAAAAGGGCAGGATTTTACCTCATGGGTGCAAGATTTTCAGTGTCAGGACTGATTTCAATCTTGAAGAGATTTTTGACTGATAGTAAATTCTACTTATGTACTTAATACTTAATGTACTCTATGTACTTAAATAATAGCAATTTTACTATCAAGAACTTTTAATCACTTTCATTTATTAGATATAAATTTTTAACCATAATACAAGACATGGAAATCTTCTAGGTTATTTTCATTTGGTTATTCCCAATATTCAGAAAAGTTTTCAGCTCCCATGCTGGTTCTTGCACCCACGTTATCCGAAAAAGGTATGGGAGCGGGTCACCCCTCCAAAACTCTCTGGAGTGATCCCATGTAAAACAATATAGTGAGTTAATGTTCACAATTATTTGTAAGTCATAATTCCTGTTGGTTAATAAATACAGTAAATCAACTTAAGAACCGGAATTATATCTTAAATGAAAATACTTAATAGTCATGGTGGAAGGAATACGAAACAAATCGATCTTCTAAAACGGAAATCTGTATAAAATAATTATTTTTCAGCTCATAGCTTATCGGTTTTCCCAGGTTTTACTAAAATTGTTAGTTTATTATTAATTGTTTAATAGAAAACTAATACTATTATGTGTATTTTTAACGAATTACAAACAGACCGACAGTAAATGTGAGGAAATAACATCGTTGAGAATTGGAAAAAATCCGTTTTTGACTCTTGTTGGCGTTTTGGCAGATAGTTGTAAAGGTATTTCTTCCGTTGGGGCTGTGAAATATTTCCGTTTAAGAGAGGCTTCAGTTACAGATAAGCAAAATCATGTAATTATACCTGTTAAGACGGAGACCATGTTTAAACGGAACTATTCTTTAATCTCTAGCGATTCCCTCTTAGCAAGATTTATTGTATTTTATTACCATTCGAATATCTCATTAAAAAATACAGTGGAGTCCGGTTGTAACGAACCTGGTATATCGCGACACTCGGTCATAGCGAACTGTACATAAAGTCCCATTTTGTTTAATATACTTTACAATGCTATTTTTAATAGATATAAAGAACTTTTGTATTATGGATATAACGGTGCACGATAAAAAGGGTCAACGGTATAAAACGTCAGCAGGTAAAAAGGTAGACGGTCAAAATAAAGATAATACATTGCTTCATTGAACATAAAATTGAGATATATTATTTATTGAGATACATATATGTTCAGTTATAGAAAACCGATTCTGTGTTTTTTCAAGTAACGCACGTGTTTCTGTTCCCCTAACATTAAAAGCATTGCATTATACCTACCTTTATACTAAAGAATACAAATAAATAGGTGTTGTGTATTTCAAAAGTATTCGCTGATTGGAGACCTTTGCTATTCATTAAGGGGGTCCTGGAATGAGGGGGGGGGGGATAGAAAATACAATCTGTAGTTTCTTTCAACTCGCTACTGGACAGACTATGTATAATAACAACAACTTTTAAATATTTATGGAAATGACCGAGGATAGCCTTTGAGAGGGCGGGGGGGGGGGGGGGGGGGAGGGACATCAAATTAAAAGAAATAAAACTTCATATGCAGAGATTTTAAAGCGGTTAAAATAAATTCAAAGAAATGATTTTTTCTTTTTGAAAATTTTTGATTTTTTTTACTTTTACAAAGGAGAAGGGGGCAGAGTTAAGGAGGGCAACAGAAAATATTAGTCAAAATTTGGAGATTTGACCTAAGAAAACACAATTTCACAGCAGAAATCAAAATGTTTTTCCAACGATGCTTTGATATCAAATTTTGAATCTAAATTTATTGGTTTAGAGTGGTTCTTAAAAAAAAAAAAAAAAAAAAAAAAAAAAGTTTTGCCCGGTCAACAGCGAGAGACTTTAAAAGCATGACAATTGCAGGCATGACTATGCAAATGATTTAGAATCCAATAGTCTTTTTTTTTTTGTCTTGACTTAAAGCACATCGTGAGTTATAAGCGAGTTTTTTACCATGATGACATTTATCGGACTGTCGCGTTCAGCAATTATATTCAAAACGACAACTTTCTCATCATTTTCTAAAAGACCTCCTGCCTTTTTTGAAAAATGGAAAAAGCTGTTCGACTTTACAGTTTCTAAATAAGAGCATCTGCCAATCCCTTGTGTTTATAAACGAAACTGAATTCCGAAATCTGTTAGAAAATAGTCGATTTGGATTCCAATGTAGTTGAAAAGATTATACGATTTCTCTATGGAGCAAGTGGAGCATTTTGCCATTGCCCCCATAATTTAAGTGCCCCAAAATTAGAAGTAGTTGCAAATTTAGTAGTACACTTTTTTCTTTTCTACTTTATTCTAAAAATATAAAATACCTTTCAACACATTTTATGTGATCTCTAAGTAACCTCTAATAAAAGTATTGTTTTAATTATAGTTATCATATAGTATTAGAACTAATTCTAATCATAATGCTTATCTGAGATGAATATGCGAAATAAGAGAGTAAAAAATTGGATTTTCAAGATTTAATTTGTCATTTGGCCAGCATGATTGTGCGAAGTAAAGTAATAATAATAAAAATAAAATAATAATCTTAAGATATATAATGCATTTTTATGTCTTATTATACTAGAACCTTTATGATAGTGGCTCTTACCTAATTTTATTGATATATTAAAAAAGAAAAAAAGATATATTTACACTTATTTATATCTGTTGTTTTAATTGCAGTTAACTTGTTGGTATTTGTGAATAATTCGATACTTATACTGGCACATTAGTATCTTATTAAACAGTACTCCTATATACATAGTTACAGCTTTACAAAGAATTTCTATGTCTAATTCTGAGGGAGTCTGAAGAAATTTATTGCTCGCATATTACAAATTCTATGTTTTCAGAAAAAAAAATAGTTTAGATAAATAAGTACTAAAAGCAAAAACACTAAGATACCTAAATATGGTACTTTGTGACGCATATTTTTAAATTCAATTTTGTTCGCAAATGCATGAAATTGGCAGGTGTTCTTATTCAGAAACTATGTAATCAAAAGCGAAACATGTTTCCCATTTTTTGGTAATGTAAAAAAATCTTTCAGAAAATACCGTCAAAGTCGACATTTTGCACCGAATTCTCGAAGCGGCAGCACTTGAAGCGCGAAAAACGTGTCGTCAAGTGACAAGAATCGCTTATAACTCGATAAGTAATTTATTTATCAAAAAATGAAAAACACATTTTGATTACAAATCGCTTCCATAGTCAGGCCTGTCAATTTTATGCCTTTGCCTTTAAAAGTGAGCTATAAAATGTGTCAGAAAATTTCGCGTTTTTGAACAGGTCATTTGAGAACCACCTTAAAAAGAGTTCTAAGAATTTACAGAACATGGGATTTGGAACTAAAGATTATTAGTTGTTAACATGGACAAAAGTATTTAGTTGCTACATTTCTTAGCATTTCCAGTTAAATGTATAAATTTCAAAGTATTAACCGCAAACGATTTTTCCCTATCGACTTTAATGAAACAGAATTCTTTTGAGTGTCCCTGTAAATTAAGTATAAACGTCCCATATTTCATTTTCAATAGCGAACATGCCATAGTAAACCTCATTAATATATATCAATTGCGTGACAATCCGACTATATTTACGCGAATTAGATTACGAACCGAATTCATAAGCACTTTTCAATTATGTTGGAATGTGTTAATAACAAGAAAAAGTCACTATCACAAAGATTTTAAGTATAATGCATACGAATGTATTATCTATATTAAAATTATATTTGTCATTATTATTATTATTATTATTATTTTGCTTTGCACAATCATGATGGCCAAATGATAGATTAAATCTTGAAAATCCATTTCTTTACCCTCCTATCTCACCTAAACTTCAACGTGTTCAGAATTTGTAATAATACTATATCATAAATACGATTAAAGCAATACTTTTATCAGAGGTTACTTTTTAACATAACAACTTTAAAAAAAAAAAAAAAAAAAAAAAAAAAAAAAAAAAAAAAAAAAACGAGACGAGATAATATTTTTACCACAAAAATTTTAACAACAATGAATCAAAACAAATAAAATATTTTAAAATAAATGTTTATTATTTATTTTTTTTTTTTTTTCAATTCTCATCATCAAACAAAATATTAGTTTCTAAGAAAATACCCGACTTGTCCATACAGAAATCGCAACATTCGAAATTGATAATATACATAATACTATACAAATCTATCTTCTAAAATGGAATCCTGTGTAAAACAAACCTTTCCCAGCTCATAGCTGATCAGTTTTCAGAGGTTTCACTATAATTTGTAGTTAATAATTGTAATTATAATTATTATAATTGTAAATAATTAATTATAATTAATTGTTTAAAAGAAAACGGATACTCTATGTGTATTTTTAATGGTTTACAAATTAACTCTTTACCTCAGCGTGTCAGCTTTTAATCCGCACCAGAAAGTAAATCTGTAGAGACAAAAACAATGGAAACAGGAAAAAAATCCGTTTTTGACAGGCTTGCGTATTGGCAGAGAGGTTGTAATGGTATTTCTCCCTTTGAGACCATGAAATGTTTCCTTTTAAGAGAGGATTGAGTTAAAAATAGATTTAGTGTTCACATTTCGGTAGCAATATCAAACAATCTCTTAAGAGGGAAACCGGGTTTAAACGGAAATTTTCTTTTAATCTCTAACGAATCCGTCTTAGGAAGATTTATTGTATTTTATTACCATTGAAATATCTCATTAAAAAATACAGCGGAGTTCAGTTGTAACGAAACTGGTATATAGCGAACACTCGGTTATAGCGAACTTTACAGAAAGTCTCATTTTGTTTAATATACTATACAATGGATGTAACGAACTTTTGTATTATGGATATAACGAATCCTTGCTTATAGCGTCCTCAAACTTTGTCTACTTTTAAAAAATAACGATTTTTTTTTTTGTTCAAATTACTGGGAAAAAATCACCATTTTTAAAATTTCCGCATAAGAGTATTTTACTCTTACCTTAACGTCTTAACTACATTTTTAACTCCTTGCTTCTCGCCCCCCTCCACCCCCCCCCTTTCAGATTAACCCTTTGCCTCAGTGTGTCAGCTTTTAATCCGCACCAGAGAGTAAATAATGCGTCGGGTAAAGAGTACTGACAGATCCCATTCTTTGACAAAGAGGATTTAGGTGCAATAGGTAGCTGCATGGGTGGAAATTGCACATGTGTAAATTTATACAATTGTTGTCCCCTGTGCTCATCAGCTAATCGCACTGGGACCCCTGATCTCTTTTCATGGAATCAAATTAAAACGTGCAAATTATTTTAATACATTTAAAACGTTTATTAAGAATATATATATTCAAAAGCATTTAGAGGTTATAAGCAGACTTGACTGTAATTTTAGTTCTTTTAAAAATTGAAAAATAATGCTGAGGACTTCCGTAAAGCTAATAATCCCCCCCCCCCCCCAAATATTTTAAAGCGAGCATTAAGATAACCTAAATTTTCAAAAACGATTTCAGTGATATTTATAGAGTAAACTCTGTAAAACAAAACAATTCTTTTAAAGAAATAAACAGCTAATAGTATTTCTCGAAATACAGTGAAATCTGCAGAAACGGAAATTGTCTATAAGGGTATCCTGTCTTAACCGGAAATATTTTACAGTTGCCTCAAAAATAATACCATGTAATTATGTCTGCTAAGACAGAAACTTACCAAGTGTCCATCAAGGCAAAATTTGGGGCCTATTTAGGGTGACCCTTCACAAAAATCTATTTAATAAAATGAGCTCCTTCACAAAAATCAATTTAATAAAATGGACCCTTCACAAAAATCAATTTCATAAAATGGGACCCTTCACAAAATCTTTACAATAAAACAGAAACCTTCACAAAATTCCTTTTAATAAAATATGTTAAATTTCACAAAATTCTTTTCCATAAAAACTTACTATTTATTAATTATTTTGTGACGTTTTAAAATGAGTAACATGTAAAAACACAAGTTCACCAGAGAAGAAAACTTCAGCAAAAGGATTTTAAAATTTTGTTAATAAATGCTTGGTTTGAATTTGTGTAACTGAATTTCAATTTTCGTTACAAAATGTTATTTTTCACAGAAATAACCTTTATTTTTCACAAAATGGGCTCCAAGAAAACCCTGCATCGACCCCTGTTTACCTATAATGGTAATTTTCTTATTCCCTAGAAATGCTAATATTTTTTCTTCCAATTAAGCCTTTGATTACGAGACAGGAATGGAGATTATTTTTATATTCAATCGTACCACAAGTTAGAAACACCTTCTTTGTGGTAAATTTCTTTCGAAAATATCCTAACATAAGTGTATGGAAGAGATTACTTTAAAAAAAAGTGGTACGAATAGGGACTGATATGTCCCGACTCTTAGTCAATGCAGGGGTTGATCCAGGCAAAATTATGAGTCTATTTAGGAGCCCTTCACAAAAATCTATTTAATGAAACAGATCCCTTCAGAAAATTTCTCTTAATAAAACAGCCCCCCCCCCCCTCTTAATAAAACAGGCCTCTTCACAAAATTCCATTCCATAAAAACATACACTTCATTAATTATTTTTATATTGTAAAGTTTTAAAATATGTAATTTGCAAACAAAACAACTTCATCAAAAAGGGAAATTTAGCAGAAGGACTTACAGAAGTTACTATTAACAAATGAATTTGGGTAACTGGATTGCATCTTTCGTCAGTCACAAAATGTTATTTTTCACAAAAATAAAATAAATTTTACAAAAATATAATAAATTTCACAAATATAACTTTTACTTTTCACAAAATGGGCTCTAAGAAAAAATCCCTTTATCGACCCCAGCAAAGTGTTAATTTAATGCATTTAAAGGTTAAACATTTGGCATATTTTTATTTTAAAGTATTCAGAATTTTAATCAGGATGTCTATTCCAGATCAGCAATAAAATTCAATAACTTTTCCAGGTTTTCCATATCAATAATAAAAAAATTTCAGGTATCGAGATTTTGTTATGTTACATACAAAAAGTCTTAAAAGTTGTTCACAACTGATTCTGAAGTACTGATTTATTAAACAATATTTTTTTTTTTCAAAATTTACATATTGTTGAATACATCAAGATATTGATAGTAACATCAAGATATTTATTTTATGGTTAATGATTGTTTGAAGATCCTATATTTCTTATTTTCCTATTTTATTACATGCTAAACATTTTGCAGATGCACACTTTTAGCACTATTTTCTATCCATTTTCTCCAATAAGGATGATATTTATTATTACATTAGTCACAGTTAAATATAGATTGAGATTGCTATCATATATTTTAATACAAATATTAAATATTCAATAAATTAACTTAAAAAATGCTCAGTTACTAATCATATATTATTATACAGACTGAATCATCTGATTAATCCTGCATCATTCTGTACAAAGTTTCCAATTTTTTGTTTTATAATTAAGAAATTTTCCTGATTTTTTTTCTTGAAAGTTTCAAATTTCTGTGATCTTTTTCTCAGAATTTCCAAATTTTATTTGACTTTTCATCAGTAATGGAAATTTTCTTGACTTTTCTAGTCCATATAAATTTTCCTGACTTTCCCATCCCTGACTTTTTCAGGTGGCTAGACACCCTATTTAATATTAATAACACATTATTAACATTATTTCGTTAAAGTATCAGTGCTCAGGGGCGGATCCAGAGAATCTTTTCATGGGATACATAGTTATATGTAATGAAACTGTAAAAGTAAAACCTTTAAAAGATGAAAATTTTCTAGGTTCCGATTGAAGGAACACCATACAAGTATACCTATGCAAAAATGAAAACCTGTCTGAAACGGAATTTTACTCAGATAAATGAAGTTTTATTCTTTTTAAGCATATAATAGATGAATATTGCTAAATAATACGCTGATGGCAAATATAAAGATATTTATGACATGAAAAATTCACAAAATCTACCATTTCATTGATAGTATTGACTATTTGTTAATGAAAAGATAAACATATGCAAAACACTATAGTACTCATTAAGAAAGTGATTTTAAAATAGCTCTAACAATCAAAATTAAAAGATTTCGTATGATATTTTTGACAATGAAACATCAATTCATTATTTTAACAATACTAAATATCTCTTTACAATCAGCATTTATTGCTATTAAAACAGTTAGAAAGTAATTTATATTTTAGGGTGGGGGGGGGGGGGAGGAGAATAGAACATAAGAAAAACTTTGCAAAAAAATTGTAAAAAAGGTATCCCAAGTGTAAAAGATGGTAAAAAAGCATAAATTTTACATCTAAAATGCAAAAGTTGGCAAGTGTTTGCCCGGTATTTAAGAATTGAAAGGTCAATTAAAAGCGGATAAGTACAAAAAACTCTTGTGTTGTGATGTTTAAGAAAAATGAAAATAAATGCAAAAATATCTAAAAAATCAGCACGATATTGTTTCAAGGCTCCCTTTTAGTGCAAAATACAATATAAAAGATACTGAGAAACAGACTTACTTTGCTACTGTGGGTTTTCATTCTAAACATTCAGTCAGATATTTTATGAGAGCTTCATACTTATGATCTATCTGACTTTGTCTTTACATGGGTTATTACTATTACACATAGCAGTGAAACCCGTGAAAATAACTAGGGATTGAAAAATAAACTCTATTTTAGCAGATGTAATTGTATGGTATTCCCACAGAATGACACAAGAACTATTAATAGTTGAATGGGTATTCCATTCGTTAGGATCGTGAACAGACAGGTTACTTTTTCAAGGGGTATTTGGATTTTTTTTCTCAAAACCTGGCCCAAACAAAAGCTTAGCTAGAAGGGGACAAAGATGAGATAAGCACAAAGGATTAGCACATAGTATTAGTAAAAGAAAATGTCAAGAGAAAAATTCTAACTAATCTGGCTTTTTGTGTGTAACTCATTTTACACCCCCTTTATGTTCGCGGACATGATTTTTCAAAGGAAGGAAAAAGGGCTTAATTCGAAGTGTTACGGTTGATTGATAGGTCTATCAGCAATCAGTTGGGCTCTCTTGACACTGACAATTGGTAAACAGAATGAGATATTTCACTCTTTTATGGCATCTTTTCTTAAACATTTCCCAAAAGACTTATGAAAAAAAAAAAGAGCAAAAATTATATTAACTTTTATTTTTCAGCTTAAAAATAATTTTATTTTGGGTGAAAAATTTACTTAGAGGGATTTCAATGCTTTAAAAATACTATTTAGAAAATAATTATACATGGGAATCAATGATTTTTTTTTTTCTTTCAAACCAGACATTTTTAATTATAACAAGGAATATCAAGTCTATTTGAATTAGATTAAAGCTTTTCTGAAGTCAATGTATACAATGGATTGATTTTACAGTCAAGAAAGAAAAGAAGTCAGATTTTTTCAAATGTCTAACAAATTTAAAGATTAAAATAATAATTACCTTGTTCATTTTTAACACGTTCCAACATGGTTGAAATGTGTTTATGAATTCGGTTTGTCTGACCGTCTGTCCGCGCTCTAACTCGCATAAATACAGTCCGATTGCCATGTAATTGATATAGGTTAATAGCATGTTCGATATTGAAAATGAGGTATGGTTAGATTACAGGGACTATCAAAAGTATTCCGATACATTACGGTTCAATGGGGAAAAATCGTTTTCAGTGCATTTTAATAAAGTTGCGCTATTTCAATCATAACAAAATTTATATGCGTCACTAAGGTAGATGACAAGATATTTTCTATAGAATATAGAATAAGTAGCAATCATTTGCGTGCAGGGACACTCAAAAGTAGTCTATTACATTACGGTCAGTGTGGGGAAAAATCGTTTGCAGTACATTTTCATGATGTTACACTGTTTCAAACATAAGGAAATTTATATACGTCACTGAGGTGGCTGGCAACATGATTTACATACAGTACAGACTAAGTGGCATTTATAATTCATTTACAGGAACGCACAAAAGTATTCCATTGCATTAATATCTATGGGAGAAAATCGTTTACAGTGTATTTTAATGAATTTGATATACATTACTGAGGTGAAATAGAGCATATTTTCTGTAGATTTACTGAGTGCGTAGAATATTTCGTTTATTTACAGAGACACTAAAAAGATTTGAACTGACTATGAGTCATAATTGATGGATTTAAGTTTTAGGCTGTGATATGCATTTAAAGTGTTTATTTTTAGAGTATTATCAGGCGTGTATTTCATTTACAGGGTTGCACGAAATAGAATTTGCACACATTACTGGCTATGGACTGCAATTCCTGGAGAATTTTTATTGCGTTGTGGGTATTTTTTAATGTTTATTTAGATATCTCATTTCATTGTATGAACTAAAATGACATTTCTTAACAATATTCCGATAGTGTTGGAAAGTGTTTCGTAATCTATGCCGTGCTGTATGATTTTTCATTTTTGTTATTTTTATTTTCCTTACAGACACGTATTTAATAATTCTTTGCAGCAGATTTGTTGACTAATAGCATAATAATTTAATTTATTTCGTTCTAATTAATTTAGCATAAACTTTTGAAAAAAAAAAAATCACGCATAACTACAGAAATAATACATGGCTTTTTATATGATTTTTGAGTTAAGTTCTTTTAACTTAGATTTCAGACATGAGTTTTGATTTTCAATTCAGCCTCACAATTTTCTTATTGTTATTTGCTATTTGACTCATTCCCGCTAAATGATAATTAACAAATCGAATCCACAGTATGAGTATTTTGACATACTATTTTTTTTTTTTTTTTCAATTTTATAATCTGGTGAAAAAAGGATGAAGTCACATAACATATCCTTTTAATATTCACATAATATAAGATTTTAAAAATGGCTAACAATTTTAAATATTAAAACAATAACAGGTTTTTATTCTTGGGGCCCATTTTGTGAAAAGGGAATGTTTTTTTTGTGAAATTTATTATATTTTTAAATTTAAAATTCGTTAACGAAAGTTGAAATCCAATTACTCAAATTTGAACCAAACATTTATTGACAAAAATTTTTTTAAAATCCTTTTGCTGAAGTTTTCCTCTCTGGTGAACTTGTTTGTTTACAAATTACACATTTTAAAACATCACAAAATAATAAATAATTAATAAATGTAAGTTTTTATGGAATATAATTTTGTGGAAGGGCCTATTTTATTAAAAGAAATTTTATGAAGGGACTTGTTTTATTATAAAGAATTTTGGGAAGGAGCCTTTTTATCAAACTGATTTTTGTGAAGGGTCCTATTTTATTAAATAGATTTTTTTGAAGGGGCCCTAAATAGGTCCCAAACTTTGCCTGGAAGGACCTTTGTTCGTTCTTGTTATTTTTCTTAAAGACATGAATTTAATAACTTTTTGAAGTAGATTTGTTGACTAATAACACAATTATTTAATTTATTTTGTTCTAATTAATTTAGCTAATTAATTCATTTTTTTCCTCTTAAAAAGGGACCCTTCGCAAAGTTTTTCATTATAAAACAGGACCCTTCATAAAGCTCTTTATCTTAAAAAATAAACTTTCACAAAACATTTCTATACCAAAAATGAACTCTTCATAAATTTCATCATCTTAAATTTAAATATTAAAATAATAATTAAAAAGCTGTAGGAAATTTTCTATTTAGGGAATATTTGGTATACTTTAAAGAACCCTTCACATTTTTTTTTTTTTTAACCTTAAAACTGGACTTTTCACATTTTTTTCATCTTAAAACAGCCTCCTTCACAAAATTTTTCATCATAAAAAACAGACCTTTCACAAAACTTTTTATCTTAAAACTTCCACAAAACATTCCCACTACCAAAAGTGAACTTTTTATAAATTTCATTTTTTAAATAAAATCAAACCTGTCACAAAACATCTGGAATCACCAAATAACCTATCATATAGCTTAAGTAGCTAATTTATATATAAGTATATATATCTAATTTTAATGAATTTATGTAATTTTTAGACTCTTTTAGAATTTAATTGTCTAAACAGGAACCTGAATATAATGCTAATTTAAAATTCACAAAATTATGTTTAAATTTTTCCAAGAATAAAACACCGTTCAAAATTTTCATAAAAATCGGACCTTGCGAAAAAAAGTCTGGATAGGCCGTTGGCCTGACAATTTTCCTTTGTTATTTGCTACTTCAATTATTCTCACTAAAATATAATTAACGAATCGAATCCACAACATCAGTATTTTTTACTTATTTATTTAGCATTTTATAATCTGGTGCAGATATGGTGAAATCACATATTATATCCTTTTAATAATCATATTACATAAGCTTTTTAAAATGTCTAACAAATTAGAAAATTCAAATAATAATTAAAAAATTGTATATTATATATTGTTAATTTTTCTTTTCATTTCCTTTAAATACACGAATTTCACATTTTTCGAAGTACAGTTACTCATTAAAAATACAATAACTTAGTTTATTTTGTTTTAAATAATTTGGTAAGAATTTTGGGGAAAAAAAATCGTAAGTAAATACAGAAATAATGACATTCTTTTTTTATATAATTTCTGACTCAAACTCTCTTAATTTTACAAAATTTCAGTTTTTTATTTTAATTTTTCAATTTAGCTTCATAATTTCCATATTGGTATTTGGTGCTTTAATTATTACTCAAAATGATAATTAACAATTAGAATCCACAGTATGGGTATGTTTGACATATGTATGTAAAATTTTATACTCTGGTGTAGATAGGGTGAAATAATATAATACTATAATCCCCCCTCCCCTTATAATTAATTAGTTCCTTCATTAAATACAATCTAGAATGTAATTGATATGTAACTCACCTGGTGGGACGGTGTACTGTACATTGTATCCTTCAACTATAGCACGAAAAATAAGACTTTGCAAGGCGTACTGTATCTTCAGGGTAGATTTCTTAAATGCAACAATTAGACGGACGTGAAAACTGAATTCTGCGCTATTTTAGACACGTCCACCCCTCACCCCCCTTCTAAACCAGACCAGCCAATGGGACAGAGAAAAAATATCTCAAGAAAAAGCGTGAATGAACTAGATCAATAGGGATTATTATAAACCCCTATCATATAGCACTTTGTTTAAGCTTTTAGCGCCAGGTGTCCATAAAACGATTTGATTTTCGGCGGCCATGACTAGGATGACGTAGCTGAAAACGCCTCTTTAATTGGACAATACTTTGAGCATGCGTGGCTGGGCGCAGATGCATAAATCAAATTTGAGGTCCAGTTACGGTTTCGGATTTATTTTTCCAAATTTGATAATTGTAGAGAAACAGAAAGAGCACTAATAAAGGTATATTTTAAAACGATATATAAACTTCATTAGGATAATTTGATAAAGTGAGGCAATAATTTTATGCACAATTTCTCAGATAATATGCGCTTAATATTTAATAATTAGAATACTATTAATGAAATATTTTGTTGCTATCAGCAGCTACACACCATAAAAGTATTTTAATAATATCTATTCAATATTGTTTTTCAATATTGTTTTGTCAGTCAATTAAAAAAAAAACAAATTGCTTTAAGTTAATTATCTTATAAAATGTATGTATTATTTATTTATTTATTTATTTATTTTTTGCTTAATTTATGTATTTCTTATTATTAATTACAGGTCGGTTATTTATAGTATTTTAATTAAAATAATTTGATGTTATATTTAATATTTTCTTTTGAAAATTATTGTATTAGTCTTACTACATTAAAATGCACCAAATGTGCACCAGTTTCTCTACATTCAGTTATAAATATATTTACAATTCAAATTACTTAAAAATATATTTAATGTTTCTTAATTAATATTAATGTTGTTCTTTTACATAATACAATTAGTGAAAGCTCGGTTTTCTTTAAATTTTATTATTATTTTAATTATTAAATTGGAAGATGTCGTTTTGAATTTTTTAGCTGATGCATAAGTATATTTTACAAAATACAAGCGACCAAAAAATTTCTTTTGGTTTAAAAAATTCTGGATTTATGACAACAACAACAACAAAAAAAAAAAAAAAAAAAAAAAAAAAAAGCGCAAAAATGCTTAGTAATATTTTTTTGCCTAAAATATTGTATTTATTTATTTTAAATAAACAAATGATTTGGCTTAAAGAGAAAAAAAATATTGTCTTAAATAACAAAAATTATAATAAAATAAAAATAAATTATAAATATATTAATAATATATAAATAAATTATAATATTTTAAATAATTATAAATAAAATAAAAATAAAATAAAATAAATTATAAATGTATTAATAATATATAAATAAATTATAATATTTTAAATAATTATAAATAAAATAAAAATAAAATAAAATAAATAATAAGTATGCAGAAATCGGTCATATAAAATTCAATCATTTTATAGTAATTAATTATCCATAGTTTTATTTCCCTCAAAAACTTTATTATAAAATAAAGAAGTTGAATGTTTCGGGGCCGACTCCTCCAGCTCATTTCAGTTACGCTTTTAAAAATTAATAATTAAGGCTGTTCTCAAATCCAAAAGAGCTACTTTTGGAATTAATTTTTTCTCGGAAAATTATGTTTGAAATTGGCAGGTGTCATGTAATCTAAAGAAGGTTTTCATTTCTTGGTAAAGGCTGAAGATCTTTCAGAAAATACTGTCAAAGTTTGTGTTTTGAACTGAATTCCCGATGCGACAGCACTAGAAAAGGGAAGAACGTATCGTCACGTGACACGAATAGTTTATAACTCGTAAAGTAATTTATTTATAATTAAAAAAAATAAATGGAAAACTCATTTCGATTCTAAATTGCTTCAATAGTCATGTCTGCCAATTTTATGACTTTGCATTTAAAAATGAGTCAGAAAGTTTCGCGTTGTTGAGCAAGTCATTTAACAACCACTTTAACGTGAAAAATTATAGAGAAAATTTAATTAATTATTTGACATTTTCTGTCAATTAATTTGTAATTAATTATATTTTTAAAAATGTAATTTTTCTTCTACGGGGTATTTATTTGATTTCACTTACATTTTTGGTTTAAATCAGGTATATTTTATGAACAGATTATTCTAAATGCATTCCAGGAATTTCTGAATCGTACCGCGTTTAATGTGAAAGTGATATGTACGTAAAGATGGATGCATTTAAAATTTTTAATGTATGAAATAAAAAATTGTATTATATTTTTTGTAGGGGGGGGGGGGAGGGAGGAAAAGCTATTTAAAAGCACCCTCAAATCATTTTTTAAAAAAAATTTGGTACATAAAATTTGTGTCGGCATGTTTATAATCTTCAAAAATGAATATTTATAAAATTTCTTTCATTTGTAAAAAAAATAAACTGTATTATGAGAACATATTTTTTGGTCAAAACTTATATAAAAACAGGTACAAAATATTTTTTTTAAGATCTTAAAATATACAATCTGTTTTAGAATCTGTTGTTTAAAGATGTGGTAGTATGTATTTATTTATTTTTATTTTTATTTTTATTTTTTTTTTCTAATTTGAAGGCATCATTTTATCAGAAAAATAAAAATGAATAAAAATAAATCTTTTGGAAAAAAAAAAAAAAAAAAAAAAAAAAAAGAGCTGTATAAAACAGACTCAAAATATTTCTTAGAATTTAATATATACAATTTGATTTAAATTTTAACTTGTGCCCAATTCTTAGAGCTGATTATTTATACATAGATAAATTTTATTTGAAAAATTAAAATTTCATTATAAAAAAAGATTTTTATAGAAAAACTTAAATTTTCTCAGAAAATTTGTGAAGAATTTAGAACAATATGTTTATCATCATTAGAAATAAATGTTTCTTTAATTTAATTCTATTTGAACATTTAAAATTGTGTATATTAATAATTTTATTAAGAAAAAACTGTATAAAAATGAGCTATTTTCAGAATTTAGTGCATAAAAACTGTTTTTTAAAAAAAAAAAAAAAAAAAAAAAAAAAAACTCTTTAAAATAATTATAAACGTATATTTTGTTTTCTGCTTTTTTTGAACTGAAAAATGAAATTGTTTAATAAAAATAACTTTTCTACAGGAAAGATGGTTTAAAAGCGTTCTTAAGATAATTTTGAAAGCTTAAAATTTGTTTAAACGACATGGTTAAAATTTCTAGAGTTGATTTTTAATGCATAAATATTTTCTAAATATTTTTAAACCATACATTTAAAAGAAAAGAAAATCTATGTAAATTTCTCCAAAAACTTTTTGAGAATTTAGAATGACATCTTAGGAGTTAAATGACAATTTTTTTTACTAAAAAAATAAAACAAAGATAAAATTATATTTTGTAAATATTATTTTAGAAGAAAACATGCATAAAAATTGTGTCAAAATATTTTCCCGAGTCTGGGATATAATATCGGGTTTAACGATATTTTTCCAATAGTTAGAAATAAATGTAGTTTTCAAAATTATTTCATAAAGCTATTTTTTTCTACAAAAAAAAAAAAAAAAAAAAAAAAAAAGATTTGAAAATAACAGTTAAATAATTTCGAGAATTTAACATATAATTTGTTTTGGTGAGCATAAATGTGTTTTGACGACAAATTAACAAATACTAAAAATCTGCATAGAAACATTTTAATTTGAAAGCTAAAAAAATATATAAAGAAAATTATATAACATATTTTTCAAGAAACTTTTGGAGAAATTAAAACAATGAGATAAATAGGTAAATGTTATTAGAGACAAACGTCTCTATAAATGTTTTACTTTCCGAATACTGTAAGGGAAAAAAAAAAAAAAAAATCAAATGTTTCTTAATCTACAAAAATATATAGCCACAAACGAAATTACACAATAACTTCTTCCAACTTGCCTACGATTCCAAAAGCGTTCTTTATCGTTAGAAACCACGCAGAAACCAATAAATATTATAAATTGTTAAACCAATAAATGTTCTAAATTGTAATATATGTTTTTATTTTTATTTATTTATTTTTATTTTTATTTTATTTTATTTTTTATTTTTTTATTTTTATTTTTTTTTTTTGGGGGGG
This sequence comes from Maratus michaelseni, assembly GCA_963931845.1. Classification (NCBI taxonomy): domain Eukaryota; kingdom Metazoa; phylum Arthropoda; class Arachnida; order Araneae; family Salticidae; genus Maratus; species Maratus michaelseni. Next base: position 187,309,088 of record OZ007598.1, on the reverse strand, counting down.
GGGGGGGAGGAAGAGCTATATAAAAATCCTCTCAAATCATTTTTTACAAGTAAATCGGTATGTAAAATTTGTGTCGATATGTATATAATCTTCAAAAATGATTATATGTAAAATTTCTTTAATTTGTAAAAAAAATAAAGTGTATTATGAGAACATATTTTTTGGTCAAAACTTATATAAAAACTGGCACAAAATATTTTTTAAGAACTTAAAATATAAAATCTGCTTTACAATCTCTTTAAAGATCTGGAAGTATGTAATTTTTTTTTTCTAATTTAAATTAAATAAGTAGACTTAAAGAAGTATTTATAAAAACAAAGTTTCTTTTGCTGCGACTGATATTCTGAAACGCTTTCGAGTAATTTTTATAGTGTATTAATCAGTCTTCTGAATTAGAAATGTAGATACTGAGAATGCTATCAATTCTCAATTAAAAATTTTCAGCTGCGTAATTAAATTTATACATGCAAGAGTACCTAATAATATTAATTTTAATGGTAATGTTAATGATATTAATTTATCATGTTTGTCTATAAACATGTTTGTTGAACACGAAAATGTTTACTTGAAAAGAAAAGGAAAAAAAAAAACTATACTCCGGGTAGAGAAAAAAACTTTAGAAATATTTCAAAAATATTTTGACAGCTAATAACAACAACAACAAAAAACATCCTTTGAAAATAGTACGCAGGAAAAAATAATTTAAAAAATATTAATTTCCTGCTGAGATATTTTAAGAATAAGAATGAAGCATTAAACGCCCATAGGTTTAACATTGTCGAGAGGAATATGAGCTTTGAATGCATCCGTATTTTTCAAATTTCTTCTCGGAAAATTAAAATTTTTATCTTTTTTCTGTATTCTTTCCTTGAAGGATGTGTCATGTTTATTGGTTATTGCGGTTTCGTTTGATAAAATATTACTAAAATGCAGTTAGTTTTATTTCAAGTGTTAAAATCTTATTTATAACTCGTCTCTCCATCATTTAGATTTTAACTCTAAAAGTATAAAATTATGTATATATTTTAGAAATATTTTTTCAAATTAAAAAAAAATAAAAATCATCTCTCAAGAAGTTCATACAGAAAAAAGGAGGTAAAAATTTTTACTTTCAGAGGAAAAAACAACAACAACAACAACAACAACAACAACAACAACAAAAACAGGTTAAACATTAGAGAAGGGGGTGTTTGAAGACTAGCTGATGAGGTGTCCTATGGTACTATTTTGTTGAAAAAATAAAATTTTGTGTAAAATGAAATAAAACAATGAAATAAAATTATTATTTTAACCTTAAAAGTACTGTTATAAAGAAGTCATCGAAAACAGTTGTTTATGACTCTTTCTGCGAATAAAGCTTCTAAGGTCCCTCACAAAGTAGCTTAACGGGAAATCTTCTTTTAGAAAACAAATAAAGTAAACAATTTCATTTCAAACTGGATTTTTGCGCAATAATACCGCTTGCTTTTGCATATTTAATTACATTCATCACAAGCCATAAGCTCCCACCCCTGTTTTTCAACAAAAAAAAAAAAAAAAAAAAAAAAAAAAAAAAGAAAAGAAAGCCCCTTGCCTTACAAGAATGCAATTCCCAAATCCGTTGGCTGATATTCCTCAGGATTCTGAATTCTTAACAATGACTTTTGTGTACCCTATTGGAACAGGTGCGTATAGACATCTAATACAAAGTATTAGATGTCTATAGTCTTTGTATAGTCTTGTTTATAGTCCTTGTATTAGATGTCTATGGACAGGTGTCACATTCTTGTGATTTTGCTCTTATCAGTCATTTCTTCAAAAGCAGATTTCACACCTTTTTCACTTCCTAGAAAGAAAGAACAATGTAAATGTAACAAAAATTCCGTATAGTGAAGTTCAAAATAGGGATTTTCAGGGAAGTTACCTCCCTGAAAACTTTTCTGAAGACTTCCGGGAAGGCTTTCAAAATTAAAACTTCTTAAAGAGTGGATTTTAGCATTAAAGAAATAGAAATCCAATCTGGATCACAGATATAAAACTTCTTAAGCGGGAATGTCTTAAATAGGTTCCACTGTATATTTGAAATATATTTAGATTTTTTTTTATTTATTTTTTTTAAATAAATAAAAATAATAATAAAACATTAGCATCAACCCCACCCAAACCGAACAGCCGGTCGGGTTGGGTTCGGGTAAAATCGACTTTCTCGACCCAATGGTAGGTGGAAAAAATCACCACGGTGAAAATCATCCCCGATAAAAAATCACCCCGGTAAAAAGCACCCCCGGAAAAAATCACCATTAAAAAAAAAAAGGACCCACATTAACTAAGGTAGAAAGGGTCCACACATTTATGAATAATTATATATAAGAACAACTGCTTATTAATAAAAGTTAAATTTTCCACTGTCCATTTTTTACAGCGTAGGGGGCGGGGGGTGCAGAGTTAATGAGTTAGACAATTCTAAGATTTGGTGAAAACACAATTTTAACATTTCATTAAGGAGAGTTTAACATGCTTTATTTTTACAAAGGAGACTGGTGGTTTCTACGGGGGGGGGGGGGGAGATGAGTATTAAGGAAATACAGTTTATAGATTCTTTCAACTTGCTTCATTGATAGTTTATATATAAGCAAAGTTGTATTATATATTTATAAAACTTTAATCAAGAAAGTCCTTCAATGCCTGAATATAACCATATGCAACGCCTTGAGGCAAGGACTCAGGTGAGGGCATCCAAAGCGTCCTTATAGCTACAAATTTCATTAATTTAATGAAAAAATACCCAATATTTGACTTTGGGGACCCGGGGCAGCTTCTCCGTTTGCCCTTGCGCTAATAAGTCCCTGTTCGATATGGAGATTTTATTGTTAAACGATATGTATATAATGCTCTCATTGTTTCTAGTACAAATACACGTGATTAGCACGTGCTTTACTTGAAATTATAATTGGCATCAAAGTAGGCATCAAAGCTGTGTTATTCATAAATATGGGGGCTCTTTCCACCTTAATTAACGTGAACCTCTTTTTTTTTTTCGGGGAGCTCTTTACCGATGGTCATTTTTTATGGGTGTGATATTTATCGTGGTGATTTTTACCGGTGGTGCTTTTTTCCAGGGGTGATTTTTTTCGGGGTGACTTTTTCCGGGATTTCGACCCAGGACATGATTCCGACTGAACGCCTATTTGGTGAATGTGTTATAGACCTCTGTTGCAAGAATTTTAAAGATTTTCTTAAAATCGGCCGACGAATTAGATGTTTAATTCATTTCCACACCATTTTGTGACCGATTCTATTCGTAAAATCATCAAGGAAACGTGATAGAGATACGTGGTAAATATTGCAGCAAAGTGATCAAGCATTAGTGGCTTTGAGGTAACGTCTCCAGTTTCAGAACAGGAAGCCCCTCGTTCAAATACGATCGATTCCATTGTGTAAGAAATTAATAAAAAATATATCTCTCTTTTTTTTATGATACGTGTGCCAGTGTTTAAAATATCGAGTGGAGTCACTCCCGAATTTTTGGAGGTAAACATACATAAAATTGTCTTAAAATATCTTTCACATTGTAAATAAAATCTGTTTATTTTACGAAACAATAATAACGCGCTAATTGGCGTTAAAATTTGTTTATTTTATAAAAAAAAATCTGCAACATGCTTTTTTTGGGGGGGGGGGGGGGGGGTAAAATATGTATATTGTTTTTCTCCTGCAATCTTGGCTGGCATTTACCCCTGATCTCTCTAAAATAACAGACTTATTTTTCAGAACAGAATGTAGCAGCATATATAATCTGTTTTAACATTATCTTTAAACTCATTAAAAATAAATGTATTTTTTTCTTCCTTTTTAATATGAAAAGCTAAAAATATTGTACGAAAATAACTTTTCTGCTGAAAACTATTTAAAAATATTCTTCTTGAGTAATATACAGCAGTCTTATTTTGAAGTCGATTAGTATTGTATTTGTAAAGATTTGAATTTGAAAGAGTAAAATAACATTAGAAAAAAAAAGTATGATTGTTTTTCAAAATACTTTTGGAGAATTTAGAATAATCAGATAAATGTCTCTATAATCTATACAAATATTACAAAGGTATAACGTTATTTGGTTGTTTGTAGAAGATCTCTGGAACTAACGAACCGATTTCAAAACTAATGGTTTCAAATTGATGGTGACAGTCCCTGCTCAAAAATCTATATACGAGGGCATTTCGAAAAGTAAAGATACAATGGCTCGCATTCCTTAAAAAAAAAAAAAAAAAAAATTATTTAGAAAACGTAAGTTACATCTTATTAACTGGATTATTTATTACTTTTCGCCCACAGTCATAGAAGGTTCCCGCCTGTTGTTGGAACCACATTTCAACTTCATCTTTGATCTCATCATCGTCGTGGAATTGTCATTGACACTTCCGGTATGATCTGATGCAATTCTTTAAATTTGAGACGTCTATTCGCACGAATTGCTTCCTCCATTCTCTGAAGAAGGGCATCAAAGATCACAGATGGCCGACCTGTTCTTTGTTCGTCATGAACATCGGTCCTACCTTCAGAGAAATGACGACACCATTTCGTTACATTTTGTCGATTCATAATGTTCCCATAAACAGAAACAATTTCTTTGTGAATATCCGCTGGTCGCTGACCTCTTGCATGAAGAAAACGTATGACGGAGCGCACTTCGCATTTGGCGGGATTCTGAATCGGCGGAACCATTTTAAACACGACCTACTCCAACCAGAATCAACGTTGAAATGCCGAACGACCGCGAGGAGAAAGCTAACGGTTCAAGGTTAACACCTGTGTTGCCAACTTGCTTGCCCAAACTTTTCTTTTCCTCCGGCGTGCGATGTATATTTACTTTTCGAAATGCCCTCGTATATATATATTACGCTATCGTATCTGGCACAGAAATTGTGATTATTTGTTAATTGTTTAATGGCAACGTCCGAATAAAACGCATCTCATTGGCTGTTGTGTAGCTTTTGGCAAGATTTGGGCCAGGATTTTTGGCCTGTTTTGTGCTGCCATCTACAAGAATAAGAGCGAAACAAACAATTATTTCAGATTGTAATTATAATTTGTCAACATTAACACTTAAATAGATATATTTTTATACATTTTCATTTGAAATATTGATTTTTGAAAGCATTTAATATTTATGATTTAAAAAATGCAATTAGAAATATAAAATTTAAAATGTAAACAAAGTAATGATTTTTAAAAAGGGATTTTTAGCAAAAAGGGAAAAGTAAGTGTAATAATTTACCCTGACCGTTTCATTTTTTAAACGTAACTGTTATACTAATAATCAAATTTTAATTGCTTAATAGGTGTATAGCCAACATAGGGAAAAAGTACCCAAGCCGGAACTCGAACCCGGGTCATCAGTATAGCGCATTGGCGTTCTACCAACTGAACCACTTGGGAACCAGCCTGGAACTCTCCCACTATAACATGTTGGCAAGGCTACAAACGCAGCACAAGATGGAATATTTCCGTGAGCCACCAACCCTGGGGCAAACATGAAACGAAAGCAAATCCTGCATCGATAATTGAATAAATTCATAGTTAATACTTTGGAAAATTTTCCATAGAAAAATTCTCACGCCTTGCATTCATAATAATCAAATTTTAATTGCTTAATCGGCGTATAGCCAATATAGTGAAAAAGTACCCAAGCCGGGACACTTTGTTGCCTATACGCCTATTAAGCAATTAAAATTTGATTATTATGAATGCAAGGCGTGGGAAATTTCCAAAGTATTAACTATGAGTAACTGTTATACTTTTGAAATTTTAGCTCTTATTTAATTTTTTACAAGTTTTTAGTATAAATAAATATTATTCAGTCGTTTTTTTCATAACGTCCACTCCACTATTATATTTTTCAATGACAGTCTGCCCGGGCAACGCCGGGCGGTTCAGCTAGTAGGCTATATTTTATGTCGGGAACACTATACCCATGCGGTGCAGAAACAAAAAAACGTTCTAAAATCGCAATTTTTGTGATACTGAAAGGGTATTGAAGATAACTTGAAATTTAACATGGTAGTTACTTATAAGATGTAAATACTCTCTAAGAACAGATTCTAAAAAATTCGAAATTTAAAAGGGTGAAATGAGCGAAAAACGTTCTAAATTACGATTTCTCTGGAATTGTAAAGGATAGAAACTTGAAATTTGACATGGCTGTTACTTTAGAATGATAAGAATCATCCACAGAACAGTTTTTAAAAATTTAGAAATTTTAAAGTGTGCTGGAGCAAAAAACGTTCTGAAATTGCGATTTCTGTGATATAGTTATTCTAGATGCTTGGATAACTAGAAACTTGGTTATTTTAAAAATGCAAATCTAAGTACGGTTTTAAAAAAAATGAAATTTCAATGAAAAATGAAATGAGTGGAAAACATTCAAAATACATACTCATCAAACATTTGCTTCCAACGTAAATTTCGTTTAATTAAATATGAGTTTAAAACTACAAATAAAAACAACCCTCGAAGTTTCGGTTATTCTTTATAACCATAATCAGGAGAAAACCTTCATAAATATGAACAGCAAAAAATTAAATATATGTTACATGATTGAGTCCAATGTTCTATCTGACAAGACGCTAAAATAACGGAATTTACAACAACAAATTCAAAATAAGCCAGGTAGCTCCCTCTATGAATCAGCAATGTAACTGGAGCTCATGTTCAACGAAATAAAAGTTCCTTCAAATTCCCTGTGCCGGCTATATGGAAATGCATTTTGAAGGAACTTTTATTTCGTTGAACATGAGTTCCAGTTACATTGCTGATTCATACATCATTGCTGAATACATTCTAAATTACCAATTATTTGGAATTAATTTTAGTTCTTGTTCATTTAATTTTCATGTTTGCCTAATGCAGTAAAAGAATGAAATTTACTCCAAATTTGGCTTACTTAGTAATTTTCGAATCATCCGCAACAGTATAATTTCTTCTAATAAAAATAGACACACGAATACTACTGCCATATTTCAACAATTACGCGAGAAAACGCGCGGGTTTTGCTAGTTTATTTATAAATGTTTCTATAATCAGCAGCCTTTTCCCGAACTATTCATTTATGATGATGAATTCATTTAAAATATCTTTGAAATGAACAAAAGCAAATTATATTATTTGAGTATTATTATCAGTTAGACCGCAAATGCCTCTCTCTAACATTAAGCATATGGTATTGGAATACATTCGTATTTTTTAAATTTCTTCTAAGAAAATGAAATTTTTTACCTTATTTTTAGGGTTTCGTTCATCTCACGAAACCCTATTACTCCCGCTCCGTTGTCTGTCTGTCACAGAGTCATTCTCAAAAACTATGTAACTTACAGAGTTGAAACTTTGTGTATATAAGTGAATACTAGTTATGAAGAGCTCAAAATTTGAAAAATTCGTATTATTTTAATAAATAGAGATAAAAAACCAAAATTATGACAGCCTTTTCCTATTAAATTTAAACAGTTTTCGTTATAGCAGATGCCAAAAATTAAAAAAAAACCACGATGAAATTCTTTCTACAATAATTAATTTTCTATCAGACGATTTCCACGCGAAAAATTAAAATTAAATAAAAAGTTTCACCCATTGAAAAAAAGATTAATATGAAATAAAATTGATTGATGTCATAGTAGTAATAAAACGGAAAGATTTCTCAATAATGCAAGGAGTATGAGTGAGTATGTGTTTGAACACAAAGCAGATTAACATCACTACAGCGCTGTAACATCCCGTCATTTGAGAATTAAAAAGAAAATCTGACGTCATATCGGAAGTTTAACGGATTTTTCAAATTTTTCAGAATAATACAAAGCGAGTATTAATATGAGTAATAGAGAATAGTAAATATATGAGTTTGAGGAACGTATTGAATCATGATAAAAATCCGATTATGGAAATATTCGCATATTTTAACATTTTGAAAGTGTACAACATGTTTAATTTTGAATTTTTTTTTTTTTTTTAATATCGCATTTAGTAGTTTTTTATTATTATGGCAGAATATAATATCGGGCTTCGGTCGCTGGTTTGATATTCGAAAAAACGAGAAAAATGGACCGGTAAATTTTTACTTTATAAAAAACATGACTTTTTTTTTTTGCTAAATGAAATTTATTTGGATTTATTAAAGGAAGAAAGGATAAAGTGTTTTGAAAGGAATATTAAACGAAACTGTTTGAGCGATCTTCGATCACACTTACCCACTTGTTTCTGTATGCTCTTCTTGAAAGATGTTTTTTTTTCTCTTTTTATTCGACAAATTCTAATATATTAAAACGAAAAGGGATATATGTAAGATTCACATAAAATCGCTCTATTTACGCACGCGTAAAATTAAATCTAGAACTTATTCAGTTTCAGAGCACGCCAGAACAATGTCAGGGTGGCTGAGTAGTCTAAAGCACTAGATTAAGATGAGAGATCGTCAATTCGGTCCTACTCTGGACAAGAATGATTTCAGATACTTTAAAATAGTTTATTTCAATAATGTGATATGTTACTGCAGAAGGAGAAGTTATAAAATTTGTAATTTTTTTTAAAAATTTGAATGCTTTATAATTAAATAAAATTTAACACCCAAAATTACTTTTTAGAATTACTAATTTTATATTAAAAATATTTAAATTATAAGATTGTGCATGTAACTATCGATTAAATAAATTGAATTGATCTACAATTTTTGCTAAATTTGGTTTGACCAGGGATTTACAAATTTCATAAAATGTGTCAGCCAGCAAACTATTCTATTCGCCAGTAAAAAATATTTACTCCCCCCCCCCTCCCCCCTCCGTTATTGATTTTAAAAACACACAAACTTTTTTAATGAATTGATTGAGAAAAAATAATAAGAAGCATATAGTTTAGAATTATTAGTTACACACTTCCGATACTAAACTACACTAGTACTAAATAGGTATTATGTAATCTTGAAATTTTAGTTACGTTTTATGTATTTACCTCAAATGAATTACTACTTATAATGACTTATATGTTATTATTCTTTAAAATGAATTGGGTAGATTAACTAGTTTTAATTTTGAGCACGAAAATCGGATTTGAAACTTACAAAAACAAAACTTGGGTATTTTTTAGCATTGTATGCAATTTTAGATGCCACAGAGGCTGAATTGGCACTATTTTACTGTTTTATTGAAACCCCCACACACACAAATTCTAATCACGTGACATGCTAACTAGCTAGAACAGAAAAGAATGAGGTGTCCTGTGTATGAGATGGAAAACTTAGTTTTAAACTTAGTCCTTCCATTAAAAGTATCACAAAAGAGGAAGATCACTGCTTGCCGCGCACAAGTAGAGGAGAGAGAAAAATACCGTTTGTGCTCATTTTTTCGGTCAATTTTTGAATTAAAAAAAAAAGAAGAAGAAGAAGAAGACAACCAGATTAAATAATTTGGTCGCCAGATGAAAGAACTTGGTCGCCAGTGGTGACCGGGCGCATTTGTCAAGCCCTGGGTGACATTTATCATGATCATATTATCAAGATATCATATATATACTAAGATTGTATATATATATATATATATACATACTAAGATATACTATACATATACTACAGATGTACTATACATACATACTATATATATTAAGAAAAGTATGTGATTATTTTTCGTAAAAAAAGAAAAATAAAATTTTCATACAGGAACTCTGAAGGAAATTACCTTGATAGCCATGATTTAATAATTAAACAATGTATGAAAAGTAAAATAAAATCGAAGTAATTAAAAAATATGTATTATAAATCGTTAGCTGCAAAAAGCAAATTTTAATTATCTTCAGGGTTTTAGAGTCAGACTGATAAAAATAAATTAATGAAAAAGTTTAAAGGTCGCGTAATTTTTAAAAATCAGAAAATACTAAATATTGTTATTTTTTTCAAAATATCACTCCTTATCAGCAGTAGCAAAGTATCATGATAATTCCGCGCTTCATTTTGCAAAACCGCAAAACTTTCCGGATGACCCAATAATTGCGGAATGAGCAATACGTTTAAAAACCGTAAATCACTAACTTAATGACATTTTTGGCATTATAAGGCAAAGTTTGTTTACATATATTATTTGGAGATACAGTGTATATATTATGATTCTATGACGATTTTTTAATTGGGGGGAAAAAACGCTAAGAGGGAAAAAAAAAGTAGTTCGAATATTTAATTTTTCGCGCTAAATATTGAAACTAAACCGCTGTGCTGCGTAGCAGTTCTGACGATACAGAGACCGATTTACAAATTTGGAGGGCCCCTTGCACCTATGCTTACAGCGGTCTTGAGTTGAAAAATGTATTATTGAAAGCGCTACTTATTAAGATAATCACTATTGATTTTAATAATTTTGTGATATTGAATGATGTTTTTATAAATTTTCTTCTCAATTTTTTAGTAGTAAAAGTTTTTATAACATCTCCATAATCTTAAGTGTTCTATCTCGCATGGCGATTTTTCAATCTTTTGAAATCGGTTCCGAAAGTGAAAATATCCTAACAAAAAAAAAAAAAAAAAAAAAATCCTGTAAACAAAATCGAAAAAGTAAAAAACGGCCTTTGTAGAAATAGACCTCAAATATCCAATGTCAAAAAATATTTTAAAAATATTGAAATGCAAACGAGATTTAAAAAAAAAAAAAAATCTCCTTTAGGATTGACATTAGCGAGCAGGTGTTTTCGCATGAGTGTGCCCTTAAAAAGTTATTTTTAATTGAAAAAAAATAATAATAAAAAATTTCCATATTATTTTTGTGTTTTAATAGTTAAAACTTCATCAGATTTTGGCCAATAAATTTAAAAATCTTCAGTAGCATTTGGGGGCCCCGGAAAATCAGGACATTGGGCCTGTGTCTCGAATGCCCTGCCATAAATCAGGCACTGACGATACAAGTTATTTTGAATACCCGAATTTATATTACCACTTTAAAAAATAGGGATTCCGATCTCACAGGTGTGTTAAAACGTGATTTTTCAGTGGTGTTTGTTTTTACACGGAATAGTAAGGTACTTGACAAAGGGGATACTTCAAAATACCCCATCTAGGTGGCAAAATTTGCTTTCTCAAGAAGAGTTGGTTAACACCTGAGAAGAACCTCTTTTTATCGGATCTTCGACAAGTACAAACTCTTGTTATCGAGGATTGGTGAGGGATACTAGAGGATTTTGGGAGGTTTTGAGAAAGGTCAAGGCTTTGTAACTTAGGTGAAGGTATTTTATTTTATTCTATATTTATACATGTGTAAGTAATAGGATTCTGGCAGAGAAAATAATCGAAGCTATTTCAAAATTTTAATATACTATTATGCACTCTTAATATTTATGCAATATTATGCGAGTAACAAGCAATTAATAAAAAATTATATTTATCAGAGTATACATTTTTATCGCAATTTTTCGCCTTATTTAAATATAGAAAAATATTGCAAATCCTCCAATTAAACGAGGACCCGCAAACAACACAACGTCCACATTGGGCTCAATTTATATTGTATTATGACCAGAAAACAATTAGAAACAAAAATATTGGAAATAAAAAACCTGTAAAGAATATATGAAATATTTTACTCACAATAATTATCAAACATTCCTCAAACAACACATATCGACCACATGGCTCACTTCATGACATATCATAATTCTTGATAAGACAGTCAAGTTGAGAGAACACATGTTGAAATACCTTAAATATTACATTTCACTACAAATTAGGTTTTTTATTTCCGACATTTTTGTTTCTAATTATTTTCTGGTCATAATACAGTATAAATTGAGCCCAATGTGGACGTTGTGTTGTTTGCGGAATGTTTGATAATTATTTTGAGTAAAATATTTCATCTATTCTATACAAGTTTTTTATTTCCAATTTTATTTCCAATTGTTTTCTGGTAATAATACAATATACCTGGTGGAATATACTGATCTTAGCATAAATGCCAGTATATTTTTATGAAATATTGTATTATTTTTTTTAAACACGTGTGGATACATCCAGGCTGAAGATTAATATATACATGTGTTTTTTCATTAACAATTCTATTTAAATTTCTTGTTATTCAAATTTCCATTATATTACATTTTGTGTCATATTAGTTCATTTTTCATTTCAAAATCCATTTGAATTCACTTGATATGCAACTTCCAATTATTTTACATTTTATGGTTTATTATATATATATTTTTTCTTTTTAAATATTTTGCACAATTTCAGAATTTTTGGCCATCATCGAAGCAAATGATATGGTAATATTATGTTCGCACTTGTTAATTTATTAACTTTGTGGTATTCTCTCTACACTCTATAGAGTGTAGAGACTTTGTGTATTACTAATTATCTCTTTGGAGATTTGGTTAGAATGTTGCGAGAACTTGATTAATGTTTTTTGAAATTCAAAGATATTATAATTATTTAACATTCTATAAAATTCTGTTGCAATGCGCAAATTGGTATGGAATGGTTTATATATATTCTTTTCAATAATTATCTAGGATAAAGTTATTGATTTTCATATGATACCATAATTTAACCTATTTGACTCATAAATCACTTTGATTAGCTTATATATATATATATATATATATATATATATATACATATATAATAAATCTTTTTGCAAATGTATATATATATTTTCTTAATCAAGACAGAAATGAGCAAAAAGTATTTGATTGTCTAATGTATACGAGCAGGGAAGACCGAGCTATGCTCGGTCAAAATTAAATTTGAGTTCAAATATCATGACCCATGACCAAAATGACCCACTAATTGAATTTGCTCGAACATGTGACTTAGCCCAACAGTCTTCTCGTGCCGGAAAACCATAGGATGCAAAATTTAGTGTAAATTGAGCCGCTTTTTAGATATTGACCCACAATGACCCAGAAATGACCCACTAATCGAATTTTCTGGAACATGTGCCCTAGTCTAATGATTTTCGCGTGCCCGAAACTCGTAAAATACAAAATTTAATCAAAATCGTTAGAGCCGTTTTTTAGATAAAATTAATTTGACCCGCTTTGACCCAAAAATGACCCCCTAATCGAAAGTTCTCGAACATGTGACCCAGCCCAATAGTCTTCTCGTGACCGAAAATAGTCGGATGCAAAATTTCGTCAAAATCGTTTGGACCGTTTTTTAGATACAATTAGCTTGACCATGACCCAAAATGACCCAAAATGACCCACTAATTGAATTTTCTCGAACATGTGACCTAGCCCAATAGTCTTCTCGTGCCCGAAAACCATTGGATGCAAAATTTAGTGTAAATTGAGCCGCTTTTTAGATCTTGACCCACAATGACCCAGAAATGACCCACTAATCGAATTTTCTCGGACATGCGACCTAGCCCAATGCTTTTATCCTGCTCGAAACTCGTAGGACACAAAATTTAATCAAAATCGTTAGAGCCGTTTTTTAAATAAAATTAATTTGACCCGCGTTGACCCAAAAATGACCCCCTAATCGAAAGTTCTCGAACATGTGACCCAGCCCAATTGACTTCTCATGACCGAAAATGGTCGGATACAAAATTTCGTCAAAATCGTTTGGACCGTTTTTTAGATACAATTAGCTAGACCATGACCCAAAATGACCCAAAATGACCCACTAATCGAATTTTCTCGAGAATGTGACCTAGCCCAATGGTTTTCTGGTGCCCCAAAACGGTAGGATACGAAATTTCGTCAAAATCGTTAGAGCCGTTTTTAAGATAATTTTTGCATATATATATATATATATATATATATATATATATATATATATATATAAACCAACCACAAGATTTGCTCGTATTAGAATATATGATATGCAACAGCATCTCTTGAAATGATCAGTCTTTTTGCTTTTTCAGCTTCTCGTATAATATCGTTATCATCATCATCATCATCATATTAAATTTCAATGTTTGAAACTTGATTTATACTTAGTATATCTTTAATTAGTCCATCTAATTCTTCTTCTTTATCAATTTATCAATCACCGAGTCCCTCGATTAATAATTTTCTGACGGATCTCTTCTGCTTTTCATATACGTGATCTCGTTACTCTCATTTCTATATGTTAAAAACTTTTAAATAAAATGTTTAAGCGATTATAATATTTGTTTTTTAACAAAAAGAAATAAAAAAAAGTCCTTCCGGTCTGTACCGGGAGGAAAATGTGGCTTCCCTATTTCTTGGTTTTAAGATTTTAGATAATTTTACTCGAAACCACGAAGCTAAAATGCGAAAATCCTGATTAGAGAAGATTCGTCAATACTGAATTTGACTTAGAATTTCTCCAAATTAGTCAGCTACAGCCAAGTTGGCTTCACTTACGGCGATTTATTTTTGGTCACCAAAGTTGGCTATATTCCGCCAAGTGTCGCCAAGACTGGCGAGAATTTGACGCAAACGAATTTAAATATGTAGTTGTATGCTTATGATTAGGAAAATTGGTACAACAATGAAAGATAATTTGCGAGAAATCACGTTCACTAAAACTCAAATTAATCCTTGATTTTTTTTAAATCTGTTGTCTTGTTTTAAAATGTCAGCCATCCTAGAATTTCAAGCTGCTACTATATCTCAGCCAATTTTTAAGATAGAGGCAAAATAAAAAATGCTCCGGAATCCTTATATCAAGGTCTAACACTTAAGCAAAAGATTAATTTTGATTTCTAATTTTTTTGGGTATTTTAGTGAGTTAAAATTTTTAAGTAGCCGCCATTATGAAAAAAGATTGCGGAACAAGTTGGTTAACGAACTCGGCCGAAATCTTGGTAAGTCTAATGCACATGCTTAATTACATCCAAATCGGCTTATAAATACGAGTGCCATCGCATGACAAAGATCAGATATATATATGAATGAACATTTGAACGGAGGGTGGTTTTGTGATCCTGATCGGTGAAAATATACCGGAATTGCTTTCCTTCGAATGGCTGCAATAGGTAGCTTTTCACTTTTTGTAATGAAAGCTACCTCACAATACCCCCAAAACTTACATTAATATTAAAAGTTTATTTTTCAGATTTGACAGAGGTAAAACCACGTTTCTAACAATACGAATTTTACAGAATTTTTTTGTAGGATTATATCTTTCTTGGTTATAAACCTTCTCTGTACAATCATTTTCTCTTAAAGAAATTAAAATGAATATGCTTGTCGGATTCTTCTTCTCCGTCCACACAACTTCGAAGTATAATCCGGTCTTTTGATATGCTGCCACCACCGATATGAATACGTGATATCGGACACGTTACGTGATGTATATTAAAAAAAAACCTAATTCTTTCAATTAAACTTAAACTAACACTTTATTTACAGTATTTACACTTAAACTCGGATGGAACTTATCCGGTTCAACATTAAATCAAAAAAATTACAGAAAACTACTTTCTGTGCACTGTTAGGCTTAGAACCGAGATTTCTATTAATCTCACACCCGCTATATCTCTTTCTTTCGAGAGATCTCCCTCCACACGTGTCTCAGAGCACAATCTCTGACCGACCTTCCTCCTTCGCTCCTACGTTCAAAACTAACTCCACTCTCTCGTCATCCACCAGAGAACCCCCTCCCTCTACGGGGCTCGTGGCCTGTTCCAAAGGGTTCCTTGACAGCACTTAATCCCCTCTTGCTGGGTCTTTCCTTTTAAATAATGGGTGAAATATCTGTCTTATCTATGAAAGACAACATCACAAAGGACATACTTCTTCCATTATATTCACGTCGCTCCCCTCCGGATTAAGATTTTTCTTAAGAAAGCCTTCAACAGTACGCAACAGATACATATACAATAAGATAATCCCTTAAGAATAGCTTTTAAAGTCTTGCAGCTGCCAGGGGAACCTGACAATGCTCTTCTGAAAATCATCAAAAAGGCAGGGCTATGAAAATCACATAAGCAGTGGATTACCCGGATAGAGGAGTTTTAGGGTTAAATTAAAAAAATAAATGCAGAGAGTTGTAATCATGAAGAAATAGTTATAATAATAGCACTTGAACAATAATGACGAAACTTTAATATTTTTAAAATACTTTTGTTTATTTTATTATTTTATTTATATCAACAAAACGTAGTTAAAAATATTGTTCCTTCTTTTCTTTATGTTTCAGTCTCTTTTTAAATATTATTACACGGTCGCAGAGAAGGAGGAAAAGGGATTTTGGGGTTAAAACCCTTCTCAAAGCATTTAAAAACTGTTAAATGCATACAAAAACAGTTAAGACAAATACATGATGTATAAAAACCAAAACAAGTGGGTACGTGTGATTGAAGGATTTTGTTTAATATTCCTTTTAAAATTCTATATCCTGTAATTAATAAATCTAAATCATTAATTTATAATTATTAAATCCTTATCCTTTATTTGCACTGCTAGTCGAATCGCAAAAATATTCAATATTAAATTTTACTCAACATCAGACAATGATACTATAGCGCCTAGAATTTCTAGTGTAGAATTCGGCAAGCGAAAACACCATCTAAAACATTTCATTATACCTGTATAATTTAAATTAAATCAGAATTTAGTGATGTTCAAGGAAAATTTAAAATTTCGAATTTTTTCAAAACAAAACAAATTGTTTAAACGAAATTTAAAAATCCAAAATTTCTAAAATTTAGTGAAAGTTTAAACAAAATCTAAAATTTCGCAATTTCTAAAAAAAAAAAAAGAAAAAATATTAAAGCAAATTTGAATTAAATTAAAACAATAATTGATAAAATATTTTTCAACACTCTTTGGCTTTAAAATAATACGAAAAAATTATCTAAAATTAAATCTATTAGAAAATGGAATCTATTCCGGAAGAAAAATGTCAAACTCCGACGCCCAGCTTCGATCCAGAAACTTTTTGAACAACAGGCAAATGTGCTACCACTGAGACTGAAATTAAAGTTCTGTTTTAAAATCTAAATCGCAGAAATGGACGGATGTGATTAAATTAATTCATTTAATAAAATAATATTAGACTTTTTCAAAATTTTATTATTTGTCGTGTGACCAGAGGTATTCAGCTGTAAGTATGCAAAATTTCAAGTCTCTAACTTATACAGTTTCCGAGAAAGAGCTCTGTGACAGACAGACAGAGGAGTGAGTCGAATAGGGTTTCCTCAGATGGTTAAGAAAAAGAATAAACGGACAAAAAACATGCTGCTGTTTTAAGACTCCATAATAGGAATCACTAATTCAACTCAAAATTAATGAAAGAAAAAGTTAGGAGAATATAGTAAATGTAATATGCATGCGAAAGTAATATGCATGTTACTGATACTTCTGTTTCTTTTGCTCTTCTTCTTCTTTTTTTTTTCCTCTCTGAAGATTGAAAGAGGAGTTTTTTCATAAATCCTTTAAGTACATTAGGGGCCTGTCCAGACATTTCTCGCAGGATCCTGTTTTTGTGAAAATTGCGAATGGAATTTTATTATTGTAAAAAATTGAATTATAATTTTTTCAATCAGAAATTAACATTATATTCAAGTCTGTGTTTAGACAACTGAATTAAAACGAGGTCACGTTTTAATGAACAAATATTTATATAAATGCATCAAAATTGGATATGTATATGTATATGTAAAAATATTTATATTACATCTATATAGATAGATAATAGGTTCTTCGGTGATTACAGCTTTTTTGGAACAGATCCAATTTGATTTTAAGATGGTTAAATATGTAAAGAGTTCCTTTTTGGTATGAAAATTTTTTGTGAAGGGTTCTTTTTAAGGACAAATACATTTGTGAAGGGTCCTGTTTTGAGATGAAAACATTTGTGAAGGGAGTTTTGGGAGAAGAAAAATTGTAAAGGGTCCTTTAACGGACTCAAATTCTTCCTAAACGGATCCCTGCACATAAATGCTAAATTTATTACTTACCCATCATACGTAGTATAGGGTAAATCTTTTAATCGTTTTGAAAATCGAAAATTTTTTTTTGACGGATTTACACGTTTCAGACACTGGAGATTCCGAAAAACATATTTTTAGAAAAAAAAAATTTTGCCGTCCGTCTGTGTGTCTGTGTCTGTAAACGCTCTATCTCCCGAAAAAATTGAGATCGAGACTTGCAATTTGGTATGTACTTAGTATGTAATAATGGGAAGAAGCCTATTTCATTTCAATAACCTCGATTAACCGGAACAATTTTTTTCGGACTCTCGAAATATTCGTTCTGATGAAAGGTATATAAAAATTTTCGAAATTGTTTATTTTAAGAAATGAATATAAAAGACAATAAAAAAACATAAATTTTGCATAAAGCATGAAGTCGATCGGATAATGAGTTGCCGAGATATTTGGAATCCTATTTTCCACACTTTTCGATTTTTCATGACCCTGTATTTCATCCAAATTTCACTTCAAAGATATATTTTAATTGGAAATTTGACCTTTAATCAGATGCAATAAACCGCTAGTTAATAGGATTATTATTTTTGGAGTTATAAGGATGTTTCTTTCAAGCAATTCAGTAATCGAGCCTTTAAAGTTTGTGACGTCATCAAGCTACGATTTTATTTGAATTGCAATGCACTTTATAAGTAGTTTACACATTTTTATTTTAATATTTTACATTATGCATATCCATGATGGGTAAGTATTACGGTGGCCCCCAACGACTAGTTATAGTTGTTTGTGCTTTTCATGACATCGGTTTATACGCGTCACGTGTTTTTTAAACACTGCCTTATGGGTCTGTAAAACAACGATATTGATAATTTTACGAGTAAAAATGGTTCAAAACCTCTCCCAGATTCCTGGCTGCGCCCAGAAATACAAAATCACGAAAAGAAATACAGAAGGTCATAATTTTTAAATTAGAGTGAATGATATATTATGCTATAATCAAAATTTAAATTGTAACACTTTTCTATTGGGTTTTCCGGAAAGTTCATGCCGGTTGGGAAAATCAATGTGTACCGAAAAATTCTGCCCGTTAATTATTAGACATTAGATACCGGAATCAATGTCTAATAATTAAATGACAGAATTTTCCGGTACAAATTGATTTTCCCAACCGGCACGAACTTTCCGGACAACCCAATATTTCGTAAATATTTTTTATTTATTTTGTTTATTTTATTTCACTTTATTTATATCAACTAAGCGAATTGAGAGGTACAATTCGTTCTTTCACTTTTATTTAAATCTTCCTTTAAACATCATTCAGCATTGAAAGTTTCTGTAACTTTGGTCCTGCCTATTTTTTTATGTTTCTAAATGCTTAAAATCTTGACAAACAAAATGCGTAAATATATATGAAAAATAAATATATTGTTGAGATTTATTTTAATTATTTAGCAGATTTTCTATTAAAGAGGGCAATTGCAGCAAAAAATTTTCTTGTGTACTACGAACTACATTATAAAATAAAAAATTTTGCCGTTCAACTAAAAAAATGCACTCTTAAATGTCTCTGTACTAAAATTTGATTGTTTTGTTGGTTGATTGGGGTGAGGGGCAGGGTTGCCAGTTTAGCCTTTTTTAAATTCAGAACTTTCAAATTCATACCGGTAATTTTGGAAGAAGAATTATTACCTCGAGAAGTGAGAACAGTTGCCGAACAGTTGATGTCGGTTAAGGGGCTTCCAAGTTTCAATCAACTTTACAACCAGGCTATAAGTGAGTATAGTGTCTTGTAAAAACTGAGCTGTTGGAAAAAGTTAAGATGTAGTATTAACTACATGAAAAATGAATGTAAAGGATAGATGAAAAATTACGAAAAGAGATGAAAACAAATTTAGAATAAAATAGTAAAGCGAAGGAGATTAAGGAGAAGTGAGAAAATGTCTCTCATTAAATAAAATAAAATTTACATCTATTAATTTTTGGTGTGAATTCAAAATTCCAAATTTAAAAAAAAGGCCAACCCGGCAACCCTGGTGAGGGATACTGCGGTAATTTTTTGCACACAAAAACAGAAAAGACCTCACTAAAAATTTAAAATTGTTATCTGACATTTAGTTTTAAAATACTTTTTTTAATTGCAGTAATAATTAATGTCGACTATGTTTTATATATAAATTGGGGGACGGGAAACATAAATTGGAGTTATGGAAAGCAAAAAAAAATTTAGTTACATCCGAATGAAAATAAATATCCGTCATAAAATCCACGTGTGAAATGCTGTTGTAAGTCATTTTCAACATAATGTTCATCTTTTAAAAAACTGTCTATCTTTGAATACAATCTTCCAATTCCCCCGCCATTCGTTTTTTGGAGAGTTTTAGAAAATAGATACTAAGAGGAGGAAGCCAAAATCTATAGAAAAGAAGATACAGCCTTGGTTAAGTGGCCACAATACTAGAAACATAAAACTGCTGCTTCCCAGTTTGAACAAACGCCACGTGTTGAAACAGGTGACGTAGAGGTCCAATAGCCTTGTTTGTCTTCACACGTCGAACCGACCATCTGTTTGACTAGAACCTCCGTCAGGGGGAGCAACTTCTTGTTGCCAAAGCAAACAAGAGCAATCCTGACTATTAGATGAGAACCAATACGAATGTTGGATTACGTGAAGAGTATTCTACTGTATTTTGAGAGGCAGTTTTAGTTGAAGTGGCTGCACTAAATATCGATGTTCCATTTTCATTTGCGTCTGTAGTAGGGGAAATGAGTGGATCATTTGGATTTTAGATGGAATGGAGGGTCGTAAGTTAGTTTGGTTACAGCATTAACGAATCGAAGACGATTTGTTTGGTATAATATTATTTTCCTCCCAAACTCCATTTACTTTTTGTCTTATGGGAGATGGAAACCCAGTCTTTGTGCCGCCTGTGAGAGTCAGATGATTTGAGAAAACCGTTATTTTTTCTCTTTCTTTAGTGAACTAAATGATGATGATTTATTTAACTCACGAGCAGGGAAGACCGAGCTATGCTCGGTCAAAATTAAATTTGAGTTCAAATGTCATGACCCATGACCAAAATGACCCACTAATTGAATTTTCTCGAACATGTGACCTAACTCAACAGTCTTCTCGTGTCCAAAAACCACAGGATGCAAAATTTAGTGTAAATAGTCTGAGCCGTTTTTAAGATAAAATAACTTGACCCCTAATGACCCATGACCAAAATGACCCACTAATTGAATTTTCTCGAACATGTGACTTAGCTCAACAGTCTTCTCGTGCTCGAAAACCATAGGATGCAAAACTTAGTGTAAATAGTCTGAGCAGTTTTTAAGATAAAATAGCTTGACCCATAATGACCCATGACCAAAATGACCCACTAATTGAATTTTCTCGAACATGTGACCTAGCCCAACAGTCTTCTCGTGCCCGAAAACCATAGGATGCAAAATTTAGTGTAAATAGTCTGAACCGTTTTTAAGATAAAATAGCTTGACCCATAATGACCCATGACCAAAATGACCCACTAATTGAATTTTCCCGAACATGTGACCTAGCCCAACAGTCTTCTCGTGCCCGAAAACCATAGGATGCAAAATTTAGTGTAAGTAGTCTAGGCCGCTTTTTAGATAAATTAGCTTGACCCACAATGACCCAGAAATGACTCACCAATCAAATTTTCTCGGACATGTGACCTAGCCCAATGATTTTCTCGTGCCCGAAACTCGTAGGATACAAAATTTAATCAAAATTGTTAGAGCTGTTTTTTAGATAAAATTAATTTGACCCGCGTTGACCCAAAAATGACCCACTAATCGAAAGTTCTCGAACATGTGACCCAGCCCAATAGTCTTCTCGTGCCCGAAAATGGTCGGATACAAAATTTCGTCAAAATCGTTTGAACCGTTTTTTAGATACAATTATCTTGACCATGACCCAAAATGACCCACTAATCGAATTTTCTCGAACATGTGACCTAATCCAATCGTTTTCTGGAGTACCAAAACGGTAGGATGCAAAATTTCGTCAAAATCGTTAGGGCCGTTTTTAAGATAAAATTTGCATAACCACACACACACACAAGATTTGCTCGTATTAGAATATATGATATCGGTAACCTATTCTTATTACAGGCTGTATTTGCTCATATTCCTCAATCAACAACTCTGCGTATGAGTGTAACTTTATGATTAACACATTTGCATCATTAGCGTACATAACATATGCGCGGAATTTTTCTGGTCTGTATCACCAAAAGCGCATATGTATGCGCGATTTATTTTTTATAAGATTCTAATCAGAAACCATGTGTTGCCAATTGGTAAATTCTAAATCCAGGGGGGCGTGTCTGACACTGACACTTTTACTCATAAATTAACATTATACTTAAACAATAAAGTATTTTTATGTTTATCCAAAATGTATCTATCGTAATATAGCAGCATCGATTTTCTGAAACATACATAATTCTTACATAAATAAAAATATGTTTTTCGAAAAAAAAAAAAACCAAGAACCAAAATTCATGCATCAGGCAAAGATTATGAAACACTTTCCACACTCTAAAAACGACATTTTCAAAACTGAGCAAAAAATTCTCAAATCTGAGTATGTCGCATAGTCAAAATGACTCCGAATCAAAATTACTCAAGTTTGAAACATGCATATACTCATTTCGGAAAGCGTGCACACACTCAAGAATAAAACACCATGTGCTCATATTTGAGTATGTCCATGTTTCAAAAATTATTATGAATTGACTTCTATGTGCACATTTTTGAGTATTTCCATGTTTCAAAAATGAGTATGAACTGGCCTCTATGTGCTCAGTTTTGAGTATGTACATGTTTCAATATTTTGAGTATTTCTGGTATTTCAGAATTGAAAGGATTGGATCGTCATATTTAAAATAAGAAATTTCATAACAAAATGAAAACATCGATTTACTCAGATTTGAAAGTGTCATTTATCTCAGTGCGTTGTTAAGGAATTTAACTTTTTCATAGAATGAAATCAGTTATCTAAATAAACAATTTAAAAGATTACATAACACAGTAAAAATCCTTTTTCTGCAATTGCTGTCCTTATCCTGTAATGCGTACGAATTCTTTTGTGCAGCCCTGTATATATGATTTATAGAATTTATACACACACTATAATACACTAAAAAATCTTTAAATTTAAAAATACATACAAAAATACATAAAAATACATCTTAAAAACGGATTCCAGCGGATTCCGGATTCTTTGATTCCAGCAATTATTAATCCTAGTCAGTTTTGTAATCGAATTCTTTTGTGTGTCTCTGTAAATTAACTATAAATACTATGTACTCATAATCTATAGAAAACGTGTTGTAGTACATCTCAGTGATCCCTTTTAATTTCGTTGTGTTTGAAGTATCGTAACATAATTACAATTCAAAGCAAATGAAGTTAAAAATTTCCTTCACCAATTTCCGTCAATAAAAAGAAATGTTCTCGAATTCTTTTGTGCAGCCTTTTATGTTTTCTATAGAATTTATACACGCAATATATACAAAGTAATGTATCTGATGGTAATATGGCCAATTCGTAATAATGTTACTATAGTTTGAGTGAAATAAAAAAAATAGCACTTTAATCCAGTCGCGGTAGTGAGAAGAGTTGGTTTAGTTTAGACCAGCCATACTCAACCTTTTTTTCTCTTGGGCCGCAAACATATGTTTGCGACGTTCGGCGGGCCGCAACACACTTTGTCTATTAGTGTAAAAAAGGGTATAATTAAAATAAGATAAAAAAGCAGTATAACAAATCAAAATAAAAAGTTAATATAATTAGTAGTATTGAACGTTTGTCGTGGAAGGAATGTTACCAAAAAATTTTAACACCACTTTTTTCCAAAAAATTTACTTCGGGGTAGATTTCTATTGAAAATGATGTAGAAATATGTTTCAACGATTGTTGTTTAGAAATAGCGATGTAAAACTTTTTCCACGACAACTCAAATAAATATTATTAGCGATATGATAAGTATAAAACATATCGGTATAACAATGCGGCATCACCAAATTCTAAAGAAAAAAAAAAACAAGAGATTTTCTTTAATAAATCATTCATTTTTCAATGCAAAAACTTTTTATTTATTTTGTAATGAAGAAACATATAGTGCAAATTTAATTAATTTGGAATAATATTTCATTAGTGTACACCACTATAGCACGAATAGAACTATGAAAAAAAGGAATTTTTGACTAAGGAAATCTCATTTAAGATGTTTTAACATGATTTTAAATTAGTAATTACAAATAACTGGTGGATTTTGTCTTCCCATGAAAATACATAAAGGACAGCGAAGGTGTTAAAAACTTTTAAAGAACATCTTAATTAATTTTATAATTAGGGATTAATGATTATGTGTCTCGGGCAACACATAAAAGGTCGCCGGGTTGAGTATGGCTGGTTTAGACCCTCTTTGGCTGCATTTTCAGACCACGTGCACAAGAGAGCAGACATCGTTCTTTTGCAGTTAGTTACGCTGGCATGTTATAAATTTGTCTCTAGTAGGTTTGTTATTTATCTAATTTAAATAAAGTGTTTATGATTATTTATATACATGATATTTTAGATTGTATAATTCTGTTTTTAACTTCATAAACGAATATCAATATCGGAGTGTGCCGACAGAAAATCGAGAACGTTTATAAAATTGATTTTTGTTGGCAACGCAGGTGGAAAAAGCTATAAATATGATATTATGTGTTGTTTGTTGTAATTATGTGCACGGGGAAAGTGTCGGACTTACCAGTAAAATACAAAAAAAAAAAAAAAATTGCAATATATGTGCGGTTAAAATAAAATAAAAAACATTTTTTACCGTAAAAGTTTCATAATTGCTTCAAAATTTTTTCTAAATTTTCTTCATGGTTTTTTTTAATTATTTTTATAAATTTTCAAATAATAAATTTGGTTTTGTAAGAACTGTTGTTTTTTAAACGTTTAATATAAATCTTTTCATTTAATTTCACCTATGGGCATATTACCTGCATGTAGCCATATTACATCCATCAAGTCGCCTTTTTTTCTTAAACAAACTGATACATATGCAAATTTTGACTAGTTTAAATTTTTAATATATTTTTCAGTGCTAAAAAGTGTCTGCTTTGTTATTCAATTTATATTTTAAACCAGTTACTATTACAATTTAAAAATCTTTAACTTTAGGGTGGCCATATTACCTGCAGATACCTTAATATGCAAAAAATTGGTTAATTTTAAAAACGCATACCACAATTGAAAACTTGCATCAATTATCGCTCATAGACGGTATTGTAATCGAATTCCTTTGTGTATCCTTGTAAAGGTACAATAAATGCTATATGCACACAATATTCTACAGTAAGCATCTTATAGTGCACCTCAGTGATATATATCAATTTCAATATATTTGGGATAGCGTAACATCATTAAATTGCACAGCAAACAATTTTTCCCCGTATATCATAATATAATGGAATTCTTTTGAGTTTCTCTTTAATAATTATTCTATACGCCTAATCTCTAATTATTCTATACGCCTCAGAAAGCATGTTGTAGTACATCATAGTGACGTACATGAATAATATTATAACACGTTTAAAATGCACTGTAAACGATCTTTCTCCACAGTCCATAATGTAATGTTTTTCTTTGTATATATCTGTAAACAAACAATAAATGCTATACAATTCATTTTGAATAGCGAACAGTAAACCTCATTAACATATAAAAATTACATGGCAATCCTAGTACATTTTTTAGAGAGCACGGACAGATGGCAGATAGACAAACCGAAGTCATAAACACTTTTCAACTAATGGAAAGCGTTAGTCTAAATTATGTTTGGCTAAAATCATTGTATATGATTAAAAAAAAAAAAAAAAAAAAAAAAAAAAAAAAAAAATAGAAAAACTCAATCCGATATTTTTTGGGTGAGATATAAACTAAAGTTTGTCACGTGGATTTGATATTAGAATCCTGACATTTTTACTCCTTTTAACTAGATGAAGATAAGAGAAAATTAATGAATTATGCACTTTTCCGATGTGATTGGGTTTGAGAAACTCAAACAAAGTGTTAAAAGTGGGTGTCACTATTTCCGCGTCTTTCCATTTTTCTGACAAAAAACGCTAAAAATTCATAAAATTCAAAATATCATAACTAGATAAATTTTAGTCCTATAGAAAAACGAATTTTTATGATTTTACTTGTTAAACTACACTGTTAAAAAATTGCAGCAAACTGTCCAGTCATTTGACCGCTTTTATATAAAACGGTTACATAACATTATTTTAACTCTATTCTAACCATATTATTGTCCATATTATGGTCTGAATAACGTTAAATTACAGTTATGTAACAATTTTCTATAAAAATGGTCAAATGACTGGACAGTTTGCTGCATATTTTTAGCAGTGTAGTGAAAATTTCGATCTATGTACGTTCTTACAGGGACGCTTAAATTCTTTTCTTAGATTAAGGATATCCTCTCATCAAAGTCATGAGATTAAAATAAAAATTGTTTTTGTAATTTTCTCTTTCTTACTTAATGTAGAAGATGCAAATTTTTCAGTCATTCGCTATACACAAAATTTATGCCTTTTTTTTAATTATTGAAATTAATGGAAAAAATGAAAAGTTCATTGAACATTTTTTGTACATTTAACTGAACAAAAAAATGGTATATGATTTCTTATTCATTCCAAATAAATTTATATAAGGGAACTTAGATTAAAATACTATGTTAAATAGTATTTCACAAAGTAAATTAACCGAAATACATAAAAAAAAAAGAAGCCTATTACATTTATGAACGGTTTAATTGGAATAGAAATTGCTTAATTATTCTTTTTATTCTAATCCCGCTGCTTTATAAAAACTAATTTCGTAGTTATTAATTATAAGCCTCTCAGCTCGAAAAAAGAAACATTTTTTCATCAAGTTTTTCCTTAGATGTTGGGAATTTTTCATAAAAAAAAGCGCTAGCGTTTTCGAGTTAATTTTTTTTATGAATTTCTCCAGCTCTTTATATAGATATCGTCAATGTGGTTACCATGTGGTTAATAGTGCATAATTAGCTGTTTAGTAGCGTATCCAATGACCAAAGTGAAAATGCGATTCACAATTGTCTCACAAACGCGTTCTTAGAAGGAAAATTTAATAGTTTAATTTAATAAAAAAATTAATAATTAAATAGCCCTTGTTTGATTAACCTATTTTAGGCCGAGCATAGAAATTTTATAAAATGTGGTATTATTTGCATTGAAATTTGCTTAAATTACATTAATTAAGACATCAAAAAAGTTTCGTGCATACAAAATAATATTTTATTTAATTTGATGTTACCATTCATAATTTACCATTAAATGTAAATAAAAAATTGTAAGTTTTCTTATGGCATTTGTTTTATTTTTATTTTATTTACAGAACTTGCAACTTTACTCCATTATAAAAACATATGATTAATCTCAAGTGGAATACTTATACATTTTCAAAAAGTAGAATTTGTCAATAACCGTTTCAAGTAAAAAAAAACAGCGTATTTTGAAAATTTCTCAACAGAAAGGGATTACTTCAATTGAATTACTAATATTTTATAGATGTCTCCAGAACCCTTAAAAATAGCAGAAAAATAAAATTAGTGAAAAATATGCGTCACAGTGTTAATAAAAATATATTTATTGAAATGGTGCGTTTACGCACCTTTGGCCGAAAATGGGTTAACTACGTCCTCTCATTGTGTTACGGTTGGTTTCAACAAAAATTTTTTTTTTAATATACATTAATTATTTAAATCACTTTCTCAACATTTATTTAAAAGCACTCTTTTTTTCTGTTTCTAATAAAAATTTAAATAAATAAAAGTAATTGTAATAATTATAATAAAATCAGTTTTTATTTTTTCTTCTTTCTTTTTCTTTTTGCAAAGTAATTTCAACGTTTATAGTCTAACGTAGCTTCCTGTTTTTCAAATACGAAAAGCAGACAGCAAGGGAGGGATGTTTTGTCAGTAGACTGCACAGGTGGAAAATTTGGAGTCATCTAGTCTGACTTTGATATAAGAATGACCGACCGCCCTGTATAAGAATTACGTTATCTTATGAGTGTACTATACACGCAATTAGGCTTTGTAAGTTTACGTCAGGCTTCAATTGGCTCTGCTATCAGGCGGATAGCTGGCGCCCATGTAAACAGAGGCTAACAGGACCCCCCTTCAGCACACGCCATGGGGGTGATGCATGATTTCCTTTCGAGGTATGTCAACAATGATAACTCCAATGATACTGTTAATTGTAATTTTTGTATACCAGTCGAAAAGGAAGTTACTTTTATGCCTCATTCTAATCTACTTGAAAAAATTGGTGAATTACAAAAATCAGACAAGAAATGCTGCGAGATTGCAAGAAAACTAGACCAAGGTGTAGAAATTGCTCCTAAATACATGAAATTTTTTTTTAGAGATGACATTTTAGTTTGTGAGGATACAAGGGAGTCAGCTATTTTGAATAAATCTGTAAAGTTAGTCGTGCCAAAAGAATTGGTTACTCAAGTTTTTGCACTAACACATGAGTCCCTAGCGGCTTGTCATCAAGCCTTTCAAAAGACCATTGATCGCATTCGTGAGCACTTCTATTGGCCAGGAATGTCGTCAGATGTCAAGCATCTAGTGGAGTCATGTATTAGTTGCCAGCAGAAGAGAGCTTATAGAGCGAACCAGCTCGCCCCTCTGCAACGTATGCCGACACCCCAGTTTCCCATGAACAAGGTTCATTTGGATCTCATTGGACCCTTACCGCAAACTTTTTCGGGAAATAAGTATATTGTCGCATATATAGATTCATTTACTAAGTGGCCAGAAGCATATGCGGTTAGTTCAACCACTTCAGATGTCATTGCGGACACTTTAGCTGATTTCATATCACGCTACGGTGCGCCCTGTTTTATTACGACGGACAACGCGAAGAATCTAATTTCAGATGCGATAGAGCACGTATATAAAATGTTTGGTATTAATCATATTAAGACCTCATCTTATCACCCGGCTGGCAACTCGCAAGTGGAGAGACAGAATCGTACTCTTAAAAATGCACTTTGTCACATAGTCAACCAAAATCAATCTGACTGGGACACTAAACTCAAATTTGCACTACTAGCTATGCGTTCAGCTGTCCACTCTTCAACTAAACTTAGCCCAGCTGCAGTTATGTATGGCAGAAATATGAATCTACCATATAATCTCTTTTCTCAACCACCTTCTTTTAATTATAATGATGCACCCTCTTTTTGCGAACTCTTAATCCCAGCTCTTCAAAAAGTATACACTGAAGTACATAGTAATTTAATTAAAGTTTCTGAGCAGCAGGAAAAATACCGTGAAAAGACAGCTGTTGATAAAAATTTTAAAATAGGAGATCTTGTGTGGTTATTTACACCCACAGTCGCCCCTGGTAATACAAAAAAATTAAGCAAGCAAAATAATGGTCCTTTTACTATAATTGAGAAGCTAAATGAGGTTAATTTTAAAATAGCGCTAGTTGCTAATCCCAAAAATTGTCAGGTTGTCCATGTTGACAGGTTGTCTTCTTTCAAAGACAGACTCCCCATCTGGTCCAGTAAACCAAAACAAACAATTGGCCTGGGATCGACTGAAAACGTGACCATCGATTCACCACACCAACCGCGCGATTCTCCTCCTGTACGCAGGTGTAAGCGTAACCGATTCATTCCCTGGGCACCATATGATAGTAACCGCGCACCAGCAGTAGTGAACGTCAACAATAACGAAACTCCGGTAGCGCCGGAAGTGGAGGAAACAGACAGCGACGCGACTGAAATCATAAATCCCTCTCCCCCACCTCCCATTTCTCCGGAGATTGCAGCGGCAGAGAATAACGAGATGTGCGTAAATAAAAATTTAGCAACGGCAGAAGGCAGTGAAATGCGCGTAGGTAAAAATTCAGCCACGGCAGAAAGCAGTTCAACTGCTGAGCACAGCGATTCGCGCAGGTCTCGTTCATCGATTCGTCCAGCTGCTAAATCGAATAGAAGTAGTCGTTCAATATCGATTTCTAGAACCGACTATTCGCTACGGGATAGAAGAGACCGTCCGAGTTATAAATACTAACTACCTTTTTTCGTTATTCAAGCATTTTTATTCAATTTTACCTTGTTTATTTGTATTTATTTATAGTTTAGTTAATGTGTATATATATTTAATTATTTTTTTTTTGACATTTTTAAAACGGAACTTAGTTTTTCTAGCGTATTAAAGGTTTGTTTTGGTTGTGTGTTGATACTCTCATGTAGGCATTTTTAACCCTTTTTATGCCTATACTTAAGGTTTTTGTCTGTTTTATGGTAGATTATGTGGTATATACCCGTCCGCACCCCGTTTTCGTAGATTTTGGGTATATTTTTGCAAAAAAAAAAAAAAAAAGAAACGAATGTAATTTTTGTTACTTTAAAATTTTTTTAGGATGTTGTGTTTTGTATGCCCTTTTGCCGAGGTAGATCTGTTTAGTTCAGTTTTTTTTAATGCATCAGTGTTTTGTATATAACTTTTTAAGTATGTGTTTACTTTAATTTCTACATTTTAACTAGATAGATTTATTATTTACTATACAGTTTGTGGTTTTATTTGAGCTTAAACTTTAAGGAGTGTGGGCCCTTTTTCTTTTTCTAGTACATACTGTCTCATGTACATGCCTGTATGTTGTTGTGTGTGGCTAAAAGTGCTAAAATTAACTATTTTATTTATTCTACTTCCTATTTTTGTGGAATGTGTGTTTTCCTTCCTGGTGATATATGTCACCACCCCTGTTTTTTATTTTATTTTGTGGAATGTTTTCCCTGTAGTGCCCAAAAGGCCCGAAACTGCTTTTTGCTATAAGTAGCACAGAGGCAGAGATACTCTTTCCCATGCACATTACTTGTACGTGCATTTGTAAAATCTACATAATATCCCGAATCATTAGACTGTGTTCGAAAACAAACATGTGTTCTCATATAAAATTGTTACAATTGTGTGCGTAATTCTCTAACATGGTCTGTGATACCATAATTTGTGTCTTACAGATGTATATGTATATATTTTTTTTTGTGTGTCACCAGTTGCTCTTGTGTATTTTTGTATAATAGAATTAATATGTGTTTTACAAATTTCATTGACATTTACAGTGTTGTAACTATGATATTACTAGTACTTATTTACATTAATAGATAGTGTTGTAATATACTGTGATGCCAATTATTGAAGTTATGTATATAAGCAGTATAGTGACAATTAATCAGTGGGCACTTCTCTTCTTTTTCGGCTAATTTTTTTTTTTCAAAATTCAATTTATGTATTATTTACAGTTCTGTTGCCAGAAGTCTCAGGAAGGATGCAGTTATGCGTAGGAATGACAGTAGTAGGGAAGTGAGGTTTCACAATCAGGTGGAACATGTGTTCTTTTACAGGTGCAGAAAATATCTTGGTCATTTTAGTGGTAAAATCAGCCTTGTGGTCCCTCCTCTGGTAGTACTCTTTTATGATCATGTTTCAGGTAATATTTTAGGTAATGGTTTCTACGGATGTGCGAGCTCTGGTTGTATATATCCGGAATATATTGTCAGGGTGGTATTTCAGCGGTGAACTCTCTGGATCCCGTCCCGGATCGATGTATGATCTGTGTTTGTGGGTCAGTTTTTTCAGTGTTGAGGTCCCAGCATGCCATGTGGTACCAAGTTACCTTTCAAAAAAATAATTTGTTTTCTCAAAAAAATTTTTTTTTTAATTAGCCGGGGGGAGCAATCTTGTTACGGTTGGTTTCAACAAAAATTTTTTTTTTTAATATACATTAATTATTTAAATCACTTTCTCAACATTTATTTAAAAGCACTCTTTTTTTCTGTTTCTAATAAAAATTTAAATAAATAAAAGTAATTGTAATAATTATAATAAAATCAGTTTTTATTTTTTCTTCTTTCTTTTTCTTTTTGCAAAGTAATTTCAACGTTTATAGTCTAACGTAGCTTCCTGTTTTTCAAATACGAAAAGCAGACAGCAAGGGAGGGATGTTTTGTCAGTAGACTGCACAGGTGGAAAATTTGGAGTCATCTAGTCTGACTTTGATATAAGAATGACCGACCGCCCTGTATAAGAATTACGTTATCTTATGAGTGTACTATACACGCAATTAGGCTTTGTAAGTTTACGTCAGGCTTCAATTGGCTCTGCTATCAGGCGGATAGCTGGCGCCCATGTAAACAGAGGCTAACAGGACCCCCCCTTCAGCACACGCCATGGGGGTGATGCATGGTTTCCTTCCCCCATGAAGCGGCCGGCAGAGTGGAGCGGCAAGCTGTAGTCTTCACGATGAGTCCATTTTTCCTTTTGTTTCCATTCCCGTACCCCTGGCAGAGTGGATCGGTCCCGTTTTTCAAGCAGCGCGGGAGAATGAATGTTTACGACACTTGTTGCTTGGCCAAGAGACCTGTCGTTTGACTCGTAAAAAAAATTCGACTTATTACGGGGCTCGAAGATTGGCCTGTGGGCTGGATCGCGAAGTTGTTGAAGGCGGACAGGTTTCTGGAAGATTTTTTTTTTTGAGAGTGGGGCATTGATGGCCCTACATTAACCATCCTAAATCATGATGTTATGATGAAAAGAGGCTATAAGGGCATTTTCGAATTGCGGATCTATAACTGTTAACGAGAAATTAAGAAGAAGATATGTGTAGCCTATTTTTTTTTTTGGCGTAGTGGCGCTCCAAGATTATGACTTCTTAACCATCAGAAGTGATCATAGATATTGAACTAAACCGGTCGTTAGAAGTCTTAGCGTTCTGAGTTACGGTGATGGCTATCTTCGAATAAAACACATGCTTCAGGAAGGTGAAATTACTGACTCCGACGGTGAAGTTCTGGACCGTAGAACGATTTTCCCCTCCGGACTAGATGATGGACCTAGTAGTTGATGGCAAGTGATGCAGTGAGATGAGAGGATTGATGAATGTTAGCTTGAAACCACGTCTGAATTTTTCCCCAGCCTGAATACTCCAGCTTAAGTGCTTCATCAGATTTTGAAAAAGGATGAAATGCTCCTAAGTGCCCATTGACTAAAATTGTAGAACTCTCTACCTGTTGTAAGTACTATTTGCATAGTTTTTCTTTTTATTTATTTGTACCTCTTTAAAAAAAAAAAAAAAAAAAAAAAAAAAATATGTTTGTTATACCAGAGTTTAAAAGTGAAATGAATATCTTTGGATAATTTCAATAAGAATAAACATTATGAACAGAAATAGTCTGTAGGTTAATATATAATGTTTGTATGTTTGAACGACCATTAAATGGTAATATGATGGTAATTTTAAAAATATGATGTGTAATTTAAAAGTAACCAGTGAGTGGTTTCAACTTAAAAGATCAGCTGTTATATTGTTTTATTAAGATTATTTTTGATAACTTAGTTGCTTCATTATTTTAAATGTTCAAATAAATTGTGTTTTTTTTTTTTTTGTTTATTATCAAAGTTGGTATGTTTTTCTTTGTATAAATCTCTAAATAATTAATTTTTTATATTCACAGTAGACCTATAAGAATGGCCTAACCATTCTGTGATTAATTAAAAAAAAAAAAAAAAAGGGAGAGAAAATTCAACTTTATTAAATTAGGACTTTAAAATTTCTTAAGTTTAAATTCATAACTGACTGTTTTAATGAACATAAATTGAAGTTCACTCAATGTTATACAATCGTATTTTTTATCTTGATTTAAGGATGGATAGATTAATAAGTGAAACAGTAATATTAAATTTAATTTCATAAAATGTTAAATTAAGCTTTAACTCTCCTCTTTCAGAAACATTGTTTTTCTAAAATATACACCAAAATTGTTTTATTTTAAAAAGTAAAAAAAAAAAAAAAAAAAAAAAAAAAAAAATATCCAGTCATTATACACCACTATACGATTCCTGGTTAACCGATCGGATCTTGTTCAGAATCTCTATGGTTGTTCTAAAATTTTAGTACATCATCATATCCCTATTCTATTAACGGATTTAACTCTTTCCCCTTTTGGTCCTCATATTGGAGGAATTTCAGGTTGTCTGCATTTTTCCAAATTATATGATGATTACACTTTTGTTAATTTAATGTGTATGGAGATTTGAGCTTGATCGGGTTGGAGTGGAGTTGGGTGTTCTTTATGCAATCCAGTATGCTACTTGATTTAGAAATCTGTTGCCCCTTACTACATTTAATATTGTCTTAAAATGATGAGTTCAAAATTATCATTGTTGTATTAACCTATTCGGATTCTTAAGTTTTGATATTTTGATTAGTTTAATATAATTTGCTACCTTTTCCATGGCAACAGA
Organism: Maratus michaelseni; assembly: GCA_963931845.1. Taxonomy (NCBI): domain Eukaryota; kingdom Metazoa; phylum Arthropoda; class Arachnida; order Araneae; family Salticidae; genus Maratus; species Maratus michaelseni. The sequence continues at coordinate 187,274,870 of OZ007598.1, read as the reverse complement.
TTTCAGTGGAGCTAATCAGGGTATACTTATTTTTTTCTAAATATTTAATTGTCAAGTGAAGATTGAGTAATAAATGAGCTTTTTAAGTTTAAGTAAGTTGTGTTTTAGAAAGAACCCCAAAACTCCACAACAATTGGAGACAGTTGAAGAAAAGCAGGTTTGTATTTTTATCATATGTTCTAATATGAGCAAATCTTGTCTGTGTGTGTGTGGTTATACACACACATGTATATTTATTATTATTATTATTATTATTATTATTATTATTTTGAGTTTCGGTCACGAGATAATCATTGGGCTAGCTCACATAACCGAGAAAATTCAATTGGTCAATTTTGGATCACTGTGGGTCAAGTTAATTTTATCTAAAAAACTGCTCAGACAATTTGGAGTAAATATTGCATCCTATGGTTTTCGGGCACGAGAAGATTGTTGGGCTAGGTCACATGTTCGAGAAAATTCGATTAGTGGGTCATTTTGGTCATGGGTCATTATGGGTCAAGCTATTTTTATCTTAAAAAGGCTCAGAGGATTTGAACTAAATTTAGTATCCACAGTTTTAGGGAACGAGAAGACTATTGGGCTAGGACACATGTTCAATAAATTTCAATTAGTGGGTCATTTTGGTCATGGGCCATTATGGGTCAAGCTATTTTTTAGGTGCGTTCGTAATTATGTAAATACGTAGCACCTATAGTCGTCGCTTGGTCCGTCCGTCTGTCTGTCTGTCTGTCTGTCCGTCTGTCTGTCCGTCCGTCTGTCTGTCTGTCCGCATATAACAACGCAAAAACTACCCAACCAAATGATTTGCAATTTAAAATATATTATCTGTGCTGATTTTTGTCGAGACATTTCAAATTTTATTAAAATCGAATCAAAACTTTAGGAGATATTAATAAAAATATTTATTAAGAAATTTGAATTTTTTTTTTTTAAATCGGTGCTTTTTTGTTATAGGAGCTTCCGAAGTTTAATCGTCAAGCGACCGAGACACTTATTTTATGACAGAAATTAATCTGCAGACGATATAATTCATTTCACAGAATTAAAAATCATCAAGATCTGAATATTTATATAACTAGCTGATACATATATATCTGAATATTTATATAACTAGTTAAGATATTTGTATGAACAGTGTCATAAAATATATACTTAACTAGCTGTTTAACCCGTTCTACGCACGGGATATCAATGAATTTAATTCTAAAACGTGCGTACGAACGCACCTCGTTTGTAACGTTTGACGTACAATTTCCAACTTGTTATCTTAAAAACGGCTCAGATGATTTGAACTAAAATTTATATCCTACGGTTTTTGGGCACAAGAAAATCATTGGTCTAGGTCACATGCTCGAGAAAATTCGATCAGTGGGTCATTTTGGTCATGGGTCATTATGGGTCAAGCTATTTTTATCTTAAAAGAGGTTAAGACGATTTGAAATAAATTTTGTTTTGAACGGTTTTGGGGCACGAGAAAATCATTGAACTAGGTCACATGCTCGAGAAAATTCGATTAGTGGGTCATTTTTGGGTCACTGTGGGTCAAGCTAATTTTTTGTAAATAAGGCTCAGACAATTTTGATTAAATTTTATATCATACGGTTTTCGGGCACGAGAAGATAATTGGGCTTGGTCACGTGATCGAGAAAATTTGATTAGTGGGTCATTTTGGACATGATATTTGAACTCAAAGCTAATTTTGACCGAGCATAGCTCGGTCTTACCTGCTCGTTTCTTCGATGATAACATATGAAATGTTTCAATCATTCCATGCATGTAAATTTTTGTACATGCACCATTTTCGCTTTTTTTTTGTAAAATTTTATAGTACTAATAAATAATAATAATAATTAAATAATAATAATAATAATAATAATAATAACAGAAAATAATTAAAAAATATATAATTTAATTGTGTTAAATTAGCATATTATTTCTTATTAACAACACTTAAACAAGGAGAAAAAACTCGTATAAAATAAACTTGGATGGAGCATTAATTTAACCGAACTTTTACATAGGTATCAAATTAATAAAGATGCGTCGAAAACTAAAATATAGAAGAAGAACCCATCTCCCTTATGAATAGCTTAATTGGATTAGAAATTACTTGATTATTCTCTTTATTCTAATCCAACTTCTTCATAAAAATCTAATTTCGCAGCTATTAATTAAGTCTCTCAGATCGAAAATATAAAGATAGACCTTCGATGTTGGGAATTTATCATTAAAAAAAAAGTATAAAAGAAAAAAATAGTTTTGAATAAAACAAGTATAAAAGGCTGGATTGAAAAAAAGAATATATATATATATTTTTTTCCATCCAGGCTTTAGTTATTGGGAGTTTATCATTTAAAAAACAGTATTAAGAAAAAGTAGTTTCAATAAAGCCCTCTTTTATACGTATTCAATGTTTATTTTAAAAATCACGCCTAATTTCATAACTGCAATTTACGTTGTTCCAAGAAATTTCCGCATATAATACGTTATTTTGGTGTCAGCTCCGATTATGGTAAATTCCTCGTTTTGATTTACGCTTGGTATAGAAAACGCGAACTACTGATTTTTTTTTTTTTTTAATTACAATTTTTGTTCTGTTTCTTTTTTAAGACATGGCAACAGCAAAGAAAAAAGTCCTTCCGGCTTGTATATATAGGAAGGTAGCTTCCATAGTCCATGTTTTAAAAATTCAACTATTTTACTCAAACACCCGAAGCTACAATGCTTGGAACCCGATTGTCTTAATTAAGCAGTAAATAAAACACAAATTTAACAGACATGTAATTGAAATAACCGCTTAAAACCGCCGAAATTATCAGAATTAAAAACAAATTTTCGTAGACAACGAAATTTTTAACGATTTCATCGGCTATTAACTTCTGGCATGAAGCCAAAACAAAATTACCGGTTTTAATAAATTTCAAAATTTTATTTGAATATATAATTGACATGTTTCACATATAAATGCTGTTTGGTGTTGTTAAGGAACAATCTAAAAATTTTAAATGTATATTAAAAAATTTTAATGCCTATTATTTAATGTAAAAAATCTATTACTGTTTCCAATAAAAAAAAATAAATGCTTTTCACACACATATATTTTCTCTCCTGGGAAGACCGGGCTGAATGCCCTAGTAACGATAGCGACAAAGGCCAGTGCTTATTTTGCTTAATCTTGTAAAAAATACTTACATTAAATACGCAAATTAAATGGTCTCTTACATATCAAATCAACAGAAATATATTCAAAACGAAAATTTAGAAAAAAAGAGCCTATTTTCTTATGAATGGCTTAATTGGAATAGAAATTAATTGAATATGTTGTCTCCTGTAATCCTGCTGTTATATATATATATATATATATATAAAGTAATTTTACAATTATTAATTAAAGGCCTGTGATTTCAGAATATATATATATATATATATATATATTTTCATTCGGTTCTCCTTAGATTCTGGGAATTAATAATAATAATAATAATAATAATAATAATAATTCTTGCAAAGTTTTTTGATAAAATACTTCTATACAGATAGGATAATATTGATAATAATAATAATAATAATAATAATAAATAATGAATAGCATAACTACTTATCAATAATCATTTAATATTTTTAACTATTAGCTAACCATTCTCTTACCCAAAGACTAAAGTGGAAAAATGTTTTTAGAACTGATTATGAGTGTCAGAGGAATATTTAAATAGTTTTGGTTTTAGATTATTATTGATATTCACCCACAAGGAATTTCCGAGACCAGCAAATTAAAATAGAAAACAATTTCTGTATTTATAATTTTTTATTTTATTAAACATGTAAATTTATCAATCATTCGATACATGCAAAAATTTTGCATTTTTTTTTGCAAAATATTAAAAAAAGAGGATAAAGTAACATTCTTATAAAAAAATGTAACATTTAATTGTGCAGAAAGTGGTGCATGATTTCTTATTCACACCACATTAATTAATGTAAGAAACTAAAATTAAAATACTGGATGTAAGCGATCTTTCACACATCAAATTAATAACGATGCATCGAATAATAAAATTTAGAAAAAAAAGAGCCTATCTCATTTATGAATGGCTTAATTGGAATAGAAATTACGTGATTATTTTCTTTATTCTAATCTTACTGCTTTGTAAAAAACAGTAATTTCGCAGTTATTAATTATAAGCCTCTCAATTCGAAAAATAGAAAAAATCCCCACTTAGATGTTGGGAAATCTCCATAAAAAAGCTTCTTTCAGTTACATTTTTTGGGGCATTTTTTTTACAGCTTTCTGTATAGATAAGGATTTGAAGAAAAGAAAACGCATTGATATGAGTGGAAGAAAACGAAAGATTTTTATTTCTATATTTAATATTCCACGTTGCATTTCTGAATTCACGGTAAATCAACGCCGTAATTTCTCCCCCCACTGTTTTAAAAAGCGAAAAAGATTTGAATAAAATAAATGTTTCATCCCTTTACACCCACAGAGAGAAGAGGGGAAGAAATACGCGCACCACCATCCTCTGCTGCCTTAAGAAGATAATGATATACACGATTTTTATTTCTTCATCCTAGAGGCGACATCGCATATTAAGTGGTTTTAAGAATCACGAGAAAGGAAAATATAAATGTACTTTTTTTTATTTTAAACCGAAAATAAATAAGCAAGGCGCACGGCTGGGGCTTGGCGTTCCCTAAATCTTGAAAGTTTTTCTCTGTAATCTCGGCCCGATTTGTCCTCCCACCGCAAAAATAAGGATTCCCAGCCCTGAATTCCGGAGTTTTCCTGCGATGCTGAGAATATAAGAAGGAGAAATAATCCTTTCTTTTACGGAGCTACTAATAAAATCGTTTCCGAAATAGGTAAATTCGCGTGCAGCTTTAGTGTGGGAAAGGCGCGTGCTTCTACAATATTTAATTCAGCAATTATTTAGCGGTGGTTAAAAATGCACTTATTTAATTTTAGATTTACGGGGATTCACTCGCAGCTTAAGCGTGTTTTGACGGTTCATTTGATTAACTTTTTACTTGAGAAGTATGATGAAAAAAAGCTTGGAGACGCAGGAATTAATGTTGTTCCCTGATATATGCAATTTACCTTATTTATTTACTTTCTACAGAAATTGATTCTGTCATCTGTTAACAATGTATAAATGTACGTTTTATTTGATGATATTAAAGTTGAATGGTTGCATAAACCATATTATTTTTGTTCACTTTACATCGATTTATATATATTTTTTTTCATTTAATCCAGTGGTTCCCAATCTTTTTTGGCCGTGCCCCACCAAAACATCTCTAAAATGATGATGCACCACCCCCCCCCCCTTCCCCCTAAAAATATAATTCTTATAACAATTTAAATGAATTAACTGATAGAGTAAAAAACATTTAATATTGATCCTGAAACATACCAAACGTAATGGATGAATCAAATATTTTTTATAATCATCTGATACTACTCGTAGTTTAAAGTATCGTTGGCACATAACGGGTCACTTTTAATCTCTTCGCAACGGTCGCCACGTATGCGTGATGTATAGAGTGCTCAGAATCCTTGATTAGACCAATTAATAATTTTGAATAAAACATTTGGGTCTTATTTAATCACAGAATTTCTGCGATAAAATTTCACAACAATTTCTAATCAGAATAAAACGTGATAAAAGGTTCTGTAAAGAAAGGTCATCAAGTAATTGTTAAGTATACACTTGAATAGTTTCATGTGTAAAATTGATTTCCATGTGACATATTGCAGTGGACTCATTCAATAAATAATCGGAAAAGTTGTTTAAAATTCTAAAATACTTATAAATCAGAAAAATTATAAAGAATTTTTGATATATAAAAATAACTAAATATCTTAAATAATTTTTTCTATAATTATTCTGGTAGAATTGTATTTAAAACTTTTGAATGGAGACTTTTTAAAAAGTAATTAAAAAAAAACTTGTTTTTTTTTTTTTCATTTTTTTTTTTAAAATTTGAACGTGTAACTTTTATTTCCAGTCTACAGCATTACTATTACAAAAATAATTCAGAGGGTGTGAGTTCACAAAAATCTGGAATTGCCCCCCGTTGGGAACCACTGATTTAACCTTTCTTTTTTTTGCTTTAGTTTATAATTTTTTTTTCCCACGCAAAAAGTAAAGGATTCCAACGTGGACGTCCGGAGTTTTCCTGGGATGCTGAGGATATAAGAAAGAGAAATAATCCTTTCTTTTACGGAGCTATACTAATAAAATCTTTTCCGAAATAGGTAAATTTGCGTGCAGCTTTAGTGTGGGAAAGGCGTGTGCTTCTACAATATTTAATTCAGCAATTATTTAGCGGTGGTTAAAATGTACTTTTGATTTTAGATTTACGAGAATTCGTTTGCAGCTTAGGTGTATTTCAACGGTTCATTTGATTAACTCCTTACTTGAGAAGTATGATGAATAAAAGCTTGAAGACGCAGGAATTAATGTTGTCCTCTCAGATATATGTAATTTATCTTATTTAATTACTTTCTATAGAAATGGACTCTGTCATCTGTCATCTGTTATCAATGTATAAATGCACGTTTTATTTGATGATATCAAAGTTGAATAGCTACATAAACTACTAATGTTTTATTTCAGTTTTCACCGAGTTTTTTTTTCTGCATTTAATGTTATTTAATATTATTTTTTTTTACTATGGGTTAGACCATAGAACTAGGAACAATAAGTTCCTCATTGTTCCTAGTTCTATGAACACAATAGCCGTGTGGAACCTGAACATGATCGGCAACGCCTTATGAAAGCGTAACCACATTCACTGTGGCATTTTCGAATAAATTAGGTGTGGGCTATCTGGTTTGACGCCTTAAGGCTGCTTTTCAGTAAACTTCCCGATTCCCCTCGCTAATGTTATTCCTATAGGCGTAGGAAGCCTTCGTATTTTTAAAATATCTCCTCGGAAAATTAATATTTTTAACTTCTGTTTTCTTTGTACTGTTCTTAAAGAATGTCTCTTTTTTTCTTAGTTATCAAAATATTTCTAAATTAATTGCTTAATTTATATTTTTATGCATTAAAATCTTAGCGAAACTGAATAAGATTTTAAAGTTTCATATAAAATTAAGTATATATTTTAGAAAAAAATTGACAACTAAGAAAAAAAGAGACATTCTTTAAGAATAGTACAAAGAAAACAGAAGTTAAAAATATTAATTTTCCGAGGAGATATTTTAAAAATACGAATGCATCCTTCGCCCATAGGAATAACATTAGCGAGGGGAATCGGAAAGTTTACTGAAGAGCAGCCTTAATTCTTTATTCTTGCAATACACATTACATTTCACACCCAGTAGCGCTATCTGTCGGTGATTATTGCAATTATTTTTTTATTATTCCATTCGTCTTCCCTCTTTTCGAATAGTAAGTGTACCGATTTTGGTTTCATTCGTGTAATTCCTTCGAGCTACAGACAGCTCCAAATAGGGATACTTATATTATGACCACCCTGTATGTGTCCCACCACCATGATGCATTAGAATTGAGATTTCTATATCAATGAACAACAGAAGAAGACGTGATTATTTAAATGAACGGGAGTACGATTCCGAACGCCTTGCAAGCAGATAGGCTTGGCAGTAGTGTATGTCCTCACTTCCACATTTGTCTATTTTCTTTATCTTTGAACTGCTTATTATAAATTTTTATGCTCTTTATTGTTTTTCATGCTGCATATCTCGTGAAGGTTTATTTGCAAAAAAAGAGGCGTGCATGTAATACGGAAACAGGAGACGCCCTCCTGGGTGGCCGACCCAATTGGTTATATCCTTAAAGCACAGAAGGAAATAACTATCTATTCCTAGCTATAACCTAGAGCGGACCGGCCAGGAAAAAAATCCCGATTTATTGAAAATTTTAAAGGAATAAAATAACATTCTTATACGATGATATTACAAATTGGGAGTTTACATGTAGATTTTGAATGTCATGTAATACGTGTAATTGCGTGTAATATAGCGAATATACCTAAAAATCAGTGGCGGATTCGGCTACCTTAGCCGGACTGGACATGCTCTTTTCCACCAGTTTTTCCTTATAGTTTTCATCGCCTTATTTAATCGTAAAATCTTATTAGAAAACTTATTAGAAAAGTTACTAGAAATTATTGGAAGGAAAAAGCTACACAGTTAGAATAGGAGGATTCGCCCCTGCTAAAAATAGAGAAATACAGTCTCAAATCGTAGGTGCACGTTATACACCTTCATACACCGTGCTTAATTTCTAGGAATCGGGAGAGGGAAACTAGCTTTTATTAATAATATGTGAGTATATACAGTAGAGTCGTGGAAAAAAAAACACATTTCTCCACTCCCCTGATTCTGTCGCAAATGACAGTGGTATAAAAATAACACTGTTATTGATCAATTGATAATAACTGTTAAACATTTACTATTAAACTTTATGCATGGATTATTTTTTGGGGTCGTCTACATATTAAAAAGAGTATGAACATTCTTTTTTCAAATGGGTAACAATTACTTTTGACAATCTTTTTGATTTCTTTGGATAAAATCAGCCTGGAAACATGTATCAACTTTCCGGGTGTATATTCTTTTTTATAAACGTATATGCAGGGTGCTCAAAAATATTGAAACGTGCCTTAATTTTTTACCTGTTGAAGATACTAAAAATTTCAAGATAGAGTAGGAATTAAGATTGTGTTGAGATGAAATAGTAACTGCCATTAATTTTCAAAACGTTTCACTTTTTAAAATTGCATACGTTCCTGCGCCCTATAAGTTATATTTAGAAATATTTTTTCCTTGCTCTGGTAAGTAAAATAGTAAAAAAATTATTCTTATACGACCGAAACTCGCCGAATTATGATACGTTGAATTTTATGAAATTTTGGAGTCTTCCGGCACAAAAACCGCGTTTCCCTGTTTGTGTTTTCTTCATAAAAGAAAAATATAAAAATAAATCTCAGTGGGTTTAGTCGTTTTTATTGCCGGGAAGCTCCGAAAATTTAAAAAAAGTTCAAAGTAAACACATTGTTTAATTAAGGGGTCAGGTAACCTTTGAACTCACAAAATACATGAAAAAGGAACCTCTATAAGAATTACCATAACTCCGTAACTATTTGACTTTGAATTATAAATTTTAAAATGCATATTAATAAAGGTTTATTTTATAAATTAAAATTCTCCAAAAATGTATACACTCATATAAAGCTTTTAAATTTATTTTAAAATATAATAATTTTTTTACGAAAGAATTATTCTTGCATGTACTGCGCGCATGATTTTTCACATTTGAATTGCTAAAACCAGCCAAATGTTTTTTAATGAGTACATATATAATGTGTTCTCAAAATGACCTACGATGAAATAAATTAAATGTGTAGATCTTGAGATTTTTTTTTTTTTTTTTTTTTTTTTTAGAGAAATTTGAATTATCGAGGTTTTTTTACTACAAAAGTAGTCATAAATTCTAAACTTGTTACTTGAGAAACAGAATAGGTCATTTTGTGCATCTGTCTGGTTAAGACATTCAGTCAAAATTTCATGAAATTCGAACCAACCATTTTTCTTAAATCGTGCGCGCAATGACTAAAATCGTCGTTTTGAGAAAATTGACTTCAAAGATCAAACTATCCCTTGATCATATATAAAAAGCTCAGGCTGTTTTAGACATAACTCCACTTTTAAAGGGAATTTTTGCCTGGGGTTTATTTTAAATTGTTCCTAAAGAATCATATTTAATTATAAGCTAATAAAATTTTTTTCGAATTTCTGACACGTTAAAGGTTATCTGACCCCTTAACAGTTGTAGTTAATTAAAAATTAATGAAAAACGCATCAGTAAATAATCCCAAATATTGCAGTGCTAAAGCCTCGCATGTGTCCACTGGTACATTAAAATGAACACCCAGAAAAAGGAATTGATTAAAACTACAAAACATGTTTTGTTGAGTACATTTTGGTTGTTTCAGCAAAATTCAAGTAAAACTGAACCATTTTACTTGAATTAACAAAACATTTTTTGCTGACGATACAAAAAAAAAGTTTTGGAATTTGCAAAAAAAAAAAAAAAAAAAAAATTTTTGTTGATTCAAACAAAATTTCCATTGACCTATATTTAAACAAAAAGTTTTATTGGGTCAACCAAATTTTTGTTGATTCAACAAAACTTTTTTCTGGGTGAAATAATATTAAAAGGCATGAAGATGAAATTTATAAAGATGGAGTTAAATTTTCTAGTTTATGTAATTAATCAACATTAATATTAGTAATAAATATGCATACATTCGTGGAAAAAAGCGTATATACCTTTGCGCTAAATCCTTCCGCAAATCACCATATAAAAACGATATTATCAAACAACTCGTAATGACGTCTATTATTAACTGATATGCATGGATTAGTATTTGGCGTTCGTATACATATTAAACAAGTGGGTAAGTTTAATCGAAGATCACACAAAGGGTTTTGTTTGATATTCCTTTCAAAACTTCCTTTAATTAATAAATCCAAGTCAATAATCCAAGTTTATAATTGTTAAATCCTTATCATTTATCAATATACTTTATCAACAAGAACATAGATGGCAGCGTCATTACATTTAATATTAAAGTTATTACAAGAGGAAGCTATTTGTTTAGTCACATTAAAAATATTCAAGAACTGCTTTTCAGACAATAGTAACAGCATATGTTCAAGAATTTCTAATGTGGATAACGGCAAACGAAAACTCATCTAAAACATTACATTATATAATTTAAATTTTGAACTGTAAAATGAAAATTACTTCAATAGAAGAAAGTATAATAAATTAAAAGTGAGATGGCAGCACTAGCCATTAACGAGAATTAATGATTTAAAGAGGAAACCTAATATTTATAAATAAGAGCTATTCAAAACTAAAAAAAAAAAAAAAAAAAAAATTATTTAAATAAAATTCAAAATTTTAAAATTTTAAAAATTCCAAAAATATAAAAATTTAGCAAGGTTTAAATAAAATTTAAAATTTATAAAAACAAAAAAATATTGTTTAAACGAAATTTAAAATGCAGAAATGTCACAAGAATTTAGTGGATGTTTCATCAAAATTTAAAATTTCGAATTTTCTCAAAACAAAACAAATTGTTTAAACGAAATTTAAATTCCAAAATTTCAAAAATTTAGCGAAAGTTTAAACAAAATTTAAAATTTTGCAATTTCTTAATAAATAAAAAAATAAAAAAATAAAGAATATTTGAATTAAAAAAGTAATTGATAAAATGTTTTTCAACAACTTTTGGCTTTAAAATGGCAAAACAAATTACAAAAATTCTGTAAAATTGAATCTATTAGATAATGAAATCTATTCTGGGGAAAAAATTCAAACTCCGACGCCCAGCCTTGATTCAGTAACCTTTTGAACGTTATGCAAGCACGCTACCACGGAGCCACCTAGCCTACACGAATAAGAGTGCTCTGTTTTAAAATCTGGTAGGCTGTCATTTTTTGTAAGAAATGGTCGGATGTCATTAAATTAATTCATTTAATTAAAATAATATAAGATTTTTTCAAAATTTTATAATTTGTCGTGTGATCTGAAGTATTCAGCTATATGTATGCAAAATTTCAAGTATCTAACTTATACAGTCTCCTCGAACGAACTCTGTAACAGACAGACAGAGGAGTGAGACTAAATAATTGATGTCAGATGAGCGAAACCCCAAAAATGTAGGAACTTTCTTTTCCAAGTGGACGAAAAAAAATGAATCTGAATTTATTGATGATATACATAATTAAAAAATTGTTTTTGAATTTAAAAATGTCTGGATTAAGTTTGGATCCATTCATTATATCTGAAAAAAGAAACATTTCAATCGAAAAATTTATTTAGAAAGATATAAATTAAACTTTGGCACGTGGATTTAGTATTAGCATTTTCAAATTTTGACCTCTTTTAATTCTATGAAGGTTTAAGAAAATATTTATAGGGTATCTCAAAAGGATTGAAACGTGCTTTAAATTTTTACCTGTTGGATATATGTAAATCTCAAAATGGATATATGTAAATCTCAAAAGTGTTCAAAAGAAGTTTGTAATTTAGATTGTGTTGATGTCCTGCAATTAATTTTCAAAAAGTTACAATTTGATTTCTTTTTTTGGTCTCTAGTTCCCATAAGTTATATTTAGAAATATTTTATCCTTTGTCTGCCTAGTAAAAATTCCATTCTTCGAGTTATGATAGTTTGAACTTTTTGAAATTTCGGTGCTTCCCTGCACAAAAAATGCGTTTTCCTTTTGGTGTTTTCTTCATCAAATAAATAAATAAAATAAGTAAGTAAATAAATAAATCTCAGTAGGGTTAGTCGACAGAGTGAGGACTCATAGACCGTTTTATTTATATCCTATAAAGCTTCCTCATTTGCATATCAGTATGAAATTTTACAGATGTATACTTTGAACATTTAATTTACGACAGAAAACAAAATATTTTAGTTAAAAAAATAGTTTCTCAGAAAACATTTTTAACATGCTGTTTCTTTTTCATTAAAATAAGTAAATAAATAAATCTCAGTAGGCTTAGTCGCCAGAGTGAGGTTTCAGAGACTGCGTGTTTTTATAGATCCTATAAATCTTCCTTATTCAGATATTAGTATGAAATTGTACATATATATATACTTTGAGTACTTCATTTACGACAGAAAAAAAAATCTTTAAGTTTAAAAAAAAAGTTTTGCATTACAGATATTTTAACAGAAAACATTACCAATGCATGGTGTTTTCTTCATGAAAAAGGTAAGTAAATCTCAGTAGGCTTAGTCGACAGAGTGAGGTATCAGAGACCGCATTTATTTATGATCTATAAAGCTTCCATATTAGCATTTTTTGCAATTCTTTGCATTATTTACAATTTTATGCTTCCCCCTCCACCTACCATTGTACCCCAACATTAAAAAAAGTTTAAAATATTTTAAAATCATTATTAAAAATTTTCTTAAAAACTATTAAAAAAATTATTTAACCACTACATAATGCTCTTTAGTGACAATAAATGATCAACCATATAAATTACCCCCCCCCCCCCTTCAACACACACATACCAAATTTCCACTTTTCCGATTGCGCGCCGCGAGCATACAGATTCCAATCTTTAAAACTTTTTATTAAAAATAATAATAATCTGTTACATTTGTTGCTCATTAATAATAATAATAATAATAATAATACAATCATCTAAATTATTCTCATAATCTCCCAAACTTGCGCTTCTTCCCTCCTTTGCTTCTCCCAGAATACAAAGAAGTTTAAAATATTTTAAAATCTTTATTTTTACATTAAAAAATTCTTATGCACTACTTAATGCTCTTTTGTGACGATAAATTATCAATCACATAAATCGACCCCTTTACCCCTTTGCTCCCCCCCCCCCAAAGTTTAAAATGTTTAAAACTCTTAATTTAAAAAAATTGCCACATTCGTTTCTCACGATAATAAATAAATAATTACCTAAATTGTTTCCTGACATCCTATAATTTACACCCCCCCCCCCTGGATACAAATAAGTTTAAAATCTTTTAATTTAAATTTTTATGTAAAAACAAATCAACAGCCTTATTTGTTGCTCTGTAAGAATAACAAATTAATAATCAATCATGTAAATTATCCCTCTTTCGATGAAATCTCCGGTACCCCTCAATTACCGTCTTCCCCCTCCAACATGTAAAATTTAAATCTTTAGATCTCTTTACTGAAAAGAAAAAAAAATCGTATTCGTTGTTATTTAGTAACAATAAATAAATAATTAATAATCTAAAATATCCCCCTCCCCCAAACTTTCTGCCCTCCTTACAATTGTTTGGTTTCTGCTATTCAAACAACCCAGCAGCTGAATCGTTACGTTACATGCCCGTGAACAGCCATAGAAGTACAAACATATCCAATCTTAGTTCCATGGTTCTCTCTAAATAATTTATTGACTGCAATGCTTTAACTGCTGACCGACATGCGATTTTAACCTTAAATTGGCATAGGCTTTCAACTCAGGAATGACTAAAACGCTTCCATTTAAGATACTAATAAGCTTAGAAAAATAGTCCCATTTTTAAACCAGATTATATAAGAAGCAAGAGTTTTCCTATATTTAAGGAAAACGATATTCGCTTTATCCAAGGGAAAAAAAAAAAAAAAAAAAAAAAAAAAAAACGGTTAATATTATTTATTAATTAAAAAAAATATCCAAACCGTTTCTGAGATTTTTTAGTACACCATGACACGATGACACCGCCTTGTTTCTCTTATAAATGGAATCCCAGTTTTCAAAATATACTGCATGTAGAAATGCATAAACTTCAGGATAGACTTAATCAGAACATATGAGACTGCTGTAAAAAATCAGAACTATGTGCCCGATATTTTTTCAGAAATTAAATGGCGGATTTTTGCGTTTCCTTTTAATTTTAAAGTAGCAGTATATATGGTGTTCCAAAATGATTACCCTGATTTAAATTGCATATAATTTTATTGCCTATTTTATTTACAAGCATCCTATTTGGTACAGACACACAAAAGTTGATCAAGTTTTATTTAAGACACTCGATATAAGTTCCGTGAGTCACACACAAAATGTCCAACCTGCAGTCTATCTCCTGCTGCACGTTTAATAGTAGCTTGTGGGGAGTGACATTCTGAATAGGACTAATTCTTTCTTGCAAATTCAGCAGGTTTGGAACAGATGTCGCATATAGCTGATCTTTAACATATCCCGAAAGAAAGAAGTTCAATGGAATAATGTCTGGGGATTGCGGGGGCGAAGGGATTGGACCGTCCCGACCAATCCACCGATTTGGAAAGTGACAGTTTAGCAGCTCTCCTACAAACGTTTGTTGAGTGAGGAGGTGCTGTATCCTGTTGAAAAAACATGTAGGGCTACATGTCCTGCAACTGTGATATTGCATAATTTTCAAGCATATCTTCACACACGTTAGCATTCGCACTTTTTTCATGAAAAAAAGGCTCAATAACAGTGTCATGGCGTAATGCACATCACACATTCACTTAAGGACTATCTCGAATGTGGTGTCTCACGGTTTGTGGCTTTTGGAGCGTTATGTCGATTGACATGATTACTGATGTGAAATGTCGCTTCGTCAGAAAACAGCATTGGCATTCCACTTCTCAAACATGCTGATAGCAAACTGCTCGAGTGCATCGGAGTCGTGTGGTTTCAGTTCCTGAACAATCTGCACATTGTACGCATGCAATTTTAACGCTTTTGCAGTACTCTGTGCACTGTGCTCATCGGTACCTGCAGGTGACGTTTGGCTTGGCGTAGTGATTTAGTTGGTGATGCATGGAAGGCTACACGAATGTTTTTAACAGTCTCTGGAGATGTCGATGGTCGCCCAGCACTTCGACCCTTTTTGACTGAACCTGTTACTAAAAACTTCTGCATCCAAGATTTTATCAACTTCCCATCGGATGGTTGTTTTCCATTGCGAGTTTGAAACTTCCGTTGCACTGTTTTTGGTGATTTAGTCTCAGCCAGTCACACAACGCACTTATTACTTAACTTTTGCTTAACTTTGATTTGGGATAAAATCAATTACTCAGAGCAGCTTATATACATTCTTATGAAAATGTTATATATTGTTTTTTCATTTGTAGCTGTGCAATAAACCAAAAGTGGATTTTAATGTGAAAAAGTAGTATTTTACATTTATTTACCAGAAAAAAACCAAGAATGTTTTTATCTAGAAATGCTGATTTTCTCAACAGTTTCATGTAACATTTTTTTAAAAATTCGGAAGTTTAGTTTATAATCACAGCATGATTTCAGATCACCATGGTTTGAAAACAAAATTTAACTACTATGTTTATAGGAATTACGTGTATATTTTCCGTTTGATTGCACCGGGTGTCCCAAAAATGACTGATGGATTTTAAAATTCAATAACTAGCAAACGGTGACAGATATCCTAGATGGCGGCTGTCGCATGCGGATTTTTTCTTCAGCGTTTGAAAAGTCCCTCGAACTTTAACACCAATAATTTCTAAAAGTTTTCTTCGCCTAATTTTTCTGAGATCAAATAAGTCAAGGACAACTTTAGATATTATTGGTGTTGAAGTTCGGGGGACCGTTCAAACGCTGAAAAAAAAAAAATCTGCCTGTGACAGCCACAATTTAGTATTCAGGGGGGCGGTGCATCAATGCTGAGTGGCGTCAGTTTCGGCATCGACTGAACGCCAATTGCTGTCAGCGCCATCTATTGTTTGAAATTCGAACTAAAACCAAGAATCACAGTAAAAAAGCTCCTGACATCATACATAACTCTCTTACAAGATTTTTTTAAATATCTGTCTCCGCTTGCAAGTTATTGAATTTTAAAATCCATCAGTCATTTTTGGGATACCCGGTATGTAAACAACTTACAAAAAAGTCGAACGTTTAAAACTGAAAATAGTCTTTGTACCCAACATAACTGAAACATTAGATAATGGAGTGTCTCTTATATATATATTGTTTCTATTTTAAGTATTGCGAATAACCTTAATACATTTTAATTTTCAAAAGTAAAATTTTAAAAGCATTCTTTGAAAAACTCGATTTTACGAAACTTTCGTAATATGCAATAAAATTGATTACTCGAAGTAGTTTTTATTCATCTGTATGGAAATGTTATACCTTGTTTTTTGTTTTTTTAATGTCTTATAAATGAAATTGTTGTAATCCACGGGACTGATAATCACGGCACCAAGCACAAAGTTTATATTTGTCTGTGGCGTCGATAGAAGTAGTCGTCTGGCACATGAATATACGAGCAATAAATATATTTGCTGGCCAAAAAATGTGAAATATTTTCTTCTTTAATAAAAAAAAAATGAAAAAAAAAATTATAAATAACAATTGGATTGAATACATATAATTACAAAGTATTTCCTCCTTTTAAAAAAATAAATCTAAATAGTTTTACGATCAAATGCGGATTTAAAATGTGCAATATTTTGTTCTTAAGAAAAAAAACCCCATAAAAGCAACAATTTAATTTATAATACGTATATATTAACTATTTAAATTACATAATAAAATACTTTCGTATTAAAAAAAATGAATCAAAATAATATATCAGCTTCATGCAGGTGTAACTGTGAACCGAATGGTGAAAATTAATGGTTTTTTTTTGTTACGGTGAAAATTAACGGTTGAACAGGAATTTGCGGAAGCTTTTTTAGTCAGAAATCACTAAAATATTTCCATTTAAGATACTAATGAGCTTAGAAAAATACTCCCATTTTTAAACTGGATTATTTAAGAAGTAAGAGTTTTCCTATGTTAACGGAAAACGTTACTAGCTTTATCAAAAAACGGTTAATATCATAAATGAATTTTTAAAAAATTGTCCGAGCGGATTTCGCGATTTTAAAATTACAATATGACACGATGACAAAGTCCTTTTCCTACTGAAAAAAATGGGTTCTCAAAATTCAGTAAAAAGTACTCTAAATATGTCACATACTCAAAATAGCTTCAATCAAATGTTCTCAAAATTGAGAAACACATGTACTGATTTTTGATTCCATGGATGTATTCAAATATGAACTGTGATGTACTCATTTTTGATCCCATGGATGTATTCAAATATCAACTCTGTGTACTCTCTGTTAAATATTCAATAGTAAAGGCTTATTGTATGTAATCAACAGTACTTTCTATAAATAATAAATTAATGTAACTATTAAATTATGCACAGTATTTAAAATGATTAAAAAGTGCTTTAAAATAATGCCCTTGGTCATAAATATATGAAGTAAAACAAGATGGCGTTCAAAATGGCCGATTAGTAACCCGTGGAAAACCAAAATTTAGGTAAAAAAATGGGCTAAAAGACATTTAATAAAACACTTTCAAAACTAAAACAAATTAAATTGAAAAAATATTTTTCTTGTCAAGGGTACTCGGCTCGACCCCCCTCCCCCCAAGCTTTTGTTTATTACAGATTAAAGTAAAAATGTTCTGACATTTATTTCTCGCTTAAAAGTATTAACAAAAAACATTTAATTCATTATTTATTTAGGAAAAAATAGCAAAATTATTATCTCGATACCCAAATTAAATATTTTTATGACAAGAGCATTGTTTTTAAACACTTTAATATTTACACGAATTTAATATTTACAGAAGGTACAGCTGATTACATAAAATAAGAAAAAAATTTATATTAGAGAGCACTTACTTTCAAAGTTGTCGGCGAAATCTTGAATCTAATTTTCTTTTCACAAATATCCATATCACTCAGCGCACAGACCGGATCAACTGCCTATGAATGTACGAAGCACGCATAATAACAACGCAATGTAACCTTACGCATTATAATGGAGGCTCAAGATATAGTTCCTTCCGAGAAATAAAAATGTAGTATTATTCCCTTGTTTCAAGGGTATATTGCATTGTTTTCCTATTAACGAACATCTTTTATGCAAATTACAAAATTATCGCTTCTTTTATGTTTGATAACACGTGATGCTGCAAAATTGAGAAAGAATAGGTTCATTTTTTAATCCAAACATACTTAATTCGATATGAGTACATCGATTTACTCATTTTTGAGTACTTCATTTTTTTCCAGTGCCACTTTAAAACGGAATTCCATATCTCAATGTATTCTACATGTAGAAATGCATAAATTTCAGAATATACTGAGAGGGAAGATATGAGACTGCTATAAGAAAAAAACAGAACGATATGCCCCATATTTGCTGAGATATTAAATGGCGACTTTTTGTATTTCCTTGGATCTCAAGCTAGACGTATATATAAATTGCCAGTCTTTTGGTATAGGGTTTTGCTACGTCACTCGAGAAACGATCGTTTCTCATAATTTTGCTAGTTGGTTAAAAAAAAAATCTTTGGCGAGTAAGATTTCCTGAAAAATCTCCATCCTTAATTTTTTATATTTATTGATTCATTAAATTTTATTATATGTATATGCATATAATATATATCGGGTCTTCCAAAAATGACTGGTGGATTTTAAAATTCAATAACTTGCAAACGGTGAGAGATATTTAAAAAATTCTTGCAGGAGGGTTATGTATGATGTCAGAAGTTTTCTTACTGTGATTCTTGATTTTAGTTCGAATTTCAAACAACAGATGGCGCTGACAGAAATTGGCGCTCTGTCGAGGCCGAAACTGACGCCCCTCAGCGTGGATGCACCGCCCCCTTAATACTAG
Source organism: Maratus michaelseni (assembly GCA_963931845.1). NCBI lineage: Eukaryota > Metazoa > Arthropoda > Arachnida > Araneae > Salticidae > Maratus > Maratus michaelseni. Next base: position 187,255,663 of record OZ007598.1, on the reverse strand, counting down.
TCCTGCCCGCTGACAAAACTGACATTTTTTTTTTTGGAAATTTGTACGGTCCCTCGAACTTCAACACCAATAAAATATAAAAGTTTTCTTCGCCTAGTTTTTCTGAGATCAAATAAGTCAAAGAGAACTTTTAAATATTATTGGTGTTAAAGTTCGAGGGACCGTATAAATTTTGAAAAAAAAAGATCTGTCATTTTTGTCAGCGGGCAGGACTAGTATTAAGGTTGCGGTGTGTCAACGCTGAGGGGCGTCAGTTTCGGCCTCGACAGAGCGTCAATTGCTGTCAGCGCCATCTATTGTTTGAAATTCGAACTAAAAACAAGAATCACAGTAAAAAAGCTCCTGACATCATACATAACTCTCTTACAAGATTTTTTTAAATATCTGTCTCCGCTTGCAAGTTATTGAATTTTAAAATCCATCAGTCATTTTTGGGATACCCGGTATGTAAACAACTTACAAAAAAGTCGAACGTTTAAAACTGAAAATAGTCTTTGTACCCAACATAACTGAAACATTAGATAATGGAGTGTCTCTTATATATATATTGTTTCTATTTTAAGTATTGCGAATAACCTTAATACATTTTAATTTTCAAAAGTAAAATTTTAAAAGCATTCTTTGAAAAACTCGATTTTACGAAACTTTCGTAATATGCAATAAAATTGATTACTCGAAGTAGTTTTTATTCATCTGTATGGAAATGTTATACCTTGTTTTTTGTTTTTTTAATGTCTTATAAATGAAATTGTTGTAATCCACGGGACTGATAATCACGGCACCAAGCACAAAGTTTATATTTGTCTGTGGCGTCGATAGAAGTAGTCGTCTGGCACATGAATATACGAGCAATAAATATATTTGCTGGCCAAAAAATGTGAAATATTTTCTTCTTTAATAAAAAAAAATGAAAAAAAAAATTATAAATAACAATTGGATTGAATACATATAATTACAAAGTATTTCCTCCTTTTAAAAAAATAAATCTAAATAGTTTTACGATCAAATGCGGATTTAAAATGTGCAATATTTTGTTCTTAAGAAAAAAAAAACCCATAAAAGCAACAATTTAATTTATAATACGTATATATTAACTATTTAAATTACATAATAAAATACTTTCGTATTAAAAAAAATGAATCAAAATAATATATCAGCTTCATGCAGGTGTAACTGTGAACCGAATGGTGAAAATTAACGGTTTTTTTTTTTTTGTTACGGTGAAAATTAACGGTTGAACAGGAATTTGCGGAAGCTTTTTTAGTCAGAAATCACTAAAATATTTCCATTTAAGATACTAATGAGCTTAGAAAAATACTCCCATTTTTAAACTGGATTATTTAAGAAGTAAGAGTTTTCCTATGTTAACGGAAAACGTTACTAGCTTTATCAAAAAACGGTTAATATCATAAATGAATTTTTAAAAAATTGTCCGAGCGGATTTCGCGATTTTAAAATTACAATATGACACGATGACAAAGTCCTTTTCCTACTGAAAAAAATGGGTTCTCAAAATTCAGTAAAAAGTACTCTAAATATGTCACATACTCAAAATAGCTTCAATCAAATGTTCTCAAAATTGAGAAACACATGTACTGATTTTTGATTCCATGGATGTATTCAAATATGAACTGTGATGTACTCATTTTTGATCCCATGGATGTATTCAAATATCAACTCTGTGTACTCTCTGTTAAATATTCAATAGTAAAGGCTTATTGTATGTAATCAACAGTACTTTCTATAAATAATAAATTAATGTAACTATTAAATTATGCACAGTATTTAAAATGATTAAAAAGTGCTTTAAAATAATGCCCTTGGTCATAAATATATGAAGTAAAACAAGATGGCGTTCAAAATGGCCGATTAGTAACCCGTGGAAAACCAAAATTTAGGTAAAAAAATGGGCTAAAAGACATTTAATAAAACACTTTCAAAACTAAAACAAATTAAATTGAAAAAATATTTTTCTTGTCAAGGGTACTCGGCTCGACCCCCCTCCCCCCAAGCTTTTGTTTATTACAGATTAAAGTAAAAATGTTCTGACATTTATTTCTCGCTTAAAAGTATTAACAAAAAACATTTAATTCATTATTTATTTAGGAAAAAATAGCAAAATTATTATCTCGATACCCAAATTAAATATTTTTATGACAAGAGCATTGTTTTTAAACACTTTAATATTTACACGAATTTAATATTTACAGAAGGTACAGCTGATTACATAAAATAAGAAAAAAATTTATATTAGAGAGCACTTACTTTCAAAGTTGTCGGCGAAATCTTGAATCTAATTTTCTTTTCACAAATATCCATATCACTCAGCGCACAGACCGGATCAACTGCCTATGAATGTACGAAGCACGCATAATAACAACGCAATGTAACCTTACGCATTATAATGGAGGCTCAAGATATAGTTCCTTCCGAGAAATAAAAATGTAGTATTATTCCCTTGTTTCTAGGGTATATTGCATTGTTTTCCTATTAACGAACATCTTTTATGCAAATTACAAAATTATCGCTTCTTTTATGTTTGATAACACGTGATGCTGCAAAATTGAGAAAGAATAGGTTCATTTTTTAATCCAAACATACTTAATTCGATATGAGTACATCGATTTACTCATTTTTGAGTACTTCATTTTTTTCCAGTGCCACTTTAAAACGGAATTCCATATCTCAATGTATTCTACATGTAGAAATGCATAAATTTCAGAATATACTGAGAGGGAAGATATGAGACTGCTATAAGAAAAAAACAGAACGATATGCCCCATATTTGCTGAGATATTAAAAGGCGACTTTTTGTATTTCCTTGGATCTCAAGCTAGACGTATATATAAATTGCCAGTCTTTTGGTATAGGGTTTTGCTACGTCACTCGAGAAACGATCGTTTCTCATAATTTTGCTAGTTGGTTAAAAAAAAAATCTTTGGCGAGTAAGATTTCCTGAAAAATCTCCATCCTTAATTTTTTATATTTATTGATTCATTAAATTTTATTATATGTATATGCATATAATATATATCGGGTCTTCCAAAAATGACTGGTGGATTTTAAAATTCAATAACTTGCAAACGGTGAGAGATATTTAAAAAATTCTTGCAGGAGGGTTATGTATGATGTCAGAAGTTTTCTTACTGTGATTCTTGATTTTAGTTCGAATTTCAAACAACAGATGGCGCTGACAGAAATTGGCGCTCTGTCGAGGCCGAAACTGACGCCCCTCAGCGTGGATGCACCGCCCCCTTAATACTAGTCCTGCCCGCTGACAAAACTGACATTTTTTTTTTGGAAATTTGTACGGTCCCTCGAACTTCAACACCAATAAAATATAAAAGTTTTCTTCGCCTAGTTTTTCTGAGATCAAATAAGTCAAAGAGAACTTTTAAATATTATTGGTGTTAAAGTTCGAGGGACCGTATAAATTTTGAAAAAAAAAGATCTGTCATTTTTGTCAGCGGGCAGGACTAGTATTAAGGTTGCGGTGTGTCAACGCTGAGGGGCGTCAGTTTCGGCCTCGACAGAGCGTCAATTGCTGTCAGCGCCATCTATTGTTTGAAATTCGAACTAAAAACAAGAATCACAGTAAAAAAGCTCCTGACATCATACATAACTCTCTTACAAGATTTTTTTAAATATCTGTCTCCGCTTGCAAGTTATTGAATTTTAAAATCCATCAGTCATTTTTGGGATACCCGGTATGTAAACAACTTACAAAAAAGTCGAACGTTTAAAACTGAAAATAGTCTTTGTACCCAACATAACTGAAACATTAGATAATGGAGTGTCTCTTATATATATATAGTTTCTATTTTAAGTATTGCGAATAACCTTAATACATTTTAATTTTCAAAAGTAAAATTTTAAAAGCATTCTTTGAAAAACTCGATTTTACGAAACTTTCGTAATATGCAATAAAATTGATTACTCGAAGTAGTTTTTATTCATCTGTATGGAAATGTTATACCTTGTTTTTTGTTTTTTTAATGTCTTATAAATGAAATTGTTGTAATCCACGGGACTGATAATCACGGCACCAAGCACAAAGTTTATATTTGTCTGTGGCGTCGATAGAAGTAGTCGTCTGGCACATGAATATACGAGCAATAAATATATTTGCTGGCCAAAAAATGTGAAATATTTTCTTCTTTAATAAAAAAAAAATGAAAAAAAAATTATAAATAACAATTGGATTGAATACATATAATTACAAAGTATTTCCTCCTTTTAAAAAAATAAATCTAAATAGTTTTACGATCAAATGCGGATTTAAAATGTGCAATATTTTGTTCTTAAGAAAAAAAACCCCATAAAAGCAACAATTTAATTTATAATACGTATATATTAACTATTTAAATTACATAATAAAATACTTTCGTATTAAAAAAAATGAATCAAAATAATATATCAGCTTCATGCAGGTGTAACTGTGAACCGAATGGTGAAAATTAACGGTTTTTTTTTGTTACGGTGAAAATTAACGGTTGAACAGGAATTTGCGGAAGCTTTTTTAGTCAGAAATCACTAAAATATTTCCATTTAAGATACTAATGAGCTTAGAAAAATACTCCCATTTTTAAACTGGATTATTTAAGAAGTAAGAGTTTTCCTATGTTAACGGAAAACGTTACTAGCTTTATCAAAAAACGGTTAATATCATAAATGAATTTTTAAAAAATTGTCCGAGCGGATTTCGCGATTTTAAAATTACAATATGACACGATGACAAAGTCCTTTTCCTACTGAAAAAAATGGGTTCTCAAAATTCAGTAAAAAGTACTCTAAATATGTCACATACTCAAAATAGCTTCAATCAAATGTTCTCAAAATTGAGAAACACATGTACTGATTTTTGATTCCATGGATGTATTCAAATATGAACTGTGATGTACTCATTTTTGATCCCATGGATGTATTCAAATATCAACTCTGTGTACTCTCTGTTAAATATTCAATAGTAAAGGCTTATTGTATGTAATCAACAGTACTTTCTATAAATAATAAATTAATGTAACTATTAAATTATGCACAGTATTTAAAATGATTAAAAAGTGCTTTAAAATAATGCCCTTGGTCATAAATATATGAAGTAAAACAAGATGGCGTTCAAAATGGCCGATTAGTAACCCGTGGAAAACCAAAATTTAGGTAAAAAAATGGGCTAAAAGACATTTAATAAAACACTTTCAAAACTAAAACAAATTAAATTGAAAAAATATTTTTCTTGTCAAGGGTACTCGGCTCGACCCCCCTCCCCCCAAGCTTTTGTTTATTACAGATTAAAGTAAAAATGTTCTGACATTTATTTCTCGCTTAAAAGTATTAACAAAAAACATTTAATTCATTATTTATTTAGGAAAAAATAGCAAAATTATTATCTCGATACCCAAATTAAATATTTTTATGACAAGAGCATTGTTTTTAAACACTTTAATATTTACACGAATTTAATATTTACAGAAGGTACAGCTGATTACATAAAATAAGAAAAAAATTTATATTAGAGAGCACTTACTTTCAAAGTTGTCGGCGAAATCTTGAATCTAATTTTCTTTTCACAAATATCCATATCACTCAGCGCACAGACCGGATCAACTGCCTATGAATGTACGAAGCACGCATAATAACAACGCAATGTAACCTTACGCATTATAATGGAGGCTCAAGATATAGTTCCTTCCGAGAAATAAAAATGTAGTATTATTCCCTTGTTTCTAGGGTATATTGCATTGTTTTCCTATTAACGAACATCTTTTATGCAAATTACAAAATTATCGCTTCTTTTATGTTTGATAACACGTGATGCTGCAAAATTGAGAAAGAATAGGTTCATTTTTTAATCCAAACATACTTAATTCGATATGAGTACATCGATTTACTCATTTTTGAGTACTTCATTTTTTTCCAGTGCCACTTTAAAACGGAATTCCATATCTCAATGTATTTTACATGTAGAAATGCATAAATTTCAGAATATACTGAGAGGGAAGATATGAGACTGCTATAAGAAAAAAACAGAACGATATGCCCCATATTTGCTGAGATATTAAATGGCGACTTTTTGTATTTCCTTGGATCTCAAGCTAGACGTATATATAAATTGCCAGTCTTTTGGTATAGGGTTTTGCTACGTCACTCGAGAAACGATCGTTTCTCATAATTTTGCTAGTTGGTTAAAAAAAAAATCTTTGGCGAGTAAGATTTCCTGAAAAATCTCCATCCTTAATTTTTTATATTTATTGATTCATTAAATTTTATTATATGTATATGCATATAATATATATCGGGTCTTCCAAAAATGACTGGTGGATTTTAAAATTCAATAACTTGCAAACGGTGAGAGATATTTAAAAAATTCTTGCAGGAGGGTTATGTATGATGTCAGAAGTTTTCTTACTGTGATTCTTGATTTTAGTTCGAATTTCAAACAACAGATGGCGCTGACAGAAATTGGCGCTCTGTCGAGGCCGAAACTGACGCCCCTCAGCGTGGATGCACCGCCCCCTTAATACTAGTCCTGCCCGCTGACAAAACTGACATTTTTTTTTTGGAAATTTGTACGGTCCCTCGAACTTCAACACCAATAAAATATAAAAGTTTTCTTCGCCTAGTTTTTCTGAGATCAAATAAGTCAAAGAGAACTTTTAAATATTATTGGTGTTAAAGTTCGAGGGACCGTATAAATTTTGAAAAAAAAAGATCTGTCATTTTTGTCAGCGGGCAGGACTAGTATTAAGGTTGCGGTGTGTCAACGCTGAGGGGCGTCAGTTTCGGCCTCGACAGAGCGCCAATTGCTGTCAGCGCCATCTATTGTTTGAAATTCGAACTAAAAACAAGAATCACAGTAAAAAAGCTCCTGACATCATACATAACTCTCTTGCAAGATTTTTTTTTAATATCTGTCTCCGCTTGCATGTTATTGAATTTTAAAATCCATCAGTCATTTTTGGGATACCCGGTATGTAAACAACTTACAAAAAAGTCGAACGTTTAAAACTGAAAATAGTCTTTGTACCCAACATAACTGAAACTTTAGATAATGGAGTGTCTCTTATATATATATTGTTTCTATTTTAAGTATTGCGAATAACTTTAATACATTTTAGTTTTCAAAAGTAAAATTTTAAAAGCATTCTTTGAAAAACTCAATTTTACGAAACTTTCGTAATATGCAATAAAATTGATTACTCGAAGTAGTTTTTATTCATCTGTATGGAAATGTTATACCTTGTTTTTTGTTTTTTTAATGTCTTATAAATGAAATTGTTGTAATCCACGGGACTGATAATCACGGCACCAAGCACAAAGTTTATATTTGTCTGTGGCGTCGATAGAAGTAGTCGTCTGGCACATGAATATACGAGCAATAAATATATTTGCTGGCCAAAAAATGTGAAATATTTTCTTCTTTAATAAAAAAAAAATGAAAAAAAAAATTATAAATAACAATTGGATTGAATACATATAATTACAAAGTATTTCCTCCTTTTAAAAAAATAAATCTAAATAGTTTTACGATCAAATGCGGATTTAAAATGTGCAATATTTTGTTCTTAAGAAAAAAAAACCCATAAAAGCAACAATTTAATTTATAATACGTATATATTAACTATTTAAATTACATAATAAAATACTTTCGTATTAAAAAAAAATGAATCAAAATAATATATCAGCTTCATGCAGGTGTAACTGTGAACCGAATGGTGAAAATTAACGGTTTTTTTTTTTGTTACGGTGAAAATTAACGGTTGAACAGGAATTTGCGGAAGCTTTTTTAGTCAGAAATCACTAAAATATTTCCATTTAAGATACTAATGAGCTTAGAAAAATACTCCCATTTTTAAACTGGATTATTTAAGAAGTAAGAGTTTTCCTATGTTAACGGAAAACGTTACTAGCTTTATCAAAAAACGGTTAATATCATAAATGAATTTTTAAAAAATTGTCCGAGCGGATTTCGCGATTTTAAAATTACAATATGACACGATGACAAAGTCCTTTTCCTACTGAAAAAAATGGGTTCTCAAAATTCAGTAAAAAGTACTCTAAATATGTCACATACTCAAAATAGCTTCAATCAAATGTTCTCAAAATTGAGAAACACATGTACTGATTTTTGATTCCATGGATGTATTCAAATATGAACTGTGATGTACTCATTTTTGATCCCATGGATGTATTCAAATATCAACTCTGTGTACTCTCTGTTAAATATTCAATAGTAAAGGCTTATTGTATGTAATCAACAGTACTTTCTATAAATAATAAATTAATGTAACTATTAAATTATGCACAGTATTTTAAAATGATTAAAAAGTGCTTTAAAATAATGCCCTTGGTCATAAATATATGAAGTAAAACAAGATGGCGTTCAAAATGGCCGATTAGTAACCCGTGGAAAACCAAAATTTAGGTAAAAAAATGGGCTAAAAGACATTTAATAAAACACTTTCAAAACTAAAACAAATTAAATTGAAAAAATATTTTTCTTGTCAAGGGTACTCGGCTCGACCCCCCTCCCCCCAAGCTTTTGTTTATTACAGATTAAAGTAAAAATGTTCTGACATTTATTTCTCGCTTAAAAGTATTAACAAAAAACATTTAATTCATTATTTATTTAGGAAAAAATAGCAAAATTATTATCTCGATACCCAAATTAAATATTTTTATGACAAGAGCATTGTTTTTAAACACTTTAATATTTACACGAATTTAATATTTACAGAAGGTACAGCTGATTACATAAAATAAGAAAAAAATTTATATTAGAGAGCACTTACTTTCAAAGTTGTCGGCATAATCTTGAATCTAATTTTCTTTTCACAAATATCCATATCACTCAGCGCACAGACCGGATCAACTGCCTATGAATGTACGAAGCACGCATAATAACAACGCAATGTAACCTTACGCATTATAATGGAGGCTCAAGATATAGTTCCTTCCGAGTAAATAAAAATGTAGTATTATTCCCTTGTTTCTAGGGTATATTGCATTGTTTTCCTATTAACGAACATCTTTTATGCAAATTACAAAATTATCGCTTCTTTTGAGTTTGATAACACGTGATGCTGCAAAATTGAGAAAGAATAGGTTCATTTTTTAATCCAAACATACTCAATTCGATATGAGTACATCGATTTACTCATTTTTGAGTACTTCATTTTTTTCCAGTGTCACTTTAAAACGGAATTCCATATCTCAATGTATTCTACATGTAGAAATGCATAAATTTCAGAATATACTGAGAGGGAAGATATGAGACTGCTATAAGAAAAAAAACAGAGCGATATGCCCCATATTTGCTGAGATATTAAATGGCGAGTTTTTGTATTTCCTTGGATCTCAAGCGAGACGTATATATAAAGTGCCAGTCTTTTGGTATAGGGTTTTGCTACGTCACTCGAGAAACGATCGTTTCTCATAATTTTGCTAGATGGTTAAAAAAAAAAAAATCTTTGGCGAGTAAGATTTCCTGAAAAATCTCCACCCTTAATTTTTTATATTTATTGATTCATTAAATTTTATTATATGTATATGCATATAATATATATCGGGTCTTCCAAAAATGACTGGTGGATTTTAAAATTCAATAACTTGCAAACGGTGAGAGATATTTAAAAAGTTCTTGCAGGAGGGTTATGTATGATGTCAGAAGTTTTCTTACTGTGATTCTTGATTTTAGTTCGAATTTCAAACAATAGATGGCGCTGACAGAAATTGGCGCTCTGTCGAGGCCGAAACTGACGCTCCTCAGCATTGATGCACCGCCTCCTTAATACTAGTCCTGCCCGCTGACAAAAATGACATCTTTTTTTTTCGAAATTTGTACGGTTCCTCGAACTTCAACACCAATAAAATATAAAAATTTTCTTCGCCTAGTTTTTCTGAGATCAAATAAGTCAAAGAGAACTTTTAAATATTATTGGTGTTGAAGTTCGAGGGACCGTACAAATTTTGAAAAAAAAAATAAGATCTGTTATTTTTGTCAGCGGGCAGGACTAGTATTAAGGTTGCGGTGTATCAACGCTGAGGGTCGTCAGTTTCGGCCTCGACAGAGCACCAATTGCTGTCCCCGCCATCTATTGTTTGAAATTCGAACTAAAATCAAGAATCACAGTAAGAAAACTTCTGACATCATACATAACCCTCCTACAGGAATTTTTTAAATATCTCTCACCGTTTGCAAGTTATTGAATTTTAAAATCCACCAGTCATTTTTGGAAGACCCAGTATATTTAAAATACAATATTTTTTTTTCTTTTGTTGAAGGATAAAATTGCTTTAATTTTTGCAAATATTTAAAAATACAAATATGCGGGTAAAAGGGACGGGCGATATGCTACTGTTATTAGTACTGCAGAATATTAGTTCTCCGGTACATTTCTTCTTAGAAAATAAGCCTTCTAAATGGCTCATGCAAAATAAACTAATAGCGGCTAATTTTCCTGAAATCGTGACCAAAACTTCAATAGCTCAAAACTTCAAAAGCTTCTAAATAAACTTCATAAACTTCAATAAACTTCAAAAGTTTCTGTTTTTCAACATCTTCTAAAAAATTACCTTAATAGTCAGAATGGAGAATTTTTGTTCCTAAATTGTTATGTATGAATATTTTATGAAACAGAATTTTTGTTGCTAAATTTCAATATATCAATATTTTATTAAACAAAATTTGCATTCTTATGCATCAATATATTATGAAACAGAATTTGTGTTGGTAAATTGTTACGTAGCAATATTTTATGAAACAGAATTTATATTTTTTAAATTGTTATGTATCAATATTTTATAAAACATAGATCTCATGTTTTGCAATGTTAGTGAAATTGTATAAATCTCAATATAAAATTCAAGTAGTTTCGTGTAAATATAGTAACTGAAATAATTAAATAATTAATTGGAACTATTTTTAACGTATCCTTAAAAATCAGTTAAAGATATATTATTGTTGTAAAAACTAAAAGAGATCTCTAAAAATATAAATTTTTAGTGTATGATTTTCAAATAGTCAAGATAGTTAATTTTCTAAATATTCAATATTACAAACGTATGACCTAAAACAAACTCTTATGTATTTTTTTAACGTCATGAGCTGAACATTAGCTAATGTTACCAATATTTGATGCGTTTACTATTTCTACGAATTCTGGTAGAAATTCAAACATTTTGAGAGAAATATGCACTTAAATATAGACGTGTTCATTCTTTGACTGCTTTTCTTGAAATTTTTATGTACTTGGAATCAAAACTTACTGACAAAGCCTTACTGAAACACTAAAAGAGATCTCTAAAAATATAAATTTTTAGTGTACAATTTTTAAACAGTCAAAATAGTTAATTTTCTTAATATTCAATATTAGAAACGTATGACCTAAAACAAACTCTTATGTCTTTTCTCAACGTCATAAGGATGAGCTGAAGATAAGCTAATGTTACCAATTTTTTATGAGTTTACTATTTCTACGAATTATGGTGGAAATTCAAACTTTTTTGAGAGAAATATACTATTAAATATAGATGTGTTCATTCTTTGACTGCTTTTCATGAAATCTTTATATACATGGAATCAAAACTTACTGACGAAGCCTTACTGAAACACTAAAAGAGATCTCTAAAAATGTAAATTTTTAGTGTATGATTTTCAAACACTCAAGACACTTAATTTTCTAAATATTCAACACTACAAACGTATGACCTATAAAAACTTAAAAAACCTCTTATGTCTTTTTTCAACGTCATAAGGATGATCTGAAGATAAGCTAATGATTTCAATTTTCGATGCATTTTCTATTTCTACGAATATGGTGGAAATTCAAACTTTTTTGAGAGATATATGCATTTAAATATGGACGTGCTCATTCTTCGACGGATTTTCTTGAAAAATTTTATATACTTATTATCAAAATCTATTGTTACAGCTTCCCTGAAATACAGTTCAACTTGAAACACTAAATTGCATATCTAAAAATATAAATTTTTAGCGTATGATTTTCAAACAGTGAAGATAGTTCATTTTCTAAATATTCAACATTAGAAACGTGTGACCCAAAACAAACTTTTATGCATTTACTTAAAGCCATAAGAATGAGCTGAAGACATTTCCTAGAATCGTAATACCCAGTTATGTGAAGGCATGAAAAATGCAAAATTGTTTTAGGTATTTGGCCAATATTTTGGGAAATTTCACCAGTGTACGTTGGCCAATCGGAGCTTCTACAATTAATCCAATCAAAAGTTTCTATACAAACAAACCATTATTAGTACAATATGGAATCAATGTGTACCACGCTATATTAATATTAGAATGTCTATACATATTATTAGAGTTTATTTTTATTGTTTGGACAATATACCAATAGATTTTCCATAGATTTTCTAATAAAAACTTTATTACCTTTCACATAAAGAAAATATTTTTGTTATGTTCTGTTAGGAGTATAGCCCATCTAGAGGCTATTGTTTAAAAAATAAAATAAAATAACTTTTATAAAGCTATAAAAATATTTATCATTCTGTCGCCTAATTTTGAAAGTTATTATAGCCAAAACATATGGAGAAAATTGCAAATTTAAATCATTATTCATATCATGTTACATTCATACAAATCTTATTTTCAATGTTAAAACATTTTTGTTCAATTCAAAGCTCGAATATTCATTATTCTCCATTTCGTCATATGACAGTTCACACAGAACGATTACGATAAATTCCAACAGAAAAAAATAATCGCCATCGAATAGAGTGTTAAATATTCCTCTTTTATTTTCTACGCACAATTCTCCTCGAATGGTGCGAAGGAAAATATCGCGGATTAGGACCGCTGAAAATGCGAAGAAAAATCTAATCGCTTAGAAGAAAATATAAAACAGAAAAAATGCTAATGCTTTCCAATTGGTATAGAACGATTGCGGGCAAAATAAAATTCTCAACCCCTTTTTACCATTTTCTACCCTTCTTTGCATATTGATGCCTTCGCTGGGTATGATCCAACTTCAAATATCTGTGAAAATCCCCCTCTTATTTTTCTACGTTCTCCCCCTTACGAACATGGCTACGGTATTTCGAACGTTTTTACCACCCCCGATCTTAATGCCTAATCCTCTTTTGCGTTTTTCTGGAAAGGAGGGAATATTCTTCCAGGATCCACAATCGTCATTTTTCCTAATGCCGGCGCTCAAAAATCATTCCGGTTTTCGCCGAATAATTGCAGGATTCATTCAATCATCTCATGGCACGATTTAAAGAGTCGGCAATTATGATTTTAGAAGTAGAAGATAGCTAGAGAGATTTGGAAGTGTGTCTGTACTTTCTTTGGAGAGATTAGGGGAGAAGAAAGGAGAAGATTTTGACTCGAAGCTTCTGTCTTGATACCATTAAAAACTGAGATTAGAAATCGGACGTCAGGTTCCAAAGCTAGTGGTGATTAGGTGATTTGTAAAAGGGTTTGGGAAATGATCTACAAAGACATGCTTTTTACTAAACTGTTATGTGGAAATGACTTTTGAATGGACTAGCTTAATTGATGTGATGAATAATATGATTTAAAAATATGTCTTCAAAAGTTTTTAAAGGGATAAATGTTTCATCTGAGTCATTCCGGTTCGTCATTTATTTACTTTAATTCTGATTTAGAAACATGTTTAAAGATTTTAAATTCCATATTTTTAAATAAATATATAAATATATTTCCAGATTTTTCTTTTAAATAAAAGGAAAAAAAAAGTAGAAAATTGGAATAGTACATGCTTGGTACATTATTTTAAATTGTAGGGGAACTGGGGGATGGATGGGACAAGGGATGGATGGGACATTCTCAATATTCCAGGCAATAAGTATATTTTTTTAGTTACTTCCTATCCTCAAAGATGACACTATCATAGTGTGTTTCAGAACCAAAATCAAGACCACATGACTGTTTTCAATTTCCTTCAAAGTTGCATTTCCTGAAAACTTTGCTTAAAAGTATTTTTTTTTTCATATTGGAAATTGTTTACATATTTTATGCATTATAAACAATTAAGATATGTTATAGTTATTTATTTCAAGGCTCAATATTGGTAATTAAAATGAATGCATATTAACCATTTTGACAAAATAATTTCTGAGACAAAATGGCTGACAATTGAATATATGCATCATGGGGATGATTGGGACATTTCAAATGGGGATGAATTGCTTCATTCATCCCTAGAAGATACTGAAATTTTTTTTATTAACTAAATAATATTATATTAGTTGATAAATTAATAATTTATATTAATTATTCTTTTCACATTTCCTCCTCATTGTAGACTCCGTCGTCTTCAGCCATTGGATGTTTCTGTTTATAGTCCTTTAAAGGCAAAGCTGAGATCAGTCCAAGATGATTGGATGACAAATAATCTTGGAGAGCATATTACAATTTATAACCTCTCAGCTTTTGTCAAAGAAGCATTTTTGTCAGCTTTTAGTACTAGTAACATAAACATAACCAGTAGTTTTAGATGCTGCTATTTTTCTTTTTAACAGCAATACATTCACTGAAACTGATTTTATACCAGCTTATGCGGCTGACAGACCACATTTAGAACATTTTAGACAGACCACATTTATTGTGTTACTGATATTTGCACATCGTGCAACTTTATCTTTGTAATTCATAAAAATTTCAGTTAAAATATATAGTATAATAGTTTTTTTAATGCATACTTAACTGTGTTTTAACTTCTTAGATTACTAACACTGATATATAACAGCCATATAAGATCATATATTACAAATATCTATATATATATTTGTCTTACGTGGCGCGAAAATAGGGCTGAATTTGTAACTTATGGTTTGGCAACAACCGTAGTTTCCAGAGCTCAGACCAATAAACAGACTAGATTGTGTTAGATTAGCTCCACCTCCAATATGGCGGTCAGTGTGAGAGCATTGAAACCATACAATAAAACTCAAACTAGCAATTATTAAAAATAAAATAACATGTACGTAATCCAAAGCGTCTGAGATGATTCCTGATTTTAATTATGAGCAATATCGTTAATTTCAAATGAATTCTCAACTCTTATTTAGAATTCATTTACGAATTTCACTCACTCAAAAGTCGGAGAAAAAAAATCAACTGTGTAGATTGCACCTGGCGCCATCTGTTGATGTATTGAGGAAGTAAAAAATAATTTCTACGTAGTTTTTTTTTTCTAATGAATTTAAGTCGTGCTGTACAAAAGATCCTTTTTTCATAGTATTTAAAAGATTTATATGCTCATTGGTAGCGCCAATTAAATACATTTTCAGTTGTGTTTTCAACGGAGAATTACTTTTTTACATGAAAAAAAAAATTGTCAATTTCATATGTTCAAATGTTTTATGGTAGAACTCATTCCGGCTAGAATTGCTGAAAAAAAGGGACGAGCGAGCGAAGCGAGCTTTGACCGCGTAGCGGTCTCAATGTGAATTGCTTTGCAATTCACGGGGGGATGGCGAGCGTTTGCGAGTAGGGGGCTGAGCCCCCTAGTAATTACATATAAGTTTATAATTATAAATTTTATTTTGGTATCATTGCATACAGAGAGGAAAATATTTGTGTCCCATCCATCCCTGCTATGGGGATGATTGGGACAGAGAGGAGCTTTTTTTTTAAATTTCATAATATATTTCTGTATAATAATAACCTTGAATAAATATTATGCATAAGATGTGGACAAACACCTAATGTATGAAATGCGATATATAATATTAATAATAACTTAAATAAAATATTTAAAATAAATATTTTTGTGAAAATGTCCCATTCATTCCCTACCTCCCCTATTAGTAATGCAAGCTTCTGCTTCAATATCATTAAAAACTGAGATAAAAAAAACCGCCTTAATAATACCGTGACCAAAACATAACCAAAATTTGAACATATTGTGACCAAAATGAAACTTTTTTTAACGATATCGAGGCTGACGAAAAAATGGCTGTCGCACTGCGATACACGGTCGTCTCTTTTCGGACCACTTGAGTCAAATAATGCTATTTTCGTGACGCAGGTGCAGGAAAAGCACGAATGCAGGTGCACGAAAAGAAAATCTGGTAGTCCGGAGGGAGACGAACGCGAAACGTAGTGCGGCAGCCTGTCTTTTTGGTCTGCCTCAATCGGTATTATAGTGATATGACCAGGATGCTAAATCGGGAAAATTATTATGACATCGATACAGCCCTTTTTGTGCAAATGACTTTAATATCGGTATTCATATTGTCACCAAATGATCGTCAGTTGATAGTCATTTTTGACGAATTGAAAAGGTTCCATTTTACTCACTTTTGTGACTGTAACATATGTGACCGACTGTGACTTCACATCGACTGCCTGCGAGGCTAACGAAAAAGACAGGCTACCGCGGTACATTCCACTTAGCTTTTTTTACAGACCGCTAGAGTGACGTGATGCTCTATTCGTACGCCTTCATTGGTGCATTCGAGCAACACGTGACTCCGGCGGTCTGTAAAAAAAGATATGCGAAAAGCACCGCGGTAGCCTTTCTTTATCGTTAGCCTCGGACTGCCTGTGCTATTACGGTGACTATCAGGTTCCAAAGTTAGTGGTAATTAGGTAACAAACAAAAAGGTTTTTAGAAATTATCTAAAAAGGCATGCCTTTTTACCCGATTGCTCACAGAAAAGGAAGGTAATTGATTGACCATGACAATGTGACATTTTCTATTTGCTGATAAGATGTGAATGGTTGGGTGTTTTTATTTTATAAGTGTTTAAGTGTAGTATCAAAATGCTTGACTTCATTCGTCGAGTGTCATAGGTTATAGTTATATAGCCTTATGTTTCTTGGAATGACCTATATCTCGCACACTTATCAATGGTTTTTCTATTAAAAAGCATATATCAAAGTTATCAAAATTTTACAATTATTCATCGTAATCATAATCTAAATTTTAATAAATAAATTACAAACAAATTAAAGAAACAAGTTAAAGAAAAAATTAGGAATCATGACATTATATAGCTTCAAATCTTGAAATAATTTGATCATCTTCAAGGTTGGAGTAGCATAGCTGATGTTTATTCCAACAGAGTGAAAAATGTCTCCGTCAGGACTCGAACCTGTGTACCTTGGCTTACCGTGCCAAAGCTCTTCTTACTGAGCTTCCCTGTGCGAAACCTTGCTGACATAATTCACTCTAATTTTTTGGGCATGGCTGCGAACGCACTAGTTTCATTCATCCGAATTATAACTATAGCATTTAAATGATGAGAAAAAAAAAATCTTCTCTTCATTATGACCTAATTACGTAGTGTTATCACACAGAAGGAAGAGCATTGGCACGGCAAGCCAAGGTACCCATGTTCGAGCCATTGCCTGAATACTTTTTAGTTATGTTGAAATAAACCTCCACTTTGCTACTTCAACCTTGAAGATGATTTATCTAGTTGAAAAAAAATCCTTCTCTTCATTATGACCTAATTTGATCATATTATAAAAGGAAATCTGTGCTTTTCTTTCGTTTTCTTTTCGTTCACTTTGAAGTATTTCCTTTAATATCATGTGGTATTTTTCGCAGCCAGTTTCTTTTCATTACTAACAATAAGAGTGCCAAGCTTGGTAATCACAGATTTTGATTATTTTTATATATGTTGTAGGGTAGAAGCCCCTTAGTCTGAGGTTCAAAGGATTTTATACAACGCTCCTTAGTTCTCGAGAAATGGGTGGGGGGGGGGGGTTCTAATATTACAACACAACTTAAATACTTACTTTGTAACGAAACAACTTCGTTGGTCATAGCTTAGTTGGTATGGCGTCTGCTCGTTGTTCAGAGGTCCCGGGTTCGGTGCCGGATACGTTTGCTTTTCTCTTTTTTTTTATTATAAATATACTTGTAATTATAATTTAATAATCTCAATAAAAAATTGTGTTAACATAATTCAATTTTAATTTAGCATTTTTGATTTTTAAACCATTATTAAACATTTCTCATCATTTAAAGAGCTTTAAAAAAATTGGATCTATTATTGACTAGTAAAAATTCAAAAGCAGCATATCAACTATCGAATTATAGAATTTTTCTCCCATCGCAATAGAAAACGAAGATATTTCAGATGCTGGATTATTTGTTAAAAATTCATTGTTTTACAATAAAATTTTACAGTACTTCAACGCATTTGTGACATCACTTTTCTGATTTTCATCGAATCCCGACACTTCAGATTGATCTTCTTGTGAAGTACAGCTTGCCTCTTCCATTTTTATACGATTATGAGCTGTTATAGAATGATATGCACCTGTGCGATAAAGGGCGTGTTCAGCTTACACGACCACATCGACCATGGTCGAAGGAGAAAATATACATGGAGTGTGTCATATTAGAAGCATAGAAATAATCCATAATTGAATTATATTCTGTTTCTGTGCCTTATAATAGGTGAAGCCAGTGACTATACGTACTTATCCTTCCAAAAAAGTGGCTTTTGTAATAGGAATATTATAATAGGGATCATTAACACAACACATCACGTGACACAACAAAGCATCACGTGATCTGATTTAGCCCAATGAGCCTGCGCAGACTTTCGATCTCTTGACTCAAAAAGTTTTGTGGGTGAATTGATCACGTGATTGGGCTTTTCGTTTGGAAGGTTGATTGAGCACCTTTAACAGTTCGATCGGAAATCTAACAATTTTCAACTTCCTAAACTGATTTTTTAAACCTTCATATTTCTGAACGAAA
The DNA here is from genome assembly GCA_963931845.1 of Maratus michaelseni. Classification (NCBI taxonomy): domain Eukaryota; kingdom Metazoa; phylum Arthropoda; class Arachnida; order Araneae; family Salticidae; genus Maratus; species Maratus michaelseni. The sequence goes on along the minus strand of OZ007598.1, from coordinate 187,236,941 downwards.
CAGTATAAAAAATATAACAATACCGGTGTACGATTAATATATTAGTTTTAAGTGACATATAAGTTGATGACAGGCCAGATGTTCGATCACCGATTTGTGTCAGCTTTGGCCTAACAACTGATCTCTAATATGTAATTCTATATAACTCAGTTGGTCTGTAGCATAATTTATACCCTTTATACGGGCATCATATTATGTTTAGCTCGTTGTATTATATTTATCTAATTCACAATTTTATGTAATTTTGCTTTTCAAATTTGGCAACACTCTAAAGTTTTAGTTTTTGTTTACTACTTTAAAAAGTTTGTTCTATGCAAATAATTTATGGATCACTCGAGACGACAGCCAAGCCGCTATAGGTTTCAAAGCCCCCCCCCCCCCCCCCCTTCAAAGTTCAAAGTATGCAAATAATTTATCTGAAAAGTTAAAACTGATTTAGAGATGTCAGTCGTTTTCATTTGGAAATACACATATTAAAATAATTAAGGATCGTATATGAAAGTCGTCTCCCAACATGTCTAACACAGAAAGCCTAAAAATAATTAGACATAAGCTCTCAAAAATAAAAATTAAATAAAAAATATTACATACACTTACGATGTTTTGTACCTGGATCATAATTATGATAGAGGCTTAAGCCTCTTCTTTTATTTTAGATTTTTCTTTTCAATTTTTATTAATATATAAAAATGCTTCATCAGTTGTTTTATATTTTCATTAAAATGGAATACTGTTAATATAACAAAACTGTGATATCAGCATGTTATGAGATTCATTTGTATTAGTAAATTAAAATATTTGTTAAAATTTGAGAAAAAGAGTTTCTAATATTTTTATTAAAACATTTACTTCGATAACAAATTGTTTGAAACTTAAATATTCAATTATCAAAATTCATTTTTTAATTTGATTTAAAAAAATGTTAACGTTATACGTATAATTTTATTTTTATAGTATTTTACACATTGAATTTTATATTGTAAAATATGCTTTGCATTTTAGTTTTAGTAATAATAAACCAATAAGGTACTCCATAAAAAAACCCACACCCATCGTATGAGCACAGATATTTTCGCACAATTCTTATTTGCTAAAAAAATATTAACGAATTGGAATAAAATTTAAATATTATAAAGCGCTGTAAAAGAAAATTTTAATCGGGAGATTGCCCATATTTATCGTATTTAAATGAGTATTTTATAATAACATTAGAAATAAATCTGTAATTGTTATTAATATCAAAATTTACTTTTATTAAAAATATTCCATTTATCATGAAAAATATAAAGCAACCAATAAACACTTAAAAAAAAAAAAAAATCTGAAATACAATATTTAAATAAGTATTTTATTTTAATAATAAATATTAATCTGGAATTGTTATTAATGTCAAAATTTGCCATTTAGCATGAAAAATATATAGCAACTGACAAAACATTTTAAAATAAAAAAGCTTGAAGACAGCGCGGGATTTGAACTCAAACCATCTAGATAGAAAGCCAATACTCTAACCATTCACCCACCAAGCACACAAACAACAGACAACAAAATATTAATATAACTAGGCAAATGCGTGATCTGAAAATTTGGTTCTCAAGTTCACTGTAACTGTATGTTTAAAGATCACTCCATTTTCCAGTCTCCTTCGACCATGGTCGATGTGGTCGTGTAAGCTGAACACGCCCATAGATTGAAAACAAAAACCACTTAACTGCATCAAACTAAAAAAAAAGAAATGGACATTATTCCAACTGACGTCAGAGTCACGTGCTTTGGGGAAACTTTGCCGAAATTGTAGTCCTTAATTATGCAACGACTCGTTTGTAACTCAAGCCTGCATGTCATAGAGTAGCAACGGACCAGATTTTCGTGATGTTGAGTCACGTGCTTTGGGGAAACATTTCGAAAATCGTAGCCTCGAAACCAAACGGAGAATAGGGTCCATAACCAAAGTCTGTTGTGGCGCCATCTAGTTACAATAAAATAAAACACAAATATGTTGTAATTTAATTTTTATGCTAAAGTTTAATGTAATTATGCTTCTCGCTTTAAAAACAAAGTAGTATTATCATCGCATTGACTTCCCTTGTTAAGGCAATTTATAAATTATGCTTCTTTACAATCACGAATTGACACAATTGTTCAATATCGTTGCATTGATAAAGCATATATGGAATACATTTTAAAAGTGATTTAAAAAAAATCAAAAATGTTAAATTAAAATTGAATTATGTTGACAATTTTTTGAGATTATTAAATTATAATTACAAGTATATTTATAAAAAAAAATGAGAAAAACAAACGTAGCGCGTTCCGGAATCGAACCCGGGCCTTCGGAACAACGAGCAAACACCATACCAACTGAGCTACGACCGACGGAGTTATTTCGTTACAATGTAAGTATTTAAGTTGTGGTATAATATTAGACCCCCCCCCCCATTTCTCGAGAACTAAGGAGCGTTCTATAAACTCCATTGAACCTAAAACTAAGGGGCTTCTATCCTACAACATATATAAAAATAACCGAAATCTGTGATTACCAAGCTTGGCACTCTCCTTGTAAGTGCCATATTAAAATGACTTTTGAATAAACTAACTTAAAAGCTTACTTTAGTCACGCACGACATTAGCAAGCTAACGTTAAATCATGTTGAAAATTTCTCGTTAAAAACTTCAATATTTTTAAATGATTCTTTTTGCATAGCATATCTGAGGTTGATGTCTGATGTTCTAGTTTTCATTTTTTCGATTTTGAGAGATATAAACATGTCGGATAACTCAGTGTGTCGTATAACTGTAAGTCGGATAATCGGAAGGCTGCTATATTTTAATTTGTGTTAGCAATATAAGCTTCTACTTTGGTGTCATTATAAACTGAGATTAGAAATGGACGTCACGTTCCAAAGCTATGATGATACCAAAGATAATAATTAACACACGCAGAAAAAAAAATAAAACCCAATTTCGGTCGAAAAATTCTTAGTTATGTGCCCAAATTTGGCCATGCCTGTTTTGGTTACTACTGTGTGTCCATTTTGGGCACTGTTAAATGCCAATTTAAAAAAAAAAAAACTTTTTTTTTTTTTTTTTCTTTTAATGGATATTTAACAGTGCCCAAAATGGATACACAGTGGTAACCAAAACAGACATGACCCAATTTGGGCACATACCTAAGAATCTTTCGACCCAAATTAGGTTTTATTTTTTCTGTGCATGCTTTCGGTACTTTAAAAATATGTCCTCGGAAGTTTTTAAAGGAATAAATGTTTCACCGGAATCATTCCGGTTTGCCATTTAATTACTTTAATTCTAATTTATAAATTTGTTAAAGGATTACTTTTCATATATATATATATATATATATTTTTTTTTTTTTTTTTTTTTTTTGAAGAAATACGTAAATATGTTTCCCAATTTCAGCTCTAATGTTAGCATACTAGCTTTCTATGAAGTTTCGAGTCCTTAAGGGCATTCTGTATTCAGTGATTTTTTTATACCTTTCTTGTACCTTCTTTACATAATATATAATGAAATTGTTAAAGAGAATGTTTTTCTCGACAAGCAATATAATATCACGACTGAATTTTTAAAAAAGTGTATATATATATTTTTTTCTTTTTGAATGAAGAAAATTTTAAAACGTCTAAACACTTTTAATTTTTATTTATTTTTATACAGTTGTTTTTGCTATATTCATAGAAGTATCCTTTATAACTCAAAGAAGTGTTTTTTTTTTTTTTTTTATATATAATCCATTAGTTTATGAGAGAAAAAAAGAACGAAGAAAGTTCCTTATCCATGCTAAAATTGAGTGGGAATTACGAATTTCTTTATATTTACAGTAATATACATATTTTTTTGTATTCATTCTATATTGTAAAATCCATCCCTATATGTTTTGAATATACCATTTCTATTATGTAAAAAAATATATACTTAATTTCTTAGATATCTGTTAAAGTTTAAGCATTTTAAAGGTAGCAAGATGTAGAAAAAAAAAAAAAAAAAAAAAAAAAAAAAAACAAGAATGAGAAAGAAATGAATTTAAAGGTTAGAACTCTGTTACATTTAAACAGAAATGAATGCATTAAAAAGCATTTTTCGCATATTTATAACCATCGGATTTTTTGGTAACTTCGACAGAATACACTAAAAATGTTTTAATACATTTTAAGCAAAAAATTGGAAAATCGATCTGATTCTGGGTTGACGTTCACTACGGGAAAATAGGTATTAATGATTATAATAAGTAGAGGAACTTTGGGTATTGAATACTATTTACATTTATTTGGGACAATACAGCATTCCGATAGTTTTTAAAACCTGAAAATTGAATACAATTACAAACTTCAACTATATGCGAATAGTTTTTATAGACAAAAAATATTTTTCGAAATTGCATCACTTGCAAACAAATAATAATAGTAATAAACGTATTTTGAGAGTATTGTGAAATAGTCGGGAAATAGGGAATAGGGGGGCTAAAAAAGAAGAAAACGAACAAAATTTGGCAAAAAACAGATGCAATGGTATCAAGAGAGTATGATCAAAATTAGGCAGTCAGCCAATAAACTCCAGTTTATATTTCAAATTTGCACAAATCACAAATATAAGTATATGCCTTTGCGCCACCATAATCATGGTGTATTATGAGATATTGGTATTCTATGTAACCCTACACCGCCAGTTTTGGAAAAAAAAAAATACTTTATGTTTAAGGTGGGAATCGTGAGCTAAAAAACGAGTATTACATCATAAACTGTTAGTATTTCCGTGTTCATTATGCTTAATTTCAATGTAAAAATATTATTTTTATTAATGAATAAAAAATACTGAAAAATTATCTCTCGAAACTTTCCAAAGACGAAAAACAAAAATTATTCACAAAACGCGCCTTGACGCCGACCGACGAACTGCGCATTCTGGGGGGCAAACGTTCTTAAGCAATTTATAATATTGCCGCTGGGTGGCAGCACTTTACCAAACAGAAACCTTGGTATTCCATATTACCCGACTATTCCATTTCCATAATACCCGAAGTTCCTCTACAATTTAGAGATCTTGCACAGTCAGAATAGAGGAGGGGAGGGGGTTAGTAACGAGTCCACAAGCAAATATCTGCTCTTATTTTTTTTTATTAAAATCATTAACGAGCCGGTACTGCAAAGGTGTTGCACACAAACTCATTGTCAATGACAATGCAATATTTCCTGTATTTTCGTACCGCACTTCCTCGGGAGCAAAGGTAGGAAGGTAAAAACATTCATTTATGTTTTTGATTAAAATTGCTTATATAACAAACCGAAAATGCTCAAATTGTTTATACAAGTTAATTGTTGATGATAGTGCTAATTCATGTGCTTTCAATGCCGTATGATCTCATCAAGAGCAAGTTTCAGGGTCAAAAACATTCTTTTTGCGCTTTTGATTGAAATCACATATCTAACGAACCGATTTTGTTTAAATTTTGAATAAATTCCATCCTCTTCCCTTGAAATCCTCGGAGCAAATGGATTTTTTTTTCAAGTAATGTAAAGTTGTGGGTAGACAGTGGCGTAGCCAGCGTGGGGGTCCAGATGCTCTGGCTACCACTAATTTTTTAAAGTTTTCTTTGATTTACCTAATCGAATAACTGTCTGAAAAATATTAAAAAAGAATAAAATTTTACAATATTACTGCTATCAAGAGCATTTGGACCCTCTCCCTGGCTACGCCACTGTGGGTAGATGCAATCATTTGTAATCTTTTTTTTTTCACACTTTCCAATATGGCTGAAAAGTGTCATTTGTCTGTCTGTCTACCGTCTGTTTGCCGTCTGTCTGTCCGTGCTCTAACTCGCGTAAATATACTCGGATTGCCATTAAATTGATATGTTTTTGAAGTTTACTTTGGCAAATACAGTGTGAACCATTTATAATTCGTTTACTAGGGCACTCAAAAGAATTCCGTTACATTACGGTCAATGGGAGAAAAGCATTTGAGGTGTATTTTAATGATGTTACGCTATTACAAACATATTGAAGTTGATATAAATTCTTTAGTTGATTGCAAAAGGCTTGCTATAGAATATGGTGTGCATAGCATTCATCGTTCATTTACAGGGACACAGAAAATAATTCGGTTAGAGTACTGTCTATTAGCAATAATTGCCGGAAGTGCGTTTTCAGTTGTAAAACGCATATATTTAAATTTAACTAATTTTATTATTAGATGGTGTGTATAAATTCTATGCATCACGAGTATAGATTCTATGGATCACAAAAGATCACGAGTATACATTTCCATTTATTGACGAAAATTGCTGAAGAGGAATTTTTAACAGTGCTATGCGTCTCCTAACTGAACTAAATTTTGGCATTATATGTAGTATAAATACAAATATATAGATCATATACAGAGCTGCACAAAACGATTCCGACATTTTTCCTACTATTGATGGTAATTCTTGAAATTGGGTTTCCAAATGGGTTATGCGTTTTCCAAATTATTTATTAGACATCTTCTTTCACCTTATTTAACAGTGAAGTTTCGTTACAGTATTCTGGACGTGTTGGACAGTGTTTCATGATCTATGCTTGACGCGTGATTTTTTGTTCTTGTTAAGACTTAATTTCAGCACCAATGAAATAAAAAGTCAGAGGAATTTCAGAGAAACACAGATTTTCATTTTTATGAGTGAAAATTGACACTTTATTTTAGAATATAACTGTACTGTTACAGCCACAGACGGAAGCGTCCCAACTTTCTAAGATTAATTCCATGTCACCTCCTTGTCATTTTCGAGCCGGACTTTATGCGATTGCACCATGCCCCTCAATATTCCGGAACAGTTGTTTCATACTTGGGTATTACACGCTTTTATTTAACTTGATTCGTGTTTGTAAAGCTGGAATTTTGAAATCGTTTTATTACCCCATATTCTGATGTGCTACGATTCCAGAAATTATGTTTAGTTGCGCGTTCAAGGTGACAATAAATATTTTCATATACTTTCAGAATTTAATTATCCAGTTATTAACAAAACTCTCGGCTTTGCACTCGTGGTTGTTGAATTATGCCAAGTCGTATTTGTGTGTCAATTTATATTAGGGGAAATTATACTACTACGGATACATTAAATATTAATAATTAAGTCCCATTTTAAGAAAAACACAATTAGGCGAACATGAGTCTTGAATTAATAAGAAAATCTTCATTCCAACCCATCTGCAGAGGTTACGCCACCCCCCCCCCCCCCAAAAAAAAAAAAAATGCAATATGGTCTACTTGGGAACGTTGTTTAACATCTATCATACAATGAAAGAGTTTTTTTTTTAATTCGTTCAGTAGTCTCAATATCTATTTCCTACAGACAAACAAATATTTATTTTTTACAGTATTACTATAACTTGAATTACCTCAGAAATTAAAATACCGTTAATTAATAAGTTGGAAACATTTGTTCAGTATGTTTAATCGTCATTTTTGAACGGCGAAAGGCTAAACATGCAATACTTCCTTACCTAGTTGGCAAATATATTTCTTTATTACTGTCATTAGGTTCGTTCGTAATTATACGAGGGCATTTCGAAAAGTAAAGATACACCGTACGCCGGAGGAAAAGAAAAGTTTTGGCAAGCAAGTTGGCAACACAGGTGTTAACCTTGAACCGTTAGCTTTCTCCTCGCGGTCGTTCGGCATTTCAACGTTGATTCTGGTTGGAGTAGGTCGTGTTTAAAATGGTTCCGCCGTTTCAGAATCTCGCCAAATGCGAAGTGGGCTCCGTCATACGTTTTCTTCGTGCAAGAGGTCAGCGACCAGCGGATATTCACAAAGAAATTGTTTCTGTTTATGGGAACATTATGAATCGACAAAATGTAACGAAATGGTGTCGTCATTTCTCTGAAGGTAGGACCGATGTTCATGACGAACAAAGAACAGGTCGGCCATCTGTGATCTCTGATGCCCTTCTTCAGAGAACGGAGGAAGCAATTCGTGCGAATAGACGTCTCAAATTGAAAGAATTGCATCAGATCATACCGGAAGTGTCAATGACAATTCCACGACGATGATGAGATCAAAGATGAAGTTGAAATGTGGTTCCGACAACAGGCGGAAACCTTCTATGACTGTGGGATACAAAAGCTTGTGCCTCGACTTAACAAATGTTTGGATAACGGGGGGTGATTATGTCGAAAAATAATAAATAATCCAGTTAATAAGATGTAACTTACGTTTTCTAAATAAATGTTTTTTTTTTTTTAAGGAATGCGAGCCATTGTATCTTTACTTTTCGAAATGCCCTTGTATAAATACGTAGTTCCTATAGTCGTCGTCTGGTTCATCCATCCATTTGTCCGCATATCATAGCGCAAAAACTACCCAAACGAATGGTTTGAAATTTAAGATATATTATATTTGCAGAAATGTGTCGAGTCATTTCAAATTTTATGAAAATTGAATCAAAACTTAAAAAGATATTAATAAAAGTTTTCTTCATTCTATTAAATCCTATCATACGGAATTAATTCAATGATATCCCATGACAGGTAATATTTCTACAGGGATCTGTTATTTAGGAAAAATTTAGGTCCTTTAAAGGACCCTTCACAAATCTTCTCACCTTAAAACAGGAACCTTAGGACCCTTTGCAAAATTTTTAGTCTTAAATATAGATTTTTCATATAACTTTTCCATCTCCAAACTGAACTTTTCACAAATTTAATCATTTTAAAATAAAATCTAATCTTCACAAAACAGCTGAAGTTGCCAAGTGACCTATTATTTAGGTTTTACTTATTATTAGGTATTATTATTAGGTTTATTTAGGTTTATTATTTAGGTTTTTTTTTAATTTTTTTTTACACAGACATACAGGATCTTGTTAAAAATAAACAGGAATTTGCATATAACGCGGTAATTTCAGATTCACAAAATTACGACTTAGGTTTTTCACAAATATAAAAAACTTTTCACAATTTCACAAAAACAGGACTTTTGTGAGAAAAATCTAGACAGAACCCTGTTCTAGGTTGCCATGGTGATTATGTCCTATTTAAGATGGAGTCAGATTATTTCCGTATTACTGAATTTAAAAACCCAATTTGTGTAGTAAAATTGTTTAATTATAGCAATCACCTTAATCAACCGACAGTTTTCTGGATAGATGTCTCCAGAGAAATAGATATTAAATAGAAAAAGAGTCTAAGTATGGATTTCAAGTTCTGAAAATTTCAAAACTAGGCTTAAGTTTCCCATTCAAATTTTCAGTAAATGTCAACAAAAGATAACATGTTGCCAACTTAAAATGTACTTATTATGAACTTTTATTACTTTATTAATGAACTTTTATTACGGAAATGAATCACATCATAATAATAGACGATATAATTCATTTCAGTGAAATAATAACGATGATTTCTTTTTTTACATTGTCTTGTATTGGATATTTGCGTATAGCATAATTTTAATGTAACAGAATCGTAATTAGTTGTTTGTAAAAGTGCATTGAAACTTATTTTCATAAAATAAAATTAATATCTATAATATGAAAACCTGGACATAAAATAAATTTTGTATTCATGTTTTTTTGCATAAGAGTGCAACAGTCACTGCACGAAGATCTGAATATTTACAAAACTAGTTGTAGTACGAACACACCTCGTTTGTCACATTCGACGTAGAATTTTCAACTTGTTTTAATTCATTATAGTAGTTGCTGGTATTTGTGTTTTCTCTTATTACTTGGGAAAGTCATACCGCACATTGGCCTGACAAATAATTGATATTGTTCATGCGCAACTGCGTCTTACATGTTATTTGTCCCGATGCCGCATTTAGAGTTTCTAGGCTGGCAGTTTCACAAAAATCACAGTGATACTAAAATTGAAAAACGCCTCCCTCCCTCCATCGATTCTACTCTATTGATTATTCCCACAAATATTATACTAAAGAAATTTTTGAAATCGGCTGAATAGTTCTAAAGTAATCGTTATTGTAAAACTTTCCCGCTAATTTGGCCCTTTAAAATTTCGAAATTTTAGAAACTGTTCTGTGCGAGAATTTACATCTTAAAAGTAATAACTTCATGTCTAACTTCCTGTTTCTGTCCCTAACAATTCCGAATAAATCGTAATTACAATAATTTTAGAATGTTTTCCGTTCATTTCAAAATTTTAAATTTCGAATTTTAGAAACCGTTCTCAGTGAACATTTACATCTTAAAAGTAACCTCCATGCTAAATTTTAAATTTCTAGCCCAAAAGTATCACAGAAATTGCAATTTAGAACTTTTTTTCTTCTGCACCCTATTAAATTGAAATTTTTTCGAAAGTGTTCTGTGCGCGCATTTACATCTTAAAAGTAACAGCCATGTCAAATATCTAATTTATATTCCTAACAATTTCAAATAAATCATAATTTAGAACGTTTTCCGCTCAATTCACGCTTTTAAAATTCGAATTTCTTAGAAACCGTTCTTAGCAAGCATTTACATCTTGTAAAAAACTACCATACCAAGTTTCGAATTTCTAACACGAACAGTATCACATAAATCGCAATTTAGAACTTTTTTTTTTCTCCTGCACACTTTTAAATTTCGAATTTTGTGAAAATTGATCCGTGCGAGTTTTTGCGTCTAAGTAACAGTCATATCAAATTTCAAGTTTCTATCCCCACCAATTCCATATAGATCGTAATTTAGAACATTTTTAGATTTTTTTTCCTGCTCCCTTTTAAATTTCCAATTTTTGAAAAACTGTCTTATGCGAGCATTTACTTCTGAAAAGTAACAGCCAAGTCAATTTCGAATGTCCAGCTCCAACAGTATAAGAGAAATCGTAATTTAGAACTTTTTTTTTTACTCCTGCACCTTTTACATTTCGAATTTTTGAAAAACAGTTCTGTGTGAGCATTTATGTTTTAAAGGTAGCAGGTATGTCAATTTTCCAATTTCCATCCCTAATAATTGCATATAAATCGTAATTTAGAACGTTTAATGCTTATTTCACCATTTTAAATTTCGATTTTTTTAGAAAACCGTTCTTAGCAAGCATTTACGTCTTATAAATTACAACAATGCCAAATTTCAAATTTCTAGCTCCAACAGTATTACAGGTCTTGTAATTTAGAACCCCCCCCCCCCTTCCCCAGGGCCCGCTTAAGACATAAAAGTAGAGGAAGCCCGACGTTACTCTGCCCCCCCCCCCCCCACTACCAATTGCTTTACTATTTACTAAATCCATTTTTGGTATGCTGCAACAATTTGAAATTTTACCATCAAAATTTCGAGTAAACAACAATTTAAAAAGAGCGAGCTTCTTAGCTAAAAATTTCGTAAGGAAAAAATGCCTTTTTTACCCTGATTTTTTTTTTTTTTTTTTTTTTTTTTTTGGTAAAAAGTTATTCTGAAAAGTAAATTTGGGGGCACCTTTATATTTCTTTGGGTAAGCACGGGCTTCCCGGGCCTATTCGGTAAACAGGCCCTGCCCCTCCCCCTCTCTTGCATCCTTTTACCTTTCGATTTTTTGAAAAACTGTTCTGCGCCAGCAATTACGTCTTAAAAGTAGAAGGCATGTTAAATTTCCAGTTTCCATTCCTACCAATTCAAAATAAATCGCAATTTAGAACGTTTTTAGAAGGTTATTGCTCAATTCAACCTTTTAAATTTCTAATTTTTTAGTGAGAATTTACATAGCAAGAATTATCCACGATGCTAAAGTTCATTCTAGCTCTTTCAGTGTCACAAAAATCGGAATTTTAGACCGTTTTTGCTTTTGCACTGCTTCGTGTGTAGTGGTACCTACATAAAATATAGCCTATGTTAGAGCAGAGACTATCGCGATCATTTTGCCACCATTACATTTGAAATCGGTTTGGTAGTTCTAGGGTTTATAACCCTTACAAAAATAATAATAATAATAATAAAATAAATAAATAAATAAATAAATAAATAAAAAATAAAAATAAAAAATAAATAAAATAAACAAACAAGCATACAAACAATCAAACATTATAAATAAAGGAGTACTAGCGTAACTGAAGTAATGGAGGTTCGTGGTAAAATTGCATTCTGCGCTCTTTATCTGTTTTTAATTGTACACATTATACAAAAACAGACAACTTTGGGTGAGTCTCTGAATCTCGGGGGTCTATGGCGTTGGCTTCTTTAACCATCCTATAGCTTCCCTACTGTATAGAAGACAGATAGAGATTTTACTAAGAAGTCAGTTTTTAGATTTATTGCAGTAAGAGAAATCGCTTAAAGAACTTTTGAGAGAAGAGCGATTCGAACTGTTATGTTTTAGTATAAGGAAAGCCTAAAACCTTACATACTGTCCCAGCTTGAACCACGCAGACAAGAACTCACGAGATTCTATTTATATAATATTAGTATAGATTGATTAATTTAAAATAAATTTTGATTATATTGATTTGAATATAATATTCTGTATAATATTAGTATAGATTTATTAATTTAAAATAAATTTTGATTATATGCTAAGAAAACAGTTTAGAAACTTTAGATAGTTTATATAATTTTCAGGCATGGGTATTGTTTTTAATTCTGTTACCACGTGACTCATTAATAAATATCTGTTTGTTACAATAATGTAAAATAACATTTGCAGTAATATAAAAATTCTTTTTTCCCCTCTTTCCTATTGACATATACTAAAAAGAAACTGAGAAAACAAAACAAGTAATATAAAAAAAAAATTAAGTCAATTCCTACTTTTTAATCATAAATATATAAAATAAACCCGTACAGCATTAATGTTCCACGCTATCTTTATTGAACATTATTTTATAATCATCGTTGCGGTATTTTATTTTTTGTTGGCATCACTCATTTGAGATAAATCTTTCATTTCATTTATGAAAACAATGGGAGAAATTTTTTTCTCCCATATAAAAATTAAAATTAATGAATTAAATTTAATGAAGGAATTAATATTTGAAAAAACTGTATTAACATCAATTGTCATCCAGTACAAGTTAAAAAAAATTTATTTGAACTTGAATGGATGAATAGAAAATATTTTATTAACGATTGAAAATTCCAACAAGACATATATAGAGAGAGTGTGAGCTAATAGTAGGAATTTAATAATAATCCATTAATTTTGAACCTTTTATGTATTGATTTAAGATGGGAATGTGACGTCATATAAATAAGGTGAATTTTCAATGATAAAAGCTGAATTTTAAATTTTGCGTATTTTTACTTTTAAGTACACTAATAAAAGCGTTTTTTTTTTTTTTTTTTTTTTTTTTTTTTACTTATTTTTTTATTTTGCGATTTATTAAGCTTACTTTTATTGTCATCTGCCCTGACCTTTCTTATGAACAAATTTAATTATTTTTTTAACTGTTCATTAGGAAATGAGCCCTTACTAACTTTTTTTTTTTTTTTTTTTTTTTTTTTAAATATTTCCACTTTTTTTTTTTTTTTTTTTTTTTAAATTAGGGGCACATTTATATACACTGGCCGATTTTTCCGAACGAACCTCGAATCAAATGAAATATATCGGTTGTGTTTGAAATCAATATACACTTTTACCCGGAATTTCCTTCCGCACTGCTGAAAACGATTCAAACGCCATTGCGATATTATATTTTCTAATGTATCAAACAAAATTTGGACTGTTAAGGACCAACTCTTTTAGTTGATAATTTACAGTAAAATTTGACAAAGAACGATAGAACGATATGCGATGTACTTAATTCATCTCTGAAAAATTATCTAACTAAAAATGCAAGTCTCATCAAAATTCGTCCAGTAGAACTTCTTAAATAGGCTAATCTTTCATAATCGGGCTGACCTAATTATAGAACTTTACCTCATCATTCTAAAACTAAGCAACTTAGAACGATATGCAATGTATTAAAACCGTCACTGAAAAATTATCTAACTAACAATGCAAGTCTCATAAAAATCCGCTCAGTAGAACTTTATAAAAAGGCGAATCTTTAATAAACAGGTTCATCTCATTATAGAACTTTCACCCATAAATATATAACTAAGCAACGTAGAACGATATGTTCTATACCAAAATCTTTCCTGAAAAATTATGTAACTGTGCAAGTTCCATCGAAATCAATTCAGCAGAATCTTTTTAAAAAGGCTAATTTTTCATAATCGGGTTCAACTGATTATAGAACTTTCTCCCATAACTCTATAAGTAAGTAAGCAACGTAATGTAATATACTAAAACCTTTCCTGAAAAATTATCTAACTTAGAGTGCAAGTCCCATCACAATCCATTCAGCAGAACTAAAGTTGGAAACCACAAAATTTTAATTACGAAATTCAACAATCACAGCAGAATTTTAATGGAAATGTTTTCCATTTATTATGTATGTGAAATATCGCTTTTTTTTTATATACAAATAAATTGTTTATAATTTCCGGTGTCAATCATTTATTTCAACATTTTAGCAATTGAAGTGCTTTATCCGTTAAAGGGTTAAAGTGAATTTTAAAAACTTCATTCTCTTTTCTTAATGGCTTTAAATGTAATGTTGCTTTGATTTAAAAATGCAATACATAAAGTACTCATTCGTAAATTCCTTTAAAGTTATTTTTAGGACGTAGGAATATTTTCATATTACTCAGTCAATTTTTTTTTTCATATATTTCTCACTTATGAATCTTAATTGAGTTTAACTTTTAACGATGTTTATGATTAAATTAAAGTGTAATTACTGATTAAAGTAATAAAAACATAACAGAAAAGGTTAAAAAATACCTTTTAATACATAGATGTCATATGTTTCATGCGCTCAAACGGCGACTTCTTCAAGATCAAAATGATAAATAAAATATTCTCGCAAAGTTTTTGAAAGTGATAAACATAAATCACGAGATCACATGTCTAATATAAGCAGGTGCTTAAATTTGTCAAACTGGAAAACGTGAAAATTATTATTTTTATTGTTTGTTTTTTTTAATTTGTAAACCATCGCGTGCTAAATTTTAGGTAATTCAAAAGAAGCTGGCTCGTTGCAAATGTTCTTGTTTCACAAATATATATTTCTATTGATTCTCGGATAATGGATGGTAAATAAACACTTGATGGAAAAATTATTTTACTATACTTGAAATCAATCTGCAAAGGCTCTATTCTATGTAGTCTAGCCAAGGCTGTAGTTCTTCTGTCATATTTGACATCTACCAAATATTATTTTTTCTCGTTTTAAATTTTCTATTTGTTATTCCTATATAGTACTGTAATGTTTTATCTGCACTGGTGAATGGGATTTCATAAACACCAGAGAGTTGATCAGGTTCTATTGGATCTATTTTTCTACATACTATGTTTTTAATTTTGTGGAAGGTTTTGCTATAAGGCAGATATTTAATTTGCTAAGTTTATATTTATGTTAATCTTTCAAAGAACCCAGGAAAATATTGTAAAGTTCATAGCTTTGAGTTTTGTTCATTAAAAATTTACTTTTTTTTATTATCCATGCTGGTAATTAATTTATTTATAGTGTAATAAAAAACAACAGTAATAAAAAGAAGAAATCTTTTAATGAACAAAACTCAAATCTATCAACTTTACAATATTTTCCTGGGGTCTTTGAAAGATTGAAATATAAACTTAGCAAATTTAATAACTGCCTTATCGCAAAACCTTCCACAAAATTTATGTTGTGTGAAAATTTATGGTGTTTGTGAAATCTCATTCGCCAAGGCAGGTGGAACATTACAATACTATATAGAAATGACAAACAGAAAAATTTAAAACGAGAATAAAAGAACATATGACAGATATCAAATATGACAGGAAAATTACAGCCTTGGCTACACTACATAGAATAGAGTCTTTGCAGATTGATTTCAAGAATAGTAAAATAATTTTTCCATCAAGAGTTTATTTCCCATTCATTATCCGTGAATCAATAGAAATATATTTGCGAAACGAGAACATTTGCAACGAATCAGCTTCTTTTGAATTACCTAAAATTTGGCACGCGATGGTTTACAAATTAAAAAAGCATTAAAAATAATAATTTTCACGTTTTCCAGTTTGGCAAATTTAAGCACCTGTTTACATTAGACATGTGATCTCGTGATTTATGTTTATCATTTTCAAAAACTTTGCGAGAATGTTTTATTTATCATTTTGATCTTGAAGAAGTCTGCGTTTGAGCGCATGAAACATATGTCATCTGTATATTAAAAGGTATTTTTAAACCTTTTGTGTTATGTTTTTATCACGTTAAGCAGTAATTAACTTTAATTTAAAGTTAGCAAGTGATTTTATTATATTATTTTTAATGTTTATGATGTCGAATTTTAAAGCGCATAACATGTTTTATTATAAAACGAAAAATAAGTCTCAATGGCAAATAACATGGTTCTTAAAATAAAAATTAATGCACAAAGTTGTGAAAATGTAAAAACTGTTTTTAGAAAAGTTTTTTTTAGCGCTTCTTTAAGCTTTTGAAATGCTTAATTTTTTAAAAAAATTAATTTTATGCCGTTACTGTTAGCTTTATATCATAAAGTTAAAAATATAGACTAAGTAAAGAATTATATATATTTTTTTTTGTTTAATATTTAATCTTTTAACGTATATTACTCCTTTAGGCAAAAACGGCAAATAACATGGCTAAAATATTTAACATGATAATAAAAAGCATTTAACGACAATTTTTTGAAATATTTTACACCATTTCTTGAGCAAAATTAATTTTGGACACATTATAAAACAGTACGATGCGAGGTGTTAATTGAACAGATAACAATGAGTCATTTTTATAGCAATTTATTAAAGAACGCAATACACATAAAGGCACTTTCTATATACAGCTTCATAATCATGCATTGTCAAAGGATGCAGCCATTTACATTGATAAGATGAAATAGGAATGTATGTTTCTTTGATCTAATTGACTGCAGTGCTTACAAAAATAGGAACTAAACAATTACATTGAACATAAATTAAGGATGTGATTAAATTAATTGCACATTTTTACATTTTTGGATAAATTAGCGCTACAATTTGGAAAAAATTTACTGGATATAAGATCTTACGAAATTATTAGAACAAATTCACATACTGAACATAAAATAAAAACCTTTCAGGTTTAACCAATACTTTTATCTTAAACAAAATAGATGTTAATTTTTGAAAAGTTTGTTGTTATTTATTTTTAACATGACGTGATTAAAAAGTTTAATTAAACAATACGTTACTGACATCATACAAGAACTATGAATCAAATTTATTAAAATAAAATAAACATTTTTCTTATTCTCAATCAAATATATATTTTCCTTTTCTTTAAAACATTCGTTATTGATGAATGGCAGCGCATTTTTTTAAAAATCTAATTAGGATAAAATAAATAATATAACAGGAAATACATTTTATACGTCATTTTATAAATTAATTATTTATTAACAAATGTTAAAGTATTTATTTACTTATAAAATAGCTATTTTTAGTATAAAACTTTTTAAACAGCTTTTTTAACCTCTTGAAATTAAAATCTTTCGATTACCTTTAAAAATTAAGATAAAAAAGAAATATCGAAGAAAATTCTTACATCTTAATTATTATTATTATTATTTTACAACTTGTTGTTATAAAATGACTATGAATTTTTTGAAATAGGAAAATGCTACGAGTTTATGAAATATTAGAATTTTAATACTTAAAAAAATACTAGGATTATAGAAAATAAATACTAAGTGACATGAAATATTTTTTTCTTTATTTTTAACTAGGTATGGATTTTTTTTTCAATTACTTTCTATTTTTAATATGTTTGACCCTTCCATTAATTTGTAATTAATTTCCATCTATATGGTATAGATCACTTTTTATAAAATGTTCTTATTTACATAAAACGCACAATTTACTGAATAACAGAGGAAAATTTAAACAGGGAAAAAAAAATAACAATGTTACAAAAAATCGTACAATTTTTTTATTTCTATGGAATGTACATATTTACTTTAAAAAGTGCAAAATATAACAAATATCGCATTTCTAATAATAGCAATAAATATAATTAAAATGCATTTGTTTTATGATATGATTGCTGATTTTCTGATAATCGAAAACTATACATTATTAAGATTAACCTTTTTTTATTTTCATCATCACAAATTATTTAAAATATGAAACAATGAAAATATAAAATAATGATCAAAATTACTGTTTCAAATGGAAGAAAAAAAACAAAGAAAGATCACATTTTTATTTAATCATCATAAATTGTGTTAAAAGTGAAACAATAATAAAAATATGTGCCTAATGATAAAAGTTAATGTCTCAGAAAAGAAAAATGAAAGAAAAAAAAGAAAGAAGGAAGAAAAGAAAGAAGGAAGAAAAGAAAAAACATTGATGGAAATTTACAGTTATTCTATTCATTCGACTTTAAAAGAAGGAAAGATTACATCTTTATTTAATAATTACAAACTGATTTAAAAATTAAACACTAATGAAAATATAAACATAACAAAGTAACAAAAAAGCATAATTTTTTTTCTTTCCAAGTATATTTAATTTAAAAAGTATAAAATATGAGAAATATCGCGTTTTTAATATTAGGTATATATTGCTAAAATGAAATTGTTGTATTATATGATTACTTATTCTGTGATAAATGTAACATCGAATGCTACAAATATTTAAGATTAGCCATTTTTATTTAATCATCACAAATTCTTAAAATTGTGAAAAAATGAAAATATAAAATAATGATCAAAATCACTGTTTCAAATATAAGAAAAGAAAGAAAAATCACACTTTTATTTAATCATCACATATTGTTTTAAAAGTGAAACAACAATGAAAATATGAGCATAATGATCAAAATTACTGTCTCAGATAGGAAAAATGAAAAAATAAAATAAAAATAAAATAAAATAAAAATAAATAAAAAAAGAAGGAAGAAAAAACATCGATGAAAATTCACAGTTGTTCTATTCATTCGACTTTAAAAGAAAGAAAGATCACAGTTTTATTTAATCACTTCAAATTGTTTTAAAAGTGAAACAATTATGAAAA
This sequence comes from Maratus michaelseni, assembly GCA_963931845.1. NCBI lineage: Eukaryota > Metazoa > Arthropoda > Arachnida > Araneae > Salticidae > Maratus > Maratus michaelseni. Next base: position 187,217,934 of record OZ007598.1, on the reverse strand, counting down.
TATGAGCATATGGATCAAAGTTATTGTCTCAAATAAGAAAAATGAAAGAAAAAAAGAAAGAAAGAAGAAAAAACATCGATGAAAATTTACAATTGTTTTATTCATTCGACTTTAAAAGAAAGAAAGATCACAGTTTTATTTAATCACCTCAAATTGTTTTAAAAGTGAAACAATTATGAAAATATGAGCATATGGATCAAAGTTATTGTCTCAAATAAGAAAAATGAAAGAAAAAAAGAAAGAAAGAAGAAAAAACATCGATGAAAATTTACAATTGTTTTATTCATTCGACTTTAAAAGAAAGAAAGATCACAGTTTTATTTAATCACCTCAAATTGTTTTAAAAGTGAAACAATTATGAAAATATGAGCATATGGATCAAAGTTATTGTCTCAAATAAGAAAAATGAAAGAAAAAAAGAAAGAAAGAAGAAAAAAAAGATGAAAATTTACAATTGTTTTATTCATTCGACTTTAAAAGAAAGAAAGATCACAGTTTTATTTAATCACCTCAGATTGTTTTAAAAGTGAAATAATTATGAAAATATCACTCAAATAAGACAAATGAAAGAAAAAAAAAGAAAGAAGGAAGAAGAAACATCGATGGAAATTTACAGTTGTTCTATTCATTTGACTTTCAAAGAAGGCAATATCACATTTTTATTTAATAATTACAAACTGTTTTAAAAATTAAACCGTAGTGAAAATATGAGCATAATTATCAAAATTACTGTTTCAGATATGAAAACTGAAAGTAAAAAGAAAAAAATTGATTGAAATTTACAGTTGTTCTATTCACTCGACTGTGAAAATTAAAATCTTTATTTAATTTGACCATGGAAAAGAAAAAAAAAATCTACTCATTAATAGAATATTATTAATTTTTCTTAACATTAAACTTACCAGAGATCTATTTTAAATTTAAATCACCCGAACTTTTAACAGAGTGAATAGCTATGCAAATCGTAGTTTATAAAAACTTCCATGAAGAAAATATTAATAAATAAGCAAATTAATTTGATTAATTTTGTTGTCGAATGTATAATGTTAAAGCATAACAGCTACAATGAAACTACAGATACTTTATAGGCATGTTATAAAAATGTTCTAAAACTATTTTTTTTACCCTTAAAAATAATAAAGAACGTGAAAGAAAAACTTTTATTAAAAAATAATATTTCTAAATTTTATTACATTTAGAAATATGTTTACATAAATTTTGATTAACCATATTTGTAACCTTTCTGTATTTAACTTAAAGGAACAAAAATGGTATAAATACGTGTAAATTTCCCCAAACTTCATTGCTTCGTTTGAATTTTGATGCAAATAGAGTTTGAATCTGTTTTTTTTTTTTTTTTTTTTTTTTTTTTTTTAGTAAAGAAAATACTTTTCTATTTTTTAAATTTTCAAAAATGACAAAAACTTGCATGAAAGGATGAAGAAATACAAAACACATTTGACTTTCTTTTAAAAAGCTAGGATTTGTATACACTGCTCATGATTCATGACTTATTTGACAAGTAAACAAATAATTACATAAACAATAAATACTGGGCGTTTGATTCAAATAACACAGTTCATAAATGAACAGAGTTCAGAAGTAATGAAACAAACATGGCACTGGGATGGGAAATTGCGACGTTGGGGTGTTCGCCAGCTGGAATACATACTTAGGAGACTTTTTTTTTTTTTTTTAAATCAAATTGTCCTGTTTCTAGGATACTGTAAAATATTATTGCAGTTTCCAAACACACTGTACTAGCTTCTTAAATATCATGAAATTGACTAGTAGTAAATGAATATCGGTAATAATGTTGCTAGAAGTAGCCATGAAACATAAATTATGTGCATTTCTAAAATTCCAATAAACAAGAAATTCCGTTTTGCATTTAACTTTGTGCATTTCTTTTAATGTTTATATCATGCTGTTTTTTTAAAAACATAATCAAGCATCTAAAAAATGTCATTAACAGTCTTTCAAAACAAACGATATTAATAAAATTTTCTAGAGCTAAAACATAATAGACAAGATAAACCATGACGCCTTAAAAATATATGTGTTTCTTTGTTAAATATAAATTAAAACTTATTAAATTAATTGAAATTCAAAATACTTTTAAATTTTCCAATGTATATTTATGGCACACGAATATTCCCGTACTGAATTTATATTTTGAATTACTTTAGCATAAAAGAAAGCGCTTTTTAACAACTGCTGCTAAGTCTTAATTCATAAAAGAAATGAAATTTGATTTTATTCGAGGCTTTATATGTCAAATTAAATGAAAATCAATGTTAATTTCTAGTTTACTTTGCTTTGGATGTCATTTTAAGAATGATGATCATTATAATCAATCAGTCATGATATATTAACTAGAGATAGAAATTAAGTTTTGGTGACTTTTCATGTTTTGTACGAAAATAATTGCAAAATTCAACCAATCTTTTAAATTCATATTAACTGATATTAGATATTTTAAAAATAAATAATAATCTTTTTTTTTTCTTCTGTTTAAAAATATTCTTAAGAATTTCTAAATCTTAGTTTATGATTAAATGTAAAAAAAAAATGTAATAAAAGTATTTTATTGTAGAGAAAAAATAATTCTGAAAATCAAATAATAATAACATTTATTTTCTATTAAAAAACTAATTAATTTAAAAATTTACAACATATAAAAATTTTTTCCAATTGAAACTAAATTTCCAGTATAATTCAAAGTATTTGAAAGAAATCTCACAAAAATAATTTTTAAATTTAGAACCTGTCTCGAATCAGGTTTAAAATTTAGAGACATCTTACATCCATTAACATCTTACAACCTCTTACAAATCTGAAAATCAAGTGATAATGGCAGTTTTTTTTAAACTAATTAATTAAAAAATTTACAACATAGACAATTTTTCATAATTGAAACTAAATTTCCAGTATTATTCAAAGTATTGGAAATAAATCTCATAAAAATAATTTTGAAATTTAGAAGCTGTCTCTGGAAATTAGATTATCCTTGATTAGAGAAATTTGATTATCTTCGAATCAAGTTTAAAATTTAAAGGCATCTTACATCAAGTTTACCAAATATTGAAATTAATGAAATCACAATTTAGGCATTGCACAATTGTACCGTGACAATACTACAACGTTCACGTAATATTTATGCATGTTTCAAGAAATTTAACTCTGATATCTTACAACTAAACTCTTTGTCTTACAGCCAGAAGTCATTTTATTTGTTCCTTGTGTAAATGTCAGAAATATTCAACAGCAGGATGTCCCAAGACGAAATTATTTGTGCGCAACTTGAAGACATCTACAAGCAGCTTGATCCATGCTCAGGCAAAAAATCTTTTGTAAGTAATTTCAACACGAAATGTCTTATAATACTGAATATCCGGTGGTTTCTTTTGTAGTCTCAGTAGGGTGTTCCAAGATGGCGAACAACGTGTGTGGTCAAAATGAAGACACTTATTTGTCACTGTACAAGTTACATCACGTTATTGTTTAAGCGGATTGAGGCATCTGCAAACGCAACAGGATGGGAAGAGGAACCAGTCCATGAATATCCCTTTGCAATCATCGTCAGGATCATAGGCCAACAGACGATGCCATTTGTACTTCTGCTCACAGCTGCATTCTCCGTTGCACTTCTTTGTTTGAACAGCCCTGTAATGTTCAATAAGCAAATTATAGAGAGGAAGATGCAATATAAAGGAAAAATGCAAAAATGTTTAGTAAATACTTAGAAAAAGCAATGAAAGATCAGTAAGAAATGTTCATTGGAATGTTCCTGAAATACTACTAACAATAACTTATTAATAACACAATGATAATTTCGACAAAAGTATATGAACGTGCTTGCTTTAAGCCAAAATTAAGATATGTGAATTTCCCATTTTCTCTAAAGTATATTTCAACATTGCTTTAAAATGATATACTATACTCATTTACAAACTATTTTAAACACTTTAGTTAATTTACTTTAGATAATTTCCAAATATTACTAAAATTTCCGATTTAGTTTTATAAAATACTTTACAAGAAAATATACACATAAAAAAGCAATGAAAGTTCGTTAAAAAACATTCATTCGAATGTTACTGAAAAAGACAATTTCGATAAAAGTATCTGAATGATGTCAGATTAAGTTACAATCAAGCGGCTAATTTCTCATTTTCTCTAAAATATATTTCAAAATAGTTTCAATATGATATACTCATTTGCAAACGATTTTGAACACTGGTTAATATCGATACTTTCCAAATATTACTAAAAACTTTGATTTAGGTTTATAAAATACTAGCAGAGCCACGCGTGGCTGTTAAAATGTACTAAATATTATTTGACTCGGAACTCCTGTTATGTATAGAGAGCTCAGTGTTTACATTGCAAGGTTTTAAAAGATGTAACACAATCGAAAAGTATTTTATCTCCAATAAATTATTTCAGTTTCAAGTAATATTCTACACTGTTAAAAATTTGCAGCATACTGTCTAGTCAAATAAAATAAGTTGAAACTGGTGTGAAACACTAAGAACTAAAATAACTTCTTAAAACACCATAAAAACTTTAAAATGCGCTAGGCCTTTCGAAAGATCTGAGTCTTTCTTCGTCAGGCGCAAAATTTTTATACGTATGTAAATCGTGCTCTCAAAATTTGTTCCGACTCTGCATCCCTTAAGGATGAACTTAATTACTTAAAAACTGTTGCTGTCAAAAGAGGTTTCAATCCTTCTGTTATCAATAATGCTGTGAAGAAATTCAATAGACCGTCTTACAAATCTACTCTTTCTAAATCTGTGAAAAGCAAACCTGATAATTTGGTTGTCCTCCCTTTTTATCCTCCTTTATGTTTCAAATTAGCTAAAGTTTTAAGACGCTCCAATTTTAACATTATCTTTAAACCTGTCAATAAATTCAAATTCCCCTCCACCAAATCTCCTGTTCCTGATCTTCGTAAATGGGGAATTTATAATGTTCCTTGTAATGGCTGTGATTTATCTTATATTGGTCAAACTAAAAGAAATCTCGAAATCCGCTTAAAAGAACACTCTCGTTATGTAACTAATCAAGAAATTTCTAAATCTTCAATTGCCAAGCACTCTTGGGATTCCGGCCATTGTTTTAATTTTAAAAATGCTAAAATTATCTTTAATGCTAATAGTATCTCTGAATTGGACTTTTTGGAAAATTTAGCTATTTATCTTAATCGTGAAGTTATTGTTAATGATAAATCCGATTCCACAATGCTCTCTGCTGCTTGGAAAAACCTCTTCAGTACTTTCATATAATTTATTTTGTATTAATTAATCTTAGTCTGTCTTTTTATATATATTTATATATTTTGGTTACTTATTTAATTCTTAATTTTCATGTGTTTCCATTTTTTTTAATGTATTTATGTGCTTTATTTTTTAATTATTTATTCATTTCATTTTATATATTTATTTATTCTATTTTATTTATTTATCTTTTATTTATTTATTTATTTATTTATTTATTTATTTATTTTTTCACTTCCTTATTCCCCTTCTATTTTGTATTCTCTATTGTTTTGTTTTTACTCTTCTGTGATTGGCTGTTGTCTTCTGTTTTCCTATTGGCTGTTGTTTTCTACTTTCCTATTGGCTGTTGCATCAGCTTGTTTCCTCTCCCTTACCTCTCATTTCAGTCTTGCTGCTGCTTTCATAGTAGACGCACGTCTTTTTGCGCCTGACGAAGAAAGACTCAGATCTTTCGAAAGGCCTAGCGCATTTTAAAGTTTTTATGGTGTTTTAAGAAGTTATTTTAGTTCATACTGTCTAGTCATTTGACCGTTTTGATAGAAAACGGTTACATAACCGCAATTAAACTCTTTTCTGACCATAATATTGTCCATATTATAGTCAGAGTAGAGTTAAATTGCGGTTATGTAACCATTTTCTATAAAAACGTTCAAATGACGACTGAACAGTTTGCTGCAAATTTTTACCAGTGTATATGCACAATTCACAAATTTGAAACCAAAATAAGGCAAGCCTACATGAATGCGTTGAATTTTTAGTCTGATACCTTATAATGTGCAATAAAATATGTCTTTTATTTAGTAGAACACATAGCTCAGTTCTTAGTCAAGCAGTTATAAAGGGTGACAAGAAATAACTTGGACGAAGTTTCAAACCAAAAATCTGTAACTACCACTAAAGTTATAATGTTATTGTCATAGAGAATTGATTCTAGAAAGCTACTAAACAGGTGTAAGTAAGTTAGTTGTGATAACCATTATGGTTAACAAACGATCTGCCATAATTGAATTACATAAGCAAAGAATGAAACAATGTGAAACTGTTGAACGATTGAAAGGGCCTAAGCCGACGGTTTCATACACAATCAAAAGGTTTAAAGAACTCGGACATGATAGTGACAGGCCAGGAAGAGGAAGAAAGCACACAGTTAACACATCAAGAAACCGGGTAGTTATCAAGAAGCGAGTTCAACGAAATCCTAGGATTTCAATGAGAAAGGTTGCTAGAGAGATGAAGATCAACAGAGAAACCGCACGTTTGATGGCAAGAGTAGAGCTTGGTCTTCACCCTTACAAAATGAAAGAGGCTCAAAAGCTAACAACAGAGAACAAACGCACTTGACTTCAAAGGTGTAAAGCACTGTTAAATCATATCGCAGGTGATAGATGGCAAACATTTGTCGTCACAGATGAGAAACTGTTTTCGATTGAACCAGCTCACAATAGCCATAATGATAGAGTTTGGTCAGCAGAAGCACCTGGACCTTCTTGCATTGTTGAATTGTGTCAACAACCCCAATCTGTAATGGTTTGGAGTGGGATATGTGCTAGTGGGAAAACACCACTTGTTTTTGTTGATCAAGGGATGAAGATTAATCAACAAACATATCGTTTTGGAACTCATTTTGGAAGATGATGTCTTACCTTGGTCACAAAAGTTCTTTGGAAACAAAAGATGGACCTTCCAATAGGATTCCGCACCTGTACACAGAGCTAAAGTCACTCAAGATTGGTGCAAGACACATTTTCCTGACTTCATTGGAGCTCAAGAATGGCCACCGTATTCCCCAGATTTGAACCCAATGGATTATTCTGTTTGGTCCATCTTGGAGACAAGGGTGTGTGCTAAACCTCATAAAACTTTGGCATCCCTAAAGAAATCATTATGCAAGGAATGGAATAAAATATCAGTAAGTGAGTTGCAGCCCATAGCCAAAAATTTTGTGACACGTTTAAAGCTCTGTATTAAGACTAAAGGTAGCCACTTTGAAAAATTGTAAATATATTAGACGAAATAATGTATTCATATTTATTTTGAAGTTTGGTCGTAATATTTTCATAAGCATTAAAGTTATAATGTATCATGTGTGTCCAAGTTATTTCTTGTCACCCTGTAAAAATGCTTCTACTAACCACCTTACGTGTATATTTATTTTGGTCTGAAACCGTCAGTCTGGACATTGGGGCTATATTTGTCTATAAATCTTTGGTCCAGGCCTATATGCTTTCAATGAGGTCCAGCACATTTTACTTATTATGAGTTTTATTAGTCTTTGTATAATGTCTGAATAAAGTTCTTAATGTATTGATTAATTTATTCCAGTTACGCAATGTTTTTATTTTAACTTAGATGTCCTTTATTTTCAGAATACTGTAAAATCTAAGGGGGGATCGATTGGAACAAAGAAAATTTTCCCTCATAGGCAGTATTCCGCTTTAGACAAAGTTTTCTGTATGTCTAAGGATTTGCCGGGACTTGAAAATCTTTCCAAGTTAGACAGATTTTCGCCTTACACAAAGTTCGCATAAGGCAAGCCGCACAATAAAGCTATAAGCGACACACCGCGCAACTTAGAAGATAAATTTTAGTTTGTTTTAACCATGAACGTAGAATGAATTGTTTTTTACTTCATGGTTTTAACAACAAAGAAGAAAAGAGTTTGATTTTCCGAATTTTCCTCTCGTAAGTTGCACACTGTGTCACTTGTTGCCTCGGTGTGAGGTCTTTCTAACAGAATTTACTGCGTGCAAAGAAAGTCTAAAAAAATTAAGAAAAACTGGACCACGCAACTTAACAGGAATCTCTCAACAGGGGCGCCAACCGTTTTTTTAAAGTTTCGTGACAAATTAATATGCGAAAGTAGTTATCACAAAAACGTCGAAAAAAGAGGGGGGTGTTTCTTCAGTTTTTTTTTTCAAAAATAGTAAAAGACACGACCTTCCCCGCAAACTTGCAATTAAGCAATTACAACAGAGGAGTTTGATCTTTCTTGTTGGAATATTTGTGATTCCCCACTTTCTTTTTCCTTACCTGATCAAGAATAAGCGAAAATGAACACTGTCTTAATCCTTGAAGTACCGTGATATAATTTTTATAGCATTTAATTTTAATAATTTTATTCCCCAATTGCCACATTTGCACCAGAATTTTTTGAAAAAAAAATTTCTTTTATAAAGTACAAGACAAAATGCATTTAATTATTTCGAAATATTTTTTTTCGTAAATTGATATTCGGTTATTCCAAATTCCAACATTATAGTAACAAACTTACTTTGCTCCTGAAAGGGTTAATCTCAGCAAGGTCTCCGAAGATTTTAAAAAGTGTAACGCAAGTAAGTATTATTTTGTCCTTAAAAAGTGCGGTGGTTTTTAAAATATATTATGTCCGTCCTGAATTATGACATTTGCAATTTATAATCAAAAGTCTGTATGTTTTCAAAATTTTAAGAAATATTAAGAAGAGAAAAAAAATGTAACTCCACAGTTTAAGTGAGTAAAAACAGCAGACCAGACGCAAAGAAAGTTGAGGAGTGAAGAGTGGATTATTCAGATTTTTTCACAAAACTGGTAAAAATCTTGACCTTCACCGCAAAGCTGTAATTGAGCAATTACGGCTGACGAGTGAGAGCTTTCTTTTGAAGTCGTCGTGACTTCCAGCCACTTGTTTTTCCATACCACATACCTGCCAACATTTCACCAAACTTCCGTACAATGTTGGTTAATTTAACCGAGGTTAACACGTTTCAAACCAGAATATTTTTTTAAAGAAATGCATTCAAATATGTTCCACGTGAACAGGTGAACAGTTTATAGCTTCAATGGGATACCTTGTTAGAAGAAACAACTCCCTGTACATGAGTAAATGTATAGCATATCTTAAGGAGCCATGTGAAAAAAAGTATATTTAATTTAAAGTAATAAAAAATGTGAAAAGAACGCATAAAAATACGATATGCGACAAGAACATGAAACTAAATATATATTATTTGTTCAGATATATTTTCTGGTTAGAAGTGTCTTTAACCTGGATCAAATTAACTCACACTGTACGGAAGTTTAGTTGAAAGTTGGCAGGTATGCATACCATCTTTACCCATCTTCCCTATTTGCTTTATCATTTATATTAAAACGATGAAAGAATAGCGCAAAATGAAAAAAACAAAAAAAAAAAGTATCGAACAGATTAGAATAGAGCAAGGCTTTAACATTTTCCGGCATGGTGGGTTAAATTCTGTTCCACCTAATTTTAATCCCCAAAATAAAAAATGGCACCAGTATTTTGAAATTAAGTTTTGTCTTTTGTCATGTAATGTGAAGAAATATTTTATTTATTTGCAAATAATATTTTTCGAAAGTCCTGGTGTCATTCAATAATTTCAACATTTTAGCAACAGAAGTACTTTGGGCCTGAAAAGGTTAAATGTGAAATTAAAAATGAGATGAATGTTTTTCTTATACTACTTCTAATTGCTAAAAAGTTGCTAAATTAATTCTGGATATTGCCAATAATAAGACACCTGAAGAAAATTTTATTTGCAAAAATACAAACTTTAAACTCTTCAATATTTTCCAAGCTTCTTGTTGAAATTAAAATACAGCCTTAAACGTTTCCATATCTGCTTAATAGCCCAAACTCCGTCCAAAATTAAAGAATATCATTCGCACTAAAGTTGACCCAATTAATTTTGAGAAATATTCAGGAGTATATGAAATACCATTTATTAAAGCTGACGTATTAAATAATTATTATATCGGTATGACTAGCAAGAAATTTAGTTTGGAAAAAAACGGAGCACAGCTGATATTTACTATAATAGAAAAACCACAGCCCTGGTAAGATTATATCAAGAAGAATCTTCCAAATAAACTTCGGTGAAAGTAAGAAAATTTTTACCTCCAATCTATGCCATCCATTCATTATAAGAGAAATCATAGAGATTGTAACACGTAAAAATTCAATTATGTAACGATGCAGCATCATTTAACTTACGAAAATTATGGCTCAAGTTACTCCATGTTTATGAATATGGAAATAAACATCCAAGTAAAAATTAAAAATAACGTGTGTAATCTGAAAGAGTAAGTGAAAAGTTAAATGATAGCGTTTCAAATCATTATATCATAGAGCGTGCAATTTTAGAATATTCTTAATTGTTTTGATAATGGCTTCGATGGAGTCAAAACATGTTAATAGTCTATTAAAACTCTTTTTTACTGTTTTAAAATTTTATTTTACCCCTTTTAGTAATTAAAAGTAGCATATTATTACAGAGTGTTATCATTTGTTGTATATTTACATAACTATATCAAATGTTTTTCTTAATAAGTAAGCTCTTTTTCAAAATATATGATGAATCATGACACTCAAAATTTTAAACCAAACACAACTTACTCATTGTGTGCTTGCGCTATAGCACATGATCAAATAACATATTTTCGTTTTTCAAATTTCTTATCGTCTGCCTTGCTCACCGAAAAATTACATTGAACTAATTATTTAGTTTGTTTTTCAATCCTGAATAAAATAGCGTATAGCGTCTTCGCCTATGCCATTCCATTAGTTTATGATTCTGTTTTAAATATACAAAGTCAAGTTTCACTAGTGGCTATGATGAGATCCCTTGTAATCAATAAAAAGTGATTTAGTACTTGATCATACATTTTAAGATCTGTATAACTCTAAGAGGTAAGCATTAAAAAACTTACCTATAAAATTTTATTGGGAAATACAATGCTAATTGATCAACTACTTATGCATACAACCTATTTCCTAAATTTAACGTGTCTAGAAAAGCGATGGATAAACATCAAAGCGAGTAACAATAGCAATCAAGTTTCGCCAGTCAATATAGGCAGACTTCTTGTAGTTATTAACAAGAAAGAAAAATCATGCGTCAAGCATAGATTATGAATTTTTTCCAACACTTCCAGAATACTTTAACAAAACTTTGCTGTTTAATAAGGTAAAGAAGATACCTAGGTAGACATTTTAGAAAATGCATAACACATTTGAAAACCTGATTTCAGCAATAATCATTCATAGCCGTAAAGGTATTCAAATTCTTTTGGGCAGCCGTGTATATGATCTACACAGATTTGTATATAATATCTACATAGTATGATAAAATTAAGCTTAGAAAGAAAACACATAACATAGTTGAAAATTCACCTTCCCGAATTTCTAGCAATAGACGGAAACGTTCTTGGAAACATTCATTTATACAACCCTCTATATTACCTACAGACTTTTATACATGCCACATGTTAAGTTAAAATTTAATTCAGACAAAAATACGCCCAAAACTACTGATCACTTCCAGGAATCACTATTCATAGTCGGCCATGTTCTTCGCATAGCTCTGTTTATGATTTTATTCCTATTCTACAAACATCTCTTAGTAATATTAAATATAAATGAACTTGAAAATGCTTAATTTTTGTGTAGCCCTACATGTGATTTGTAGCATTTATACATACCATCTAATATGCAAAAATTAGTAAAACTTAAAAACGGATATCATAACCGAAAACGCACTTCTAGCAATTATCCCTAACAGACAATATTGTGGATATAGTATTGTATCCTACATATTTTGTGTGTCCCTGTAAATGAACGCTAAATGCTATGTACATCATATTCTACAGCAAGCTTCTTGTAGTGAGCAATGAATTTTATCATGTTTGAAATAATGTAACATAATTTAAAATACTCTGTAAGCAGTTTTCCCCATAAACTATTATATAACCGAATTCTTTTGTGTGACCCTGTAAATGAATCACAATTGCTTTGCACTCCTACTGTACTGAAAACATATTTTACTATACCTCAGACATTCATATCAATTTTATTATGTTTGTAACAGTGTAACGTCATTAAAATAGACCTAAATGATTTTTCCTCCATAGACCATAATAAACAGAACTATTTTGAGTGTCCCTGTAAATGAACTGTAAGTGCTACACATAATATATTCTAAAGTAACTTTTTTGTAGTGCACCTCAATAAGGCATATGAATTTCATCATGTTTCGAATAGTGTAACACCATTAAAATAAACCGCAAATGATTTTTCTCCATAAACCATAATGTAACGGAATAATTTTGAGTGTTCCTGAACTATAAAAGCTACACACTTTATTTTCAATACCAAACATGCCATAGCAAACTTTAACAACATATAATAAATTACATGGCAATCCGAGTATATTTACGCGAAAGATCTCGGGCAGACAGACGACCAGCCAAACCAAATTCATAAATACTCTTCAACTATTATGTTGGAAAGTGTTAAAAAGTGATCTGGTACTCGATCATACTTTTGAAGTGTTGTATAAATTTTACAACACAAGCATTAAAAAACTCACCTACAAAACTTTATTGGGAACATACAGTGTTAATTACTAGTGTACTTCCTAAATTTAACGATCGTCTAGAAAAGCAATGAAAAAACTACACAGCGAGTAAAAACAGCAATTACAAAGGAAATTGAAGTATGAAAATTGAGTATATTCAGAGTTTTTCACAAAACTGGTAAAAGACCTGACCTCCACTGCAAAGTTGTAATTACAGTTATAATTGCCGAGTGAGCACTTGCTTATAGGGATAGTTGCGACTTTCATCCACTTGCTTTTTTCTTACCATTTCTCCTTTACCACTTATATTAAAAACGCTCAGAAAGAATAGCGAAAAAAGAAAACAGTACCAGCGCAAGGTTTTAAATGATATACTATAAATAAGAAGAATTTTTGATTACTAAGTGAGCTCTACTTTAAAATCTACCCTGAATCACGGCACTAAAAAATGTAAACCAAACACAACATACTCATTGGGTGCTTGTGGTAAGTATATGCTCAGATAACATATTTTTAAACTCCAGACTTCATCTCACTTGCCTTGATCACCGCAAAATTATATTCAACTCCGTTAACTTGTGATTATGTTCTAAATATATAAAGTCAAGTTTCACTAGTGGCTATGATCAGACTCCTTGTAGATAATAATAAGTGATCTAGTACTCGATCATGCCGTTCAAGTGCTTATAACTACTACAAAGCGCAAACGTTAAAAACTTTCATATAAAACTTTATTGGAAGCATACAATGTTAATTGATCAACTACTTAAGGTTGATCAACAACTAGTGCATGCAACCTATTTCCTAAATTTAACGAGTGTCTAGAAAAGCGATGAAAAAACTTCAAAGCGAGTAAAAACAGCAATCACAAAAGGAAATTGAGGGGTGAAAAGTGAGTATATTCAGAGTTTTTCACAAAACTGGTAAAAGACCTGACCTCCACTGCAAAGTTGTAATTGAGCAATTATGACTGCCGAGTGAGCGCTTGCTTATTGGAATCGTCGTGACTTCCAGCCACTTGCTTTTTTCTTACCATCGCTGCTTTATCACTTATATTAAAAACGCTCCGAAAGAATAACGAAAAATGAAAAAAAAAAAAAAGCCTCAAACAGAGTGAGATAGCGCACCGCTCTTCTGAAGAAAGAGAGAACAAAGGAATGCACCTAACGCAAGAAGAAACTTTTTAGGGGTCAGCCAGAGTGCAAGCGTGGGCGGTATGGGAAACACTGGGCCAGGGTCAAGGGTCCACAAAAGGCAAGTGACCCCTTGATGGCGGGTTTTGTAGCTTGACTTGATTCTTTCAGGAGAAATGTCATTTAGTGATTACGCGAGACGTTATTATTGTTATTATTATTATAGTACATGTAATATGATTATGTGAGGCTAGTGAGGAGTGGATGTAATGAAAGCGAAAGGAAAATAGCATTATTGAAGATAAAAACAGTCTACCTCGGTTAATGTAATAATGGTTAAAGAAGAATATTGCTTAACGTGATGCATTCTCGTCATCCTAATCTCACTATTAGTTTCCATAATAAAAATAAATTTGTTAAAATAATATATTTTTCAACACGAACCCGTTTAGAAAGAAAAGAGGGTTACAACAAAGAGATGGTCCACAAAGGGACCAAAACGTTGCTGAAGGTTTTTACTTAAAGAAGAATATTCCACGCCAATTATATTGTCTCAATATTCCAGATCATTCTAACTAGCTTCCCTATTAAAAGTTCTTGTTAATATAGCAAATTTATTAACATGAACTCGCTTAAAAGAATTCCGTGACAGTCACGTATGCTTCCAACACATACTTTTTTATTATTTTAATTTTATTATTCTTTTAACGCCATTCCTTTGCTACCTGATCGAAAAATTGCAAACGTAGGTCATAATCTTTTATACGAATGATGGCTGCTCAACAGAAATATGTTATAGAGCATTTTGTGTCGCTACGAGAGAATATAAAGCTTGTAATAATGCTTTATATATTAGGTGTTAATGTAAGGAAAGTACATTATCGGGACTTTCCCATAAGTCGCCTCAGTTGAAAGATTTAGGATGGCAAATTTATGACCAGAGACTCGCTGGCGACAATTTTAAGCCATAAAAGTCAAATAAGAAGAACTTTGATTTAAGTTGGTCTGGGAGATAATATCAAAGAACACACACGTAGTTCCGAGAAAGAAAACAACACGCTACAGAAACAACTGATGCATAGCCATTGGTTGGGGTTGGTAAGGAGGAGGTGAAACTGACCCTCTGTTATGCAAATTTCAGTTAAAACGGGAGATCAACTACCCAATGAAAAAAAAGAAGGATGGGCTTAAAGCACTGTCATGCAAATTTTGGGCAGAACGAAGTACGGCCCACCGTGGTGATCAAAAAGGAGTTGTGAAAAAGAATGAAAACAGAACACACATCGATCTCAGAAGCGAAAGGAAGAGGTGAAATAAAATGACGCGATGAGTTTTGTGCGGTCCGAAAGAGGAAAATAAAGTGAGTGGCAATTCTGATGGTAAGAAAGCAACGAACCCGAACAACATATATGGAGAGTGGGGAAGTTAAGCTAAGTTTTGTGAAATGAACATTTTCAATAAGTGCAGTGCTATTTAGTTAGCGGAAAGAGTGCTCTGATACAAAGAGAAACCTTCTTCAATCAATGTGTAGAGGTAAATATGACTCTGTCCTAAGTAATTCCCCAGTTTATTTGATTTTATCAAAATATTATAAGAGAAGCTGGTAGTGTGACCTTAGTCACAAATGGAAGTCAGTATTTTAATTGTAAACAAATAATGTTGTCAAAGATCAATTTAAATATAAATACAAACAAATATAAGTATCCTTTGCAAGGATCAAAGTGTTAATGCCAATATTATAGGAGAAATTTTGTTAGGAAATTAAATCAGATGTGTTCTGATAAATCTTTTTTTTTTCTTGAAATAACTGTAAATATTGTAAATAAATAATAGTGTTAATTATTTGGAGTCTTCTCATTTAAATTATCTAGTATGTGTTTGTTTATTTAGATTTCCATTTTAAAAGTCAGCTAAGGGCAAGAATGATCATTCTCAAAAAGGGTAATGGGCTACTTCAAAATTACACAATGCAATGGGGGGAACATATCCAAAATTTAATCTCTATGGATTCCTTTTATTATTATTTTCTGACTAAATTAATTTATTCTATTAGTCAACCCCAGAGAAACCTTTATGTATTTAATTCTAAGCTTTAATTTTGATCAACTTGTCCCAGCAAAAGGGTTATGTTGGAATGGGCAGCAATTAGAAGGGAAATTAAAGGATAAAAATTTTAAATAAATATTATAACTGAGCCATGCATATTTCTCTTCAACATCTGCAATTCCTATATAATTCACTGGTGCCGTCCAGTTCTTAATTATTGTTAATTGAGTTTTCAATTTTAATGATTAAAAAATTGCAACTGGGTTATTGTCAAACATTAAGTTAAATACCTTTAATGTATTCTAAAATACAGGCTCATGTTAAAAGTAATCAATTTAAAATTTTATATTCAAATTGTGGAAATTTACAATCTATATAGTATATTGCAAAATAATAATTATGAAACTGTCAATTAGAATAATTTCAACTCTTTTATTTTAGACCTTAGTCACAAATGGAAGTCAGTATTTTAATTGTAAACAAATAATGTTGTCAAAGATCAATTTAAATATAAATACAAACAAATATAAGTATCCTTTGCAAGGATCAAAGTGTTAATGCCAATATTATAGGAGAAATTTTGTTAGGAAATTAAATCAGATGTGTTCTGATAAATCTTTTTTTTTTTCTTGAAATAACTGTAAATATTGTAAATAAATAATAGTGTTAATTATTTGGAGTCTTCTCATTTAAATTATCTAGTATGTGTTTGTTTATTTAGATTTCCATTTTAAAAGTCAGCTAAGGGCAAGAATGATCATTCTCAAAAAGGGTAATGGGCTACTTCGAAATTACACAATGCAATGGGGGGAACATATCCAAAATTTAATCTCTATGGATTCCTTTTATTATTATTTTCTGAATAAATTAATTTATTCTATTAGCCAACCCCAGAGAAAAATTTATGTATTTAATTCTAAGCTTTAATTTTGATCAACTTGTCCCAGCAAAAGGGTTATGTTGGAATGGGCAGCAATTAGAAGGGAAATTAAAGGATAAAAATTTTAAATAAATATTATAACTGAGCCATGCATATTTCTCTTCAACAGGTGTATGATTTCGCCTTTCTTCAAGTAAAGATAAAAAACCAGATTTTTCAAAATGAAAAAAAGATTTATTCAAGGTATTTACCACCAGAAGCCACCAGAAGCATGGACAGAATGTCCATCTATCGTGTAACAAGTTAATTGTGGGTTGCAAGAAGTTCTGTGTTTTGAAGGATTCCATTCACCAAGTCAATTTTTGATTTCTTCTTAGTGATAATTGGATTAAAAAAGGCGTTCTACGTGGATCTGAAGGATCAACATCTGATGAATACAGTGGAGAGGGCAACACTTCCTGTGGGCAAGCAATGCCACATTGGAAAACAACCTTGATCTATCTTTAGGCTTTATTCCGCACGTTATAACTTAATTTTTTCCTTCAAATTGATTACGTGTTGTTTGTAACATTCATTATTGATTGTTTGATGTGGTTGAAGCTTTTCAAAATAGACTACGTCCATTTAGTTCCATCAGTTATACAACGAAAGCATAATGCGATGAATGTTCTGTTTAACTACGGATGGACTTAGTTTACCTGGACGCACCCGCATCTTCAGTCGTTTGTAATTGTCGTAATGAGTCCGTTATTGATCTTCCGTAAGAATTCGATACAGAAACTATTTTCTATCTATAGTATTTGCAGCATCAGTTCACATTTGTTTTTTCAACATTCCACGATGTTCCAAATTCATATGGGACTCAATTTCTTTGCTTTTGAAACATGCCCTCTTCATATAGACTTCGAGAATTGCATGGTAGGATAATAAACAAGCATTTTTAAGCATTTTTAATGCAGCAGCCAATTTGAATTGTGTTTGACAATGATCTTCATACACGATCAAGCCATAGTAATAAGTTTAATATTACACTAATATGATATTCAACAGAAAACAAAATTATAATTTATTTAAACGACGAGAGTTCACACCATCTTACATTGTAAAATATTTCTCTGGTTAACAATAACCCACAATGAACCTAAAGTCGCAAAAACAAATAATCAATAATATCCGTAAAAGGTCATTCGGCGAGTGACTTTAATATTATCTTGTTTAATATTCTTCGTCCTTAGTCTTGTTTAATCTTGTCATATTCTGTAACGCAATTAGACCGCGCTACAGAATATGCTGAGTATTGTCAGTTTAATCATGGTCACCTTCAGGAGGTCATGGAGCGCGAATTAATTCCGAGAATGAAGCTAAATTTTATAGGATGATTAAAACATTTCACGAAAACAAAAACAGCGCCGCATATCACTCCAGCGGTGACTTTTGGAACTATTTTTTCGCGGAATTCTTCATTTTCCATCTTGTTTAATCATCCTACAAAATTTGGCTTCATTCGCGCAATTAGATCGCGCTACAGAACATGATCAGTACTATCAGTTTAATTATTACCGCCTTGTTTATTTCACCTTATTACTCAAAAGGTATATCCTTATTAAAAAAAATAATTAACTGTCGATTGCTTTATCATGTTTCATTGCTCGATACAAAGTGCTAATATCTATAAAATAAAAGTTAACATAAACAGTTGTAACATGGTTCACATGAATAAAAATGATGTACTTTTGATTAATTTTTATTCTTATCTACATATAAAACAATCGATTTTCATTCTTTCAAACATTTCAAAACGATAATATTAATAATAATATATATTTTTTTAGCTGTGTTACTTTAGGAATAAGGTGGGATATGTTTTATTTTTTAAATTAAAAGTTTTATTTAACCATGTGGAATAAACAATCCATTTTACCAAGTGAAATTCAAAAAAACATTATATTTTACATAAATAAAACCATACTTGTTTAATATCAAATAACAGAGAATAGTATTTATAATTATTATGAAAATACGCTCTTAAAAGCCATAATTGTTCATTATTGAATAAAAGAGAATAATTTTCGGATATAATGACAATATATTATAAGTTAAACAAAACCCTCAATTATTCATTATAAAATAATAAAGAATAATTTTTAGGAGGCACGATAAAACATTGTAAATGAAATATAATTGAAAACTGTTTATATCAAATAACTGCAAATATTATTTTGTACTGAATAACTGTATTCTTATAGCTGAGAGAAATTAAGAAAAGACCACACAAAACCAGATACTTTTTTCTTGAACTTAGATAAAATACTAGTTTTGCCTCTCACATTTTGTCGCAGTAAAATCTACATAAATATCTCACACGCGGTACTTACTGAAAGATACCACAGGCAACAGGTAGATTACAGACTTTATTTCTCGTATAAAGTCCCGACCTTTAATGACCCAAACCGATCAACAGTAAAGCAAAAGGCCTACCGCTAGCCTCAGAAGAAGCCTTTTTTAAAGAGAGAAAAAAATATCACTCCCACAAAAAATAAATAAAAAAAAACATCCCTCAGACCGTAAACTCGCGAACGGCTTTTCTTAAAATGCTTCTTCTTTTATTTCATCTTACCTTCTCTATTTTCCACTCTGTCATCGGCAAAAGAAGCAGAAGCGTCATGCTGAGGACCTCTAACTTTTACCATTTTCTTTTTTTTAAGAATATTTTTTCAAGGGCCACACCTTACCTGGAGCCCGGCAGTAATAATTGAATGCCTACCTCTGTTGCCAATCTCTTATCGTCGCTGGCCATTAGCCGGTGCCTTTTCTTTTTTGGCCCATAATCTTCACCTCAGGGGGCTGACGACAAACTGACGACCCAATGACATCTGAGTTTCTATTCTATTTTACTTTTTTATATAAGGAAAATATGCGTGCAATATGAAATTGAAAACAGGAGGAAATCCAGCTAGCAGGTAGCTTATAGCAGCACGTCATTGGCATTCATGAATATCTTCCCTGACAATTATTTTCATTGAAAGGAATTCTTTTATGAAAGTCAAACTAGATAGAAGTATTAATGCGCTGGATCAGTTCAACGCATAAAAAAATATTTGTAGTCAGCATGTCACGACTTCCCTTGGTTTTATTAATCGATGTTAACATTTAATTGCTGTTAGAGGTTTCATAAACCTCTGATTTTTTTTAAACCTCTGACTTGACAGTTTAACTTGTAATTTTCAGTTTACCTATAGATACTAGGGAAATTCTGTTTCGTTTGGAGCCTCAGTACTATCGCTAGAGATTTCTGAATAGGTGATTTTAAATTACAACAGTCCCTGTACATAAAGTTTAGGACAGAAAAAGAACCTTATGAGTTAATCGAGTCTTTTATTCATCTTTCGATCAACCGGCTATCCTCTTTTCCGCTCACGAGGTCTGCAACAGACCAAATAACAGCAGTTTTGCTCTCAGTATAAAATGTCCCAAAGTGTAACATCATGTTGTATCTTGGACAGTTCGCAACGTGCAGTTTATAAGGTATTTTATTTTCAAATTGTTTGAATTGCAAACAATTTGAACATATTTGAAAATGATGCAAAAAATACATTATAAACTAGTATATTTGAAAGATTTAGTCCAAGATTTTAAATTTGACTTTATTTAAGGGGACCAGAAAGATTGGAAATGGTGAAAAACTGGAAATGGTGATTGAAAATAGTGACCTTTAACAATGTCGTACAGCTGGTGCAATAGGAAAATTAATAAAATTATGGTCATTGTTAACGGGTATTCTCGTATGCGAATATTCACACCACTTTTGAATATTCGCATTGATAGACATCGACGAGAAATATTCGTATTCGCGTTCGAGAATATCAAAAATCAAGTAGTAATGAATACGTGCATTCTCGTACGCGAATATTCTCACTTTTTTACACTATTGCTAATAGCATTTACAAATATTTACAGCAAATATTCGCCTACGGGAATGATATATAAATCAGACATTTGTTACCTCGTTAGTTTTTACCACTTATTTATCAATAAGTTCAATATTTATCAATTCCTTGTCACTTTTTTATTCCGTCACTTTTTTTTCCGGTCGCTTTTTTTTCGGTTACTTTTTTCGGTTCATACGTGTTTGTCTGAAGAGCGAAAACAGGTCGCATTTACCATAAAACAACATTATCAATCAGTGTTTATTGCTACTTTTCAATATAATTTTTCTTTTTGTAATATGCATTCATGTATGTTGCTTCCTGATACTGTTCATAAAAAAATTTTAATGAAAAAAAAAAAAAAAAACCCAGTAATCTGCGTTTATACGTGCTTGTCTGATTCAGCGAGAACAAGTCGAAGGTACCATAAAATAACAATATTGATCAGTACTTTGCCGCTTTTCAATGAGTTGTTATTCCCTGCACTGATTTTCTTTCTCGGAAAAGCACATTCGATACTGCACGTATGCACTACACCGGTCTTCACTTAGGCCAGCGTGACAACCACCAACCGAGTTTACTAAGGGCCAATTCCCTGCCGACATAAAAGCGCTAGGGCCTTGTCATCGCTCAGAAAAGGGCCCGCTTGGAATGTAAACACACGATAAAAGGAAGGGGGTTGTAAAACATATCCTCCCTCAACGATAAAACGTGCGTACATCATTTTTTGATGGTTACATTCATTTCCCGCGTGGTCTCCAACGACTGCTACCCAAAAGCAAATGTCAGTATCATCGGCTAGTAACAGTATGCGCGTAAATTTTATACAGTTAAATAATTTGAATGGCTTCAATTTTGAATATCACAGTGTTCTATTTTTTAAAACTTTGGAATGGAAAAATTAGTCATTTTGACTCTTTCTTCGATTGAAGAAAATAACGGATAAGAGTGATTCTTCCATTCCAGGGTTAAGGGGCCGCTTCAAAGAATACAAGGATCATACTTGTCCTGAAATTCCTGAAAAAAAAAAATAAAAACGTCCTGGAATGTCCTAAAATATGGTAGTCTGTCCTAAAATTCCCGAAACTTTGCGAGTTTTGTGCTATATTGGCAAATGAAATCTTCAAATAGGGGGTAGGTGTACCTTTTTACTGATACAAAACGATCACGAAAGTCACAATTTTCTTCAATCTATCGTTAAAAATAGTGATTTTCGTCGATTTTCACAAAAAATCTGAAATTTTGGCGATCGGTTACCAAAAATAACAATTTTTATTGATTAGTCGTTAAAATAAGTTCGCTATTTTCGTCTGTCAGTCATAAAAAATCGCAATTTTTATCAATCAGTTATAAAAAAGAAAATCTTTCGCAATTTTCGTCGATCAGTGAAGAAAAAATCGAGATTTTTGGAAATTCAGTAATGCAAAAATCACATTTTTTTTTTTTAGCAGCTTTGTCAAAGGGTGCTCGTAAAATTACTTTTCTTTTAAATGCATACTTTTAAAACAAAAAAAAAGGTGTATATAGTGTACTTATTTATGATAATGAAATGTATTGAACAGGGAGTTAAGTTTTTTTTTTTCCCGTTAGTATACCTAGCAAATGTGTCCTAAAATATCGAAAAAAGTACGTCCTAAAATATCATCTAGGGCTAGTACTACCTTTGAGAATATAAAGAAGTTCTTTGACAGCTTCACTGAAACTCCCTGATCGCGAAATCCCATGTAATGTTAACTTATGGGTAAACTAAGAAGTGCGATTATTCATTACGTAATATAATTAGTATTAAAATGCGGTTTTCAACATCAAAAAGTAGACCTCAGGTGCCGACGATGTGCGTTTTTCAAAATTATTTCCTTAAAATTTAAGTATTTAAAAAATCCCGAGAAACTTTGAAATTTCCTGTTGATGAAATTTTATCATCTTCTTAAAAAGGAGCGTCAGATATTATGAAAATCACCTTTACTCAATAGATGGTGCTGACTTTCGCATGGGCGAAAAACTTCTTTTTCTGGTAGCCCTATTTTCTAGGAAACGTCACTTCCCGTTTGAAGCCGATTCTTAGTAAACACAGAGGCTCTGTGCCAAGTAAATGTAAGTTAGAAGATTAGAGATTAGCTTTTGGTTATAGATCTGTATAGAGGATGGGTTTTGGTTTCGGACTTTACTTTCTGGGGACTCCGGAACAAGATGGCTTCATTCGGGTCGGGCCCAGTTGTGAATATTTCAGTCCATGCAAATCTCCAGCGCGGTTTAAGCCAGTTTTTTTTTTTTTTTTAATAATTTAATAGATATCGACTGGTCAATTGTAATCTCATGTTATTGAGAGAAACACATGGTTTAGCTATAATTAAAAAGGGATTTTGTAATGTAACAGGAGGAAAATAGCTGCGCTAAATAACAATAACGCTTTTAAATTAAAGGATCTAGATTCAGAATTTCCGAAATATTGATATGTTTTTATTATATTTCCTCAAATTTGGAGTTAAATTGCTAATGTATTTAGCTATCCAAATTAATGGTCAATTTTTTATTTATTTATTTATTTTTTTTTTTTTTTGGGGGGGGGGGGGGCAACATTGTACATCAATATTTCTGCTTACCCATATCAATAGAAACCCAGTAATCCGAACCGAAATTGAAAAAAAAAGTAATCAAGATTAAGCGAAGCTTTGTAAATATAAATTTAATTAAACACAAAAAATATTTAGAATTTTAAATATATGATAATTATCAGTAAATATATTTTATTAAATATTATTACATAATGCATTTGTTTTATTTTCTGACTTAATTTTTTTGCATATACATTTTATTTACTTAAGGCTGTTCTGAAATCCAAACTGTGCACTTTCTGACACATTTTTTAATTGATTTTTTTAAATTCCTACTATTAGCTCACACTCTCTCTCTATATATCTTGTTCAAATTTTCAATCGTTAATAAAATATTTTCTATTCATCCACTCAAGTTCAAATAATTTTATTTAAACTTGTAGTGGATGACACTTTATGTTAATACAGTTTTTTCAAATATTAATTCATTCATTAAATTTAATTAATTAATTTTAGTTTTAAATGGGAGAAAAAAATTCCTCCCATTGTTTTCATAAATGAAATGAAAGATTTATCTCAAATGAGTGATGCCACAGAAATAAAATACCGCAACGATGATTATAAAATAATGTTCAATAAAGATAACGTGGGACATTAATGCTGCACGGGTTTATTTTGTATATTTATGATTAAAAAGTAGGAATTGACTTAAAAAAAAATTATATTATACTTGTTATTCACAAACTTATTAAGAAACTATGTAATATATATTTTTTTCATTTTCCTGTAAAGACAAAAGATTTTCAAATAATGCTGTCAAAGTTGTCATTTTTAACTGAATTTTAGGACGTGACAGCGCAGGAAAGGAACAAATTGCCGTCCTTAGACAATAATAGCCTATAGCTCAAGATGTAATTCCTTTATTTGAAAATAAAGAACTGTTCAATCATTTCAATAATCATGCTTGAAAGTATTATGCTTTTATGCTTAAAAATGAATCAGAAAATCGCTAGCAGCAATACATTTACTAACAGTACCATTTGATACACGTGAAAGCTATTCTACGATGTTTGCGTAGCTGCCAACTTTTACGCTGTTTTCCTTCAACTATTTTTTAACATCAAAATCACCTTAAAGTGATAAAAAATTTAAAACACAGTTTGATTTATTACACGAATTATATAAACTAAAAATAAATTACAAAATAACTGTGATAAGAGACCGATTTATTTTTTAGGTAGATTTTGTAAGAAATACTACCTATTACATTCTCACCTAAGTTGGAATTTTGAAAAATTTTTGCAGATCTACGCCGATCATGACTCCCAGAACACAAAAATACCCCCAGTTCAAAGCTTTATCTATCTATCTATCTATCTATCTATGTCACTTTTTTATGGACACGATAACTGCAATAATTCTACACAAATCTCTTCCAAATTGATACATAAAATCAAGGGGCATAAAATCTGTTGAAGGGGCGAGGCCAACGAGGTAAGCGCGTAACATCAGAATATTAAATTCTTCAAATTAAAATTAACTCTGGTCTTCAACATGCAGAAAGAAAAGGAATTGCTTACCTTTTCTAAGGTCTATCCAATTTATGAAATATCCACTGGTTTATATATTTCAACTATTTGAGAATTTATTATAAACACTTCTTGAATAATCGTGTACCACTGCTGAAATAAGACTTGTAAAAAAAATTATATTAATGCACAATTCACATTGAATAAATAAGTTCACGTTTGGATTGATTTTAAAAATTATATTTTACATTACTTAAAATTTTAAAAGGTTTACATTTAGATTAATTTTAACATCAGGAAACATTTTTTCCTGTGACTTTACAGAATGAAGGATAGTAATACACTGACTCATTTTCACAAAGTTTGGAAAGTTACGAGTAAAGTTGCATCATTTCTTTGAAACAAATTGACGTTGAATAATTGTCCTTTTAAATGTTTTAGTTCTGTAATAAGTTTATAATGGCATAATCACAAATAACAAATTATAAACATATTTCACATTATTAGAAGAGAACGATTATAACGAGGTAATAAATCTCTATTGCTTGATAAACTTGAAACTTAAGAGTCATAAATTAGGTCACTTGTTTTGAGAGATGAGAGAAAAATTATCGTTGGGTTTTTATCTGCGTGCTTCATCATTTTCTTTATTTATTTATTTTACTTTGAGTGGAAAATATTAAGTGATTGAAATGAATGGATTAGTTTTTTACAAAATCTCGGTCAAGTTCGTTAATGGGCAAAATCGAACCAAGGGGAGGGGGGGCTTTTTGTGAAAACAGAAAAAAACCCATAATTTCTTAATTATGATACGTATCGAATCCGTTTAAAGTTATTATTACTTCTAGGAGAAGGGCCGAAAATGTATGTATGTTAGATTTTTGATATAATTAAAATTGGCCCCGAGGGCGGGAAAATAGGGGGGTTTAGAAGAAAAAAAAATCATAACTGCGTCAATTCACAAGATATCAAATCCGCTTAAATGTATTATTAATCCTCTTAATATTATCTAAATCTTTTATATTGACAAGTTTTTTATAGGACCAACCCTTACAGCAAAATAATAATAATAATAATAGAGCTGCTTATAAATAAATAAGACATAATACATTTTACACATTTCACGCAATTGAATAATCTATACAAAGAATTCATAATGTAGGTTATACTTTACAGTTTCATTCGAAATACATATCCGTTTCCTTCAGAAAAAAAAAAAAAAAAAAAAAAAAAAAGTGTTCGAGGATTCAAGAGTGCAGCCGATTATAAATAAATAAGACGTGATACAGTTTACACATTTTACGCAATTGAAAAATCTACAAAGAATTTATAATATAGGTTTTACTTTACAGTTTCATTCAGACAGTTTTTGTATAGGAAACCAGGTTCTAATCCATTTTTTCAAATACAGAGTATTTCACTTCAAGCCGAACTTGGATTTTTGTTCCCAACTTTAATTATAGTAAATATATTGTTACGATATTTTTATCAGACTTACACTGCTTTATCTGAAATATGATATTACGAAAAGTGGTAGAAAAGAAATTTGTATTAATTTATTTTAATTCACATAGAAAGCCAAAGTTAAAAGCGTTATTTACAAGTATTAAAATTATAATCTTATTTAATAATTCGAAACAGATTTTTCCCCTTCTCTTTTTAGTGTGAAGTTTACTTGTGAGAAAGTAATGTTCATAAAAATAGGAATAAAGTTAAAAGTTAGAGAAAAAATTAAAATTGAGGCAGCATTTGTATTAAATATGAGATAAAGCTATTTTAATATTTAACCTTTTAATATTTTAACCCTGGAACATTGGAGTATTCAGCCGACCGAATATTCGGTATTCGGCTTACTTGTGTGTGTCGAATTTACATTGGGCGCAATTTACATTGTTTAGACGTTAAATTCTCTTTCACACAAAAATGTACATTAATTTCTTTCAATTAAAATTGTGTCAACTAAATGTCTAAATGTCAACTAAAGGTAACAAGGAATGAAAACTATTTTTTTTTAAAGGGAAAAGTTATACAACGAATGTATTTGAAGGGAAAAATCAAAGAAACAAAAATCGCCTGCTTCACTTTATTTTTAGAAAGTAAAACTTTCGCTAACAGAAAGTTACCCATTTTGAAGATATCCCTTCGCAAACCTAGTGATACTGAAAATCTGAAACCTTCGGAACATAGAGAGTGGGTCAGGGGGTCAGAGGTCAACCAACAGTTCCCTTTCCCAGATTCAATAAATGCTTTCTACAAAGCAGACAAATTTCCTTTTACAGAGAGAAAAGCAAATGACCACAAATGTAACCCCCCCCCCCCCCCCTCGCGTTCCCTTCCCTTTCAAAGGCAAGCGTAGAGAAAAAGGTGATATCGGAAATCTCATCTTAACCCTCCTTGTTGATTTGCCTCAACGGAAGTGTTTTAGGGTTGCTGAAAATTTGGAAAAATTTGTCTTTCTGACATGGCAGCTGGGAATGAAATTACTGCAGCAAAGGCAAAAATGCTTGTTGAACGATATTTTTTATATAATATCGTGTAAAAAATACCCCTTATTAAATTTATAACAAGATAATGACAACAATTAACAAGAAAATATATAAAAACTGCCTGAAACAATCGTTTTGTAACCTATGCCGAAAATCTGCAGCACCCTTAGTGCCCTCTGGTGAAATCTATTGGAAACAAATAAAAATTTTTAAAATTTAAATTAAAAAAAGGGTAATTTCATCTCACTTATGAAATTTGCGTCGTTTCAAAGAAATAAGTCATATTTATCACCAAAAATTTTTTTAAATAAATCGGTTCAATAGTAAATGCGCAATTCTGATGTTAAAAATATAGCATTAGCAGTATAAGGAAAATATAAGTGATGATCACCCTTAAAAATACTTAAAATTTATGGAGACCATTTTTAAAAACGCACATCGTCGGCATCTGACATTTACTTTCTGATAGTGAAAATCGTATTTTAATAATTATATTAGGTAATGAGTAATATAGCGCTTCTAAGTTTTTCCGTAAGTGTGATTTAGCGATAGGATTTATGATTACCAGGTGTGATTTAGCGATGGGGGAGTTTCAGTGAAGCGGCTCCTATGTCAAACCTATGGACTTGTAATGCATCCGAATTTTTCAAATGTCTCCTCAGCAAATTAAAATATTTACCTTCTTTTTTCTGCCTGCTCTTCTTGACAGATGCTTTTTATTTTTTTTATTTTTTTTTTTTTTTTTGACAAAATGTTTCTAAAATATATACACAATTTAATATTTTAAGTGTTAAAATCTAAGTAAAGCAGCTGAGTTATAAATAAAACTTTAACATTTAAAATAAAACTAACTAAGTATTTTAGAAGTATTTTGTCAAATAAAAAAGAAAGAAACATCCTTCAAGAAGAGCATACAGAAAAAAAGAAGGTAAAAATTGTAATTTTCAGAGAAGAAATTGAAAAAATACGGATGCATTCGAATCCCGTAGGTTAGGTAGTCATTGAGAGGGATTTGCGGTCTGACTGATAAAAAGCTATAAGTACTTGAATAATATTGATATAAATAAGATAATGTCCGAATATGTCCGAATATCTTATTTTATTCCGTAATTCCACTCTTAATATTTTGCAACTTATTTTAAAGATGTTCTAACATAGTTAGTTTTTTTAAAAATTACTTTCTGTATTAAAATACTCATATGCACAAATGTATATGTGCTATTCAGTGATTTTGCGCTATATAATATTTAAATAACGTAAGGAGACAAACTCGTAAGAGCAATGCGCAATGAACGAAATTAATTTCTTTTATGCTATTTTTTTATTTGTAGATTCTTATTCAGTTCTTTAAGTACATATGCAATAAATAAATTCATTATTGCAATTCACGATGGTAAAGTTGAGTGTAAATCTTAATAAATGAATATTATGTAATCTTTTCTTTTTTCAATTACCTTTTATATTTTATTAGTTTTTAATATCATATTTTTTACGAACATATTTCTAAACTACATAATATACAAAAAGCGTTAAAATGTGTCATGATTAATTCGTAGAACACGTTTTCTCCCTTTTTTTTTTTTTTTTTTTTTTACCATATCAAAAGGAATAATGGCGATGAATAATTATTGCACAATATTGTATCAGTTGATTTAATGCGTATATCAGTGATTTTTTTTTTCCAATTATGATATACTAAAGGAAAATAATGTGTAAAATCTCTTATCACTAAAGCACCATGCGTATGTACTGAATTCAATATACTAGTTATGATTAACATAGTTTTAATTGGTACTTTTGAAGTACCAATATCTATATATCTATATATAAGATATCAATATATTGGTATCTTTTTTTCCAAACTTTCTTTATTGTTTTAGAGATATTTTTCTATAATGAGTATCTTCAAAATTTTGCAAAATGCCATTATAAGTCAAATATAATTATACAATAAAACACCTCGCTTTTAATTTCATACTCAGAAGATCCAGTATCTCAAAAAATTTAAAAAATGGCGAAAAGAAAAAAAATCAGGTGCTGCATCTGAAAAAGTATCAGTATTATATGATCCGAAATGAATTCGCCGTATTTTTTTTATAGTTTTAAGGCATTTTCAGTTGTGTCCTGCAAATATCTAACAAGTAATTAAATAGCAAACAAATTATGTTACCCTGTCATCGCAATTTCTATTTTATCACAGAAAGTTATTTTTAAATTAAAATGTATCTGTTTTTATGTATTATATGCGTGTCCATATTTGTAGGCAGAATTAAGTAAAGAAAAATTAAATTCACGGTATTCTCTAAAATGTTTGGAAAGTAAAGTAGAGTCACCTCATATTTTTTTCTTTTGTACTTTTGTAGCAAAAACTGCAGGACAATTTATATTTAAAAAATCCAGTTAAATATCATGAAACCTAAAGAAATCAACAGGTGGGTTGAATTTCAGTTACTTTCTAAAATACTTTGTTGTTAAATTTCTTGCTGGCTCCCGAAATGCACTTGAGACTGAATTTTTACAGGAAAGTGTGAGTTTAAGCAAATTATTTACATGGCCGAATATGAAGAAATATTCATATTTGTACTTTTTAAGAAATCAGAAAAATTATATCTAAGAACGTTTATACATTTGTCTCAATCCTTAATTAATTCGCATACTACTTATAAAATAAACAGTAAACGCATTTGAAAATTGCGAAAAATTTAGAGAATGATTGGAATACTGTGTCTTAAAGAAAAAAAATATATATATTGCTTTTTTTTTTTTTTTTTTTTCAACGCTAAGGACAAAGTGTTATACTTAATTCAACGTATTAGTTATAGTTAAATCACTTTCAATTTATGCTTCTGAAGTTAGATTGTCGTTATTTCCAAACTGTCTTTTTTGTTTTAGACATAATTTTGACTATTATAGGGAGTTCTTTAGTTTCAGATATCTCAATTAATTACTACCATAGAATGAACAGTATAACGCATTTGAAAATTGCGAAAAAATTAGGGAATGATTGAAGTTCTAACATAGCTTTTTAAAAAAAGATATTGCTTCATTTTTTTTTCTCTTATCACTAAAGCACCATGCGTATGTACTGAATTCAATATACTAGTTATGATTAACATAGTTTTAATTGGTACTTTTGAAGTACCAATATCTATATATCTATATATAAGATATCAATATATTGGTATCTTTTTTTCCAAACTTTTTTTTTTTGTTTTAGATATATTTTTCCATTTTAGGGAGTTCCTTTTTTTTCGATGAACCAATAAATTTACACACTAATATGGAATGAATAGTAAAGCACTTGAAAATTGCGAAAAATTTAAAGAATGATTGGAGTACTGACATAGTCTTTTTTAAAAAAGTTATTGCTCTTTTTTTTTAATCACCCATCAGCAAACACCAAGTATTAGCTACTTAATTTCACGTATTAGTTATAGTTAACATGGTTTTAATTTACAATTCGGAATTTAGATTATCGATTTTTTATTTCCAAACTTTCTTTATTGTTTTAGAGATAATTTTGCCCCTTGGGAATTCTTTAGTTTAAGATGCTCCAATTAATTTGCACACTATCACAGAATAAAAGTAACGTATTTGAAAATTGCGAAAAATGTAAAGAATGATTAGAATACTGACATAGTTTTTTTTTAATAAAAATTATTGCTCCTTTTTTTCGCCCATCATCAAGCATCAAGTGTTTTGTAGTCAGTTCAACATACTAGTTATTGTTAACAAAGTTTTAATTTTAGTTTATACTTCTGAAGTTAGATTATCTGTATTTTCAAACTTTCTTTTATTGTTTTAGAGATAATTTTGTCCGTTGTAGAGAGTTCTTTAGTTTCAGATGCTCCAATTAATTTGCACATCACTATCACAGAATAAAAGTAACGTATTTGAAAATTGCGAAAAATGTAAAGAATGATTAGAGTACTGACATAGTTTTTTTAATAAAAATTATTGCTCCTTTTTTTCACCCATCATCAAGCATCAAGTGTTTTGTAGTCAGTTCAACATACTAGTTATTGTTAACAAAGTTTTAATTTTAGTTTATACTTCTGAAGTTAGATTATCTTTATCTCCAAACTTTCTTTTATTGTTTTAGAGATAATTTTGCCCGTTATAGAGAGTTCTTTAGTTTCAAATGCTTCAATTTACTTTGCACACTATCCCAAAATAAAAGCAACGAATTTGAAAATCCCAAAAATTTAAAGAATGATTGGAGTACTGACATAGTCCTTTTAATAAAAGTTATTTCTCCTTTTTTTCGCCCATCATCAGGCATCAAGTGTTTTGCACTCAATTCAAGATACTAATTTTTAACAAAGTTTTAATTTTAATTTATACTTCTGAAGTTAGATTATCTTTATTTCCAAACTTTTTTTAAAATTATTTTAGAGATAATTTTGCACATTATAAGGAGTCTTTTAGTTTAAGATAAAATTGTAATTAAAAACGTGGGCATCAATGAGAGAAACAAAGCTGTCTTGCAGCTCATTATTTTTGCTATCCATATAACGTATAATGAAAGCCCGCATATAATAAATGAATTATCAAAAGTGGTCTGTACATTTGTTTAGAATGAATGGTCTAAATTGAAATTTCAGGGCCTCAAATGCAATGGTCCTGAAATACTTAAAATGTTCTTTTGAATTGTGAAAAAGGATTTTAATATATTCTCAAAGTTGAAAAAATGGACAAGAAAAGAAATTGGATTTTTAAAACTATCACAAATTTTATTCACACAAAAATTCATTTAGAAAATGAATAAAATTTAGTGAATAGAGAAAATAGAGCATTAGATAATAGAGCATTAGTGAATAGAGAAATAGAGCATTTAGAAAGTGAATAAAATTTAAATTATCGCCTGTTCCCATCCATACGCACATAACCTTTTGCATATATAGTGCTGATAGAACATTTATGGTGAAAATCGGTATTCTATATTTTGTACACATAAGATAAATTTAAATAGAGAAAAAGGCCTGTTAAAATTATCTCTTAAAAATTTCATAAAATCAAAAATTCAATTGGATAGGAGGGGTAATTTATCTCCTACCCCTGCTTTTGATACGTCACTGAGAAGACTGAATGTTTCAATTTTTGACAACTCTACTAGGTGACCAAGGTAAATTTAGGAGGCAATCTTAAACAGTGAAAGAATTGTTGAAAACAAAATGTGTCCTGACAACCATACATATTCAAGCAACAATAGCCGTAGTTACTTTTAACTAGGAATGTTCACATTTGTTTTTGAATTATCTTTGAAACCGAACCATTGATAACTTATCGTCTAATTACGTAAATTTCTATAAGCTGACTACTCCTTTACTAAACAAGACCTCGCACACAAAAACACATGTTTCTTTTGAAAAACTATCTCTTGTGATAAGATGAAAATTACGATGACCGGGGTATAGTATTTGTTTGGTATTTAAATTATTTGTTAGATAGCTTCAAGATAAAAACAACACGCATATATTTTCTTTGGAGAAGGCTGTCGGTTTCAGTTTCTGACAACTGTATTAGGTGAGCGAGGCAAAGTTAGGCGGCAGTCTTAAACAAGATGGAAGAAATACGGAAGAAACTAAATCTGTCCTGACAACCATAAATGTCCAAGCACCAGTAGCCGTAATTACCGTTACCTGCGGAAAAAGCCAAGTTACCTGCGTCGTAGAACAAAAATATTTACTTTGAGTTCGGTTTTTCACTTTGGAGAAGACTTAAGACCCTGTTAGTATCGCAGTGGGACTCTATCCGAGAAGTCAGATGACCCAGAGATAAGATACAGAGAATTTCAAAGATGAAATCGGTGATACGTTTTTGGTTAGATTGTTCGGAAGATTTGTGGATTGAACACAAAAAAATGAATGCCGAATGTAGGTCGGTTGGGATTATGTCAAACGGCAAGATAGTTTTCGAAAACGTTAGCAGATAGTGACAGTAAAACTTGAATGCATCTATGGGAATAGTAGAAACTACAAGATATAAAAAATGCCTTCTTATGAAGGTTTTCCAATTTTGCGCAATCCATGGGGTTCTTCCATCTTATCTTCCGATCGGAAGATGCTCTTTGGAGATAAGAGACAGAAAGAAATGAGATGGTAATAGTGCGGAATGTGTCTAAGTTAATACCTCAAAAGAGTAACAAGCATGGTTAAATGATGTGATTATAAATCGGGAAAGAGCAGAATATCTAATTTAATATCAAAATGTTGACACATTCTTTCGCTCTTCCAAACATATCGCTATCTGATTTCCTAGGGAATTTGATATGACTATCTTATTACACACACACACACATATATATATATATATATATTCTTTTTCACAATCAAGAATGCGAGATTTTTTTTTTTTAAATTAGTTCTCTTTAATAAAGTAGGTTCATGGCATCGAAAATTAAAATCCGGATATTAATTCTAGAAGGGTTTTAAGAGCTGTTAGCCTTATAGTTGTTAATGTTGATTTTTCGAAGTAATTTATTAAAAGGAACGCAGAACATTATTCACATTATCCATACAGATATTTCAGTTTTGTGTCATTCAGTTTCAGAAAACTGAAAAGAGTAAAATATCATTGATAGAAAACATGCCTTGCTTTAATGACTGTATCACGGTTGAAATTTAAGGATAAGTAACGCAAATTTGTGGTTTATTATTAGAAATTCGAATAGAGCAGAAACCTGGATGTTAGATTAGAAGTTAGAGTTTAAACCTTTTGGATTTCATGAATAAGCCTTTCTTTTTTAATTCTTTTCAAATTTTAGAAAATACATATATTTATTAACAAGTCGTATAAAATGAGCATTTAATGAGCTTATTAAATTATTTGTTTATGTTATTAAAACTATAAATGAAAGGTGCCGAATATTGGAAGGATTTCTAATATCGGATACATCGTTTTCTTGAATAGTATTTTCTATGGGCTCTAGCGAATTATTTTCATAAGATAATAACTTTATCAGTTATCAGCCATTACGCCATTTAATCCTAGCGCTGTTGATCCATTCAATTAAAACGTTTATTTTTTAGGTGAACTATATTGTGCTTCTTAAGTTTTGAAATATTTTAAGATTCCAGTTGAAATGATACTTTCTTTGAGAGTTATTGCAATTGTATTGTTAATGTATTGTTAGTTACCATAATCAATGAGAATTGCTGAATTATAGTTTTTATTAAGTTTATTACACAGTGGTAAGGTTTACTAACATCAGATAATAAAAAATCAATTCCTATAAAGTGGACAAAAGAGGAGTGCAATTAATAAGATGCATTAAGTGTCCTAGATTTACTCACGAGCTATAAGTCGAAACTTAAAAAAAAAAAAAAAAAAACTGTGACAATTTTTAATATTAATGTAATAATAACATAACTTTTTTTTTTACACCTAAATTTTTCGTGTTATGTCTATTACAACATTCATATAACATTCTTCAATATATTACGTAATGAAGATACAATTAATAAACTTACACTATTAAGAGTTTGGGTTTCATCAGTTCATAAATCCTGATATTATAAACCTATATTATCCGATATTAGGTAGGCAGCCTTTTTAAAAAATTATAAAAGTTGCAATTTGCGTGAGTGTTTTTAATTGTTATTTTCACAGTTATTTTATAGCATCCAAATGTTAGTAACATGACATTAAAAATTATTAAAATTTTTTTTAAAGACTTTGCTGAAAAAATTTTAAACATATTATTGAACGAATACAAAGATGAAGTAAACCTTATAAGAAAAATACAAATAAATTTGGAAAATGTTATAAAAAAAGAAGGTCATCGAATGTATTAGATAATACAAATAGGGTACTTCTTTGTTATAGGAACCTCGGCATAATAACTCAGTCAAGAAAGTGTGATTTCACGCCAAATATTGTAAAAAAATCGTGAAAGTGAAACGGCGACCACAGAAAACATTTCTAATCTTATATGGCTTACACATGTTCTATATTTGTATTATATTATTATATGACTTATTTATGTATAAATAAAACAAATTGTTTCTTAATGTATGTATTAAATGATGTAAATTACAGAAAAAATTGTTTGTACATTCGATTCATTGACGGTTAATTCGGTATTGTTATGTTAGCCGGACGCCAGTGACCGCCAAAATTTTGAATTTCGCCAACCATTTTTTTTCACAATCTTTTAACATTATCTAATAGCAACTAGCCAACATTTTAACATTGCAATATACTATCTTAAAACAAATACTTAGCTAAAATATAATCATACGTAAGCACAAACATATCAATACAAATAACAAAATCTCACGTAAAATGTTACAATTCAAATGATACCAATTGAAACAAGATTTGGCGAGTTATCACTTTCGCCTAGTTAACATAAAAGTACCGTTATTTCATAAAGATATAACAATTTGATGACGTTTTTAAAATGTAAATAAAGGTTGCCAGAAAATGCTTTCGAAAATTTTGCTCTTCTCGCAAAATTTAACCTTGCCTCTTCTCACTCGTGCCAAGGCCCCAACAAAGAAGTATCCCCCCAAAAAACCTTTCAAATTTAGACTGTTGTTTTTGAATATCGACTATGAGGTTTACCATATCACTGAGCAAGCTATCGAAAATCTCAATCTGTTAATATTTTACCAAGCTTCGAAACTTTAGGTTTTGTGCAAACAATAAAAATCTTTGTTTCGATTAAGATTTTGTAAAATACCAGACATGTAATTTAAAAACGGTACTTCTCTATTATCCCGTCGATCAATTTTCATAATAAAAAAAAAACTATCGCCAAACTGTAACGCCAAATAAACGGGAGAACGTTGCCATTGGAATATGAAAATAAATAAATAAATAAAATATGAGAATTTAAGGACACAATTGTTATTTTAATCAATGAAATAACTAATAAGTATAATAAATATTAAAAGCAACGTGGCTTTTAGGCCGAATTTTTTAATTTGCAAGTTAAATTTCGGTAAAAAAAAAATATATATATCCGCTTGTAACTAATAAGTCAGTAAAACATAATGAAAAATACACGTAAATGTCGAATTAAAAACCACTTGATGACATAACAAACATGTATAATGCTTCTGACATCAATTAAATGGGTCTGCATTTTTGGCGTTTAATCTTACAGTTTGGCGATAGTTTTTTGTTATGAAAAGTGCCCGACGGGATAATAGAGAAGTACCGTTTAGGCTTTGTGCAAACAATAAAAATCTTAGTTTCGATTAAAATATTGTAAAATACCAGACATGTAATTTAAAAACTTACAAATGCAGCAAAATTAAAATCCATGAAATGCATAAAAGAAAAATGTAGGTATCTCAAGTTACTTACTGACAGACTTCTTGCTGTATAGCTTGCTGTAAATGTTGTGTATTGACAATTGCTCTTATTTTCCCGGCACTATTTGACGCCCAGTATGGAGTTACAATCTCGACTGCTGATTCACAGGCGTCGATCCTGAAGTAGAAAATGGGATCACAATAAGAAATAAAGCATTTTTAATGCAATATTAAATAAATAAAAAAAACAAGTAATATAAAAACAATTTTTTAAGTCAATTCCTACTTTTTAATCATAAATATATAAAATAAACCCGTGCAGTATTAATGTCCCACGTTATCTTTATTGAAATTTTTTTTATAATCATCGTTGCGGTATTTTATTTTTGTGGCATCACTCATTTGAGGAAAATCTTTCATTTCATTTATGAAAACAATGGGAGAAATTTTTTTCTCTCATATAAAACTGAAATTAATTAATTAAATTTAATTAATGAATTAATATTTGAAAAAACTGTATTAACATTAAGTGTCATCCACTACAAGTTTAACAAAATGTATTTGAACTTGAGTGGATGAACGGAAAATATTTTATTAACGATTGAAAATTTGAACAAGATATATAAATATATAGAGAGTGTGAGCTAATAGTAGGAATTGAAGAACTTACTTATTTATAAAAAGAACAGGTTATTTATTTTGCCGCTCTTTAATTTAAGTTAACTTAGTTCGTACACTGCCCCCCCCCCCATCCCCCCCAAAAAAATGTTGATTTTACAGTATAACACGGCATTCCAACTGCCAGTATTATACAGTAAAATTAACAGTAATAAACAGTAAAATAAGCAGTAATACACTGCCGCGCATGTACGGTAGTGTATTACTGCTTATTTTGCTGTTTATGACTGTTAATTTACTGTATAATACTGACAGCTGCGGTGCCAGTAACTACTGTAAAATCAACAATTTTTTTTTCAGTGTAGACAGTCTTTATTATGTATATTGAAATAAAAAATGATTTTATCTATCGATTTTCATACACTTATCAGCTATCTAACATTTTTTTTTCAGTGTATATGTAAGTATGGGATTTTGTAATAGATTTCAATACATCCTTCGATAACAATACATCATTTTAATATTTTTAGAACTTATTTATAAATTAATAAATTGATTTTAAGACATTTTTCCGTTACTCGAGCGCTGGTGATAAATCACCAAATTTTTTTTATTATTACAGCTGTATACGAGTTAGAACAACAATGGAATTCATTATGTGCCAAACCACGCTCATAAAAATAAGCCAATTGGCTATAAACTCTCAATAATGAGATATTTTAAGCACTAAAAAGTAGAAAATAAAATATAAATATAAATTAAAATTAAAGAGTGTTTTTTCTTTAATACAAAATACGATTTTATTTTTTCCTGAGTGGAAAATGTCTAAATTGTTTTTAGGAACGTTGCAATTTTTTTTCTTATTGTATATCCTCTGCATGTAAAAAAGTTTATTAAAAAGAATATATCTAAAGGAAAAGTGTGCCTTATTATAGAAATGTGTTTGATAAAAAATATAATTACGCATTATATATAAATACAATACTTCAAACCATTGCTTCTTCCTTTCGAAAACATAAATTGATATTAACAACATTTACTGTTTAAAAATTGCTTCTTTTTAATTTTGCAGAGATCTAATAATATTGAAAACAAAATCTTGATCTAGCATATTGAAATGAGGACTGTTAGAAGACTGAATATGTGAGGATACTATTCTTCATAGATTTCCAGATTTCGAAGACAATCATCATAGGAATGATGGAGATTTAGATTTTCCTATTGAATAAATTTGTTTTCATTCTAAAATTCACCATAATTGTTTCTTGAGTTATTGCAATAGCATAATTGATCAGCAATGCTCAAAATTAAATTAATAAGCATATATTGACTTCTATAGTGTAGATGCTGGATGTTGGAATTTACTTTTATGACATTCAATATTACATTAATGCATTGTCCAACTAGATCATTAGATTACTGGTTTTGAAGTGTATTCTGAAATTTGCTTTAGACTTTTTATTTACATGTACCTCTGATAATGTTTTTTTAAAATTCTATTGGAAAGTTACTTTTTAAGAAGAAAATACTCCTAAAATACTTTAGATTGATAAATATTAATTTGGAGCTTGGTGCGATATAATTAAAGTAAAAATAAAATACAACGTTAAAACACCAGTGTAATTGAATCTACAGCATACCGGTTTCGGTAGCATATAGCATACCCTCCTCAGTGCTGAAGAAAATGGAAATTTGCTCATATATATAGAAATGATAGAGGATTCAAGTGACAAATTTATTAACCAATAGGAAAACAGAGGGTTCCAGGCAAACAGCCAATAGGAAAATAGAGGATTCAAGTGACAGATTTGTTAGCCAATAGGAAAACGGAGGGTTCTAGGCAACATCCAATAGGAAATTCGATAGGAAATGGAAACGCTATGTGATAGGAAAGGTTCGATAGGAAATGAAAACGCCATAGCGTTTCCATTTCCTATCGAATTTCCTATTGGATGTTGCCTAGAACCCTCCGTTTTCCTATTGGCTAACAAATCTGTCACTTGAATCCTCTATTTTCCTATTGGCTGTTTGCCTGGAACCCTCTGTTTTCCTATTGGTTAATAAATTTGTCACTTGAATCCTCTATCATTTCTATATATATGAGCAAATTTCCATTTTCTTCAGCACTGAGGAGGGTATGCTATATGCTACCGAAACCGGTATGCTGTAGATTCAATTACACTGGTGTTTTAACGTTGTATTTTATTTTTACTTTAACTTTAGATTGATACTTTTCACAAAATTGTTAAATTAAACATTTTTTGGGAATGAAGTTAAAACGCAACAAACCGTAGCAGGATGCATACGAACTACTACTGTATGATAATTCATACACAAAATAATCAATTTTGTACTATACCCTACATCACAAAGACAAAACAAACACTGGGTTGTATAAATTACCTCTTCAATTCATATAATCAGGGAGGCACATTTGCACAAACAATTTTAGCGTCCATGATATTGGTACGTATGACATTGATGGGCATTGATGGACATTGATAACAAAACTCTCAGTGAGCTGGCGCATCTCAGAGAAGGTTGCTGCCATAACAACATTAAACAGTCCGCTGCAATGTGAAATGAAAGGCAACCCGATTGCTGATGAATGTCTTCGAATAGGCGACTCAGGGTAACATCAGTAAGCGGGTTGCCATTCACTTCATATTCCAGCGGACTGTGGGATATTGTTGCTACGACAACATCGCTATGGGATCCCCCCCCCCTTACGCCTCCCATTGATTCGCCTGCTGGCTGGCAGTTTCGTTATCTGTACCATTTAGTCTATCATATAAACCAATATTATCGAAGCTAAAAATTATTACAAAAATGTGATGCTGCCTCCCGAATTTATAAGGCTGTGTAGAATATTACATGGATCATAATGATCTGGATTTGGGTTAGAATTCTGATCATGCATTCAATGTTTATTTTTTTTTAAGTGTAAAACAAAAAGCCATTTTTTCAAATTTAACTGAGCTGAGGGTTTTCCAAATTTATCCAAATGACGATTTTGATAAAAGAAACAGGTAGGCATTGTATAGAAAGACTAGAATTTACTGGTACTAGAATTTACTTTACTAATGCTGATCTCGAAAACTAAACTTCTTGCTACTAAAGCGTTTTTACAAATTTGCAGTAACATCGCTGCTGCAAATTGAACTTCGTGCTTGGACAAACGCTTGCTCATAGCACTTTTTGTGTTATTTTTCCAAAAAAATAAATAAATAAAAATAAATACCGAGCGCATGATTTGAAGTGTCTGCTGTCTAAATTTGGGGTCATTATGACCCAAACAATGTTCTGCAGAGCCTTCTGAGTTGAGAAAATTTTATTTCGACAACCCCATGAATCTTCATTTAAAACTAGCAAGTCCCGGGATTTTGCTCGCAAGGAAACATAATACACTTGTTGAAAACATTGTTTAAGTGTATTTTATGTGCTCATTAACATGAAGTGAAAATTACATTGATACTGCTAATAAAAATACTATTAATTAAAAGAGAAAATCTTCATTTAAATCCATTTTTAGCCACTTAACCCTTTCTGGCACAGACAAATTATGTTCGTAAAATGAGAAATTACTGACTTACACCGGAATTTACAATCGACTTTTTTAGAAAATAAGAACTCCTTATTTTAAGCTTTCATTGTAGAAACTTTTATTTCTTACTTTATTATACTTTTATTAAAATATTCTTGTGCCGTATGCAAGTTTGGAATTAAAATTAGGTGTGCCCGGAGTGGGACCACTGCGTCGGAAAGGGTTAACTTGCAAAACACGGATAAAATGTTGTCTGTATGTGAATTCCATCCACATTTATCCTACAGTCGAATGCTTGTTGAAATTGATTAGGTAATTTAAGAGTAGCCTGGGTTTTAGAATGTTTTCCCCGCGTTTCACCCTTTCAAATTTCGAATAAAAAAAACTGTTCTTAGTGACTATTTATGTCTCAAATGTAACAACTTCAAATTTCAAACTTGTAGCCCTAATAGTTTCAATGAAATTGGGATTTAGAACTATTAACATTGGGTGCAGGTGCAGGGATGCCAAGATAAAAAATATAGTCTATAACTAAGTAGACACCGTTATAAATGCTGAAAGAATTTTTGAACTAGGTTCAATAGTTACAGAGTAATTATGATTTTAGAAAGCTTTCTGCTGATTTTATTCTTTTAAATTTCCGATTTTTGCAAAAACTGTTCTGTGCGAGCATTTATGTTCGATGTCTTAAAATAAGCCATCATGTGAAAGTTCAAGTTTCTTGGCCCTAAGAATTTATAAAAAATCGTAATTTTAGAACTCTCTTGCACCACTTAGAAGGCTTACTTAGATATACCACTTAGATCTCGCGATAAAAAAATAACCTGATACTTAAGTTGAGTTAGTCAACATTATAATTATGAAAGAATTTTTGAAATAATTGTGATTTTATAACGTTTTTAGCTCATTCCATTGTTTAAAATTTCGATTTAAAAAAAAAAAAACTATTGTTAGTAATCATTTACCACTTAAAAGTAACCACCATTTGAAAAATTTTAAAGTTTTTAGCCCTAAAAGTGTAAGAAATCGGTATTTGAGAATATTTTTTGCTCTGGCATCCCCTTGAGGGCAAGGGTTCCGACATAAAAAGTAGCCTTTGTTGGAGCACAGTGTTTCACAATTATTTTTTCACCATTATTTTTTAAATCGGTTCGGTAGTTCCAAGATTACCTTCTACAAACAAATAAACGTTTCTTCTTTATAATATTAGATAAAGGGCTAATTTATTTGCTTTAATATTAATTATTATAGAATTTTAAAAATGTGAACAACAAAAAATATATTTTAAAATAAGAAAGAAACTACATATAAAATGTACAAGTAAATCAAATTTAATTCAAAATACCTAAAAGCAGACAGCTGTTTTAAGTCCAAACATGGGGACCCGTCATCAGTGGACAATGATTAAAATCGGTACAAAAATGGAAGTTTATAATTCAATTATCTCTTCAGGAAAACACTGGTAACACCTGATAGCTAAAGAAAAATTTCATTATGAACTTCTATTATTACTGATGACGGGTCCCCATGACAGGAC
Source organism: Maratus michaelseni (assembly GCA_963931845.1). Classification (NCBI taxonomy): domain Eukaryota; kingdom Metazoa; phylum Arthropoda; class Arachnida; order Araneae; family Salticidae; genus Maratus; species Maratus michaelseni. The sequence goes on along the minus strand of OZ007598.1, from coordinate 187,175,780 downwards.
CCGAAACAGTTGTCTGCTTTTAGATACTTTTAATAAAATGTTATTTATTTGTGTATTTTACATGTAGTTTCTCTCTTACTTTCAAACGTCTTAATGCGCAAAGGCTTTTTAACATTTTATATGTATTTTAATGAAGAAAGACGATGTTGGTAGTAGCATAATCATAATGTAGCTTACTTGTTTGGAGATGCTCCGAACGCCGTCCTGGCACGTTTGTTTCTGGAATGCACCGGATGGCCATCGTACGTCTCGTACTGATCAAATCGGAACGCTGGCGTACTGTTGTCGTCCTCTGAACCTCCGAACGAATATTCGCCCACCATGCGCTTCACTAAAGCTTTGTTCTCATCGATAAACTTCTCGATGCGATCTCTGTAAGGAAAACAAATTTATATTGAATATATATATAAAAGAGGGGTTTTATATCATTATACATCAAATAATTACTTCCTTAAATTATTTAGTTGATTTTGCACAGTTCAGCACAGTTGGTTTCATCTCATTGATTTATTGCTGTTTTATTAATTTTTAATTATCGTTTATTAATCAATAATCATTTATTACTTTTTAATTAATTTCCCAGCTTAGTGCGGAACACTGTCATAATCTAGTTCACTTCACATCATCCACCATCGTACATTTATATATATTAATATATGTTACCTTATTTAAGTCAATTCTTGTCTTTTTATAAACTCCCTCCCCCCCCAATTTTTTAATTATTATTTTAGTTATTTTTATATTTCTGCTTTTTTATAAGCAATTTTATTTAAACATATTTTTAATATTAATTCATAATGTATTTATTATTTTCTCTTACTCCCTTATTATTTTTTACAGTAATTTCCCTGTTATATTTTAATATAAGTCCATTATATAATATGTACATCCATCATCTTACATTTATATATATTAATATATTTTGTCTTATTTAAGTCTTTAACTCTTGTCTTTTTATAACCCCCCCCCCCCCCAATTTTAAATTATTATTTTAGTTATTTTTATGTTTCAGCTACCTTGTTATTATACACTTTTTTGTGCGACTCCTTGGTTGAAAGAAATGCAATCTTCTAGAGTCACTCCGCAGTCATTTTATATTTATCTTGAATCAGTAAAAACGTTTTGGAAGCATCGTGTAGTCTTGCAATTCATGCATGCTTGTCAGGTATTATGCATACGGTTCTGATTTTTATTCTCAACTTTACTTCAATTGCTCATTGTATTTGTTGCTTTGTTTTATTTAATACGTAAATTCTGAAAATATTCCAATTTTTCGTTTCAAATATCACGTCATATTCAACTTCTGTTGAATTCTTTTTAATTTCTATTTTTCACGTGGAAATCGTTCAACTGAAAATGAATCGCTGTGGATAAATTATTATTCCAGATTTTGATTTTGGCAATGAGAAAGAAACATGATTAGATTTTATGCAAAAAAAAAAAAAAAAAAAATAATAATAATAATAATTGATCGATTCTCTATGAAAATAGTGAAATTTTCAATAATTAATAAACCTTTTTGGTTAAAATAAATAAAACCTTGTCTATGTTCATTTCTGGATTATAATCCATCTATATACAAAGATACAGAACCATTAAATCAGCCGTTTTGACGTTTACTTCAGCCCAACATTCACACACACTTTCACATTTGTAATATTATTAGAATTTGTGTGATGAGTTATAATTGTTGTCTATGTAATGATTATATAAGTATATAAGACTGCAAATACTTAAGGTTATTTTGAGTTCCTTCAAAAGATATTTGCATTAATTTGTAAATTTTAGCTATGTGATTGTTAAATTAACACACACACACACAAAGAGAAAAGAAAAGAATATAAAAGAAACAGAACTGAGAAATATATTAAATTTTTAGGAAGTATCATTTACCTTCTGCTCCTTTTCTCCCTGCCAGCCCGGTCTTCTTCCCTTTTCGTCGAACTGAGGGAAAAATTAAAAGAAAATAATATCAATTTAGAGGTTTTTCCAAAATTTTAAACTATCCCAAAACATGATAAACGGGATGGCATGGGAGACAAGAAGCAATCAGAGGAAAAAAATCATTTAAAATGGAAGCAATGAAATGTTTAGTATGTTAAATGACTTATTTGTTATCATTGTTGTTATTTTTGTTACAGCAAAGTAACAATATAACATAGCCCACGTCAAAAGCCAAATATAAGCAGAAATAATGATAAACATTGTACTACGAGAAATTCGAGTAGAAAAACGATTTCGGTTTATTAAAGCAAATAAAATAATCACAAAATATTTACACATAATTATTAATTAAGAAAATTTTGTAATAATTATGATGGAAGAAATAAGAAAGGAAGGAAGGAAGGACATTCGAATTGCTCCCTCAACTATTTGCCATATCAGCTGTTTTTCCCACGATTGATTTTTCAGCAAAGAAGAGATAAGAATACCTTAAAACAGCCATACTCAACAGTGGGAACACAAAATCTACCCAGTTCTTCATAATTAAATTAAATTAATGTTATAACATGCTAAATGCATATTTGCTCTGTCAAAAGTTTTTTTTTTTTTTTTTTTTTTTTACACGTAAGTTGGTAGTCCTATATATATATATACATATATTTAATCTTCAAGACTAAACAAACGTCATTTAAAATTAATTACATTTACGTTGTATATTTTTACATTAAAAAAAAAGTTTTTGTATTGAACAAAAATCTGATTTATAGAAGAAAATTTCCTGTCATTTTATCTTTAAAGCTTAGAAATTCTGCAATGTTATATTATTATGTTTCATACCTATTATACATCTAATACTTATTATATTAATTATGTTACGACTTTTTATACCACTTTTGGCACATTAATATTTTAATTAACTTTCATTTTTATATACGTATAGTGTGTTGTGGCCCACCTAACGTAGCAAACATATGTTTGCGACTTCCGGGGAAAAAAGTTTCAGCTTGGCTGCTTTAAAAGATGAAACCCTAGAACAAAAATATTACACCAAATAGATTATAATTATATAATACATATTAATGCCATCTCCATGGCATTTATTACTTTCAAACACATATTTCTCCATAGACAAAATTAAAATAAAAATTTGCATTGGTTTAGAATTCAAAATATTCTATGTATTCTTAACAACCAATTTAATACCCTCATCATTCTCACATCACTTTTCATTTATATCATTTCTTCAGATCTTGATACCCGATATTTTTTCAATAGCTTTGAATTCGGGAATTGGAAAAGGCTAGTCTGAATATCATGCGTTTGCTTGAAAAAAAAATCAGTCATATTGAATTTAATGTGTAAATTTATGCATTATTCCATATAAATTTATATTCTCGCTAAGTATTTTACGAAATGGTAACAAATATTACTCTAATATACATCCCGATAGTTTATTGAGCCTAGTTTGTTTCCTAAAAGCTTCAGAAGAATATGTCTATTCAAGTGAAAAGCTCTCAAAATCATCGCAAATTGTCTTTGCTGTCAATTAAAGAACGATTAAAACTTCTTTTTGTTTTTTAAGCCACTCATGCATGAAATATTTTTAAATCGATAAAAATAAAACATATTTTGAAATTAAACTTTTATGCTTTATCAGTACTTTTAAGCATCATTAAAGAACACTATAATGTAAAATTTATTCAATTCGTCTATATTAAAACCCTTTAAGCGTTCGGTAAATTTTTTTATGTATGTTTGACGATTCATAAAATAATAGATATGAAACGAATTGGTATGAGGATTTGTCTTTAATAACCTTACATATCTATATAATAATAATAATAACAACAATAATAATAATAATTATTATTATTATTGATCCGCAGACCAGGCCCCTATCTGCCGGGCATTATACCTAGCTTAACGAGTTTGTGTACCTGGCCGCGAGACGAAATTTGCCTAATCTCCTCATATACATAACTATATTTATCATGCACTGAGAAAATTGGCATTAATATCAAATTTTTCTTAATTCAACCTTTGAATTCAAAAATTTGCGTGACGTTAAAACACGGTTAGGACGCTTAAAGGGCTAATAAATGTAGCTTTTTCTTTTCATATAAAATATTTTACTCGATCACATTTAGAAAACACAGCAAAACAGTCGAAGCAAAATATTTTTTTAAACGGTTATTTTCTCAACCATTTATATAGGTGTAGTTTTTCTCTTATTGATAAAATACCAAATAAAAAATTTGCAACGACAAAAACATTTTGATTTGCAGAAAGGATCACAATCTATTTATATTTAAATTGTTTTCATACGAATTGCGAGATTTCTATAAGAGTGTATTTTGTTAATTAATCTAATTATTTTTGTAAATACACTCTCAAAATAATCCGGGAATTGAACGAATTTTCCCGTTGATTGTATTTCGTTAAAAAAAGCGAAAATTATCGCTTTGATTTGTCCATTTTGTCCCACAATACAGAAAATTTATCAATCTAACGTAAAAATTACCTGAAATCCTCCAATCTAGAGATACATTTTCGTCATATCACGGGAGTGAAGATATATTTTCGTATTAAAAACGAAATTTTTACGCATGTTCTTTTCCCCTCAAACACGAAAAATTCGCGAACCTAAGCTAAAAACTTCCTGCAATTCTTTCGCCAAAAGACGGAAATTTTTTCAAGTCAAAGAAAAATGTAACTAAAAAACTTAAACCCGACTAATTGTCATGAAGAAAAATATGCCTGCAAAATATTTCAATCAGTGGGACGTATGTGTAATTTGTCATGTACAGGTGGCGTGACATTCGCATGGCTCCTCTACGCAAATAACTTCAATCCATGTTGACACTATTTAGTTAGAAACCCTTATTTGTGCATCGCTACTCTGGTTTATTTAATTACTTCTGTGAAGAATCGATGCAACCAACCAGTGAACCAACCAACCCAAGAGAATAAAAGCGTATTTTTAATGAGAGTTCTTTGTGCATTTTAATTAATATTTCAGAAAGTAATTAAAATATTGAAATTCTGAAGTAATGTTGCACCAGGAGAGGGTTTGGACTATCTAAAACTAAATTTCCAGCCTTCTAGGTGGGCCAGATTTCCTAGCCATCGCCAACAGACACACACACAGACACACAGACACACAGAGCGAAACTTTCTTTTATTAGTTTAGATAATTAAGTTTAAAAAATATTAAAATACTAGCTGTTTAACCCGTTCTACGTACGGGAGTTCATGAATTTAATTCTAAAACCAAAATTAAAAATAAAAATCAGTACAACCAAATGTATCTATGTAATATGTCAAAAAATATTAAAATACTAGCTGTTTAACCCGTTCTACGCACGGGAGTACATGAATTTAATTCTAAAACCAAAATTAAAAATAAAAATCAGTACAACCAAATGTATCTATGTAATATGTAGAAAAATATTTTTCTACTACTGTGCATTTTTTTTATGAAATTTAATTTATCATGTTGGTATGGCAGCAGCAGATAATAATAAAACGATATCCTTAGAATAAAGGGTAAATAGAATAAAAAGTTTTGTTGATGTTTGTGATAAAAGGTTTTTCCTTATTATTATTTTTAAGTAATAATTAAGCGCAATTAAATAATCTCTAATTATTTGCATGTGATGTAAAATAATTATCGTAAATACCCGCTACAGCTTCGTAGCATTGCAGCGTGGCGTACGTAATATGTACCGGGTGATCCAAAAGTCAGGACGAACTTTAAAAATGAATAATTCGAAAACGAATCAAGATACAAAGATACGGTTTGCACCAAACGGGTGGAAAAGAAACCGGGTTTTGTGTGGCAACGAAAAAAAAATGTTCTGTTGGCGACCAACAGATGGCGCTATATTGTTTTATTGCACCTAAAGATGATTTACAAATGCAAAAATGTTGACAACTTACAAGTCAGCTTAATTACAGTTCATTAGTACTACAGTAAATGCTCAATGTGCTGTCCATCATTTAGAAATACAGCTGTGAGACGAGGCACCACACCGTTCACAGATTTAGTAGCATTTCTTGCGTTATGGCAGACACATTTTGGCGGATGGCATCTTTTAGTGCTGCTAGTGATGCTGGTTGGTCGTGGTACACTTTTGACTTCAAGAATCCCCACAGCCAAAAGTCACAGGGTGTCAGATCGGGAGATCTTGGAGGCCATGCGTGATTAAAGTAGCGACTGATAATGCGATCCTCCCCAAATGTTGAGCGTAGCAGGCGTTGCACAGACAGAGCAATATGAGGTGGTGCTCCATCTTGCATAAAGGTGACTGTTTGGAGTGCCTGTCGCGCTTGCAGTTCAGGAATAATGTTGTTCTGTAACAGTGCTACATATCGCTGACCAGTGACAGAAACTGTTTCGAAACCCGTCTGTGTGATTTACTCGAAAAAAAATGGACCAATTATGAAATCAGCAGTGAAGCCACACCAGACTGTCACTTTAGGCTGTTGCAAGGGTACCTCAACAAATGCATGTGGATTTTATGTGGTTCACACTCGACAATTGTGGGTGTTAACAGCGCCAGAGAGTGTGAAATGCGATTCATCTGTCCAAAGCACAGTGGAAGCTAGTCGTGCTGCTCTTCCATCGTATTGAATACCAAATTCGCAAAACCTCGGCGAGAGTCGAAATCAGGAGGTTTCAGTTCTTGGTTTTGTTGCAACTTGTAGGGATACCGTTACAAAGTTATTCGCAGTGCTCACCAGACACTTCTGTACCACACTCCTGTCTGCCTCTAAACTTCTCGAGCACTGCACTCCTCATGTGCAGCAACCGCCGAGACATGGATTGCACCGTCTGCTCCACTGTCATGGCAACAGCAGCGGCTATTGAAGGACGTCCACTTCTTTGACGTGACGCCAAAGAACCTGTAGCTTCAAATTTTTTCATCATTTTGTTCAATGCAGAAGACGTTATTGGTCCTTTGCTATCTCGCATACTTTTCATGTAGCGATATGCTCGCAATGCCGCAATGGCACCTTCCGAATTCTTATAATACAGTTTAACTAAGAGGGCTTTCTCAACTATGGACAGCATTTCGATGCATACAAGCTTCGACTACCATTACCTGCTGCAGTTGCTCCTTTTTATATCGTTTGTTGCTTTGCATAATCCTGCATCAAAAATCCGACAGCGCCATCTGTTGGTCGCCAACAGAACTATTTTTTATTTCGTTGCCACACAAAACCCGGTTTCTTTTCCATCCGTTTGGTGCAAACCGTATTTTTGTATCTTGATTCGTTTTCGAATTATTCATTTTTAAAGTTCGTCCTGACTTTTGGATCACCCGGTATATCACACATTGCAGTGAACATTTAGAACAGGTTAGAACTCGCGCGATTACGGGTTGAACATAAAAAAGGCAAAAATTCGTCAAAAACATAAAATAAAAACATCTATTTTAAATTTTCGTTTTTTTTTGCCCCCAATCGTTCATAGACGCCCTACCAGCAACCCGTGTACCAAATTTCGTAGCCCTGTACCCTGTGTTTTCCAAGTTTTTGAGATTATACATAGATAGATACGCGCATGGATTTTAATAAGGTAGATTGCATCGTCATTGTTGACATACCTATGTACATAATTTTTCATGAATGTAGCATATCAGGAAGTGAGTAACAAATCGATTAGAAAATTTCATCTTTACATACAAGAATCGAGTTAAGTTAAATATTTAAAAATAAAATAAAAGTTAAATAAAAGAGTTTAAAAATAAAACAGCTTATGAATATTACATATTTCACGAGAAGAAGGCCTTGAGACATGTTTAGGTAACGATGATCTAAGTGCAATAGTTTCCACGTAATGTTTCATAATTTATTTGCTGTTTTACAGCTATTGCATAAAATTCTGTGTTGATAATTGCTCTTTCATGTTACCAGGAAAGCTCAAGCTTTGTCATGTTATTTTCACTTTTTATGAACATATTTTGTTTAGAAAATATTAAAAATAAAATTTTGCCATTTAATAGTTCATAGCAGAATCTATACTTTTAAGATTTAAAGAGGCTAATTTGTATTCCTATTTAAAATTTACAACTTTATTTATTTTATCTGTGGATATTTCTTAACTATTACATTTACCTGTGTAAAATAAAAAGCTATCAATAACTTTCGAAATTCTTATGTTTTATGCTTACTAAAAGAAATAAGTTATAATATTAATAATAATAACAATAATAAAAGTAAAAATATTTTTTTAAACACTTTGTTATAAGCGTTCAATGTTTAACTTAAAAATCGCGCCCAATTTCCCGACGGCAATTCACGTTGTTCCAAAAAATCTACGTAACAATATGTTAACTTGACATGGGCCCCAATTATTAAAGACTCACCACTTTGAGTTACGATTGGTAGAAAGCGCGAATTAGTGAATTTATTTTAAAAATTACAATTGTTGCTCCGTGTCATTTTAAAGGTATGTCAACAGGAAAGAAAAAAAAAACAATTTAAACTATATATTGAGGATCTCTAAATTGTTTTCTCAACGTATAATCATAATTTAAATGATATTTATATTTAAATTTAAAATTTTTAGTTTTTTACACATTTCATTGCTGCACAGTCAGCATATTTTATCGAGCGCAGTTTGGTGCATAATTAACTCCATTGTTGTTAAAGTATATTTGGCAATTTCTCACCTACGAACACTTACCGAAAAATGCCTTAAAATTAATTTATAATTAAGTTCTAAATTATTAACATGTTGTACTGTCATCGGAAACACTCCTGTGTACATATTTTTTATAATTCTATGGCACAGCAGGAGGCGAGTGAAAAATCGATTGCAAAATCCCATCTGTACATAACCACAGGGTGTCTATTCCAGATCAGCAACGAATTTCCCTGACTTTTCCAGATTTTCCACACCAATGAAAAAAAAATTCCAGGTATCGAGATTTTGTGATGTTACACACAAAAAAATCTTAAAAGTTGTCAATTTGAGAGTGGAACTTTCACGACTGATTTTGAGGCACAAACTACCGATTTGTTACACAATTTTGTGCGAAATTTGCAAATTGTTGAACATTTTACATGCTAAACATTTTACAGATACACACTTTTAGCATCAGGTTCTATCCATTTTGTCTAATCAGGATGAAATTCTTTATCACATCACAGTTAAAATGAGATTGCTTTGACATATTTTAATACAAATAATAAATATTCAATAAATTAAGCTAACAAATGTTCAGTTCCCCAATCCTACAATATTCGAGTAGAAAGTTTCGGTGAAGCTGGAACTGAAAATCTCTGAGTTACAAAGGACTGAAAGGGGGTAGACAAAATTATTTGTACGAGCGGGGAAATACTCTTTACAGTACTTATGAAGAGCAAAGTTTTATTTTAATGGCTCTGCAATTTCAAATCCCTAGTTTTATAAGAAACACTTTCCTATTTTTTACTTACCCATCATACGTAGTATAGGGTAAGTCTTGTAATCGTTTTGAAAATCGAAAAAATTTTTTTTGACGGATTTACACGTTTCAGACACTGGAGATTCCGAAAAACATATTTTTAGAAAAAAAAATTTGCCGTCCGTCTGTGTGTCTGTGTGTGTGTCTGTGTGTGTGTCTGTGTGTGTGTCTGTGTGTGTGTCTGTGTGTCTGTAAACGCTCTATCTCCCGAAAAAATTGAGATAGAGACTTGCAATTTGGTATGTACTTAGTATGTAATAATGGAAAGAAGCCTATTTCATTTCAATAACCTCGATTAACCGTAACATTTTTTTTCGGACTCTCGAAATATTCGTTCTGATGAAAGGTATATAAAAATTTTCGAAATTGTTTATTTTAAGAAATGAATATAAAAGACAATAAAAAAACAAATTTTGAATAAAGCATGAAGTCGATCGGATAATTAGTTGCCGAGATATATGGAATCCTATTTTCCACACTCTTCGATTTTTCATGACCCTGTATTTCATCCAAATTTCACTTCAAAGATATATTTTAATTGGAAATTTGACGCTTAATCAGATGCAATAAACCGCTAGTTAATAGGATTATTATTTTTGGAGTTATAAGGATGTTTCTTTCAAGCAATTCAGTAATCGAGCCTTTAAAGTTTGTGACGTCATCAAGCCACGATTTTATTTGAATTGCAATGCATTTTATAAGTAGTTTACACATTTTTATTTTAATATTTTACATTATGCATATCCATGATGGGTAAGTATTACGGTGGTCCCCAACGACTAGTTTTCTTTGAAGTTTGAAAATTTTCTAACTTTTTCTCAGAATTTTCAAATTTTCCTGACTTTTCCAGTTTATCCAGGTGGCTAAACACCCTGACACACCAAGTCATGTTAAATAAAATTGTAATAACAATAAAAAGAGAAGGACGTCGCATTCGAAAAACGGTACGGATCATTTCGTAAACAACACAATTCAAGCTTAGTCAGAAAATTCAGGAAAACGGCAAAAATTCCAAGTAAGTATTATTCCTGGTATAAAATGTTTGCATTGAATGTGTATTTCACTCTTCATTGCATATTTAATCAGCTTTCAACCTATCAACACTTTATAAATGAAAATTAATAAAAGATATCAGGCTTGCAATATAGTCCTGATATTCATTTGTTTCAGAAGGGGACGTAGATAATTAAAAAACATTTTAAGTGACTTTATTCGATGAAAACCAGAGCCGCAGCAAGAAAAGGTTTAGAAAGAAATTAGGTCTTTTAAAGGACATTTCATAAAAATGTTTATTATTAAACAGGACCCTTTACGGAATTTTCCCTTCACAATTTTTTTTACTTTAAAACAGGACCCTTCATAAAATTCTTCATCTGCAGTCAAACTTCCATAAATCTAATCTTTTTAAAGTAAAATCTGACCTATCACAGAACAACTGGAATTCGCCAAAGAATCTATTATGTATTTTTCACATACATAAATGATCTTGTTTAAAACATATAAACAGGAACCTGACTATAACAATGATTTCAAATTTACAAATATATTATGACTAGAATTTTCAAAATATAAAAAAAATTTTAGAAAGAAATTAGGTCCTAGGACATTTCACAAAAATGTTTGTCATTAAACAGGACCCTTTACGGAAATTTTCCTTCACATTTTTTTTTTTTTTTTTTACTTTAAAACAGGACCCTTCATAAAATTCTTAATCTGAAAATAGACCTTTCACAAAAACTTTTCCATCTGCAAACAAACTTACATAAATCCAATCTTTTTAAAATCTGACCTATCACAGAACAGCTGGATTCGTCAAAGAATCTATTATTCATTTTACACATATATAAATGATCTTGTTAAAAACGTATAAGCAGGAACCTGAATATAACAATTATTTCAAATATACAAATATGTGACTAGATTTTTCACAAATATAAAAAACTGTACACAATTTCACAGAAACAGGTCCCTGTGAAAAAGTCCGGACACTTCACTCCACAGGTTACCACAGACAGATGATATACCGGGCTTTTTTTGTTAAACAGAACCTAAAGAGAATTTCCGTGTATAGGGGACATTGACGTACGTTAGTTCAAGCAAATTTTGAACTTTTGAACTTGCTTATAAGAATCTGAACTTACGAAATAAAAAATTACTTAAATCTATATTAATAAAAGAAAGTTTCGCTCTGTGTGTGTGTCTGTTGGCGATGGTTAGCAAAATCTAGCCCCATCTATAGAAGTCTGGAAATTTAGGTGTGCATAGTCCAAGGTCTGGCCATGTGCACCTGAGTCTCAGAATGTTAATATTTTGATAATTACCCAAGATATTAATAAGATTCTCATTAACCATCGCTTCTAAAATGACATCTTTTAAATCAAAATGGTGAAAGAAACAAACTTGCACATTGGATTTGCAAGCGGAAAGGAACGAATTCGAAATTATTTTACTAATTAGCGAATTTTAAGAAAACTAATTGAGATATCAATTTGAAAATTTCTGGGCATATGTAAAAAAATAATTCTGCATCTGACTATGTGATTTTTGAAAATTCGGTCGGTATTTTTTCTTATGCAAAAACCTGCCGGCTCCAGTGGAAACAATCCCAGAAAATTTCAGACAGGTATCTGCTTTCATTAAAAACTGAACTGCAAAGAGATCTGTTTCTCTGGCCGATCCCTCTCATTTAGTTTGCGAAAATGAAAGGAAATAATTGCCCATTTTTACTAATGAACAAAAATTTAGGGTAACTAATTAAGATATAGATTTGAAAGTGAGGTATGGAAGGGGTGTCATCGGCGGCTATTTTAGCGTAGCGTC